>JAYWIR010000009.1:2285090-3702680 GCA_036172245.1 Raillietiella orientalis | reverse complement strand
CGGGCACCTCTCTGGCACGCCGAAATGCAGCGGCGTTCGGCACCGGAGGCACCCGGCAGGCTGTCAAAGCGCAGCGGAGGAAGGCGACTCGCGCCGACCGCTGTCAGGGACGGTGGAAACGGCTCTGCAGAACATTTTTTTTTTACCCGAGGGCGGAGGGGCGAGCAGCGTCGCGCGGTCTTCTACCTCTTTCCGTGTTCCCCTCTTGACGAGGTGTACGGTTCACTGTGATGTAATGAATTTTTTTTTCGTTTCTTTTTCGTACCGTTTTTTTTTTCTCCAGCTGGTCACAAACTCCCTCTGGATTCGCAAGAATGCCCGCAGAACTGCTCCATCGACCTCCTAGTCCTTCGGGACCCGAGTTCTTTTTTCCTTCAGCCCGTTGATACTCCCCTCGGAGTTCCCTTTTTCCTCCAGGACGGATCAGGAAGCCATCGTGGTCCAGGTGGCATGCAAGGTGGAGAGGCCCTTCCTCGTCCACCGGTTCGCGAGAGGGGTCATACTCTCGTTCTCGCCCAAGGACAGCCGAGACGGCGACTGGCCAACGTATCCTGCGGCGAGGAACCCTGCGCATGTTTCTGCGCCTTTGGGAAGTGCCACACGCACATCCTGACCCGGGGCTCTCCAGCACGCCTATTCGCGTGTTCCGCTCAGCCGTCCTTGAGCACTGTGGAGCTTCCCATGTCCGCCCCCGCTCGTGGTCCCTGGCAGACCCCTGCGTTCTCGGATTTCCCGCCGGAAGTGGCGGCGGCCCAGCAGGGTGGCGATAAGAAGCGGAGGGTGGGGGCGGCCCGAGAATCTTCGAGCTGAAGATGGAGACCGACGGCAACGCGGCGCCTGCAAGCGTCCTTCGCAGCCGTTGCCAAGGCGCCCGCCTCCGCCGCCTGCCGTGCTCTCCTTTTCCTGCTCGTCCCGACCGCGGACCGGAGCTGCTTGCGGGACAAGTGTGGTCCTCTTTGGGTCGGACGGCTGCGGCATGCCGGCGCGGCCCCGCAGCATCCGGAGGCGTGGGAGAGGGGCGCTCTCGGGGGTCAGCAGGACGCCAGGATCGCCTCGTCTCCCGGGCGGCCGGCTGCGGCGGGCCTTCCTGGGGAAAAACGGGAATAGCGGGGGAGGAGCCGCGCGAACTCTTTCGAAGGTGAAGGGCGTGGCGCGCGCCTCTTCGTCCGGACCGGCGCTGCTTCCGGGAGAGGACCCACCCGACCTCCGCGCCTCCGGAGGAACCGCCCTCGCATGCGCAATTCGCGGCAGCTTCGAAGTGCGTCGCCCGCCGCTGCCGAGTTTCGCCTGCAGTCCGCGAGGGGAGCTCTGCGGCAGTCACGTGACGAGACGGAACTTGACCCCCGGCCGGACCGCGCGCGGGATGCACGCAGGCGATGGGTACGGCCGAGGGGCAGGTCCGCTTGGAGACGCACGACCTTCCTCTGCGCTGAGAGAGAGCCCGAGGGCCTGAGCAGTGAGGAACGTGACCGCATCGGTGACCTCGCCTCCAGTGGCGGGGGCGAGACCCGAGCGGCGGCCGTGACCAAGCGAGCAGCGACAGGCTCTTCTTCGCTCCGTCCCCGGCGGAACGATGGTCCCATCTGACCCCCCTCCGGGGCTGCTCCGCTTCGGGCGTGGTCGCTCCGCGTGCGAGAGCGTGTGGGCGTCTCCTCGCCCGCCGAGGAATTCCGCCTCCTCCCCGACCCGTTCGTTGTCCGCGGGCGGGTGTGCGCCACCGCGCCGAGAGAGCCGCAGGCACCCAGGCTGCGGGGGAAGGGAGGGAGGAAGAAGAGAAGGAGGGGCGCTGCCCTCGAGGGGAGAGGGAAGGGGGAGTTCCCACGCCCGCCGCTCTTCCTGACTGGACGGGGGCGTCGCGAACCGCGGGGGCGAGCCTCCCTCTTCTGCCGTTGCTGACGCGCGCGGTGACGTCAGCGGATGCGGCGGAGACGGAAGTTCCCCGCCCCGTTCCGATCGATCGTTCCGATTTCCGTTCGGGGCACCCAAAGCAGGCGGGAGCCGACGTTGCTACGCGCCGCCGCTCCCTCGCATTCCGGGAGGCCCACGGCCCCTCCGGGCGACGACCCCGGGATGAGGGACGCGCCAGGCCACCGCTCTTCGGGGAGGGGGCGCGCCAGGCCACCGCTCTTCGGGGAGGGGTGCTGTCCCCCCCCTCCACCCTCCTTCAGGGTTGTCGTTGCAACCTCGAGGCAGACGGGCGAGCAGACGACTTGCTCGTCGTCCTCCTGGCTTTGCTGACGCCCTTTGGCAGCGATCCGTGGCGCTAGGTGGCTCACGCTCCTTCCGTGAGGGATTCCGCCCTTCCCCATGGTTCGAGCCGCTCTCTTCCTTACCACGGTCCGGCGGAGGCGTGGGCAGCCTGTGGAGCGGAGAAGATGGGAAAGGGCAAGGGTCCATCGAGAGGGCGCAAGGAGCCGCAAGCGCGTTCGACGACGCACACGTGCCGCCCTGTCTGCGCACAAACGATGGCCGCCCGCCAGGGGAACGGCGGCAGCGTCCCTCCTGGCAGAGACCTCCCCTGGCGACGGAGCGCGGGGAGCCGCGGCTTCCTCCCCGGCGTCACTCCCCCAAAGACCCTTGTGCCGCCCCCTGCGCCTCATGTTCGGTGCGCAGCTCGGCTCCTCTCCTCCGACGCCCGCGTCCAACCTGGGTCAGCTGCTTGCCGGGTCGTTCCCGGGATGCCGGCGGGACGCTCGCCAGGCGTTCCCAAGAAAGTTCCATCCAGACGTCTTCTGTGCTCCGCCGCCAGGGGGGGGCTCTGCCGTTTTCCTGGCGAATGGCCATCCCGGAGGATTCCCAGCATCCCGATCAAGTCGATGCTCTCTCCTAACGTAATTGGGGATGCCTCTCGCTTGTCTGCACTGGTTTCACCAGCCAGTGTTTCGAGCATCCGGACTTCTTCCGGAGAGCGGTCCAGGGGAAGCAGAGATCTTCTCGGAGCGACAGCCGCCTCGTGGAAGACCTTGCTCAGTACGGAAGGCCTCCGAATTAGTGAGATGTGGACGATGCGTCCGCGTGCGGAAGATCCTCTGACGTTCCCTCCCACGATGGCATCATCCGCTGTTCCTTTTCCGGGAACAACTTGAGCGTCTTGCGCGCGCGGCGTGACGAAATTCGCCTTCACGGAATTTTCGGAATTCCTGCCATGGGGCGCCCCTTCGTGCGCCTCGGATGCGCTCTTTTTTTTCCTTCCTTAAAAAAAAAGGGCAACAGCAGCAGCAGCAACAAAAAAACAAAGGAAAAGGGGAAGCAGACAAAGGAAGAAAAAAAATCCGTTTCCTTTTGGGATGTGCGCTTTGAGGATCGGTGGTGCCGACCGTCTGTCTACCCGTGGCTTCCGGAATTTCCGCTGGTCTCCTCGATCCTCCGCAGATGCGTTCGTCACGACCAGAAAGAGCTCGGATGGTTAACGGAACTCGAAAGTGCTCCCAGCTGAAGACTTGCGGAATGTTTCCGCGCTCCTCCGCTCTTACTTTCAGCGTGGCTTTGCTGGAGGTGCGCCCCCGAGCTTTCGGTTTCTTAAGCGAACGAGGCTCCTCCGTGGGAAGATGCCCTTCCGGTTCGTCGGCCCATGCTGTTCTCCTTTTGCAATGTACGTATTTATTTCACCGACGACAACAACAACCGTCGTAGATACCGGCGAGCAAAATCATTATCATGAAACGGCGCGGATGCCATCGAGAAGAGTGCGAGTTGGGTGCAAAGTCACAAAGATGCAGGATGCGAATTTCGGCAATCGCTTCCTGCATCCCAACGGGTGAAGGCGGCCCCCGCGTGCGTTTCCGTGCTTCCACTGCGAATGGGGGGGGGGGGCTCCTGCCCGGGAGCACCCTACTTGTCACCAAAGGAGGCACCCGCCTCCGGGAACGAATCCTCTCAGGTTCGTGACGGCCGGTTCCAGAATTCGTAGCCGAGGCCGCTTAGCGGTGGTTGAACGTAGCCGTTGGTCCTCACCTTCCGTCGGCCATTCGGAGAAGTGTTGCCACACGTTGATTTTTAGACGTTGGAAGACGTCGCTCACAATGCTTTGCCTGCAAGGCCCTTTTTTTTTTGTTTTGTTTTGCTTTCCTCTCGAGGGTTGGGGGAGGGGGGAATATAGCGAAAAATATCTTAGCTGCCTGTCAAAAATTACTCGCCGTACTACGCAGAAGAAGAAGAAGAAGAAGAAAGTTCTTTTTCATTCACTTTCGAATCGCAAATCTCCTACATTGAGACTCATGCTGATGACCTGAAATCGCAGTGTCCACTTGACTGGTTGCACAGCTACCAAATTCACGCTGGCCCATATCGACACAAGCTTGTTCCCCTTCGCGTGTCGTGCAGAGTGCCCCCCCCCCAAAAAAAAAAAAACTTGAATGTCGGGATTTTCGAAATGCACCCCGGCCGTACTACTTCTTGCACGCCAGATCTTCTGGCATCGTCGTCTCACCCCCAGCAGCTTCCGTGAATTTGCCCTGAGAGCATCCGAAAGGCACGCTGGTTCCGCAGCCCAAAGCACGTAAAACCCGAGCCCGGACTTTTTTCAATGAACTAATGCGCCATTGTTTACTACGTAGATTGTGTGGCGGTGTGCGTCATGTTTGTAGGTTTATCAATCAAAGCGGGAGAGCGAACATGGCGGCGGCGTAGGTGATTTGTACCGTGGTTGTAAAGTGTGCTGATGCCAGAAGCCTCCTCCACTTCGTGGACGTGTATTTTCGTTTTTATTCGGTGTGATGAATTAATATTCTCTTATTGATCTTCCTGCACAGGCGTATGTAAGTGTCATTGTTCGCATGCCCAAGTCTTGGGAAATACACGAACGACGTGAAATGTTTAAAGATGCTTTAGCAGTTGAACATTGAGAGCTCGAAAGTGCCGTTCACCAAAATGTGCGTGGTGTAAGGAATTTGTGCCTGGAGAAACGAACATAGCTTGGAAATGTTTCCAAAATCTTGCTCGCTGCTGTACAGTTTTGTTTACCCAACACGAGAGTTGTTTTGAAAGGCTGTATTAGAGAGTGCGTTGCAATTATTATTATATTTTTTTTTTTTTTAAATATCTTTGGGATTTTATAGGACCTCTAAGCTTTATTTGCAGCTTGCCACTGGCACTGTAATGGGTGATGTGTGATGCCAGCATTTCTGCATTTTTGTTTTTTATTCCATCGCATTGTATGTTTGTATGTTTGTAACACATATAAACTTTTAGCCAGTATATTCATTAAGAATACCGATTTTTGATCCCAAACCAAATACTTGTTATGTTAATTAATCTGTTATTAGGTTTATACTCACGTTTATGCATGTGAATCATATGTCTGTATGTGTATTTGTGGTATCTGACTTGAATTTTGTAAAATGTGCCATTTTAACTTTTCCAAGTCCATTGTATTAAATCAGACTTTTCTAGGAACATCAAATTGCAAGTTTTCAAGGAACTTCCTTTCCAAATGGGCAGTAAATCCGTGTCCACCTTAATTCCCAATTTTTTTATATTATCAAATTGATCTAGGCCAAATTAAGCAATTCTTATATAACGTTTTATGAAGTAATATTTGAGAGCTGATGTTTTTATTCAGAAATTCAAGTAAGCATTTTCATTCATTTTATTTTGATGCAACCAGTTTTGTATTAAGAGATGAATGTGTGATTTTGATTGTACAGCTTTTTGACTTGGGATTAAGAGCAAATCAGAGCACATATTTTGGTAAGACTTTGTTGTGTGCACTGTCAGATGTGTAACTTTGTGAAATGAGTAATCTGTGAATGGGGAATTCTGCAGTGCTTTTTAGAAATTTTTTCATATTTATTTGGGCATATCTGTTGGCAGTGTGTAATTAAAGTAATGTACATATCTTGCATGTTAAGTAAATCATGTGTTTTTTCTGAAGAATCCCTGGAGATTGCACCAATTTCCACCAATGCGCTTTTTGCAGATAAATAATTTGGGTTGTTTCCCAAGTGAAACTGCGTGTGATATTTTGATCATATGTTTGAAGTGGATTTGGATTGAAACTACATACATGTTTATTTTTAAGATCTGTGCTGCATTGCAAATTGATGGCCATCACATCTTTAGTGCACCCTCAAAGCTGTGATACTTTTTCCTTTGGCATGAAACAATTACTTGTAATAAATGTTTTGTGTGCCCCTATGACATGGGCTTCAGCATATCCACAATGAAAAATGAAACCCTTGATGGTTTAGGAAAAGAAAATCAACATTGGCGTAAAAACGTGCAAGGCAATGTAGAGTCCAATGCTGGATGTGTCAATGCATCTCTCAACCTTGATGATGAAGAACAAGAACTCTCAAATCCTGAGGGCATATATGTTACCAATATGTTGAGAGATGAACCAATTCAAAGGAAAATTGAGGAGAAAGGACATAAAAAGGATGGACATTGTCGACGTCAGTTGCGTTGTTTATGTTTGGGCCGCAAATATCATGTCAAGGTTTGCAATCGAAAGGATAGCAGTGGTTCCAGCAAAAAGGGAGTCTCTCATGTGGCTCCTTCACAGTCTCCACCTTGCGAAGATGAAACCTCAAATAGTGGTGTGCATTGTTCTTCTTGCATTTGTTCCCAGTGTTCCCTGCATTCTAAAGTTGAGGTTCCAAAAAAACAAGCTGTTGCTACAGCCTCCAGGAACTGTGTTCATGTACCAGCATGGTATATCGCTTCCCTCCCAGCTTCCCAGCAATTAGGGCACTGTTTTTGGAATGCATCAGTTCTCCAACCCCCAAATAATTCTTTGAGAGGTCGGGTGCATACGCAGGTAGATTATCTACATCATTTAGTTCCAGAGTTGCAAGCTATTATGAACTGCTCATATTATTGGGGCAAAATTGACCGCTACCTAGCTGAACATTTGTTAGAGGGCAAGCCGGAAGGAACATTTATTCTTCGGGATTCAGCTCAGGAGGAGCATCTGTATTCAGTCAGTTTCCGGCGCTATGGAAGATCTTTACATGCTCGCATAGAGCAGTGGCAACATCGTTTTAGTTTTAATGCCCATGATCCTGGTGTGTTTTCAGCCCCATCTGTGGTAGCTCTTGTTGCTCATTACAAGGATCCATCTTGTTGCATGTTTTTCGAACCTTTGCTGACAATCCCTCTGCATAGAACCTTCACATTCTCACTGCAGCATTTGTGCAGGGGAATGCTCACCCAATACCTAACTTACGATGATGTGTCACAGTTGTGTTTGCCCAATTCTTTGAAGATGTACCTCCGTGAATATCATTACAAACAGAAAGTGTGCGTGCGTCGGTTTGATGCTTTTGGTGAAGGTACTCAGTTTGTTACTTGGTTTGACCACTAGTGGTTGCACCATGCGATTGCTAATTCAAGTTTCACAAACTGCCGACTTGCCAAGTGAAGCAGCAGTGCGACGTGATGTGTGTGCTTTGCTTGAGTGTGTTGCACACACGTACCCGATGACATGAACTCACACAAGTCGTGGTTTAGATGGAATTGTGCCTTGAATTGATATCAGAGCATTATTCTTTATTTTTACTGCCACCAGTGTTTTCTCTCTTTTCGTTTCTTTCCCCCTTTTTTTGTTGTGTGCGTGCGTGCGTTTTGTATCCCATCCAGGTTGTTCCATATCACTGTGAAGTCGTGTTGAATTCAAAATGAATGCATTTCGAGATGAATATATTTCTGTGTATTTATTGTGAACTTTTCCACACACTGTGGTGTACGAAATTCCTTTATAGCGACAAGGTCGCTTGTTAGCTATGGGGTGAGTCCCTGGGTGCTGTGTACATTTCGGTTGCCATCAACTGCGTACGCAGGAGGCGATCCTTTGAAAACGTCGTACTTGTCACCCAAGTCCCAGTAGTTGTATTCGTGTTGCGTACGCACGCCGGGATCGCCCGCGGTAACTGTGCTCTTCCCTCCGGTCCATCCTCCTTTCATCAAGTGCTACTCGTACGGATTCCGCAATGTTGTCGAATTGGTTAAAGCTCTGCAGGAAGTCTCCTGCCTCAGGCGGTGCAAACGATTGTGCAACGTCTCCATCGTTTCACCATGGTACAGCTGCGCTAGCAAATACGTATGCAGGCAGATCGGAAGGGAAAGTATCTGAATTACCCGGCTCATAGCAATCATGATGCTGGCGTATTGACCTGGAGAGGAAGCCATTAATATTTTAGGTAGTTGAGGATGTACGCTACGATATCCATTGTACATCTGCATCGACTTTCGGTCTGTTTTACCGGTACTGTATTCGGAAAGCCAGATCGGATGCTCCGTCCGAGTTGCAGAGAAAGACGAATGCGTTGGCGCGCTCCTTGCAAAAGGTTCGGATTCTGGAAGAAGAGGTGCGCAGAAAGCGAAAGTTCCCGGAGATCTTTCGTGTAAAGGGTGTGTGCGTCTTTGTACAAAAGGCAAAACTTTTGCGGTCTCAATTTAAAAAACGGGATGACACGCATCCTTGAATTCCATTTTACTCGCGTTAGCCATTGATGTCTTGGCTTCAGGGCGAAGAGCCTTCCAACCCTCTCAACACTTTTCACCTCTTTTATCCTAAAAGCCCGCGTGGTGACCGTTTTCCTCCTCGGAGGCCCTCCTCGGCCGCTTGGATCCGATTCCGTACTTTACGTGCCCCCCCCCCCGCCCGATACGATATTTGACGGTTTTCCGATATTGGGAAGAGCATTAAAACGGTTCCGTCCCGCACGGAAAGTTTCCTCGTAGCTGTTAAGCAGCATTCTGTATGCTTCCGGGGAAGAAAGCACTGCAGGTGAAGATTTGCCTGCCATGTGGCCGCTGGAATAATGGCGGCGGCGGCGTGTCGCGCACATACCTGCAATAGCGTTTGAATTTTTAGACGCACTTCTATGGGTTTTTTTTTTTTTGTCTTAAAGCGTTAGTTTTTAGTTCGTTTACGGTTTGAGCAGCAATCCTGGAAGCTGAGATTCCGTGGATCTCGTTCTGGAGCCTTCCACGTCTTCCACTTGTTTCCGAACGAACGTTTTTTCTTCGTTTACCTGGAGGTGAGTTCGTCAAAGTTCCGAATGCCTTCCGATACGAAAAAGGAGAGGTTGGACTTCGGGAAAACGCACGTGTATTCCATGATAGATCTGGAAGCTTGATAAAGTCACGTGATCATGGATTCATTGGGCTGATGGTCAAGATCAAACTACTCGACTCGACGATGAATTAATTAACCTTAGGTGGGACTGTGGGTGATCAGACTGCAGGGCGATTCGCGACGCAGTCTCCGAGTTTGATGGGGGGGGGGGGGGGGGGAGATCGTTTTGAATTGAAACTCTCGGAGTTGGTGAGGCATTTCCGAGTCGAGCATCGCAATTGATTGCTTCTTAAAGGTGCCTGCGAAAGCCGCGGGTGATAGATGAATTCACCTTAAGGACCAAATGCGCCGAACGCAACGCGTTTCCTTTATTTTTTTTCTTAGACTTTGTGGTTTCGAGTCTCACTCCACCGAGCGAAATTTGTTCAACTCAGATGATGAGTAAAGATTTTTTTCTTCTTCCCTGTGATCGTGCAGCGATGTAATGAAGATTTATTTTCGAAATCTGCGAAATCATCTGTGCGTCTCGATGTACCCATTAATGTATGAAACAAGGTTGTTTGTACACACAGTTTCTTTGCACGTAGACGAAGTTTGATTTCTTTATTGGCGTTTGAAGACTATTGAGCATTTTTTTTCTTCCAGGGGGGCTCGAAAGTAATGAGTGCTTAACACAGAAGATTGTGATCCACTTGCAAGCGTCATAAACTGAATTATATCCATCAGTGCCCCCCCCCCCTCTTTTATAAGCGTTAAGATGACAGTGTATGAAGTACGAGAGAGCCGCATTCCATTTTCACCATCACTCCCAATGTTTTTTTTTTTTTTTTCTTCCTTTTTTTTCTTTTCTTTTTCCACTGGATGTTTCGTACGCTCCACACCCTTCGGGATTTCGTGATGCCGTGGAAGTGCTGGTTTGTCCATGTCTTCGCATTTCCGTTGTCTTATTGTGAAGAAAGTGCGCCCAAAGTGCCCCTATTGCTTGCAGTCGGTATTCATGTGTTGGAGAGGCAGTATGTCGCAGATGTCTCACAAAGGAATCCATGACCATTTCTTCGTCACGAGATGTGAACTTCCTCGTTCTTGTGCATTCTAATGGCCATCTGTTCGGAAACTGTTGGAGCACACGTAGACCGGCGGTCTTCGCATGCGATTGCGCTCGAGATCACTCTCTCAGGGGGAAAGCCTTGGCCAATTTGTCACACCCATTAGTTTTCCATTCAGTTTCATTCATTAAAACGTGTACAATCTTTTTTCGGCAGTTGCTTCCTGATGGCGGGAGTGCTAATGTGTTGACGATTTGCGTAACGAAATGTTGCAACGTCGTTCGGCGGAGGAGCGAAGACGTTTTTCCCGGAGGCGAGGGAAAACAAAAGTGCAGCGGTGGTGTTACCGCGTGTTGCGACTTCCATCAGTATGATTGCAATTGGGTTTGCGTGTTCTGCAACGGAAGCCGTTGCTTTGAAAGGTGCCAGCAGCACCAGAACAGCGTGCGAGGTTGTGCCACGATGCTCGGTGGTCAGTCTCATCTTCTGCCACACCTGCAGCAAGGAACAGAATTCAGACCGCGTCTCCATGTCAAGCAGCAGCCGTTTCAGTTGAGGGGAAACGATCTGCATGTTCATATCACGCACAGTGCAGCGTGCGCGCGTCTATGCACCTTAAAAACTACAGGGGAAAATAATGCGGCCTTCGTCATTTGCAACTTCATAAAACGAAAGAAAAACAAAAAAAGAAAAAAAAAAAAACATAGATCCATTAATAGATCCATTTGCTTGTTTTGGTACCAGTGCAGGTCCAGAATAGGTCGTCAAATCACTCTGCGCTGTTTCATTCCTTGATTGGATGGGATGCGGTAGTTCCCCATCCTTTCAAGTCCTCTTTGTTTTTGAAATTTTCCCATCTGCTTGCCCGCGCGACCGCGTGCAAGCAGTTGCAACTGAACACCCGAGGCCGTTTCTTCGAACATCCCGAACGTTTACGTAGGCTGTTGCGTCGGTGTCGCGCCGCATGCTGACCACGTGGATCCCGTAGACGTCGTGCCCTTTCTCATCCCATTGGGGCAGTTCGTCAGGCGCTCAGCTCTTTTTTTTTTTGCAGCAGCGTGCTTTTTCTTGTGTTGACGTCATTGAGTCATCAAAAGTTTTTCCTCTTTCTTCCCAATTAGCTTCAAGATCCGTTTTTCTCGTAAGCTATTTTAAACCGTCTCCGGATTCGTGTTTTATCCAGGTTGGTCGCATTCGTGCGATTTTTTGTTAACGAGAGGCTTGGTTCTGTGATAATCACGATTGATTTCCGGAAGCGAGGGCTTGTTCGTTTTGCCGGTGGTTTGAGGAGTCGACAGGGAGTTGTCGAGGATTTGGGTTGCTGATGCAGCACGTTGTCGGCGTTCCGAATCGAGAGCGTCTCCGCTCGATCAGCATCCACCTGTCTTCTTTCCTGATCATCTTGGGTCCCAAACCGCGAATCCATGAGCGAGGCGTCGCGCTGCTGCTGTTTCCCTCTTCCCGACGCGTCAGGTGCCGTCGTCATCTGATCCGCACGTGAGACTGCTGTTTGGATGCTGTTTTGCTGTGTCCAAACTCGAATTCGGGAAATGGTTCCCGTGTTCAAGTGTGAGTGCCACTCCCTATGCGATCGGATGATCGGGAACTGTGCGTAAGACCTGCGGCAAGCACCGGACCCCCAGCTGGAATTGGCTCCAGCAGCGTCCTTCGCGCTGCCGAAACTCCGTTGCGAAGGAAACAAAGACAAAACACACACACAAACTGACGTTTTCGGGCACACGCTGAACTGACGAGAGAAATCGAAGTAACGTGTGGCGAAAGAAGGGAGGGAGGGGGGGAATTAGGCCACTTTTTTTTTTTTTTTCCTGGGTGGGGGGGTGGGGGGGATTCGAAGCAGTTTCTTCAAACAAACAAACATTTTCAGTTCTTCATGGCATTTAAGAATCTCCCTGGTATTTTGTCCAAGTTCCAGGCATTCTAATTTGAAGCTGCTGAGGTGTTTGCCAATCATTTCCGTAGGAGAAACCCATTCGCACCAACCGTATGTACTAAACGCGGTCTGAATCCTCAAAACGGAGTTTCATAACTACAGCAAGTAATTCCAGACACTTGCCTTTTTTCAAATTAGTCGAAGAACTTAACCGGAAGAGTTTTCATTTCGAGTCAGATCCTTAGACATGCTTTAGACATTACCGCAATCACCACCACCATCATCACTCCTTTCATATTCCTCCTCGGCTCCATCATCATCATCGTCGTCCCTTCCCTTCGAAGGCCCTCGTCCCCAGCACAGCCTTCATTTCTTCCCCCTTCCTCCCGTTCCGGGCTTTCGGAGGCCCCGACTCGGGTGTCGGTGGACCCTACAGGAGAACTCCTTCCTTTTGGCTGCAGCAGTTCTGGAAAAAGCGCCCGGCTTTCTGCATCAGGGTATATAGAGTGCAAATAATGCCCTGGGCGGTTAATATAGTCCACGTGATTGAGAAACCATCGGGAATGAAACCTTTTCCCATCACTGCGACTCTTCACTTGGTGGAAGCACTTAAGAGTATCTCGGCATGGAAAACTCGAAAGTGGAAAACTTTTTCCTTTTTTCCCCCGACCTTCCAGAGTCCGGAATTGTTCTCCAGCGTTCGCTTTTAGAACTTCCTTTTTTTAAATGATTTTCACGTCGGGGTGACTTATCGTTGGGGTGTTTGTGGGGCCAATGTGAATAACGTAGACGGAAATTTTCGACACTAATGATGTGTGTTCCCGAAATTGAGCAAATATGTTCTGTCAATTCAATTTCGAATGCGAAATTCCATCAGTGCTTTGAACGGTGATCCGTTTTATACTCCCCCCCTTCAAACAGGGGGAATCATGTTTTTTGTTTCTTTCTTTCCTATTCTTTCCTGATCAAAATCCTTGCTTGATGTGGGAAACGGCCTCGTACTGAAAATTTTCTTTCTCACAGAGATGGAAACCGGTTCATTATGCCAAAGAACACTCGAGAAATAGCAACGTACAGTCTCGTTCAGTATAGTGTGGGATGTTGTAATTATGCGAAGAATGACTGATGCGTGATCAAAGAATGACTGGGCGGGCACCTGTAGTATAGAAAACCTACTTACTGTAAGTTTTGATATTCATTTCTAGGCACCTCTTTATTTCATCTGGGATGGCACTGCTCACAATTACGTGGTCCATGCGTTCAAGGCTCATTTTGTCATGCTTTCACTTTGTTTTCAAAGCTACCCTTCGCAGTGCGTTAACAATTTAGGCATTCATTAAAATTGGGCTTCTTTGCTATGGAATCCTGAAAGTAATGAAAGCTCTGTAAGATGCCTAGCAATCAAAGCTTTGGGTAGCATCTTTTTTCTCGAAGAAAAAGGACTGAATTGTCATAATTTTCAAAGTATTGAAAATGTTTCCTTAGTTGGTATACTAGTCGTGAACTAAATTGTACTGCTTGATTTCTATAGTCAGTTCATTAATTCAGGTCTTATTATTTAATTAACTAATCAGATTAACACCGTTTCAATTTATTTCTCCCTGCAGCAGTTTTAGACTTTGGAGCATTCCTCGAAGTATGCCCATCTGTTATATTGTGTTAAGAGCCCGGAATTTTGTAAGGACCTTGTGATTCCTAGTTTGTTTGTTTTTGATTCTTCAAAAATGTGCTTTTTCTTTATTTTTTTAAACGTCTGCACCTTCAGCAGATCGTTTCTTCAATGTTTCCTGATGAGCTCACTACGGAATTCAGGATTAGCAAAGGTCCGGAATGTTTGAAATTCACTGCGCGTATCAGATAGACGCACGGTAGGATTGCACTCACGATCTGTCGTCCTGCTGCAGATTTTTGCACTCACTGTGCCCACACTGTCACGAAAAGGTTCACCCCTTAATTGGCACGTGAGCCCCATTTACGACCCCATTCGATTCAGCGAGCGTAGGCTTAACGCTTGCTCCAAACATGGCGGCGTTTTCCCATTCTTGCATTAAAAATAACTGCGCAAGTCGCCGCGGCAACGTCACCTGCGCCACGCGAACCCAATTGGGTGAGCAGAATGAGATGGACCCACAGTGTTACCACTCGTGATCTGACACGCAGCCTCGCCACCCCAGCCACATTTCCATCCCGGTTTCGCCTTTTTTTCCTAGTCGCCACGGATACTCGCGGAATCCGCGCGACCCTTCCGCCTTGCTTTCCCATCTTTTTGTCCTTCAGAAGCGGAGTTTTGCAAACCGCTGTTGTCGTCGCATCTGCAATTTCTCTGTTGCTTTTCTCCTTCTTTTACTTGATCGTCCTGTTGCAGCATGGAGTAGTTTCTTCTCCCTCTCTTTTTTTTCTTTTCTATCTTAAAGATAGGAGGGATAGAGAAAAAGTAGCGAGAGTGGTTGAGTGCTGCGGAAAAGGTCCGGAGGCGCCGCGCTGGAGTGCTCGCAGAGGCCGGAGGGTCCAGGATGGATCGAGTTGTCTGATCCGCTTTCGTACCGATCTCTGCGCGCCTGGCGAGAGGAGGATTTTCGGCGGTCGTGCACTCGAGCAGACGAGGCGTGGGTGCTCCCGCTGCACGGCGATCGGCAGGTGCCTGTCCGCCACAGCCGTGGCCCGGGGAGAAGACCTTTCTTTGGGGCGAACTCTTCCCCAGCTCGGGGACGCTAAGAGCAGGTTTCGCCCTGCCTCCTTTGCGGGAAGTCTTCCTTCAGGATGGCGCTTCGGTGCCCCTGCGGCGTGTGCTTTTTTCGCGCGGGTTACTCGAAAGGTGGGAGAGACTGACCTTTTTCCTAGCAGTTTCCTTGGAGCAGCTGGAAGAGCTGTGTGAGCAGGCTGGGCTACGTCCCAGGAAGGAACGCTCCTTCCCGTCACCACCACCACCATGATCATCACCATCATCATCATGACTTCATGTTCTTCCTCCTCCTCATCACCACTACCATCATCATCACTCCTTTCATATTCCTCCTCCTCACCGCCATTACCATCATCACCACCACCACCACTGCCATCACCATTATCATCATCGTCACGCATTCATATTCCTCCTCCTCAATCATCATCACCGTCATTGCCACGATCACCACCACCATCATTATCATCACTCACTTCCTCTTCCTCCTCCTCACCATTACTACCACCACCATCATCGTCACTCCTTTCATATTCCTCCTCCTCCTGTTCATCGGCTCCATCATCATCATCATCGTCGTCCCTTCCCCTCGAAGACCCTCGTCCCTAGCCCATGCTTCATTTCTTCCCCTTTCCTCCCGTTCCGGGCTTTCGGAGGCCCCGACTCGGGTGTCGGTGGACCCTCCAGGCGAACTCCTTCCTTCCGTCTGCCTTCGCTTCGGGAGCCACCTCTTCCCCGGCTCGTCGGTTCATTCATTTATTTGGAATGGAATCAACGCCCCGGAGTCACTGGGTGAAAATCCCCTCCCCTCCCTTTTTCCTCCTGAAGGTGGGCATCACCGTCCCCCGTTCCAGGAGAGAAGGATCATCCCACGGACGAGAAGGGAAGGGAAAATCCGCGGTGGTCAAGGACAGCCGGAGACTGCCCGGAGTGCTGAGGGCCTCCGGGCCTACCCCTGTGGCGCTCCCGGGTGTGCACTTGAGGGCGGAGAGAGCGGAGCTGCGGTGGAGAGAATCGCAGCAGCCGGCGCCGCCTCCCTCCCTTCCCTTTTCGCCCCGACCGCTAAAATGCGCATCCCCCGCCTCGCCTCCTGCCTCCTCCCCCCGTCTCTCCCGGCGCGCCTTCACCGCCCTTTGCTCCTGTGCAAGTTTTCCTGGCAGTGGCTCCGAACCCCGCTGGGAATACGCCCCGCACCCAAAACCGATCCTCTCGCGGGAAAGCGAGCCACCGTCTCGGGCTGCTCACCCCTCCCCCTTTTGCCCCTCCTCCTCCTGTGCTCACGACGGCAGGCTCTTCAGGGAGGTCCCGCCGGCTGTCCCCAAGAGCGAGGGCGGCAGCGGAGGCCGTGACCACTTCCAGGGTCGCTAGCGGTCCTCTGCTGCCTCCCCTTCCCTCCCTTCCGGCTCCCTCCGGGATCTGCCTCCTTCCTGGGTCCGTGCCTCGCGACGGGTCGCCAGGGATGGCCCTCCGCGATGCGCTCATCCCGACGGAACGTCTTCGGCCTCACGCCGCTCGCTTCCATCGTTCGGCGTGCGCGGCGCTCCCGTCGCTCGTGTCCAGGAGGGGGGAAGAGGAGGGCGGGGTGCATGGGGTGGAAGAGAAGAGGGGAGACGCGAGAGAGAACCAGCTTGCCAATGGAATCCTCGGAAATGGAAGAAACAAGGAAGAGGAAGAAGAGCTGCTGGTGGTGGTGGTGGTAACGGTAGCGAAGACGACGACGATGAAGAGGAGGAAGCAGGGGAGGAGGAGGAGGAGGAATGCGAAATGAGTGATAGTGACGGTGGTAACGGCAGCCAGGACGACGGCGACGACGACGACGAGGAGGAGGAAGAGGAGGAGGGGGGGGAGCAAGGCTTCCTCGGCGGAATCGGGCCGCCGGGCAGGGGAACGGCAAACAAAGCCATCAGGAAGTCAGCTGAGACGGCGGCGGGTGAAATACGGGCGGTAGATAAAGAGGGCCGTCCCTACCCCTGGATGGACGCGTCCGGTCCCTAGCCGACGCACAGAAGAGCAGCGAGGAGAAGGGAGGGAGGGACAAGGCGAGTCGCTACGTGATCTTCTGCAGAGGGGGGAGTTTTCTTCCGGTCGGATCAAAGACGAACCCTCATTCGAGGTTGTGGCCCGGCACGTTTCCTATGGGAACGAGCAGCCCGCGTAGCCGTAGAGACGGCGGCGTCTGGCTGCACGTTCCGGGAGGAACGGGCCTCGCACGCACGAAACATCCTGGGTGGTCGAGGGAGACTCCCGGATTCTGGGGTCCAGAGAGGGAAGGAGAAGCGCAGCGGACGTGACGGGGGGTAGGGTGCGCCCCCGCCAGTATCCGGCGAGCGAGTGCCTCGTCGCTCGGCGAGCAGGCCAGCCTCCGCCTCGCGTGTCGCGGGCACGTCCTCTCGTAGATCGGCCTGCCGGGGTTGTCCTCGGGCTCCACTCTCGGGCACGAACCGGTCCCAAGGTCGAGCATCTCCGAAGGCCGCCGGTTCGTTCGCAGCTCCGCGAGCGCTGCTCCCGCCGCGCGTGGGCGACGTCCCCTCCGCCTGCGGACTGCGTACGCGCCGACGAGGATGGTCGTGAAGTTGTCGGTGGGTCTGAGGGCGGTCGCATGGACCTATCCACGGCAGGCTGCGATCGACAAGGTAGGGGAGGAGGAAGTTCCTGGACCAACATGGGTGGAGGCGCGACCTTGGCAACCAGATAGGGGAGGAGGTATTCCTTCGCTCCTGGTTTCGAAGGCAGCTATCGGGCAGAATGGTGAGCCGGCGAAGAGTATGGAAGGTGCTGCTGCTTCCGTTGAAGGGGTTCTGAAAGCGGGAGCGGTTTCCTAACGTCACTTCCTATCGTCACATATCACCTTCATGTCATCACTCATTTCATATTCCTTTTCCTCCTCCTCTTCGTCTTTCTCCTTCTCTTCTGTTCCTCCTCCTCTCTTCTTCCCCCTCGCTTCCGGTTTCTCCTCTCTTTCGCCCCTCTTCTCTTCCTCCTCTTCCTTTTCTCTTCTTCCCTCTCCCAACTTCCTCCTATCTTCCTCCTCCTCCCTTGCTTCCTCTTCATCGTCGTCGTCTTCGCTACCGTTACCACCACCACCACCAGCAGCTCTTCTTCCTCTTCCTTGTTTCTTCCATTTCCGAGGATTCCATTGGCAAGCTGGTTCTCTCTCGCGTCTCCCCTCTTCTCTTCCACCCCATGCACCCCGCCCTCCTCTTCCCCCCTCCTGGACACGAGCGACGGGAGCGCCGCGCACGCCGAACAATGGAAGCGAGCGGCGTGAGGCCGAAGACGTTCCGTCGGGATGAGCGCATCGCGGAGGGCCATCCCTGGCGACCCAACCTTCGGAGAGAGCCTCCGTTTTTGGTAGCGGTCAATCAACCCGGTCGTCCGTGTGGGAAGGGACGGAGGTAGTGAGGAAAGATGAAGTCCCGTCGTCCGGAAGCATAGGGCGTGTCCTCGGGCGATCAAGCAGCGCCCAGAGACGTGCCACCTTCTTCGACTTGGAAATGGAGAGGGGGATCGACTCGGCACTCTGCAGCGACAACACACAAAGAAAAACTGCCTGGCTGCGGACTGCGCCGCGGTCATTTCCGAGATGAACTCGACACGACTGGGCGTCGCCAAGCACCTCCGACCTCGCCTCCCGGCGGACGCAAGGTCGGAGGTGCCTCGCGCCGCACACGTGTCAGGCCTGGTCGCGAGGGCATTTGGGGCAGGGTCGCTTTTTTCCCTGAGGAAGCGCTGGTGGACACCCTCGCTAGCGCGGGGGTGTCGGTCCTGGCGAAAAAGTCGCCACCGCCTCAGGGAGGCGTTGGGAGACGTGTCGGTTGCAATGTGAACGAGCGAGGTGGGTGGGAAGGCAGGCAGCCTTTGCACATCCGGCAGCGCGGCGAGAAGATTCCTCCGCGTCTTCTCTTCCTGCGGCTCTCCTCGTCTGTGGGCTGGCAATTTCCGAGACCTCTCCTCGGGAAGTCCCGTAGTCCATCTCGGCCAGGGGCCGGAGGAGCCTTCGCTGCCCGTTCGGTCCGGTCGAGACGAGGCGGATCCGAGGGAGGGTCGCTGGGCAGCTGCGGAGAGCGAGTGCTCCCCCCCCCTCTCGGCACGCTGCGCAGCGACGGGACGTGCGGGGGGATCGGAGTCACACTTCCGTGGGATCAGCGGACCTCCCTCCCTGCCGCTCGACCCGTTCCTGCTCGTGATCGAGAAAAGAAGCGGCGCGAAAGCGACGCGGTACTAAACAACCCCTCCGGTCGTACGTGGCAAGGCGGAAGCAAGAAGAAACTCGTCGCTTCCGGGTTGCAGCTGAAGACTCCCAGCACGCTTTCCAGGAGCATCCTCCCTGCCATGACGGGGCATCTCGCAGGAGCGCCGCCTAGCAACACGGATCTTCGAAACAGTTCGAGTGCTGGACGTTTATTTACAGCTTCGCTCGATCCTCCTCCGCCTTTCGGCGGCGCACGTGGACCCGCCGAACCCCACTTTGCAGGGGAGGCTGCAGTGCTGAGTCAAGGTGGTGCGGAGTGTTTTGATGCACGCGCTCAGCCTCCTCCCCATTTTTCACCGGTCCCAGGTTTCTTCGGCTGCCAAATGCGCGCCGTTCCTGCTGGGGCCCCTGGGGAACGCCAGCGCAGAGGGAGCTGCGCGCTCTTCCCATTTCGACGGGGGTGGGGTGGGGTGAGTGGGCACAGGGTGCTTTCCGAGTCCGGCGCGCGCCGTCTCCACTGGCGCTGCCTCCGCCCGCTGCCGGAATGTTCCGGAACCGTCCTCGTCCCAATAGGGACGGCAGGTCCTTTCAGTTCGGCAGAGATCCCATCCTCTCCTCTTCCTCTCAATGTCCTTTCGGTGCTTCTTCGGGTTCCCCTTCCTCTCGGCCGATCTCCGGGAGGGACTCAGGACCGTTCCTCCGCGGTAGATGACGCTGCCATCTCCAGTCGTCCATGCGGAGCTCCGCGCACGATCGCAGGTCGAACGCGGGAGGCGGTGCCATTTATCCGCGAAGCTCGGAAACACCGGAATGTCGAGCTCGCTTTGCGAGCATCGGCTAGGATGGGGTCATCGCTGGCAGGGCGAGCGCTCCGCTTAGCCAGAAGTCTCTCTCGTAGCGAGTTTGGCAAGCGCGGCCCCCTGCGTTGAAGGACCGTATCGTTACGGTCTTTGAGCGTGGCACCCAGCGGGTTCGAAATCCCCGCGTGGAGGATCGACGCCGAGTAACGTGCGCGTCGTCGTGGGTTTCGAGTTACCCCCGCAAGATCATGCTGGTTGGCCTCTTCGGGTGCGGCACTGGTGGACCCCCGGTCACGCCGGGGAGTTTATTGATATAAAAATAAACATACACGTCTGTGGCAGAACGCTCGATCCTGCCACGTTACTTATAAATACGGGAAGGAACCTGCCGAGAACTGACACGCAGGCCAGCAGGGTCGCCTCGGCAGCACAGGACAAGGGAAAACAAACAAAAGGGAAAACAAGTCAAACAAAAAACATCCAGTTGAAAAAGGGGGGGAGATGGGGTGATCGGGAAGGGATCACTGTGTGCTGAATGGTGTCCTCTGCATCCTTGTAAGGATGGCGGCAGGTTCCTGTTTTATGGGGCCACCCAGATGGGGCCACCTTGACGCTGTCCTCATGAACATCAAAATGAACATGAAAATACATGGCATCCCTGTCGTCGTGGCCTCCTCTGGCGTTGCTCCATGCAGCCACGGTCCTGCCACGTGGGAAGCACAGTGCTGCTGGAGATGCGGCCGGCGTGAGGGGGTCGCGCAGGAAGAGGCGCCTTCCAACGTCTCGGGCGTTGCCACCGGCGGTTCCAAGGGTCGCGGGAAAGTGTCTCCAAAGCAGTCGAAGGGCAACACAGTTCATTAGGAGGTGCGGGAGGGATTCCCGCTCCCCGCACCTGGCACAGTTCGCGTCCACCCCTCCCTCCCGTGTCCAATGATGCCGGCGGGCGTCGCACGCGAGGACCCCGTGCAGCAGCATCAACGCCGACTCCTGCCACTTCGAGGGGAGAGTACGGGTGTTCGTGAGAGCCGGGGGCCGCTGCAGTTCTTTTTCCGGAATACCCAGTTGCACGCCCCAGCGCAAAAGCCCACGAGATCGAGCACTCGAGGCTGCAGCGTCGGCGAGTGACCCGTTTCCTAGTCCTTTTCTTCTTCCAGAGATTTCCTCAGTGACCTCCCATCTAACTGTAAGGCTGCTGCCCACGTGCTCCCTAAGGGAGGATTGCGCAGCGGCGAGGGGAGTTCTGCTTGCCCACGCACTCTCTCCACGGGATCTTCCAGGATCTCCCGGAGCGTGCAGTTTTTGTTGCGCCTGGAAAACGTCGCACCTGTTCCGCGCTTGGCTCCTGGATCCCCGCCCACGTGCGAACGGTTCTCTGAGACCGGGCACCACCGTTCGCGGGACGGCACGAGATGCATCCGTTTTTCCTGGCCAGCGTGGCCACCTGCCGCCGGTGCAGTCCGCAATGGATGAGAATGCGTGGACGGCGCGCAAGGAACTACGCGAGTCCCACGCTGCTGGTGGCTTGCTGGACGAGAAGACGTGCAGGTTGGCGCCAGCTGGCGCTCCACAGGGTTGCCAGGAGGGCAAGTTGTGCGGCACTGATGGAATCCGGGAACCCCTGTTGACTGGTTGGAGCTGGGAGTTGACCTCCGGAGTTTTTCCAGGATATCAAGGAGTCGGTTGCTTTCGGGGTTCCTCCCTTCGGTTGTGAAAATGGAGCCATCTCCCCCCTCAGGAGGGGGAGGCACTGGAGGGAGGAGCTGGTGGGTTGACGATGCCTCCCCAGAGTATCGAGAAGTGCGCTGCTCCCTTTGGGGTTCTCTCCAGAGGAGGAAACAAGGAGCGGTTCCTTCCGGAGAAGAAAGTCCAGGAGCGGATCCTATGCAGGTTCTCTTCAGAAGAAGAAAATGAGGAGCGTTCCCTTCCGGGAGCTCCCTCGGGTGAGAACGTGGAAGACGTGGTTCCCTTCGGGGTCCCTCCGGGGACAACCAGGGCGGAGGGTTGGTTCCCTTTGGAGTTCCTTACCAAGCATGAGAGGAAGGAGTTCCTTCCTCCGAAGCCTTCCTGGATTCATAAGGTGTTCCCTAGGGGGTTTCCCCCTATAACTTGAATAGTCAAATAATAATAATACTAATAGTGGTAATAGTAACAGTAATCACAGTAGCAGTAATAGTAATGACAACAAGAACAATAACGATAGTAATAACGACAGCAGTAGTAATAATAACAACAGCAACAACAATAAGGATAGTAATAGCGATAGAAGTGGTAATAATAACCGTGGTAACGCCAACAGTAATAACGAAGGCCACGAGACAAATGGAAGAAGCGGAAGAGCTGCGAGGGGGTGCCGAGGGAGCGGCTGGGAGCCAATCATCGCGCGGGCGGGAGAATGCGGCGACGACCGGGGTCGCCGTCCCGGGGAGCAGCTCCACAATGCGGCAAGGGTGCGTCCTGCTCCCCGGAGTCCCGGAGAGTGTCTCCGGCGCCGGGGGGGGGGACGTCGCAGGCTGGAAGGAAAGACACGCGGGGTCTGCCTGCCGGCGGCGCCGCCGGTCCAGAGGGAGCTAGCCGAGTGGCTGAAGGTCCGATCTTTTGGGACCAGTAGGCGCAGCGTCCAAGTCTGCGGGGACCGCGGATCGGGGTTCTGTGAAGATGCTGCGGAGGGGACAGCAGGAACGCGGGCCAACTGCGGACGAGAGGAAGGGTCAGCGGACGTCTCAGAGAGGATCCGCGGGCGAAGAGGAGGAGGAAAGTGGCCGGCTCGAGGCGCCGCTTCCCCCTCCCCCCTTTCGAGGAGAGATGCCCGGGTCGAGGGGAGGTGCGAGCGCCGGGTGCGAAAGGGGCTGAGAAGTTGAGGAACCCAGGGGGACACGCCGACCTACCTAGATCAGGGTTGGCCCCCTCATCCGCATCGCGGCAGCACATTTCGGACCTTCTGTAATTCCTAAAATTCCCCTTTGTTTGTTTTAAATAGGTGGCCGTTCCTTCTGTTCCTTCCGCGATGAGAACGGAGGCGCCTGCCTCCCCGGAAAACAAGGAGGACGCCATCCGCCTAGCAGGCGCGCTCTGAGAAAGGCGTGACGCGGTCACCTGGTGACCTCCTCTTCTTCCTGCTTTCTCCGGACTTTCGGCACGGTTCGTGCCTGACCCCTTTGGCCTCTCTCCCTTGCCCTTGCGCAAGGCCCAAGTGCAGTCCAGGGTCACTCCTACGCTTTGCATGTCCAAACCGACGCTTCCTGATTCTGCCACTAACTCCACGCAATGGTGCAGCGCCGGATGGTCGGTGGTCCCGCGGTGGCTCCCCTCTTGCGGCGCAGAAGAACCGCGGAGGAACCGGCAGCGCAGGAGCAGAGGCATCGCCGCGTGTCGCCGCTGCAGGGAAGGAGGGAGCCCCGAGTCATCCACGTGCCTGCCAGTCGCTGGGCGCGAGCGCTTGGCGTCTCGTCTCCCGGAAAGTTCTCTCTGCTCTCCTCCTCCAAGGGGACGCCCGTCTCGGTGGGTGCTCTCGGGGTGGCATCACTCGGCTGCCAAGACAAGAAGCCCCCAAAGGAACCGAAGATCTCGTAGAGGTGAGTGAGCGAGCCACTTGAGGAGCAAAGTGTTTCCCGCCAGCATCCGACACTCCCGCCTGATCTCCTGGTTGGCCGAGTGCTGAAGCCCACCCACGCCACCCGAGGGTGCACGGAACTCTTCAAGTTGTAGGAGGCGACCCCGTCGGGACCGCCACCTGAATCCAGGAAAACTCCGGAAGTAGGGGTCCGTTCCACTTACGCTTGGGGGGAACCCCGAAAGGAACCGTCCCTTCCTCGTTCTTTTCGGACGGAACTCCCGGTTTGTGGGGTCGCTCCTCGTTTATTCTCCGAAGAAAATCCCGAAAGGACGTCTCCGCGATTTCTCTGAAGGAAGCAGCTCCCTTCCTGAGACTCTGGAGAGGTATCAGCCAGTTCCATGGGAAGCGATGGAGGGTCATCCTCCGAGGGGGGGAAGAGGGTTTCATTTTCGCGGCAGCAAAGGACGAACCCCGAAGGGAACCGGAGCTCCTCGGTTTCTGGAATGACCCCGGAGAGTCAACTTCCCAAACCCGGCCAGTCAACGGGGCATCCCAAAGCCTACAGGCCAGTCGGCGTCATCGTGCGAGGGGCTCAAAACCCACGGCGCGCCCTCCATTTCCCTGGGGTCCATTCTTACCCGGACAGGATTCGAACCCACAGCGCTCGATGACGCCGCATGCGGAGGAGGCGCAGCCTCGAAGCCAACACGGACCTGATCTACCGAGGGTAACGCATGGGGCGCGTCGGCGATCCTCCGGTCGTGCCGCACAAGACGAGAGCTGGAGGAGCTCTAAGGAAACCGTCAGCCCCTCTCCCCCCTGCCATTCGCAATTGAGGGCATCCCCAGAGGGCGCTGTTGAGCGCTTCTCGCTAGTTCACTGAAGACTGGTCCAAGGATGGCGTGCTGGAAACATCAGGCAGGAAAACTGAAGAATTTTCGAGAATCGAAGGAGATGAGAAGGAGGGGCGTTTCAAGAACGCGGCATTAACTCCCTCCTCCCTGTGGGACGTCTCGTGCACGTTCCTGGAGTTCCCAGCCGCTGTCGTTCTCGGGATCTCCTGGTCCGACGGCAGCTTCACGATCCAGCCCCTCGGTCGCTCCCGGATGCGGCGGGCAAAGCGGAGAGCTCCAGCGTTTCTCTTCCTTTTCCTTTCGTGCTCCTTCTTGAGCGCCGCCGAAAGGGGCAGCATTTCCTGACGCGATCCCTCCTTCCACAGGACGAACTCGGGGAGTCGCAGTGACGTGTCCTTGGCGCGCGTCCTCGTCTTTCCACGGGGGTGTTGTCCTTTGGTTGTCTCCGGGCGGCTCCACCATGCCGTCGATCAAGGCGTCGCGTGCCTTCTGGTGCAGAGTTGAAGGCACCGCGACCCTGTGATCCAGGACGTGCGGCAGTGCTTCATCCTGTCTCTGACACCGGCGGCAAGATCCGTTCCATCCCCTATCTGTGATTCCTCACGGAAGCCCAGGGCGACAACAGACGAAGATATGCGACGAGGATGAATCTGTTATCCTCGAAGGGCGAATGGTGCCTGAGTGAGAAAACGCCCTCAGAGCCTGTGGAGGCCAACTCAGGCCTTGGCCCTACCACGGTGGGGGGTTCGTCCACCAGTGACGGCCACGTTTCATCGAGCGGAACGTCGGAACACGAAAAGAGAGAAAGAGAGAAGAGCCTTGACAACCGTGGCTTCATCCATCTCTCGACGCTCCAGGGAGCTCCCTTGATCTGATTCGCTGCGCCAGTCACGTCCCTCTGCTCACCTCCTGCGTCCACCCACCGTAGTTCCGAGCCAGCATGTCTGGAACCTTTGACCACATTCCAGGATCCTCTGCCCAGATATGTCCTCCTCTTCAGTCTGTGGGCCCTCAGGTTTCGCATCCAGCATCAGCGACGTGGCGAGGGACCCATGGACGTTCGCAAGATCATCGCCTCTCTGTGGTACTTGAGACCCCGCTCTCAGGAAGAGGCATCCACCTACTCTCCTTCTTCCTCCTTCATCGACTCCCTCATCTTCGTCGTCCTGTTTTCGCTCTTCTTGTCTCTTCTGTAGGTAGCGTAGTGTCTCCTACCCTACCGCCCTTGAAGGCAAAAGAGACGTCCCTCCGTTCCTCCCGTTGGACTCCACCAGAGTCCTGCGTGGCCCTCCACGTGATCACGGTGTTCGTCGCTCAGGGATTGCCATGTCTTCGCAGCGCCGGATGGCGAGAAGGCGATGTGAACTCTCGACTGATGCTGCGACCAAAGATTGTCCTACCCCGCTGCCATCCTGGGTTCTTCTGCCGTCGTACGCCGCCGAAGAATTCTGCAAGTCCTCCTGTATCTATCCTCAGGAGCATAACGTCGGTTTTCACCCGGCGACGCCGAGATGTCTATTTTGAAGAGAGAAAAAAAAAATCACAAGAAAGAGGGAAAAAATTCCCGAAAACCCTCAAAAACCCTGCTACCCCTCAAAAATGAGAATTGCTAAAAAAAAAAAAAAGTTCATCCGGGATAACTACCGGTAAGCAGGCCGGTCCAAAAAGTAGGGAACAGAGGGAGGGGACAATAAATAAATAAAAAAAAGGCGTGATTGTAAGGACAGGGGTCTTTGGTTAAAGACGTTTCTAGAAGCGGTTCTGGACGGTGCTGATCTTGTTGGTGACCACTCTTCGCCGCGAACCAGACTCTGGCCGTGGCACTATGCCGCAGATTCAGCATCTCGTTGCGATCGCAGCGCTCTTCTTCAAGCCGCTTTCTGAGAAGAAGAGCCGCTTCAATTCCAAAGCGGCGTCCTGCTGCTGTCGGAGAGCCGAAGCGAGTCTCCGTCACAAGTCCTCCAGGGCACCGGAGCCCAACAAAAGGTGCGCGGGAGCGACTCCATCGCCCCGCACCTGGAGGAGAAGCACAGGGGAGGCAATTCCTCCGGAAAGCCGATGTCTGCGCTGGTTGCACTGGAATCCCCCAGGGCAGAAACAGCAGGCCATCCCGTTTCCACCGTAGAGGTAGCACCGTAGTGATCGCACACAGGGGAGGGACCACGATTTCTTGGAGGGGAGCACACCGAGCATGTCACATCACCGAAAGAGTCCCGTTGCCTGGAAACGAGGAGTGACGCCGTCCACCAACTCGCTCATCTTGCGACCGTGCTGCAGGCATTTTTCGACTCCTGAAATGTTTCAGGGCAACTCCCACTCCGCCGGTTGGCTGCTGTCATTTCTTGCCTTGAGGGAAGACAGCGCTGCCGCAAGGGGTGTGAGGGATGTCTGGGACCACTGCGTCCACCCCTACGGATATCTCCCAGCGGTCCATGTACGAGATTCTGCAGAGGTCGCGGTTCCTCGGCATCGGATGACGCACCCAGCGACCATCCCGTGATGCTGCGGGCTACTCTTACTACACTCGCCGGGTGACCTTTCTCCGAGGATGTCCTTTCCCTAGGATCCCACAGTGCCCGGAAGCACTCAGAAGCACAGCAGTCGTCCTTCCGGAGAGCTCCTGTAAGGCGCTGGGTTGAGGGGGAGAGTGGGACTCCGGAAATCCTTGAAAGGATTGGCAGGGCGCCCACACCTGAAGGAGCCTCTTCGGTGAATTCCAACGGAAAAGAAAAAAAAAAAGAAAGGTCGAGGAGGGTGGGTGTTGGTCACCGCGCGGGTCTTCTGCGCCCGCGGCAACGAGGCGGGTAGCTCTTCGACCGCCATTTTGCGACGGCGGTCGAAGAGCGTCCTCATCTCCCGGTGAGCGTCCTTCCATCACCCGCAAGGGCGGACCTGCATGGGCGCGCCAGATGGAACGCGCTTGCAGACTCCGGAGCTCCCTCGAAACGGGCGTTTTTTCCTTTCCCGAGATTTTCGGCCGTTTCCTTTCGCTGGCTTGCAGGAGCGGATGGGGTGGTCTCTGCTTCCTCTGCCTCTTCTTCCGGGTTCTCAGCTCCCCCCCCTTCTGTAGGACCGGACGGCGCCCCTAGGGCAGCGCGGCTCGTCCAGCACGTGACCCGCGTGCCGGGCCGACGCGATCCTGCTGGAGCCGGACGTTCTGATCTTCCTCCTCAGCTTCTCCCTCGTCCTCCGGCACATTGGCCACTTCGTACTCCTGGAGGGCGAGCGAGCAACGTCTGAGCGAGCGAGCTGAAAAGCTGGAACGTGCCCATCTTCATGGGTCCACGATCTCCTCTGGGCAGTAGACTCACAGCTTCGTCTCGGCCTGGACGGAGCAAAAGACGCGCGCGCCACTCGGGCAACGTTGGCGTCGTCCCTCAGCCTGTAAGTGGCGACTGCACTGGTCAGCTTGCACTTGCGCTCGCTGCGGGAGGTCCTCGTCTCGTCGGAGTGCGGCGTCAGCGGCCGCTCCTGGATTATCACCCGGGCGCACAGGGGCGTTTGTTTCATAAAAAAATAAACGTTCACAATCCCTGTGTTCGGACGGGTAGTCCAACCACGTCCTTTTCAGAACAAACTTGCCGCGTTACCGGTGCGCGGATCGGTGAGGTCCGCCCTGGCAACAGAGGGGAGAAGGCAAATAAAAAAAAGAAAAAGAAAGAAAAAAATAAAACAATTTTTCTTGGGGGCGATGCGGAAAGAGGTGACGTCCTGCTAGGGACGGTCCTCCGCATCCTTTCTAGGATGTTGACAATCTCTTGCTGGGTGTTGTTTACCAGGTTGGACCATCTCGTTAGCATCCTCTTGAAGTGGACGTCATAGTGGATGTGGCACCCCTGTCGCTCGGTCCTCCTCTTGCGTGGCTCCAGGCCGCCACAATCCCACGTAGGCAGTACAGGGGGCTGCTAGCGAGGCTGCCGGACGAAGGGCGTCGTGTAGGAGGAGGAAGGATCGTAAAGTGTCCTTAGAGTTGCCGTCGGGGGTTCCCAGGGTCGCGGTGAAGCGTTCCCAGAAGGGCTGTAGGGCAACACAGTCCCACAGAAGCAGATGCGGGAGAAATTCGCACTCCCCCTACCTGCCACATTTGCCCCCCTGCGTCCATTGATGCCGGAAGGCGCTGCACTGGAGACTCCAGTGCAGCAGAAGCAGCGCCTACTCCTGACCGTTTAGAGGGAAGGTCGGGGTGTCCAAGAGCGCCGGGAGCCACTGTAAATCTTCCACCGAAAGTAGATCGCCCCAGCGCAAAAGTCCTCGAGATGGGACCCTCAGAGTCGCAACGTCGGCCTATCCTGGACGTGGCTCAGCGGCTTCTACCTTCCCGGCTACTCCTCGATGGACAGCGTCCTGCCGGCATTCGTCGGGACCCGGACGACTCCGTGTAGGTCGAAGACGCAGACCTCGGTCCTGAGCAATATCGTCCTGCCCCACTCGATCTCCCTCTTCTCTTGCAAGAGCTCCGTCGTCCTCATCCCCAGGATCTTCGGTACCGGGAAGTTCTCTCTGGGGCTGCCCTCTGGGGCGCCCCTCGTCCGGGGACGCATATGGCGGCGAGGTCCCCTCCTCTTGGCCGGTCCGCGCCCTGCTGACCCTGAAGCCAGCGTCACCTGTTTCGGCGGCGTTCGCTCGGTGGTTGGATCGAGGAGTCGAGCGTCGCTCCTCTCTCTCGAGCCGCTGTTGCATCCCTGGATGGACCCGAGACGAGCGCCTGTCGGCGCTTGGCTGAGGGAGCAAAGGGAACTCGGAGACCGGACCGGGAGGGCGCTGCTCTCGACAGGTCCAGAATGCCGGCGACACCCGAAACCCTTCCGCGATCTCCCCAGTGCGGATCGTCGCCTTCCCTTCTCCTGCTGGCCAGACCGGGGAGACGTCAGCGAGCCGCAATACGTTATCCGTCCATCGCATCCCTCCTCATCGTCAAATTCCTTTCCATCCCTCGACCAGCCTTCGTTTCGTGAGTGATGCTCTCTCGACCCCGCGGTCCAGAGACGATGGGGATGCATCGGGGAGATCCCAACCTCTTCCTTGAGAGGAGATCGCGGGCAAGATGATCTTTCAGGCGCCAGCTCTTCTCGAGCCTCCCGGAGGAACGAAGCGTCTCGTCACCCACGCCTGCACCTCCCTGAGTCCGCGCTGGCGACTGCATCCTCCATGCGCGGCACCGGGCATCGTAGGTTCAAACTCTGAGCATGCGGGGGTGAGGGGTACGTCGCAGGTTCGAGTTCCCCCCGCGAGATGACGCTATTGGTCCATAATCAGGTGAGGCACTGGCAGAAGCTGGTAAGAACGGGATGCCTCCTATGAGTAGGCGGGGTTGGGGATCGACCCTCCTGGGTCCATTCAGGAATCGAGGAGACCTTCAGGACCCTCCTGTTGTGCATAGGAGACGTCTCTTTCTTCGGAGGTGAACCGTGGCATGGAGCTGGTGGATGGGCGGCACCTCTCCAGCGTGCAAGAAGCGCGCTGCAAGCCCTTCGGGGAGAGACCCCTCAGAGAAATCGGGAAGCATCCCTTCGGATTCTCTTCAGAGAAGGGAAAATAGGAGCAGCTCTTCTGCAGGAGATCTACCCGGTATGGAAAATTCGGGAGCGCATCATTTCTGGATTCCCTGAGTCCTTCCGGTTTTTACTCCTTCGGACCTCTGCCCATCTGACTGGGTCCCCGGTCCGGGGTCTTTCGCTCGCGTCCCGAGAGGTGAGGGCGCGGTGCCTTCTCAGTTCTCTGGAGAGCAGACCACCCCGAGGATGGGGTGTCAACCAGTCCCATGGCACGAGATGGAGGGACCTCCCCCGAGGGGCTGCTCGCGGAGCTCTTTGAGGCCGTCCGCGCCACTCAAGGCCGCGCGTGGATCCTTCAATTCATGGGGGGCGACCCCGGAAGGACTACCCGATGAATATAGAAAGGCCCCGGAGGAAGGAGTCCTTTCCTCTCTTACGCTTGGGAAGTGGAAACCTCGTCCTGGTTGCCTCCGAAGGGAACCAGGACGAGACCTCTTCCTTGTTATCTCCAGAGGGACTTCCTGGAAGGGGCCGCTCCTGAATTCCTCCTCCGTAGGGGCCACCCCCGCTCTTTGCCTGAACTCCTCTGAAGGCAACCCCGAAGGGACGCTTCCCTATTTCTTTGAGGGGTCGCTCCCTGGAGGGCTCTCAAAGCACTTCTTGGATACTCTGGAGAGGCGACCTCCCAGGGGAGGTCAGCCAGCTTCGCGGCACTCGATGGGGGGATTCTCCCACAAGGAAGGGGACTTCTCACATTTGCGCAAATGTAGGGGAACCCCGAAAGGCTATTCGATTCCTAGGAGGACCCCGGAGGACTCCTCGTATCCCGGGCGGTCAACGGGGCACCCGATTTCGGGCTGCTTTCACCAGGGCCGCCGCGCAGAAGGGGCCAACCAGCATCATCTCGCGGCCGGGACTCGAAGCAGCCAGGTGGATTTCGGGCTCTGTTCGCCGGCTGGCGGCGCCTCCCGTGGGAGCGGTAGGGGCCCTTTCCCGGGAACGCGCTCCTCCCCTCCTCCCGAAGCAGGAGCTCCGCCGGGGATCCCGCCCGGAATAGTGAGTTTCCTCGTTGCGGCATTTCCACGAGTCCACCTTCCCCATCCGGACCCACTCCTCCCCACGATGGAGAGAAGGGAGAATCTCCTGCTTCCCTCCATCCGCGGACCGTAGCCGTTTCCACCCGCACCGACCGGCGGGAGATTTGATGAGCCGCCCGCCGATCCCCTGCGGGGCTGTGGTGCCCCCCCCTCGCGTTCTTAGGATCCCCCTGAGGACGAGCGGGGGATCCCCTGGAGTTCCGGCGGGCCCACCCAGCCTGGAAGCGGAGAGCCGCGGACGAGCGCACCCCGCGGCGACGGGGATTCGAGAAGGAGGCGACCTTGGGAACGAAGCGAAAAGGCGTCCAGGCGTCGTTGCCTCTCCCGCTTTTTGTCTCGAAAAAAGGGGGGGAGGGGAGCGCAGCGGGAACCCGAAACGAGAACCGGAGAGGAAGAGGAAGGGGGGTTTGAAAGGGAACAGAGGGCCGAAGGGCCGGACGGCCTCGTCTCACCGGCTCGGAATCTTCCTTTCTGCACGACTTGCACAGAATCCGTCGGTGTCCTGAGGCGGAGAGAGGTCGTTTCCCCCTCTCCCCTTTATTCCTCCCCAGAGATGGGTCTCTCTCCGTTTGGGTTAACTGAACTTCGAGCTGCGTCCCGGGAGCACAGGGCGGATTCTGGACGACGGCCTGAAAGCCCGTCGCATCGCGCTGCTGAGAGGACGCCGAAACCATGACAACGAGCTGCCAAGAAGCCAAGGATGACTCGAGGAACCGTGGGACCCTTCGTCCGACTGAACGGGGAGGAAGGGGGGGGGTTGACTGCGGTCGGCGCGGCTAGCAGAAACGCCCGTCCCGTGGACTGCGGGCTCCCGGACGCCTCCACCGAGATGAGGAGCGCGCGGGAGGGATTTTCGGGGACTCCGGAAGGATCCAGGGATGCGAAACAGAAGGGAGGAGGTGCCCCGTCGTTTATTACCCGGTTGCGCCGGGACGTTTATTAATAATGTCTTCTGGGAACTGTGTTCCCAGGTAAGGGGAACAGAAGATGGGGAGGAGGGTTTCCGGCACGTAGGCAGGGCACACTGAGAGTTCGGAACGGGGGAGGAGGGGACAATAAATAAATAAATAGGGTAGGAGGGCAGGGATAGGGGTATGCAGTCCAACCGTTCCTATTCTCAGAACCGGCGGTGAATGCCGGCAATCTCCGTCCTCACTTCTGCTTCAAGGTGTGGCCACCCGGCAGCCAGTTGCAGATTGCAGGTTGCACTGTCGGGGACCGATGTTGGGACCGCTCGCATCTGCAATACGTGGCGGGCCCTGACAGTGGCGCGGACGCAGCAAATGATTGCGACGACCGCTATAAGAGAAAGAACGCCACGCGTGAAGAAGCGGCGCATCCAATCCACTGCGGGGTGCAGGAGCGCTGAAGACAGCCGCCGCCACAGCTCCTGGAGGGCACCGCATTCAAATAGCAAATGCGGAAGCGATTCAACCGCTCCGCATTTGGCACAGTTCGGGGACACAACTCCCCCGGAAACCAGGTGCGCGCGCTGGTTGCAGCACAGACCCCAATGCACCAGCAGAAAAGCGTCCTGTTTCCACCGAAGTGGGAAGACAGTCGCGTCCAAGCACGGAGAAGGGAACACCTTCTCCGTGCTTGGACGCGGGGGGGCACCCCGAGGAGCTCGCTCCACCGGAGAAGTCCCTTGGCACGGAGGCGAGGCGTGGCAGCGTCTGCCAGCTCGCAAGTTCTCCAGCCGCCCAGCAGCCGGGTTTCGCCTGCGATTTCGCAAGCGACCTCCCACCTCGCCGGCAGGTCACTGTCGTCTCGCACCATCAATGCAGACAGTGCTTCGGCGAGGGGCGTGGCGGCTAGGCGTGTCCACTGGTCCTCGTCTTCAAGCACCTCCCCCACTGGACAGTATGGGGAAAGGTTCACGCAACGGAGTTCCAAACGGGACACATCCTGTTGCGCTGCCCAGGACGATAAGGCTTCCTGCCTCCAGGCGTTGAAGTTCGTCGGCCGGCAGGAGATCCAAGCATGCTTTCCCAGAAGCGAGGAGAGTTGCTTCCGTGGGAAGCCGAATCCTCTCTGGGCGCACTCCGTGCGCAGGTGCAACGAACGCAATCCGTCGCCACCCGTGCAGCGCCGCAGCAGCAGCCGCGCTGGAGCACACCAGGGAGTAGTCCATAGCTGGGCGCAAAGTGCCAGCATGCGGAACTGCACTAGCAGTCCGATCCGCTCCAGCGTCAGGATGCCTAATCCTGCATCCCGCCGAGGAGCCGCCAAGTCCTTGAGGCGTATCCTAGACCTCGCCAGTCCCCACAAGGCGTTTTGCAACAGGCGTTGCGCCCGACGCTTAGCCGAGTAGGGAGGGGGACAAACAAAAAAGAGGGGACGGAGGAGAGGGGCAACGAAAATGTTCCACACGAAGGCCCGTTCCGACAGGAGGAACCTGCGGCCTTGGAACGGGCCCAGAGCAGTCTCGGCCTTGTGAAGGCAGTCCGACCACGCTTCTGATGGACAGAAGGCGCCCAAGGGAACGCCAAGGTACTTAAAGCACCTGCCCGTGGGGATCCCCAGGCGGATCCAGTCGAACTGCCCCTCCCACGTGGAGCCAACCGGTACAACGGTTGATTTCGTCCTGTTGACGCTCAGGCCCGCTCCCCGACGAATGAGCTCGAAGAAGTCCTCGAGCCTGGACGCCTGGGTGGACATGGGCAGCAGCAGGAGAAGGTCGTCAGCATAGGCGGCCACGGCCGGTGTTCCCGGGCAGGAGCTCGGCAGGTTGGCCAGCGTCAGCCAGTACGCCCTCAGCACCAACTCAAAGAAGATGCTGAAGAGCAGGGGGCTTAAGCTGTCTCCCTGCCTGATATCCCGCCGTATGGGAACGCCGTACACGTGGCACCCGCTGAAAGAGATACAGCATAACGCGTGGCGCCAGCAGGAGCGCAAGTAGGCGATGAGGCGCGTCGGAAGGCCTAGGCGTCCCAGAAGCTCCAGAAGGAGGTCCTGGTTTACGCTGTCGAACGCTTTGCAGAGATCGACGGCGACCGCCAAGGGCCCCGTCGTGGGATCTCGGGATCGACGGACACCCTCAAGGAGAAGAAACGCCATCAGCGCTGACGCTAGCAGTAGGGGCGGGGCAACTGAAGCTTCCTGCCTGGATCCAGGAAGGAAACACCTGCTGGTGGTTGCCGTGACATCCGCATCCCCTCTTTGCAGAGGACCTGTCCAAAAAGGGTGGATGAGATTTTTCCGTAGCAAGGGAGCAGAGCCCAGCCTCGCTGGGGTCAGAGCGAGGGATGGAAGGAGGGGGGGGAGCGGTCGAGAAGCGGAACGGCAGCAGGAGCCACGAGGCGGATGGTTTCTGGGGCCTTCCGGTGGTCCATAAGGTCCTTCCTCTGCCACGGACCCGAGGCGCGCGCGAACAGGGGAGGTGTGACACGGAGGATCCACACCATGGTTCCTGGGGAGGACCCGCAAGAGTTCACTCCGATTCCAGACCGCTGGAGCATGGTGCGTGCGGCCGCGAGCACGTCCCGCTAATGAGCACCCGAAGCCATCAGAGGGTCATCTCGCGGCGGGACATCGAACCCGCGACTCTCGGAGCCGTGGCCGCAAGACCTCTAGCGCGCGCATTTGGAGACAGCGTGACCCACACTCCCGGCCAAATCCTCATCCAGAAGGGCTTGGGGCCAGGCAGTGCGGAGACTGCTCTACCGAATAAAGCACCCCCAGGACAGGAGCATGGGAGACTCTGCTCGCTACCCGGAGGCACGAGATTTCTTCTTTCAGGGGCTTGATGGAGACGGCGCCATCTTTACTCTCGACTATGACGGGTTCTTGCGTCAGAGGCGTTCGGAGGACAGAAGTCTCGATCCACTGGTCACCCAACCGAGAGCACGTGCCCGAACCTGCGGTTCCTCTCGTGCCGAGCCGCGTTTCCCTCGCAACTACCACGCGTCGGGAGGGTGAAATTCGCCGGTCCCGCAGCGTCTCAACGCTCCCAGAGAGGGACTCTGAATCCTCCGAGTACAGAGGCAGCTGAGTGTTGTGATGTCTTCCCCTGATGTTGCAGACTTCACCCGACCCACTTATCTGACTGATGACCCGGAAGGAGAATCTTTAGTCTCATCCATGCTGCTGTGACTCAACAGCGGACGTTACGTCTGCATACGGTGGCAAGCGGTGGCGCAACGCGTGAACCGCTTCCGGCACAACACCCAGCCGGCGTCGGAAATGCGCGGTGGGGTCAACAGGTTCGAATAGCGAAGCATAGGCGGCTCGACGTCGATCGGTCTTACAGACACCATTTCTCCTTTTCCATTCCTTTTCCTCTTCCTCCATCCATCCTCTGTTCCTCCACTTCCTCCTCCACTGCTCCTCTTCCACTGCCACCATAACACGGTCCATATGTTAGACAAAGTCAGATCGAGTCAGCTCGGGACAAATCAAGGTCAGGTGAGGGCGAGTTAGATTGGATTCCCTCGGTGGACGCTGCAGCAGCTGCTCTCCCGACCGTTCTGTCTCGGCAGGTGACTCGGACGACGTGGCCACCGCACGACTCGGGCTACTCTGCACCTCGGGATGCGCCACTGTGCGCCTCATGTGCACCTGCCGTGCGCACGTAGCCATCCCAAACTCCTCGCAGGATTTTAATGGCGATTCCTCGGGTGCGAAGACAGTGGCGGGCCTGGCGCCAGAGCTCTGACTCCTGGAGAACCGATCCTCAGCGATGTTCGCCTTCCTTCCTTTATCCTGCGAGTCCCAGAACTCTGGCGCTCCTCCCTCGGGAAGAGACAGCGAACGTCCAGGTTGGCAAACGTCGGATCCTCCTTCCGGGACGCTGGGACTGGCCGGTGTTCCTGGTCGGAAGGGCCGCCCAGGAAGGAACGAGCTCTCTGGAAGGGAAGCTGGAGTCTTCCAGAGATCTTCCTCCGCTGCCTCGTGAGGCGAAGAGCGGGGAGACATGCCAAATCCCTAATGAGCCTCTTGTGAGATGCGTCCCTACACGCGATAATGGATCTTCCCTCAGCTATCAGGATTAATAATGATCGTCCTTTTTAATGATTGAGAGCTGAGCAACCGGGACCGCTTCTTCCCCCTTGTTCCCCCAAACCTCCCTCAGCAATCTTCCCAACACCTTTGCGCTGATGATGACCCGCTCACTCCTCCGGGAATGCTGCGGGCAGCAACCAAGAATCCTCCGACTCGTGGGGAAACCCGAATGCCAATTGCGCACCGCCGCATCCCTGCAAGACAGAGAAGGAAGGCAGAGGAGGGGGAGGGGAGGGTTGCAGCATCATCTCGTGATCCCTCCAAGGAACCAAGCCATGCCAGCCACAATCCCTCCTTTGTCGTGGGTTCCCCTCCCACTCATCATGCTGCTGGAACTCTCCCGATTTGCAGAAGTCGCTGGCAGTGGCTCACAGCCATAAATCTGGGAAAGGGAAGAAAAAGATGGAGGGACGGGGTGGGTTTTGGGGAACGACAAGGTCGGGGATCCGTTGCTTGTCCTCCGGGTGAGCGACGAGTCCCACGTGGGTCGCTGCGGGCGCACAGGCGCAGGCTTCGGGAATGACGACGAAGGCGCTCACTTCTTCTTCCCGCAGTGGATGATGTCCCTCTTCCTGGACAGAATTCCATCCCTGGGGACGAAGCTGCGTTCCTGTGCGAGGCTCCGGGGTAGCGTAGAACGCACGTCGGCTGAACCGACGCGAGGATGTCGTCAGCTCCAGGTAACTGAGAGTGCGGTGACCTCTCGCGGGGAAGAGGAATCCCAGAAGACTGAGGATTAGGGTAGGAAGCACATGGGGAATGGAATCCTGGAACGTACCCGATGAAGGAGCTTCAGCAGCCTCAACGAGCAGCTGATCACAAGCTGATCTCCCCTCCTGAGTCGTGCTGCCTTTTCCGATGGCGCAAGGGGAGGACGTTCCTCTCGCTAGGAAGCACAGACACCTTTCGGACACTCCCCTGTGACCTCTGCAACGATGTGGAGTATCCAAGGTAACGAGGGCGGGGTGAGGAAGGCCGGGATCCATGACTCTGTGTAAAGAGGGGCAGCGAGACGTTTCTGCGGTCACCGGGATGCAGAGACGAGGGATGCTGGAAGCAGTTGCGGCGAATAGCGAGCGGCTCCTGGGGACGCGTTCCGGGAAGTTGCGACAGAGAGCGGCGCTGATCTCAATGCAGTCCAATGGAGAGTTATCTACTAGCCACTCCCCACGGGGGATAGAGGGCACACACTCTTCTGCGGCATCCGAGACTCCCTGCCGAATAGAGGAAGTCATCAAGCCGACTGCGCGATGGCAACACGTGCGTGGCATGGCTTTCCCTCAAGGTGGAGGTTCCTCTATCAGTCACACCGTGCTGCACCACATGAATGCCTTCCTCTGCTCTCTCCATTCTGTTTGTCCTCCTCCCCCTTCGTTACCATCGCCATTTCTTCTCCACCAACACCACCATCATCATTCCAACGCATCCAGTCCTCATCCTCGTCGTCCTACACCACTGTCATTGTTTCTCCTCCCTCATTCCTCCTCCTCTTCTTCCTCTACGACCACTACCGTTCTTCTTTCTTCTCCTACGATACCACCACAATAACAACCACTTCTTCTCCTCCATTCCTCTCTTTCGTTCTCATCCTCCACCACTACTGCCACCTTTCTCCTCATCCTCCATCTGCACCATTCACACCCTTTCTCTTCCTACTCCTCGTTTTCCACCACCACCACCTTTCTCCTCGTCCATTTCTCCTCCTCTTGTCCATCCTTCTCTTCCTTTTCTGGCGACGTCCCGATGTGGCGGACTGATCGTTCGTGGCATCTCACAGCAGCCCAGGGTCCTCCACATGCTACAGGGGGATCGAAGAAGCCTCTCGTTCTTCTCTTCCGCTCGTGACGGAGGGGAGGAGGAGTTGTCGTCGACTCTTCTGCGGCATCCGAGATGACCTACGGATAGAGGAGCTTCTCAAGCCTACAGCGCGGCGGAAAACACGCGTGTGGTGCCCCACGTCCAAAATGCCTCTCTCGGGGACCGCAGAAGTAGGTGGAGTTCCTTGTGGTCTCCAGAGCGTCCCCTGCCGTGATGATGCCTTGCAGGTGGGAGAAGGGCTTTGTCCTTCCAAGCGAGGAGCGTCATCCACTCTTCAATAAGGAGGATCGATCGTATCAGGTGAGCCAAAAGCTGTGGCAGGGTCGGGTCCACAGCTCGATGCATCCACCCCAACTCACCGGCGATGCCCTCTAGGACTTGCTCACCTGTCCACTGGCCTCGCCGATTGACTCTCCGCTGAAGATCTGCTGGCCGCATGGGGCAGCGTCGTCGTCGTCACCGACGCGACAGGAGGGTGCAGCCGTCACCTTAAGCTGTCATTCCCGATCGCCGTCGCGGCTGGGGAAAGGACAACGGAGTGGGCCGGGACGGAGGGGGGGGTAATGTGCATGGAAGCCTCGGGGTGATGGTGGGCGGACTCGGAGGGAACCGGTGGCGGCGGCCAATCCTTTCCCTCGCGTCTCTGCCTGATGTCGGGTCTCCACGGGCGGTGCTCACCACCGGGAGGTCGCTGCACCTCACGTCAGTACGGTGCAGCGACAGTACCTTTTGACCCTTCCTCCATCCCTTGCTTTGTCCTCAGTGGGGAGTCGCCTTGCTCCTCCTCCTCCTCTTCCTTATTGCCGCCTTCGCTACTGCCGTCGTTGTCATGGCGATAGCCGTCCTCGCGGCAATCGCCTCCGGTCACCGTCGTTTTCACCAAAACCGCCGCGCGCTTCCTGGACGCTCGCGCGACTTCACCTCGTACCAGCGGCAGCAGGGTAAGAAGACCTCTGCCCCCCCTCCCGCAAGCAGGGTGATTGCTGGTAATTTTTCCTCTGCTGCAGCCGCTCCGGCAGAGGGCCACCGTCTGTCTTCATCCGGCTTGATCACCGTCTTCCGACTCTCCACGTGCGCCCTGCGTCGCCAGGCAACCGCGCGGATCGCCCCCGACGCCTTCCCGGACCGCGTCGTCTCTCGCTTATTTATTTCGGGTTTATTTATTTATCTGGAGAAAATAAATATCTTCGGAATCCGGGGATGACGAGGTCACTCCAGGGTGCTCCCTGTGCTGATCAGTGGGCGGCAGACATCTGTCGCGAAACAAATCACGGCGAGGCGGCGGCTGCTTGGCGACCCGAGTGGGGGGTCCCCATACTCGCGCTGCTAATGAGACCCGCAGCGGAAATGAATTTCCCTCTCCCGGTTCGACGGCGAACGCAAGAATGGGAACCAACGGCGGGGCAGAGAGTGATCTCGCCTCTTCCCTGCTCGGTGGTCGGGGGAGGGAGCGAACGCCCCCGGGTGAACCGGAGCGCCGAGTGGTGGCTGGCCGGGCGCTCAGGACCGTCAGCTCCCAAGCGAACGGAAGGGAGGCGCTTCCTCGGGATACGCACCAGGATCGATAGGGAGGGACCGGAAAAGTGTCTGGATGAGACGAGACCGGCGGTCCACAACTCAGCCTGTGCTGCCGCTTTGCGGCGTCCCAACGAAACCGCGCGAAAGCTCAAGGTCGCCGGAGAGTGCGCCCTCCCCGTGCTGTAAGGCGCGTCCGTTTTTGGCGGAGGTACCGGAGGCGGTTGCGCGGGACCTCTCCGCTCTTGGTCACAGTCCGGACGGGGGGAGGAGCTCCTGTGGAGTTCAAGGTCGAAGCGAGCGTGGGGGGAGCCTGTGAAGAGGCTCCAGGGCCCGGAATGTGGACGCTGTTCGAGGAGGAGAAGAAGAGCGGCTGTGATACCTCGCACATGGAAGGGACTGCCCTCCAGCAGCATCCGGTCGTCCTCTCAGCACCCTCAGAGGGTCTTCTTTCCGATGGCGGAGCCTCGAGGAAAGGAACGGGTGACCTGGAATGAGGTCGGTGCGGTGGCAACCGTTGTAGGGGGTGGCGGCGCTGGGTGCAGGTGCTCAGTGCCGGGCTCATCGGTAGATCCCTGAGTGGCCTTGGGAGCTCCCATCCAGCCCAAGTGCCGACCTGTATTTTTTTTCTTCTTCCTGTTAAGAAGGCCAGCGGCGACCTCACGGGGGACATCATCGCCGTTGGTGGGGATGACGGGGATCCTTTCGGGCTCCCCCATTTTCCCTATTTTCCTTCCAGATTTTTTTCCATCTGTTTTTTAATCCCCAAGGAGCGCCGAAGAACCGTCCGCCACCTGAGGGGGGATCACGAATTTCTTTGACGCTGTCCACGCCACCCGAGGGGGAGACAACCCTTCCAGTCATGGAGTGTGAACCAGGAGGGACCGCCCCATGGATCCAGGAACAAGGAAGGACTTCTGAGGAAGCAGTCCGTTCCTCTTACGCTTGGGATGGAAACCCGAAGGGAAACCTCGTCCTGGTTGTCTACGGAGGAACCTCCTGCAAGGGAACCGCCCCTCACTTCTTCCTTCCTCTAAAAAGAAACACCGAAGGGACGCTTCTTACGCCCTGGAAGAAACGACCCCCCAAGGGGGATATCAACCAGTTTCGTGGTACGAGATGCGGGGTCTCCCCGAGGGGGACGACTCCATTTGCACAACCGGAGTAGAACCCTGAAGGGCTCCTTAATCTCTGGAAGGACTCTGGAGGGTCGATTTCCAATCATGGCCAGTCAACGGGCATCCCGAAGGCTACGGTGTCGTCCTGTGGGGGGGCACTCGAGATCTGCGATGCACCCTTCATTTCTCGGCGTTGATCCCCTTAGCCGGCCGAGATTTAACCGACTCCTCAGGCCGACTTTTATCCTGGCAGCGCCGACCCGATCCCGGGGTCCTCGTGATTCCGACCGGCCCACGCGTTTCCAGCTGTCCGGTCATCCGGAGCGGCGCGGCGCCGCGAAAGTGAATTTGTGAGAGCGCCGCGTCCGCCATGGCAACCGATTTCGCCGGATACCAATTGCGGCTTTCTGCCGTCCGCTTTCAGGGAGGGATGGGCGAGAAAAAGGGGGAGAGGAAAGGATGATTTTCCCTAGCTTGCGGCTGACACCTCCGGCTGGGCTGCCTGCCTCCATTTGCCTTCTGGAGCGAGATGCTGCGATCTCCGGATTGGGTTCTCCCTCAGCGGAGCGAGGCGTAACCGGGACTCGAGGTCCATCTAGCGCCCGTGCCCGGACGAGGCTGGAAGGTTGGAAGGGATTCATCCGGGTGGGGGGGTGAGGGAAGAAGGGATTGCACCGAAGCAAGTCGCGTTGCGAGGCAGAAGGGCATCGGCGAGGCGGCGCCTTCTCGGTGGCGTCTGAGTGATCTGAGTGACCGATGATGCAGCGCACAGCATCCTCTTCCCGGCAGAAGGGACCTCTTCCGCGACTCTCTCCCCTTTCCGGGACGGCCCGAGGGCAAGTGCGAACCGCCACTCCTTCCGGGTGATGCGCGCCGCGTCATCTGGGCGACCGGTTTTTTCTTCATTCTTTTTTTCCTGAGGATGATCGCCGCTGCCTGTGTATTCCTCCCTTGCTTCCGGGTAGAGCGGGCGGGCAGGGGCGAGGAGTTCCCCCGGGTCCGAGTGAGGTTAGGCCGACGTTAGGCCGACGTTCAGCGGTGGACATGAAGAGGCGCGTCTTCTGGAACGGACCCTGCAGAATGATGTCACCGACCTTCAGCCTCCGCGGTTCGGCGGATTGTTATTGTGGACCCCGCTGGCAACCACGCAGCCGTTTCCTCGTTCCGCCTCAGGCTGAAGCCGTGCACCTCAAGGTACACTTGCAGTCGAGGACCACGGTCAGGTATTCCTGCGGGAGCGAAGGGGAGGACGAGACGAAGTCAAGGTCAGATCAGGTCATCACACCCGCCCCACCTGATCGTCCGCCCAATCCCGGTACTTACCACGCAGGGAGTCCCCAGAACTCCAGGAGGGGGGCTCGATGATGACGTAGGAGGAGGAGGGAGCGCGCGGGGGGAAACCTGGCGCCGTGCCATCTGAGGAAGCCGGTGCGGCGGCTGGGGCGCCTGCGGCGGGTGCCCGCAGACACTGTGGAGCGCCCGACGAGGGTGCCGCCTGGGTGGACCGCGGACCTCCCTCCCAGAGGGAAGAGGTGGATGGAACTCTGGCAGAGGCGCCCTGCCGCGAAAGGTGCGGGGGTCGCCTGTTCACAGGAGTCGTCCGCGCAGCCCCGGAGGGCGGCTCCTCGTCTTCGCCGCTGAAATTAATCCTCGTTAAGCTCGCGTACTCAGCAGCCCTCCCGGTGGACTGCCGCCGGCGGGCAGGAAGCAGCACAGGTCACACAGCCCCAACCTCCCGTCCCTCCATCCGCCCGCATAAGCAGGACGGCGGGGGAGGTTGGAGTAGGAGCACACGGAAAGGGCAGGCGGTGGCCCTCCTGGACGTCAAGGAGAGGAGGGAGGGTCGCGGGGAGGAACTACGCGTGTGGGGCCTCTTCCAGGTGTGCCGCCGCACGACGCCTCTCGGCAACGCCAGCTCGGCCGCAGTCTCTTCGGTCTCCTCGTGGGACGCTGCGGAGGCCCAAACCTGGAGGTGACCTTCCACCCTGGTTACCACCGGCGCACCTGCTCAAGTGACCCCAACACATATTGAAGTGGCTTGGGCGAGCGCGACTCAGGGAACGCCGGCGCGCAGCTCGGGAGCCGCGAGGAAAAAGGGAAGGGAACGAGCGCAGTCAAGGGAAAAGGGATCCGAAAGGTCACGAACAGGAACGGCAATAAATAAGTGCAAAACCGAGGAGTCACGAGGGTCACATGGCTGTCCAACAGACGTTCACGCGGCCTTCCCGTCTTCGTTGCTGTTGGCAACCCGGGAATCCCGCTGCGTGCCCTGAGGTCGCTCCACTCCGCCCCCCACACCCTGCTTATTTATCCTCCTTCCCCCGTCCACCCTCCCTGAATCTGTCCCCGGCGAGGGCAGCCTCTTTGGGTCCAGGCCGACACATGTCGGCGTCCAGCTGTTCCCGCTTGCATCCGTTCCTTCCGAGCGAACGACCCGGGTGCACGGACTGCAAAGGTCAGTCCGGGACGTTGTCTGAACGAAACGGGCATATCTGAAGAGAATGGCCTTCCGCAGACGATGCTGGCGGGCAGGCGGGCAGCTGGGAGAGCGGCGGCAAGGAAACGGGAAAGGGTCACCGAACGTAACCAGAAATCAACATGTACGAGTACGAGCTGTACATGTACACAGGAGACCACCGGGAGAAGGCGCTTGAAGAAAAAGACCCACGAAAATGGAAACGGAGGAGTAGGTCACGGGGGCGACCACCCCACGCCTTTCTCAGAGAGCGCCTGCGAGACGGACGGCATCTTCCTTGTTATCCGGGGAGGCAGGCGCCTCTTCCCTCGACGCGGAGGGAGCGGGATGGTCCTCTGGTGCTGCAGCTGACCCCACGCGATGGCTCAGCGCGGGATGGCCAGCGGCCCCGTGGTGGCTCCCCTCTTGCGGCGCGGAGGAATCGCCGCAGGGAGCTGCCGGGGGCAGCGGTCGGAGGGCCTCTGCCGCCCGTTGCCATCCGCCGCGGAGGAGCCGGCAGCTCGGGAGCAGAGGCGTTGCCGCGTTTCGCCGTCTGGAGGGGCTGGGGAGCCCGGGGTTGTCCACGGGCGTGACAGGTTGGCCTGCCGGTCGTTGGGCGCGAGCACTTCAGGTCGCGTCTCCCGGAAAGTTCTCAGGCTGAGCGGCTGCCGGTGGGTTCAGCACCTCCTGCCACCGCGACTGCCACGACGCCCCCGCGGGGAAGGCAGCACTGCGGCGGTGGCACGTGGCCACTTCTCGATTCTCACCCGGGGCGTTTATTTGTGCGCCGGGCGTTTATTCTTCCGAAGAAAACCTTTATAGTATCTGTGGCCATTTCTCGGGATCACGTCGTACCTCCTTCAGGGGGACGACCCCGGGGCGTCCTCGGTAGGAACAAGGCATGTTCTGGGACCCGCGCACGTGCGCCTCCACCTCCAGCCTTATGGATTTACCCATTCCTGCCACGGTGAAGGAAACCTGGAAGTGCCTGAGGGAACAGATATCGCCCCTGCGTTCGTAACCAATGGCAACTGGCTCTGGTAAGAAACCTGGCTTCGTCTCCACCGCTGCTTTCCACAAAGCACACTGGATGCCCGCGCGACGGGTTCCACAGGCTTGCTGAAAGGACAAAGACGTTCAGTGATATCACGCTGCCGACCTTCCGGAGGCTGTATCCCATCCAGAAAGATCGATTCCTCGCTGCTGGTGTTTCACGCTGACGTCTCCCGACGAAGCTGACTTCATTCCCATTTGGTACGCGTCGATAATTCTTTAAGATAGGGGTACCCGGGAGGGGTTTGCCCTATGAATGGAAGGACTTGGAGTCCGTTATTCTCACACCTGGGGAGGGATCCCTGGAAATGGAGATCACCACCCTGGTTGTCTCCGAAGGGGAATCCAGAAGGGAATCTCCTTCCTTATTCTTTCCGGAGCACGCCCGGGGGTTCAGCTCCATTCTTTCTTCTCTGAAGGAAACCCGGAAAGGATCTGATCTTGGAATTTCTTCTCCGGAGCGATCTCCCACAAGATATTCGCTCCTGTTTTTGCTCCTCTGAAGGACGCAGATTCCCCGAAGGGATCGGCTCGCTTCTCTGCAGTCTCTGGAGAGGTGGTGGCGACAGACTTACTCCATCAGTACGACGCTCAGGGTCCCCCCGGAATAGGGGTCCGCTCCTTCACAACCGGAGGGGGAACTCCCCACTCCTTGATTCCTGGAAGGATCCAGAGATCGACTCTCATTTGTCCCGGCCCTCTACGGGGGCATCCGGTTTCAACCGCTACCGGTGCCGCAACCGGATGAATGTAGGCCAACCAGCGTGATCTTATTGGGTGAACTTGGAACTCACGACACACTGCGTCGATTCCTTCGGAGTATTCGAACCCACGATGCATGGTGCCACGCACGGAGACCACTGTAACCACACGGCCTCCGACGCGGGCAGTCCGCGCAGGTTTGTCGCCACGTCCAGCATCTGGTGGCGTCCAGCTGAGGCTCTCTGACGGTTGATCACCCTGGCGGGTGATCGAGAATGCGTTCCCGGTACGTGGCGGATGCTGGCGCGCGCCACATACTTCGTGTTTGCTTTTTTTCTTTCTTTCAGCCTGTGCACGAAGAATAGAAGGATCTTGAGAATTCTGCAGGTGCTCCTTAGAACTTTACTCGCCGCCAGGGATCTCTCGGGAGACGGCGCTCCTTCGGCGGAAAGCATCAGAAGGTTCCCCACATCCGGTGGTCTTCTTTCTTTGGTCTCACTTCTTCTTCCGATGATGCTTCCGGGTCCTTGGAGGGGCAGACAGTGTTAGGAGGTTTGGGTCGACCTTCGCTCTGGAGCTACAGCAAGACCCGAGCCGTGCCTGGGTTCAGCTGCTTCCTTGACGAGGCTGACCGGGTGGTCAAGTCCTTCGGGTGCTCGGTCGGGGAACCGAGCACAGGGACGTGGAGAGGGAGTGGAGGACCCTGCTGAAAGCGTCTTGCACGTACCGATTCGCGTCGCTCCTTGCAAGCCTCGCTGGCGTAGGACACTAGCCCTACGTTGTCAGCCCACCACCGGAACCACGAGACCGGAAATACGAACGCCCCACGCGCGTACATGTAGGCGTTACGTTTCTTGTACGGTTATCACGGAACCTGCAGCTCAAGCGGGAAGGTCGCTTCGAACTCTCGAGAATGCCGATGAGAACCGGTCGTCTGAGAAGCCTGTTGGTCTCCCGGGAGACCAACAGGTCTGCAGGGAGGGAGGAACCTGCTCCGAGTGGCCGGTTTCCAGCCGCGCGTCACTTCCCGACACCCGGGCTGTGGGCCTCGTAGCAACGCTTCAGTGATTTTCGTGCACGGTTTCTCCCCTAAAGGTTTGGTCATTACTGGATTAGGGATGCAACATTTGCAATCAAAGGCTCACGGAACGGTTGCCATGGAGTCAGAGATTCTATCCTTGGAACATGCTGCATCGTTCATGCCTGAGAGGAAGAGGACAGTATCATTCCTCCGTTTCGAGGAGGAGCGACAAAAGAGATGGATTCGCTTGGGGACGTTCGTTCTTCCGTGGACCAGGAGAGCTGGCGAAGAGCTCATTTGGCAGCCGCCATCAGTAGGGGGGGGGGGGGAGGAACCAGGAGGGATCAGCGTTTCTTGGGTTGTTCCCGAGGGAGACAAGCTCCGATCCCGGATTCCCGTCCCCCGAGCGGGGGGCATCTGAAGGGTTCTACCCGAGCACGAGCGGTTTCGGCGAGAGCGTGGATGCTTCCACCTCCAGGACTACCCGGGTCTTCTCATTCACCGACGCACAGACGAATGATCCCATAAGAGGGGAGGGCGGGTGGGAGTCGAAATTTTCACCCGAGCTCGACCGGGACTCCTGTGCGCCTTGACCGCCCCGCACCAAAGAGTATCCCTCCTGGACTGGGAGCCAACTGCTGGATAGAGGAGAGGCTGTGCGAAGCTCCCGGAAAGCTTCCAGGACGCGTTGGCGAGTGCCGGTTAGTGGAAAGGGGGAGGCGACGCCTCCTCGAGCTGCCGGGAGGCGCCAGAAGCCGAGCCGTAGTTACCGAGTTGCGTCTGGGGATGAGGGCGACCACCAGCCCGGGCCCCAACACAATTCCGTCGCCGTTGAGGGAGGGAAGGGAAGCGAGATCCATACCAGGCGAGGTCGGGCAGGTCCTCTCCTCTGCTGTCAAGGAGGCAGCGTTCCTGGAAGCAGACACGATCTCCCACTCTCGCCACGTTCCCTTCTTCCTCGTGAGGGCTCGGTGGCGTCTCACCGTGCATGCAGGGGACAGAACCAAGCAGGTGCACCCCTGTTGCACTCCCTTTCCCTCTTCCCGTCGGAGGAGGAGGCAGCATGTTGTGGCATTGGCTTGGCTCTTGGTCCGCCAAATGTTGAAGAACCGCTCTTCTCTTTAGGAAGGACTCACGAAGCTCTTTGATGCTGTTTACGCCATCTGAGGGCGCGTGTGACCCTGGAAGGGTCACTACATGAACCCAGGAGGGACTCCTGAGGAAGGAACAGGCGCAAGCGCTTAGCATCGCGTCGTCTGGAAAGTTCTCGAGCTGAGCGGCTGCCGATGCGTTCAGCGACCCCAGCCACCCCTACTGTCGCGACGCCCTCGTGGGGAAGGCAGCAGCTGCGGCGATGGCGCGTGGCCACTTCTCGGAGTCACGTAGTACCACCTGCAGGGTTACCACCCCAGGACGTCTTCGGGCGCAGCAACGCATGTCCTGGGACCTGCACACGTGTGCATCTTAGGACTGCTTGTGCTTCCTGAAGACTCCTGTCACTCTTGACAGGGAGTCCCTGAGGGAACTTTTGCCCTGGTTGTCTCCGAAGGGATAAACCTCCTCTTCCTTATTCACTCTGGAGGGGCCCGTCATAAGGATAAATCCACTTCTCGTTTCCTCTCTGAAGAAAACCCTCAAGGCAACCAACCGCCCCTGGTTTCCTCCTCTAAAGAAAACCCCGAAGGGACGCTTCCCGATTCCTCTGGAGGAGAGGCCATCCCTGAGGTGGTATCAACCAGCTTCATGTTACGTGGCGGAGGGTCGCCCCACTGGGAGGAAAGGCCGATTTCATATTAACAACCGGAAGGGAACCATCTTCCTGCAAGGACCCCGGATTGTCCAGTTCCAATTCCAGAGAGTCAACGGGGGCATCCGTAGTTCTCCGGTTTCCACCATTGCGGCACGAGGCACGAGGCCAGTTCCAAAGAGGCAGGTTTTACCTGTCGGGGCGGGCCGCGGTGTCGAACACGTTTGTGTTCCCCCTCCTCCGCCTCTTGCTTTTGTTTGCCCACCGCCATGCAGCATCAAGAAGCGGACAAAGGACATCCCCCAGATCACCCTCTGGGACAAAGGGAGGTCCCGAGTCCACCTGAAGGACTTGTGTGCTCCGCGCCGGGACGGCGGCCTAGGCCTTCTGTCGCGGGAGCTAATGGAGCTGCAGCTCCTATTTCGGACGCTTGTCCTTGAGGAAAAGCTCTGGAGCGCCAGCTGGCGCCAACCTGCACGTCTTCTCGTCCAGCAAGCCACCAGCAGCGTGGGACTCGCGTAGTTCCTTGCGCGCCGTCCACGCATTCTCATCCACTGCGGACTGCACCGGCGGCAGGTGGCCACGCTGGCCAGGAAAAACGGATGCATCTCGTGCCGTCCCGCGAACGGTGGTGCATGGTCTCAGAGAACCGTTCGCACGTGGGCGGGGATCCAGGAGCCAAGCGCGGAACAGGTGCGACGTTTTCCAGGCGCAACAAAAACTGCACGCTCCGGGAGATCCTGGAAGATCCCGTGGAGAGAGTGCGTGGGTAAGCAGAACTCCCCTCGCCGCTGCGCAATCCTCCCTTAGGGAGCACGTGGGCAGCAGCCTTACAGTTAGATGGGAGGTCACTGAGGAAATCTCTGGAAGAAGAAAAGGACTAGGAAACGGGCCACTCGCCGACGCTGCAGCCTCGAGTGCTCGATCTCGTGGACTTTTGCGCTGGGGCGTGCAACTGGGTATTCCGGAAAAAGAACTGCAGCGGCCCCCGGCTCTCACGAACACCCGTACTCTCCCCTCGAAGTGGCAGGAGTCGGCGTTGATGCTGCTGCACGGGGTCCTCGCGTGCGACGCCCGCCGGCATCATTGGACACGGGAGGGAGGGGTGGACGCGAACTGTGCCAGGTGCGGGGAGCGGGAATCCCTCCCGCACCTCCTAATGAACTGTGTTGCCCTTCGACTGCTTTGGAGACACTTTCCCGCGACCCTTGGAACCGCCGGTGGCAACGCCCGAGACGTTGGAAGGCGCCTCTTCCTGCGCGACCCCCTCACGCCGGCCGCATCTCCAGCAGCACTGTGCTTCCCACGTGGCAGGACCGTGGCTGCATGGAGCAACGCCAGAGGAGGCCACGACGACAGGGATGCCATGTATTTTCATGTTCATTCTGATGTTCATGAGGACAGCGTCAAGGTGGCCCCATCTGGGTGGCCCCATAAAACAGGAACTTGCCGCCATCCTTACAAGGATGCGGAGGACACCATTCAGCACACAGTGATCCCTTCCCGATCACCCCATCTCCCCCCCTTTTCCAACTGGATGTTTTTTGTTTGACTTGTTTTCCCTTTTGTTTGTTTTCCCTTGTCCTGTGCTGCCGAGGCGGCCCTGCTGGCCTGCGTGTCAGTTCTCGGCAGGTTCCTTCCCGTATTTATAAGTAACGTGGCAGGATCGAGCGTTCTGCCACAGACGTGTATGTTTATTTTTATATCAATAAACTCCCCGGCGTGACCGGGGGTCCACCAGTGCCGCACCCGAAGAGGCCAACCAGCATGATCTAGCTGGCGGGACTCGGAACCCATCTCCCGGAGCCGACTGTTCCCCGGGTGGGATTCGAACCCGCAGCGCTTGGCGACAGGTGCGGAGACCGCAGCCACACGACCGCCAAAGCGGGCTCGCTTGGCTCTTGGACAGTTGGTCCTCTGTGCTTCCGGAACGCCCACTGAATCGACCCCCGCAACAGGTCAGCGCCGGGCAGCAGCCAAAGCCGAGCGCGGGAAAGGGCTGGCACCTAGGAAGTCGGGAACAGCCGGGAAACAAACAAGAACACGGGACAAGATCGATTTGAAAGCCCATGCAATCCCAGCATGTAACGAGGAAATGGAGGAGGAGGAGGAGGGAGAAGAGGAAAGAAAGGGAGGGAAGAAAGCGCCGGGTCCCAGAAAAAAAAAGCGCTGTTGCGTCTGCTCATCCATCATCTCCCAGCTTCCTCGCCTGGAATGCAAAGCGACCCTTCCAGCAGCAGAACGTTCGCGCCGCTGCCGTGGATCGGACCCGCCGCAGTCTGCGCGCGCTTAATCTTCGATATTTCATTGTTGCCAAGTCACAACGTGACTCGTAAATTTAAACCAGGATGCCAGTTTTCCTCCAGGAAAGGGGATCCCCTCACGCTGGCGGCAGGTTTCGTTCCAGGGGCAAGCTTTCCGCATGATCTCGAAATTAACTGACTCAGGATATCGATCCACCCGTCTTTCAATGGCACCTGGAGGATTCTGGGAGGCGATTCCGAGGCAGTGGGACTTTCCTGGAAAGCCCTAGGGATTCACTCGCGCCGGTCCGAGGCGAGTGCGCCTTGAGCCCTGGAACCTGGTGGCTGGTCTAACTCCTCCCCAGAAACGCATCGAGTTCTGAGGTCACAAAGAGCAGGCAGCCCGGTTCCTGGACTTTCCTCCCTGCTTCCCGACTCCGCAAGTGTGCAGCACCGTCTACAGGTCCACTGTTCCTTCCTCTGGACTTCCATCGGAAGAGCTTGCCACGCTGTCCGCACTGCCATGTGCAGGCGGAAGCGCCGGTACCAGCAGACTGCCATCTTTCCGGTCCACGTCTCCAGGCTTGTCGGCTGCCTTGCACCGGACCACCTTCGTCTGCCAAGTACGAGCAACGGTGGCCATCAAGATGGAAAGGGGAGAAATGTGGCCGTGGGGATGGAATAACCCAATCTGAGAAGTGGGGTACGAGCGAATAGACTGACTTAGGGAACATGCAGCTTCGAAGGCCACGTGGGTCAGCCGGTAGCCATTTCGTCTCCCGGATGATAGCGACAACTCACGGAGGAGCGGTCTCAGTGCAGGACAGGGATAAGACGAACTTGCAGCCTCCGAGACAAATGCTGCCAGCACCAAGGAGCGCCTTGGACACCCGGTATCGGAGGCATCCCTCGAGCTGCGTGGCACTGCGACACTAGGAGTTGCAGAAAAGAGTGGCAGTCTCTAGGAAGCTGGAGTGGGCCGGTTGGGACTTCTGTTTCATGCTGTTCGCGTCCGAAGGGAAGAGGTGTCCTTCACCTCGTTCGGATGTCCCTCTTAGAGCATAGGTATGTTCCAAACCCTCCAGCTTCTGGGAAACCAGAAGAACCAGCTCTGCCCTTTCCTCGAAACGTTGCAACAGTGGCGAATAAGAAGAAGGCCCGGTGCAGGATGCGAACTCGGAGGCAAGTAAGGAGGGTGGTCAGCACTCGGTTCAAAGTGCGGATGGAGAGCATGGGGGCAAATTCGCCTGTGTGCTCCAGAAAACCATGGAAACGCAGGGGTTGTCTCCAAGGCTCTTGGAAGCGAGGGCGGCAGTCTGCGCTTTCGAGCGGTTCTTGTTGCTGCTCTCCTGAGGATGGGGTCAGATGCATGCTGAGGCAAGGCGCAGGGTCCTCGGTATCAGCCCCGTGATTTTCCGGCATCTTCCGTTTCCTACTCGTCCCGCGTACCCAGCTGTGCGTCCAGAAGCTTCGCGGACTCTTCTCTCCCAAGCGGCTGCTCCGCGTTGCCAGCGGGTTCCCTCTTGATGTGGGGAGACGGCGGACCAAGTTCTTCGTTGGTGAGGAGCGACTCTGATGACTCGTTTTCTCGCCGGTCCATCGTCCTCTCTCCTGTCTCAACGTCTCTAAGCCTGCTTCGTGGAGCTCTTGGCATCCTCTTGGACGGCACCCTAGCAGCCGAGCGCGCCGTGCCCACAGCCGAGGGAGAGATCTCTTCAGGGAGGAGGGGAGCTTTTTTCTACTTTCCCAGACCGAGTGGCGGTGGGCACCTCCTCCCTCCTGACCCTTTGTTGGGTCGTGGACCGCGGCTTCGCATCGAGGGCTGCCGCAGGTCCGTCCTCTTCGCAGGGTTGACCGTCGAGCACGCCCAACGGGATACACAGCACGTTACCGGCAGGCTGGCTATACTATTCTGTCGCCACCGCATTTACCGAGAGACTCTGCAGACGTGCTGCCCCCTTCCCTCTTCTGGAGACAGCGCCGTAGTTTCGGATTCAGTTGACCAAGAAGGTGTCCCTCTTAGCTGGTGCCTTAGGTTTTCGTCCTGGGGGAAGGAAAAAGAGCATCCAGTGGGTGATCCTAGTGCTCCTCGTCCAATTTCAGGAAGAGAACCCAAGTTCTGGAAACCTCCTGAGGTTCGTTCCTGCACTGGTCGTGTCCAATCATCATACATCCGCTGCCGTCGCGACAGGAAACCCAGAAGCTGTGGGGGCGGCAAACTGTGGAAGGTGGTGTTCGTAGAATTTGGCTCGGTCGAAAACGGCAAGTGTGGCCTCGTGCGGCACTAGGATTCTACCGCGCTTCCTGTGAGATGGACCCTGTCTTTCCGGGCTACCCATCCCCGAGCTTCTTCTGTTTCTAGGATGTTTCCACTACATCCGTGCTTCCTGGTCGACGCCTCCGTCCTCCATCTCCGGTACCAGCAGGACAGCCATCTTGCTGGTGCACTAAGCTCTCCCCCGAAGCGGGGAACGCCACCATGCCTCAGCGGGGAGGGTGCCAGAGGAGTGCCCACCCTATTGTGGAACAGTACTGGGACCAGGGCTGGGAGCGCCTCGCCGAGGCACTTGGGTTCCACGACGCAGCCCCAGAAGACCTCTTTAGAAGGGTGTCCACGTCTCCAGGCTTGTCGGCTGCCGCGTCGCTGACCAGCCTTTTCTGCCAAGTACGAGCAACGGTGACCGTCAAGATGGAAGGAGGAGGAAAGTGATTGTCGCATCCCACGTGCGAGGGGGGATGAAATGGATCGATCCGGGAAATGGGACTGGACCCAAACCGGTAAGAGTACCTCCCCCTTCCGCCTCCCTCCTGACCCGACCAGGGCCATCAGAAATCAAGTCGGTGAGGTTTTTCACCCGGGTAAGCCGGGGCTTTTATTATTAAAATTTTACAATTATGAATTTCATAATAAAGTCTTGTCTGATGGAGCTGCGTTGAACACATTGTTCTGACTGTCTTGAGCACTCGTCCTTTCCGACCCGCATGCCGGTAAGGTCCTCTCCACTGGCGAAGGGGACGGGAAAAAGAGAAAAACAAAAAAACCAAAAATGCCTGGGGAACAATGTTTATGGGGAGGGGAGGGAAGGGAAGGGATCACGGTGCGCCGTGAGGAGGTCTCTACTTCCGGTTTTGGATGCGAACAAGTGCCGGCATATGCTGTCTAAGTCGGCGCCAACGGGAAGCCTTCTCCATGGAGATGACTGCCCAGTGGATGGCGTTCCGACTCCTGCGGCCTCTTCTTGACGCGGTCCACTTGTCCGAAATTCCGCGTATGCAGCAGAGAACTGCAACACACGCGGCACCTGGCAGGGAGTTCCGCATCAGGAGGCGACGAAAATGTTTTTAGGGTCGCCCACTGGAACGTTTAGGGCCGACGAGAGTCGATCCCACATCCTACGGAGGGCAACACACTCTATGATTAAGTGAGGGAAGGTCTCCCTTTCCCTGCACTCTGCACAATAGGCATCCACGCTCCCTAAAGTCCAGTGAGACAAGGAGTGCTCTGCTTAGAAATCCCCAATGGAGCAGAAGCAACGCCGTCTCCTGCCACTGCAGGGGGAGGGTGCCGTTGTCCCAAGACGCTGAGGGCCACTTCACCTCCTCCGGAGGCACATCGAGCAGCTCGCCCCAGCGCACAAGTCCATTCGGCAGGACACTCGGGGTTGTAGCGTCCGCTAGCTCCCGGGACGTCCACGCCTTTATTGGTTTGTTCCTGCTTCCGATGAGGCAGGACACTTCCCACGATGCCTCCTCTTGGCTGTCCCTGGCTTCTCTGAGGGAGGGCAGCACGGGGGCAAAGGGGGTGATAGAAGGCCACAGAAGTTTCCGTGGGTTGGAAACGATCTCCTGCAGGGGCTGGCCAGCGTTCCTGCCTCGACGGAGGCAGGAGAAGTCCACATCGCTGGAGCCGTTGATCTTTGCCCACGAGGAAACGGACTCCTGGAGCCAGGTAGTCCAGTTCGCGGGGATGCAGGAGATCCACGGGTTGCCCCTCACCAGGGCAACCAAGTCCCGTAGCTGAAAGCCACAATGGTTCAGACTACGATCGTTAGCCGCTAGGATTGAGATCAATCCGTAGCAGCCGGTTGCCCTGTGGGCGAGGTGTCGTGTGGGCGCACACCATGGTGCATTCCAGTGTTTTGCCACAAGGGCAATTTTCCGAATCCGGATCTGACGTTCCATGCGCTCCAACGTCAGGAGACCAAGTCCACCGTCCCTGCGCGGAGCGCACAAGTCTTTAAGTCGGACGCGGGACCTCCGGTTGCCCCAAATGGCTTAGAATTGTCGGGTCGACCGCTTTGCCTTGTCCTGCATTACCACTTCTAATGGTTGGCGTAGGAAGTGCCTTAGGGGGTTACTTGAAGTCGCGCTGTAGGCTGACGGCGTTTCCCTCCCTCCTCCCCCTTTTTCTCCTTTTCCTTTTCCCGCATACCTCCTCGGACTTTGAAAGCCGCCAGAGGAAGAGCAATGCCCTGAGGAACGAAGTTTTGATGCTTTCCTTAGTTTTCAAGAAGCGGATGCAAGCAGGTGGCGAAGTTGATTCCTAAGGCAGCACGCTCACCACCTGACTATGTGCGGCATAAGGTTGACCTCCTGATATTCATTCAGTGAGCACACGAAGAGGTGCAGCTGCCTGCATCCAGCCATCTAGGCCTAAGCAATCGCCGCTCATGCGTTGAGATCGATTCCATATCCGCTGCACATTCAGAGGACCTCTCACGTCTATCCATAATAGCTACCGGCATCCGAGTTGGCCCAAGAGATGTTCCCTTCTTTTCCCATCGAAAGTGACGCTTCCTTTTGCTGCGATCACATTTTCCCGTCCTGCATCATGGGATCGCAGGCAGGCAATGCCCGGACGTTTTTTTTTTCTCGATTTTTTTCCCTCCCCCCACTAGCAGATATCCTGGACATGTCTTTCGTGTTATTGCAGATAATTGCCGATGCCGTTTCCTTGCATGGCAGTTTTATCAGCAGATGAGGTCCTCCTCTTCTGCTTTGGTGAGAACCTGCGGACGCGCCTGCATCCGAGCAGCTCACTTCAAGCGGCTATCTCAGCCGCAGGTCGAAATCGATTCTATCCCAATCCCGAATTTAAAGGGACACGGAATTCCCTTCGTTATAGACAGCGATTGGAAACCCATGCCTGCCCCAGTTATTTTCTTTCTTTCCTTTTTTTTTTGCATCCTGCTTCCCGTCGAGGAAGTCAGGCTCATTTTTCCGTGATCCCATTTTTACATCTTGCAGCAAATACGAAAGCTCGCAGAAACAAATAACGTCAGAGTCCTCCATGCCCCTGCCCTCCCTTCCCTCCTCCCATGCACACACACACACACACACACACCCCAAAAAAAAAAAAAAAAAAACCCTTATCCGAAACGCAGGTACTTTCCCATCGCAAATAATCGGCGACTTCATTTCGCATCCACGCTGTGTTTTTTCCCATTCCCCCACTCCTGGCAACGCGTCCTATTAGGGAACGTTGGGTTTGTTCCGAGCGCCGCACAAAGTCCGATGCCGTAATAAAGGAGTTGCGTGAATCCCAATTCCGGGAGTTGGTGAAGAAATTGGCTGGCCCCCGTGTTAGTTGTCCCGCAGCCTCGGGAGTGCACGTATTGCGTGTGCTGCAACCCAAGAAAGCAACTATGGAATGCGTCTTTATAACGTCCTCACTTTCGAATGCTGCATCTCCTTCGTTTTGTGCTCGGGATACTTGAGAGCTATGGGCCCGCAGGACGGTAATTATGATTCCAACTTTGGGACGAAAGTGCATGCTGTTGCGTTTTGTGTGTGTGTGTGTGTGTGCGTGTGTGTGTGTGTGTGTGTGTGTGTGTGTGTGTGTTTGTGTGTGTGTGTCCCCCATTGCTTGTGGTTGCGTTCCTTTTGACGTCCGTCGGGTCGTGTGTGGACTTTGGTCGGGAATCTCAGCTCGCCGCCTTGCAGTCGGCAAAATCCTGAAGGCTCGTAAAGTTTGCGAAGAATATTTAGAAAAGTCCGTGGTCTCGTGCTTGCTTGCTATTTTTTTTTTTTTTTTTTTTTTTTAATGTGTACACACACACACACACACACACACACACATGCAAAAAACGGGGGCTGGATTTCGTAGTTAGGTGCTCGTCAGAAATGTCGCGTTGACCGGCGGGGAGGGGGCAAAAAAAAGAAAAAAAAAAAAATGCCAACACACTCCGATATTCCTTTGACTTTGAGCTATAAAGTAGCAATTTCCTCCATGTGTGGCGAGTCCATTATGAGTGTTTCTGTCACCGGAGGGATCTCCCTAAACTTCTTTGGGGAAACTCTTCTCTTTAAACTTTTAGATCCGGAAGACTTAGCTGATTGCGACTTCTGGTTCCGATGGACTCGGACCTCTTTCGCAAAGACCGGGTAACTTTTACGAGAACATTTGGATGACTTGACCGACCCGTTCATCCCATTCGAGAATCTCCCCCACGATTGACACGCGGAAGCGAACAAGCAAACGCGGAAGCGTCCAAATCAGTTAGCAATTTGTTTTAGTTAGTGGTCATTCGTTTACGGCAAGCAGACCCCCCCCCCCCCTTACGTCTGGGAGCCCCCGTGTGCGGATCCCCCTACTCAACAGCCTCGGCGGGCGTGTCGCGCGCAGCATGCAAGGGAGCCGGGGTCGCGGAGGGTGGATTCCATCCGTTTTTTTTTAAGTATCCTTAGCGTACAAATTGTGGGGCCCGAGGAACTTTTTTTTTTTATTGCCAACATCCCTGCTAATGCTCCTGAAGATCTCCGGGAAGAAAGTGCAAGTGACCTGAGCTCATATGCGGAACCGTTACCCGAGCAGATTTCTCGAGAGTTCTTCGGATGTGAAAGTGGTCCGGAGAATTCTAAAATGGCCGGGATTTGTGCGGCGATGGGCGCCGTTCGGACTGCTACCAAAATCGAGCCCAAGACGCTTGGTCAAGACGAATCATGTACCAAAAAATGGAGATTGATGAGAACGAATTCGAGGAAACCTATAGTCAGCCTCCATGTGCGATCCCGAGGAGAGGATGCGTTGGGGGAGCGGGAATAGCAGAGTGGCAGATTGCGGCATTCTTTTCTTTTCTTTTTTTTTTTTTTCGCCCTCATAAAGCGAGAGAGACTGTGCCGTTAGCGATTATCAGCTCAAGGGAGGTCTTTTGCTCCGAATGTGCCCTTCTTAGAAGCAATCATGCCGTGGCAACGTAGGGCTACGATTTTTCCCTCTGATGTGGGTGGGAGAGGGGTTGCGTTCGTTTGCTTCTGTTTCGATCCCGTCTTTTCGCCCCGTCGTCTGTGTTTGCATCCTCACTCTCGTGCGTGGTTTGCTCATTTCGCCGCCAGCAGTCGAAGAAGCCAAAAAAAAAAGAAAGATGAACTCAGCTCAGCTCATGCAGACATCGTGAGCGGTAGAGGGTTTCCAAAACACAGCACATTTCAACGAGCATGGATGCAATAAAGTAGGTGCTGCCGAGAGGCTCGTTTGTGTTCGAGCCAGAGGGAGTGCGGTCGCCAAAGAGCAGCAGCAATACGCAAAGTGGCGCATGGAAGGTCATCCGTTCTGTGAGCAGCCTCGGCCGGTCAAGACCTCGTGCGTCAATTTCGGAATTTTCGGCGAGCATTCCATCATGAAGAGGTCCGACCGCTTTTCCCAGGAAAGTCCAACGAAGCGACCTTCAAAGTAGGGGGGGCTCTCAAGTACGAACGCCGTTAGAAAGTTGCCTGCACGCCCAATGTAGGGAGGGACTGGGTGATAATTCATGGGTACGCGGTTATTCGGAAGTGGCTCTCGAGAGCGGATGGAGTTTTTTTTTTTTTTTTTGTGTCACGAGTATCCGATTCAACGACCACCAAGACATATGCACTGCGAGAAGAAACTGCAAGGATTCCGTGGAACCATCCATTTCCTTTCATAAATTGCATCTCAAAGACATCGTTATTGCAGGAGCTTTTCTGTCGTATTTTATTCTATGTTTTAAAACAGGAGGCGGCCCACGACGGTAGGGATCGGAGCTCTTGAAGTCGTTTTTTTTTTCCTTCCCTTTTTCGCTACTCTTTCACGACATTCGATGGTGGGAGTGCTCATTCCAACTCTCGTATGGATTTGGTTGACAGGAATCTTTATCTCCTCATACTGAGGTCAGTTTGTCCAGGACTCATGCTTGTGCTCCTTTGGTCATCCTTTCTTATTAAGCCACTGGCGCTTTCATTTCTTTATTGAATTTGCTTCGTTTAGCTCCCTTGTTCCTCACTCCTTTAATACGTTCTTGGATTAGAGAGTACAAAAAACATAGGAGGGCTTGAAACCGCCCTTGAAGAATTCTTTTTCCGCCTCGTTTCCACTTCTCGGGCATTTCCCTCACTTCCACTGAGCCGACCATTCTAAAGGTTTTGCGTTTCGTAGAATGTCTGTGCGCTTCCAGGGTTTGCGGTGCGAGCCCACCGTGGACACACTTCTGGAATGCCCAGGGGGTGTCGTAATTCGCTTCGAAGGCTGCTGCAGTGACTCCGCATGCAGGCACATAATGCACAGATGAATTCGGAGCACACCGTTCTTGAGCACAGCCTCATTCGGGTCACATCTCCTATATCAACGTTGTGATGCCAAGGGGAAAGGCCGAAAGAGACTTCAATTAATAAAGAAAGCATTTGTTAGTATCCGTTTCGCGTTATCTTCGGGATGCGGAGAGGGAAACCCTGGTGTCTCCCATTTTCAACAGGGGCCATGAACACACGGTTAAAGAGGGCTGCGTGATTCACCCCATGATAAATTCACAAGTGCGCCACTTAGCGCGCGCCCTCCCAACACACGCCCTGTGCACGTACGTGTTTGTCCTAAAAGCTTTCCCGTAAAGGGAGAAAGGAAAGAGAGAACGAACGCACACGGATGGAGCTCCTGTGCGAAGAACGTTCCCGCATGGAGACCAAGAAGCAGATTTTTCTCGGGGCGTCCGTTTGCATCCAGCGAACCCAGAGTCGGGCCCTTGCGTGGCAGGAGCGGGGGCGACTCTGCCGGCCCTCCAGAAGGCGCCAAAGTGCTTCCCGTGAGAGTCTCTCCCCCATTCCCCACCGGTGCCAGCTTTCGGAGTCCACCGGGGTGCGCGGGTCTCCTCTCGTTCCAAGAGCTCCGTTTTGTCTGGAGCTCGTTCAGTCCTTCCGCGAAAGCTCCGGTAGGGATTCCGTGGGACGAAACCTGGATCTTGGAATCTTGAAGCTCCGGAGCTTGCTCCAGAAAGGAAAAAATGGAAGTCTTCTTCCTGCCTTCCAGAAATTCGGTTCCATCTTCACACCTAAAGTGAAAGTCCCCCAAACGAGGACCTCCCGTCGGTCATACTTGCTCGGAAAAGTCCGACTGCCAGCCATGAATTCGCTCACCCCACGAAACGGGTGCGATCAAAGGGCAGGTCTCTGGCGTGGGCTTGTGAACAGAAGAAGGTTTGCCTAGTTTCCAAGAACCATTCGCCTAGGAACCCCTTCCACTTCCCCCCCGCTCCTCATTTTCTTCTCCGGAGAGATTTTCGGAAAGGATCCGCTCCTGGAAGTTCTTTGTCGAAGGGCACCTGCAAGGAAGACGCTCCTTGTCACTCCTCCGAAGAGAACCCCTAAGGGATGCTCCCAAATTTCTCTGAAGGAGCTTCGGGAAGGGGGCAGCGGACTTCTTACACTCTGAAGAGGCAACCAGTTCCATAGTCCACGACGGAGGGTCCCCCTCCCTGCGAGGGGAGAAACGGCTCCATTTTCACATCCGGAGGGGAAGTCCGAAGGGCTCTTTGATGTCCTGAAAAAATCCCGAAGGTCAACTCCCAGCCCTGAACAGTCATCGGGGGTTTCCGGCTTCCACTGATGCCGCATCCGAAGAGGCCAACCAGCGTCATCTTGTGGGGGCAACTCGAACCCCACGACGGCGCATGCCGATTTCTTGGCGACGATCCTCCACGTGGGGATTCGAACCCGCTTGGTACCATGCGCAGAGACCGTGGCCACACGGCCCGCGTTGGGCGGCGGTGTGGTTACGGTGAACAAAAGAAGGAAAGCGGTTCCCTACCACGGCTGTTGATGCCTGCTGGAGATCTCCAGAGGTTTTTTAAGGGGAAGATTTCTCTACAATGGTAAAGACGTCCGACCGTGGGTCCCGGAGCTCCAGGACTACCCAGGAGTGCACACGGGAAGTATCGCGGCCGCTGAACGAAAGGGAGGCGCGATTATTGCTAGTTGAAAACTACCCAGGAGTGCAGAAATCGGTCAAGCATTTCCGAATTCCAGGCCTGTCGGAGAAGGAAAAAGAATGTGCTCCGTGGAGAGCTCAGCGGCAACTTCCTTGGGTGTTGATGTTTCTTGCGGCGGGAAGTCGCGCTAGGGTTTGAAAGGGGTGAGCAGGGACGAGCTTCCGCACGCAGCTTCCCACATCGTTATTGCTTTAGGCGCTACGTGGCAACGACAGCCGGCCAGCCTTCGGAAAGGAACGCCCTCTACTTTGCAAACTTCAGCAGGAGACGTCCTAGGCTCGCCCTGTCCGAAATGCCCGCTGGGGTTCTACGGTCTTGGAAGTCCGTTTCTTCCCTGGTACTATCGAGTGGTGCCTGTCAAATTGAATGCTGGGGGTCTTCTTCTTGCACGTGACGGCGATCTGCTGCAAAGCACGCGCGTTGCTTCCGTTTTCCGGCGACAACAACAACAGCAAAATTCCCTTCTCTCGAGCAATGATGCGAAAAATGCATCTCCAAAGATTCTCGGGATGCGGTCCTGCGCGGGGTCTTCTCCTTCCTCCTGCGTCTTGAGGAAGTGCGCGAGCATCTCCATCCTCCTTCAGTCTGCCACCCGGTGCCCTCCGGGTTCCGAGCTGACCTTCGAGCCTTTCCTCTTTTGCCAACCTTCACGTGCTGAGGCCATCGCCTCCAGCAGGCGGCAGTCACCGCTGACCGGCGATGGAGCCGCGAAATGATCGAACGAGGGGTGTTCGGATTCGCGCGGCCTCCACGAGAGATCAAGCCTCCAGAGTACAGGGAAGCCCTTGGAAACGAAGAAGAGGTCGAGCATCATGGTGGGCGACCTGAGGCGGTTTGTGCTCGCATCAGCGCGCCCCGGGATCTATTCTTACCATGGGGTAAAACCCTCTCATTTCTCCCTTAAATCCATAAATATCCTTTGGGTACTTTACTGCTACAGTGCATGCATGAGATCACGAGAGGCTGCGGATTCGCGATTTATGGGACGTCACTGTATGATTTCCCATTTCGCTCAGCGCTGCCGCTGATGGGTGTCGTGCGCGCGCGCGGCGGATGCAGGAAGCTGACCGAAGACGATCCGGGCCCCTGCAAAGTGTTCGTTGCTAGGAGACCGCTGGCGCCGGGGTCGAGGGAGGGGTTCCGGGCGGCGAGTTGGGCTGCGCCGCCCGTGCGGATTGTGAGCTCTTCGAGGCAGAGCAGCCCAGATGCCTCGCTTTCCGGCCTCCTCTCCAGAACGGGAGAACAGGGAACTCTTGGGCTTGGCACTCACCCCGGCTACAGATTGACGAGTACACATTAGGAGACACTTCGCTCCGAGCGGAGGAAGACAAATGGGTTTTCTAATGGTTTTTTAAGGATCCGCATTTGGAGAAACTACTTTTCATTTTGTCCCCTCCCCCCACTCCCCATTCCGTAGATGAATTCTCTGTCATTCAGACAATCTGAATGACTGGGAAAAGAAAAGAAAAAAGGTCCCCCCCCCCAAAAAAGAAAGCTTTCGGGCTTGGAAGCTGGGGATGCTGTGCAGAGATCTGTGCGATATGCGGTTTGTCTCGCGATTTCTCACCCGGTCACGCCGGGGCGTTTATTCCATGTAAACATATACATTACATAAAATAAACCAGTTGGGAACAAAGTTTCCAACCGACGACTGGAGAAGAATGAGGCAGAATTCCCCTGGCACACAGGCCGGAAAAATATTAAAATTAATTAATTGGGGAAAATGTATTCGTAAAATATTTTTATTATTAACTAAATAAATTCTAAGTTTAATTTTTGACTACAGCCCCCATCCTTCTCTATACTACTACTCAGTATCTATACTCAAAAGGACCAATAGCAGGATGAACCTTATACACTCCACGAGTAATCCACCCAAGCTAAAAAACATTAACCATCTTCCCATTTCCAACCCATACCCTCCCATAAACACAACCACACTCATTAACACAGCAATCACATTACAAACGCAACGGTGTTAGGGATTGGAAAGAACAAACAAAAAAACAAAAGAAAAACATAACCTAGGGTGAGACGGGACAAGGGTCTTTGGGATCGCTCCGGAAGGCACCGGGATGCAAACACTGGCATCGAGAATTCAACGGAGCGAACGGGAATGGGACATAGGTGGGCGAGAGATCACAGGGTCACCGGAGTACACCGTTCTTAGACGTCTGTGTACTGGCGATGGATGCCGGCGATATCGATATTCTCATTCACCTCGTCATGAATATGAGACCACCTTTAGGCCCTCTCCATGGATTCGACTGCTAGCAGGTGGGCCTCCCTTCGCTGCGCTGACAACTCCCGGGCGTAGCGGGCCTTGACGATGGCGCGAATGCAACATATGGGTGCGACGATCACGCCTACCGAAAGTCCGTTCCTACTGAAGAAGTGCCGCAGCACGTCCATTGCAGTGCCTGCGGCATGATGGCCGAAATCAGCCTCCGCCACAGTTCACGGAGATCACCGCAGTCCAGCAAGAGGTGCAGAAAAGACTCGATCTCTCCGCATCTCGAACAGCTTCACGAGACAGCTCCCCCGGAAACGATGCTTCGCCGCCGATTATAATGGAAACCCCAGTGTGAAGACTTCACATCTTGTTTCCATTTCAAGGGGAACACGGAGCTGTCCAAACAAACGGGGGCAGCCACTATCTCTTCTGGGGGCACACTTAAATGTTCGCTCCACCGAAGCAGGTCCTTTGCCCGATTCCGAAGAGTGGCGGCTTCCACCGGCTCCTTTGTGGTCCAGCCGCCGAGGAGCTTAGACACTCCTGCAATTGTGCAGGAGAACTCCCATTCCGCCGGTTGGCAACTGTCACTGCTTGCCCTGAGGGCAGACAGCGCTGCGGTGAGGGGTGTGGCGGCCAGACGATCCGACTTCTTCTTGTCCTGCATGACTTCGTCCAGGGGATGAATCAAGAGAAGTCTCAAGCATCGAAGATCCTCCGGGTGCATTGCTTCGGAAGCGGCCCACGATGCAAAAGATTCCTGCCGCCATGCATTACTGTTCATGGGGCGGCAGGAGATCCAACTTTGGACTTCCAGCAGTGAGGACAGCTGCCTCAGCGGGAAGCAAAACCCTTTCCTGGTGTGCCGAAAGTGGGGCAGCAACGAAAGGAGTCCTTTGCTGCCCGTGCAGCGCCTTAGTAGAAGGCGCGCGGGCAAGCACCACGGCGTACACCAGAGCTTGGCACAGAGCCGCAGCATCCGAAACTGCACCTGCAGCTCGATGCTGTCTCGAGATCAAGCCACGAGCAGTGCTCGTCTGCGAGCCCGAAAATCGTTCCCCCCGCCTTGCGGCCGTGTGGCTGCGGCCTCCACCCATGGCACCAGCGAGAGAGTCGCGGGTTCGAATCACGCCCAGGGAGGGATCAACGGCGACACATTGAGAAGGTGCGTTGTGGGTTTCGAGCCGTGCTCCCCCTATTCCGCTGGTGGGCCCTTAATCGGGTGGGGCACTGGTGAAAAATCAGATGCCCCCGTTGACTGACCGGGATTGGAAGTTGTCCCTCCGGGGTCTTCCAGAAGCCAAGGAGTTGCCTCCTTCCCTCAAGGGGCGACCCTTCGAGGCGTTCGACGGAGCTGGTCGATACTTCTCCAGAATGTAAGAAGCTCTCTGCTCCCCTTCGGGGAGCGTGCCCTCGAGAGAAATTGGGAAGCATCCCTTCAGGGTTCTCTTCAGAGGAGGATGCAAGGAGCGGTGTTCCCTTGCGGGTTCCCTCCGGAGGAGAAACGAGGAGTGCTCCCCCTCCGGAGGGAACGAGGAAGAGGCTCCTTCCGGGGTCCTCTTTCAAGAGTAAGAGGAAAAGGCTTCTGGATTCACAGGGTGGTCCCTCTGTGGTACCCCGCATCTTGAAGAGTTACTTCACGCCCTCCCCTCCCGGGTGGCGCAAGCGGTGCATCAAGAGCTTCGTGAGTTTCCCCCTAAATAGGCGGGCGTTTCTTCAGCACTTGCCGAACCAAAAAAAAAGGCTGGAAGGAGAGCAGCGAAAACAGAAGAATCCCTAAAGGATTTCCATCATCTTAGGCCAATGACGACGATCTGCCCGTGAGGTCGCCTACTGGTCTTTTTTGTATTTAAAAAAAAAAATCATTTCCTTGCTAGATGGAAATTCCTTGCTTCGAGAAGATGAGGGCGCTCTGGGAATGGATGGAGGCGATGGCCTCGGGATGGGAGAGAGATCTGAATTCGGCGGCCCCGGTTTTTCGTGCCTCTCCTCCGCTTTCCAGGCGACCCCTCCGTGCTGCCGTGCCTCATTTGCTGGCCGAGCATTCCAGAGAGAGCGAGAGCGAGAGAGGTCCTCGACGCGATGCCATCTGCGAGAGACCAAGGCGGAAGCAGCTGGTCCCCTGGTTCTGTGATGCACTTTCCTCCCCGGGTCCACCCGTCCGTCCCTGATGCGTTCGGGGAGCGAAGATGCCTCTTCCTTCTCTTCCTCCTCCTTGTCGTCGCTTTCCTGCGCGCATTCGCTCGCGTCGCTGCTGTTGCCACTGCGCTCTCGCTCGCGCTGCGGTGCAGCCACTCGTCCACTTCCGCAGGGGACGCTTCGGGGGTTCCCGGTGTGGCGGTCAACAATGTCTTCCCTGCTAAAGGGTCGGAAGAGAGGTGAATCTTCAAGCGTCGCTAAGCGCAAAAAAAAAGAAAAGAAAAAGAAAGACGAATGAAAAAAAGGAACGAATTGGCATGATCTTCCCCCCGGTCTTGCACTCCTTTCCGGCCCCTCTCTTCCTGTGAACTCGTTTCCATAGAGATCGAGAACTCTTTTTTTTTTTTGCTTTGATCGAAAGCAGAGTCGCTCGAGGAGGACGGGCAGATTTATGGGCGCTGCAGTCACTCGGCAATCAGCATCCGTGTCAGCACACGCGTCTCCTTCCGGAGGCGTTGGCGAACCCGCGGCTCCTCGGCACCGCGGCTGAAGGAACCCTGCTGGTTCCTTGGCGACGCGTCGCCGTGGCGGAAGCGGTGCCCGGTTTGGCTGTTCCGGGGGAACGCGCCGGAGGCGCGCACCTGAGTCGCTGGACCGCCTCCTCCCGCCCCACCGGCCCATCCTTCTCTTGCGTTCGCTGAGCGCGCTCGCCGCCTTCTCTGCCGGGGCCCTCGGCCTTCCCCAACCGCGGTCCGACCGCCAGAAGCTGTCCCGCGTGACCCGCACGGGTCCAGCACGTTCCTACGGTGCTGCATCTCGACTCCATCCTCGCGTCCGCGTTTCGGCACTTCGGCTGGCCACCTGCGGGTGGGCTCCGGGGATCGGCCGCTCAGGGGCAGATGCAGGCGTCACTACGTGACGACGGGCCGATCTTCCCTCTCATCTCGTGGCGGAGGCGGCAGGGAAAGGGAGAGCTCTCCCAGTTGAGCGGAGGGGGAATCTCGGAGCGCGGAAGAGAAAGAAAAGCAGCATCGGCGGGGGGAACAAGGGAATGCGAAGAGGGACGTCCCCGTCTTCAGGCCTCGAGGCGCGCGGTGAGCGAATATCAATCGTCCGAGGAGATCGGGAGATATGCGGCAGCTCCTTCATGCCAATCACCGGAGCACTGGCGAGATGAGACGAGGAGGATAAGTGGTGGGGGAGGAGAAAGGAGTAGGGAATTTTGGAAGAGGAGCTTCTAAATGTTCCAGGCGGGGAGAGGTCCGCTTCGCCGCCCGGGCTTTCGCGCTCGCGTTCATGCGTGGGATTCCACAGGGATCCAGGCTGCGGAAGGGGATGAAAAAAAAAAAAAAAAAATCATCCTGCGTGCCCCTATCTGAACTCGGCGCCTCTATTCACACGGCAGCGGGGGAGAGTCATCGCCTCGAGCTTCAGAGGATCGTGACGTCATTTTCCCCGTGCTTCAGTCCTCTTCCCAGCATTTGAGCCCCGCTGATTGGCGCCGTCCACTTTAACCACTTTCGAGCTTTGATCTTCGTTCGCTTCTTACCCTGTCGCACCGTAAGGGGGCGAAAGTGCCCGGATAGCGCAAACCCCCCCTCCCTCGCAAAACCTTCCGAGGACCACAGCCCGCGGGCGACATAGCTTCCTCTCGAGGTCTTCCATGAGCTCGTTGCCATCCCGGAGATCAGGTAGTGCCGCACGGGAAGCGGAAGTTCCTTTGGAGGCTTCCGACCATCGGGGGCCGGCCGGGAAGGCTTCCATCAAGAAGGCCCCGCGCCCCTGCAGTTTTGTACGGAAACAACTCCTTTCGCTACACCCATCGAGATGGCTGACCGGAAAGGGACGCTGCGCGACGGGTAAGGGAGAAGACCTCTCGAGGAGCGAGCAAGGAAAGACGGCTGCAACGAGAGCGGAAAAGACCTGTGCTGTCTCCCGCAGGTGTAGGGACTCACAGGGCAGCGGAAATGGGCGAAGGTCACCGTTTGAGTCGCTTCGAACCGTCTGCAGCCTGCGCGGGATGCAGGCGTTCATCCTAAGGACTTCTTCCTTCCAGCGGGACCGTTTCTCAAGCACCTCTTTCTCAGTGAAGCGGCGGCGTCTCGGTTCGCAGCGCGACATCACGGTGCCACGGACGAAGGAAGGAGATCCAGGCGCCAGGGATGCCTCCACGCGCGGCAGGGCGTTCCTGTGTTCTCACGCGGGCCATCGTACCTGCCCTGGAGGCGTCACAAAGACTCCCCCTCGTCCGAGACGCGAGATGCTGGTGCCACCGTGGTTCCCAGCGTGGAGAGCCCCCGCTTCGTGCTGCGTTGCCTGGGGGGGATGGTGTGAAACGCCGGACCGTCGAAGCACGGTGGGGCGGGACTGCCTCGAGGACGTACGCAAGGGTTCGGTCCTTCGCCGCGGTCACCTGGCCGGAGGACGCGTAACCGTGTCTACCCGAAAGCAGCTGCTGAGGGTGACTGTGCCTTCGCTTCCTGGAAACGGCGCGAGGATGACCTCTTCCAGGTGACTTCTCCCTCCTCCCCCACCTCACAATGGACAGTCAAACACCCACTTCCTCCTCCACTGGCGAGCCGCGCTGAGAGTCCGCAGTTGCTGGTTGTGATCTGGAGCTGCCGGAAGTCATTCAGTCGTTTGCCTTTGGACTTCGATTCGGTTCGATAGGAAAGCAGGGACGAATCGCTTGGCGGAGAGGTCAGGCGAAGATCGCTGCTATGGCGCCGCGCAACCAGCGAATGCTTGGTTGCGGAGCGTAGAATGGAGACCGTTTCCAAGGCTGCACCGATGCGCCGGCCATTTTTTCTCCCCCTCCCCCCTCCTTGGTTCTCTCAAACCGTGCTCCATCCCACTCCCTCGTTTCTCAGGTAGCCGACGGGGCATCAGGATCCGCGGATGTACGGCGCGTCCGAGTCTGCGCCATCTTGCGGGTGGGCATTCAAGCCTACTGCGTCTCATGCCTAGAGCGGGAGCTCGCGACCACACGACCACCGATGTGAACACGTCGGCTACTTTCAAACGGAGGCGCTGCTTCATCCCAGCTTCCTGACTCGGCGGGACCGCGCGAGGAAGAGCGACCGACCGAACGCCGGCTGCTAATTCGCGGCTCCCCGTTAGCCGCTTCCGTGCGCAGCGTTCTGCTGAGGTCTCTACGAGCCGTGCGTCTCGCGCAGGAGGCAGGGAGCCCCGCGCCAGTTCGGGAAGAAGGGGCAGGTGAGGGCGGCAGACGGAGCGCGCGCGGTGCTGCCCTTCCTCTTTCCTTCCCGCGCAAACGAGGGTCGAGCTTGGCCAGGAAGGGAAAGAAAAGTTACACGGGTCACACACGTGGCTGCCAGTCGTTTGAGTTGTCGCGGAGGCGACAACAGGGGAAGGAGCTCCGCGGGGATTGCGCGCGATGTGGCGTGGATAGTGAAAGAGGGGTGAAACGCTATAGGGAAGTTTTCCACCCGCTCACGCCCGGGCGTTTCTTCCAGAAAAACCAGCACGCGGAGCACGCGGTTCCCGACCGAAGGCGAACGAAGTCCAGGGAAAGTCCGTCGGCACACTGAATGTCCGGAGCGGGAGGGAGGGGATGAGAAGTAAATGTGGGAACACGGAAGGGACCGCACAGGGGTGTTTGGTGTCGCTTGTTGATAAACGAAAAAATCGGGAAAGAAGCGAAAGGGAGGGGACAATAAAAAACAAAAAACAAAGTGAATAAACGTGGAATCTGGGGACAAGGGTCACCGGTGTCGGCCGCTCTTCTTCAGAACTGATGTTCCATGCCAGCGATCACCGTCCTCACTCCTTCTTCAGATGGGATTAACTCGCCGCCGTTCTCCTATGAGCGACTGCCGTCACGGTGACCTCCCTTCGCTGCGCCCGAGACTCTGACGCATGGCGGGTTGTGACGACGACGTGGACGCAGCGCGCCGTCGCGATCGCTGCTCCAGTCGAAAAGTCCACCGCCCCGCGCGCGAAGAACCGCTGCGGGAGGTCAAGGACAGTGTCCTCCTGTTGCTGAAGCGCCTAAGTTCAGTCTTCACCATGGTCTGCCGAGATGACCGCAGTCGAAAGGCGGGCGCCGGATCGAACTCCGCCGACCCGCACCTGGAATCAACAGTTTGGGGATCGGACTCACCTTGGAGACGAAGTCCCAGAGCAAAAAAGGGGCACCTCGCGTTTCCATCAAAGCGGGAACACCAACGTATTCCAGAATGAGGGAGGTAACACGAATTCGTGTCGTGGGAGGGACGGGTTCCCGAAGGCCGACACCGTGCTGACGTAGTTCCATCTCCAGAGCATGCGGGGTGGCCGCACCTCGAGCGCCTTTCAGCCGCCAAGGAGTTCCCTGCAACGGGTGCAGGAAAACTCCCTACCCGTCGACTGGCAGCTGTCGTCGCTTGCCCTCAGGGCAGACAGCGCCGTGGCAAGGGGTCTGGGGCCAGGGTCGGCCACTTCGTCGAGTCTTCCATCACCGCTTCCAGCGGATGTCTGAGGAAGTGACAAAGCTCCTCCGGGAGCGCTGCTTAGTGGGCAGGAGGCAACAGCCTCCCGCTTCCAGGCGTTGAAATTCTTCGGGAGACAGGAGATCAACGGACGGGAGTTTCCAGGACGGTTGCGAGCTGGGAAACCAAATCCCCACATCCTGCACTGGGAGCTCAGCGGCAATGGGAGCACTCCTTCGCTGCTGGCGCATCTCCGAAGGATCAGGCGCACTGAAAGAAAGTGGGTTCGTAGCTCGGCGTAGACGTCTCCGCCTGCGGGCACGGTCTGTCGTCTCAAAGCGTCGACTTCGTCAGCTTGCAGGTGAAGATGGTGGTGCACGTACAGGAGCAGTCTCTGGAGTATCCCTACGACGCGCGTGCTCCTTACCTCCAGAGTGAAAATGGGTGATGACGAGGTGCCCTCACGGGGTTTTGTTTTCCACACAGAGCGTCGCGCGTGGATGGTAAACAACCTCAGGAGCGAGTGGGTGTAGCTGCGGATACAAATTTCCTTCTGTCTCCATGGTGGAGGAGGACCAGTGTGAGCGATTGCGCCCATCCGGATTCCCGTCGAGACTCTGGGAATGAAGCTCTCCCCTTTAATGCCGATGGTTTGCGCTCGTTTCATTGCGTCTGGGGATTCCTCAGCGAAGGCTGCGCTTCATCGATGATTGAGGAGGAACCATCCAGGCTGCGCGGACCGAACGGAAGAAGCCGGGATTCTTTCGAGGGAGCACTTTTTTGCGGACTCTGGCCAGATCCAACTCACAAGGCGGACTTCTCCGACTGACCTCTCCAAAGTACTTTTTCTGCCAAGGAGGAGGTAGTCGCCCCTTACTCCCATCATTCCCGAGTTCCTCCCTCGGGGCGGCGCTGGGGGCCAAGGGCCCGGGTTCGAACCGTGGAGAGTCACGTGTCGGCGGCGAGCTCCAGCAGCAGCTCGATCTTCCTCGGAGCACAGTCTCCTCCCCGGTCATGGCCTCGGCTCGAGCTTGCTCGCACGCCGCCAGGTCGCCTTCCGCTTCGTCCGTCCTCACGAGCAGTTCCGTGACCCTCGCTTCCGTCCTGTGGAGCTGCGCCTCCGGCAGCTCCAGCAGTCTTCGTGGCAATACGGTGTGATGGTACGACTGTCCCGGGTCAGAGATTCGATCCCAAAATGATCGCTCTGAGAGTTGGCGATCGGAGTCAATGCCGCAGAGAGGCAGCGGAAGAACTCGAGGTCAGACGAACGGACGGGCCCAGGGCAAGTGTGAAAAGGCACCCAGGAGAGCTGACCCACCATCGGGATGATCTCTTGAGATCCCGTTGCTAAGGGACCTCTCCTCACTCCACCGCGCGATTAGTGAGCGCGAGCAGGCGAGGGGATGGTTTGCGGGTGCAAGATTCGTCCCCCATCCTTCTGTAGCGCGTGCCGCGGTGGCTCCTTAACTCAAACGCAGGGGCTGGCCAAGACATCTCTTTGGCATGGTCGGGGACACGACCCCGAACTTGCGAGCGACCATCTCGGAGCGCCTGAATTTCTGGTTCCGTTCTGTGCAGGTCCGGAACGCGAACCGCGAAGAGATGATTGATGGATGAGCTCCGAAGGAGGAAGCTCAGAGAATCTACAGTTTCTCTTCCCGCATTGAAGATGGATGGGATCGAAGCAGCGAGCGTGCAGGGAATGAAAGATTCTCTCAAAAAAATTTGGATTTCATGTTTATTTTTTATGAATGATTTCTCTTGTCAACTCCTTCTCCCTTGTCCCCAAGAAATGGCTAGAGATGGTTCCACGTTCGACGAACGATATGTCGCTGGCTGGTCGAAAGCTCTTAGCAGCCATGGACCAATAACCTGATAAGGTTGTTTCGCGGCCTGTTTGGATCCATATTCAGTGTCCGGATGCTTGAAATGCTCGCAGAATTCCGCTGGTTTCACAGCAACGTGGCTGGGCGTGCACGAGATGGCCACCGGCGTTGTCGTTGTCTTATCCCCGAAACCGAGGTTGGTTCCACGTTATGTGAGTCGGCGTGAGCATGCGCTGTGTCTGAGGCTTTCGTGCGCTGGTCAACCGGTACACGAGGAGGGTTGTCACGCTGCACTGCGTGTTGAGCTTCTCTCCTGGCATCCAGTGCACGGCCGCCTTCCAAGAAGTGCAGCCACACAGAGTCAAGAGTTCATTCTGCAACATGTAGGATGAATACAGACGCCCACCATCCACTCTGCTTCTCAATCGCAGGTGCATTGTTTACCCGTCCTTCCTCCCTTAACATCCTAGGGAGAAGGGGAGGAAGGATTCTCGGTTCGTGCTTCCTCTTCCTGGGGTCGCTTTAGAGAGTGGAATCAAAAGGATCCGGATCCGATTAAGGATCATCAGAAGCCACTTAGCAGTGACCCAATATCGACAGCACTGCGGTCCCCACCGGGATTTTCCTTCGTCCTAAAATGCAACGTCGGCCACTCGAACCCGTTTCCCCGGAACAAAGAGAGAAAGGCGGACGTGCTCTTCTAGGGTTCTTCTGCCCTCTTTAGCTTCGGACCATTCCAGCTGCTTCGTTCTTCCGTTCTCCGCTGAGTTGAGTTCCTGAAATGAATACATAAAACGGTGGTGCGGTTCGCGCCTTGGAACGCGATTTCCTCGGCTGTGGTTGCACAAGGCGTCTGTCTGCTGACAGACGCCTTGTTTCCATGTTAACGCTGGCTTCGTCGGCAGAGCGAATCGTGGTAGCAGTACGTGGCGAAGTGGTTCTTTGCTGATGGTTGACACAACTAGAGGGGAAGCTCGAAGGGAACCAGACTCCTTGGAAACCTGGAAGGACCCCGGAGGGTCGACTCTCAAATCTCGGCCACTCATCGGGGACATCCGGTTTGAACCTCCACTGGTGACTCACCTGAATGACCAGAGGTCAACCAGCGTCATTTTGTAGGAGAAAATCAAACCCAGGACGCACCCCCATCTCTCGGCGTCGACTCTTTCCGAGCATCCGAACCCCCGACACCTGGTGCCACGCGCCGAGACCGCAACCACGTGGCCTCCGATACGGGTTCCCATGGTTTCCGAGTTGGTTTTTTAAAAGTCGCATAGAGTGAAGCTGGCAGGCCTGCTTGCACTATCAACAACAGTTTAAGTATTGATGGTCCTCTCTCGAAGATGCGCATGCTGTTTCCATCAGTGCGAAGAATGAAACTTCATTTACGTATGCAAATGAAGTTTTGTTCTTGTCACTTTCCTTCTTCTGTCTCCTTGTCACCTGTCCAGTTTTCCTTGCGCCCTATTGTCTCTCCGAGGACAAACCCATTGGCTTCCTGGAACAAGTAGCCCTCTCGAAACTCAAGTTCCCTGAAGACGCAAGCGTTCCCCATTCCCGACAGGGTCGCTCCTGCGAAATGGCATGCTTTCAGCAGAATCCCAGTCGAGGCTTTCCCCTTCGGTGTTCTCTGGGAAAAGTCCCGTGCTTGCGAGGGAAGCAACAACCCTCGGCAAACACCGTTTGCTTGCAAGTGTTGGCGAACTTACACTGGTAGGACACCGAAAAAACTTCGAAGCCATGAGCCCGCAATGGCGGTCGTGTGGCAGTGGTCTCTCCTCGCGTGGCACCAAGAGTTGCGGGTTTGAATCCCGCCTGGGGGAAGGGTCGACTCCAGAGAAATGGATGCGTCGTAGGCTCTGAGTTCCCCACGGTAGGATGACGCTGGTTGGTCTTGGTTGGCTTCGGCAGTACATATACTAAAATTGGCTTCGGATGCGGCAAGGGTGGACGCCGGAAACCCTTGATGACTGGCCGGGATTGGAAGTCGGCCCTCTGGGGTCCTTCCAGGAACCAAGGAGCCCTTTGGGGTTCCTCTCCGGTTGCGCAAATGGAACCGTCTCTTTCCTCAGGGGAGACCCTCTATTGCATACCATGGAGCTGGCTGATACACCCCTCAGAGGGTTGCCTTTCCAGAGTGTCAGAAGCGCACTGCTCCTTCCGGGGAGCGCCCTTCAGATAAATTTAAAAGCGTCCCTTCGGGGTGTTCTTCAGAGGAGTAACCAGGAGCGGTTCCCTCCCGAGAAGAAACAAGGAGGCCTCCTCTCCGGAGAGACTAAGGAAGAGGTTCCTTTTGGGATTCCCTCCCAAGTGTAAGAGGAACAGAATCCTTCCTCCGGAGCCTTCCTGGATTCCATAGGGTAATCCCTTCCCGGTTACCCCTTATAACCTGGAGAGTGAAACGCACCCTCGGGTGTGGTGGACAGAGTCAAAGGGATCTTCGTGACCTCTCCTCAGGGAGGCGAACGGTTCTTCAGCACTTGGCAAACATCCAAAGAAACAAAACATTGGAAATTTCAGGACTGTTCCTTCCCCTAAATCCACACTTCTCCAAATTCTGCAGCCTTCAAACGTACTGATGGGCCATCATGGTCTGGACTGCAACGCTGCTTCTTCCTTGAAATCCAGACTGGCTCCAGACACGAAAACAAGAGCAGCAGATTCCAGGGAATTTTTTTTCCTTGCCCTTCCCTTGTCTTCGGGCCGGTGATGCTTACTCGTGTCTCCTGAGGGCATCGAGCTCGTGTTCGTAAGACGCAACAGCTTTCCCCGGACGACTGCGAGTGCGGTAGACGGGAGCAGGGACTTCGAAGCGGTGGACGCCTGGCTTGCTTTCCGGTGGGATTTTCGAGCTTGCGTACTTACCTGGCTTCGAGGTGTCTAATTGTGATCCTTGAGGGACAGTGGCCGCCCATTGGAAGGGGTAGTAAAAAAAAAAGGAAGCCTGTTTTTGACGGCTCGTGCAAACCGGTAAGGCATTGGTTCAGCGAGGAGAAGACCCCGCAATCTTCCGGGATGCTCCTCGAATCCCATGTAGTTTTCCCGCTCGTTTCCTGTTTTATCGGGACGCGTCGCTTTCGGGTAAATTACGCGAGTGATAGGTGACGCAGCTGCCTTGCGTCGGCCATCACTCTAAGCGTCCCTGATCTCCGGTGACTCTTGCCTTCGAGGAAGGCACGGGATGCGCCTCGAAGACAGCGCAAAGATCTTGCTCTTGCAGTCGATCTCTGTGCACCTCGGAGGCGAGGGTTTCTGGACTGTTCCGCGCGCCTGCTTTCATCCACGGAAGAAAGTGCGGTGCAAACGCTGAATGAGCAAGCTTCGGCGTGAATGAATCCGTCCCGAAATCCACTGAATATCGCTAAAGGGTGCTGTTCTACCCTCTTTAGATATATACGAAGATGACCTCTTATACAACGGTCCGAAAGCATCAGCAAAGCATCCTTACTTCAGTGACATGGAAGATACGGTCCTCACTGCAAGAGTGGGCCAGACTGTGACTTTAAGGTGCAGCATCCGGAAGCTGGGAGACAAGTCGGTACGTGGGTTTTCCGGGCTGATGCCCCTAGGGAAGGAGCTCGCCGGGGCTCTCGCGCGAGTCGCCTACGTCCCGCCCGAGCTGCCGCGCGACGACTGCACGCAGGTGATCCTCCCTCGCGTCACCGTCAGCCTGCAGGGCTTGCGAGATGGCAGCGCGCCTCCTTCGGAGTTCCCTTCCGGTTCCTCCTGGAACGATGAGGGTAAAGTTCCTCTTCCCCCTGAAACGGTGAGGATGAAGTTCCTCTTCCTCCCCGCTGTTGTAGGGAGCGCTTCCCTTCCACGGTAGGGGGAAATCGCGACGGCTCCTGCCCGGTCTTCAAGGCTTCATTAGGCCAGTGTCTTCCCTGCTGCGTTCTCCTCCACTCCCGCGTTTTCGTCAGGATATCCCGCGAAGGACCGACGGAAGCCCGGCGGATGCTTCCCGTTCATCGTCAGCTCGGTTTTTTTTGCCCTCTTCCCTACCGTTTCAGGAGCGTCAAGGAGGGAGGGCTCTCCAGACTCCCAGACAAAAGATCAGCACCGCTCTCGGGTTTTGGGATCATTTTTCATCGGCAACACGAGATCGGCAGCTCAGCTTCCTCGGAGGTTCTCCGCTTTATCTCGCGTTAAAGAGGCTCTGGCAGGCAAGAGCGATCCCTCAGTGGAACTATACGTTATTTCACAGGCGCCATTTCCAAGGGTACGGGTGGCAGCGAGCGCTTGATGGGAAGCGCGCATGAATCTTTCATGCTGTTTCTCCAGCGTCGGTATCCGAGCATTCCGGAAGGGGGGCAGGTCTCCGCCGTCCGCTGTCGGCAGAGGAGTGGGTCGGAAAGTGGGGGAGTTTCACGGGAGGCGAAGCAAGGTGATTCGAATGGGGAGGGGGAAGGAAACGTCCTTCTATCAGATCTTCTGACCCTTCCCCTCTCTTTCTCCCTCCCACCTCCTCGCCGGCGATCCCGGGAGTCGGCTCTGGTTCCCGGTTCCCCGGTACGCGTGACCTCGCTCCGCGCTGCGGATGAGCTGGGGGGGGGGGGGAAGGGGCGCCCTCTCTGCGCTTATGGGGCTCAACGGGAACTCGCTGGCTACCGGGATCTGACCCCCGGAAGTGGGCGGCGGCTCGACGATTCCGTCCTCGGAGCAAATGACGGCGGCGTTTCTCCGCGACCACGTTGTTTCAGGTGAGGCGCCGCCAACCCCCGCGGAATGACCTGACCGAACGTCCAGAACTCAGGGAACGAGCTCGGGCTTTTTGCCGACGCCGTTCCTCCCCAACCGGAATGGGCGAGTGTCCTCCAAGCGACACTGCTTGGCGCTGGGGTCCAGCCGAAGCTGGAGTCGGGGCTCTTGGATCGCGCGGTTGCCCTGGCTATTCAAAAGCTCTGGCTGCTGTGCCTCCAAAGTCTCGTTGGCAATCTTCTCCGCACGGCTGCAATGCTTTCGCCCAGTTCTTTGGTCAGTGGAGGGGGGGAGGTGATCTCCAGCGTCAGCGAGATGGGGAAGGCTAAGATGGCACTGGTGACTCGAACCATCATTATGCAGTTCTTGGATGCTCTGTTTCGCAGCCTTTTCGGTGAGCAAGAAGTCAACGCAACTGTAGCCGACTTCAAGAAGACATCAGACCGTCTCCCCTGATCACACCAGGGAGTTCATCTCCGGAACCATCAAGCACGATGCAGAGTGGGAAACTGGTTGCTAGACCCTCACAGTTTGAGGAGGAGCCGGATCGCTGACCTACCTTCGGACCGCGGCTGTGCGGAAAGGCCACAGCGGTGAGGGTATGGGATCACGAGTGGAATCGATGGATGAGAAAGGGATGCGGTGCGATGAGGGACGCGGTCGGCAGGAACCGTCTCTTCTGCCAGCTTTCACTCTCCTGACTGGCACCTCCGTTCATCCCTTGCTGAGGATGGAGCCATTTCGCCGCCCACGCTTACCCTGGAGGAGGCGAGTCGAGTGGTCCCGCATCTCTGCCCGGCGGTCGCGATGGAGGAGGCAGCAGCGGTGAGGAGCGTTTCGAGCTTCCCCCGGGGGGTGCCACCGGGGGGGTGCCACGCCTTGAGGAATGCGAGGCGGCGGCGTTCGTCTTGAGGCTCTCGAAGAGGAAAACGCCACACTGTGCCGCCATCTCGGGGGAAGGCGGCGAAGCTCTCCGCCTGATGGGGTTCCGTTTGTCGACCGTCCTGCCTACCGACCACCTCCGCTGGAACCTCATCCAGCCTGCGGCCAAGTGAGGCCTTCCGCGCGCTGGGGGGCGCCCCGTCGAAAAGGCTCCTAGACGTGTCCTGCTCCGCCGCCGCCCTTCGCACTCCCCGGCGGGAAGCGCGGCCAGGAACCTCCCGCTTGTGACGGTTGCGTCCCTTCGCCGAGCGGAAGCTCTCGGGGTGAACTTGCCCCGGCGCCGCACCTGAGACCGGAACGCATTCCCTCCACCGCAGAGATGAGGTCCATGAACGCGCCCAGGCGGCTCCGCCATGCTCCCCTCCGGCAAGCGATAAATGACCCCGGGTAGCCCAGGACCACCTTTCAGAGTTAGAGGTCATCCCAGGACACCCGCGAGCGAGGCCGCGAAATGCCAGGCTGGGCTCCCCTCGACCCTGCTGCTGCCGGGCGAACTCCCTGCCTCCGGGCTGCGCTACCAGCGCGCAACCGGTCGGAAGTGCAAAGCCCGAGGGCGGCTGTCGCTGCAACCCACCGAGCTGCTGCTCCGGGAAGCGCACGCTACCGCGGGAGCCGCCGTTGAGGGAGCCAGCGGGGCGACCGAACAGAAAAAGCGACCTTGGGGACCCCAGAGTGGAACGGGGTCCTTCAATCTCCGCTTCCCGGATGCTGTCCCTCCGGAAGTGGAACCGCTCTTGCGGGCCGGCGATGACCGGCAGGCACCTGGGAGCGCCTCAAGAGCGGCTACTAAGAGCTTTCTCGAGGGTGAGCCTGTCGGGGTGGGTCCTGAAAGAGGGCCTCACCCCCTGAAGGGACCTCCGATATCCTTCCCTCTCCCTCCGAGGGGACGCCGAGCGCCCGGAGAGCAGCCTGCAATCCCGTCGCATTCCATCTCGTCCTTCCGTTCCTTCCTCTCAAGAGGAAGAAGGCCAGGATAAAAGGGGGAGGGAGTGAGGGGAGGGGGAAAAAACGCTTTGCATCCTCTACCGCGGAGCATCCCGGACGCGACATCGCTACCGCTCAGTGCAAAGCCGCTCTCCGTCTCTCTGCTTCTTCCTCTTCGTCGTCTCCTCTCCCGCCCCACCTCTTTTTTTCCCGCTACCCTGGTGGGTCCTCGTAGCTCGGAGGTAGAGCCGGGATGCCTCCCGCTTCACTTCCTCTGATCGCCTAACCCTTCCGCGATTAGGCGAGAAGACCGATGTCTCGCAGCAACCGGGGATTCGCATTTCCAGATCTTCCCCTGCGTCGCTGGGCCGTTCCCCCTCGCGAGCGGAAGAGGTCGCCTTCCCCTCCTCCCGCCTCCGTAGCTTCGGCTCTCGAGGAGGAGGAGGAGGAGGAGGGGCTCAGTGCCTCGGGGCAAGCGACATTAACCCTGCGGCGTCGGCGGTCCGGGCTGCTCACCCCCCCCCCCCCCCCTCGGCGGGAAAGACTGCGAAGGCGCCCGCGGGTCAGCCGTGCGGCGAGGGAAGCCGAGGACGCCGGAAAGAGAGAAGTGAATCGCTGCACACCACTTCGCTTCCCCCCTCCTCCTCTTCCGTGCTGCGGGAAGCCGAACTTTCCGTGCTGCACGGAGGAGCTTCCCACACTCTTGGGCTCGTCCGTTCCTGGAGCACTTTTCCGTCAGGAAGCGAGGAACGGGACGCGGGAGGTGGGTCGCTGCTCCTCCTTCCTTCTCCTCCGCGAACGAGCGTCTTTGGCGGCGAAATTGCTTTCGCCCACTTCTCCACTTCCTATCCCTTCCTCATCCTCCCTTCTTTTCTTTCTCCTCTTTCTCCTCCTCCTTCTCTTCCTCTTCCTCCCTTCCTCCTCTTCCTCTTCATCTTTCCCACCTCTTACTCACCTTCCCCAGGAATTCTCTGCGAGACTGTGCGAGTTGCACTTCATTCGAGGATTCAGTCTTCCTCTCCGGAAAGAACTTTCATTCCCGGACTCCCTCACCCCTCCTATTTCTTTGAATTGCTTCCGAAGTTATCGGGACCACGCCCGTGGGGGCCCTTCGCCGCCTTCGCGAACGTTGGGGTAGATGCTCCTCCGGGAGGAACGGGAGCAGGGCGGGGAAACGTCCCCGACGTGGCATGGTCCGAGGATACGTTTCCTTCTTCCCTTCCCCCTTTCCGAGGCTTCTCCGCCTCCGGTGTCACGTAAGCGCACCGCAGAGCCTCCCCCCCCCCCAGAGGTGGCAGTCCGGACCCCACGAGGGAGCCTTCGAGGGAGCCTTCCCTCAAGGCGCCTACGGCGCTTCGGACAGGACTCGCGCAATCGAGGGCGCGTCCGACCCCGTGGGTTTCTCCCGTTCCGTTCGTCCGGTGTGTTTCCTGGCGCCCCCCGCTGAAGGTCCAGCGCCTTCGTTGCGCCCACTCGCGAGTGGTGTGGGGCCTCTGCTTCGCCGACCCTCCATGTGGCTGCGGCTGTTGCCGCCGGGCGGAGTCTCGGCTGCTTTTCTGGAATGTTTTTGCTCCTACCGAGAACTTCGCGAATCCATGAAGAGCTCCCCCCCTCCTTTGAAGGACACTCTCTTTCCGGGATCTCCTGCTGCTGCTGGTGTGCCATTCCTGACTTGCGCCAACCCGCAACACGGGGCACTCCAGGGGCTCCGGAAGAGAAGGGAGGGATCCTATCTGAGGGGCGACCCGAGGAGGTCCTTTCCCAGAAGCCGCGGTGTCCTCGGAGAGGAGGAGGAGTGGGCGGCCTGGAAGCGGGCGTCCTTTTGCCCATCCTTCGTCGCCGCCCTGGAGGCCCTGGTCTTCGCTCCAGCCGTCTCCCTGAGGAGCCGCGCAGACGCGTCTGCGCCGCCCCATCGCGGCGGGCGTTCCCGTGGCCTCCGCCGCTTCGCCGGCGGGATCGCGCTTGGTCGTCCGCATCCTCCCTCCCTCTCCGTCCCTCGACGGGGAAGGATCGTTCGCTTCGGTTCATCGAGTCCGCCTGAAACACGGGAACCGGGAACGTCCTGGAACATCATTTTCCTCTTCCCTTCCCATCTCGAGGTAAACCCTGACTGTTGTGGGGATGAGGAACCGTCGTCCTCCCGGTCGATGGAATGGCACTCTTGCCTCTTCCTCTCTTCCTCCCTCCCTCCCTCTCCGTCCCGTCACGCTGCTTCGCCCGCACCGGTCGTGGAAGAACGGATCCTGCGAGCGGCCCCCCTGCGGAAAACGGATGTGTCCCGGAAGGAGATCGATCCCGTGCCCAGCTCCGAGACGGGGAAGGGAAGGGGAGGGGGGAATCGAAGCGCGAATCCGCCGCGGTCGAGGCGCGGAGCTCGCTTCCTGCAGGCGGCGAGGAGGTCCCAGAGGTCTTCGCCGGTCTGCGTCCGGGAACCAGGAATCGGAAGGTTTCCTCCTCTGCCTTCCGGAGATGCGACCGCGGGAGTCGGTGGCGCCGGAGTCTGCCGCGGCGCGCTCCCTCGGCGCTCCCGGAGCGGAGGGTCGCTTCCTCTTTGACCTCTGCTCCGAAGACGTCGGCCTGCGGGTTGCGGCGGCTGCGAGATGGGCGCTCTGCCGGGCCGGCGTCTCTGCTCCCGCACAGGGAAAAGACTCCACCCCTCAACCAACCAACCATAGCCCACACCCTCCCCTGCTCAGGTCCTCGAGGACCGTTTTCATCACCGGGAGGCCGGCTTACTCCCATCTCCCTTTTCCTTTCGGGTCGACCCCTTCCTCATCGTAAACACTTCGTTTATTTATTCTAAGTAAACGAGAGGGCCGACGCGTGGTGTGTCTGCCGCTGGCTCTCCCGACCGATGGGCCCACCCATCCCTTCCCGTCCTTCGAGATGCGGGTTCGTGCGAGGCGCCCGACTTTCATTTGAATGGCTTCCGCCAGGCGGTGGTGCCGTCGGTGCACTTCAAGCGCACCGGTTCGCTCCAGGCGCACGTTCCGTCCGAGGCTGTCGCGTTGTTCTTCCGTCAGCCTTCGACTCTGTCCCGACGAAGGCGACGGTCACCCTGGAGACCGGAGCGGTGTTGCCGAGAAGACCAGCACGGTCCCTGCGCAAGGGCAGCATGAGAAATCGTTGGGAGGTCCGCATCCTCCCTCCCTTTTTCTGTCAGACCCTCGGGGATCATGTTCATTATCGTGGGACTGGTCCATCGCACCCCCCTATTTATTTATTGACCCTCCCTCTTCTCCTCCCTACTTCCGTCCCCGGAGAGGTCTGGTCGATATTGTTTCGGAACGGCACATGCCGGGAGCTTTTTCTCTTCAAGTTCCCATTTCAGCGTGTCACTTGCACTTTTATTCGTTCATTTCATTCATACTTCCATTACATAAAAGTCATTACATCGTCCACGTTCGCTGCTTCCACTGTTTCCATGCGAGTTTTGCTTTGTTTCGCTTGCGCGTCTTATTGCGCTCGAGGGGCGGGGGAAGCGCCATCCGACCTCGGCGGCAGGCGACCAGATTCTCCGGTCGAACAAGTTTCGAATTCGCGGGTGGGGCCAACAATCGATGGGACAGGGCTGAGGGAATGGGGCAGGAGGAGGGGGAAGGGAGTAAAAAAATAAAAAAAAAAAGACTCCCTCTAATCTCCTTGCGTATATATCCGAACATTCTCGAAATTCTCTTTTTCCATTTCGAATGGTCAGTCCCGGGCGAGGGGATGCGTGCGGTCCTTGCAGGTGTGGGCGCGCCGCTCCGCTCGGCACGCCCTTGCGATCTCCGCGTCGAAGAAGAGGAAGTCGGGAGCGAAGGTGGGTCGCGTGCAGCTGATGCCGCGTCCGGGAGGGGGGAACCCCCGCGATTTTCTCAAGACAATGGCGGGGACTTTCACTGGCGGCTGGGGGGATCTTCCTCGAGAACAGCCCCACACCTCCCTTCAAGACGGAATGCAAAGCTTGGTGGGCGCCCGCGGTGGACCTGAGCATTCTCTTGCAGTGGACTCGAGCAAGAAGTCTTCCTCAGGGCGCTGCCGTATTCGTGGAAAGGATGAAACGCGTGTGCTCGGGACAAATCATCTTTGGATACGATGATTTCACTGGAACTTACAGTCGCCACCCGTTGTTATCGATTTGCACTCAGCCATTCTAAAATTAGATCTAATTTAGATCTGAACCGAGGGAATCACAACAAACGAAGTATCAAAAGCTAAAAGTCGAACCGCTTCTTCTCACCCGGGTGCGCCGGGGCGTTTATTGCTAAGTCGAACCGTGTGGCTCGCAAGCCACTGTCTCTTGACATAGCAAAAAGATAAAAGTAGCTTTTTTTAAAAAAAGAAGGAAAAAAAAAACACACAGACAAAAAATATATATGGCGAATCCTGTTTCCTGTGCTTTGCTCCACGACCATACATCGACGTAAAAGAGGATGCTGGCTTTTATTCGTTCGCTTCTTAATCTTTCGGACAATGGATCGCAAATGAGTACTTCACTTTGCGTCCCCGCTACATCCAGAGACGAAGAAAAACAATTCGCTTGAAAATTTTCAAGAGGGACAATGACTTATTATGAGCTTCTTGTTTTTGGTCAATCGGTGCTGCAGAATGAGACCAGCTCCGTCTTTCGAAGGAACTTGTTGTCATGTAGAGGATGCGGAGGAAAGTATCAATCTAAGAGGAATGGGAAAACCGACATGTTTTGAAGCAATTCCACGTCCATAAAAGGAAAGCAGCTTCTATGATGCGGTGACCATCGTATAATTACCAGCAGTGCACGAGTGAAACCATTAATCATCGCGACTTCTTTCCTTGGAATGCGTGAAAGCAACGCAACCTTCAGAGCCTAGGAATCCGAGTAGTTTCTAGAGGGAATGAGATGATTATCGAGCACATGATTATGTGAGCACATGATTAGGACTACGACGACTCTGCGGGTTCAACTGTCACCATTTAATCCTGTGCCAACCAGCACTCTCCCGAGTGAATTCCGGTCGATTCTCCGAGAGGAAGCGACCACAGCAAACTGCAAGGGTACTGATGCTGCGGGATGAATCCGGTCGTTTCCTTTCGGTCCTCACGAGCTGGATGCGTTTGCATGTTTGGAGCTTACATCTCTGTCTGATTTTGGCTCCGACATTTCCTTACTGATGACATTCTTAACCAAATGAAGATTTTATTGGAATGAGAGGGAACTGTTCGTGCCACAAAAATTCACCCGAAATTTATTCCGTCGGAATTCATTTCGCAATTTGAAACAGATCCTTACCGCGATCCATTAAACACGATGGCTCATTGTGTGAAACCCGCATCCGAAAACAAGGAACAGCTCCGGATAGCAGCACTCTTTTCGAGAGAATTTCCCGTTCGACTGTGATCCATCGGGATTTAATTTTCCCCACTGACATTCCTACGTTCCGATTGGGGAACTCTGTTGTCAGCAGGTTTCATAAATCTCCTCCAGCGCACCTTTCTCCAAACGTCGTCTGCAACATCAGGAAGATTCGAAGGAGAGGTTGGGTATTCGAAAGAAATGGGACACGCTGCTCCCTTTAACCATTTGCAAATCATTTCGGCTTCTGACTTTGTAACAACATGCGGGCGAGTCACTTTAAACCAGCCCGCCTCAAGCCTCGCTGCGTTTCTCTGCAAGGCCGGACTGAGACAGGACTGTTTGAAGGGTCGCTCTCCGTGTATTTTTAGATTGCATTGTTGGGCGCCATGCTGATCGCGAATTCCGACGTGGCGCCGCGGGCCCGCTCTCGAGACAGGACTGTTTGAAGGGTCGCTCTCCGTGTATTTTTAGATTGCATTGTTGGGCGCCATGCTGATCGCGAATTCCGACGTGGCGCCGCGGGCCCGCTCTCGAGACAGGACTGTTTGAAGGGTCGCTCTCCGTGTATTTTTAGATTGCATTGTTGGGCGCCATGCTGATCGCGAATTCCGACGTGGCGCCGCGAAACCGCACCTCCGGAGAGCGGATTGTAAATGCGTCATCGTTTAATGACGGATGGCGAAATTTCCACCGATTTTTCGAAGCAGTCGGCGCTGTCGTCGTCCACAGAACACGAGCGCTGCTCTCGTGGAGCAGCACCTGAACTTAGCGTTGAGAACATGAACTTTTGATTACGGGGAATCCGATTTCTGTTTAAAAGTTGCAGTTTATTTTTACGACCACGTGTTCCCTCGCTACGGACCGTCCTCTTTTCAGTGTTGACGTCACTGCTGCATTCAGGAACTGTTTATAGGGCACTGCTATGGCCAATTTTCTTCAGGAATGGAGTGATCCTTGACTTTTTATGTACTTGGAATACAAGGGCAGCGTTTCGATCGCGTTCATGTTGAGAAGTCTGCTCACGGAAACGTGAGCAGCCTCGATGAGAACGGAGAATCGAAAGAAGAGTGCTCTCGAACCAGTTGCATTTCCGGAATTTACCCCAGTGGCTCGTGTGCACAGAAGAGTGCCCAGAAATCGCTCTGTCACGTAACGGTGAAAACACAAAATCTTCATCGGGGGCGGTAGCGCCTCGTAAAAGTTTCGATGGGTTCGACTGGGAGAGCAATATTGCCTGAAAGTAGTGCAGAAGCGGAACGTGGTCTGCAAGGGTTGGTGAGATGCTTCGAATTCCGCCTTGGAACGAGATTTCATCTCTATACGGTGCTCCTGTGTTTCGAAGACGCCATGGTGTCTGAATGTGCAGTGAGAGCTGATCACAAGCTAAGTAGGGTGGTGATCTAGGAAACAAGAGATTGGCTTCCGTGTTCCTCACGGATCCACTCACAGAGGAACCACCTAGAACTAAGCGAATTCCAGTGATCCGGAAGGCATGACCAACAGATGACCAACAATGCCTCAGCTGTTTTGGATGTGGGACTCCAATTTCAAAGATTTACAGCAATAAACAGAGATGAGAAAAAATCGAAAATTCTCGAACGGAACCCTGATGTTTTCCCCTAAACGTCCAGTTATTAGTCAGAGGAACTGGTGGATGGCCGACTTACAGTTTCTCAAAGAACGGCTCAGGCACCTGAAATCACCAAGAAGCCGAGAAAGTTCGCAAGACTTGGAGGAGGTGAACTTAGAAATGACCAACTCAGTATAGTCATTTCCAACGTGCCCTCGTCAGAGATGTTTCAAGGACATCCTTTCCCTAGTCCAAAAATTCCTTTCGACCCATCGGAATAACGACAGCGAAAACGCTGTTCTTGAAGAACCATGTTTTGAAAATGAAGATGAAACCAAGAAGCCTGCAGGAGAGGCATAAGAAAGCAGATGGAAAGACTGTTAAGTGAACTCCTGTCCAGCCGGACAGGTCACGACGAAACAGGAATGCGGCTGACTTCATCTGCATCGCTCAGGAATGCTTCGAAAGGGACATCATTGCATATGAATTTCGTCCCGAGGGTTGATTCTGAAGTCGTAGAAGGAAGGGTCAGGTCTTCGAAGCTCGCTGTGGTTGTGGTACAGTGAGGTTCAGACAGCGATGCAGTACACTTCTAGAACCCTTCCTGCACTTCGAGCTTCTGGGTAGCAGTAGATCTGCAGCTAGCATGAGTCTCAGGGAAGTAACACAAGGCTTGTTAGCAACAGCATATCAAAAGATGTGCCGTGCAGATAGTTTCCATAGCAACGGGTGCCTTTGACAGAATGCGGTCAGCCTTTCCATGGCATTGCTTCTTGGAAGGCAGCAATGTTCAGGCGGCAAAGCCTACTTCTTTTCATCCGGGGTGTCAAAACAGGATGGTGTCGCATCCTCTCTGATCTCCATACGTGTCCAATGCAAGCGAGAGGTGCATGGAAGAGTAACACTCATCCCTGCTTGATACAGTTCAAGTAAAGTTTCGTTTTCAAGTGCTTGGGGGCCAAGGATGGTTTCCACAGGAATTTGAAGAATGATTTCGGATGAGGAAAAGACAAATAGCGGATGGAATTTTCGAAAGTGTCAAACTGTGCACGACGGAACAGATGGTGTCGGTGGAAGCGGATTTGCAAAGGCGGCACTCGAAGATCGATGGAAAACGATATCCCGAGAGCACGTCACAAGGGGACCAACCAGTTTCAGCTTGAGGAGCAAGATAAAATCTCTTAAAATGAACACAGTCTTTTTTTTGTGTGCTCAACAAAGACATTTCTGAGAAAGAATTCTCAGGGTCATCAGGAATAGGAATGGGCCATAAAGTAAAGAAAGCGCAAGGACCCTGTTAATCTAAGAGGATCTTAAGGTCATTTGCTTCAAAACGGAAGACCAAGTGACTCGATCATAAGAAAATATAAATGAAAAAGGAACTGAACTGTTTATTATCCTGGGATCGAAAAGAACCTCATGATTTGCAACAGAAATCACCAGATTGCTGGGCAGATAAACAACTCTGATGAAAAAGGAAGAAAAAAAAAAAAAAACACTAAATGCATCTTTTCAGAGCTTTCGGCAGCACGAGATCGATCGATCTTGAGACGCAAAGACGTCAGCACGTGGGCACAAGCACAAAACAACTCGCAAGCCATATGGTTTTTGGCGCTGTTTTCTCTGCATGAGGGCTACGACCGTAAGGGTCAAAGAGTGCAGCGCTGCTGTACGATGGTCGTCAAGAGAGGGAGAGGGAAAGGTGGAGGGAGAGGTGTCCAGGGAGATACCACCATCCTCCATGAATTCTTCTTTCCTCTTTCCGCTGGATGCGAAACCACGCAAAGGACCGACAGTGCACTCAGAGCAGTTTGGAGGGAACCTTGCGAGTGTTGCTGAGGAACAGGCTGCAAGGAAGCAGCCACGAAGAGGGAACAAAGCACGGATAGATCAGTCATCAGAGAATGAAAAAGAAATGCATGAACCTATCAAACTAACCGTGCAAGAGGAGCGCAGTGAGTTATGGGACACTTCCGCGGTCTGAAATCAAGATAGCTCTCAAGCCAGATTGGAAAGGCAGGAACACGGGATCGTTGAACATCAGCGAGTGGTCCCGCTCGAAGATTCCAAGGAAGGATGCGTAGCTGTTAGCGCTTTATGAGGAAAAGAATTTCCGTTTTGCCTCGTGGTACTGAAAACGGGAAAGAATTGCAATCGTGGTTATTTGTAAGCGAAAGAACCAAGCGCAAGGAGAACTTTCATCTGATGTCATAACAACCAAAGAAGAAAGGTTGGACAAACAAAGTAGCAATACGAGAGTTGCCCAGGGGATTGTGGTGCGGACTAAGAATGCGCGTTTGGCATCCCCAATCTGCTATCGATTTTCGATTCTTGCTGCTCTCTGCTCCGCATCTTCTCTTGATGGGATCTTTTCATCCGGCCATTCCTCTCTCATTCTGAAAGGATCGACTGAGACGTTGCAGCTCTCTGGTTCACCTTGGCCAACGTATCGCTCAACACAGGCGGAGTTAAGGCGGGACGGGCGGGTGGGGTCAGCTTCCCATCAGCATCGTCAAAGAAGCAGAACTCCGTCCGTGATGAATTTGGTTTCCAGTCGGCAGCTGACGAGTCGAATCAGAGCGACTCAAGCAGGGCTTCGTGACAGCCTTCGTTGGCTCAGAGAGGTGCCAAGGGTCGCCATCTTTGAAAGAACGAAATCAGTGAGATCTTTAGAGACAGTTCATGTTTTTATATTCCTCTTGGAAAAATCAAGAACTCGCACTAACCTTCAGGAAAACCACAAAAAAAATGCGCCAGAACAAATCCCAGAGTGCAGTACTCCTCCGTGTTCACTATAGGTATTTTACTGCGGTTTCATGGGGAAAGTTCTTGTAAGATCGGGAAGTGGCACCGCTTTGAACCGGTGTCAGAAGTCGAAGATGTCCACTGCAGGATCTTTGGGACGGCAGGCTGTCGAGTTGCTTTAAAAAGTTGCTCAAAGAGCCGTGCAGACACTCCCTTGCTGCTGCCTGAAGGCAACTGATCTGAAAACGTGGTGCAGTGTGCAGCTCAAAACCCAAAGATGACCAGGATGGATACGAATGACCTTGAAACTCGAAGTGGACGTCAAGAAGGAGCGTGGTTTCGCCCTCCCAAGTGTGAAATTCGAGTTTCGGGCGCGTTGCGCGTAGCAACGGCAGTTCTAACCGCCTAATATCAAACTAAAATACGACCCTTCACGTCCACACGCAACCGTTGTACGAAATAAAATTATTTATCCGGCAGGAAATGAGACACTAAGAGCCCGGTCACTCGCAGCGGGAAAGCGTTTCTTTCCAGGAAAGGACGAGGAAGAGCAAGCAGGATTGCCAGTGACGTTGCTAAATTTGCTTAATTTCGTACAGCAGGGAGGGATGAGAAACCGTTGGTTAGAATCATGACTTCTTAAAGATTGTGGATGCTCAACTTGAAAATTTGCTGTGCCACATCCGAGGAAAAGAGGGAATCGAGAAATGGAAGAACTGGGATCCAGGAAAAAGCAGTTCAGGAGCCTTCGTCCACGTCTAAAAGAAGAGTAATGCTTCTCGTGGAGTATTTGTTTCTTGCAGGAGAAATCGTTGGCAGAAACGCATTTTCTTTTTCCCTCCTTCTCCCCCCCCCCGTGACCGGAAGCCCATGATCGAAGAGCTGAAGGTAAATCGCTGCCTCGCTTTACGTTCCCGTAAGGGAAAAACACCTTAGGAAAAAGATCAGGGTGCATTATGGAGCTGAAAATTAATTTGGAAAGAGATGCAAGATCTTCGATAAGAGGGAAACTTGGCTGCAGAAATCTCTGTCACCATTTCGGGAGATAATTATGGTCGTTTTTCTAAAGGAAGAACCATCGTTTTTCTAAAGGAAGGCAGAAGGAAAATGGAACCAAAATGTCTGCAGTCATTCGCGATTCAATATGAGCTTCGGGTTGCAGATTGCTACTCGTGTGGAGAGCCAGATATCCAGACAATGTATGTTTTCCGCCGTTGCACACATAAATAACAAACGCTCTACATGAACGGCTGTCATTTTCTTTTTCTTTCTGCATGAAGAGATGAATCCATGAGGATTAGGGTCACCATTCTGCCAGCATTTGAATTCTGTCTTTTGTTCCACTTCTGCTTTTGGTTTGGTAAAGTATCTGCGATTGTAAAATTGTCGTACACACGAAGCGAAGGAGAGATGCTCTGCGAAGGACATTCCTACCAAAATATTTTTTCTAGGAAGGGAAGGGATTGCATCTTCCCATGCCAAGTCCATTCCACCCCCTACCCTCTTTTTTTTTTTTAAAAAAAAAAAAATTCATTAGCACCCACGCCGAGTGAACAAACACTGCATCTTTCGCACACATGTCGCACGGAACTCTTCCCTATTACGTTGATTCGGTTCGGCACGTGGCCATCAGCGTACCTCGGTTGCGAGGTCATCTACACGACACGCACTCTGCGTGGAAGCCACCAAGCTATCCACCGCAGTAATTTGGGGTTCCATGCGAGTCCCTTCGAATCTACATGGAACGCGGAATGTGCTCATCCCGTTTTCTGCTCGTGGGAAACGTATCCTGGTCGGCGCTCCCAGCTGGAGTTCTTAAAATGGGTAGCAGCCTATCTTAACCCTTGCTGGCGCCTGAGCCTTCTCTCGACGGACGCTGCCTATGGTGGCTGTTCTGTGCTCTCTTCCGCGCTTTCGACAAGAACCTCTTGTTTATTCTCAGGATCCTACGACCGTAGGTTCTCTTGCGGTGGATTTTCACTCGGGTTCGCCTACGCATTTATTGAAATGAACGGTACAAAGGGTGTGTGGGACCACTGACCGTACAGTGCCGAAAACCCGATGCGCAGACCGGGGAGGATCGCCTCGACAGCAGAGGGGAAGGCACGGAACAAAACAAAATATAAGTATCAATAAAATGAATTTTGAGGGCGCGGGAAGGGATCACAGCCTGCTGGGGGTCGTCCTCTGCATCCTCTCCAGGATGCCGGCAAGTTCTTCTCCTGTTTTCTTCAGGTAGGGTCGTCTCGTCGTCCTCCACAAGAAAACGTAGGGCGAAGTGGATGGCGTTCCTAGCACAGCTTCCTCCTCTGACGTCGCTCTAGGCCGCCCGCGTAGGGCAGCAAAGAGCTGGAAGGGACGCGGCTGGCAGCAATGAGTCGCTCACGAAGACAGAGTTTCCGTGCGTCCCCAGGGTTGCCGCGTGAGGTCAGGAGGGTCGTCGCTGTAAAGCGTCCCCGAAACGATAGCAGGGCAACGAGCAGCCCACGAGCAGGTGCACGAGGGATTCGCGTTCCCTCACCTGCCGCAGTTTGGATCCCCCCCATCCGGGTCCCATGCAGTGTCTGCATAGGAGGCTCCGGTGCAGCAGCAGAAACGCCGATTCCTGCTTAACTTGAGAGAGAGGGTGCAACTGTTTAAGAACACTGTGAGTCACATGAGATCTTCCCGAAGAATTGCCAGCCGCTCACCCCAGAGCAAAAGTCCTTTAGGTAGGGCACTTGGTGTCGCAGCGTCTGCAGCTAGCCCGTGGTCCGACCACCTAGCGTCCTCAACCTGAAGCTTCCCATGTGCTCCCTCAAGGAGGGCAGCGCCGCGCCCAGGGAGGTTCTTTCTGTCCACGCGGGTGGGATGCGCGAAAGTCCCCTGGAGCGAGCAGCCGTTGTACAAGGAATCACTGCCGTGACTCCGCGCTCGGCTCGTTGGTCTTCAACCACGTGCGAACCGTTTCCTGCAACCAGACGCGACTGTTCCTGGAGCGGCAAAAGGTCCAGGTGTTCCCCCTGATCAGTGCAGACACTGTGCAGCTACTTGTTGGAGCTAGAGTGGTAGGACACGCAGCGGGGCGCGAACGGCGCGGGTGATCCACCCGCCTCTTGGGAGATTTTTGTCGCGGAGGAAGGAAAGAAACGAACGTAGGGAAGCGACGAGCGTGGGTGGAGTTTCCGGCCACCATCAGAGAGGTTGCCTTTCTGCTTGTCCGCGTGGTGCCCATCCTCTGATTCCCCTCCGACACCTGTGAGGGCGCTCGGCATCCTGGGGAGCGCTGCCGGCGCTGGCGATGACCGTGTGTTGCGGATTGCACACATCACTACAGTCACCAGACCCCCGCGATCATCGATGCTCGTGAGCGTGCCCTCCCCGTCACTTGAGAGGGAGGATGGGACTGTCCAGGAACCTCTTGGGACGCGGTGCTGCCCTCCTTAAGGGAGCAAACTGGCAGGTCCAGGTGGAGAAGCCTTCGCTCTAATGGGGACTTCCAATGACCATCCCAGCAAACTCGAGGCGCAGTTCAGCGCAAGGAGTAGCCGGGGAGATCCCACTGGGGGCGTCCGGCTCCACTGTCCAGATGAGGCCATCGGACGAAGGAAGGGAAAGCAATCTACTGTCTCGGCAACAGGAAGCGGCATGGAGGAATCCAGGTGGCATGGCATCTGTTATCCAAGGCAAGGATGTAGAGGCAGTTCTGGAAGAGCGTGGTCCTGACGTAGAAGAACGGAAAGAGATGATTGGTGTCTAAAATGTTGGAGATTTCTTCTTGGTGAAGCTCCAGAAACCAACGCCGACTCACAGGAGGATATCAGTGGGAACAGGAAAGACCTTGGAGTACGGAGACTGGAGAAGCTGAACTGCCCGTGTTCGGAGAATGCAGCATCTTCCTCTAGAAGTGTGAGCCAGGAGTGACTAAAATACCAGGGACGTCGATGTGTGCCAGTCGATCGCGTGGCTTTGCATCTCCAGCCTGAAGGTTCCTTCCGCATTTCCTTCGCACGAATCAGGCGGGCCACACCCATTTCCAGAGGGATTCTCCGGGAAATCGCTGCACCCAACTGAACGAGCACTGCCCCTCGAAGAGCCCGCAGGTGGGGCGCCTCAAGACCTTCCTTGTGGTTCCTCCCAGCGATGAGCAGGGAGAAAGGCAAAAGAAGGGAACTCAAAGAAAAAATTCTGGAGTAACAGAGAAAGACCAACTGTCCCGCGAAACGGCTCTTCCGAGCGTCGTTCCTTTTGAGGAAGCTGCTCCATGGCTGGGGAGGGAACTCTCTGAGGCACGCGGGGCGGTTGAGTGGAGTGGAAGGCGTGCCCGCCGCGGACCCAGAGCCGTCCGCAGCGCTGGAGGGCGCCTTCACGGCGCTTCCGGAACCGCCCCGCGTTCGGATCCGCAAGGTGCTCGCGCGAAGGACCGGCGGAGCAGCCACCGCCGCCGTCCTGTCTCTGGAGCCGCCTCCACACGGCGCGGATCCCGCTCGCGCGTGATTTCCTCCTCCTCCGACGAGAATTGGCGACGCTGCGCCGTCGTCCTTGCGTCACGGGATTTTCCAGCTCGTCTGCTGCGAGACGAGCCCGCCGCTGTTTCGCTCTGCGTCGAACTGTGGGAATCTCCTCTTCATCCTGGAATGGGAAGGAAAGGAAGGAAGGAAGAAGTCCGATTTTCTTTCGAGCGGCAACCTCCCCCCTGTAATCCCTTCCTGGAACGAAGGATCGCTTTTCGTCCGAAGGCACGACTGACGTACCGATTTAAAATGCGGTCCGGAAATCATTGCACTCGTTTCCCCGAGCGGCGGAGGGACGTAGTGCCAATCACCGTGGAAACAAAAGGATGCCTCAGTTACGGCGAATTGAGCAAGAGGTTCTTGGAACCTCCTCGCGCGGCGTCACTTTCCCCATTTCCGATAGGAGCCGCGCCGCCGCTTCGCGGAGGAAGGAGCAGCGAGTCCTGGGAAATCGCTCCCTCTTTGTAGATTCCGAACGCGCATTTGGAGCGCCACTGCCGCCGCTCCTCGATCTCAGCAGCGAGCGGAAGGACGCCTCGTCGCATCCTCGAGGATGAAAGGGAGGTGAAGGAAGAAAGAGGAGAATGAAGAGGAAAAGGAGGAAGTTAAAAAGGAAAATGAAGGTGGAAATAAGGAAGAAGTGGAAGAGGAGGAAAATGAGGAGGAGGAAAAAGAAGAGGCGGAGGAAGAAGAGGAAGAAGAGGAAAAGGAGGAGGAGGAAGGGAAGAGGAAGAGGAGGAGGAAAGAAACGGTGCGAGTAGAAAGAGTAGGAAGCAAACTGTTCTAATTCCAAGCACTTCCGATTGTCAAAGGTAGCTGTTGCTGGCAAGAACCGCCGTCTCCCATCGACACGAAGGTGGGCAGCATCGAGACGGCTCGAGCCAGGCAGCGGAATCGGCCCGGCCCACTCAACAGCCAATGCTCTGCTTCCTGCGTGGGAGGGAGCACCTCCCTCCCACGGACCGCAACGGACTCCAACGACCGCACCGGTCGGAGAGATTCTTCTCTGTCTGCTTCCCTTCTTCCACCCCGATCCTTTAACGGCGCGGTTCCGAGGCCCACTTCCGGAGATAGGTCCCTGGGGAGAAAAGGGGAGGGCAGGAAAGTGAGAGATTCCGCTTTCCCCAGGAAGGGATCACCTCGGACTGTTTCTGGAAAGCCATCTGGCGCCCAAGAGAGTCTCTGGGAAGCGCTCAACTGGAGGAGACGACGGAGCGGTCACTTCTCGCGTTTCGGTCCCTCCCTCTAGGAACGACGGCCGTCTGGAGGACTGAGGGTTCTCCCAATGGATGGAAGGGAGCGCGCACCTGTCTCTCCCAGGAGGCAGCGCTGCCGAACGCCGCCTGCTCGAAAATGATGGCCGCCGACTTCACTTCCGCTGGCGGCGGCTGCAGTCGGAGGCGCCGGTCGGAAGACGCCCCTCCTCCCCTGCTCTTTCCCGCAGCTGTTCCCGGGGCCCAAGTGTCGCCGCGGACGAATCCCGAAAGATCGCCGTAGCGAGCTAATCGTCAGGAAAACAAGAGGGGCTTTTCCTTTTTGGTACCGATCGTTCCTTCGCAGGGAGAATGGACGTCAGGTGCGAGTGCTGAGTCTCCTCAGGAATCCACATCTGGAGTCCCGGCCGGCAACAGCAGATATTTCTTCTCCCCCCCCCCCTTTTTCTTTCGCCCTCTCTCCCTCCTTTTTCTTACTTGCACTTCCCAAGCTTCCTCTGATGCATCGGTCACGTCTTCCTTAATCTCATGTGGGCGACTCCCTTCCGTACTTTCCACGTGCCTCGAGTTCCGAAGCGATGACTCCAAGAGGGTGGAAGCTGCCCGTTGAGAGCCTTAGACCTGGTTTCGCTCCCCTGGTGCATCGGAGAACCGAGGCTTCCGGGGCAAGCGGGGATTCAGACATACTGGAGTCCCGGGTGCCACGCCACGATGTTACCCCATTCCACCCCCACCTCTGGGGGTGGAATGGGGTAACATCCTTTGAGGCGTCTTTGCGGCCGACGGAAAAAGCGAGGTGCCGCATGCCGGGGGCGCGAGGAGGCTCCGGCAGAGAGGGGGCACTCCTGCGCACGAATGCCGCTCCTTTTCCCGCGATCCACTCAAACCCCGGATTGGGCGTGGACGTCTCCCCGCTCTCCCGGCTCCCCTTCCCCGCGAGCAGGAACCGCCCGGCGTCGCTGGTTCCTGCTCGCGCTTTTCCACGGGATGCTCCAGGATCAGGGAGGGCGCCGCGCGTTGCCGACGCGCCTCGCGGCCACGTGATCAGGTAGCAGTCCACGAACCGTGGGTTGCCGGAAATCTCCCTCGGGAAGGGAAGGTAGGGTCACACTTGGGCGCACCGCTCAGGAGCACGTGCGTTTCCGCTACGCCGGGAAGGACTCTGCGTTTCGTGACCTGACCTCTTCCGAAGCAGTACCCTTCCGCTGGCTGCGGGTCCGTCAACCCGCAGCCAGCAGAAGGGCGGACGATGACGGCTCCATACTCAGGTTTCTTCCGTCCCGCACTGCGCTTCTCCAGGATGGCGCGGGAGTGGGGAGAGGAAAGGTCTGTGGAGCCGGAGCAGCTGGGAACGCGAAGGGAAAAAGCCAGGAGTGCGCGCGTGCGAGTTCCGGAATTTTCGTTCACGCAAGTCGACCTGGAAGCGGCGGCGCCACTTCTCCCTGCGACCAGCGAGACTACCGGCAGCACTTAGACTACACTCCCTTCCGTGGCGTAAGTGGGCGACTCGCGAAGACTACGTCTCGTAAAAGTTGGGGGCGCGGTGAAACGACCACGTGACCTGGTGCTTCATCCTCGCTTTTCCGAAGAGAGAAGCACAGCTGCCCTTGGCTGGGGTGGGGAGTGCAAGGGAGGGGGGTGGGGGCGAAGTCTTCTCTGAAAGCTTGCCAATTACGATGAATCGCTGCTGAAGCTGCAAGCCAGGCGTCGCCACCATCGCAGCGTGGCAGCACCTTCGCAAGGGGTTTCAGGGACCACCTGCCTAGAATGCGCTCCCCGCGACACCCAGAGACACTTCCGAACGATTTCGCTTGTGCGAGGGCGTTCGTCCCACCGCTCCAGGAACCTTCACGCAAGAGCCGTCCGAGGATGTCACTCCCTGAGGCGTTCAAGAGAGCCTCACATTGTCTTGTCTCTTTGGAAGCGAGCTGAATGAGGCCTTGTCCTCGCTTTCCCGGTTCGGCTTCCGTGCCCTAGGCACCAGGGCGATCCACTGATGATCCCCACTCACCCCGCTGTGCGGAAAACGCAAGAGAACGGCGGAAGCCTGGAGACCTCGTGGAGCTCGTGTTCTCCGATTCCTGCGTCTCCTAATGGAACGGATCCCCGTGTCTTCGTAGCAAAAGAGTCTGCGGCAGTGGTCACCCTTTCGGGAAGGGGAGAAGGCGAGACTTTCTTCTGAAAAGGATTCAGCATTCCCACGCAACGAGGATGATTCGGCTCAGATGCCCGGGTATTGCCCATCCCGGTTTGCACCTGCAGCTGCAGCTGCACTCGTTCTGATTCCTCCGCGTAGTCGCCTCCTCCTCGCTTAATTATGACCGGAGTCCAGAAAGGCCTCTGGTCTTTCTCGCCTTCGGATTGGTGCCTGCATCTTTGGTGGTCCTGCTACGTCCGTACTGATGCGGCCTCAGTCGCCATCGTGGGTTCGCAGCCCGGTGGCAGAGTGACGGAATTCATCACGATCGTTGGTCACCTTTCATCAGCGCAGAGCGGGAAGCGATTCCTTCCCCTCGCCTCATCACGGGGCGTGGTTTCCTGGCGTGCCGGGAGCGCTTCGAGCAGGATGCAGCAGGATCGATGAGGCAGGAAGTCTACGCCCACCAAACACCCATCATCCGAGCCCATGACCTCAGGTTTCCCTTGAGTGACGAGGTGTCCGTGAGGGTTCAGCAATGCTGGTTTCATTGGCGTTGCCTGAGGCCAACGTGCGCTTACCTCTCGCATCGGGGACTTGCGCATCCCTCTCTGGGACGGGGCATCTCTTGCACTGCAGGTGGAGAGGGAAAAGGACGAAGAGGTGCCCCGTCCCAGAGAGGGCTGTGCAAGTCCCCGATGCAAGACCTTCAGTGAAGCAGGGAGGGTGGAGTTGCTGAATGGCTGTCCGGAAGAACAGGCAGGGAATGAATGGGTTGAGAAGCTGGGAGCGGCACTGCAGTCTCGTGGCGGCGCAAGTTGGCAGCACTGAGTGGTTGCTGCCAGCACGAGTGGACGGCGTCTCGTGCGGGCATTCTCGGAAGCACACAAAGGTCGTTCGCCGAGGCTCGAGGCTTCGACACTGTTCCCCCCACTCTTCCAGTTAGAGAATAACCCCGGAAAGGGACCACCCTATGAATCCAGGAAAGCTCCGGAGGAAGGAGTCCGCTCCTCTTACGCTTGGTTGGGGAACCCTCGTCCTAGTTGTCTCTGAAGGAATTCCTCATAGGGGAACACTCCTTATTTCTTCTCCAGAGGGAGCCCCAGCAAGGGAATCGCTCCTTGTGTCCTCTGAATAGAACCCCGAAGGGACGCTTCCAGATTTCTCTGAAGAGCGCTCCCCTAAGGAGCAGCGCGCTTCTGATGCTCTGGAAAGGCAACCCTCTGAGGGGGGTATCAGCCAGCTCTCTGGTATGCGATAAAGGGTCCCCCTCAGCGGGGGTTGATGGCCACATTTGCACGACCGGAGGGTAACCCCGAAGGGAACGACTCTTTGATTCCTGGAAGGACCCAGAGGATTAACTTCCAACCTCGGACAGTCAACGGGGCATCTTGCAGGAGGACTCGTAACCCACGACGCACCCTTCATTTCTCGGCAGCGATCCTTTCTCTGGAGAAATTCGAACCCGCGACGCTATGGCGCTGTGCGCGGAGGCCAACTGCGCGGGCCATCCTTTCCAGGTGGACAGCATTGCGTGAGGTTTCATTTTCGATGGCTGTTCCACTTTGAACTATTTGGCGCGTTCCCTGGACTCGTTTTCCTCTTCCACGGAATGCCCTGTTCTCTTCGAACTCTCATTGCTGCTTCGCGCCAGTCGTCCTGAGGTCGCAGGAGGGTAACCGTTGGGTCGGTGGATCTGAGAGGCTCTCCCGCGGAGTTCGTCCCGAGGGATGTTTGCTCCCGGAACACGGCTTCTCTGTGGAGCAGGGGCGTTGCCCAGCATCTCCAACTGACGGCCACCTCCGCTGCACCGAGGTTCGGGTCTCGCAGACGTTTCGCTCCCAGATTTTGGAGGGACCCCCGCGGCTTTCCCTAATGTGGAGGACCCAGGGAGCGGACTCGTCCCCTTCGTCGGTCAGCTTAGAATCCGCTGGAAGCTCGTGGAAACGGGAGCGAACCGCTGCCGCAGGGGGGGCTGAGTCCTCGGCCCCTTCAAGCGGAGTTAAACGGCGGGGAAGTCCTCGGACCGGGCAGGAAGTGCTCGCTTTCCTGCAAACGAAACGGAAGGGAGGGAGGGGACGGGAGGAAATCAAAGCATTCGGGATAAGGGATTCTTGCTCCCGGCAAGCAAATTGTTTTCGCGCTTCCGTTTGAGACGGCCAGGCCGTGCCTCACGTATCTCCTGTATCCGGCTTCCGGCGAGCTTCGCGCGACCTGCACAACCCGGGAGAGGGGGAGGGAGGGGGCGATCTCGAGAAACTTTTCGGAAACGGAAGTGCCGCCGATCATTAGCGTCGATCGCGTTCGGCGCGGAACGCTCGGTCGTGGTGACGTCATCCTCTCAACGGCGAAGCTTCTTCGAAAGGAAAACCCAGAGATTTATTGAGTCCTGTGATGGGACGCAGCCTCCTCGAGCAACTGCGTGTGGCGATCGGAACTCCATGTGCTGTAATTCATGTTAAATGAACATCAGGATGCCATGGAATCTGCAGTGCGCTCGATGAACCAAAAAAAGAACAAAGAGAAGCAAGACATGAAGGTTTTCCTAGGAGAGAGAGGCAAAGGCCGCTCCTTTCCCCCCTTCCCGCCGTTGCTTCGCTCGATGTGCTCGACAACCGTCCGGGAATACGAACACGACACAGGCAGGCAGGACTGGCCTTGGAAAGGTGGCACCCAGCGGTCATTTCCGTTCCACGGGTCAAAAATATCTTCTGGCGTCGCGAATTCGATCCGCTTGCTGGTTGTCGGCGCTCTGTAGCGAGGGAAGCGGTTGCCGACCAAGACCTGACCGTTTCGTGTGGTTCCAGGTGTCCTGGATACGCAAGAAAGATCTCCACATCCTCAGCAACGGTCTGCTGACGTACATCTTCAACTCCCGGTTCCATCCGCACTTCGACGGCACGACCGGTGACTATATGCTGACGATAACTTCGGTCGCCGTGGAGGATTCCGGGGAATACGAGTGCCAGATCAACACGGAGCCGAAGATCAGCCTCCTGTTCTCCCTTTACGTGCTTCGTAAGTTTCTGCCTCCAACTCTCCTTTGTCCGTTGCTGGGGGTCGCCGCGGATGCTAGGGGAGGGTCTCATCGGCTTGTCTGCCTCCCTGTAAAGTCGCCGACAGCCAAGGTCGTGCGGATGCACCATGACTGGGCTCGCTTCGGGAACCCTCCGTGGAACAGTTGTCATGGCATCGCCGTGCAGTTTCTTTCGGCGGAAGTAAACGATCGCGATTCCAGGTCCGACGGCGCGAGGGACGGTCATTTAAGCGGAAGTGCTCTCGCTCTTCATCAGCGCCTATTTTTAGCACACTCATCAGGTCAGCTGAGCAATCAAGGAACCGTCCGCCATAGGGGCTCATGGAGCTCTTGAACACTGTCCACGCCACCCGAGGGTGCGTGTCACCCTTCCAGTTGTAGGATGTCACCCTGGAGGGACCACCCTATGAATTTAGGAAGGCTTCGGAAGGAGAAGTCTTTTCCTCGTATTCCTGAAAGGGAGCCCTGGAATGACCTCTTTCTTGTTCTCTCTGGAGGGACCTCTCGTTTCTTCTCCGGAGGGAACCCGGAAAAGGATTCACTCCTGGAATTTCTTTTCTGGAGGGACCCCCCCCACAAGGATCCGCTCCTGTTCCCTCCTCTGAAGAGAACCCCGAAGGCCCGCTCCCCAATTTCTCTGAAGGGGGAGCAGCGCACTTCTTGATACTCTGGAGAAGTGTCAATTAACCAACTCCATGGTACGAGATGGATGACTCTATCCTCACAACCGGAGGGAATCAACCCCCGAAGGGAACCGGCGCTCGTTGCTTCCTAAAAGGACCTCCGAGAGTCAGCTTCCGATCCCGGTTAGTCAAAGGGGGCATCCAGAAGACCTCAGGCCAACCATTGTCATCTTGCGGGGGGGAGGGCACTCGAAACCTACGACGCACCCTTCATTTTTCTGGCGTCGATCCTTTGGGTGCGATTGGAACCCGCGCCGCTTGGCACCACACGCGGAGACCGCAGGTGCAGGACCACCAACGCGGGCAACCAAAACCCCCGATAATGAAAACGCGGCTTCTAACGTGCAGTGCACTTCTTTTCATTTGCCTGTGCTGGAGTCTCTGCGACGGCGGTTCATCGTCGCCGGACGTTCCTGCCGATCGTTCCTTCCTCCCTCCGCCCCCTTTTGTTCTGTGTTAAGGAACAAGGAAGAATCTTCCCTTTGTCTTCCCTTCGCATGGGGGAGGAGTCGATTGGCGCTCTCCGTTCTTTGAGAGGTCCGGCTGCCCAGAGTTCGACGCTCGAGGCCAGCGGTCCGCGGTAAAATCCTGGTTTTTTTTCCCCTCGTCTTTCGGCGGCAGGCGAGCCAGGATGACCTCCTTCCTTCCTCCTGCTCGGTTCTCCTCCACCCTGCGCAGCCGCTGATCGATGCAGCGACCTCTCTCCTGCCACTTCTGACCCCGATCTTCTCATGCTGAGTGCACATCCTTCCAGACAGCCGCGCCCACATCCTCGGATCCCAAGAAGTCTTTCTGCGCATAGGCAGCAACCTCAACCTCACGTGCATACTGGAAGACGTCCAGACGCTGGAGGAACAGATCCAGTGGTTCCACAACGACCTCCATCTCGTCAATGCCACGAGAGGAGGCATCTCCATAATCACCGACAGGGAGGAGAACATCGGCAGAATTCTGGTGCACAACGTCCAGCTGAAGGACAGCGGCCTCTACACATGCTGCGTCTCCTACGTGCAGGCTGCTCAGGTGCACGTGCATGTTCTGGATGGTAAGATTTTCCGAGTTTCTGGAAACACATTCTTTCCGGCGGGGAGGTGCAGGGAGGGAGGGAGGGAATGGATTCCGCTGGGGGGCTCAGCCCTACGGGGTGTGTGAGGAGGTCTTGCAGGACTCCAGCAGAATTCTCCCGAAAGGTTCCTCCCGTTCCCGGAAGACCCGCTATCCACCAGCGGACTTCCCGTGTGGGAGCCGCTGCCGTTGTCTGGGATCAAAGGTTAGAATGATCCTCGCTTTTGTCTTGCTTCCACTCCGACTCCGCTGCCGTTGACAAGGCCGTTCCCGGGAACCCGGGTTCAGGCCCGACGGCCTCAACAGGCCTCGTGAGCACACGAAACTTTTCGCCGCTCCTCCGGAACGCTGGACGGAGACGTTTGCCGGCATCTTGGGTGGACCCCGCAGACATCAGTGCAAAGAGAACTCCTCCTTTGCAACTGCCCGATGCGATTCCGATCTTCCAGATCGAACCCCAGTTTTCCCTCTCTGTCAGGTGCTTCGAACGCGCGTCTGCGCTTTCCATGTGACTCGCTGCATCCCCTGCGTGCCGGGATGCCCTCCCCACCCCCTACACCTTTCTTGGTCATAATGGAGGCATGCGCGCGGCGGAAATGCTCGAGGTCACCGGGAAGTCAAGACAGACTCGTTGCTCCTTGAGTTATTTTTGAACCAGCGCTCTGCATTTGCAGTTGCAGGTTGACTGCAGACTCATCGCAGACCTTCGATGGATGGCAAGGAACTCAACAAAGGGAGAAACACTTGGGTACGAGGGGGAGCTGCAAAGCTCCTTATATGCCCCCATTCTTCCCCATCCGCTCTGTTTCTGTTACAACCCAGACACTCCGGGGCGTTCATTGCAAACAAACACACACACACACACACGCGCGAAAAAAAAACAAATGCAAAGAAGGGCACCCTCCACTCAGTCCTTTTTCAGCTGCGCTTCTTGTCTCCAGTAGGTGGCGAAGAGCCGCGATCGCCGTCGGCAGGTAGTCACTCCCTGAGACGTTGACTCCGCTCGCAAGCCACATGTGTATGGAGTTCTTGTGGCTGCGCGAGTCGGAAGACCGCTGAATTCTGTGGTAGCGAGAGGGATCGAAAGGCACGGCACAAGAAATGGTCGGTCCATCTCAGGTTTCTGGATTGAAATGAGTAGGCAGAGGTCTTCTGGTACCTGCCACCGCAGCAACCCTGAGGAATCTCTCGAGATTCCATTCCGTTTGCAGCTTGGACTAGGTGATCAACGTCCTCTGGTCGCATTCTGTACCCCACTCTATGGGATACAGAAAGCGTCACGGCTACACCGGTTGCAACCATGAGTTGCCTAATGTTTTTTCGGTGTACCATAATGAAATTACTGGCTCCTGTAGAGCTCCATCGTTGCTTGGCTCCTAGCCACCGAGAGAGACCACTAGCAGTATCTGAACCTTGACAATTGTTGGTCCATTCCTTGTCGTTTGTTAGGCGATATTCTCGCATTTGAGTTCTTCGCATCTGGCCTTACTGAAACGGCAACCTTGAGGAATCTCTTCAATATCTTTCGTCCAGGAGCCGAGATACAAATGAGGATGGTGATTATTCTTCCGGGATTGAGTCTTCTTTCTCTTTTCCTCTTTCGATTATGTGTAAGTCTTTAGTAGGTGCTCCAATCGATGCATCCAGCAAATGTCGCGACTGCAGAGGATACTTGAGGCGATCATCAGGTGCCTCATCTTCTTAGCGCGCCGTTTTGGCATTCCAAGTTCACTCTGATGGCTCTCATGCTCCTGAAGAGCCTACAATGATGTCTTGGACCTTGGATAAGCACCCCATTCTTGCTAGCTGCTGGGCTATTTCTTAACATTTCCTTTCTCCTTTCCTGTCTGATTTCAGTGAATGCAGATTCGCTATTTTCGTATGGACAAGCTGCATCCAAGATGACCAGGCACTTGCCCTTCTGGAGCAACTCAATCCGGACGCAATGCTGAGTTGGTTTCCAGGATTCGTCTGTTTTCGGATTTCATATCCATCCCTCTACGTTGGAGGCGGCTTGTCTGTCATGCTGTTGTGTCTGAGGGCTGTATTGGGAGGAGTGTCTCTTACAGTGATTCAAGATACGATGTTACCTTGTCCATAAGCCACACTTTCGGCAGGACCGGCCTTCTTGCCAAACCATGTATTGGCAAAAGATTTTAGTTTTCGTGCTTGCGTGGATCGGAAATCGGCGAACCCTGCCATTAGCTGGGCAGTGTCCCCTCATTCGAGTTCTTTTTCTCGTCTGGCCTTACTGCATTGAGAAATCTCTTCATCCGTAAGGAAGATGAAGGATTAGAGACCCATAGACTTTATCCTTCTGGATGTTCCTCTATTTCTGCTCGCAGAATGTCTTTCTCTTCGTCTAAAAGATGCCTCGACTGATCTCCGTCTCTCGTTCGAAGGAAGGGACGTCCGAGCAGATGCTCGGACGTCCCGTCTCCAATAAATGTCTCCAGTGTGCCGGATACAGGAGGCCACAATAAGGTGCCTCATTTCGTCTGAGCACTTTCTGAGGACTCCTAACTCGCGTAACGCAGCATCATTGCCGGGGTCCCATGTTCCAAGTGCTCCACTTTGATCTTATCCAAAAAGACCGAGAAAGCGACTCTCGGATCTTCGATCGTTTTCATCTCAGTAGACCCAGTCGCAAGGGATCATAAGCGCTCAAGTCTGACCAGTCACATTATTTGGGTCGATTTGTTCATCGAAAAGTCTTCTTGAAGCACGGACGAATGACTCGCTGACTTTCTTTCCACAATGACCTGGCCGGACGGAAACATTTCGAGATCTTGGCGAGACGCCAGCACGTCTCGCTACTCCATCATGGTTTTCATTATCGAGGAAGGCGTCTTTGCTCTTTTCACTGGAGCTCTCGAAGGTGCGTTCCACATCCCCTACCCCCCCTTCGGTGCAGCAGAGACCGGGGGAAGGAGCATCGACATGGAAAGGATGCTGGACGTTGCGGCAGCGGAAGAAGCGATGCGACAACCCACGTGAGTCCTTGGATGAGGACTCGAGCCTTGCCTAAGGCAACACGCAACGGATTCCTGCGAACGGATGTCACCGGCTTCCTTCCTAGAAGAGCAAGAGGGTTCGCCGCGTTCTTTGGAGGAACACCATTCCTGCTCCTCAGAGCAAACATCTTCATCCATCTGCAGACTCCGGACAGCGGCAGTAAACATGCCGTTGCCGTCTGTTCTCTGATGAGTGCTTTCGAATCTCGCCTCTGTGCTCAATGCGTCCCTGAGCTTTCCCCCTGATGCCTCCTTAACAATTTTCTGAGCTTCACCGAGAACTGGCTCGGGCAAACTGGGCTGCGTCCTGGCAGCAGCCAAGAGACGAAACCCCTCTTCGAATGGGGACTTCTTAGGAATGCGTTCTGGAACGAGGTCGAGGGTCGTACGAAGGTCTCTCGGCAGTAGCGGCGACGTGCAGCAAGGAGCCGTTCTCTGTGCACTCGCGGTTCGAGCGGGTTAGTCAGGGGCAACCCTGCGGCAAGGATGTTCCTGACGAACCCACTCGACCGGCGGCAGCTGTGGGGGGGCGGAAGTAGGGCAGACCCGGCGAGCGAACAGGTGAATCCGCAGCGCGGCCCGGACTCCGCACACGACCTGACCCGTGACTCGGTCACTTGGCGCCAGCGTCTCCCTCGGGCTGCAGGAAGGGAACAGGGCAAGCGGCGGCAGACGAGCATTCCTCCAAGAGTGCGTGCGTGCGCGTCCGAAGCCTCGGCGCAAGGATGTTGGCTTCCCGAGCTCGTGCAGCAAGCGAAAGACCGCGGAGCTTTCCATCGCTTGCAGAGACCAACGCAGACTTCATAATCGGCGACGACTTCTTCCCTGGAGCCAATCACGAGGGCATTTGCACGTGCTCCAAGTCCCTTTTACGGTTTCGATTATTCAGATTTAACGACCGGGTGTTTTTCGTTTGGTCCTCCTCAAGATTTCGCTTCGGAGGACGTAATTACCAATTTTTTGGTAGCTTAGCTCCGAGTCTGCAGGGGGGGCCTTCGCAGAGTTGCTTACAGATTTCCGCTCCTCGAGAGCGGCTGCTTCTCCCCTCTCCCCCCGGTCGTAGAAGAAACGTTTCCGGGCATCTGATCGAGTCGGATACTATTTTCCTGTCATCCTATTTTCCTTCGCCGCCCTATTTTATTGCGATATATCGAAACGAGGAGACCTGGCTGTCCAAATACTCCGAAATAACTTGATGATTTAATGCTAAAGTGAACGGATTTGCAGGAGATAGTGAGAGTTCCGTGGAGATCGCGGCGGATCTTCGAGCCTGCGGCTTCGAGGAATCCCGTCTTACGACATCCGGAAGGAATTTCGCGAGGATGAGGGGATCAAGTTCGCCGAATGCAGAGGTTCGAAAGGGCGAATCCTGTTGTGGTCTGGAGTTGCTCCGGGAAGAAGCGAAGCTTGGCGAAGTGGCTCGAGGGGGGGGGGAGAGGCCGGCCATCGGTAAGTCTTCCGCGATTCCTCCGGGGCACGTGAGGCGCAGCGCCAGTAATTCCCTCCGATGGTTCTGTGCTCGGGGAGCAAATCTCCGAACCCAGGCGGATGGGGAGCGCAGCAGAATCTCACATACGCCAGGCGGAGCTGGTCGTGCGGGAGCTTTCCCACCCATAAGCCGTGGGACGGAATTCACTCTGGGAAACGTTGCAGAGGGAGCACGTAAGCGAAACGATGTGCTGTCCGTGTGCTGTCCCTGCCGGAACTGATGGGCTTCCCTAACGAGCACGCATTCAGGGTTTCATCTCGGAAGGAGATCTCGGGGAGGCTGCAACGAGACATTTTCGGAACGGTCAGCAGGGAGAACTCGAAACCGAAGGGAATGACTCTCCCTCCCGAGTGCAGGAGGGGAGCAGGCGTGCCTGCGAGCTGTCGCCTACATCTGCATCCGAGGGACCGGTGGACCAGCAAGGATTTCATTTCGCTTGCAGGAAGGATGCAGCCGGCCGGAAGATGGCGCGAGGAGGAGGGTCCCTGGAAACACGGAAGGCAGGTTTCGAGTCTCCCGGAAGTCTGGTCCGCTCCAGGTGATACACGCGCGGTCGATCAGCAGGCTGCGAAGGTCTGCAGTTGGCGAGGGGGAGAGAAGGTTCCCTGCATAATCCTGGAAAGCGACCTTCGGTGTTGTCCAGCCGGAAGCGCATTAGCAGGGGGAAGACGTCCGGGGAGGTGAAACCGTCGGAGCGCCATCCGAGTAGATTCTTATCGTACACAGTGCAATCCGAGGAAGAGGAGGGCTCTGGAGCTTCCTTGGAAGACTACGGTGCGTGCCCCACAGGCGCGCGGGGAACGCACCGAGGAGTTCATGGAAATGAGTTGTTTTGCAGCTAGTCGCTCCTGGTATCCCCTCTTTCCGTCTTCCTGCTGGTTGGTTCGACAAAGGCAGATTTCCGGTTTCGCATGATCTGGAATATCCACTGGGAGTCGTTCTCCATGTGGTGACTCATAAAAGTGTTCCGCGTTCCCTCGCTTCCGGTGAAGATTAAAACGTATCTTCTACAACTTGAAGAATCGCGCGGAGCAGCAAGGACAGCGCACGTCACACTCCGATGGCGGTTCGATATAAAAGGAATGGCTTGTCCCGTCCGCAGGAAATCCCAGACGTTGTCCCTTCCAGACACTCTACGATGTTTGCAACCTGGATGCGCCGTTTCGGCAGAGTGGGATGCTGGGTGAATCGTACCAACGGTCCTTGAAGAGCTCCCAAGCAGCCTCGTTCGCTCTCAAGGAGAATAGGCCCTTCCGGCATGCTTCTGGTGCGGGGCTGACCCAGAGATACCGTCTGAAAGCGCGGCGTGTCTGCGCATCTTCCCGAAAACTTTTCTTCGGGAAACGTCGGGCGCGCAGCAGTGAGCAATTTTCCTCAGAAAGGAAAAAGCCAAAAAAAAAAACAAAAACCGGAAGCGTAAATTGGAGCCAGCGTTGTTCAACAATGAATGCGCCAACAATAGGATCGGAAAGTCGGAACACCAAGTAACCAAGGAGATCACCACCGCCATCTTTTTTTTTTTTTTGCCTGAAATCCCCAAAAAGCAATTGCTTCGGAAGGAATAGCTTCCCATCACGGGGCTATAATTCGAGTTACATTTACAACCAGCATCGAATTCTACAGGAGCGCGCTTTCTCCTCATCGCGAGAGACAAGCAACCATGGGGGCGGCCATGATCCTGCCGCCACTTTCTCTCACTTTGACGTCTACATTTTGATCTTAGCCAAAAGGCCGAGAAGCGGGAACACTTAGTCGTTGAAGTACACGAGTTTGCTTAAAATTCCTTCGGCGCACAGAGCCAACGACCCACTCAGCCACCCGTTATTGTAGATTGAAAGCGAAGGCTGATGTCCACATCACCAGGATGAGAGCGTCCTGCATCTATAAACCTCCGCCAGAGACGAAGAGTCGCATGCAATTTGAAGTTCAAGTGTCTTAGCGTTCGTTCATCGCTCTTCTCCGATTTCGCGGCGCAAAAAAAAAAAAAAAAATTTCCACTCAGAAATGCTGTTACACAGGAATCCATTGGTTTGGCTACCGTCGCCTCCCTGGCTAGAAGCATCTTTATGGAGGAAGAAATAGATTATGGAGCTCGTCATAGAGCTTTAGGCGCAGCACGTGGGTTGCGGAACCAAATGACTAGGAAATGGAGGGAATTCGCGGAGGTATCGAGGAATTCTCGCCGACTTTTCTCCTCGTTCAACTGCGGTCTGCTGCGCTTCTGCGACTGCTGGTTCTCGACTCCCGATGGCGGGAAAGCTCTGGAGAATTTGAAGGAAGATGCGATAGGGGGGGGGGGGGGAGAGAAAAGGCGAACAGTATCCTCGTTTGTGCGTACTGATGAAAGAGAAGGGAGAGAACTTTATGGAGGAAGTGGCGAATCCTGAGAACTGTTCTCCTCTATTTACAGAAACTTCCAGATACATTCTTAGACACATGCAGAAGGAACAGAAACGAATGGTGAGGTAGGTACCTACAAACGATATTCACGTATTCAACGACTAACACGCCATTAATGAATTGAAATCGAAGCTGCACGCCGTTCACACCGGGTATCAGTAATATCATCATTGTTGCATTCATTCCACCAGCAGATAATTGGTTGTAGGTATGAATGAAGATCATGAGCAGACTTTCGTTCCAAGTCTATCGATTCGAAGGTAACCCCGTTGCTTGCTTCGAATAGCAATCTGGAATCAGGGGTGCCAAGTTGCTACGGAATAAATAGCTTTGAAGGAGTCGCGATTAACTTAGAAGCTCTGGGACTACATGGAGGAATGTACTCTTTATTTTGCAGCGCTTCCCCGTTGTTTTAAACTTGGCCACTCTGGGGAGTTTATTCAAAGCAGGTAAACATGCGTTCACGTGCCCTGGAGGAGCGAGTCGGAGAACGCCGGCACGCAAGTCGACAGCCAGTACCAGAAACTTACGCTCAGTACAGATGGATCAAGGGGGACATTAGGAATCAAATAAATAAATACATATTCCTTGTTGTTCATGGAGGTTTGGTTCACGACGGATGTACAAGGGTCGGTCACTGGGCAAGCCAGGGAATTGATATTTTCTCCTTTTGTTCCCTATCTCCCTAGTTGTGTTCCTATCGAGGGTAGTCCCTTTAGTTTGGGGCCGGTACGTGCTGCTCCTTAGAATAGCACTGTGTATTTATTTATCTTCAATCAATGCCCTGCGGCAATCCTCGATGGGAAAGTCACTCTAGAGCTTTTTCTGAAATCGAGCACGCAAAACGCGAAGACATCAAAATGGACACTACAAGGGTGCCCGGTTGTTCTGTCGGTTCTGGAGGGAAATGTCGTGACACGCAGGTCAGCCACGAGCTCAATAGCGGCTTCTTACGAATTGGATGTTGAAGGCTTCGATGCGATCCGGGACGAGAAGAGGCAGTCATTTGGCGCCATCGTCGCGGCTCAATCCGTGTCCTTGTGTTCGGTCGCGGGAGTCTTCGTCGGCCAGCGAAGCACCTGTTTGCTAGGATTTCGGCGCGCCGCAGCGAGGCCAAAGGTTTGCCGCCTTTCTGCCTCCGGGCTATAGTGGGTCCGAGCTTCGCGGTTCGGAGGGGGCGCCTGTCCTAGGCAGTGTACCCAGCAAGTCACCCCGATTTGCTCGCTACCGGAAGACGCCCAGTATCCTCCTGTGTTAGTGCGCGTGCGACCTGCAGAATTTGTCCACCAGGAGTCTCAGGAACTCGTCGCTGATCCTTTTAAGGTGGCCTTATTGGGGGGAAGTTCGTTGCGTCCAAGCGCTTGCTGCGCCCGTCATCAGGGTTCGGCGCCGCCATGCAGGGGACTTTGCAGGAGCAACGCCTCCATGGACGCTGCAGGAGGGGGTGGATGAAAGCGAGTGGGAAAGAACGGGGAGACGTCCTGGCATCTTTCCAAGCAGATCGCTGCAGGCCGGTCTGCTCTGGGCTGGTCATCTCAGGTCTGCAGCGGCAGGAATCCAATACGGCGCCGAAGCTTCCGCCGTCTGTGAGTCGTTGGGAATGCAGGCGCACCTGCGGGCAGGCTCTCCTCCTTCCGGGATTCCTACTACGTGAGGGAGGGCCCGAAGTGTCTCGTTTTACGTGTCTGGGGGGGGAAGCCGATTCTCTTCATCTGTCCCGCGGCAGCGACCGCTCCCTTATCCCGGATCCAAGCAGTGGACAAGCAGGATGTCTCTCCTTGCGCGTCGTGAAGAGTTGGAGGGAGCAAAACAGAGGGGAGGGGAAAGAGAGAGAGGAAGGAGGAGTGGGGAAGGAAACCAAGTGAAACGGGTGACTTCGAGGGTGTGGAAGGTTCGAGGTCATCATCGAGTGTCAATCCAGGCGACTGAGTTCTGCTTGGGAAACGAATCCACAGCTTCATGAGTGGAGGACCGAAGGAATTTATTTTTTTTTTTGAAAAAAAAATCAGCTTTTTTTTCTTTTCTTTGGAAAACTCGGCACATCGAATGTTTTAGAACTGTGAAAACCGAGAAAATTGGCATTTCCATTCTCCCCTCCCCATTCCTCCGTGTGCGGAAGGCGCTGCGAACGACTCTGCAGACCTACATTCTTCCAACCGTGTTGCGGGCGAGTACCGAAACTTCCGGGAGGCGCTGCTGTTATTACGAAATCAGTCCTCGGGAGAAGAGTTTCGCGGGGGCAACGATGGAAGGATCATTTGGACCGATGCATGCTCCGTGGCTGGCGAGCGACCACGGAGAGAGCGCGCGAACAACGCCTGCTCTGACCGCGCCGGCTTCGGCGAAGCGCGCGTTGAGGGAAGATTCGACGCCGAGAGGAAAGGGAGGGTTGCCCTGAGTGAACCCTGGGGTGCGGTCGCTTGTCTTGCCTTGCTCAGAAGGGCCGGGCAAGGACAGTAGGCAGCCAAGTGCCGCCGAAGGAGCGCCGGTCCGTGCTGACGGCGAGGGCGCCCAGGGGTCAGCCTTCGCCCCTGCCCCAAGCATTCCCTCGAGGACTTCGTTACGTGGGTCGTTCCGTTCAGAAAGGAAGAGCCGCTAGCGGGTCTGTTGCTGTGGAAATTCGCAAGGGCTGCTTCCATATCTGGGATCGAAGCGCAGGTGACCCCTGCGTTTCACGGGGGGGAATCCCGGACGGGAACGTCGTCAAGGAAGGGGTTGCTGCTACCGGACCGAATCACCAACGTCGTTCTCCAGCGGCGGCGATGCGGACGTTCTTCTCGAGCAGTGAGGAGAGGGATGGCGACCTCTGCGGCGAGATTTCCGGGATAGAAAGCGCCGGGAGTCTGCCGCCGTCCCCCGCGTTCCAGGGTCAGCAGGAAGGGAACTGGACGAGGATCCCACTCTGCAAGAGAGCGCTTTCCTTGGAGACGGGCTCCGCCGGTGGGCCGGCGGACGGTGAAGTGCGCGGCCCGCAGCAACTCCTTCCCGCACCTCGCGCAGAGCTGTGAGAGGTAAGGCTCTCGGACCTCTCGCAACCCCTTCGGGTGGGCGGCTAGATAAGAGGTCCCCCAGATGAGAAACTGGGGGTCTAAAAGCCGGATGGAGTGAAGGTCTCTCGTCCACTCTCCTCCAGGTCCCGTTCCTCCGTGAGCCATTCTCTCCGTGGGTCTGGCAACGCTTTTCTTCTATGTGCTCCGCGCGGAGGCGGAGCAGCTGCGAGCACATGAGGACAGGAATTGGCTCGGACCGGTCTTCGGATCGCGGGCAGATGGTGCGCGAGAGGATGCGGAGCTGAAGTCTCTTCCTCAGTAGTCTGAGCCTTCGGCATTCGCGAACATTCCATCACCTTTCAGGGCTTACCCATCGGACGGTGGCGGGGATCGACTGAAGTTTTCGGGAGCGACCATCACTCGCAACAGTGCAGTGTCGTTCTCCGTCCTTGGGAAGGGTCAAGGAAGCATTCGGGGACTGCGCGGAATGAGGGGGTTCCCCGTGCAGGATTGGACTTGGCGTCTTCGCGCGCCAGCCTCCAGATAGTTAGCTGGAGGCTGGAGATGAGGAGTAGCTGTCTTCGATGGTCTTCCAGGTGCGCGCAGCCATCGGTCCGCGAGCGGCGGTGCCACTTCCCGCGTGAATCGATCTTTTAAGAGCTCAAGGGTGGAGCGCACCACGGGGCTATTTCGCGGGCGGAGAGGGCTCCGGGAAGCAAGAAGAACAACAGCCCGGATCGGCAAGGAGAGGGAGCAAGCCTTCTGGAAGGGCATCCCGATCCTTCATCCTGATTTGTGACCCGCAAAACGTGCTGACGGAAAATGCTACAGAAGACGCGGGAGGAATGTTCTCCACTTGCTTCGAAATCCATGTGGCCTCTTCGCCTCCTCCCTCTGACGAGGCAGTGGTTCTCGAGGGGAGTCCGTCCCGGACAGTGGGTCCATTTCGTGCTTCCAGCATGCATCCCTGGATGATCGCGTTCTTGGTCGAACGTTCCATTCCTCTCTCGATATGCTCCTCATCTCTTCTTCAGTCAACTGGGGCTCTTTTATGGCGTTCATGGACCCAAGCATCCAAAGATGATCACCTGTGTTGATGCAGGTGCGTCTCCAGCGTCTCAATGAAGAGCCAGGCCTCGGTACTTTGCAGTCCATTTCCTCCTGATCCAGACTCCCGTGGGCAAGCGATGCCTGCTGTGATGACTCCCACATCGCCTGTAGCGCTGAAGTCGTTCACAGTTTGAAATCCTCTTCCCAGTCTTCCCAGGGTGTTCTTTCCGATCCGGTCCACTCAGGAGTCGGACAGAGCACTGACTCCATCATGCTGACGATGATGCTCCACCAATGTGCGAACGCATCTGCTCGTCTGCACACCTGACGATGGCTCGAAAACGCAGAAGGGATGTTCCGTGCTTTCGATGGATACGTGGAACATGGCGAGCGAAGCGTGCAACTTGGTCATGAGGAGCACGGAGACTGAGCCACGCACGTCTTTAGCTCTACAGTGGAGGCATGCCGCTAATAAGATTAGCAAGAACGGCGAAGTATTAGGAGAGGGAAGCACGTTAGTAACCTCTTGGGTAAGCTAGACAGGATGTCCAAAAATACGGAGTACGAGTTCGGTTAACTTCCTCACGATCGTTAAAGCGGGAAGAAATGTGGCGCCTTCTCCCCCGATCGCCAAATGGCCATGGAGTTCTTTTCTTCCCCCTTCGAATTTTCCCGCGCAGTGACGTAGGTGCAGGAAGGCCTCGGAGTATTTCGACTGGTGGCGTCACCAGAAGTAAACAAGTCACGAGCCGGCAATTTCACAACAATGCACCTCATCCGCGCATTGTTGTCCATCCTAATCAGAGCGGGCAACAATGGACCGCTATCGAGACCGTGGTCTCGCACTCGGTTGCCAGGAGGCAGCAAATTTGCTCGCCCCTCGGCGGCTGTCTCGAATCGTTCACATTGGTGCCACACCGGAGAAGAGTAAGCACGGAAGGATCGCGTGCGCACCTCTTGGAGGAGTCCACGATTTGCTTCCTGATCTCCGTCCTCATCGTTGCCGTCCTTCCCAAGGTGCTCCCGTGGACGAATAAACTCTTCTGGAACGAGCTTCCGTATGTACAAAGCATCCAGGAAAGGCCTTGGGCGCACCCCCAACGACGCTACCCGGTGGCTTTTGAGGACGTCATTCTGAGCGATGACGAGATGACGTGGAGGTGGCAAATGGATGCTCCCTATCCATCGGATCACACTGTTTCCCTTCCGGGTCCATCTCCGTCCACGGGATACTCGGGACCGTGGATGATGGAAATCCTGTCTTTTCTGTCTTCGCAGTTCTTCGACATGGTTCAACGCCACCCGAGGGTGGGTAATTCTTCAAGATAGGGGGCACCCCGGGAGATGTCCGCCCTATGAATCCAGGAAGGACTCGGAGTCCGTTCCTCTCAAGCCTAGGGAGCAATTCCCGGAAATGGAGATCATCTCCACCCTGGTTGTCTCCGAAGGGGAATCCAGAAGGGATCCTTCCTTATTCTCTCCGGAGGACCCCCGGAGGGGGGTCTGCTCCATTTTTCCTTCTCTGAAGGGAACCCGGAAAATATCTGCTCCTGTAAATCCGCGGTCGATGGGCTGGATCTGGTCGAGGGAGGCAAGCAGATTTTCCAGGCGTGGTATCGAAAGATGGGTAATAGGGGAAGGAGCGAGGGAGCGGGGTCGAGAGAGACAGAACCTCCTTCAGGTTGCTCGGAGTCGCAAGTCCATGGAGAAGTCAACCTTCACTTTCCGCTTCCATGGGTTCGCATGCACTTCCCACCGGAAGAGACCGCTGAGTTTTCAGGCAGAGGGGCGCGCCTTTCCTCTTGTCCGAACTACAGGCGCAGGCGCGAGAGGGAGTGTTTGCCTTGACACGCTGGCAACGCTCGTTTCGGATGACCTGGGGTGGCTCACTGCGAGCTGGAAGTTCGGGTGCCGAGCATACCCCGGGGCGATAGAAGGAAGAGGGGGATCCCTTGTGCCCTGGAGCAGCTGCGGGGCTGCCGTCGGGTTCCTCCACCAACTGAAGGGAACCGCTTGGGTGTCTCCGTCCTCAGCGCTTCCACTTACCCGGCTGGGAAGAGTCAGCCTTGCACCAGCCTCGGGAGAGGGGAAACGGAGTGTCAGTGGCAAGTGGACCGAGGAAGGGCTCCCGCCCTCCGTGAACCCGTTGCTTGGTGACTGGCTGCTGTTAACGCGGGGAAGTCGGCTGGATGGGGGAGCCGAAAGAGGAAAGCGCAGAGCTCAGTCGCCTTCCGGTGTCGAAGGTCGCTCCGGGAGGATTTTCGCGCTGGTTTCCCTAGTCGCGACGCCCCAGGAGTCCCCTCTCCCGGCAAGCCCAGCAGGAGCTTTTCTCGCGACCGTGTGCCTTCCCCCCCCCCTGCTGCAGATCGACTCACAGGAGGTTCTTCCTCCCCAGGCGCCTGGAGGGCGGGGGAGGCGAGGAAGGACCGCTGCTCTCGGCGGCTGAGATGGGAGGGCTGTGAGCCCCCGATGCGGGCCGCTCTTTCCGCTTGCGCGGGTCCGGCTGGCGGCAACGTCCGGCTCGCGGAGGGCCTTTTCGGGGCCCTCAGGCAGGGACGAGGCTCCGCCCGCTGTCCCGGGAAACTACGGTCGCGCATCCCCGCCGGCGCCCTTGGGCCGACGAGTCCCTGCGACAAGGCTGGCGCCCTCCTTCCGGACGCGGGAGGCTGCGGCCGCAAATCTGTTGCTTCCGGGACGAAGAGGAAGGAAGGGTGGTGGTCAGCTTCTCGCAGCCCTCTTCTGTTCTGAGGTGTCCGTCTGTTTCAGATGATGCCCCTGCTGCCATGCACGGTGGCCACGTAAGCCGCGAGGGGAAGACTGAGACGATGCTTCTGCTGCTATCCTTATCCGTGAGCCTCTGGGCCATCCTCCTGTGAACGCAGGGAGCGGAGGGGACGACCCTATTCCCAATTCCCGGAGCTCCGGGACTCGCTCCCCCCTTCCTCCCTCCCCTTCCCCAGTGGACCCGATGGATGGACCTGCTCTGTTCGCTCCCGCCGGCTCGTTCCTGTGGTGCTTGCCTCCCTCGCTCGAGCGGGGGAGTGGAGCGTCCCCTTCCGGTTATTTCCGTGTTGTCTGGTGAGAATAAAAAAAAGGGGGGGGAAGGCGCAAAAGGGAGCAGGCGGGGGAAGGGGGAAGGAAGGGGACGTGAGGCGGAAGCCTTATCCTGGTCTTCTAGAGGGGGAGGTGGCGAGAGGTCGATCGTAGTCCTCGGGAGGCTGCCGACTCGTCACGCCTCCGCCCTTACCGCTCTGCTCAGACCGGGAGCTCTAAGGTCCCGGGAAGGTCTCGGGAGCTCGAAGGGGTGAGGAAGCGGCGACAGCGGCTGCGCCTCCCGTTCGCCTCTCCCCTTGCAGACCGGAGAGCCGGTTCCTCCCGGATGGCGTTTGGGATCGTCGAAATCCTCTCCACGGGAGACCTCCTGCGAGGTTCTCCATGGGGGTGGGAAGGCATCTGCCTACTCCCCGTCCCTCGAGAGGGCCGCTCCGGAAAGAAGGTCTCCCTGGTAGGTCGGTGTGCGGTGGCGAGAACAGAGGGAGCGGCCTGTCTCAGAAACGAGGAGCCTCTGGCTACGGGAGGGGGAATGCAGTTTCCAATGTTCACTCGACCTGCGACTGGTGGTCCTCGGGAGAGGACTTTCCCTCTAGCATCTGCTTTTCTCGTCGTCCTTTTCCTCTCCCCGCCCTCCTCGGAAGTCTCACCAGCTCCCTAGGTGCGTGAGAGAGAGGGATAGATGTCGGGAAGAGTGAGGAGATGAAAGTGGGTTGTAGGACTAGGGAGAGGCAAGGATCGGAGCAGGAGTCTGGACAGCTCCGGTGTCCCTAGGCGAAGGAGTGAAGGAGGTCATCGCTTGTTCGAGGGCAGGTTTGGGAGGGATCCTACCGGATGTGACTGTCTCCTGCGTGCCTACTAACGCGACCCAAGGGGTCCTCTGCCTCTCCCTTCATCCATCCTTAGCGGTTTTCCGCCGAAAGAAGCGCTGGCTCCTTGTCCAGCCTCCTCCTCCCTCCCTGATTCTACGCGCGACCCGCTGGATGGACCTACGGCGATCTTCCGAAAGACGTCAGGGATGGGAGCCCCATCCACGTGCAGCTGAAGTTCTGGCAAAGGGTGTGGTCAGTCTGCTGGCCAATATTTGCTCGCGTCCTGAGTCTGGTCAGACCTTCCCGGCATGGAGGGCTTCCGAGGTTGTGCCTGTTTGAGCACTTCCCACCGCCCCGGGCATTGGTGCTTAGGTTGCCATGGTGACAGGAGATTCGATGGTTCTCTCCCGGTAGACAGATCGACTGCCTGACAGGCACAACCTCGGAAGTCCTCCATGCCGGGAAGGTGCCACCCGATGCAGGATGGTTCTCTCTCGGCAGCCTGGGAGGAAATTCCAAGGGCCTCAGAAGAAGAAAATCTGTTAGGATCTTCTGCTTTCCTCCTAGTTTTTTTTTTCCCCTCTTCGCCAAGTGCTGAAGAACTGTTCGCCTCCTTTCGGGGGGACTCACCAAGCTCTTGAAGAACCGTCCACGCCACCCGAAAGGACGTCCCTCAAGTTAGGGCATGACCCTGGAAAGACCACTTTATAAATCCAGGAAGGCTTCGGAGGGAGGAGTCTGCTCCTCTCTGACTCTTGGAAGGCAACCCCGAAGGGAACTCTCCACTGGTCGTCTCCAAAGAGGACCTCGAAGGGACCTCTTCCTTGCTCTCTCCAGAGGGACCTCCTGGTTTGTTGGGGGCGCTCCTCGTTTCTTCTCCTTTTCTTGCGCTCCTGGAATTCTTATCTCCGTTGGGCACACCCGCAAATGAACCGCTCCTTGCATCTTCCTCTTCCGAAGAGAACTCTGAAGGGACGCTCCCGGATTTCTCCGAAGAGCCCACAGCGGTTGGGTGGGAGAAGGCAGGAGAGTCCTCCGCGGCCGCTCGTACTCCTCTGGATCTGAGTCGAAATGTGGCTGGAAAAGAAGAAAGGGTCGAGGACCAAGGAAGAACAGAATTCCTCTCGGGCGAATCGTGGCTCGCGGCCGCTTCACCCTGACGAGGGCGACGTGGGAATCACGCGGCCAGGAAGTCGATATCCTCGCTTCTTCGGCTCGCCGAAGAGCTCCGGCAGCGGAGACCTCGGCGCTTGCGGCAAGAGAGCAGCCTCGACCCTGCTGGGAACGAAGAGTTGCTTCTTGGCGATCTACTTTCTCTCCTACCGAGGAGGAAGACGGAAGCTGCCTACTTGACCCCTGGGTTGGGTGCCAGCTCTTGGCGTTGCCGCCAGAAAGACCCGTCCCACCCTCATCCCCCTCGAATTGGGTTTCCTCCGTTCGTGAGGTGGAGGTCTGTAGCGAGCGCATCGCGGCAGCTGTCGCCGTGAGTCCATCGTCCCCAAAGACGCGTTCCTCCGGAGAAAGTGGTGCTGTAACGGAGGACCCCGACTAGAAAGGGAGGAGGGAGAGAGGAGGAACCTGCTCCCAGGAGGCAGAGACCATGGTATCTGAAAACGGCTGCTTGCAGGAGGAAGGGTGGGGGGGTACTGAAGCTTCAGGTGGTCAGCAGGAATGCCGAGGAACATGCCCGAGGCAAAGCTGCTCCTGGGCTCTCTCGATCACGGGTTTTCCAAGTTGCTCCCTGGCTGCTCTGAAACTCTTCGCGTGTCCCGAAGAACTCCTGGAACGCAGGTCAACGCGGGTAGACGTAGCCTTCGTGTTTGGACGTCTAGCATTGAGCAGCGGCAGACGGTCACCTAGAGTTTCCAGCACCTGCGGAGCGGAACGCCCCAAGCGAGGTGCCAAGAATGACTGAGTCTCCCGCGTGGTTTCCCGCCAGATGCCGAGCTGCTGCCTGCTCAGGAGCGCTGCTGCTTCTCAGATTCCCACAACTCGATCCCGGCAGCTTCATCTCAGCCATTCAAGAGTTGTCCCAAGGTTGCAAGGGAGACTGAACTGTCGGATGTTTTTTGTTGTGGTCTGCCCCGTTCGCTGCATCTACTTGGAACGACTGCCGCCCTCACGCATTTAAGGTCAAGGGGAGGTCAAGGGAACGGACATTCCTTTCGGGTGCCCTGGAGGCTGACAGGGAATTTAAGGAAAGGTCCATGCTAGCGTCCATCCGAGCGCATCAGCGAGCGTCGCGGGATCGAATCGCTCCGTCAAGGATCGCGGGCGCCAAGCTGGATGCGTCGCAGCTTCCGTGCCTCCCCGCGAGATGACTCTGGGACGGAGTTGGGTGAGCATCGGTAGGATGCGAGCTCCCGCCCTCTGCCGGACGCCCCATCGATCTGGCCACCGCGAATCGAAGGTAGACCCTTCGGAGTGCCTCCCGATCCCGGGCTTTGCCTTGATGCTCCCAGTGGGGTGGAGCGGCAGTTCTCGAGTTCTCGGAAGACCAACACAAAGACCGGAAGAACAAAGAAAAAGAAAGGAAAACTCGAAGAGACATGGAAAGAAGCAAAAATGAATGAGGACTCCATCCTCCGCAAATTTTCAGGATGCGCTTGCAACACATACGTTGGGGAGCGGGAGAAGAGGAACGGACGGGGATCTCATTTCCCTTCCCGGTGGAGAAGAAATCCAGAGCAGAAGGCACAAGACATGGTCATTCGTGCAGCAGCAGCAGCTCGAAACCCTTCATGAAGTGCTTCGTCCGACTGGATGTGCGTCTTGAAAGAAGCTCCTCCCCATCAGTGGCGCTCTGACCACCATCACCACGTGGGTCTGCTCTTTCCTATCCTGCGTTATATTTTTTTTTCCTGGTTTTCTTTTTTTTTTTTTAGTTCTCGAGGAGAGCTGAGGAACCGCCCGCCTCCTCAGAGGGGACTCACGAAGCCCGAGAGTGTGTGTGACGCTTCAAGTTATAGTTTTATCACCCGGTCACGCCGGCATGTTTATTATAAAAAATGAAGACACATATGTAGGGCCATCGGACCTACATTGTCCGAAAATGCCCAGAACCTGACGAGTAACCGGCACGCAGGCCGGCAAGGTTCACCTCGGCAGCGGAGGGGGCAAACAAAAAATAAAAAATAAACAAAAACATAAATACAAAAATTGGGAGGGTTTGGGAAGAGATCACTATCCTCTGGAGGGCGTCCTCTGCATCCTTTCCAGGATGCACGCTAGTTCCGTCCGAGTGTGCCCTAGGTGGGGCTATCTAGCTGCCATCCTCAGGAAGCGTAGGGCGAAGCAGATGGCGTGCCGATCAATCCGTCCTCCTCTCGTGTAGCTCCAGGCCGCTACAGCCCCACGCGGGCAGCAGCAAGGAGCTGCTTGGGATGCGGCAGGCGAAAGGGCATCGCGCACGAAGAGGCGCTTTGTCGTGTCCCTGGGATTGTCCGTCGGTGCACCAAGGACCGTTGCGTAACGCAGCCACAGGGGCCGGAGGGCAACACAGTCTACGAGAAGGAGCGGGAGTTGGGAATTCCCGTTCCCCGCACCTGCAGCAGTCAGGGTCCAGTGGGACCGGCGGGAATTGCACAGGAGACCCCAGTGCAATAGCAGAAGTGCCAACTCCTACCAGTTCAGGGGGAGGGTCCAATTGTTCTTCAGCGCTGTTCAAGTTATAGGGGGTAACCCCGAAGGGACCACCCTATGAATCCAGGAAGGACTCCGTTCCTCTTACGATTGGTAGGGAACCCCGAAGGGAAACAACTTCCTCCTCATTCTCTCCAGAGTGACCCCCGGAGGGGAGGAACCGCTCCTGGTTTCCTGCTCTGAAAAGAATTCTGAAGGGATGCTTCCCGATTTCTCTGAAGGGAGCAGCGTCCTTCCTGATACTCTGGAGAGGTATCAACCAGCTCCATGGGATGCGATGGAGGGTCTCCCCCCGAGAAGGGAAAGAGGGTTCCTTTTTCGCGGCAGGAGAAAAGGAACTCCAAAGGGAACCGACTCTTTGGTTCCTGGAAGGACCCCGGTGGGTCAACTTCCAATCCCGGCCAATCAGCGGGAGTGTTCCGAAGCCTACAGGCCAATCGGCATCATCGTGCGGGGGGACCCACAACCCACGGCGCGTCCTCCATTTCTCTGGCGTCGGTCCTTCCCCGGGCGGGATTCGAACCCGCAGCGCTTGGTGCCGCCCGAGGAGGAGACCGCAGCCACCAGTGCGGAGTAGGTGCTTTGTTGGGATGCGCGGTTTCGCAACGGAAGTGATGGACCAGAGCACGAAATCCGTTTCGGGCCCTCCGTGCTAGTGCGGTGTTCCGGACGCAGCGGCAGGCAGCGGACCGAGCGGACCACATTTGCTGAACATACGGAGAGGGGTTCATGCACGGAGGTAATGGAGGAATCACACCCACTGCCTCCGCACCAAGTGGAAAATTTTTTGCAGCAACCCATCTGGGCAACCGAGATGAGCGTGAATCGGCCAGGCGCTAAGACATGATTAAGACCGATTTCTGCTGCCACCACGGCGCGCTCGGTCGCTCAGGGTGCACCACGACTCTGCCACGTCATCGCTGCTTCGGCTACGGCTTTTTTGTGGGTGAACATCGCAGGAAATACTCCGTTTGACTTTGCACCAAGGACGAAGTCGACCTACTCAACTGAACCCCAAGGATCGACAACGCTGACGTCAGCATTGCAGCAGAAGAGCACGCCAAAGGAAATCCAAGCTGGCTGCAAAGCCGGGCACGTGAGCTTCCGGTTCCAAAAAGCTAATCCCCGGCTGTAATCCTCGTGGCGGTTTCGCTGCGCCTTCCTGAATCCCGCTCGAGGCCGGAGCAGGGAGAACGAGGAACGCAGTCCCCTCCACGAGGGCGACCCTCCCGTCCACTGGTTTCCGGTGGAGATCTGGGACTGATGCCAACGAGGAATCCATAGAAATTGCTTTTTTTTTCTTTCTTTTTTTGGTTTTGGAGGAGCTCTGAAGAACCGACTGCCTCCCCAAAACGGGTCTCACGAGGCTCTTTGACATCGTCCATGCCACCCTGGGCTTCGTGCTGCTCTTCAAGTTACAAGGGGTGCCCCAGAAGGGCACCACCCCGTGGATCCAGGAAGACTCCGGAGAAAGGCATGCGTTCTCCCTCTTACTCTTGGGAGGGGATTCTCCACCCTGGTTGTCTCCGAAGGGAACCCTTCCTTATTCCATCTGGAGGGGTCCTCTGGAGGGGAGGTCACTCCAAAGGGAAAGCGGAAAGTGTCCGCTTCTGGAATTTCTTCTCCTGAAGGAACCCGGAAAGGATCCGTTCCTTGTTTCATGCTCTGAAGAGAACCCCGAAGGGAGCAACGTGCTTCTTGCACTCTGGAGAGGCAACCCCTGCGGGGGGTATCAAGCGTCATGGCACGTGATGGAGGGTCGCCCTCCGAGGAGGTGAGGGCTCCGTTTTCGCGGCAGGAGAGAAACCTCGAAGAGAAGCGACTATTTGGTTCCTGGAGGGACTCCGGAGGATCAAGTTTCGAATCCCGGCTAGTCAACGGTGGCATCCGGTGGTTTCCGACTTTTACCGTGCGGCATCCGAAGAGGCCAACCAGCGTCATCCTGCGGGGAAGTCTCGAAACCCACGACGCAACCCCCATTCTCGGAGTCGACCGTTCCACGGGCGGGATTTGAACCCCTTGGTACCATGCGCGGAGGAGACCGCAGCCACAACGGCCGCCAACGCGGGCATAAAAACTGCCTTCAAGGTTGAATGTGACCAGGAAGGGCATTAGCGGAGGCGTGGAGGAAATCTGAGAGCAGTTTCCCGCGTGAATTTTCCCCTTGTAGTGATTACGAAAGACCAAGAACCAGTAAAGACACGCAGGAGTGCCCCTGATGACCGTGGAACACTTCCTTTGGAATGCACAGGACAGCGTGGAACGTGATTTTCCCAGAGTCCCGGAAGGAAGCGAGATCTCTGGAGTGGTCCTTCACCATTCGCACACGATAGTGAAGATCACAGATAGTGAACACAATCCGATGAAGCAGTGGAAAATGGATGCTTGGCTGTGTGATCTTGCACAAGTTTCCGGGAAGTGCCCTCAATGGGGACTTGCGCTATGATGCTCAACGGACGTCTATCGCTCATGGTCGAAGACTACCGTGATCGGAGTCTTAGAAGAATTGGGAGAAACACAGAACTACCATGGAGAAGGATAGAAGTCAGACGAACGCAAAGCAGTCTCTTCTAAAAGTTCTGCAAAGCTCCCGTCGTCCGCTGCAGGGTCCTTTTTCTTGGCAAGTTTGCGTCAAGAAAGATTAGAGGATTCCTTAAGGCATCCTCCTTGCCAGAGAGCAACGGTGAGAACTCCGTAAAGAGAACGCTGAAGGCAAAGATAGAAGGCAAAACCGGAAGCGAAACTGGGGGGATGACCGAGGTTTTGTAGGATGGGAAGGGTGGGTTGTGTGAACGGTGATGTTTCTGGCACATGCACACCAGCTCAGGTGCGAACTTGAGCAACCATCGCCCTTGTCTTATTGGATTCTCATTCTATGACGCAGGGTCGCTTCTCATCCGCTGCATCGTTTGTAGATATCCTCCATCAGATTCTCTAATTCTCCATTATCGTCGCGCAAGACCGTAGCCGTCATGGCCGCAGCCTTTCACAGTCGAGCAGTGGCGGTTTTTCACCCGGTCATGCCGGGGCGTTCATTTCCTAAAAGGAAAACAAATCAGTTGGGAATTTGGTTACTGGCCGAAGACTAAAGAAGTTCAGGGAGCATCGAACCCACGCAGCATCGGCACATCTAAAATGGTGGACGAGTGGGAGAGGACATGCAAATAAACAAGAGGGAATGCAGTCTTTGGCGTCGGTCGCTCTTTCTTTCTAGAACCGGCGCTCGATGCCGGCAATCTTCGCCTTGACTTTCTCTTCCAAGTGAGGCCATCTTGCAGCCGTCTTCATGTATCCCGCTGCAATCACGGTGACCTCCCTTCCCTGCGTCTGCGTCTCAAGCACATGCAGACCGTGACGACGGCGCGGACATTGCGATCACTGCGCCGGTCAGGAGTCCGTCGGGAGCGAAGAATCGCCACAGCAGGTCACAGGCCGTGTCCCCCTGGTGCAGAAGTGCCAGCCTCCGCCAGTATGAGATACAAGGGTGCAGCCGCCGATTGCACTGCAATCCCCAATAAAGAAAGAGCAGCACAGCCTGCCTCCAGGTCACAGGGAACACAGGAAGTTTCAGATACAAGGAAGGGACCGGAAGTTCTTCCTAAGGACCTTTAACATTGTGGTCCACCGAAGGAGTCCCTTCTCCTGGGTGCGCCGAGTGACAGCATCCACCCAGCTCAAGCGTCCTCCGGCCTACAAGGAGTTTCGCCTTTCCTGGAGTGGCGCAGGAGAACTCCCCGCTGGAGGGAATCTGTCGTCACTTGCCCCCAGGGCAGGAAGCGCTGCGGCAAGAGGTGCGGCGCCCAGGGTGGACCATTTCGTCGAGTACTGCGTCACCGCTGCCGAAGGATGTCTGAAGAGGTGGGCGCTGGGGACGAAGTTCCTCGGGGCGCATTCCCCAGGCGTGCAGCCCAGGATCAAGTGGCGACATCGTAAGAATAGGTTGAGTGGCACCGCCAACGTCAGGACTTCGCTCGTCAAGGGCACCTGCTAGATGCTCCGTGAGTTCATGGAGCAAGGGTTGCTGACCTTTCGCAGCGGCTTCGAATTGAGTTGCTGAGACTCCTTTTCCAAGATCACTTCACCGACACTGCCCACACTGTCTTCGTAAGGGGACAGAAGGAGACGCGTCACTCCCACACTTTTTCTGGGGAAGTCAGCGCCACAATGGCGACACTGGCGCGAAACGCTGACTCCCGTTTTCTCTGCGAGGCGCCATTTGACGAAGCGAATAGTGAGGCGCGTAGAGTGGAGAGGGAACCTTCGAGGTTCCTCCCCTCCTCTCCGTTTGACGTGCCTCAGACAGAGCTGCCAGAAGCCTTCGTTCTCGCAGGAGATAGGATTTTTAATCCTCCCACGCCTGCTCCACCACTTGCAGGACACGAGCGAAGGGGCAACCGGCATGCGTCACCATCCCGTTTTCCGAAGTAATTTCGCACAGGCGAATGGAGAGATCTCGTGCTGTTCTCTAAGTACCGCCCCTTTTCAAATCCTTCTACTGCTCTTTTCGAAGGCTCATCATGCATTAGGGACGGTCCTGCGCGTTCCAGGACGCCATTTCTTTTCCGATGTGCTCCGCCTGCCTCTAGGAATGTTCAATTCTCACATCACTTTGTCCTTTCTCGGATCCCGCCACCCCACATGTCCCATTTCAATTGCTCCTGAAAAAAAAAAACAAAAAAAAAAAGAAGGAAGATGCTCCTTTGCAAGCGAAGCGTAAAGGCTACCCTCAAATCCAGCTGGTTCTCGTATAACGCGGGGGCTACATTCCGGGTGATACAATTCCGCGCTATACGAGCCTTATGGGTTACACACGGACAGATTGTGATTGATTTCATGTGATAGATTTTATGAAAGATGTAAAATTTATGTGAAGGCGTCAGAACAATACGATATCAGTCATTTTACCCTTAAACAAAAAGATGAAAAGTGTTTGCCAATTTTTTTGCTGATCTTTAATCCATTTAAATTAGGATTTGAGTAGGGTTTTGCTGACCCCTAATCTATTTAAACAATTCCATAGTTTCAGCTTTATTGTTCTCGTCTTTGGAAAACGTATCTCTCCTGTGCTTCTATGTGAGGAAATTTGAACAAAATAGAGTTCAACCTACTTAGATCACGTGTTCATTTTCAAAAACACTTGCACTGGCGCCCTACCACAGGCGTGAAGTTCGTCTTTCGGGTCGCACTCGACCACGAAAACAATGCGGTCGTCAACTGATGTCGCAGAGACCCTTCGGCGAGATGCTGTCGCTCAATTCGTCTCAGAAGTCCACCTGCTGAAGATCTTGTTCCTGTGAAGATTGCTGCGTCTGAAAAGCCTTGCGCGGTGCTTTCGCTGAAGCCGTCGACACTTCTCGGCCTTCCAGCCAACGGAAGCGAACGGCGGCACAGCCTCCTTTCGCGCTTGCCAGTCCTTTCCTGAATCCGACTGGATGACTTGGTGGCGCCGCGCCAGAATGACGGCTTGGGCATCCTCACCATCCAGAAGATCGGACTGCAGGTGAAGCTCCGACTTTTGACCCTTTGAGGCAAATCGTGGACTTGTCACTGGTGTGCTCCGGCACGCCACATCCTACGGCGATGCACCGTCGGCTCAGGACTTCTTTCGCTGCTGCCGTGCAGCCGTTATAGGATGAGTGGATTCGGGGATCTCCTGAGGCATCTGTCCTCACCACTGGCATCTCACCCTTGGATCTCCTGGCCCCCCCCCCATCCCTAAAACAAGAGATGGCCCCCGCTCGGCGGCAGAAGGCGCTGGAGTCCTGGGTTGCCAATCTGCAAGTGCTCCCAGAGAAACTGCGTCTGCTGAGGAAACTGTAAGACATAACCTGCACGAGTGGCCGCAGTGGTCCCAGATAGTTGTCACACCCCTTGCCGCAGCACTGTCTGTCTTCAGGGCAAACGACGACAGCAGACAACCGGCGGAATGGGAATTGTCCTGCAACCTTGGCGGAGTCGAGAAACTCCTCGACGACTGCAGGACGAGCGCAGCTGGACTCCTTCGGTGGAGAGACCTCCTCCTCGATTTTCTCCCCGAAGAGCCCGTGGGTCCCTTCCCTGTGTGCGGACACGTCCGTGTTTCCTCTCAGTTGGAAACCACAGGATGTCCTTCTGCTTCTGCACTGCGGTGGGATTCCGGTGCAACCAGCGCAGGCACCTCGTTTTCGGCGGCGCCATCTAACCCAACTGTTCCAGGTGCGGTGCGACGGGATCGTGCTCTGGAGCACGATCCCGCATTCAGGAGGACGCTTGAGCTGGTGGATGCTGTCACTCGGCGCACCCAGGCGAAGGGACTCCTTCGGTGGACCAAAATGTTAATTCCTAGGTGCTCTGGAGGACATGCGGCGGAGACTCGCTTCGGCGGTCCTCCACCTCTTCAGAATTGCCGCGGCGCTTCTTCACACAAGGCGGACTGAAGATGGGCGTCGTGAACGCAACGATCTGTTGCATCGGAGCCGTGGTGACGGTCCACAACGGGATAGAGTCTCTCTCGCAGCAAAGGGAGGCCACCAGCATGGCAGCCGCCCATACGAGGATGGCTGCAAGGTGTCCTCACCTGCCAGAAGAAATCATCGTAGAGGTCGCCACCGTGCCCAGCCGCTTCTAGGAAGAGAGGAATGAAGGAGGCCAAAGATCCCTGTCCCTACCCTCCTGCCTTTTTTTTTACTTTATTGTCCCCTCCTTCCTTTCCTTGGATAGAAGCTGGTCTGCGTGCCGGCAGTCATCGTCAATGAACTTTTTTTTTGGCATCTTTGGTATTCAGGGGCCCCCTCTGATGCCGCTTCCCTCTGACTTGTGGTTTGTTTTTTAAATAAACGTCCCGGCGTCAACGGGAGAAACCTTTCACGCTCGCACGCTCCCGTGCCCGCGAAGTGAGGACGTGTCGGATACCCCGTGTCGAACCCCCAGATTTTCTCAAGACTCCCAGGCCCATTTGCAAACACGAGGAGGGTAAACGCTTGCTCGTGCGGGCAGACGAAGAGACCTTTTGAAGATGACTGCTAAAGAGCCGAATCCAGCAAGAAGTTTTCCACCCAGTCACGCCGGGATGTTTGCTTAATAAATATGAGCAAACAAGTTGGGAACGCAGTTCCCGAAACAACCCAGCCTCCCCCCTTCCTCCCCCAAAAAGGAATAGGGAATTCAAGAAGAGGGTTCGACAACACGCAGGTCGCTTGCCAGGGCAGTCTAGAGCGGGAGGGAAAGGAAAAATAAATAAACAAGTAAATAAAGGGAGAGTGGAAATAGCGGTCCTTGGCGTCGGTTGTTCCATCTTCCTAGAACCGGGAGTGTACGTAGGCGAACTCCGATTGGACTTCTTGCAAGTGAGGTCCGCGTCTAAATATATGATAGAAATCCTTTCTTTTCTGTCTTCGCAGTTCTTCGACACGGTTCCACGCCACCGGGGTGGGTAATTCTTCAAGACAGGGGATATCGTGGGAGGAGTCCACCCTATGAATCCAGGAAGGACTCGGAGTCCGTCCCTCTCACGCCTGGGGACGAATCCCCGGAAGTGGAGTTCACCTCCACTCCACCCTGGTTGTCTCCGAAGGGGAATCCAGAAGGGAATCTCCTTCCTTATTCTTTCCGGAGCACGCCCGGGGGTTCAGCTCCATTCTTTCTTCTCTGAAGGAAACCCGTAAAGGATCTGATCCTGGAATTTCTTCTCCGGATGGATCCCCCGAAAGGGATCCGCTCCTGCTTTTACTCATCTGAAGACAACCCAGAAGGGACGCTTCCGAAATTCAGAAGGACGCAGCTTCCCCGAAGGGATCGGCTCGCTTCTCTGCAGTCTCTGGAGAGGTGGTGGCGACAGACCTACTCCATCAGTACGACGCTCAGGGTCCCCCCGGAATAGGGGTCCGCTCCTTCACAACCGGAGGGGGAACTCCCCACTCCTTGATTCCTGGAAGGATCCGGAGATCGACTCCCATTTGTCCCGGCCCTCATCGGGGGCATCCGGTTTCAACCGCTACCAGTGTCGCACCCAGATGAATGTAGGCCAACCAACGTCATCTTGTGGGGTGAACTCGGGACCCACGGCGCACTACGTCGACTTTTGGAGTATTCGAACCCACGATGCACGGTGCCACGCGCGGAGACCACTGTAACCACACGGCCTGCGATGCGGGCCACAGTCGTCCTCATGAAGGTAGCTGCCATGACCTTCCTTCGTGTCGTCCGAGACTCCAGCACATGGGGGGCGGCAACGGTAGAGTGGATGGAACTCAACGTGAGCAATCGCTGCGCCTGCCGCTAGCGCAGAATCTCTTCATTAAGTCCTTGGCGGGAATCCTCAGGGTGCAGCAGCGCTGAAGACGGCCTCCGCTACAGGAGTACACCGCAGTCCATGAAAAGATGCGGCAACGATTCCATCGTCCCCCACTTGGAGCGGTTGGGGGACGCAACTCTCCAGGCGATGAGGTTCCCACGCTGGCTGCACTTTACCCCAGAAACAGCAGTGCATCTTATTTCCACCTCAAGGGGAACACAGAAGTATTCACGCACGAAGGAGAGACTACGAGCTCTTTGGGAAAGGGGAGGAGGGGCACACCCAACAGCCCCTTCGCCCGATAACGCGAGTGTCCACCGGCTCACTTGCCTTCCAGCAGCCCATGAGTTTGGTGCCACCTGCAGTGGTGCAGAAGAACTCCCACCACACCAGTTGGCAACTGTCGTTATTTGCCCTTGGAAAAGACAGGGCTTCAGCAAGGGGTGTGGCGTACAGGCGGGACCACGCTATGCAGGAAATTCCCCAGTGGAGGGTGGTGAAGAGAACGCAGGGGATGCGGACTGTTTCGGAGCGACTTCCCCATGTGGCAGCCCCAGGCAAAGGAGGTCGCGGAAAGGAGTGCTCCTTGACTCCTGGGCGACTCGAGCAGCCACGGGACGCAAAACAATAAAAGGAGGCGACGGCTGACCTGACCGGTATGCGCGGCACCTCTTTCCATGGAACGAAACCAGTCGATCCTGTATAATCCTCCAGGAAGGCGGGATGTGAGGCTGGAGTGGACGTACGGTTTCGCATCTTCGTGAGCAACACTTCCGTTGCAGCAGGGCGCGTGCCTGTTGCAGATGTGAGAGGCGGGTCGTAATCGAAGACACAGCGAAGAACAGCGGCGTTGCACGGTTCCATCTCGGAACGGCCCGTTTTCCCCACTTCGTGATCTTTCCTTTCCTTCCTTTTCTCCTGTTCTGCTATGTGAAAATCCCCTTAATTTCCCCGGACCAACTATTGGGTTAGTTGGGCCCTTGCTCGGGTTGCGAGTGCCTGGGATGAACACAAAGGAAAATGAAGAAAAGAAACAGACGAATGCGTTTCTTTTGACGGGACCAATTGCATCCATGGAAACAGGAAACAAAACGATGGTGCAAAGGAAGCGGAAAGATTAGAGCTCCGGAGGAAGTGAATTTTATTCTGTTTCGGCGTCCTCAATTTATTTCCTCCCCGGGGGAGCGCACCCTTCATGTGAGGGGGTATGCAAAAAAAAAAAAAAAAAAAAGTTCACCTTCCCGTTGGCCACTGCGAGCGGTTCGGGATGCGACTGGGCGAGGAGGGACTTCCGCGTCCGCCTCGCGCGAAGTTTGCTCCTGCGGGAACGGAACCGGGAACCAGAAGTGCGGAGAAGGGTTTTTTTTTTTTCTTCCCCCCCCCCCCTCTTCGATGTGCTCGCCTCCTCCTGTTTGCCCACTCCTCCGCGGTCACACACATGTACACGTGTATGTGCACTCCAGCAAGGCTGCTCGCGGGCATTCGAACGAGTTCCAAGCAGAACACACGTGTTTCGAGGACACGCTCGTGCGAAAGCGCATTTCCCTCTGAAAACACTCATTCCAATGGGAAACTCCGTCAGCCGACGTGCACTGAATTTAATTCCAAGTGAAATGTCAGCTCGGAAATCCATTAGCTGCGACACCGAAAATCTGAAGGAGCTATTCTTGGCGGTACAGAAATCACCGTTCCTCCTCGGTTCCATTTAAAACTCCAAACTTTACAAATTCTTCTCGATACTTCTGACGTTTTCCGTCCTATATTTCATAATGGATGCTGGATTTATTGATTGTAACCTGGGGAACTTACGTCGAGGCATTTTTCGGAAGCTGCTTTTGCCGCCAATTTAAGTTTTGCTCAAAAGTCTGCAAGGTTTCCATGGAGCGGGATGATTAACCGTTTCCAAGTTTAATACTCGGTTCGGTTTCCTGGGCAGTGGTATGTGCAAGAGAAGCCACATTACGCAACCCATCCCCCCCCCCCTCTTTTTTCGGTTTTTGCTTCCGGTTCCGGAAGCTGGATGACCTTTCGTATCCAGGAACAATTGCATCCCTTCCCTGGGAGGATTCGGCATTTTACCTTTGCCGGGTCACCTAGCTTGGGGATAATGCAGGAGATGCGTTCTGACTCCGATGCAGATAAAAACCGCTCAAGTTAACGACGGCCGAGATCGGAATCTGCAATGGAACTCACATGCTCCCCTTGCCCCACATATTCCTGCGTTAATGGTTGAGCCATCGGGCACGGAAGTGCCTTTCATGCATAATACAGAGGCGCAAGAATGAACTTTTTGGGTTTGGGCCGCTGAACTTCAATTTCTCTTCCGGTAACGCGACAAGTCATTATTTTTACAAACGTTGATGGACTTCCATCTCTCGCTGTACCCACACCGTTTCCATAAGACGAGGTAGGTTTTTGGTGATGCCGATTCCGCTCCTGCGAATAAATCCTTCCCCGTGGTAGTAAATTCAAAAGAAAACACGTCCTCGGAAACAATTACCGTCTTCATTCCTTTCGGAAAAACCAGCTAAGCTGCCTTTGTGACATCAACCGTCTTATCGATCGCCGAAGATGCAAAAGGAAATTTTTGTTTGGGCAGTCCTCAAGCGCAAGATACACCAAGTCGGCCGCGTCCGTCCTTTCGGATGCACTCATGGCGAACAAACTCGCCTTTTCGAGCAGCTCAGCCTTGCCTGAGCTTCAAGATGCCAGATGTCCGTCTCAGAGGCCTTTTTCCTTCTGAGCCCACTGGCCAAGGCACCCAGCAGTTACCTCAGTGATACGCGGTAGCTTGCCTGCGCCATATGAGCCACCGGATACGGTAGCTTGTCTGCGCCACATGCATGATCCATTGGAAACGGTGGCGTTCCTGCACTTGCTGCCAACCTGTCACTCACCGTCCTTGCCGTCCCAGTTGGTTTCAAACTATACCTTGGTATGTTGACCTTTTTTTTTTTGGCTTTGTGGTATAGAATATGCCTCCTCTAGTTGCTCTATTTTCTTAACAGTTCCAGGGGAAACCACGCGTGCAGCGTTGCGATTCACTTCTGGGTTTTCTTTCTTTCGGTTCGCCAAGTGCGGAAGAGCCATTCGCCTCCTCAGGGAGGGGAGGCACGAAGCTCTTTGACACTGTCCACGCCACCCAAGGGTGTGTAACCCCTCAAGTTAGGGGGGGCGACCCGGAGGAACCACCCTATGAGTCCAGGAGGGGTCCGTTCCTCTCACGCTTGGTAGGGGAACCCCGAAGGGAACCCTCGACCTGGTGGTCTCTGGAGAGAACCCTCAAGGAAACTTCCTCCTTTTTCTCTCTGGAGGAACCCCCCGGAAGAGGCTAAAGGAGTCCTTTCCTGGGATCTCTTCAACCGAGGGAACCCGCAAGGGAGCTAGCTACTCCTTGTTTGCTCCTCTGAAGAAAACTCCGAAGGAAGCAGCGTGCTTCTTGCACTCTGGAAAGGCAACCCCTGCGGGGGGTATCAGCCAGCTCTATGGCACGCTATGGAGGGTCGCCCCCCGAGGGGGCGAGGGTTTTATTTTCGCGGCAGGAGAGGAGCTCCGAAGGGAACGGACTCCTTGGTTCCTGAGAAGACCCCAGAGGATCAATTTTCCAACCCCGCTCAGTCAACATGGGCGTCCCGAAGCCCAATGGCCAACCAGCGTCATCCCGAGGGGGGGGACTCCTAACCCACAAAGCTTCCTTCTCTTCTCCGGGTCGATCCTTTCCCGGGAGGGATTCGAACCCGCGACGCCCGGTGCCACCGACGCGGGCGTTCACTTCTGTGAGGAAAAATTCTCCTAGACTCCGAGCACAGCGGAAATCCCGGTGCCCATCGCACGGGTTCGCGTTTCCTGCTGCGAGCGCGCGCACATTTCAAGAGGGTGCTGTTCACCCCGACTGGAAGGCGCCCGGAATCGGGAAGCGGGAATGGTTTCAGGGAGCACGTGCGCGCGTGCCTTCCAACTTGTCGCTGTCTTAAGAGCAGACCTCTGGCTCAGCGACCGACACCCCTTTGCACAACCGGAAGTCACTCGCGATGCGATTTACGACCTTTGCTTTCAAGTGCGCCACGCGGCGCGTTTCGTGTCTGCAAGCCACGGCGAAAAGGTCAACTCCAACTCCCCCCCCTCAAAAAAAACATTCTGGGACACGCTTCACGCGGGGTCCGGGAAATGCCCGGAATCTTCACAGGCGCATTTCCAGGCAAGCGGGCGTGTTCCTGCTTCTGCATCCGCGATTCCCGAACAAGTAGGGATTTACATTCCCCCTTTCCTGCTACTGGGATCCGACTCAGCACCCTAAGGACGCAAGAAGCTCCGCAGAGCGATCCCAGCGCGGAGGAGCAATGCATGAAATTTTGGCGCCAGCAAATTTAGCGGGGGAAGCGGGAGGAAGACATTTGTTCTCTTTATGGCGGCGGGAGCATTCCGATTTGAACCCGCGCTCTGAAAATGTGACTTTGGATTTATCGCTCTGCAGGGATGCCACGGCATCTCGCGAGGTCATTAAATAATCATGGCGCACGGACCGAAAGAAGAGATGCTCCTAGGAGCGGAGGCAGGAGCGATCTGTGCCACCGGAAATCTCGAACGTTCTACTGGAAACCGAATCCGCGCGCGCTCATGTTCGTCTCTCCCGAGCTCCCGGCCGTGCCGCCGCGGGACGCTCTCAGTCGCTCCCGAAAAGATGCCGGCGGTCCGGAGGCAGGAGACCCGAGCCAACCTCCGAGCTCACCTCAGCAGCCGCAGGAGTGGGGTGGTTTTCTCAGTTGGGGAAGGAGAGGAGGCCGTACCTGCTCCAACCGTCGAACCGAATGGCACGCGCGTCGTGGACCAGGCTCGAAAAGATGAGATGCTGGCGGCCGTGCGTCTCCGGTAACCGCACGCGCGGCAACGGGCATCGCGGCTTCGAATGCCGTTCGAGGGAGGGTCGACCCGGAGAAATGGGGGGGTACTTCGTAAGTATCAAGCCCGTCCCGCAGGATGACGCTGGTCGGTCTATTCGAGTGCGGTGACACTCGTGGAAGCAACTGGATGCCCTCGATGACTGACCGGGATTGGAAGTTGACCCTCCAGGATCCTTCCAAGAACCAAGGAGCCCTTGAAGATTCCCCTCCGGTTGTGCAAATGGAGCCGTCTCCCTCCCGAGGGGGGACCTTCCATCGCGTACCATCAAGCTGGTTGACACCTCTCCAGAGTGTCAAGAAGCGCGCTGCCCCATCCGGGGAGCGATCCCTCAGAGAAATTAAGAAGCGTCCCGGGGTTCTCTTCGGGGGAGGAAGCAAGGATAGATTCTCTTGAGGGTTCCCTCGAGATAAGAAACGAGAGGACTCCCTACGAAGGCTACGGGGCTCCCTTCGAAGATGATGAGGAGGAAGAGGTTCCCTTGGGAGTTACCTTCGGGGTCCCTTCGGAAGAGTAAGGGAGGAACGGACTTATTCCTTCTCCGGAGCCTTCCTGGATTCATGGGGTGACCTCTCCGAGGTCACTCCTAACTTGAAGAGCAATCACACACCCCTGGGTGGCGTGGACACTGTCAAAGACTTTTGCGAGCGCCCCCGAAGGAGGTGGACGGTTCTTCAGCACTTAACGGAATCCCCCCCCCCCCAAACAAAAAAAAAAAAACTGGAAGAAAAGCAGGGAAAGCAGCAGAACCTTAAAATAATTTCTATCATCCCAGACCATCCCAATCGTTCTGGAGCAGAGGAGCCCTCACCCTCTTGTGGTGGGAGTTTGCGTTGCTGGTGGTGCATGGAGGGAATCCTGTGCAAAGCGCGTCTTCACTACTGCACACGGGGGGGGGAGCGTGGAGTGCGGCAGATGCAGGAAGGATACCCTTCCGCACTGCTGCCCTCCGAACCCTTTAGAATCGCCTCGCAAAGACCCTAGGGTCCCCGGTGCGCGGCCCCAGGGTCATTTTCAGACACCACTTCGTGCGCGGTGTCGCACTACTGCCGCCAGCCGCGTCCCTCGCACTCCTCTTCGCGGGATCGTGGTGCGGCGAGAGGCCCAGAAGAAGAGGCCGAAATGGCAGGTACGTCGTCCACTGGGCGCGGATCTTCATGAGGACTAGCTCGAGATGGCCCCACCTGAGCGAGACACGGACGGAACTTGCCAGCATCCTCAACAGGATGCAGAGGACACCGGGCAGCGTACTGTGTGATCCCTTCCTCGGTCACCCCCCTCCCTCTCTGTGTAAAATCCCCCCTCCCCTCCCCCTGTTTTGTGTGTTTATTTATTTATTTTTTTTGTTTTCCCCTCTCCCATGCTGCCGAAGCAGACCTCGCCGGTCTTCGTGCCGCTCTCCGGCAGGTTCATCGCACGTGGTAGAGCCAGCGGTTCCACCACAACAGTGTGTTTTTATTGCTTTATGTGGTACATGCCACGGCACCAGGTGATAACCATCCTAGACTCCGCGATGTGGCTGCGTGACCTTTCGAAAGAAAAAAGATTCGATGGGGCTTCTGCAAGCACTGGCAGTGCGCAAGTGTTTGCAGGACCGCAACACTGCCACGTGCCTGGTGCTGGCAAGAGCACCGGTGCGTTCGCCACTGCTCAGCGCGATGGACGGTGGAGGCAGGACGCTCCCGTCGGACACGCGAGGGCTCTTCGTGTGATTGCCAATGGCACCAGCAAAGCCTTCCTCTGCTTGCAGCTGATCGCAATCTCCGCCACGCGCCGTGGAGGAGATTGCGAGCAGCCGGACACAACGTGGTTCCGGAAGCATCGGACGATTGGGCGAACCGCTCTCCATCTTCGTGAGCCGATCCCGGGTTGCGCAGCGGCTGGACGACTCCCGTGTCGCTCTTGAGCTGCAAGCGAATCAAAGCAGGGAATACCCGGGGAGCTGGAGACGGTGGGTCCGAGCTGTTGCTGCGCGTGGCTGTGTCCTCCGCATGCGCGTGCGGCCCACCTGGGGTCCCTTCGGCACTGCGTCGTTTCCCGGATCGCATCCTTCCAGTGATACGCCCTGCCTCCCTCGCCGATGCCTACGCCCCTTCCTTTTTTTCTCACCCGGTTGCCCCGAGGCGTTTGCTTGCCAAACAACGGCGAATAAACAGGTCACGCGGCTAGCTGGTAATCCGCTGGACGTCTCTGAAATTTCAAGGGGAAGGAGAGAAAAAGTCCCCGATCAGGAGGCTGGCTATGTGGGAGGACAGGAAGGGAATGTGTGGGAAGAGAGAGTCAAAGTCTTCCTTCATGGGAATGGAGGACCCTCTGCGTCTTGTGCAATTTGCGTGAGATGCCGTTGGCATCCTCCTTGGCTCCACCCTTCGTGAACGGCCATTTTGCTGCATTTCTCGCTACCGCGGATTCGAGTCTTCTCTCCCTACTGACGCTCCCCTCCTGTGTGTTCCGGGAGACGCCATGACCCTCCCCCAGACGCAACCAAAGAATGTTCGATCCGCAAGGCTTGGTGATTCGCGAAACGCTCTCAGGAAGAAGAAGGAACCCTACAAGGGAGGAGATCTTACAATTATCTTCAGAAGCTGTACAAAAAGTCTAACAGATCCAAAAGGGATTCCTCCTGGGTGCACGGAACACAAGCTAATGAATACAAGCTGATGCGTAGGGAAGATAATGAAGCGGACGCAGTTAGCCATCAGATGATCACTGGTAATGAGGGCCAAGTAAATCCTCCAGATAAATTCAGCAACATTAAACAGAGAAGAACAACTCGTGATGAATTTCCACACAGCTAGATGAATACTATCAGTATCTTAGCAACCAACCATTATTCAGGTTGATTCTTCGTAGAAAACCATCCGTAATAATTTCCTGGCTCTTGTAGTTGGGATGCGCAGCGCAGCAAATACGTTCTGCTCTATCGGTTTAATTGTCTCACGTGCCGAAACGAGAACAATTATTAATTTGTATTTAATCTCGTACAAACCGTCTTGAAAAGTACAAATTCACTACTATTAATAAACCGGTTTACCGTGGAGGCGGTGGTGCGAGCGACCCAGCCGTGAGCAGGTTTGGAGCTCCGCTTTAGCTGGAGAGAATCCCTGGACCAGCTCGTACGGCAATAAGGGAGAGCACGGAATCGCCAGACGAAACGGTTTCGCAGCTTCTCTTCCGATCATGCGAGCCCGTCGCGGCCAAGTGAACTCTTGGCCGGAACGCGAACAGAATCCAAAGACGTTCGTGCGACGGAGACGAATGGCCCCTGACATCGCAGACACTGTACAGAACGTACTTAGCATTCGCGGAAGTGAGCACAAATAATGCTGGCTGAGAATCCACCGATGGAGAAAGAAAACCACGTCTAAACGAGGACTAGCAGTCATTCTGTCTTTTACTCACACCATTTGAGCACAGAATGGTCCGGTGAGCACTGTTCTTGGCTGCGGGAAAGAATCCAAGGATGAATTCTGAAAAGCAGTTTGTTTCCACGTCCGATTGCAATGGGCAGTGGATGATACCGCAAGTGTGAAACCGAACGTCTTTATCCTCCTCTTCTTCGACCACCTGAACACCATGACCCCTCAGAGTGACGGATGAGGTGCGCCGTTTTCGATTTTCACTGATAGGAAAGTCATGGGGAGGATGACCCACATGAGCATGCGGACAGTTTGTTTCCTTTCAGATTCGGCTGCGGAAAACGTGCGTCCACGTGGATTTTCCAGAAACCACCACCATCTGCTTCAGCGGTTCAGGACGGTGCTGCATTCCTGAACGCTGATCACCTTAGCTGGAGGAGACCCGTGCTCTGCGCCCGGCACACGCCTCAGCCTTGTATCCACGTTTAGTATGGGAGGAAGTCTGCCCACCCGATTGAGAGAAGGTCTCTCCAACATCTTCCCAGCCTTCATTTCCTCCGCGCCCTCAGGTGACCGAGACCACAGTCCTCGAGGAGATTAATCCCGCTGGGAATCCACTGTCCTCGAGGAGTGCTTCCAGTACACGTCGAGGACAGTGGATCGCGGCTTCCGTTCCCTGGTGCGCTCCGCTGGCAACCATGGGCTCCTTAGCCCTCCCAGCACCTCACCGTTCCCTGCATCTCAGGCTCCTGCCTCCGTTCTCAAACGCACAACTACTTAGCACACACGACCTAACAAGCGTCTCATGCAGCTACACGAGAGCAACAGCCTACCCCTGGGATTTTCAGCACGGCTTTCACGTGACCTTCCGCGGACAAGTTCACCCTCGAAAATGAGGGCCATATGAAAGGCATATGAAACATCTTTGCTGTCTTTTGGACTGAGCATTTCGAGGGTTCCCATGGAGCCACATGGAACATTTCTGCTATCCCTAAGAGGAAGCTACGATGCTATTTCTCTCCTTACGATGCCATGATGGGTCTCTAAGAGACAGCAAAGATGGACCACTCTGATGAACCGTCTTTGCTGCCTCTTAGAGATGCTTCCATCCATACATGCACGAGAGTACCTAAGGAGAAAGGAGCTTCATTGGACTGCTCCCGGAAAGCTGAGTTTTTTTCGATGAGAACTTCAGGTTGATGGCTTCGTTGTGCCGTTGCCCTTCCTGCGCAGTTCCGTGCTGTCCATCAGCTTGGTCCATATCTTGGTTACCACGAAACTCGGGCATCGAAAACCGAGGTTCTTGAGAGCCCTCGCGTGGCACTGCAGGAGCTGTCTGGACGCCTCTTCCACTGAACTCTGTTCGTAGCTGCGTACCGTACTTTCTCTCCCCTTGAACTTCTTTTTGCTGTCCTCCTTCGGGAACCACGTTCTCGACTTCCTTTCTCATCTTCCTCGAAAGGAACTCCCCAGCGTGATCGGATGGGAACGAGGAGTCACCAATCATTTAGCACAGCCTCCCGAATCACTCGACATGGAGCAGCGACCTCTTGAAAATCCAGATGAGCGCTCCCGTAAAGAACTTCTTCCTGAGGCGCTAGCTGTCCTCACGCTTTCCTGATTTCCCCCAAGCCTTTCGGATGCTCTCAAAGGGGCAGGAGGCATCGAGGACGACGAATGGTCCCTCGTCTTGCGGCAGCAAGTCCGATAGGAGCGGGGGCGTGATCTCGAGTGAGACCACAACAGATCACCCTGTTTCCGCGGCGTCTTCTCGGTCCGTGCTGCCATCTGATCACGCAACCGAGATCAGGACTCGGGTGCTTCCGGTGACGATTAAGGGTGCGCGAGACTGGTGTTCGCGTGCTGCTCGTCTCCGGAACACCCGGTCCGCGCCGCGGCCGCCCAAGATCGGGGTCGATCGGATGTGTTTGAGCTGTTGCTGCGTGTGGCTGTGTCCTCCGCATGCGCGTGCGGCCCACCTGGGGTCCCTTCGGCACTGCGTCGTTTCCCGGATCGCATCCTTCCAGTGATACGCCCTGCCTCCCTCGCCGATGCCTACGCCCCTTCCTTTTTTTCTCACCCGGTTGCCCCGAGGCGTTTGCTTGCCAAACAACGGCGAATAAACAGGTCACGCGGCTAGCTGGTAATCCGCTGGACGTCTCTGAAATTTCAAGGGGAAGGAGAGAAAAAGTCCCCGATCAGGAGGCTGGCTATGTGGGAGGACAGGAAGGGAATGTGTGGGAAGAGAGAGTCAAAGTCTTCCTTCATGGGAATGGAGGACCCTCTGCGTCTTGTGCAATTTGCGTGAGATGCCGTTGGCATCCTCCTTGGCTCCACCCTTCGTGAACGGCCATTTTGCTGCATTTCTCGCTACCGCGGATTCGAGTCTTCTCTCCCTACTGACGCTCCCCTCCTGTGTGTTCCGGGAGACACCACGATCCTCTTCCAGACGCAACACTGGATCGGGTGAGTGAGTAAGCGGGCAAAAGTCCGTCCCGCGTGACGCAGTGCCAAAGAGTCTCTTCCGGTGCGTCTCTGGGACGGAGTACGGCAGCCGCGAGACATTTTCACGCTCTGCAGAGGTCGCCACAGCAGCCCAGTAGCAGCTGCGTGGAAGTTCGGAGTCGCCCACGACTGGTGCAGTCCTGAGAGGTGCCTCTCCTCGTCCGGCCATGCCGGCGCCGGTCGCGCGGGACGACCTGCGGCAACCAGCGGCAGGCAAGGCTTCTTCTTCGTACTGCCATCTAAGGGGGGGGAGCACGGTGGTGTCCAGGTCGAGGGGACGGATCGCCATTCCCGACGGTGGGATGTCCGGGTTCTCCTCTAAAAGAAGCAGCCCTTCAGCGGAGAACCCTTAGCAGGGAACCCTTAGCCTTTTGCAGCCCTTTAGCGCAGGCACCGGGCGTCAGCCAACTGGCCCTCCACCGGCCCCCACCAGTTTCGTTGTTCCTCCTACGAAGTCATCCACACCGCCGGTTGCTCACTGCTGTTTTTTTTCTCCCGTTTTTCTTCCCGCTGGTGGCCCTACGGCTGCGGAAAAAAGGCTTGGCACGGGCACCCAAACTATTTCTCCGTGCTGCCACCTGAGGGGTGGCAGAAATCTGGCCAGGTCACCATCGCCGACGCCGGGATGTCCAGGTATCCCGTCCAGAGAAGCAGTCCTGTGTGCCCCGCGTCGGCCACCTGGCCCGTCTTCCACCGGTCTAGCAGTTTCGTGGCTCCCACTACGAGGTCACACCCCCTGCATGCAATTGGGAAAGGCGGCTCCCGAAATCCGAGCTCCTCCCTTCGTCGTGGTCCTCCCAGCGCTGCCTCTTGAGTTAATCCAGGGACAGGGAGCATTGGACTGCCGTTCCGGGGCACCGACTCCTACTGAAGGCCCGAGTTGCATCCTGTCTCTCGCTGCCTGGAAACCGCGGGGTCATCCTCAGGAGGTGCTCCACGTGGTCGGTCGTCCCGGCGCATAGGAGGCTGTGCACGCGTGGTCCGGGCGGCACCTCATTGGCGCAGCGGACAGAGGTCCGAAGTGTCAGCCACCGGGCAAAGCCTTCGCCGCTGCCTCTCGGGCCGTCAGAAACGCCACTTCAGCGCGAAAGGGGGAATTCCGGCTTGTCCAGACGGACATTCCCTTACGTGACATCCGCGAAGGAATGAGGGAGGAGACCAGGAGTCTGGAAGCGTCAGGGAGGAGGCGAGCGAGGAAGGGCCGCGAAAAGAAGGGAGCTCGTTTCGTCGCCAACCGGTGCGGAATCAGGGAGGAGGCGTCGGGTTCAATTCATGGGGACAGCTTGGGAAGAATAAAATGCCTTCCCGCCTCGTGTCAGCATCCCGGCTTTCCGTTTCTGCTTTAGGGACCCTCATGTCGCGACGCTAATTTTGGCGGTTTCATCATTTCGAGGAACGGTAGCCCATAATGGGAGCGCCGTCTCCCATTGGGCGGATGATTTTGGCAGGCTATCGTTCCGGGAGACCATGAGGAGGAGGAGGAAGAGGAGGAGGGGGGGAAGAACAGGACAGGAGGAACGTGGAATCGCTCGTGGAGGTTGCCGGCTATCCCAAGGCGCGCGTTCGCAGCCGCGTCTTCCCGCTTGGCACGAGAGCGTCATCCGGGAAGCATCCGCACGCACTTCCTTCTCGGGAAGCTGGGCGCACTCCCGAAGCTGGGCGAAGATCGGGGAGAGCGAATAGAGGGGAGCAGGAAAAGGAGGAGGAAGAGGGGTCCGGCTGCGAAACTATCCTTCCGGAAGGCGTTGGGAGACGGTCGGGCGAGGGGTCCCCCATCTCGGCAGGACTGCTCACGGCCCCACCTCGAGGCGTCACGAGTGCCAGGGTTCGACGAACTGCTCCTCATCTCCGCGCCCTGCGTCTCTCGCACTCCCGGGAAGCGTCACGCAACGACGACGCGATTGCTTGCGCCTCTCGTTCCACGCTCGCGGGGGCGGACCCCTCTGGGCATGGGAACTGTCCCCTGGGAATCCGTCCCAAGTCCGCGAATGCTAGCAGAAAGATTGAACGGCAGCGGGAGGTGAGAGAATGGATGCACACTGGCGGCCGTGAGGCTGCGGTCTTTGCTCGTGTCGCCAAGCGCTGCGGGTTCGAATCCCACCCAGGGAACAATCGGCTCCGGGAGATGGGTTCCGAGTCCCGCCAGCTAGATCATGCTGGTTGGCCTCTTCGGGTGCGGCACTGGTGGACCCCCGGTCACGCCGGGGAGTTTATTGATATAAAAATAAACATACACGTCTGTGGAAGAACGCTCGATCCTGCCACGTTACTTATAAATACGGGAAGGAACCTGCCGAGAACTGACACGCAGGCCAGCAGGGCCGCCTCGGCAGCACAGGACAAGGGAAAACAAACAAAAGGGAAAACAAGTCAAACAAAAAACATCCAGTTGAAAAAGGGGGGGAGATGGGGTGATCGGGAAGGGATCACTGTGTGCTGAATGGTGTCCTCTGCATCCTTGTAAGGATGGCGGCAAGTTCCTGTTTTATGGGGCCACCCAGATGGGGCCACCTTGACGCTGTCCTCATGAACATCAAAATGAACATGAAAATACATGGCATCCCTGTCGTCGTGGCCTCCTCTGGCGTTGCTCCATGCAGCCACGGTCTCGCCACGTGGGAAGCACAGTGCTGCTGGAGATGCTCACGTGCTCCCTAAGGGAGGATTGAGCGGCGGCGAGGAAGGTTCTGCTTGCCCACGCACTCTCTCCACGGGATCTTCCAGGATCTCCCGGAGCGTGTAGTTTTTGTTGCGCCTGGGAAACGTCGCACCTGTTCCGCGCTTGGCTCCTGGATCCCCGCCCACGTGCGAACGGTTCCCTGAGACCGGGCACCACCGTTCGCGGGGCGGCACGAGATGCATCCGTTTTTCCTGGCCAGCGTGGCCACCTGCCGCCGGTGCAGTCCGCAATGGATGAGACTGCGTGGACGGCGCGCAAGGAACTACGCGAGTCCAACGCTGCCGGTGGCTTGCTGGACGAGAAGACATGCAGGTTGGCGCCAGCTGGCGCTCCAGAGCTTTGCCCCAAGGACAAGCGTCCGAAATAGGAGCTGCAGCTTCATTAGCTCCAGCGTCAGAAGCCCTAGGCCACCGTCCCGGCGCGGAGCACACAGCCCTTTAGGTGGACTCGGGACCTCTCTTTGCCCCAGAGGATGATCCGGGGGATGTCCTTTGTCCGCTTCCTAATGCTTCATGGAGATGGGCAAACAAAAAGCAAGGGGCGGAGGGGGAAGGCATTTCGGGTGAGGCACTGGTGGAAGCCAGAACGCTCTGGATGCCCCTGTTGACTGACCGGAATTGGAAGTGGACAATCCGGGGTTCTTACAGGAATCAAGGAGATGGTTCCCTTCCAGGGATTCCCATCCGGTTGTGACTATGAAGCCACCCTTTCCTTCCCGTGGGGCTACACTCTATCGCATAACATGGATTTGATTGCCCTTTCCAGAGTGTAGGAAGCGCTCTGTTCCCTTCGGTCAGCGCCCTTCAGAGGAATCGAGAAGAGTCCCTTCGAGGTTCTCTTCAGAGGAGGAAACCAGGAGCGGTTGGTTCCCTTGAGGGTTCCCTTCGGAGACGAAATGAGGAGCAGCTTCCTCCGGAGGGACGGACCCCTTCAAGATGAATAAGGAAGAGGTTTATCCCTTCGGAGACGACCAGAATTAAGGTTCCCTCTGGGATTTCCTCTAAAGCGTAAGAGGAACGGACTGCTTCCTCTGGAGTCTTCCTACATTCATACGATGGTCCCTCCAGGGTTGACCCTTAACTTGAGGAGTATCTTAACATAACCTAATCCCTAACTGAACCTAACCTCACCTACACGCCTCCTCGGGTGGCGCAGACACTGTCAAAGAGTTCCGCGTGCGCCCCCAAAGGAGGATGGACGGTTCTTCAGCACTTGGAGAGCCAAAAGGAGAAAAGAAAGGAAGCTGGAAGGAAAAGCTGGGAAAGTAGGAGAACTCCAAAGGAGTGGCATCATTCAGATTTCACAGCGATTCCACAGCTCCGGAGTCCTTCAAGGTGGAAATGTTTGGAGAAGAAGAGGAATTTCCAGCCAACGGTCGTGTAAAGACGACCCTGAGTGCGGTTCCTGGGTTCTCCTGACTGGCAACCGTGAACAGCCTGTACAACAAGGCAAAGCACAGCAAAAAGAGCAGCTCTCGTTCCCTCTTGGCAAGTCTGCTCTAGAACTACATTTCTTTTCTTTTGCTCCAGCGATGGGGATGCTCTCCCATGCACCAGCCAGAGAGGAACGGCTTCCCTCAATGTCTGGACATGCGTCTTCTTCCTCCCCCTTTCCCCCCTTCAAAAAAAAAAAAAACAAGCTCACTGGGGAAAATCAGCGTCATGCAGGCCAGCTTCTATACAAGTGCAGGAACGCATGGAGGGGACAATAAATAAAGTAAAGAAAAAAACAGGAGAGTAGGGACAGGTCTTTGTTTCGTTTCATTCCTTCCTTCCTAGAAGCGGCCGTGCATGGTGGCGACCTCTCCTATGACTTCTTTTGTCAGGTGAGGGCACTTTTGGCAGCCGTCCTCGTATGGGCGGCTGCCATGCTGGCGGTCTCCCTTTGCTGCGAGAGAGACTCCATCACGTAGTGGACCGTCGCCACGGCGCCGAGGCCGATGCAACAGATGGGCGCTCGTTTTCAGCCCGCCTCGCCTCCGAGAAGAAGCTCCGAGAAGAGCCACCGCCACATGTCCTCCAGGGCACCTCAGTCCAGAAGGAGGTGCGGGAACGATCTCACCTCACCGCACCTGGAACAGGTCGGTGAGGCAGCGCCCCCGGGAACCAGGTGCCTGCGCTGGTTGCACCGGAATCCCACCGCAGTGCAGAAGCAGAAGGACATCCTGTGGTTTCCAGCGAAGCGGGAACACGGAAGTGTCTGCTGACGGAGAAGGCACCACGAGTTCTTCGGAGGGAACACCGAGGAGGGTGTTGGCCTTCTCGGCGACCGTGTAACGCTCGCCGCTCTCACTGGACCCGGGGGGCTGTGGACCCAAACTGCTTAAGGTGTGGGGAACGGGAATCCTTCCTGCACCTGCTAGCAGACTGTGTTGCCCTCCGGCCCCTGTGGTTGCGTTACGCAACGGTCCTTGGTGCACCGACGGACAATCCCAGGGACGCCTCTTCGTGCGCGATGCCCTTTCGCCTGCCGCATCCTCAGCAGCTCCTTGCTGCTGCCCGCGTGGGACTGTAGCGGCCTGGAGCTACACGAGAGGAGGACGGCGCCACCTGCTTCGCCCTGCGCTTCCTGCGGACGGCAGCAAGATGGCCCCACCAGAGGCATACTCGGATGGACCTAGCGGGCACCCTGGGAAGGATGCAGAGGACGTCCTCGAGCACCCGGTGATCCCTCTTCTAACCTTCCCAATTTTTTGCCTTTTTCGTTTTGTTTTTCTTTCTGTTTGCCCCCTCTCCCACATTCCTCCGCTACCGAGGCGAACCTCGCCGGTCTCAGTGCCGCGTACTCGACAGATTCTGAGCATTTGCGGACGTTTTCACCCGGTCAAGCCGGGGCGTTTATTAAAAAACCTTCGGTATTTGCGGTACAAAGCCCTGCTGCGGCTAATAGCACTAGGGAGCTGCCGGGTGGTCGGTGCGCAGACCGACTTGACACTTCACGTCAGCGGAGGGGTATGGGAAAAACAGAAATAAAAATAAAGGAAAACGAAAAAAGCAAAAAACCATAGTTTTTTGGAGGGTCGGGAAGGGATCACTGTCCGTTGTGTGGAGTTTCCATCCTTGCCGACGAGGTCCTTCTGCGTGTTTCCCAGGTGGGGCCATCGGGTTGCTATTCTCAGAAAGCGAGCTGCATACTCCATGACATCCCTTCCGTTAACATCTTCTGCTTCGTCAGGTCCACTCCAAGCCGCCACAATACCGCGGATGCAGCTGAGCGCTGCTACGGCAGCGGCTGGCTGCAGGGTGTCCCGCACTAAGAGGAGCCGAAAAACGTCTCTGGGAGGGCTACCTTCCACGATCCCTAGGGTCGTACCGAAACGTTCCCAAAGAGTCCGGGGGGCAACACAGTTCATTAGGAGGTGCGGGAGGGATTCCCGCTCCCCACACGTGGCACAGTTTGGATTCACTCGTCCCCGTGTCCAGTGATGGCGGCGTGCGTTGCAGGGCAGTCCCCAGTGCAACAGCATAAGCGCCGACTCCTGCCACTTTAGGGGAAGGATCCTTCTTCCGGTTATTACTGGGGGCCACTTCATTTGCGGACGAGGTAGGGCCGACCTCCCTACACTTTGTATGTTTATTGTTTTTTATAATAAACGTCCCGGCGTCACCGGGTGATAAACCAAGGTGGAGGTCGCTCTACCAAAGGATTCCCGTTGTCTGGAAATGAGAAGTGGCGCTGTCCACCAGCTCGCTTGTTCTGCAGACATCGAAGAGTTTCTCGACTCCTGCGATGTTTCAGGACAACTTCCACGACGCCGGCTTGCTGCTATCGTCGCCTGCCCTGAGGGCAGACAGAAGTGGAAGATGCAGCGTCAGCATCGTCGTTTCCGCCTGCCACATGACCTGGGTATCCAGAAAAAGGGGCATTCCCGCCACAAAGGTGCCTCCTTCCAGGCGGAAGCACTGTAAGGGGGGATGGAACACGGACGCAGGTCTTTCCGGCAGTGGTCGGTGGCTGGACGCCTTGAGGACGTGAAGGCAACCACGAGTGTCTATTTGTCTCCTTCATGACGCCCACTTGCAGGACGGTCGATGCTTCCACCTGAATCTCCGGGCCCGCCAAGCGCTCCGTATTGGGAGTAGGCATGCTGCAGGGACTCCATGGGGATTTTACGATTTCTCCGGTTTATGCGCCAATGCATCCGATCGAGCGCGATAGGAAGGTTTTTACGATGCTCGCCAGGAAAAGATGCAACCATGCGGGTCTCGAGGTTGCTCTGGCGACGAAGACCAAGCACTCCGCGAAGACATTTAATTAAACTGAAACCACGCTGAGATCTCTTCGCCATCGTTATCGCGTTTCAAATTACGGGGAAAGGGAGGGCGGCAATTCGGGATTATTGCGCAGGATGGGATCCTGAAAGATGCGCGGCCGCAGCGGTTGCCGCTGCTCGTTGCAGAGGACCGCGATTCAAGCTCAGCGCTTTCTCGCACGTTGCTTGGGAAACCGATCCCGGGCATAGAGGAGGGCAGTTACCGACCCGGACATATCCCTCCGAAGGGGAGGAGAGAGGAGGGAGAGCGATCAGGCACGGAATCGCGCCCGACCCTCCCGTTGAATGCCTCCAGCTCTCGCTAGCAGCCTGCATCGAGAACCGGAAACGGTAACTCCTGCCCAGTTTTCCCTCGAGGACGCCCCCCGGCGACCCCTCCGCGGCCGCCTCCTTCGTGCTGTCCTCCTGAGCAGCCTCCTCGCTCCAAGCTTTCCCCAGTCCCAGTGTGCGTCCGCTTCCTGCCTTCGCACGCACTCGGCGCTGCGATGGCGCCTAGCCGTACTCGCCTGGAGAAAGAGATCAGGAACTGCAGGAAGAGATGCGAGCGAAAGACGTGCGCCGCAGACGCCTACGCCGCCTCCCTGTTGTGCGCTGCAAATGCCCAGCAATGACGTAGAACCTGGAGGTGACCTTTCACCCTGAGCACCACCGGCACACCTGCTCAAGTGACCCCAACACATATGAAATGCCTTGGGCGAGCGCGACTCAGGGAACGCCGGCGCGCAGCTCGGGAGCCGCGAGGAAAAAGGGAAGGGAACGAGCGCAGTCAAGGGAAAAGGGACCCGAAAGGTCACGAACAGGAACGGCAATAAATAAGTGCAAAACCGAGGAGTCACGGGGGTCACATGGCTGTCCAACAGACGTTCACGCGGCCTTCCCGTCTTCGTTGCTGTTGGCAACCCGGGAATCCCGCTGCGTGCCCTGAGGTCGCTCCACTCCGCCCCCCACACCCTGCTTATTTATCCTCCTTCCCCCGTCCACCCTCCCTGAATCTGTCCCCGGCGAGGGCAGCCTCTTTGGGTCCAGGCCGACACATGTCGGCGTCCAGCTGTTCCCGCTTGCATCCGTTCCTTCCGAGCGAACGACCCGGGTGCACGGACTGCAAAGGTCAGTCCGGGACGCTGTCTGAACGAAACGGGCATATCTGAAGAGAATGGCCTTCCGCAGACGATGCTGGCGGGCAGGCGGGCAGCTGGGAGAGCGGCGGCAAGGAAACGGGAAAGGGTCACCGGACGTAACCAGAAATCAACATGTACGAGTACGAGCTGTACATGTGCACAGGAGACCACCGGGAGAAGGCGCTTGAAGAAAAAGACCCACGAAAATGGAAACGGAGGAGTAGGTCACGGGGGCGACCACCCCACGCCTTTCTCAGAGAGCGCCTGCGAGACGGACGGCATCTTCCTTGTTATCCGGGGAGGCAGGCGCCTCTTCCCTCAACGCGGAGGGAGCGGGATGGTCCTCTGGTGCTGCAGCTGACCCCACGCGATGGCTCAGCGCGGGATGGCCAGCGGCCCCGTGGTGGCTCCCCTCTTGCGGCGCGGAGGAATCGCCGCAGGGAGCTGCCGGGGGCAGCGGTCGGAGGGCCTCTGCCGCCCGTTGCCATCCGCCGCGGAGGAGCCGGCAGCTCGGGAGCAGAGGCGTTGCCGCGTTTCGCCGTCTGGAGGGGCTGGGGAGCCCGGGGTTGTCCACGGGCGTGACAGGTTGGCCTGCCGGTCGTTGGGCGCGAGCACTTCAGGTCGCGTCTCCCGGAAAGTTCTCAGGCTGAGCGGCTGCCGGTGGGTTCAGCACCTCCTGCCACCGCGACTGCCACGACGCCCCCGCGGGGAAGGCAGCACTGCGGCGGTGGCACGTGGCCACTTCTCGATTCTCACCCGGGGCGTTTATTTGTGCGCCGGGCGTTTATTCTTCCGAAGAAAACCTTTATAGTATCTGTGGCCATTTCTCGGGATCACGTCGTACCTCCTTCAGGGGGACGACCCCGGGGCGTCCTCGGTAGGAACAAGGCATGTTCTGGGACCCGCGCACGTGCGCCCACAGCCCACGGCCGCCACATCGTCGCACGTCGATGCCAGGTGGGAGGTCCACGCCTGCCTTCTCCCTGCTAAGGTCTCGGAAGATGAGAGATGCTCTACTAGTCTTCCGCAGCCGACTGCACGCCAGAGGACGTCGTTCTCAAGGCGACGCCACCCTCGTCTCCATCGACGGACCGACGGAGACGGTCTGCAAAAATGGACCTGTACTTCCCGCTCTTCCGGCATCCCGCGTCAGCTGGTCTGAGCCAGAAAGTCAGGCGGCCCGCAGCATTTAGCACGCCGGGGCAACATCCTCGTGGATAGGGTCCGCCATCCCTGACTGGGGTCGTCCGCTTTCCTCTCGGGGCCCAGACCTGCCTCCGCGGTACGAAGTATGTTCTCTGGAGTTTCGCCCTTCCGAGGGCCTCCAATTCTGCTTCCTATCTTCAGGAGACCCTACCTGGACCCGTACTGGATGGTTCCGTGCTGGAGTTAGCCGGTGCTTGCGGCAGAAGTCGCAGCTGAGTTGCTGGACGGCGGGAAGCATCGAATCGGTTTGCTCGGGGCTCATTCACCCCCGTCGCCCGCCCTTGAGGCTCCTACCCGATATCATCGTTTTTGGAGTTGCAGTGGGCCGACAGCGAGCGGGTAGACTCACGCGTCGGTTCCCTCTCAGAAGAGAGGGGGTCGGCAGTGTTCTTCCTCTTCTCTCTCGTGCTCATCGACGACCACCACGGGTGCTTCTGAGTGGGCGGCGCGAATTCAGTAGGACGACGCAAGCCCCTGTTCTCAGGACATCAAAGGGCGCCCCACGGAGCTCGGCTCGGGAGTTCACCTCTGTTCCAGATTAACACGCAGATGCGTGTGGGCTCCCAGAACATCCGGGATGCGTTGTCTTTCGGAAGACTCAGAGAATGCTGGGAGACCAGGAGTAGCTGAGCTCTGGTTCACCCGTGAATCTCACTCATGAGAAGAGATCGGGACACCTCGAGGGCATCCGTTAGCTGGGGTCGACCCCGGTCCTTGAAGGCCGTGCAGTCCATCCGGCTGCGGGGAAGCTGTGCTACGAGCGGCCGATTCCCGACGCAGTGACGGGATGGACTCCCCGGAGAAGGCCACTGTTGCTTGCACGGAACAGCCAGGCTCCCCGCGAGCGCCCCTCCTTCCCCCTTTTCCTCCTGCTCTCCGTCGTGTACGCAACTTTCACTCTCGACTAGCGAATCGCAGCACCCGTTGGTTTATCACCCGGTGACGCCGGGACGTTTATTATAAAAAACAATAAACATACAAAGTGTAGGGAGGTCGGCCCTACCTCGTCCGCAAATGAAGTGGCCCCCAGTAATAACCGGAAGAAGGATCCTTCCCCTAAAGTGGCAGGAGTCGGCGCTTATGCTGTTGCACTGGGGACTGCCCTGCAACGCACGCCGCCATCACTGGACACGGGGACGAGTGAATCCAAACTGTGCCACGTGTGGGGAGCGGGAATCCCTCCCGCACCTCCTAATGAACTGTGTTGCCCCCCGGACTCTTTGGGAACGTTTCGGTACGACCCTAGGGATCGTGGAAGGTAGCCCTCCCAGAGACGTTTTTCGGCTCCTCTTAGTGCGGGACACCCTGCAGCCAGCCGCTGCCGTAGCAGCGCTCAGCTGCATCCGCGGTATTGTGGCGGCTTGGAGTGGACCTGACGAAGCAGAAGATGTTAACGGAAGGGATGTCATGGAGTATGCAGCTCGCTTTCTGAGAATAGCAACCCGATGGCCCCACCTGGGAAACACGCAGAAGGACCTCGTCGGCAAGGATGGAAACTCCACACAACGGACAGTGATCCCTTCCCGACCCTCCAAAAAACTATGGTTTTTTGCTTTTTTCGTTTTCCTTTATTTTTATTTCTGTTTTTCCCATACCCCTCCGCTGACGTGAAGTGTCAAGTCGGTCTGCGCACCGACCACCCGGCAGCTCCCTAGTGCTATTAGCCGCAGCAGGGCTTTGTACCGCAAATACCGAAGGTTTTTTAATAAACGCCCCGGCTTGACCGGGTGAAAACGTCCGCAAATGCTCAGAATCTGTCGAGTACGCGGCACTGAGACCGGCGAGGTTCGCCTCGGTAGCGGAGGAATGTGGGAGAGGGGGCAAACAGAAAGAAAAACAAAACGAAAAAGGCAAAAAATTGGGAAGGTTAGAAGAGGGATCACCGGGTGCTCGAGGACGTCCTCTGCATCCTTCCCAGGGTGCCCGCTAGGTCCATCCGAGTATGCCTCTGGTGGGGCCATCTTGCTGCCGTCCGCAGGAAGCGCAGGGCGAAGCAGGTGGCGCCGTCCTCCTCTCGTGTAGCTCCAGGCCGCTACAGTCCCACGCGGGCAGCAGCAAGGAGCTGCTGAGGATGCGGCAGGCGAAAGGGCATCGCGCACGAAGAGGCGTCCCTGGGATTGTCCGTCGGTGCACCAAGGACCGTTGCGTAACGCAACCACAGGGGCCGGAGGGCAACACAGTCTGCTAGCAGGTGCAGGAAGGATTCCCGTTCCCCACACCTTAAGCAGTTTGGGTCCACAGCCCCCCGGGTCCAGTGAGAGCGGCGAGCGTTACACGGTCGCCGAGAAGGCCAACACCCTCCTCGGTGTTCCCTCCGAAGAACTCGTGGTGCCTTCTCCGTCAGCAGACACTTCCGTGTTCCCGCTTCGCTGGAAACCACAGGATGTCCTTCTGCTTCTGCACTGCGGTGGGATTCCGGTGCAACCAGCGCAGGCACCTGGTTCCCGGGGGCGCTGCCTCACCGACCTGTTCCAGGTGCGGTGAGGTGAGATCGTTCCCGCACCTCCTTCTGGACTGAGGTGCCCTGGAGGACATGTGGCGGTGGCTCTTCTCGGAGCTTCTTCTCGGAGGCGAGGCGGGCTGAAAACGAGCGCCCATCTGTTGCATCGGCCTCGGCGCCGTGGCGACGGTCCACTACGTGATGGAGTCTCTCTCGCAGCAAAGGGAGACCGCCAGCATGGCAGCCGCCCATACGAGGACGGCTGCCAAAAGTGCCCTCACCTGACAAAAGAAGTCATAGGAGAGGTCGCCACCATGCACGGCCGCTTCTAGGAAGGAAGGAACGAAACGAAACAAAAACCTCTGTCCTTTCCTCTTCTTCCTAACTTTCTTAGAAGCCAGCCTCCGAGCTGGTGGTCATTCCCAGCGAACATCTTTTTCTGTTGTGGTTACCTTCTATATTCAGTGGATGCCGTCCTCTCTGACTGTTGATTTGTTTCTTTTTGAACAAACGTCCCTGGGAGTGACTGGATACAGAACATCCAGACAGAGCTGTTTCTTTCGTTTGGTCGTGGGAGTGTTCCTACGTGCATCTTCCTTACTGGGCGCAGTTGCTTCGACTCCTAATTCCGCACTGAATGCAGTGCAGATGTGGAGCGGAAAATCAACGCTGCTCCATGTGAAGGGAGATTCCAGCAGGACGCAGAGAGTGGCATGGGGTCATCCAAGCCCTCGGAGAAGAACGTGGGAGTTCCGGAATGCAGAAAGATTTTTCCAATCGGTTTCATATTTATTCCGTTCTACGGAATGAGGAAAGTGAAGCTGAGAGTGGTGGAGGGATCAGTCGGCAGCTGTGCATACCGTCAGCCTCCTTTGTTCGTGTGACCTGTGGATCCGAACGTGCGCTCTGAACTGATTTTCGACCACTCGAATTAGGCTGGGACTCCCTACGACTGCTTCCATTTTCGGCATTCGGCCTCCCTCCTCGGGTTCGGCTGACGGGATAGAGCTTCAAGCAGATGGCAGCACAATCGGATGAGCCCAAGAGCGTTTCCGCCGCGCCAAAAAAAGCAAAGAAAACGAATGGTGGTCAGTTGAGACCTCAGAGTTCCGACTGAGCACCATTCTTACGGCTTTCTTTGTGATCCTCATTTTCCAGAACTCTGGGAAGTTCCTCTTTCTTCGGATAGGTCGCCAAAGCCGCGACTGAGGTGTGTGCTCCTCGGAGCACCCACGGTTCAAAGGTCACGTCCGTCTCGAGAGCTCCTGGACTTCATTTTCGTGACGGCTATGAAACTATGAGTATGAAAGCAAAGAGGAAGGAAGTCTCTCTCATCTTCGCGTGTTGGAATGTGGGCGGCATGCAAGGTGGCCAAGTCCGATAGCGCTCCCTAGGGTGGACAGGGGCGAATGGCCTTTCTCTGCTATCTTCTTACTCCTCCTCCCCTGTTGATGTGCCCAGTGAGAAGAGGAGAGGGCCTTCGCAGACCCTTCCTTCGATCCCGTGAAAGGGGCGGCACCCGAGCGCCTCGAAGGAGATGCAGGCCCGCAATGGACATTCGAGAACATTTCCCTGGGAAACAGAACGCTTTTCCGGAGGAAGAGGTACAAGACGATGGCAGAGGGAGGCAGGCGGATGCCAGGTCACGGAAGCGGATAGAGGGCGTCTTTCAAGCAAGGCTGGTCGCAAACCAGAGGGTCTTATGCTGCGTCAAAAGCTCCAGGTAGGACCTGCGGTACCTCCTGGGGAGGTCATCCATCCTTCCCGTGAGCCGCCATTTCTCGAACACTCTTCCTGTATCCTTCTGAATTTCGGAAGCGTCCCTTCTGGGTTCTCTTCAGAGGAGTAAACAGGAGCGGATTCCTTGCGGGTTCCCATCAGAGAAAAAAAACTGGAGTGGACCCCTCCGAGGGTCTCTTCAGAGAGAATAAGGAAGGAGATTCCCTTCAGGATTCCCCTTCGGAGACAACCAGGGTGAAGGTGATCTCCATTTCCAGGCATGAGAGGAACTTTCTCGAACACCCGCACTTCGTTCTTGCCGGAGTCCCAGGGAGCGGCGTGGCTGCTTTTCCGGAACAGCAGATCCCTTGGACACACGTTGATTGCCTCAGGGTGGGAGGCGAGGTCATAGAACGGTCCTCCAGGTAGTGGTTCCTTTGGAGAGCCTTCCGAACTGGCAAGGGGTTGCGGTAACTGGGAAGCCTGTCTGGACGAAGGACTTCTCCGGAACGACTCCATCCCTTGAGTTATTGGTTCAGCGTAGGTGTGGTCACCAGGGGTTGCGGGGAGATCACTCATGCCTTCCACGCTCCCTGCCCCGTCCCTTGTTCTTGGACCTCTCGACCGGAACTCCGGACGGCGTTTTCGTCTCATACGCCTTCACTCGTCGCCGTAGAGATCGCGCCGTTCAGGCAGTTGCTTAGGCGCCGTCCGGAAAAGCACTCGGATTGCACGCCGTGTCTCTATGCCAAAGATACACCTGGTAATCGTTGACGCGCCTCTTCGGGACGCCCTCAATGAGCACGATGGAAGTCCTCGAGGGACTAAAGGAAGGCGGCTGGGAGGGAAGAGGAAGGCGGTGCCGTCGTGAATCAGGACTACTCCATTCCCGCCACCTCTTTGAGATGCAGTCTGGACGCGCCTCCGGACCATGTATGTGGGTTCCGTATTCTTCCTCCATCGTGCCCCGAGATGCCGCCTGATGCCTGCCCTGTGACCTCGTCGCCGTCCGGAGTCGTCCCTTGCGGGGAACGCTTCCGATCTCTCCGCCGTGACCTCCCGCATCCAGGCGTCCCGCTTCCTCATCATCGAACGAAGGCGTGTCGCGGCGAAGACCTCAGTCGCACCAGTGCAGGGGGCCAGGAGACTCGATACGGTTCCCGGCGCTTCCTGCGTCGCGCGGCTCATCCTAAGATGACCAGATGAGCGGGAATGTGGCTCGAACGGACGGGGCGAATGCTGTGACGTCCGCGGTCACCTTAGTGCGGGCCGCAGGCTAGCGGCGCGCAGCGCTCTCAGAGGAAGCGAGCATTGGCAGCCCGTACGGCTGAGATCTCTCCGCGCGTGGTGGCACCTGGTGTCGCGGGTTCAAATCCCGGCCGGATACGAGTCTACATCGAAAAATTGGAGGCGCGTAGTGGGTTTCGATTACCCCCGCAGGATGGCACTGGTTGACCTGCAGGCTTCGAGTGCACCACTGGTGAAAGCCGCCGTCGAATGACCGGGATTGAAAGTTGATCCTTTCGGGATTCTTCCAGGAATCAAGGAGCGCGTTTCCTTCGAGGCTTCTCCTCCGGTTGCGAAACTGGAGCTGTTCCTTTTCTTAAGGGGAACCCTCCATCGCGTGCCATGGAGCTGGCTGATACCCTCTTCAGGGGGCTGCCTCTTCAGTGTGTCAGAAGCACTCTGTTCCCTTCGGGGTTCTCTTCAGAGGAGAGGTGCCTTTGCGGTTCCCTCAATAGAAGAAATCCTAGGAATTTGTCCTTTCCGGCTTCACTTAGGAAAAAAGACGAAGAGTGGCGACCTATGCGGGACCCTACGGAGAGGATAAGGAAGACACGGTTACCTTCGGGATTCCCTCCCAGGAGTGAGAGAAACGGCCTCCTTCCTCCGGAAACTTCCTGGATTCATAGGGCGGTCCCTCCGGAGTCTCCCCCCTTAACTTGTAGAGTCACACGCACTCCTGGCTGGTGTACCCAAGTGAGCTCTGTGAGCCCCCCAAGAAGACGAACGATTCTTGAGTACTTAGCGGTCCAATAAAAAATAGAAAGCAAGCTGTTTTTCACTAGAAAGGCGGGCACTTGGGGTTCTCTGCTGTCAGTGCCATCTAGGGAGCAGTCCGAGAGCGACATCGCAGCGTGACTTACCGAGGAACACGTTGTGCCATCTAGAGCTGGGGAAGAGCAGTTGGTCTGTTGCTTTCGAAAGCTGCCCGTTTGATTACCATCCGTCCGTCCTCATCCTCTGTGCTGCATCGCGAGCCACATCCGGACGATGTGGCTCGCGTGGCTGACGTAGGACACTTTCAACTGCCTCTAGCTTTTGGGTGCTTGCCTGCGTTTCCAATTTTTGTTTTTTCACGACCCTCCAGGTGGTTAACACCCGGTCACGCTGAAGAGTTTATTGACAAAAAAATAAACATACACGTCTGTGGTAGAACGCTCGATCCTGCCACGTTACTTATAAATACGGGAAGGAACCTGCCGAGAACTGACACGCAGGCCAGCAGGGTCGCCTCGGAAGCACAGGACAAGGGAAAACAAACAAAAGGGAAAACAAGTCAAACAAAAAACATCCAGTTGAAAAAGGGGGGGAGATGGGGTGATCGGGAAGGGATCACTGTGTGTTGGAGGGCGTCCTCTGCATCCTTGTAAGGATGGCGGCAGGTTCCTGTTTTATGGGGCCACCCAGATGGGGCCACCTTGACGCTGTCCTCATGAACATCAAAATGAACATGAAAATACATGGCATCCCTGTCGTCGTGGCCTCCTCTGGCGTTGCTCCATGCAGCCACGGTCCTGCCACGTGGGAAGCACAGTGCTGCTGGAGATGCGGCCGGCGTGAGGGGGTCGCGCAGGAAGAGGCGCCTTCCAACGTCTCGGGCGTTGCCACCGGCGGTTCAAGGGTCGCGGAAAAGTGTCCCCAAAGCAGTCGAAGGGCAACACAGTTCATTAGGAGGTGCGGGAGGGATTCCCGCTCCCCGCACCTGGCACAGTTCGCGTCCACCCCTCCCTCCCGTGTCCAATGATGCCGGCGGGCGTTGCACGCGAGGACCCCGTGCAGCAGCATCAACGCCGACTCCTGCCACTTCGAGGGGAGAGTACGGGTGTTCGTGAGAGCCGGGGGCCGCTGCAGTTCTTTTTCCGGAATACCCAGTTGCACGCCCCAGCGCAAAAGTCCACGAGATCGAGCACTCGGGGCTGCAGCGTCGGCGAGTGGCCCGTTTCCTAGTCCTTTTCTTCTTCCAGAGATTTCCTCAGTGACCTCCCATCTAACTGTAAGGCTGCTGCCCACGTGCTCCCTAAGGGAGGATTGCGCAGCGGCGAGGGGAGTTCTGCTTGCCCACGCACTCTCTCCACGGGATCTTCCAGGATCTCCCGGAGCGTGCAGTTTTTGTTGCGCCTGGAAAACGTCGTACCTGTTCCGCGCTTGGCTCCTGGATCCCCGCACACGTGCGAACGGTTTCCTGCAGCCAGGATTACCGTTCGCGGGGCGGCACGAGATGCATCCGTTTTTCCTAGCCAGCGTGGCCACCTGCCGCCGGTGCAGTCCGCAGTGGATGAGAATGCGTGGACTGCGCGCAAGGAAGGAGTCGACTCTCCGGGTGGTGGAGCTCACAGTGCGCAAATTTCACATCCTGGTATGACTGATAGCTGAAGAGATATCTCAGGACTGCGAGCCGTCAGCTGCGTGATGGGATGGACTGGAACCGAGGCATCGCAACTGAAGGGTACTGACGGAAGTATGCGAAACAGGAAAGCAAGCCGTCTGCTTCACGGGAAAGGGCAGCACAGGGGATGCCACGTTGGCGACAGGGGAGCTCCGACCTCACTGAAGCAACAAGCGGTCCAATTTCTCCGGAGCCATCTCGACCGGAGGCATCAGCTGATCGGCAGGAGCAGAAGGAGCGGCCCCCGCCTCCGGGCGAGGTCGCGGAGCGGCCAATCCCTGGGCACCGGCGCAATGCAGGGGAGGGGAAAGGGCAAACCCACTCACGGGGCGCGGGCCATTCGGGATCCGCCTCCCTTCCCATAGAAGAAGCGTACGTACCGCTCTAGGATTCCCTTTATGCTGCTGCATTGGCCAAACATGGGCTCTGGACGGCTTCGCAACCACCCTTCCGCCTTGGATCAGCCGGAAGGATTGAGGTGGGGTCGATTGCGCCCGAAGTAAGGGCGATCACCCACGAACTCCCCTTCCCAGCCGCCGCTACGAAGAAGCGGATGTGCGCGCATGTTCCAGCCTGTTCCAGTAGGGAAGGGCTGCGCGTGCTCCTTGTGCCCAGGGTCGTGCTCCTTCCCCTCCCCTATTCGATTCCGCTCCGACCCTGCCTCCTGACTTCCTCTTGCGCCCATCCCACAGTCCCCTTGCACTGCCCTTACGCCATTTCTGCCCCAACCGCGACTTCGCCACTTTCTCGAATTCCTCCCGTCCCATTTCCTCTCTTCGCTATCCTACAGTCTTCCCCCAGCCCTATTGAAGTCTGCTACGCCCATCCGATCCCTCACCACCTCCGCCTAGCATCTCTGTCCCCCCCCCCCTCCTATTCCATCTCTAAATCATTTCATGCCTCTCCCTTGCTCCAGTTTATCCCATCTACCACCTCCACCCACTCTTCCCTCCGATTTGTCACACCTTCTCCCTTATGGCCCCGTTCCGGATACCTCACCCGCATATTTCTGTTTATCTTCCGCCGTCCTCCAGAGATCTAGGGGCAGGAAAGCGCGTCTGCGTCCATGTGAACCCGTGGCCTAGGTGAAATCTGAGGACGACGGTGCTCCGCTTACTACTTTCCTCGACCGACACAATTGTGGATGGAAGGATCGCAGGCTCTTCCTTTCCCTGGAGGAGGGAGCAGAAGGGACTCAGCACGGGAAGCGGCATCGTGGAGTAACCACCTGCCTCTGGACTCGTGCTCACCCCCTCAGAGTCTCCGGCTCTGCCGGATCCGCGAACGTTCGTCGGAAGGGCTGAAAAGCGGCCCCGCGCGCACTGCTGCTATCTCGTTCTCCTCATCGAAATGAAGACTCAACTCATCTCTCTCTGCGCAGATGGCGACAGCGGAAGCAGGTTCCCGACAGCTCCTGCCGCTCCCCCTCGCGAACGGGAAGAGCACCTCCAGGACGGGGTCCTCCATGGGAGACGCGTTAGTTCCAGACTCTAGTGGCTGTCTCTTGAAGGGATGAACACCCTGGGGTGGAGGCGACCTGCCTCCGCAACTAGGTGGAACAAATCCTTGAAAATCGCCATTGGGAAGGGCCAGGGAGTCACCCGCAGCCGCGGCTTCTTCCTGGGGGCAGGCGGGCTGGAAGCTCAACGGAGACCGGGAAGCGGGGGCAAAGAGATGCTCGGGCAGGTGCACGGCTCGCACCCCCGCCCGAGCAGTGCGCTTCCAGGGCCGCGGAGGGCGGTCGCCTGCCCGCGACTCGCCCCGACTGCCACTTCCCGGCTACCCCAGAGGCGCCCCGGGCGGATCCAGGACCACCTGCCGGACCCGGCGGCCGCCGCCACGAACCACCATCCGGGCTACACGCTTCGGCTGTACATGTACTAAAGCATTTAATGAGTCATCACCACACGACTCCACTTGAAGTGTGGCAGCGGAAGGACGAACATGCAATTAAATTATCCTAATCAGTAAGTTTGTACCGTACGCTGTGTATTTCACATGGGTAGCATGGAAATTTTTCTTGATAGCGTTGATTTTAATGAAATTTCAGGCGGATCCGTTTTTCCCATTGGGACAGATGAAATTTCTATGCCCATTTGCTATCCATCGAACTCTCCTCTTTCATTTTGTAGTATTTGTGGTACAGATGCTGCTTTTTCCATAAATCAGCATGAGGCTGATCATGAAGAAACTGATTATGAAAAAGTAGATGAAGAAGTGGAAAAAGTAATTGATGCCCTTGTAAAAGCTCGCGCTGCTGTACGGTTTATACTTTTTGTATCTAAAAGAATGATTGCCATAAATTTACCACGAAACGCGGCTGAAAATCGTGGTGAACTCAGTTGTGAAACCGATTTTGTCGCAAGAAATGAGAAATTTATAGAATCAATCTATAGCATATCTTGCCAAGGCATTGGGATCAATAGTCGGCAAAAGTGCGGTTTCTAAAAATTGTGGTTTATTATCTTCCGCAGGAAAGGAGTGAACGGTATACTCCGCCCTTCCCCGAGATGGTGAGTGTCGCACCGTCCATTTCTGATTCGGAAATGCTCGAGGGTTTTCTGTGCAGTTATTTGATTTCAATTTATTGACGCTGTCAGAGCCAACACGTTGGCGCCATCGCCTGCGCAGCCGATGGCGTCAACTCAAGGAAAAATATCAGGCGATTGTGTACAAAGTTTCTCTCTAGATTTCTACTGCAAGCGACCTTGGCGGTGGGGCGCTCCGAGGCGCCTCGGCCCCCTGCTGTTGGGACGTCCGGCCAAGAGCGGAACCTCTTGGCCGCATCCCCCTTTCGAAAGAGGCTTTCAGTAGCTGCTCTTTCGAGACGTGCTGGTTGCCTGTTTACTTCGAACCTTCCCTGCCGACCCTTGACCGCTTCTCCGGTAGGGGGTCCGGGCGCGGAGCCGTCCCCGAGGACGTTTCCATGGACACGCTCAAGTGAGCGACTAGGGTCTCGGCTTCAGAACCAGCGGGAGCTGCGCAGGGACTGCCTCTCGGGTTCCCTTGGGCGGGGCCAAGATGAAGGCTGCTCAGTCCCTCTGGAGCCGGGAAGTCGGTCGATCCCTTCCTCCCTCTCCACGCCCCCTTCCTCTGCGCGTTCGAGGGGGCACACGTCGCCGGGGGCACACATCAAGTCCGCCGGGACAAGGAGCGGAGGCAGAAGCTAACCTTCGGGAGTGTCCCCCCGTGCTGGTGGATCTCGGCAAGCGCCCCGGCGGCCTACTCTCTTCCCACGGGCTCACGAGAGGGCTCTGGGCCAATGCTGGACGGATCTGAAGAGCGGCGCTGGCGCCGTGCACCTGCATGTATTTGTCTTGGAATCGGCTGCAGTCTGCATCCTCTTGCCGAGCGCTGGGAAGCCGCCTGCGTCCCACCCGGTTGCTCCGGGGTGTTCATTGATAAAAGCGACCTTCCATGCGGGTGGTGGGGCGCTGCCACGTCACGCATGGAGCCCGCCGAGAGCCGGCGCGCAGGTCGGCGACGTTTGCCCACAGCAGCAGAGGGGAGGCAGGCAAACAAAAATAAAAATATATATATATAGAAAACTTTGGTGGGATCGGAGAGGATCACCGGGTGCTGGAGGGTGTCCTCTGCATTCTTGTAAGGATGCCGGCAAGTTCCTCTTTAAGATCCCCATGTGGGGCCATCTTGACGCTGTCCTCATGAAGAGGACGGCAAAATAGATGGCGTCCCTGTAGTCCTGGCCTCCTCTTGGGTTGCTCCATGCAGCCACGGTCCCGTCGCGTAGGCACCACAGTGTTGCTAGGGATACGGTCGGCGTGCGGGCATCGCACTGCAAGAGGCGCTTAGGAGGGTCTTTGGGGTTGGCTTCCGGGTTCCGCAGGGACGCGGCCAAACGTTCCTACAAAGAGCGGAGGGCGACGCAATCCGCGAGCAGGTGAGGGAGGAGCTCTCTCTCTGCACCTGCCGCAGTGGGGGCTTACCTGCCCATCTGGGCTCAGTGTGTCAGCGGGAGTAGCACGGGGGACCTCCCAATGAAACAGAAGGATCGCCGACTACTCCCACTTTAGGGGGAGGGTAGCACTGCTTTAGCCCGCTAGGGATCACCCTACCTTCTCCGGAGGAATTCGTAGACGCTCTCCCCAACGCAACAGTCCCTTCCGGTAGGACACTCGGAGCAGGAAGCGTCCATGAGCTCCCGAGTTGTCCACCCACCCAGATGTTGGTGGGCGGAACTTTCTAGAGCTTTTTCTTATGGTTCAGGAGACGCCCCGTAAGAACGGCCAAACGGCCGCCGAGAGAAGTCGTCAGACTAAAAAATTCGGTCCGGAAAGAGGCGCAAAGTAAAGAGCAGCAGGGCGCAGGTCGTCCGTCCATTCGGGACGCTCCCTGGCATTCCGGACGTCCCCACCGAATCTGCTGTGGCAGGAGGAAGAGGGGGGGGGGGGAGCCGCAGCTCTTCTTCAGCGTCTGGTTCGACTCCTCCTTCCAGGCAGCTGCCTCTCTGCCCTTGCCGTCCCCGCTCCCCGCTTGCGAAAATCTCCGCGCGAGTGCTGCTGCCGCCTGGTGTCAGCTCACCGAACCACACTTCCTTCTGCGGGAGCAAGGAAAGGGTCGCTTCCCGGCATCGTGCGGACTGTCCCTCAGGTGACGATCATCGGTGGGCAGTCCTTTCGCCTCAGCGGGACGCTGACGCTCTCCGCCAGCCATCGGCAACGAGGATGCTCGCAGAGTGCCTCGGCACGGCCGGCTCCGGCCCCTGACGTCATCCACATCAATCAATAACAGTGCGCGCTTCCAAGTTGGGTCGTGATCTTTTCGCGACATCTTTCCTGGACCATTCTCCGAGGCGGCATTAAACTCCCTTCTCGCTCCAGCAGCTTCCTATGCAAAATTCACAAGGACCTGGCACGGAGAAGTTCTCGAAATGGTAGCGCGTTGCCATTGAGACGCATCTTGTGTCTTTTTCACGTGAGCCCTTCCGATCCGATGAACCAACAGAATACCGTTTGCTCAGCCTGCGAGGAGCAAGATACTTCGAAGATACTTGTTATCACGAATGCCCTTTGGTGGGGGGGGGGGACAGGGAGGGTCGCCTGCGGGGCAGAAACCGACAGGGTCGAAAAAAACGGACTGCCCTTTGGAAAGCGAAAACCAGCCGCCTACACAAACGTGCCCACGTACACGTTTGCCTGCGTGCTTGATTTTGCACTCGTTCTTGTCTCTTCTTGCGCCACGGTGCTTCCGACGAAGAGGAGCCACTCTGCCCCGCGGCGAGCGCGCACAGCCCCCCCGGAGAGATCGGCGCCGGTCCACACGCGTTCCGCGCTGGAAGTCCAGTCGGCTCCGGAGCGCGCACGAGGCCGTGGACTCTCAGAACCGTCGCTTCGGCGAGCTCCTGCGTGGCCTCCGGGAGCCGTGGCGGAGGCGGCCCTCCAGCGCTCCCGCACCAGGGAGTCACCACCGCGGGTGATGAAACCCCCTTCGGGATTCCCTTATTTATCCTGCTTTCCTTCCACCCGTTGTTTTTTTGAGGTTCACTGGATGCTGAAGAACCGCTCTCCTTCTTAGCGGGCGCTCACGAAGCTCCTGCAGAGCCGTCACTCGGGCCCGCCCTTGCAGCGCCCCTCTCCCCCCTCAGGCGACGATCAACAGTGGACAAAAGGACGGCACACTGTTGAAATCGTCGCCTGAGGGACGGTCCGCACGACCGTTTCCTTCTTCTGCGGAAGTGTGGTTCAGTGAGCTGGCACCAGGCGGCAGCAGTGCTCGCGCGCAAAGTTCCCCCCCCCCCTCCGCGGGCGCCGAGATTTTTGCACGCAGGCTCCCGGGATGAGGCGTGTGATAACTCTTCAAGATAGGGGGTACCCCGGAGGGACCTCCCTATGATTCCAGGAAGGACTTCTGAAGAAGGAGTCCGTTACTCTTAAGCTTGGGAGGGAGGTCCTAAGGGAACCCTCGCTTAGCTGTCTCCCGAGGGACTGACTCTTCTTCAAGGGAGCCGCACCGCGCTTCTTCCTTCTCAGAATACGAATCCCGAAGGGACGCTTCCCAATTTCTCTGATGGGTCGCCTCTTGAAGGGAGCAGCACTCTTCTCGACACTCTGGAGATGTGTCAGTCAGCTCCATGGTATGCGATGGAGGGTCATCCCCCAAGGGAAGACACGGCTCCATCCGCGCAACCAGAGGGGAACTCCAAAGGGCTCGTGGGTTCCTGGAAGGATCCCGGAGGACTTTCGATCCCTGCCAGTCAGAAAGGGTTTCCGACGTCCACCCTTGCCACATTCGAAGCCAACCGAGGCCAACCAGCGTCATCCTGCCCTGGGGAACTCGGAACCTACGACGCGCCCATTTCCCTGGCGTCGACCCTCTCCCTGGGCGGGATTCGAAGTCGCGTCTCCCGGCTACTCCGATAGCGGAGGCCGTAGCCACACGGCCGCCAGAGCGGGCGGCGATTGTTCACGCGCGGCGGACTCCCGGTTGGCGCCGCGATAGCGACGCTTGAGTTGCCTCCGCGCCACCATCGCAGCCCTCCGCGTGTTGGAGTTTCGGGAGCAGCGGAGTGACGTCACCAGCATGGCAGCCGCCTGCGTGAAGGCGACTGCCGGGTGGTTGGTCTCACCTGCAAGAAGGAGAAGCCTGCAGCCAGCGCCGCTTCTGGAAAGAAGGAGCGAAGACCCCTATTCCCCTGCTCCCTCTTATTCCTTCATTTGCGTCCCCTCTCACCCATTCGGTACTTCTCGCTGTTTACGAAGAGGGAGCGGGCGATGCCAAGGGCTCTTGTTCCTGCCATCCTGTCTTTTTATTTCGTTCTTTGCCATCTCTCTCATCCCGTCCCGGATTCTGGGGTGGCCTCCCTGCGAAAGCGCATCCCTCCCTTCGAACTTCCTCCTCCGTTGCCCGCCGGGAGCTTCGTTCCCAACTGGTTTCCCAATGAACTCCCTGGAGCTGCGGGAAGGAAAGCTCCGGGGACTGCGAGTGTCGCTCGCTCGCTCGCCCGGGAATTTTCCCTCCGCGGTCCCCGCAGTGTCGAGGATTCTTGGGGCCATCCTCCCGTCGTCCGGGAAACGAAGAGTCGGCGACGAGGAGCGCGGCTGGTCGCCAGGATCACGCGGCCTGCTTTCACTCCCCCGAAGTCCGGATGGTGCCGCTGTGCTCTGCCGTAGCCCCGAGAGCGGACCTTCGCCCCCTCTTGCGGCTCTTCCCGGAGGCTCGATCTGCACCGCCTCAGCGGGACTGCGCCCTCGAAGGCCCCGTGACCGGCGAGGCGTATCCCGCAGAGGAACGCCCGACAGGGAGACCTCCGGTTGGCAGGATCCACGCGACACCCGTCCCGCGGTAGCTCCGGAAGGCAAGGGAAGTCCCCCCCCCACTCCCCCTCGGAGAAGCCGTTGCCATGCCTCTTATCTGGGCTCGATAGCGGGCATCTTGGAAACGCCGGAGAGACCCATTCAAAAACTTGCTGCGGGGAAATCGTTTCCCGGAGACGCAGGACCAGCATCGCGGGCATAAATCATGCGTCCGGGAGCGGGGGGGGAACGAGCAGACTGCGCGCCGGTTGCCATCGAGACGACGACGCTCGTCCCTGGAAGCCGAAATTTTATCGTTGCTGAAGTTTCGTCGCGCGCCGTTCCGCGCGCTCCCAGGGAAACTGCGTCCCCCCATGATGGATGGGCCGCCCTCCCGTCTTCATCTTCCGGAAATTTCCTCGCGTTTTTTTTTTTCTCGCATAGATGGGGGATCTTCCTCCCTTCCCCCCTTCCTTGGGAAAAAGTCCGGGGCCCTCCGGAGTTCCGGGAAGACTCTGCGCGTCTCGCGCCGCTTGGCACGGCACCGAGAGAGGCGGCGGCAGCGGGCGTCGATGGCTCCCTGCGCCAGCGGCAGGGACCGCTTGAAGTCGAGTCGGGAGAGGGAAGGAGGGGGGGGGAGGAGGAAGACGGAAATTTTCTGATCAAGGCGAAGACGTCTCGACGGGACTGTCGAGACCTCCCCCACTCCCCCGATCCTCATGGGGATGCGGTGATCTCCGCCCCGGCAGCCGCATCCCGAGCGCCGGCGCGAGGGCATCCCTCCGAGAGTCCCCGCATAAATTGGCGCCATCTATCAACCCTGCCCTACCGTGGGCACTTCTCCTCGGAAGGGAACGGCGAGGCCCACGGTGTTCAGCACCGTCCTTTCAATCAGGGAATGCAACTCGCGGAGGAGGAAGCAACGCATCTTCCCTCTTCGAAAGCAATCGGGAGACGGAAGCAAGGACGGCGGAAAGACTCCTTCCCTCCCTCCTCCTCCTCCACCTCTTCCAGAAAAGAAAGGATGGAAATGTACTTTTCCCCTGAAGGTTGCTTTGCCGGTTACGGCGCAGGAATTCTCCGTGCCTGTGGGGGAAACCCTGCCGAAGCTGCTTCCGGGAGGCGCGGGGATTTTTCGGGCCTGGGGCCCTTTTCGATTCGGGGGCCACCTCTGCTTGTGCCTCATGCAAACGAGTGAAGACCTCCGAAATGGAAGAAGGGCGTGACCGCCGTCCGAAGGAGTTTTCGCCGCCGGCCAGATGCGAGCCGCAGCGGATGTTCTGAACTGGAAGGGGGCAGCCTCGGGGCGACTGAAGACACACCAAGCCCTGGGCGCCTTCTCGAGTCGATCCTGAGGGGTGCGAGATGGGGAGAAGGGTGGCGGCGAGCCCGGGGAAGCCGCCTCGCTCCCTTCCAGGCCAGGGACGGGCAAGGAGGGCACCACTCCGAGGAGCGTGTCTTTCCCGCCCGGCGCCGCCGGCGCTGCTGCCGCGGAAACCGAGCTCCTCTCTTCCCGATTGCGCCTTGGGACCGCGGTCCTGAAGACCGCCCACACGGCTCGAATTGCCCCAGCAAGGATCGCGGGCGCCGCTCTGGATGCGTCACGGGTTTCGTGTCTCCCCGCGAGATGACTCTGGGACAGCATCGGGTGCGCATTGTTAGGATACTCCCTAGCTCTCGCTGCAGGATTCCCCGTTGACTAGAGTCCCGGAATTGAGAGTGGACCCTTCGGAACCCTGAGAAGAAAGCATAGAGGATTCTGTGACCTCTTTCTCACCCAAAGAGGTCCAGGGCTCCACTGGCCCGAATCTCAGGGGCACCGCACTCTCAGCACCGCTTGGCGGCGTTCCAGCCAAGCACCCCAGGCGGGAATCCGGACAGCGAAGGCGCTTGACATTCCGGGAGAGGAGCAGGGATGATTGGATGCGTAGTGAGCGGGTGCTTTCCAGCTCAGCCTTCCCTCCCATTGAGTGCCCTCCGTTCCCAGGAGGGACTCTCTCAACTCTTTCCCTGCCTCGAAGCTCTGACCCGCAATCGCGGACGGCCTCTGGAGGGGCACGCAGACCCACGGGGAGGGGGAAGGGCCTGCGTTTCCGGGGAACATAGAGGAGAAACAAGGGGCTGGGGAAAAGAAAGTGCGGAGCTGCCTGAGTCGCGTCGGAGGATCGAAAGGGAGAACACACGAGAGGCCCGTATCCCTGCTGCTGCTTCGGGCGTTTCGAGACTCCTCGAAGGGGTGCGCGGCACTGGACAGCCGCCTTCGGGAGAAGCTCCACGTGAAAAGGGAAGAACAGGCGCTCTGGAGGGGAAATGGAGAAATCATGAGGAAGAGGAAAGCGAAGAGAGGGGGAGGAGAGGAAGAAAAGTATAGAAGGAAGAGGAAAGAGGAGGAGGAGAGGGAGGGAGGAGGAGGAAGGACGTTCAATGTGGAGGGGCGTCCATCCACCTCTGGGAAGCAGCCGGGGTCAACGTGAGAGTATGGGGAACTACGAGGGAATCCAAAGGGGAGGAAGAAAAGAAAGGAAGAAAAGAAAGGAAGAAAAGGATACGCGGCCGACAGAGGAGCTGCTGTGGGAAACGCGTTGGATCTTTTCCGGAGAGCCCTCTCGGCGCTCCCGGAATCGGTCCCCAAGGAGGAGGGGGAGTTCCGCGCTCTCGCCTCCTGGTCCACCACAGCGGAGAGATCCTCTCCCTGCCCGCCCGCTGCGGGCTCTCGACCCTCGCTCGGTCCTTGATCTGAGCGTTGCCGAGACGGCTGAACGTGCGCCGGCGCTCGATGATACGCCATCGCCAGAGGGGAAGAGAGCCGCCTCCACGTGCACGGGCAGCTCCCAGACTCTCCCTTCCGCTCTCGCCATCGTACCGGCCTCGCCGGTTGAAAACTTCCCGACGCGCCTCTCCCGGAGACGCTCGCCGCTTCGGGATAAACAAACGGCAGTCTCCTCCCTGCTCCTCCCTCGCCTGCCGCCACTCAAACTCGCCCTCGAAGAGGGGGAGTCAGGCGGGTAGTCTGGAGGCCGCCAATGCTGCCCACACGGGAGGGGCCAGCGCCACTGAGAACTGCGACTTCGCCCAGCATTCCCTCGCTCATCCTCCTCGCTCCCTCCCCGTTTCTCTGCCCTGTGTCCCAAAGGCGCTGGCAGTCCGGCGCGACTGTCCCCCGCCGCCGCCTGCCGCCGTCGCCCACCCGCTGCCAGTGCGAGGCAGCCGCGGGAGGAAGCGAGGGGGAACGCCCCCCCGGAGGCGTTTCCGTTTCAGGAGAAAGGGAAGGAGGAGGACGAAGGCGGAGGAAGGTGAAGGAAATGATGAGGGGGAGGACACTTCCATGGTCCCCGTCTTCTGGAGGAATCCTCGGGAAGTGCCCGCCGCGCGGGGTCCCTCCTTGCTGGGGGTACCAACACCAAGGGACGGTGGAGGGGGAGAGGAGTGGAAGGGCCGTGCGTGGACGATGGGATCCGCGCCGACGGGCCTTTTGGGGTGCCCGCGGGTTCTAATCTCACTACTCCTCCCCCCCTTTTTTGTTTTTTTGGAGGGAAACTGGGCGAGTGGAGGGCAGAAAAGGAAAGTGGGGAGGGGAGGGGAAAGAAACGAATGGAACGCAGGAGCATTGCCAGTCCGGCCGGACCCAGCAGCACGTGCCAGGTCGCCGCCGAGGAGACAAAAAAGGGCGAACGGAGAGGGAAGGTTCTGAAATGCCCGCCCCTTTCCCAACGCACCTCTGTGAAAGGAATGGAAAGGGAAATTTCTAGTTTCCGGGACGCGGCGGGAGCGCGAGCGCGGGAGAGCGAGGGGTCCGCCTGCGGCTTTCGCGCCCTCCGGAGACCCGCGTCAATGGGAAGAGGGAGGAAGAGGAGGAGGAACGTCATCTTTTGATCTTCGCTCAGAAAGAGCGGCGGCGTTCCCGCAAGCCTTCGGGTCGTCTCCCGGGGGGTCTTCCGCACCAGGTCCTCGGGACCTGGGAAGCTGCCTGGTTGAGGGGGTGGCTATGGAGGGCGCGTCTCCTTTTGGAGAAGCTCTGTGACCTCTCCGGAGGCCCCTCTTCCCTGCCCTCCACCTCGCAGCCCTTCCCCGGTTTCTCCTGGGGGCTCGCGCAGGACGCTTGCTGCCTTTCCCTCTGCTTTGCCCGCAGAGCAAGGGGTGCTCTGCCCCTCGCGGGCCTTCCGGCCCTTTCCCTCCTCCGCAGCGGTGACCCGAGGTCGGGGGACCCGGACGAAAGGGGGAGGCATGCGCCCGGGAAACTCCCTTCTTCCGGTTACCGCGCGATCATAGCAGCGGAAGTGGCGACTACGGCGGCGGCGGGAACAACCATCGAGCGAAGGTGAGACCAGTGGAGATGGCGGAGAAACGGAATAGTCGGCACCAGCGGCGCCGACAGGTGCATCTCCGGGGAGGGTGGAGGGGGTCAGCTGCTGCTCCTCTGCCCATCCGTCCAATCCTCGCGCTCTGCTCTCGATCATTCCCCAGACTCTCCCTAGACGTCCTCTTCCCTCGCACCAGAAAGGCGCGGGACCGCTTGCCATCCGCGCGGGCGTTATGGGGTCAGACCTTTGCTGGCTCTTCTTCGCGCAAGGGGACACGCGGCGAGGACTATCCCCCCTGCACTGAGGACCCGGAAGCACCTGTATATCTTCACGCTCCGAAGCTTACCCACACGTTCTTTCGGGTTGCGGCGCGGGTGGCTGCAGGAGCGCGTCGTCAGGCGCCGCTCCCCGGCAACTCCTGCAGCACTTGCGGTCTTTCCGGGGACTGCCACTGGCACCGCAGCCGGCTCCCCGGAGGAGATCACGGCACTGACCTCCCTTCACGGGCGTGAGTCGCACTCGATCTCTTTCCTTCCTTTCTGTTTCTCGAGATTCTGCGGCCTTTACCGACTCCTTCCTGGTCCGAGGCCCTGTCCAAAGAGGTCGCAGCGCTCCTTGTTGGTTCGAGGACACATCCAAGGTCCCTCGATGACAAGAGCGTCTCTTCTCTCCGCCTGCAGTCCGCCAGTCCCATCCACGGAATGGACCGGTTCCCGCCGCAACCTGGAGGTGTCTCCACAGCAGCTTTTCCCTCCGGCTCCCATCCAATCCCAGCGGAAAAAGGAATTGACCTGACCTTCCCTGCCTGGTTCCTGAAAGCTCCTCTTGCCTGCTGAATAGCCAGCCTGACGCTAGGAACTCGAGATCGCCAGCCAGAGCTGCCATTCAGAGCTGCAGGAGCGCCCGAGCGCCTGAGGCCAGCGCTGAGGCATTCGACGTCCGCGCCACCGTGGCTACGTGTCTTCGGTGGTTGCCTGGAAACTGGCGCCTTGCTTCGCAACCGTCATTTGATCGGTGCCATCAACAGAGCCACCATCTTTGGAAGAATGTCGGGCGTGTCTGCCCGCTTCCTCACCGTGCAGCGTGTCCTTCCAGATGCTTCATGCAGGAACCGCGGTATCCCGCTCTGTCCTTCAAGGCATCCTTCAGGGAAAAGAGCATGCGAGCTCCTGGAAGATCAGCTGCCCGCAAATCAATCTCCTCGGGAGAGGATCAGTCAGTTGCGATTTCACTTTCTTCCCGTTCTGTTCCATCTCGCGCCGGACCTATTTCGAGGCGCAGCTCACAAAGGGGGCGATGATTGGGTGCGGGAAAGGAACGCGCAAGCAGATCCCCGAACTGAGGACCCTCCCACGCTTGAAAGCTGGTCAGTTCGATAAAGGAGGTCTTGAGATTCGATCAGTCTTCCACCTCCGTGCAGCCTCGAGCATTGAACCTGGAGCCGGTGGCGTCTTCCAGTGGGCTTCCTGGCAGCCCGTGGGGAGGGTGAGGGAGCGGCGCGAACCGGGTCCACACGGCTTCACGGTCGCCCAGCGCCGAGTGACCTCGGCACTCTCACAGCTCTTTGGGCAGAGCGTGACCTTGAAGTCAGGAATGGCCAAGCACCGAAGAGCTCGAGCAGGCTGGGGGACCCATGCTGAAGTAGGAGAGGGGAGGGGGGAAGGAAACACCTATGGATGCACTCTGGTCCCTGTGGGTCACTGAGACTCGGGTTTGCTGCGGTCAAAGCTCGACCTCTCGGTGCACCCGGCGAATCCACCGCCGCGTCCTGTCCTCCAGTCCGCCCCTGGTCCGTGGACCCGCTTCTGGGCGTCTCTTCCTCGGTAGCTCCTCGTTCTGGAAGCCGCAGTCCACGCGCCGCACTCGTGCGCGGTGGCCCGTGGTCAGGGGGTACACCTGACCGGAAGCTGAAGAGCTCTCACAGGCGGAAATCTCTCACGCCACTTCCTTTCGGACCGCTCCTGGCTTGAGTCCCTTCACGCCTGCTCCGCTGCTCCCGGAAAAATTGAAGTCCGCTTTCTCTCTATAGGGCGAGTCACTCAGCATCCTGGGGCCTCACTGCGCTTGGCCCCCGGGCCTGTTTCAAGCCACCTGCCCCAAATCTGTCCTCCGGCGCCTCGAACGCAGCTCCATTAAAGATACGTCGAGGTTCTTTGGCTGCTCCCTTCGCTCTCTCCCCCTTTTTTCCCCCTATTTTCCAGGAACGGCTCGTCGAGGCTCCTGGATTTGCTTTCATCTGCCGCAAGGAGCTTCTTGCGTGTGCAACGAATCCACCTTCAGCTTTGGTCCATTTCCCCGTCTTCCTAATGTGCGCTGTCCATGGTCAGCTAATGCCTCTCGCTGCTTCACCCTCCTCCTGTTTGGATCGGTACGGGATCCCTTTTCCTATGCCAAAGTTTAGCATGGAACAGCAAAATGCTGGAAATCCCACCGCCCCGTGGTAAAAAAAAAACCGTCGTCATCCTCCAAGCGCCGAAGAACCGCCCGCCTCCTCATGTGGTGTTCACGGAGACCTTTAGCACCGTCCGCGCCACTCGAAGGCGCGTGTGACTCTTCAAGTTATAGGGGAGCATCCTATGAATCAAGGAAGGCTTCAGAGGGAGGGGTCTGTTCCCCTCTTAAGCTTGGGTCAGGAACCCTGAAGGGGATTCTCCATCCTGGTTGTCTCCTAAGGGGACCTTTTCCTTGCTCTCTCCGGAGAGACCCCCCTCGACACTCCTCGTTTCTTGTCCGGAGGGAACCTGCAAGGGAACCGCTCCTTGTTTTCTTCTCCTCTAAAGAGAACCCCGAAGGGAACAGTGCTTCTGACACCATGGAGAGGCGACCCTCTGAGGGGGGTATCAGCCAGCTACATGGCACTCCGATGGAGAGTCGCTCCCCGGGACGGCGAGGGTTCCATTTTCGTGGCAGGAAAGGAACCCTTCGACTCCGTGGAACCCCGAGGTCAACTCCCAATCCCAACCGGTCAACGGGGGTTTCCTGACGCCCACAAGCCAACCAGCACCATACTGTCGGATGGAAGGGACTCAAAAATCACGACTCACCCCTTCCATTTCTCGGCGTCGACCCTTCCCCCTCGGGTGGGGTTCGAACCCGCGGCGCTTGGCACCACTCACGCAGACCGCAGCCACGCGGGTGCGTGTCAACGCGGGCCGTCTTCCTCCATCCAGAAGACCCTACGGATGGCTAGGGGGCGACACAGACTCCCTCTCGTGCACAGAGGAAACTTAGAACTCGGATCCCCTTGCGATCATCCCGCGGAAGATCGCGGGAGCTTCCGAAGCTATCCGGGAGATGGTGCCCTGCGTTTCGGGAAGAGTGGCGTTCCGCCCGCTGTCCAGAGCTGGCGGCGACAGCCCACTTTCGGAGGAGAAGCACGCCTCCGCACGTGGCAAGCCGTCTGCTGCGGGACCGCACGCGGACTGAGGACATCCCGCGGCGCTGACTGCCGCGCGGGGATCGCGCTGCGCGAGCAGGGTGCAGACGTCTCTGGAAGGTGGGACGGCAGGGAGCAACGGCGAGCAGACGGGGTCGTGACCTCCGGCTTGGTATCCCATTGCCTCTCCTTCCGTCTTTGGTAGAAGAAGGCTATCCAGAGTCTCTGTCCATCACCGTGGGGACAGAGCCCCACCTCCATCCCTGTTCCTCTCCATCACTCTTTTTCCTGCTTCCTCCCCGAGTGAGGCACGCGACCCTTCGTTTTTTTATTTGTTCAAGATGTTGAATAAATAAGGGAAGGTAAATGGGAACAGATAAGTGGGGCAGAGTCCCTGCGGCGTCCCGGGGTCGATGGCCGGGATCACTCCGGCCCAAAGAAGATTGAGCACGAAGGTCCAAATGCGTAAATCAGATCAGCGTGCGCACGCGGCGTCCCGGGGTTCCGGTCCAGCTCTTGCGAATCTCCCGCATCCCGTGTGAGGAGCAGGCAACCTCCCTTTTCGCTGCTCTTTCCAGGTGGGACCACGCCGCCGCATCCTTCGTCCTGGAATCTGCCTTGCAAACGGCGCCCTCCCCCCTCCCCCCGCGGGTCGGAGCGGCTGAGGCGCTTTGTCCGCTTAGCGCTCAAGCACTGTTCTCCTGGAGGGCCTCACGAAGCCCTTCGACACTGTCCACGTCCCCTTAGGGTGCATGTTAGCTCTTCAAATTGAGGGGATGTCCGAAGAGGGTGCCACCTTATGAATTCAGGAAGGCTCCGGAAGAATGAGTCCGCTTGGCGGGGAACCACAAAGAGAACCATCTCTTCCTTATTCTCCCCAAAGGGACCCCCTAGAGGGGGCCGCTCCATCGTTACTTACCTGGAGGGAACCCCGAAAGGATCAACTCCTGGTTTTTCCCTCCTCTGAAGAGAATCCCGAAGGGACGCTCCCCCATTCTCTGGAGGGCTCTCCCCCGAAGGGATTGGCTCACTTGACACTCTGGAGAGGTGTCAACGGCTCCGGAGGAAAGAGTCTGTTCCTCTCATGCTTGGGAGGGAATTCCTAAGGGAACTTCTCCCTCATTCTCTCTGAAGGGTTCCCCAGAGGGGGTCGCTCCACTGCTTGTTCTCCGGAGGGAACCCGGAAGGGATCCACTCCTTTTTTCTTCCTCCTCTGAAGAAAGCCCCCAAGGGAGCAGCTCTCTCCTTCACACTCTGGAGAGGGATCAACCCACCAGCTCCACGGTGGTTGATAGAGGTCCCTCGAGCTTGCCCCCCGAGGAGCGGTCCACTGACTAGAGCTGGTCCCTAGCGGGAGCCCCGAAGGGAATCGGATCTTTGACTCCTGGAAGGACCCCGGAGGGAGTGGCCACAAGATGGATGTCACCGCGGTCCAAACGACCATGAAGGGTCGGCTCAGGAGCTCCCCTTGTGTCCCAGTTCGGCACGGTGCTCCCACTGTACGGAACAGACTGACCCAAGAAGAGAACCTCCCAGTCTGCTGACACCGAGGAGGAGGAGAAGAACCGAGCCGTTCGGGTGCAGTAGCTGGACAGCGGCTACTTCTTGGAGCACGGTCCTGGAAGTTCCCCGGCCCGAGTGCTTGGCGCAGCGGTGCGCATCCGCCCCAACCGGGAGACCATTCACTCAGGGCTGTCGCGGATCCTGCCAGCCGTGCAGGGAAGAGTAGTCAGACATCCTACAGGCAAGCGAGACAGCAGAGGTGGAAAGGCATGCGGTCGATTCCGGCGCCGTCGGGGCAGCCGCGTGCCTTTACGGCGCTGATTCTTCGCGGATTCCTCTCAGGGAGCTTGGGACCTGCTAAGCCCGTCACAAAGCGAACGGAACTCTGAGGCTGGCGGAGGAGCCGAGGAATCCCTGCTCGACGTGGGTGGGAACTCCCCATTCCCCCTCCGTTCTCCTTCTTGAAGGTCCCGGAGCCCCTAATCCTCCGTCGCTGATTGGGCGCGGAGGTCGGGTCCCGTAGCAGCAACCGCCTTTCTGATCCGGGCTCATCTTCCCCCGTTCCGGGATGCACGAATCCCTGAGCCCGGTTGCCTGGAACCCGGAAGGGACCAAGGGAGCGGTATTGCTCGGGCGCTGCAGCAGCGACGGCGCCGACGAGCGCGCAGTCGTCCCGTGGCCGTCAGAGCTCATCCGAACCGGATGTCACCCGCTCGTGTCCACCCATGTTCCCGCGGGACGATTTCGCAAGCCGCGTTCCTCCTAGAAGATCATCCCGAGTCGTTTGGGATTCATCCGGTAGCTGTCCATCACGCTATGCTATGTGCTCTGCAGCCCTCTTGGATCTGCCCTCTTGGATGCCAGAGACGAGCGACCGGAAGATTTGCCTTTGAGACCTACCGGATCCTCAGAAAGAGCGCGAAGAGAACCGCGGGAAGAAGACACTGTCTTCTGGTTTCTTGAGTTCCTGCCCTGGCCTTGCCTTGCCTTCCAGGCCAAGGCACAGGGGCTCTGGGTCGCCTCTGGATCTCCGTGCGGAAGGGCGCTGCCGATGAGAGCAAGCCAGAGACTCTCCTCGCTTCTATGGAAACGCCTCGAACGACGGAGGATCCAAAGCACCACGACGGGCGCTTCTCCCAGGCGCAATGTTGTTTTCCCTCATCTCCGCCGCCGCGAGGTGGCACGCATGGAGTCTCTCCACTCTGCTGCTTGGCGGCAGAAGGCGGTTGTGTCTCGGGCTGCGTTCCAAAGCATGCTTCCGGTAGAACTTCGTCCTCTGCGTCTCCTCCGTGGAGGTGCTGCAGGGCTAGAAGTTCAGAACCCTGGTCGCCTGACCACTTGCTGCAGCGCTGTCTACCCCGAGGGCAAGCGACGGCAGAAGCCTGCAGGTGGGGTGGAATTTCTCCTGCGCTACCTCAGGAGCGACCAATCCTCCAAGCGAGCCGGGCAACGAGCTAGCTGGTGGACGCCGCCACTCTTCGATCATGAACGAAGAGGCTACGTCGGTGGTCCAAGCTGTCGACGGTGCTGGGTTTTCCTCCTCGTGGAGAGGGAGCCACTGCCGGCCGCGCTGCTCCCTGACCCCTCTCAGGCTCGTGACTTAGGTCTTTCCCCCCTTCCTTCCCCATCTCCGGCGAGCCTATGGGAGATGAACTCAGCGCTCGCTTGCTGTGCTGGCCAGCCGGAATCCATCCGCCTCGCCTCCTCGGAGGAAAGGATCCTCGGAATCAGGAAGAGGCGCCGATCAGTGATTTTTCCGGAGAGGTAAATTTCATTAAGTCGAAAGGAGCTCCGGCAGCAGGTTCCCGTTCTTCCTGGCGGATTCCTAGTTCATGCGTGAAAGTTTTCGGATTCCCGAAGTCCTCCATTTGCAATTTTGATTTTCGATTCTTCCGCACAGGACTCAGTCTCCCGTCTCGAAATACCTCACCCTCGTCTCCGTGAAGAGACTAGGGATAGGTGCGGGAAGTGTGGCCTCATACGAGTCGTCCCCACCTCGGCTGCCGACACGTGCCGTCATTGGAGCACAGTGACGAACTCCCTGCAGCCGCCTATCCCAGCTCTTCTTAAGGCCACGTCGGGATGCTGGCTTAGGCATCCCGATGCTGGAGAGAATCAGGCTGGAGGCACAGCTCCGTGTGTCGGCCCTTCGCGGCAAACGGTGGCTTCCCCGTGGTGTGCGCGTCTGCACGCGTCGCCTCCCAGCGATGCGATTGGCAGCGGATTGCCGTTGCTGATGAGATCCCAATACCATAGCGGGAGATTTGACTTCTTCCTGAGGCAACTCGCCTCCCTTATGGAAACCCCTCAATGGATCTCTCGACTCTCCTCCGAACTCTACTACTTGGCGGCAGGAGGCGGTTGTGTCTCGGAGGCTGAGTTCCAAGGAATGCTCCCGGTGAAACTTCGTCCCACTGCATCTCTTCCTCAGCCATCCTTTGGCAGTGGTAGTGCAGGACTCGAGGGAGTTTTTGACCCTGGCCGCCACATGTCTTCCCGCAGCGCTGCCTGCCCTAAGGACAAGAGACCGCAGCTGCCTACAGGCGAGATGGGAGCACTTCTGCGTCACTGCGGGAGTGACCAAACCCTCCAAGCGAGCTGGTGGACGTCGTCACTCCTCGTACAAGAGCGAAGGGAACACGCCGATGCTCCAAGCTGTTGGGTGCACCATTCCCCCCAGACTAACTCGTTGTCCCCCTTCGTGTTCGAACACTTCTGCGTTTCCCTCAAGCTGGGGGCAGGTTGTGCTGCTATTTCTGCACTGGGGCTTCCAGTGCAATCCGTTCCTGAGCCTCGCCTCCGGGGAAGTTGCCTCCCTGAACTGCTGGTTCCAGATGAGGGTCGGCGGAGTCGACCCCGCACCCGTCTTTCGACTGCGCTGACCTCGGCGGACCGTAGCGGAGGCTCAGCTTTGGTGCTTCAGCAACAGGAGGACACCGTCCTTGACCTGCCGCGGCGGTTCTTCGCTCGCGGGGCGGACTCTCGACAGGTTGCCCCCGACCGCCTGTCATCACGGCCCGCCACTTCTTGAGGAAGAAAGGGCTGCGAAGGGAGGCTACCTGCATGGCGGCTGCCCACACAAGGACAACTGCCAGGTGCCCTCACCTGGAAGGGGAAGCCGAGCGGGAGATCCAGCAGATTTTAGCGGAACGAACGGCCGAAACGGGTGATCCCTGTCCTGACTCTTCCCCTTATGTTTATCTAGTGACTGTGCCTTCCCTCCCCTGACGGACTTTTCCCGTTGTTTGAAAAGGGACGGGAAAATCCAAAGACCCTTGTCCTGCCCTCCATTCATTCTTTTCTTTTTTTTCTCAACTTTTATCCTCTCCCACCCGTTCCGGATTAGTGGAGAGACCGACCTGCGTGTTGGCTCAGGTCGGTTCTTTGAACTTATTGTTGTTACTCTTTGGCAGCTTGGTGGTTCCCAACAGGTTTGTTCATCTCTTCAAGAAACAGCCCGGCGTGACTGAGTGAAAAATCTTTGCTCCTCAAGAGTGCAGACGAACTCTGGCTCGGACTTTCCCTTCGAGGAGGAAGGGGAAAAGGGAGCGTCCATTTCTGGACACGAGAGCGAGACGGAAGGCCGACGGTTCACTGCACACTTCCTCATCCCCTCTTCGAAGGGAACATCCGGGCCAGTGGCCTGCTGCGCTTTCGAGGAGAGAAGATTTTCCACCCGGTCGGTCCGGGAGATCGTTCATTAACGAACGAAACAAGTTGGGAACGATCGAGACTCCGGGAAGAGCCGCAAGAGGGGGCGAAGGTCCGCTCTCGGGGCTACGGCAGAGCACAGCGGCACCATCCGGACTTCGGGGGAGTGAAAGCAGGCCGCGTGATCCTGGCGACCAGCCGCGCTCCTCGTCGCCGACTCTTCGTTTCCCGGACGACGGGAGGATGGCCCCAAGAATCCTCGACACTGCGGGGACCGCGGAGGGAAAATTCCCGGGCGAGCGAGCGAGCGACACTCGCAGTCCCCGGAGCTTTCCTTCCCGCAGCTCCAGGGAGTTCATTGGGAAACCAGTTGGGAACGAAGCTCCCGGCGGGCAACGGAGGAGGAAGTTCGAAGGGAGGGATGCGCTTTCGCAGGGAGGCCACCCCAGAATCCGGGACGGGATGAGAGAGATGGCAAAGAACGAAATAAAAAGACAGGATGGCAGGAACAAGAGCCCTTGGCATCGCCCGCTCCCTCTTCGTAAACAGCGAGAAGTACCGAATGGGTGAGAGGGGACGCAAATGAAGGAATAAGAGGGAGCAGGGGAATAGGGGTCTTCGCTCCTTCTTTCCAGAAGCGGCGCTGGCTGCAGGCTTCTCCTTCTTGCAGGTGAGACCAACCACCCGGCAGTCGCCTTCACGCAGGCGGCTGCCATGCTGGTGACGTCACTCCGCTGCTCCCGAAACTCCAACACGCGGAGGGCTGCGATGGTGGCGCGGAGGCAACTCAAGCGTCGCTATCGCGGCGCCAACCGGGAGTCCGCCGCGCGTGAACAATCGCCACATCAAGTCCTCGGCGGTGTCTCCCTGGTTGCAGGAGCGCTGAAGCCAGCCTCTGTCACTGCTCCTGGAGAGCACCGCAGTCCAGAACAGCAGTTCAGTCCTGGAACAGCTCGTGGATGCGACTTCCCCGGAAACCTGGTGCCTGAGTTGATTGCACTGGAGTCCCTGGCGCGGGAACAGCAGCACGTCCTCTTTCTATCCCGAAGGGAACTCCGCAGGGTTCGCATACGGAGGGACCACAAGTTCTTCGGGGTGCGCGCTCGAAAGTTCGCTCTTTTCGCCCGAGAATGAGGAGCGACTTCATCCATCAACTAGTGCGCATTCCAATCCCTCCAGGGATGTGGTCCCGGCTCCTGCGATAGTGCAGGAGCCAAGATCGGCAGGGATGGCTTCCCACTGCTGTTCTTATGAAGCAGATGTGCGGTAGTTGAGGTGGGGACGGACTCTCCTCCGCTCCCTGCACTTAAAGTGCAGCCGGGAACTGGTTCGCTGCATCCCTTCGAACGGTGACTAACACCCTCAGTGTGCAGTACACCGTCAGCGCTCACGCTGTCATCCAGGAAGAGCCGAGCTGCCCTTCGCCTTATTTCTGTGTCCAAAATGGACTCCCTCTCTATCTGTCCGCCCTCCTAGTGCGAGAGTGCCGCTCCTCTTGAAATCAGCGAGCAAGTTCTTTGCAACAGTTTTTGGTCCAGAAAGTGGGACATCCTCTCATCCAGCTTCCTTCTGAAGTCGGCTCGTACCGATTGAGGTAAGAAACCTCTTGCTTCGTGAGTGTGTCTTTCCAGGGAACCGCGTTCAGCCCTGGAGGCTGAAGAGTCCTGCTCAGGGGTCGCTCTTGAATTCCCGGCGTCTCCGGGAGGGCAGTTCGGCTTCATGGCTCCCCGCCGTGAAAATTCTAGGGGACCCTCTGGTTTGCTGGTTCCTGGAGAAAGCGTAGGGTGGTGGTTTCTGAGGTGGCTGACGTCCCGGAACAACTCGCCTCCGATGTCCAGAGAGGGATTTTCCGATGGCTTTCAGGAGCACCCAATCCCTAGATCCGATGGCGCCGACGATCTCAACCGCGAGTGGTTCCGGTCGCTCCCTGGAGCTTGGCTGACCTGAGAGATGAAAACGACAGAGATGGCAAACGGTGACCCAGTTCAAGAGAGCTCGACCACTGAGGCATTAAAAGCCCGTGATTCAGGTCAAGGAGCTCAGGGAGCACATTATGAGCCGACGACGGCGAGTCAAGGGAGCCACTGCGGCAAGTGGACTCTCCCCAGTCGCCATAGACTCTATCCGAGGAGCAGATTCGCAGCTGACTCCGGAAGCAGAGAAAGGCAACCACTCTCACGTCACGTATGCCCTCCGGCCGCGAAGGGGGGGGGGGCGAAAGCAGCAGAGGATTCTCGAGGACTCATCCGACCAAGGAGTGAGGAGTTCAAAGGAAAGCACGTTTTCCAGGATCGTAAGGAACCTTCGTGGGAGAGTGCTGGGGCGAATGTCCACGTGCGTCGGTGTGGTGCGGCGTGCGGCAGAAAAGAAACGCATGCGAGAAACGGCGTTGCTTGGAGACGCCCGCAAGACACTCCATGAGTTGACCTCTCATTTGCTGTCCAGGTCAACAGAACTGACGGTGAGCTACAGGAGGCGGCTAGAGGCTTCCAATCAGCCAACCCTCGGAACGGAGTCAGGACCTACGGCCATCCCGCTGCGCTGTTAATCTTCTGCCTAAAACGTCTGTGTGTTAGCGTTTCCAGAGAGTCCAGGAAACCCGCTGCTCCCCAAAACCATCGGCAACCGGGACGCCGGGATCTCTGTGGAAATGATTATCATAAAAAACATTTGGGGTTTAGTATAAATCAAAGAATACTTTGAAATCTACTTTCAAGATTTTTTCCCGAGGCAAGTGGACGCTGCCTCTTTCGGGCTCTCCCGTCGTCGTCTCGCGCGCATTCTCCGTGGTTTTCCCTCAAGAGGAAGAGCGACCGGAAGCCGGGAGCGCAGGGAAATTTCGGTCTTCCCAAAGGCGTCGCGGAATGTGACGCGAGGGTCTTCCGGAAGGGAGAAACCGACTGGGCAGGAGGAAGAGCGGGCGGCGAGCATCGAACTAGCATCTTTTCATCAGGGGGGAAGCTGCGTCCTTGACCTTCCTGCGGAATGGGACGGATCGGCCGGAACATCTCCGTCTGACTTCCTCCCGACTCCATCCGATTCCCGTTCACGGAGGAGCGCAGGAAACTTCTTTGCAATCCACACGAATTCCCGTTCCTCCTCCTCCTCCTCTTTTTTTTTTTCTCCTCTTCCTCCCTCCCGGAGATAAAGCGCAGGTACAGGGAAACCCGCGGTCCAGTATCCAAGATGAAACGGGCATGCACGCCTGCATCCTCGTCTCCTCCATGGTTACCGTGTTCGCGCTCGGCCCGCGGTCCCGGAACAGCGTGATGGAAAGGATGGTGGAGTCCGGAACGAGCGGTATGCGTCTTGAGCATCTTTGCTACCGGGGAGCAGGGGAGGTCAGCAAGGTGGTGTCTAACGGAGGCAGCCGAGCAGGGGAGTGGGGGAGCACGGGTGCAGCAGCGAAGCTGCGAGGAGATGCTTGCAAAGGGGCCGGGGTCTGCCCACGTCTTTCTCACCTGTTTCTTCCGGCTCGCCCCCGGGAGGGTCACAACCGTGCGGGCCACCCCAGCGAGTCCACATCTGTAAAGAGCCATGTCATCCCCTTGGCAGATTCAAGAGCGCCCTTTCCTCCGGCCGAACGCCCCCAAGAGGATACCGGCGGCCCTCAGTTGGAGCACTCGTGGCCTTCCGTGGTGAACGCGACCGCCGGGGAAGACGTCAGCCTCGCCTGCCGCGTGGTGGCGCTAGGAGACAGATCGGTGAGTGCTTCGAGTGTTCCTTTCGGTTCGCTCCCCTCCCTCTTCCACCCCCTCTGGGAAGAGAGGTCACGAGGAGTCTCACTCGTATCGGGACGGGGTCTTATGGGGAAAGCAGCAAAGAGGAGGGTGAGGGTGCGCACCACACCCCTATAGTCCTCAACCCTCTCTCGAAAAGAAGCAAAGCGATCCAGGCAGTCGCTCATCCATTCAGAACACCCCGCCTCTGCTCCGATCCTCGACCTGGAATAGGACAGGGGAAGGGTTGACGGGGTTGCCCGTTCCATGCGCCATTCGGTCGCCGAAGCAACCCCGAGCGTGGGGTCCTCACCGGAATGCTCACAAGCGCAGTTCCCTGGGCGTCTGCCCTCTGAGGAACAGACCGAGGGGTTGGGGAATGGGGAGGGTGAGGTAGAACTAGACGTTCTCCGCCCTTCTTGTCCTGCGCCTCCTTGCCGGCACTGGAACATGGCAGGCGGAGGCCCTCTCCTTCACTCGCGCGCTCGGAGCCGTAGGGCCTTGCCTCGCAAGGGAAGGACGCCGCGTTCCTCGGTCCTGGGAAAAGCGCGGGGGGAGTCTCCCCGGAAGGGCAGCCTTCCCCGTCGGCTCCAGGAAGAGCAGACGGCTCGGATTCATCGGACTCTCCGGAGTGCGACGCTGGAGCGACGAGGATCCAGCCAGAATGGGGCTGCGCGCCCCCTTCCGACGAAGGGACGCGAGAAGAGTGCGGCTGCGCGACTCCAGGAACCTCCCGCAGGCACAGGGCTTATCCACGGGGCGAAGGGAGGCTGCTGGCTCTGGCGTCGATTCCCTGCCGCCCCTTTCCATCCTCGAGGTCCAGCCCTCTGAGGCTTCCCGCCGCTGCTGCCACCTGTCCAGCTCCGCTGAAAAGTCTGGATCCAGGGAGTCGCGCGGCCAACAGTTCCGTTCCCCTTGCTGATGGCTGCCACGACCGCGCTTCCGGCTTCCCGGTCGCTGCCCCTCCCGCTCGCTCCTTGAGGTCACCACGAATCGTGTCGACTCCCTCCATTCGCCCGCCAATGGAGCGTCTAAGCTGCTAGAGAAGGCTGCGCATCCTTTCCCCCGAGAGAAGACGCACCCGGTTTCCCGGTCCATCCCGCTCCAATGCTCCGCTCACCCCCCCCTTCCCCATCCGCATCCCTGATTGGTTCCCAAGTTCAAAATCCCCACGGTGCCTGCCCCCGCAGATATGGATCCGTGGCGCGAACCCGCTCCCTTCCCTGTGAGCGCGCCCCCGAAAATGGAAATCTCCGGTCCCTGGTTCGCACTTCTTTCCAGGCGCCCTCCATTTCCCGTAATCCTCTCTTCCTCCGAAGGAAGTCTCTGGGGAGAGGAATTTTCCGCGACTTGAGCCGTTCGCAGGAGCTGAGGATGCGTTTCTTCCAGGGGACGCCGGACTTTCCGCCCAACGTCGTACAGGAAAGAACCTTCGCGCCGTCCTTCCCTCCCGCGCGCGGGCGATGGACCACGGGACTCTCGGATAGGCGCGAGGGCGGGTGGCAGTCCGTCGGACCCGAGAACCTCTGCTGAAGCGAAGTGCCATCTCGTCCCCTCACCATCGGGGTGAGCTCCAACGATCGGGTGTTATCTCGCTCGCTTCCTCCTCCTCTTTCCGGGCAAGCATTGGTCCAGCATCCGAGATGAGCGAGCTTTTCTGCTACGACACAAGTTCCTCCTTCCGGGAGCTAGGCAGACGTTTTCCGAGATCCCTGGGCGTAGGCCTCGTCCTGGCCCTTGCCGCCATCCGCGACCAAAGCAACCGTCCCCTTGCAGAGCCGACGAGGGGTCCGCGTGTCCTCGCGGCACCAGTAGCTCTGGCATTCCTTTCCTCCCTCCTGGCGACGGACTCTTGGGCGCGGTGGCGAGCCGACTCGGCAGGGACATTCGTCCTTCCTCGGCGCGGGATGGAGGGGGGCACGAGACACACGCGCTCCCCGAGAGAGAGCGCGAATTTTTTTATTTATTTCCTTCCGGCGGTGGAGGTGCGAGCCCGACTCGAAAAAAAGGGCACGCGAACATCGGCTCGACTCAGGAAGCGGTCGTTCTCGAAAAGGATCTCTCCAATGAACAAAAAAAAAAAAAAATACAAAGAAAGAAAGGAGTTCCTGGTGTCTCGAATTCATCAGGAAACCCAACACTGAAATCAATCGGGCGTTTCCTGTCGCGAGGAGACGAGGAAACCTCGGCCCTAACGGGTTGACGTCCGATTACGCCGGAGAGCTCATCGCCCTCTACGACTCGAGAACATAGAAACGGCGTGGGGCAGCCACGGGAGGACAGCGCGAAACTGCCCGAGAGCTGCCAAAGGAGGTGCACAGAGGCCAAGGGAGGGAGGAAACAAATAAAGAGGCGAAAAAAACAAGAGTAAGCAGCTATCGGAAGATAAGGGAAGGGTTATAAGGGCAACGACCCGTCGCTCATGAAAAGAATTTCCGAATACAGGAGGACCGCGGCCAGACGCTTCCACCCGCGTCGAGGGGCAACCCGGTGGCAGGTGCGGGAAGAATTCGACTTTCGCTCACCTGGCACACTGTTTTGAATGGCACTTGCGACCGTCCAGCGGTGCCGAAGAGGGGAGACGCCACCACCGAGCTCCGCCACCCGAGGGGAAGCAGGGGTCGGAGATTCCTCGGGAAGGGTTCGCTGGGATCCGCGCGGAAGAGGGGTTCTCCTTCATTGGGCGGCAAACTGGCCTCGGCAGCTCTTCCGGTCGGCCGTTTTGATTTCTTCGTCGTCGATGGGAGGGAGCCTGGACGGCCAGGAAACGCCATCTAGGCTTCCTCCACGGATCGAAGTCATCTCGGGACGGCTTGCGCCACGCTGACATGAGAGGACCTCTTCGGCTGGTGACGCTTTCGAAGGAACTGCACGCAGGGACCTTGCAGCACACTCCCCAGACCCTGCGGCGTTCGCTCGAGTGCACCACCAGCACGTGCTCCACTCGGGCGCGTGGTGGCGGACGGCACGCAGCGCTCCACCCGAGTCCGCCCGGGCAGGCCACAGGCACCTAACTGATGACTGTGAAGATAAGGGCTCTCTTAAGAGGCCGAGGTTTTCATCCCTCCACGTGGTGACGGTGACCGGCCGTGTCGTGCGGAGCGATTAGGGGAGCCCGCATCGCTCCTTTCGCGGGGATGGAGAATGCCCTCCCTTTCCTGCAGATACGCGAGTGGCGAATTGGCAATCTGCGAATCTCGCGGTATGGGAAAAAAGGACGGGGAGGGGGAACGCCTGTTCCCCCTCCGCGTTGTAATGAAACTCACGTGCTCAGCGTACGTCAATCAATATTGAGTTCGCGGTTTCGGCAATCCAATTTACCGCTGAGGAGATTCCAAGGATGGAGGGGAGGATTTTTCGCAAAAGGGAGCGAAATCGGAAGGGTGGCTGGTCCATGCGCTCTGCCGACCGGGAAACGCCTCCGATGGTCGTCGCCTAAGGCGAGGATGGCAGCGGGCTCTGGGATCGGCTAACGGCACGCGGACGATGCGAGGATCATGAACCACATCTTGTCGCCACATCTTGCCGTGTTGACAGGACGATGTTTATGTACCGTACTCTGGAGGCACCCGAGAATGTTCGGAACGTCCATGCGCGTCTCGTAAGTGGAAAGCACGCCCCTCGCTCGCTCTCGCAGAGCACTGGAAATTCGATGCCAGGTGTCATGGAAACGCTTCCGATCGAGTGATGGTCATGTCCTGATTGGATAAGTCCGTTTCTTTACGTGAGTCAACAGCCATGTCTGGTAAAACTGAATGCGATAACAGCAAGATTGTGCACGCACTGATGGAACACTGTGGACCAATAGGGCATTGTTTCTGATTGCCGTTTCGTTTTCGAGTCCATCTATTGTCCGAAAGTCATGATCGCATCCCATCGCAGTCTCTCGAAGATATAATCTGGGTGCAAAGCTGCTCGGCAAAGCTGACAAGTTCAGTAGACTGGAAGATTCCACCGAGCCTGCCAACTGACGGTGCCGCTGGCAAACGGCTTCTTCGATGAAAGCATCATCAATCAGGGGTCCATGGCGGGGGACCCATAGACCCTCACCCATCCGTGATCCGTCTCCATGGCAGACCTTGGCTCGCGCTCGCTCTCGACTGGCACTTCCGGAAGGGCCGCTAAGCTGAGCGGAGGGCGCCGCGCGCGCTCCTGGCGCAGGCAGTGAACCGGGAGCAGCCAACGCGTCTTCCAGAGGGAAACACCGGTTCTCTTTCTCTCCTTGCCCTGACCTGGCAGTCGGGTGGGAGCGGAGGAGGGAATCTCGTTGGTACGTGGCTTTCTGGCGCTTGTCCTTCGCGTTCGCCATCTTTGCGGACGACGCTCGGCGCAGGAAACTGCTTGCCGCCGACGTCCCTCCTTTCGGCTCTCGGTGAGGAAACTCTTCCGCGCACGAGCGCGCAGGTGCTTCGTGTTCCGCAGCCCCTTGCGCACACGCGAGCTCGTGGGGGGCGCGCGCTCGGACTCGGACGTCGTTCCAGTTTACCGAACTTTTCTGCGCGCGTTCGTCTCCCGAAAACGCATCTCCGGGAGAAACTGTGGGTTTTCACCCTGGGTGCATTAGGGCGTTTCTCGGATGGAACAGAATTTCACAATTTTCGTGGTCGGGCCACCGGTCCAGCCACGTGCATCTCACGGACAACCGGTACGCGGAACGGTGAGGTTCGTCCCGGCAGCAAAGAGGGGGGAGGAGGCAAACGAAGAGAAAAATAAATAAATAAACTTTGAGAGAGGTGCGGGAAGGGATCATGTCCTGGTAGGGGAGACCCTCTGCATCCTTACTTGGATGCTGGCAAGTTCTCTCTGAATATTTGCCAGGTGGGGCCATCCTGTTGCCATCTTCATGAAGCGGATGGCAAAGGGGGTGTGCATCCCTATCACCCGGTCCTCCTCTTGCATGGCTCTAGGTCGCTGCAATCCCACGAAGGCAGCAGCGGGCTGCTAGCGATGCTGATGGCAACAGGAAGGGCGTCGCTCACGAAGTGGGGTCTTACAGCGTCCCTGGGATTGCCACTCGCGATACGGGGGGACGTCGCGAAAGGTTCCCGCAATGGTCGGAGGGCAGAGCAGTCCACAAGCAGGTGAGGAGAGATTCACGTTCCCCGTACAGTTCGGGTCCACCCCCACTTCCGTGTCCAGCAATGTCTGCAGGCATTGCACGGGAGATCCCAGTGCAGAAGCAGAAGCAGCGCCAACCTTTGCTACTTTAAAGGGAAATTGTGAGTGTTCGGGAGCCACTCGGATCTTCCAGCGGAATATCCAGTAGCTCTCCCCAACGCAGAAGTCCTGGTGTGGGAGGCCCTCGGGGTCGCAGCGTCTGTGAGCTGGTCGGTCGTCCACTCACCCAGTCCTCTTCTCCTGACGAAGATTTCCACAAAGATCTCCCATCTAGCCTAAAGGCTGCTGCCTTTCGGCTATTCGTCTTTCTCTTCCCTCAGGGAGGGCAGCGCTGCAGCAAGAGATGTTCTTCCTGCCCAATTTTCGAGGGGTGCTCGGTCACCTCCCGGAATGAACAGTTGTGCACACCGCACAGGAATCACTGTACCATGAGAAACTGTGGAGGGACGCCGGCCAGGGGTCCTTGTGCTCCCTGAGGTCCGCCGCGCGCCGAAGCGAAAGCGCGGGTTCTCCATTTTCCGCTGTCGCGCTCCGTTTGCCCGTTCTGCGTCGCGAACTGAACTCTGGGGAGCAGGGAGCATCCCGCGAGCCGGCACACTCGGTTGACGCGCATTGCTGTTTGCTGCTCCCGGAGTCCGGGACTCCCTCCGCCGTTCTCCTCCCGACGCCTCCGACACCATTCTTCCTCGCAGGTGGTAAGCACAGGGGCCTCTTCCTTCGACCTCCTTCCGCTGGTGCTTCTTCGGGAGGGAGGAAGAAGGCTTCGGCTTGTGATTCGCCTCAGCAGGCTGAGGGTGCCACTGAGCGGCGGAGGGGTCACCTCATGGTCGCGCCAGCAGCGACAGACCGACATGGTCGAGGCTTCAGTTGAAGACCGCCTTGGATTCGAGCAACACTTCAGCCCGGGCGAGGAGACCTTCGCTCTGGAGTGAGAGGAGGGGGGGAACCTAATGCCTGGAGGAAGGCTGAGGATTGGAAGCGCTAGGAGAGCCCGCGGTCCTACCTGCATGAAACGACCGGTCCTTGGACGACCGTCACGGACATCGTTTCGCGGTCCTCATCGTTTCTCCTCCTGACGAAGGGATGCGGCGCGGACGGGAGCCGAGTCGAACGCCGGACCCTCAAGAGGTGTGCCCCAGCCCTCTCGCAGTTGCCCGGAAGTGTCCGGAGGCGCAAGCGTGCGTGGACGCCGGCTAACGCACGGAACTTTCTCGAGAGCGGTGCTCCGCCGGCAGCACAGAGCTCGGAAGGGGCAAACGAGGGTGGGGAGAGGATTCTTCCCGTAGGATGGGAAGGCAGGCAGCCCGTCCTTGGGTTCTGCTGCGAAAGGGAGAAGGGGCGTGGCGGATTTCTCCCGGTCGCCAAGTCGGCTCCTCCGCGGACGAAACTGCTAGCGGGGATGAAGGGATTTGGGGTCGCGTTCATCGACCTCGGCTTGCACGTGCTCGACCGCTCGCGCAGGACACGGGAGTACAGTGAGCAGGGAGCGACCGCGTCTGCTGCTGCTGCGCGCGAGAGCTCCCTTCCGGGAACGAAAAATAGTGCCAGGAGCTGTGCGAGGATCCTGATTTTCTCCGCTCTCGAGGTTTCGCGGAGAGGGAGAGAAGAAAAAAAATCAGAAAGATGAGGAAAAAGAGAAAAAAAGAAAAGAAAGCAAACGGGAGTGAGTAGGGAGGGAAATGGGATCCTTCCGCTTCCCCTTTCGAAAATTCGCCTCCCCTCTCTTTCCGCAGAGTTGAGCTCCGTCTCCCTGCTGAAACCGTCTCTCAGCACAGACGTGTGCGCCGCTGCGGAAGCTGTGCGCCTTCGAGACCCGGAATCTCCCCTTCCTGAAGCGGTTCTGGGACGCGCGTCACCCGGTAACGGCCGGCCGAGCCCCATAGCACAGTTCGATCTTCGCAGCAGAACGACTGCTCCGTTTCACCTGCAGAGAGGGACATGTTTGTTCTCGCGGTTGCCTGGATGCGTGCTGACTTCTAATACACCATGCCGCAGCCGAACACCAGGAAAAGCGAGGAAGGCTGACGGCTTTCTCCTCCTCCTTTCCTCCCCCTGCTTCTCCCTTTCTCCTCTTCCTCTTCTCTTCTTCCTCCTCCTCCTCCGCCTTTGCTTCGGGTGCGGTACACTGACTCGACGGCCCTCTCCTCGAGCATGGTCCTTCCCTTCCTTGTTCCTTGGGCGGATGGTCTTATCCCTCCAGTCGTCCGCTGGGGCCTGGTTCTGAAGTCCCTTTTGCGAGAGTTCGAGAAGACGGAGGAAAGTTCGAGAATGCGCATGGCGTCCCCTTCTCCTTCTGCGAGACTTTCCCAGCGCCGCGACCAGCCCTTCGCGCATCTCCACAGGGAATCCCGAACCCAACGTCCTTCGGAGGACGGGGGGCAAACAAAAGCTCCCGAGAGTCCGGAGGGATCCGTGGAGATTGTGGCAACAGGTGGGACGCCTGCTAGGAAGCGTGGGGCTCCCACCGATCCAAAGCTTCTGAGTACGGTACGGTTTGACGATCCGGCTGTACGAGCCTGCCTGAAGACAACGAGGCACCGGGAGGAGGCTCCTCTTCCGAGCGCGAGGGAGAAAATTGGAGGGGAGGGGAGTGAGGGGTCAGACGACCGCCGCGCTCGGGGGATCGATTTTGCCCACCGCGTTATGGCCGGGAGAAAAACCGAAGATCCTTGGTCCTGGCGAAGGAGATCAGTTTGGGCCGCCCGCCTTCCGTCTTGCTCCCAGGCTGCTCGTCCTGGGTTCCTCCGCGAAGGCATTCCGAACCCCTGGGAGAAACCACACCCACCGCAGCGAGCTCGGTCCACCCCAGCCAACCCACGCCACTCATCGCGCCCCCTGTTGGGTTGTCGATTCCCCTTCTCAGCTGGTTGAGCTCCCGGCGAGCTTCCGTGTCGGTCCGGCACACGTCCGGCGCCTTCTGGACGGGAACCTCCGTCTGGGCAGACCGGGCTGCTGGATCCCGGAGGCGGGTCGGTAGGAAACGGGAACGGGATGGCAGGGACGGCCTTCCTCCACGCAGAGACCCTGAAGGAGAGAGGCCTCCTCCCCCAGATGGGACCACCTGGAGGGTTTGGAGGGGTACGACGGTGTTTCCCTGAGTAGGATCTCCCTAGGAAAGTAGGAAGCGGCTGGATCGATCTGAGGAGGGGAGAAGGGGGGAGGGGGGAGCAATGGGAAGCAATAAAATTCCTCCGCGTGATTCGGAAGCAGCGGCGGTCCGTCTCATGGATCCTTCTCCCCCCCGCAAATGCAGATGAGAGGAAAAGAGAGAGATGGGAGTGGACTAAGAGCTCCATCTGGAGACGGCGGAAGTACAGTGTGCGCGCGGAAGACGAGCTATGCCGTCGAAGATACTCCCAGCAGCTTACCAGCTGGCGCGTCGTGGCGGCTGCTGCTGTTCCCGGACGGGCTCCCGGATCTGTTCCAGAGCCGACGCACCATGCTGAGGAAGGATGAACCCTATCAGCAGCATGCCGATGGCGGGGATAGTCATTATTCCCTCAGAGAAAGAACGGCGCGGGAGGAGAGGATCCGACCCTTGCTGAAGGCTGGGCCGGTGTGGATCATGGAGATCGCTTCGCCCGCCCCGCCGATCCCGGAAGATTCGGAAATCTGCAGATGCCGCCTTAATTCCCGAAACAGTCCCGGAACGTCGGCATCTCCCAGACGAGCCTTCGTTCCGGGAAGCCAGCCGCAAGGACGCGCGGAAGGCCGAGGGAGGTGGAGGAATCTCTCGCTGGCCGTGCAGGTCTGCAGCTCGCAGGGAGGAAGATAGGAACCACCACAGCATCCGAAAGTGGAGGCGCCTTCGGCACGGAGGATCAAGGAAGGCAGGAGAACCCGCGCCTCCTGGAAGAGTGTGCTACCCTGAACTGCTCTGCGGCTTCTCGCCCAGCGCGCTCCAGATGCGAACCGGAGGCGAGGCATTCCGAGGGAGGCGGCGCCCCTCCTCGCAGGTAGTGGCAGGGAGGGTGGACTTGCCATGGAGGGAGAGCCGGCAGGACCCCGTGGAACGGAAGGAATGGAATGGGAGAGGTTTCGTGTTCCCCAAATTCGGTGCTCCTCTCTCGCGGCACACCCTCGTTCCTCCGGAATGGTCTCCGGAGTAGAATCATAGGGCAACCGCTCGGAGTGCGTCCGGGTTGAGAACAGTCTGAAGGGGCAGCCCTTCAGTCTCTTGACCGGATTTCACCTTCTTTCCCATTCTCTTCCTCGACAGGAGTCCTCTTCGTGTCCCTCACGTCGATGGAGATTTCCTACTCATAGCGCGCGCAGCGAGCGAACCCGTCGCGTTCTGACTTCGTCACCCAACTAACGTCATCCTGCGCAAGGGTCTCGCGTCGCGCGCGCACCCCTGGACCCTTCCGCTGCCCCGATGGAGGATGTGTAAGGACTGCTGCTGAGCACCAGCTCACTGACTCTCAGTAGCCCCGGGACATCCGACTGAACGAGCAGGGAAGCAGATTTGAAAACCCTCTGGGACGCAGCTGGAAGCGAGCAGCTCCTAGTTGCATCCCCGAGCGCACGGTACCTCCCATGTGACACCTGAGGCCGCGGCACTATGCCTACCAAGGTGATTCGCTGCTTCCGAGGTCTGTCTGCGCGGAGGAGGACACTTGGGCGTGGACGGCCTCGTCTGCACCATCCGTCGTCTCACGAGAAGCAGAAGGAGGATGCGCAGCTGACGATGAGCATTTGAAGCTCCCTGTGGAAAGACGCGGTGGAAAATGGGAATCTCTGGGAGACGGGTTGTTGGTCCCGGAGGAACCTCGTCCCTCCGTTGGAGTTCCTACGAACCCCAACAGGGAGACGAGGGAGCGCCACCGGCTTCGCAGGAATCCGGTGACGTTCTGTGGTTTGGGGGGAGCTCTGGAAGGGGGGCTTTCCGGCTGATTCCTACCGCATGGCTTCTTGGGTTCCTTGCGGAATGAGGATGCAGGATCATGCGATTCCGGGATGTGTGTTGGGATTCCCGTGAGCGTCTGCGGAAATCGGACCATCGGCCTGGAGCGAACCTGGGCGAATCTGGGTGGCCAGGTTTCGAACCGGACACACAGATCCCGGTCACTCCGCTAATTGATCCGGGAGGAAGGAAACTCCCAACGGATCGGTTTCCAAGACAGCGAGTTGCTCCTGGTCTTCTCTCCTGCTCCACCACCTCCTGCTCCTAGTCTTCCTCGGGTGCGCAGGTCGATGTCGGCAGAGTTGACACGTTCGTTTCTGAGTCCCCCCCTCTGCCCTTCCCGTCTTATCTCCTCTTTGCACCGGCACTCCTGGACGACAAGCTGCTCCTGGAAGAGCGCAGGCTGCACGGTGCTTTGGGCGCTGCGCGCTCGCAGTGCCGGCGGAGCGCCGTCGGCAGTGGTCCAGGTAAACCCTGGCTCAAGAGACGCCCCTGCCTCATCCCGCGGCGACTCTCCTGACAGCTTCCATGTGACGCAATCCCTGGGGGAGCTGAGAAGCTCCTTCACCCCCGAGCGTGCCGGACGTGGTTTTGGGCGCCCCGCTGGACCCACTTTCGCCCCGCTTAGAACCGGACCTTCCTCCATTGTTGGTGGACCTCCCGTGGTGACATGAGTGTCCAGAGGCCGAGTCTGGCGACGCGCCTCCCAGAGCAGCAAGCTGCTCCCTCCCGGACATCCCTCACCCCTTGGTTCTCCCGAATCGCCGCTAACGGGGAGCGACCTGCCCTTCCAGAGTTTCGTCACCTCTCCAGGGGGTCGTTCGGGATCGGCTGGGCAGTGCGGGGCTACGAACGTCTCCGTTCCCAGAGGGGAGCGCTGCTCAACTGTCGTTACCAGGGGCGTCTCCGGTTCTGTCTGCCTCCTCCCATTCGATCGAACGCGATATCCCGAAAGACTGCTGCCGACGCTCTCATGAGGGGGAGTGAGGGGGAGGAAGGCAGACCTGCGCGAAAGATGGGGGGGGAGGGAGGGAGCTCTTCGCTTCAGCCCCGCGGGAGGGGGAGGGAAGGTGTCTCGCCAGCTGGCAGCCGTTTTCCTCCGGGAGAGCTCCGCCGGTCATCGGTCCTGAATCGGTGACCTGGTAGTGCCTCGAGCACTTGCATTAGAGGAAGGTGAGCTCGGCAGACGGGGGGCGCCTGCGACCGCGGTTCTTGCACGGCTGGAGGCACCTCGAAAACCGGACGTTTAATTAAAGTCGTTCCGTCGGGAAACTTTTGGCGCGATTCCCTTCCCGGATTCATTAGCAGATAGGAGGAGGGAGGAATCCCGTCTCACGGAAGCAACCCATCCGGCAGGGAGCCTCCACTACGACACCATTAGCTCTGAGAGCAGCGCTTAATGGATGAATGATTAATGGCACTGCGATAGTTTAATGAAAACTGGAGCTGGAGTGCCCGTCGATGATGAGCGATCGACGTCTCGGTTCCGGGAAGGGAACCGTGGTCCGCGCGTACAGACCATCCTGACCAGAGAGGGGTCAAATTCCTGGTCACCTCCGGGCGTCCAGGCAGGCATAAGGGGAGGGAGGGGCCCGCTCTCTGACCGCTTCGGCTTTCGCGGCCGCGACTCGTGACAACCCTGCTTCCGCAGGCTCTCTCCCCTCTAGCCTCCCCTCCGTTCGTGAAGATTCCTTTTTTTCCTGCTGTCCATGTCACCCAAGGGTTCGTGCAGCTCTTAAAGTCGGAGTTTGACCCCAGAGGGCCACTCTATGAATCCAGGAAAACCTAGAAGGGAAGGGATTGACCTGTTCCTTTGACTTTTGGGAGGCGAACCTCAAAAGAAACCTTCTCTTTGGAGGAATCCCTTTTCCAGGGGGTCCCTCCAAAGAGTCCCAAAGACTCCCTGTGAGTTCTCTGAAGAGAACTCTGAAGGAATGCTTCCCAATCCCTTTGAAGGGCACTTCTGAGAATCTGGAGAGGCAACCTCCTGAGGGGGATATCAGCAAGCTCCATGGTGCGCGATAGAGGGTCCCCAGAGACAGGACAGCTCCCTTTCCACAACCGGAGGGGAACTCCAAACCCGGATTCCTGGAATGACCCTGAGGGTTGAATTCGAATCCCAGGGGCCAATCAATAGGGGTATCCGGTGTCCACCAGTACCTCACCCGAAGAGGCTGACCAGAGCCATTCCGCATTGGAACTCGAAAGACCCACAATGATGCACCCCCCGTTCTCGGCGTCGCCGCTTTCCCATATGGGATTCGAACCCGCGTGTTACCGAGCCGTCGCGGGTTCGAATCCTGGTCACATCTTCTAACCCGTCTTCTTCTCCACCTCCTGCCCCATCCTTATCCCACGTCCTGCCCCTCTTCCTGTGCCACTTCCTAAGCTCAGTCGCTTCGAGAACTGACCCGGGAGGAAGAAAACTCCGAACGGGTCTGTTCTCAAGGCAGCGAGTTGCTCCTGGTTACACCTGCTCCACCGCCAGCGCGGACTTTTTTGCACCTCGGGGTGGTAGAGCCGCCCGAACGGGAGCTGGTGGATCGGCGTCCCCGCTGGAAACGGTAAAGCAGCTGGCGAGCGAGCGAGCGCGAACGTGGACAAGTCGGCAGCGACCTTCCGGGTGGGGCGCGGCACGGGGGCCGACGCCCAGCCGAATTCGTGAAGATTCCTCTGGCTCTTCTTGGATGCCCTCCGGCGGGTCCTTAGCGGCGCGTTGGCAAGAGGAACCTCGCGGACGGACTGCTGGGGACCCGAGGCAGGCGGGGAGGAGCAGATGGCTGCTACCGGGAGAACGCTGGGCTTCGCGGCCCGAGACGAGTACCTTGGCGGCGGGAGAGACGTCTCCGGTCGGCCTCAAAGACGCCGGTGGCCTTCGCGACACTCGGGGAGGGGGGCGCGCTCTCGCGGTGCCGCCCCAGGAAGGCGAGCGAAACTTTTTGGTGCACCCAGGTTTCCTGGATCCGCAGGAGGGACCTGCACATCCTTTCGAACGGTGTGATGACGTACACCAAGGACAAGAGGATCTCGGCCGTCCACGCGGAGGCGACGGACGACTGGATGCTCAGGATCAAGTCCGCCTCCGTCGAGGATTCCGGGACCTACGAGTGCCAGGTCAACACGAACCCGAAGATGGGTCTGTACAGAGTACTCAACGTCCAAAGTAAGCCCTTCGAGTAGGGAAGGGAAGGTGGGGAAGGGAGAAGGGGAACAATGCGCAAGACCAGGTGCGCGCGCGCACAGCTGACTTGCGGTCGCGGGTGCAGCCACCGCTTGGGACGTCGCCGGCACTGCAGGTCACCATCGGTCCGCACTCCCTGCATCCGATAATCAGACGGAAGCAGTCCATCCCTCCACCTCTTCCTGTGGGTTCTGTCCCTGCACTCTGCCCTCTCCACTCGTGCCGAAGCGACTGCAGCCCTTCGCCGCCCACGCAGTCCGAGCGAGTTCCCTCCAGATGGAGTTTGGACGAGCGAATGGAGGAGACCGCATTTACGGCGCACTCAGCACTACTCTCCTTTACCTCTTCCTCCTCCAAGGGACTCGCACCATTCCAAGACTCGGAGCGTATCCCGGAGAACCCGGATGCTCCATGGAAAGACCGCGTAGCAGTCGCGCACCTCCGTCGACTGGAGAGAGAACGTGGCCCTTTCGGGCAGAGGCCGCGGACATCGCGACGAAGCTCTCCTACGGAGTCCTGCGGGCGCTCCCGGATGCGTACGCATCCTCCGCGTGTGCTCTCTGACCTTGGCGGGTGCCCCCGCTACTCATAATCCGAGGTCCGGGTCAGAAAACGGACGGAGAAAACAGTAGTCACGGGTTCCTTGCCAGTTAGAGGGTGAGGTGGTCCACGACGGGATGCTGCAGCTCTTCCTGAGGGACAATCTCTCGCGGGTGCGCTCAGGAGTCCCCTAAGGGAGCCAGGAGTAGAGAAGAGTGCATTTAGAGAACTGAAGGGCGTGCATCGAATGCGGGTCAACAGAGTGATTAAAGGGAGAGGAAGGGAGAGGGAGGAGGGAGCGAGGAGGAAGGGGAGGAAATAAAGAGGAAGGGGGGAAGAGAAGGAAAGAAGAGAAGAGGGGAATAAGAAGGAGAGAAGGAGAAGAAAGAGAAGAGGAAGGGAGGAGGAAGAAGAGGAGGGGGGGGAGGAAATGAGGAAGAAGAGGAAGGGGAGAAGAGGAGGAAGGAAGGAATAAGAGGAAAGGTGGGGGAGGGGAGAGTAGGGTAGGCGGAAGCGAGAAGAAAGAGGGGAAGGGAAGAGAAGGAAGAGGAGCCAAGTTTCCTGAATGGGAGGCAGGGAGTGGCTGATGGTCACCCGCTCACCCGGAATTCTCGAAGCCGCCAGTTCCCTAGGGCCCATGGAGTTCTGATGAGCAGCAGGTCAAGGAGCTTCCAGTGATCGAGTCGCATCTTGAGACACGATCCGAACCCTCTTCCTGCCTTCCCTCGTAGAGCATTGGCTGAGTCCTGCTGGTCCCTTTTCGGCAGTTTCAGCTCACAATCAAATCACGAGGAACGCTCGGGCTCTTTGAGCATTGCGTCCATAAGATGGACGAGGCTCCCAAAAGGGGAGCCACGGGGGAGAGAGAGGAAAGAGAAATTAATGGTGTGAAGGGGAGGGGACTTACTCAACTGGAGAGCGATTCCGCGTTCGGCTGCTCCGGATGCCTTGCGAAGGCTACGGAGCGGGAGGTCTCCATCCGCAACGCCCGGCAACAAGTGCCATCTTCCACCCACCCACCCTTCCCTAAATCCCTTTCCTTCCCGAAGCCGGGGATCAGGGAAGGAGGAACTCGGGTTCGAAGATATCGCGGGAGAGCAGACGCGGGGAAATCCAGGATGGATTCTCATCCGCGCGAGAGGGCGATCTGCGCCCGACCCCATCCAGAACCCACGGACCGTTTTTCCAGACGCAGAGAGAATCGCGCTCCCAGTGCGTCCCCTCAGGCGCGGATGCGGGCCGTGCGTCTTCCGGTGCGAGCAGCTGGTGTGGATCCTCCGATCTCCGCGACGTTGGAAGGTCGACCTCCATCGAAATTCTGAGAAGATCATTGGGCGTGCCCACGAAGGTCCAGCGCTCTTCTGGCATGCTTCGTGACTAGTCAGGAGGCGCTTTCGAGTGCCAGCTGAAGCCGAAGCGCCTCCTTTGACCCATTCTTGGTTGGTTTAGGCGAAATTTCTACCGCCATCGCTTCAAGCAGATGATTCCTCCTTACAGGCAGCGAACGCCACCGTTCACAACGACCAGAACACTTCAAAACTCGGAACCACCTGCAAATCATTCGGTCTCATCTCGAGCCGTGCCACGGATCAGAGCTGCGGATTCCAGGGATCAGCGCATCAGCACCGCGGATTCCGGGGATTAGCGCTGCAGATCGAAGCAGATCACAGCCCATCCCCAGTCTTGTTTTGTATCTGCCAGCTGCTGGCTTCCCCCTGGGTCAGCCTTCACTTCCAAGGAACCCAAATTTCGCCTCCCAGGGTGCCAAGTTGGCTCCCCGTAAGGATCAAGAGCTCGTCGGCGGGCGCAAGAAGGTGGAAGAAGAGTCCCTGAGAGTGACTCAGGGTGGCTAGAATCGGGGAGGAACCGCCGAATCACCGCGGGGCAGCCTCCAGCGTACAGGACCTCGGGACTCCCGGCGGCTCGGCATAGCTGGAAGGTGGGGCGGACAGCCTGCGCAGCGACTCAAAGGTCCAGCGACCCACGGGGCATCAGGGATCTGTGGTGAGCCTCAACCAACAAAGAAAGTCTTGCCCGCGTCGGAGACTTTGTGGTTAAGGCTTCCGTGCGTGGCACCACGCGTCGCGGGTTCGAATACTTCGGCTAACGCTGTTGCGTCGCCAAACTTACCGCTGTTGCGTCGTTTGGTTTCCGAGTTTCTCCTGCAATATGGCGCTGGTTGGCCGATACATTCGGGCGTGACCCCGGCGGTGGATAAAGCCGGCGGCCTCCCGATGAAGGCCGGAACAATGGGAGTCGACCTTTGGGTCCTCCCAGGAATAAAAAGGAGTGGGGAGTTCCCCTTCCGGTGTGCAACGGAGAGCGGACCCCCTTGTTGGGGGGTCCCTCCGAGTCGTCGCCTCTTCGCGGAGAGTGCACAAGGAAGCAAGCGGGAAGCTGCAGCGCCCCTGCTTGAGTTTCGGAAGCGTCCCTTCGGGGTTCTCTTCAGAGGAGTGAACAGGAGCGGTTCCCTTGCGGGTTACCTCCGGAGAAGAAATTCCCACAAGCGGATCCTTTCCCGGGTTCCCTTCGGAGAAGTTGAAATGGAGAGGACCACCCCCCATTACGGGGGGTGTCCCTCCGGAGAGAATGAGGAAGGAGATTCCCTTCGGGGTTCCCCTTCGGAGACAACCAGGGTGGGAGGTGCGGTCCCCCCGTCCGGGGGGAGGATCCCTCCCCAAGCGTGAGAGGAACGGACTCCTGAGCCCTTCCTGGATTCATAGGACGGACCCCATCCCGGAGTGCCCCCTATCCTGAAGAATTACAAGCTCCCCTGCGGGTTGCCGCGGGCGGACAGGCGTGGAAACAAAAAACAGTGTGTTAATGTTTAAAAAGAGCCACGTGCGCCGCGAGGCACGCGACCGGCTCGTACTTAGCGAACCAAAAAAAAAGAAAAGCTGGAAGGAAAACAGCGAAGACAGAAGAAAAAAGAAGAACCCAAGGATTTTCCATCGTCCTAGGCCAAATAGTGGCGATCTCCTTGTGGGGTCGCTACTATCCTTTTGAAAAAAAAAAAAAAAAAGAACGTCTTCACGGACGGTGGGGAGTGCTCCTATGAAGAAGAGAAGAGCAGCATCCCCGGAAAGAAGCGACCGCGCTTCTAGTGAGCTCTCGCTGAGAGGGAGCCACGTCCAGGGCGATCGGTCCAGGACTCCTGACGGCAGTCTGTCCTTCGGCCGCTGCTTTTGTAGCCAGGGAACCAGAGGGAGTTGCCTCCGGAGACCCAGCGCAGTTCAGGCGGTGCTTCCAGCGGACCGCTTTGCTGGCGCGCTCTTTTTTTCCCTCCTGGCTACATGGCGACGCGGAGGAACGAGCGACGTAGGTGCAGGTGGGTGGATGGGGATGGGGAGGTGAATCCCGTGTCCTTCTGGAATTCCCTATCCCGTCTGAAGGGGCAGGTGATGTGCGACCCCGCGGCGGGGTGGGACCGGGGCGGAAAAGCGCGGACTCTGCGTCCCTCAAGAGCGCGCATCTGAAGCGAAGAGAAAGGCCCTCTATCCCCCTACCCCCATTAAGAAAAAAGGGGTGGAGAGGTGGGTTCGAACGAAGACGAACAGGGAGCAAGTCGTCCTTAGGCTGCGCTTCCGGGATTCGGGGAAAAATGAAGGGGAGCAGGGGGGAAGATTTATGTCGGGAAAATGGGGCGCCGCTGCCGCCAAGTTCCTCTGAGGACGAGACGGCAGCGGAAGGGAAAAGCAGCCGGGACCTCTCCTTGCGCGTGTCCGGGCGGGAGAGCCCCTTCTCGAAGGGAGAGTCGCAACGCTCGACCCAGCACCCTCCTCAGTAGAAGCTCGGGACGGGCTCCCGCCTGGAGGCGGCTCTGGCAGCGCCACAGTCTTCCGGCGGAGAAAGAGGGAAACTCCCATCGGAAGGCGGGGCTGGCAGGTCAGAAGAGGGGAGGGAAGGAGAGAAACGCGGCGAAAACCGTGCCGTCATCCGCAGTGTCCAGGTATGGGGTGCGTCACCTAGGAAACGCGAACGCTTGCCTTTCCGCCGTTGTCCTCTGTAGCCGTACCACGAGCTCCTGCACCACGTCCAAGCTTCAGGGAGAGGCAACCGACGGGAGGCCACCCTTCGGGATCACCGTATGCGGAGTCGCTTCTCGCATGAAACGGAGAAGGGCGTGGACTCAGAATGGACTCAGAATCTCTGACAATGGATGACCTTTCTCGGCCACATGGGGGAGAGACGGAAATCATCCCCTTGAGCGCTCACCCGGAATACAACGGCGGCGCGTCTCATTCTCGGACGCTGCAGCTCCTTCCCGGAGGGTAAATTTGCAAGGGAGCTCCCTGAGGAAGGCAGAAGTGCGTCCTGAAGGCTGGAGGCTGGAAAGGTATAAAGGGAAGAGAAGGAGGATAAGAGGGGGAAGAATGGAAGAGGAGAAGGAAAAGGAAGAGGAAGGAGAAGAGGGAAGGGAAGAGGGAAGGGAAGAGGGGGAGGAGTGGAAGAAGAGGATGAGAAAGTGAAGGAAGTACGGGAAGAGGAAGTGGAGGAAGAGGGAAAGTAGGAAGAAGGAATGGGGAAGGGAAGTTAAGGACGGGAAGATGAAGAGGAAGAAGAGGAGAAGGAGGAAGAGAGGAAGGAAGGAGGGAGGAAATCATGAGGGCCAATAGACGGATGCTAGAAGGACCAGAGTGAATCGCCGCTGTCCTCGGCGGTGGAGTCGGTGCCCAGCTTTCGTGCCCCATGAGGGAAAGGAGACGAGATCGCCGCAACACCGCCTCCAGCTCGAATCTCCCCAGGAGGGCGGAGCATTCCCGGCAGGCAGAGGTGGAAAGCGCGCTGGACACGGGATGAGCTTCTGCCCGCGACCGGAGCCCCTTCTGTGAAAGTTCTCAGTGCGGTCTCGTTCAGCGCCGCTCTGGTGGCAGCGGGGTAGGATGAGGCGAACAAATGAAGGAGGAGAACGGGGGTAAAAGATGCCGTGACGGGACCCTGTCGACAGACAAAAAGGGGTTGCGGCAAGCTGGGAAGCTCCTGGAGCACATGGTGGGGAGAGGCGGAAAGCAGAAAGAGGGGATGAGAAGATGCAACGCCCCCAAGGGACGCTCCTCCTAGAAGTGTTCCCGAGAGTTAGTAAGGGGTCACCTTTTGAATGGTCCCCTCTCCGTGGACTGTCCCATCCCCCGTGTCTCACCCGGACGCTGCCTCTTGCCGCATTCTGCCTCACCGCTTCACCTGCCGACCATCTCGCGTTGATCAGCGGGATCGGTGGCGCTCCGCCGGACCTCTCTCACGGCGGCACCATGATGGCGCTCAGGACCTGAAGAGTGGGCTGCGGCCTTCTAGGCCCGGGAGAACCTCCGTAAAATGTTCCCTCTCGACGGACATCTCTTGGAGCAGCCGAAGAGGTGGAGGGGAGGCAGGAGGGCAGGGCCATCTGTCCAGTTGGTCAGCACCCCGCCTGCCCGCTAGGAGGGAAGGGCACTGAACGATGAGTGGCCCTACAACCTTCCCACACGTGCCGAGCAACGACCCTTCCGCCGGCCTAGAAGTCATCCGGTCCGCAGCATCCTGACAGGTCTGCTGCTGCTCCTCCGTCTCCTTTCCTGTGTCTCTTCCCGTCCACCACCCGCAGTCGGTCCGCCGGCGGGTTTATCTCCCTTGTGGCTCACATAAGGGGCTAGCGGGTGCGGCGATGGCTCGTGTGCGACGCGAGGGGCCGTAGCCGCTCGCTCCTGGAGTCCGTGGCAGACGTGGCTCGGCCGCGTGTACGGCTCTCATGTACAGCAAGCGTGCGATCGATGCATGCTCTCGCGGCCGTGCGGCTGCGAGGTCTCCGCGCGCCTCACTGAGCCGTCACGGGTTCGAATCCCGTCGGGGAAAGGGTCCACGCTGAGAAGGGAGGGCGCGTCGTCGTGGGGTTTCGAGTTCCTTCTGCATGATGGCGTTGGTCGGTTTCTTCGGGTGCAGCACAGGTGGAAGCCGGATGCCCCCCTTGGCTGGCCACCGGGATTCGAAGTTGACTTTCCGGAAGGATCAGAGAGCCCTTAAGATTCCGGTTGGGAAAAGGGAGTCGCGTCTCATGGAGCTGGTTGATATCCCCCTCGAGGGATCGCCTCTCCAGAGTGTGAGAAGAATGCCGCTCCCTTCGGAGTTCTCTTCAGAGGAGGAGGAGGAAACAGGGAGCGGTTCCCTTGCGGGGTTCCCTCAGGAGAAGAAATTCCAGGAGCGGATCTTTACATCTTCTCCGGGTTCTCTCCGGAGAAGAAACGGGGAGTGGTCTCGCCTCTGGGGTCTGACCCCTCCAGAGGGAACAAGGAAGAGGTTCCCTTGGGAGACAACTAGGGTGGGGGGTCCCCTCTGAAGAGTAAGGGAAGAAGGAACTCCTTCCCCCGGGGCCTTCTTGGATTCACAGGGAGGTCCCTCCTGGTCGCCCCCTACAACTTGAAGGGTCAACATGCACCCTCGGGCGGTGTAGGCGGTGCTTCGAGGGCTCCATGAGCGCCCCCTGAGGAAGCAGGCGGCTCTCCAGCATTTGGAGAATCCCTCAAAAAAGAAAAATGTGGAAGGAAAGCAGGGAAGATAGGAGAACCGGAGAACCCTAAAGACTTCCGCCATCCTGGGAGTCGCTCAGGGAACCCGACGAACTGCAGGAGCGGACGGCCGGACGACTACGAGGTCCCTCAGGTGGCGCCGGGAGTGCCCGCGACGTGCGCGTCAAGCAGTTGGTCTAGGTGGACCGCGAGCGTCCCGTGGCCGTGGGGACGTCCAGCAACCTCCCGGGTCCCAAGTTTAAATCGCTTCCGTCCTGCTCGCGTCAGCTGACGGGGAGCGCATTTGCGAGTTCGGGAGATCGGGACTGCAAGCCACGCGCGCTCGTATCCCGCTCTCCTCTTCCCGTGCGTTTCCCTCACGTTCCCGGCTTCCCGGGTGTGGAGCCAGAGATCGATTTTCGACGGAGGCATCCCGTCTCTCTCTCTCTCTCTCTCTACCCCCCAGTCATCGAGGAATTTTTCCTTCGGGAGCAGTGCCAAAAGGGGAGGACGGATGTTCCTGGAAGACGTTTGAGCGCGGAGCGACGTGTGCCGCGGACACGTGCGCGGTTCGCGCGCGCTCGGGTTCGAGCGGGGCGCGAGAGAGGCGGAATGGATGCGAGGAGGAGTCCAGCGTTCTTCCGGGAGGGCGAGGCGTGCGCGCGTCTCCCCGTTCCCCTGCTCCCGCGAGACGCCCAGCTGCTCGCCCCCGTGTGAATCTGGCAAGCCTGGTCGAAGCCCGCCCGGGAAGGCGCGACGTCGCTGACTGACCCATCGCCGCCCGGTCACGCCGGGGCATTTACTGGACAGTAATAAACGTGCAACTTTCGTGGTGGGGCGTGAAGCCCCCCACAGACGGTCTCGAAATTGACCTGCCGGGTCACCGGCGCGCAGGCCGGAAGGGGTTACCTCAGCAGCGGAGGGGGACGAGGGAAAAACAAAAAGAAAAATTAATCAAGAACCCTCTGGAGGGCCGGGAAGGGATCACTGTCCGCTGGAGGGCGCCGGCATCCTTCCCAAGATGCCGTCTAAGTCCGTCCGAATAGGTTCCAGGTGGGGCATTCTGGCCGCCATCCGCAGAAAGCGAACGGCGAAGTGGACGGCGTCCCTCTCGTTCGCTTGACTCCATTGCACACCGCCACGATCCCTCGGAGGCAGCAAAGTGCTGCTGCTGTGCAGGGCGTTCCACACACAGAGTCGCACAACGCCCCTGGATTTGCCTCCGGTGGTTCCAAGGTCCGCGGCAAAGCGTTCCCAGAGGGGCCGGAGGGCAACACAGACCACTAGCAGGCGCGGGAGGGATTCGTGCTCCTTGCACCTGCGACAGTTGGGGTCCAGCCCCACCTACCCCGGAGTCCAGTGATGCAGCGGGAGGCCCCAGTTTAGTAGTCAGACCGCTGACTGACCCACGAACGGGGTCGACCGTTCCCCGATTCCCGCGGCTCGCGGAGGTCTCCATCGTCGTCCGACCGCCGGCTCGCTGCCCGTACGACCGCGCCACATCAGAAAGCGCCCGCGTTTCGTGCCACGCAACGTGGAAGGTCGGCTGCCCCTCCGCGCGAGCCCAAGACCGCCGAGAGAACCTGCCGGCGCCGACGCCCGGCCCGACCGTCCTTCCCGAGACTGAACCTGCAAGAGCAGAGCCGCTTGAAGGGACGGCCGGTGGAGGTCACCCTCGGGTTGCCTACCGGTGGGATACGGCGGGGCGTGGGCCGGTGCCGAGTGCAGGAGCAGCGGGCCGCTGTCGAACCCGAGTTGTCAGAACGCCCGCGGAGCTTTCCTGCTAACCTGATTTGGGCCCCGTTAATAAGTCGGCTGCAGAGGAGGAGCAGGTAGCCTATTAGATTAATCACGTTCCCGCGATGAATCTAATTAGACCGTACTGCCTGGATGGCCCACGAACCAAATAGCAGCAGCCCTCGAGGATGAAGAATTGATTTCCATGGAGGCAGCGGCGACTGCCGCGTGATGAGCTCGAACCGTCGATTTAATTAAGCGATTTGGGAGCGACGGTAAACCGAGGAAGAGGTTTATCTCGCTGCTGCCGCCGCATCCGTATCGGATGGAGCCCTTCCCGGAAAGATGACCGGTGCTCGCAGCTGCCGCCGCAACGAGGAAATCCCTCCGCCGCCCCCGCCGAGGGGGTTGGCCAGGGGATCGCGGTGGACAGGGAATTCGTCTCTGGACCGATCCCGGCGCAGATTGCCTATCTCGCGACGCCGCGGATGGAGTATCCCGGAGTCCGCGCGCGCGAGGGGAGCGCGGCGTGCGGGGAGCGTCCCAGCCCTTAATTTGATCCGCCCGCACCCCCGAAGCCCGCAGCAATCACGGAACCCCCGTTCCAGATCCCGACCGCCGAAATCACAGAGCGATCAAAATCCCGAAGGACCTCGAGGTGCAAACACGCGTGCGCCCCTCCCCGCAAAGATTCGTGCTCAGATTTATCTCAATACGCCCGGCTACCCCTATTTATTAACCTCCCTATTACTGGCAGTAATGCTATCGGACGCGATTATTAAGATTCAGTGACTCACAGTTTGCTAATGAAATTTCGAAGCTGCCGGTCATATTATTGGCATATTTAAGATTAGAAAAAAAATACATATATGGACTTATTATACATATTCATTCACATAATTACGCGCATTCGGATATACGGATTAATATACATTATACAAATTATAAAAAAATAAACATACATTCACATATATATATTTATATAAGCAGTAATTGAGGGTTAGTGTAGATTACAAAGATTGTAATAAACAAATATATAAGCTTATTTTATGTGTATATATAAACATTAATATATGGATTAAAATATGTCATGGAAATTATAAAAAATAAATACGTATGCTTACCATATGCATGTAGATTTATATTTATATATATTTATGTACATATTTTCATTTCTATATATATGCACGTACGTACATATATATAGAAATTTATTGGGTATTTACATACGTATGTTTATATGTGTATATATTTATACGTGCATATCTATAAATATGCATCTATATATGTATATTTACATGCGTATTTATAAATGTATATTTATACATGCATAATTATAAATACATATTTGTGTATGTATTTATGTGTATATTTATTTATGTATATGTGTACATTTATTCATGTACATCTATGTGTGTATATTTATTTATGCATATTTATATATGCATACTTTTAAATGTGCATTTATATGTGTATTTCTATATATGTGTGTTCATATATCTATGTTTATATGTATCTTTATACATGCATACTTATGAATGTGCATTTGTACATGTATGTTTCTACATGTAAACTTATATGTGTATATATTTATATCTGCATATTTATTAATGTACATTTGTATATGTATACCTATATATGCATATTTATATATGCACATTTACACACGTATACATTTATATATATGTATATATGTATTCACACACGTATTTTTCCATTATCTATAAATAAGGACGTAAATAACAAGCATATGTATATTTATAATAATCTTTGTAATATACGCAAATCTATATATTGAACTTTCGATAAGTATGTATATACAAAATACGCTCATATATTTATTTTTTGTAATCTTTAATACGCATTTGCATCCACAATGCAATGAACAACTTATTAATCTTATTAATTAAATTGTAGGTCACTGAATCTTGATACATATTTATGTTCCAATGATATTACCGCAAACAATAGGAACGTCGATAAATAGGAACTATCTACATGAAAATGAATTTGTATATTAATGTATGCAGAACGAGCACGCGTGTCGGTTTTTCATGGCGATTCCGGGTTTTGACCTACGCCGCGGTCACCGGGACTGCTGCCCTCCCAACTCGCCCCGCTCTTGCTGGTGGACTGCGGCACTCCTCGAGGTCTTCGTCTCTTCGAGAACGGTCGAAACACCGTGCCGTCCATCGTGTGAGTCCTTCCACTGGTCAGCGCACGGGAGAGCCCGCAGGCCTCGCGGCCCCGGGTCGGCGAAGTCAAAGTCAAGAAGACTCGGGCGAAGTCAGATTGACGAGAAGAGACGAGAGTGCCCTTCGGGGCATTCTTGTCGCTTCTTCCTGCAGTCGGAGTCGTGAGTCTTTTGCCCATGGCCGGGTGCCGGAAGGCTCAAGGAAGTGGTGCTCTCAGGCCTCCGGGAAGGCCTCGGCCTTCGCCTCGGACCGCTCTTCCTACAGAAGCGCATCCGTCACTTACGGCCCCGCCCCCTGCGGGAAGGGAAGCAGCACCTCGGTCGTCCCCTTCTCGGTTGCCCCGCTGGGCTACCGGCGAGGAACTGCAGTCTGGCGATCGCGCGCCTCCGGGAAGCATCTCTGCTCTCACCCCTCCGCCCGCGCTGGTTTTCGCTCCGGCCAGCGTCCGCCTAGTCATGACGTGACGTCAGCTGCTTTTGCTCTTTCGCACCAAGTAACTACTCCACTCCTCCCTCTGGACATCCGGGGACTGAGCTGGGGGACCTATTGGTCTCCTCGCTCGGGTTTCGAGGAGCCACCGTCCCACAGAGAACGGCAGTGAGGGAAGGGGGCCCCGGACCGGCGACCCGGGAAAGATGCTGGCGGGAGGTGCGCCGGGAACGCGCGCGCACAGGACACACGAGGAGTCTCTCCCGGATTTGAGGAGCACGGATCGCGGCTGGAAGCCCCTCTCCTCTGCCCCCTCCCCGCTTCCCCTGCTCCTTCCCGAATAGGGAAGGAGCTCTGAATGCACCCGCTGCTTCAAAGCAGCCACGGCCAGAAGAAGAGATAATTGGGAAGGCAGAAGGGGGTCAGAACTGCGCTGACCCGAATGGCATCTGCAAAAGAGGGGCACCGCTCCCGAAGAAAGACTTGCTGGAGGCGCAGGTTGCCCCTTCCCTTGCACGTGCGCGTCTTGGTCCGCCACGTGCCAACGTAGTCGGACCAAGACGCTGCTGCATCTTCGTCCGAAGCTCCTCGTGGGTGGGGCGTCTCCGTGCTATCTCTCTTCAACAGTCCGCGATACCAGGAACGCAACCTCTGGAAGAAGGAGGACGGCCACGAACACACCTGTCCTTGGTCCACGCCCGTTCTCAGCAGATTTTCCCCAGCTTCCCTCTCTAATGTGGAAAATGGCCTGGACTCTTTTTTTTTTTGTTGTTGTCTTTTACCAGCCTCCCGCATCATGGACCATTTCCTCCCAATGTTCCTGAACCGAGTGCCCTGCTGTTTTCCGGTTCACCTCCTCGGGATTACATCAGTCCCGCGCTTCTCTCCTTCCCAGTCATCCATCTTCTCATGATCGCTCTCAGGAGGCGAACGGGTTGTTGATAGAGCGTTCCTCCCTCTCTCCGTTGCAGGAAGACGTGGGACTCTCCTCGGATGGAGGAAAAGGCGGGTTCCTTCCGGAGGAACCTGTTCACCCGCTCCCGGAAGGGAAGCGGATAGCGCCGCGCGCCGTTCGGACCCACACGCACGTGTTCGAAGACGCCTGGGGGCGTGTGAGGCCTTCGTTCCCAGGGCCGTTCGTTCCGACTCGAGCGGACACGGAGCGCACAGAAGGTCCACCGTGGAGGAGGGAATGGGAGCAGCGGAGCACAGACTTGCAAGGAGGGCCACTGAGGAGCGAGGCGACCACGAGATCACCAGGGTCAGGGGTCACGGACCCTGGGAGGAGGCGCTTCATGCCCCGGACATGTGCCCGCGACCCCTTGTTGCCGTCCCGCCGACCTCCACATGGACCTCCACTCGGGAGTTTGCGGGACCGACCGGCGGGGCTGGTGTCAGTCGAAGAATGCAGGATCAATGGGTGTCATGGAGGTCCCGGATAATGGTTTGTGGATTCCACGTTTTCCTGCACTGCCTGGCGATCTGGGAAGGATGGACTTCCTGGCGGCACCCCACCTCTGAAGCAGACGAGCGAACTGATCGCTCCTGCGAAACGGTGAGGGAGCCCTCCCGTGGAGAGAAATTTCCCTCAGTCGCCGCGTGAACCTGAAAGTCCCAGTCTGTGACCTGACCTCGGTTAGCAGGACGTGATAGACGGGAGCAGTGCCGTGAATGGGAAAAACGAGGGCTGTGGGTGATGCGGGGCAGAGCGAGGTGGTGTAAAGATGGTGCGGAGTAGGACTCAGAGAGACGGACAGTGCGTGGGAGTAGGACAAGAGAGGAGGAAGTGGGGAGAGCGTGGTTCTGGGGTGCGGTGGTGTCTACGGCTGAAGCAGGACGGCAGAAAGATGCAGTCATCACGCTGGCTCTGCTTTGGACAGGAGCCGGCGAAAGAGGAAGTAGCCACTATCCTTCCCTCCTCTTTCTGACCGCAAGTTCAGGCACGATCTCCTCCTGTCTCGAAGGAGATTCGAGGGAGACGCAGTGTTACAGGGACTTCGTCTCTTCCCCCTCATGCAACACGAAAGCAGACAGCAGCCCCTACTACAGAGAGCATCAGCGACTTACACTCATCTTCTCAGCATCAATCTCTTGGTCTCTGTCACTTCCTTTTCCTTTGCTCTTCCTTCTCTCTTTTGTCTCTTCCTCTTCCTTTCCTCCCCTTCCTTCTCTTCTCTCCTCCTCTTCTCTTCCTCCTCTTCCTCTTTTTCCAACCCCACCCAGCGCCTCCCTTCCCGGCCTGTGGAAAATCCACCAAAGTGCCCTGTAGAAGCGCCTCTCCTAACCTAACACTCTCCCTCAACACATCTCCCAAGGTAGGAGGAGAGAGAGACCTCAGAGAACAGGGAGTGCTTCCCGCGGATCGTTTCCAGAAGAGGAGCCTCTCCTTGAAGAATGGACTTTCTCCTGGAAGAGCGTCCAGAGGGAAATGAAGGGGAAGGAGGAAGGCTTTGAGGAACGGCTGGGATGCTCGTGGCAGTCGTTCTTCAGCCGGAACGAGGAGAGGAGCGTCTCCAGGGATTCGTTTACAAGAGGAGTGCCGCTGACGACGTCCGTCTCGCTCTGGCGGGCGGAGTTCGCGGAGCGAAAATCCTCTCGAATCTCTCTCCATTCCCAGAGCTCTTGAGCTCCCCTCACTACTCCGGGCAACGGAGCGCACGCTGTCCTTTTTTGTGGGGGTGCTTTTTTTGCAAGCCCTCCTCCTACTTTCCGCTCATTGTGCATCTCCCTTCTTCCACAGACAAATCGCTGACCATCGCTGGCCCTCAGGAGATGTACCTGTACTCGGGGAGCGACCTGAAGCTGAGCTGCCAGGTCCACGAGTTCATGGAGGTTGTCGATCACGTCCTGTGGTACCGTGACGACGTGCTCCTGGCCACGTCTGGGAGGAACGGCGTGGCCCTGCTGACGGACGCGGTCCGCAAGCGAGGCACCATCACCGTGCACAACGTCACCGCCATGGACAACGGCAGATACGCCTGTAGATACGACGGCGTCAAGTCCCCGGCCGTTGTGGTCCACGTACTCGACGGTAGGTCCCTGTGGTCGTGCGCCGCTGAGACTCGCGCTGCCTGCGCGTCGCGGCGGATTGGAACTCCTCCGGCGGGAGTGAGAGGGAACGGTCCGGAGATGGGTCGCGGCGCGCCGACGACCGCATCCTGCGAGGCTGCCGCTTACGCACAGCCGTTCTCGGTTGGGCGAGAGATAACGGTCGCTAGCGGCCAGAGGGTCACCATGGAGGAGGCAAGGCGCTGGCTGATGGCTCGTCCTTTTCCGCTACGACTCCAGCGTGCCTCGCGCAAACCACTCTGCCGAGGGAGCAGGAAGCAGACGAGCGGAACCACCCCGCGGTGGACGTTGCTCAGCCGGGGAGCGCAGGATGTGAAACCCGGAGCGGTGAACAGTGCACCTTCCCCTCCAGCATCAGGAGGTGCGACGAGGCAGCCGATGGAGCTGCAGTGGAAACATCCCCTGGAGGACGAGGCGAGGATGCGATGGGGATTCTAGAGAAGCGGTGGCAGAGGTCCTCGGGAGCAACGGAGCCAACCAGCCTGCATCAGAGGACAGCGAGAAGTGGGCCAGCGATTCCCGGAAAGATTCTCAACCTCTCCTGAAGGAATCGCCGATCACGGTAGAGGGAAGTTTCCAGCGAACCCAAGCGAGCACGGGCGGCCCATGGAGGACTCGACGGCCCACGGCCGTCTGAAAAGTTTGATGCGAGAGGTCTTTGGTGGACCCCAGAAGTGGCAGGAGTCCAAAGAGGAGGGGATTTCATCAGTTTCCCTTCTGCCCGGGGGCACAGGAGAAGGAAGATTCCGTCGACCTGAAGAGACGCCCAATGAGGACAGTCGGGAAGCTGCCGGGAAAGCGAAGAACAGCCAGCAAAACTTTCGGTGCAGCCGATGCCGCGTTTCCCAGGGCTCTCCGCCCCTCTTCGAATGGCAAACCCTTCGGCCGGTGAAGGGACTCAAGTGCACCGCACGGTGGCGATCGGGACGGCGGCAGCTTCTGTTTGACGCGTGCTTTGCCCTGCGGACACGGACGGTCCATTCCTCTTTACTTGCCAGATGGAGAGCTCACGGCAGCCACTTCGCCCCTGTGGCGAGCTCTGGGAACTCCGTCTTCCCGGAGAGTCCCTCCCAGAAAGAAACCTCGGAGTTGCGGGATCAACCTTGATATCCAGGTGGAAGAATGGCAACCCTCCTTTCTGGAAGCGGTCTGACCAGAGGTGGTCCGCCTGCAGTGGTGGCATTTCGGAGGCTTCCCCTGAGCCATCGAGCTCCCTCTCCGTACGGTCACCCCAATAGAGAGGAAGGCGCTGCGCCGTGACCCTCTCTCCGACCTCGTGACATGACGAACCGAGTCTGTGAAACTGAGATCGCCCACTTGGCTTCCTCTCGCCCGGTTTCCATGGCAGAGGAGGAGCAGTGGTGGACGCAGCGTTCCTTATGCTTCGCTCTTCCCGTGCCAAAGAACTGACCTCACTAGAGAAACGGGCGAAATTCCCTCGCTTTCAAGGGAGCCAAACAGCTCGGGAGGCGGAGGTGGAAGGAAGAAAGAGCGGGAAGAGAAGTAACTCTCTTGTCAGATGGCGCCACCTACCCTACGCTCGTCGCGGTGGTGGATAGCGGCTCTCCTCTATGGTGTCTGAGGGAAGGTGGGAGTCTCTTTCCTCCTCCCTTTCTTTCGGAGCGTGCGGGGAATAAAAGGCAGGCGAGCAAGAAGCAGCGGAGGAAGGGAACATAGCAGGTCACTGCAGCCTACTCCTTCCTCATTGTCCAATAGACCTCAAAAAGAAGTTTTTTTCGGCCTTCCGGCGTTTCTTCTTATTCTTTCTCCCCATCTGACTCACCCCTCGATCACCCCCTCCCCTTCGCTCCTACGCCCAGACTGGAAGCAGGCACCTCTAGACATTGTTTCCCACATGGAAATTCGTCACAGACCCTCTGCACACTGCCTGCACTGAGACCATCTCCTTTCTTGCCTCTTCCGCAGCCCCTACAGCCGCTGCCTCCCTTCCTGCTGCCCTGTGTGCTACCCTTTCCGCTCCCGCCGCCTGGCACCCGCTGCACAGAGCGCGCGCGGCGTTCGACCCCCATTTTCGGGCAAAGGGGGATAGAGAGGGCTCGAACATCCCCCTCACCCCTGCTTTTTCCCTCCTCGCCTCTGCATGGCCTCCACCGATGACTGTTCTTCCAGGAGAGCTGCCAGCGGCGGTCCATCACCAGGCCCATGGCGCCTCCCCGAAGTTCTCAGGGGGGGGAGGGCGATGCCATCCGCTGAGTCTCTTCGTCTCCGTGTGGTCGTTTTCACTGCTTCACCGGAGGAGCCTGACCTCGGGCTGGTATTCGGGCTACTGACCGGAATCTCGGAGATGGCGCAGGAGGCATCGCGCGCTGCACAGGAAGGGATCCACACCACCTGCATGATGGGGACGGCGGCGGCATCTTCACCTCACCTTCTTCGACGATCCTTCGGAAGCTGGCCGGCGGCTCCAGACTGTGGAGCAGCAACCCTCATCCCCATCCGCCACTGCGACCTCCAGCAGAAATACAGCGCGCCCCTGTTTTTGACCCATTTCCCGGCTTTTCCGCATTGCTCCTCCCTGATGGGAGCGCTCCGCATTCCTGGGGAGCCGCGCAAGGGATCGAGAAGCCCGAGCTGGCAACGGGGCTCACCATTGCGCCATCTCCAATCAGCACTGAGTGGCTCAGAGAGCCTGCAGGAGATCGTCTGGGTTCCTGGAGAAAGGATGGCTGACGTCCACCCTTAGAATCCTGCTGCTGACCTTCGGGACGAGCAAGAGGCTCGCCTGGAGCACGAAATGGTCGTCTTGTCCACATCCGGGCATGCTGGCCTACCAGGAAACGACGAATCCTTCCTCTTTTCCTCCTTCGCAGCCTCCGCTCCAGACATCCCTGACCTTGCGCGACCCTCCTCCTTTCCCCCTGCCATGTTTGGAAGCTCGCGTCTCCGACACGCCTACAAGGACCCTCGTGGGGACGAGGCGCAGAAGGAGCGCGTCCCCCGCGTAGGTGCCACGATGGCGCACGTGAAGGGGGGAGAGGCACCGTGAAGAAATAATCCTCGTGGGGGCGTCCGGGGGAGAGCCAAAAATGGTGGAGGGATTCCGGATGAGGGATGCGCGGAGAAGGGAGGAAAGCGGCAAACTGGGGAGTGGAAGGTGCCGAGCGGTCGCGCAGTAGGGGTCGACTGAGAGCCAAGGCGGAAGTCGGTCAGTTGCCACAGACGGGGGAGAAACCACAAGTGACCCCTCCCGCTTCCCTCTCGAACATTAAGCTCCTGGAGGCTCCCGCGCACGTCGAGTGTCTGGCATAGCAGAGTGCGGGGGTACTCTGGAGAGATCCCGACTTTCCTGCTGCTCCGGATGGCGGACGGTCCTGAAAAAGATCGACTGCTCATGAAGAGGGGGAGTAAGTGGGGTCGAGGACGCGGGTCCGTACTGCCCCCGAGGCCGCTTCCGGGGATTCGCCTTCAATCCGTCCGAGGAGTCGCCTTGGTTAGCTGACTTTCCAGTTCATCCAGGATGGTGTTTACTGGTGATAGGCGAAATGAATCTCTGCTCGAAGGTCACCCGGAAGAAGGAATGCCACCAAAGGTCTTTTCCCGCGAGTCAGTGAGAGAGCCCCACTGCTCCCTTGATCGGCTAGTCTCTCCAAGGGTCGACTGGCCCTTCCCAGAAAGGAGTGACTTCCGGCTGCTCGGCTCCGTCCTCTCCCCCGTCCCTTCGGGTTCTCCCCAGGAGCCGCCGAGCTCGAACCTGGGTTTTCCTCCTCTTTCCTGGGTCCTCCCTCGCAGCACCCCCTCACCGCGCCGAAGCGCCTCACTCGGTGCGACTTCGGCGGAGAGATGAACGAAAGCACTGCTTCCATCCTGCGGCAGCTCCGATCGGAAAGGATGAGATTCGTTCCTGTCCGTCCGAGGCCATTTCGCGAAGGAGACGGTAGCCTCCCAGGGATCAAGGGGGATGCGAGGAGGGGAAGAGGAAGGCAAAAAGAAACACGAGGGGTTGAGTTGCCAGGGGAGACGTAGGAGAGGAGGCAAAACACTCTCAAGAGTGCCAGAGAAGCAGGAGAGGAAAAAAATCATCCAGATCCAACTGATCTTTGGGACTTGGCCCAGATTCCTCGGGGAAAGGCGGGGCTCCTTCGTCGAGGGTGGTTCTCCGCATTCCGCGTGCGCCGCGACCAGACGGGTGGAACGGGTCACCCACGAAGAAAAAAAACCTTTGGATCGGCTTTATCCTCTTTGGATTCGGGTCGGCCTGATGCTCGTTAGATTTTCGACTGACCACGGTGCGCCACCGTTCCTCACCGACTCCTCCGCTCTGGTAGCGCTGATGGCAGCCAAAGCATCGTTTCCGGGATCCAAGCGAATGAGGTCACCTGCGCGCTTGGCTCCAGTGCGCGCCTCCAAGGGGTGGCATTCCCTTGGAAGCGCTTCTTTCATCCAGGAGCTCCCCGACTCACCTGGTCTACTTGGCTGGACCGCCTCGTAGTTCCCGAGGCGATCTCCTGAGCGCATGCGCGCGCGCTGAGCTGCGCGAACCGTCACGTCACGAAGCAAAACGAAGACGAAGGAAACACGAAAACCTCCTCAGCGTGGGCAACACCTAGAAAGACAATCAAGTCCATCTCCTGCTTTTGTTTCTGCCTCCGAAAGGACCGAAACTCGGAATGCGAGAGTTTACCCGGGCAGTAATGAGAATGGAAAAACCGTTTCCAACGGCAACCCTTGTTTTTTTAGGTTTATGTCTTTTCCTTTTTTTTTAGAAAATGAGAATTTCATATGAGCATCCTCGTTCTTCAAGTGTTTCGCTCGTGCTCGGAGCAAGGGGAGTGCGTTTTCGATTTGATGCTTTTGTTTGTTTGTTTGTTTTCCCCCCTCGTGATGTCTTTTAGACAAAAGGAGAGAGAGAGAAGAAGAAGAAAAGAAAAGGAAAAAACGGAGGTGGAGTTTTGTCGCGCTGAGCAAATCCGGCAGGGGCAGGGGAGGAGGAGAGGGGTAATGAAAAATCGAAAAGCAGTGCGTCGCGTTCTCAGCCCGCCAGATGCGCTCTCCCCCTCACCTCCCTGGAGACCCCTCCGCAGTGACCGAGCGGTGCGCCCGACCACCAGGCGGTCGCCCCCTCCCGAGAACACTCCTCCTCGTGCTCTGGATTTGCTGGATCCTCTCGGATGAAGCTCTCCCCGTCCCCACTGGCCTACTTAGGAAACGCCCTTCGTCTGATGGACAGCAGGTAGGCACAACGGTGGCCGCGCGAACCCGACCAGCGATGGCGCCGCGTCACCGGTGGAGCCGGTCGAAGACAACGTTCGTAGCTGCACGCCGGGAAGTGCTCCCTCCGCGGTGGCCTGAGCGCGGCTTCCCCCTACCCCACATCCCCATAACGGTCTGGCCTCTCTATAAATCGTGAAGGGAAGGGGCTGTCATCAGGACGCGGAACCGAGCGCACTGATAACGCAGCTTTTTTCCCGTTTGTTTGCTTGTAAACAACCGTATTCTTCAAAAATGCAAAGGAGGAAAGGAAAAAGAGGGATCCTCAGTATCGGTACTGCATCTGCATCCAAATCTGGATATAAATCAAGCTTCAGTGTTCCGATCCTGTTATCCTGTTGATAAAGGCGGCTCGAACTTGGCAGCTTGAACCTTACGTCACGAGACGCCGCCGCCACGCATCGCTCTCCTCGCGCAGTCCCGAGAATTCCCCAGGCCGTTCGAGGGAGGAGAGGAGGAATGGGCGGTTCCCAGAATGTTGGTTGCCCGAGCCCTCGGTTGAAAAAAAAAATTCGCTGCGAAATTCTCCCCCCCCCCCGCCAACCGGAAGGATTGTCCCGCTGCCCACGGGAAGCCGAAGGTTGAAGCGTGCTCCCGGTCTCTCTTCGACGCCTTTCCGTTCCTTCAAGCTACCTCTCGGCCGATGGGCTGTCACTCACGCGACAAAACACTCTCGCACAGGTGCACTTTGACTTTAGCCAAAAGGCACTTTGACCTTGCAAATACAGCCGGACAATGACGTCCTCCCATCGAGTCGGACGGTTCTTTAGGGGCTGCCAACGAGATCGGTGAACGGAACGGAGGGAAAGGGGGCCAAGGAAAAACAAATAAAATAAACATGACCAATTGTTCCTATGGTTTGGGATCAGGGGAAGTGATCCCTGCCTGTTTCGTTGGGTTCCTCTGCATCCTGCGCAGGATGCCAGCAAGCTTTTCCTGATGGCCCGGCTCTGATCGGATGAGGACGAGATGAACCCGGGTGGGTCCGTCTCGTCGCGAACCGCAGGAAGCGAATTGCCAATGGTCAGGAGGAGGGGAGGGAAGGAAACGCCTCTCAGAGTCCTGCGCGGGTCCTCTTCCTGGGTTTGTGCGAGGCAGCATCTCAGAAAATGCGTCTGCCAGGAATGACCTGACCACGGCTGAAGGCTGCTCTGCACACCTGCCAGCAGGCTTAGCTCCGTGACCTGTGAACGGAAGCCTTCCCCTTTTCCCGCCTCTGCCTTTGGGGGCCGTCGTCGCCGGTTGCTCCCTGGGCGTCGTTCTCTTCCTTGTCCTCCCCTTCTTCCGCGTCTTCGTCACTTCCTTGTTCTCATTCTCCGTCGTCGCCTTCTTAGTCGTCGTAGAGGCCGTGTTGCTCTTCGCCATCGCTGTCATCTTCGTCATCACCTTCTGATTCTTCGTCGTCTTTTCCGTGGTCCGGGTCGACCGCCTCCGGGTCGACCTTTTGCCACTCTTCGGAGGTGGGCGGATTCGCAGCAGTGGGTGAGTTCCCAGAGCGAACGCCGCAGAGGAGGAGACGGACGAGGTGTTTGCGATCCCTCCGGAGGGGTGCCCCTGCGATGCGGGTTCAGTCCTACAGCAGGGTCTGGTCCTCTCTAGGAGCGTGTCGGGAAGGATCACCCACTAGGCCACATGACATCCATCCCTTGGACGCGTGGTGGCATTCCTTGTTCCAGAGGGAGGGGACAGTGCTCCAGCAAGATGATGGCTCGCTGAAAGCGGAGGAGAAGGGCGAAGGCTCCAACCAGCATGCCCGGGATCCCGAAGTTTCCTCGGCGGGCTCTGAGACACTGTAGCCATTTTTGCGGTCCCCGGGCAATATCTTCGGGAGTGACTTCCTGATTCATCTGCAAGGGGAAGAAGCGCCTTTCTCCATCGGGAGATGGTCTTTCTGACCCCTCATCCAGGAGATGGCTACCCCTGCCCCCCTACGCAATAGGAATACCTTTCTTACCCTCGCTACAAATGTTGGAAAAGACTCACGGCGTAGGTGTGGGACCTACAGGCTCTCTCCGTTTGCGATCCTGAGAGGGAAGTAGGGGGGGATGAGAGGGGATGAGATCACGCGATGGAAGAGGAGGTGTTTGGGGGAAGGGAGGGTGCGGAGACGGAGGACGAGTAGCCTCTGTCGAGTCAGATTTCACCCTTCCGAGTCCCAAGGCCTCGGAAAAACCCCGGAGCTTCCCGGGCGTTCCGCCCGAGCTGGCGGGCGCCCTCTTTTGCAGCCAGCGGAGAAGCCCGCGAGGGCGGGCGTTACATTGGGGTGTGCTCTCTGAGGGTCGAACTCTTCCGTGTCCACGATGAAGGATGAGCTCCCACGGTCTGGATTTCTCCCTCCCTTCGACCTTGGGCGGGCCTCAAGCAGCGCGCGCCAACCCACCGGCTCGGAAGAGGCGCGGGTAAGGATCGCGCCTTGGCGACCCGGCGCCACGGGTCCGGAAGCAACATCTCTGGACGCGCGTCGCTTCCGAGACGCGCCGGTCTCTTAGAGGTCGAATCCCCGACCAGCTGCCCATGTCCCCCCCCCTCCCCTAGAAAGATGGATTTGGTCTCCGCCTCAGGCAGAGTGAGTGCGACACGGATCAGCCTGCGAGGGAGGTCAGCTCCAGGAGCTCGTGCCAGGAAGCCGATCTTCCGGATGCAGGCTCCTCCTCCAGCCGCTCGTTCGCCCCGAGGCGAACCGCACAAACCCGCGCGTTTCCTCGGTGGCCCCGCCCACCACCGCGGCTCCTTCCTACGTCGCGTCGAGAGCTGCATGACGTTCCGCTCTCCGACGCAGCGCGTGACCTTCCTCGGAGTAGGAAGCGCGCGGAAAAAGTGCAAGGTGAAGAGTCCTAGGGCGAAAGCTCGGCAGCTGCGGCACGAAACGACCAGAAAAGTGGGGGAGAGGCGACTGAAAGGACGGTTGTCACGTGACGAGTCGAGCGAAGGCGGGCAGAGAGGCAGCGGCCTCCCATCCTGAGGCACCTGAGGCACACACGCCTGCCACTCCTTCCCGAGGGAGGAAAGTCCACGTCCACCTCCCGAAGCCGGTCGATCAGGGGGCCTGCGGCTCCCTGCAGGCGACCTCGCAAAGGTGAGAGCCATCAAGCCCCGCACAGAGACCTCGCGTCTCCCTGTCAACGACGGAAGTTCGAGTGATCGTCCGAGCCGTGATAGTTGGCTCTCCAGGGTCCGGAAAACCCAAAATGAAGAGGCTGGATCCTGCGGCTAGACCTCCACAAAACGGGACACCCTGTGTTTGCCCCTGACATCCACTGCGGCCTCTATGGCCCGCGAATTGGGACATCCTCCCGATGGAGGAACCCTCCAGAGCATCGACGTCCAGGAAGAGCTCCAGACAATCATGTGGATGGGAAATGATGCCACGACTGCATGCGACCAGACAAGGAGGTATAGACAGGACAAGAGGGAAGCGAAGGTCGCAGGAATTCCGCCCACTGCGTCCTGTGCAGTCCTTCACTCGGTAGATGGAACCCCAACAAAAAGCAACAGTGCATCAAATCCCTGCAAGCTGAGGCACTCCGAATCGAGTCCCGTTTGGAAAAATAGGGAATTCCGGGAAAAGAGCGCTCTCGTTTTGAATCGCGTTTAGTAGGTCAGCTGCGCGTCCGATCTTCCGTTTCGCTGCGGAACTCCGGAATGACCTCAAAGGCATTTCTGATCCATCTTGAGCGTGAGCTTCCGTGCAAGTATAAGAAAAGCAAATGGCGACGACGCTTCCCTCGAGAGCGTCACTTTCCTTAAGGGAAGAAAAAAGGCGTCTCAAGAGAATGAGATCTCAGGTGATCGACCACTGACCGTCATTCAGCTTGATGGTTTTTACCTGACTGGAGTTCTCGATCCTTGTGGGGTGGAAGTGGATTAATTCGTTCCCATAGCAGTTTAGCAGCAAGCGCGGAACTCGTGCGGTAGACGAATGATCCTGGAAGATCCACGTACTTTTTCCAGCCTCATCTCGCGGAAGACGGAAGAAAAGGGGGGGAGCGGGCAGGAAATTTCAAAAATTGCTGCATCCGACCATCAGCAGCCGAAAGCGGTCCGATCGCTGGCGGAACGTTCGGGTCCTTCTCATGGTCCAGATCCGACGGCGATCTTCCTCTCTTTTCAGCTTCATTCTTTCTGCCTGCTTATTGAGGAGAAGAGTACTCTCTTCTCAACTGTCAGCTGCTTGAGCGCGCCCAAACTCCTTTGCTTCTGAGAACCGCTGCTTCGCTGCCTAGATTCACAGTATTCAGCCGAAGATCGTATTTCCGCTATCCGAGGGGTTGTCCTGGGATTCCGCCAGGCTTTAGCGCGCGTCGCAGGAGTGATTCGGATGAAGGATGCTGGACTCAACTGCGAGAGTAATTCGGGACTGGTGGGAGATCCCACCGGAAGGGTGGTGTCTCCCGAAAATGGAAAGGTGGACTCTTCTCTGAGAGTGAGGTTCTTCCTGGACCACGGGGATCGAAACGAGCCTTGAGCAGCGGTTTCTCTTTGATGATTCCGAGAGGACGGGCATTCTGGGAGCACATCAAAGTGAACCGATGCTACAAGGCTGGACGCGCTGGTAGTCTGCAGATTCAGCATGGCCGTGGTTTCCTACGGGGGAAGTGCCAACGCTGGGCTCAGCGCTGGAATGACAAAACTCGTGATGGCCCGTTGCCATAACTACCATTGCCATCCTCACTGGCATTCATGCAAGGTTTCCCATGATGTCATCTTGCCCACCAGCATCGCCGCCATCATCTAATAGCCGATTCCCAGCCAGGAAATACTCACCTGTCCTTTCAGCGAGACAGACGCCGCTGGGCACGGCGTCCTTGGAAACCTCTCGGCTCCCCCTGCAGCCTCGTAACCTCTCATGGACGACGGAAGGAGCTCTCTTTCCACGGCACTTCAGTCCACACCGCGCGCGCGGTGGTCTCATCCATCCCGTGTCATGTTTTTTCTATACGGAGGCACGGCTACTAAGGGATCTGGCCCTGCACAGGGGGAGAAGAATGGTCATCCTGGGAGACGCCTACTCCTTGTGACGCTCTAAGAAGCGCCTTAGGAACGAAGGGAGGAAACCAAACACAAAGACCTCGCTGCCTCCCTGCCAACACAGGATCTTCGAGTTGATCGTCAGCACGTTCATCATCATCGCTCCATTGCATTCGTACCGCTTTCCATGACATCACCCACTTCCTTTCCCTAACTCCACCATCAAAATCTAGATCTATGGGATTTCGAAATTCCCTGCACTCGGCTTCCTGTGGACTTTCCGGAAAAGTCCGCTCTCTTTCTGGCGATCAGTAGCTAAGAGTGGTCCGCTCCTTAGCGGAAGACTCGTCCTTTGCCAAGTCCAAGTTGGTTTCCAGTTCCACGAAGGCAGTCTCCTGGAATCCTCCTCCATCAGAATCAAATTCAGCCACTCATCTCCCTCTCACGGATACCAGACTCCATCAGAATCGAAAATCCTATACTTCCATATTCACGTACCCTTGCACCAATCCCTACTAAAAAAACATCCTCGCCTGCCCAGTGTTTCCCATTCCCTGCCCCGAAAGACTTCCCGAAATGCGCGTCCCACTCAAATAAAAACGCTCTGTTCCCGTTTCTACCATCCCCAGCTCCAAATCAACGCTCACTTCACCAACCTCGACTAAAATCCACACCAACACATCCCCTTGCAGGATCACTGTCGTAGCAATAACCTCCCTATTCCGCTCCCACACTGGCTCCATGATGGAGCTTTCCTATCTCTCCATCCATCACCGCTCTCATTAACCCCGTTCCCATGACATCACGAGGATCACGAGATATCATCATCCTCTGCCTCACGCTTTGTCCCGGAGGCATTCCCATCATCTCTTCCTACATAACATCTTCAACCTACAACGGGCCATCCACACGCAATCCTCATCCCGTACCCATTTCCTCTTTTATCTATTCTCCCTTTTGCACCCACCCACCCCCACCTATCTGCCCTCCTCTTACTCTTCCAAAATTCGAACCACCTCCAAAGAACACTGTTGCGCTCCCTCGGGAAAGATCAAAATAGCGGACCATCCTCCCCCACGACTCCCCTAGAGCGAACCAGACCCTGCCGTTCGTCGCGTGGAAATCGGGAGAGGGAGCATCGATCGAAGGGTTTTGCGGGTTCGGAGAGAATCCCGCGAATTCCTGAGAAAATGGGACGGCAGAGGGCGGATCGCCGGCGGGGGGTCGCATGCTTGGAAATCGGTCGCCGGTTTCCCTCCCTCTTCCCTGTGCGTGCGAGAGGAGCTCGGTCGGCATGGAGGCGCGTGGATCGGCAAGTGGATCCGTAGTCAACATCGCACTGTGGTCCACAGAAAGGAAGTTCAGAAAAACGGAAAGCACGGGGATCGAAAGCCTGGATGGAGCGGAGTCCTCCTCGACTTTAGCTCCGACCGAAGAGAAAGCTCCAGACGAGACGGCGAAGATGCCAGTCTCCCGCGAAGATGACGAGAACGCCGCCGTCGCCGCCTTGCGGAGCAAAGAGGCACCTTCGCATGCCGCTCCCTCTGCCACGAGCCTCAGCGCGGATCAGTTGAAGGAGCAGGCGGTTCCGCATCGCAAGGGCGTCCCTTCGGACCCCCTTCCGCGGCGAATACGCCCACCTCCGAGGGATGGTGAGGGAGCAGCGCCAGTGGTCGACCCATTGGGAATGGTCCGAGAACGAGGGCTACGTTTACCTCTTCGATTGCATCAGTCGCCTCTTCTCCCCCTCTGGCACTGTTTAGCCATGGGCAGTTTTGGCGGTCGGAATGGCGAAGAGGGATGTAGAGTCCTTTCGCGATCTCAGCTGCCCTGATGCGAGGCGTATCGGGTCTGGCTCCGAGAGACGCCAGACGCAAAAAAGCGCCTCAGGACAACTGCGAATGGATCCGGAATGCGAAGTAACCCTAGCGTCCCTCCCCACGCTTTCCTATGCAGGCTTCTGGGTCGGTAGTTCACCTGAACGTAGGTGCAGCCGAATTTCTCAACGGATGCTCTTATTTAATAAATAAAACGCATAATGTAGGAAATGAGGAGCTCGTGGAGTTCTGGTCCCGCGTCCTTGTGCAGTGCGGGCAGCATCCTCCCACACTGCTTGACCCAACGCTCTGTTGCCTCTCCACAGCATGGCGATGACCAAGAAGATGGTCCTCCTCCACTGTTGGTGGAGCTGTCTCGCAAGACGAGCTGCTTCGATCCCGAGGATGCAGCCCAGGGTTGTGGATGCAGCCGCCAGTAATGCTGGACAGCTCGTACTAAGGAACGCCCCGCGAGCTTCGCAGGACGATCTTACTCGTGGGGGGAAGGTCCTAGCCAAGAATTCCCAGTCCCAGGGAACAGCATTGCAGTCCAGGATGATGCAGATCAAACCACACTCGGCACAGTTCCAGGAAGCCATCTTTCTTCCCAACCTTCCTCCCTATCAGGCTTCTGTGAGTTCTCAGAGCAGTGGGAACGTCGTCGTCTGCTGGATACAGGGGAAAAGCACGGGGACTCCCCGCAAACAAAGAGAGGAGCACTAGTCTCTCTCAAGGAAGGTTCAAGAGGTCTTCCTGGGGCAGAGGCCCTTGTGCCCATTCCGTTGGAATCTCCCTCGTCGGCAGGCTACGCTACCACCATCCACTCGCTGGAAGGTTTGGTCACAGCCGCGGTGGCGATTTACTCGGGATGGGTCCCTGGAAAATCTGCCCGTCCCAGTGGTTATAGTGTGCTTGTGGACAGCAAGCAGGCAGGCCTCCGGCCGATCGGAAGCTGGATCTTCGACGATATAGTGCATGGCCACCTAGATTTCCGCAGACACACGAGAAGAAAGCCCAAGGCTGGCCTGCATGCTTGCCAGAGCAGGGGCGCATGGATTTCCCTGGAAGAAAAGCGTCTCGATCGGGGTAAAGCAGCAAAATGTGCCGCGCTGATCAACGCCGTGAGCCCAGCCGCTTTCGTTTCAGTAACGGTGAAAGGGGGGGGGAAGCAGGGGAGTAAGGCCCGTGCTTTGAGCGCCTTTGGAAGCTCGCTCACACTTTTCGCTTGTAAGAGCTGTTCCCCTTCCAAGAGGGGCTGACCACCGTATAGTCCCGGTCAGATTGGTCCCTGTCAGTCCTGCGGTCCACTTGCACAGCCGAAACCAAATCTTTACGAAGAACAGGTTGGCCTTCGTGCTCCTCACGGGAGCAGAGGGTGTCCTCCCCGGGACTAACCGGTGAGTTCTCCACCTGTCCAATGTGCACGGTGCAGGGGTCTTTGCAGAAAACGATGTCCAATGATGGAACGTCAAATGCCAAGGTTGCGCGAGACTCCTCCTCTGGGAAGGAAGTTAAGTCTGGCTGGACGGAAGGCAACCGCCAGCAGCTGATCCAGCTCTGCAGCAAACCTACAGTGGAAGACTGCCGGCAGCTCCGTCCTCTCCTGGAGATTGATGCTTCTCGAGCTCTTCTGTGGAGAACAGGATCTTTCCCAGAAAAGAGGATACACCGGAGCGCTTGCGCTTCACCCTCTCCTTCCCCTTAATCGCAAGAACTCCCTCCGGAAGCAGCTGCTGGGAACATTCGTGTTCCACGAATGCCTTGGCAGAAAAGTGGAAAAGTGGAACTTCCTCAGGAGGCGGCGTACCGAGCTCCCCGGGGTCCGGTTGCTGCGGCAGGCACGCAGCCCCGAATTGCAAGACCTCGACTCGGCTTTGATCTTCTGGTTCGCGAGAGAACGCAAGCTGACTTGTGTGGAGAGGGTGAACAGCTTAAAGCAGCCAAGCAACGCTTGGACTGCGTCAGCAGCCGTTTGACTGCGGTTTCCGAGCGTTGTACCAAGCGTTGATGGGTTCGAATACCACCCTGGATAGGATAGAACGCCGAGAACGGGGAGTGTGTCGTAGGCTTCGAATCCTCCCTCCCCCGGCAGAATGACTCTTGTTGGCCTCTTCGGGTAAGGCACTGGTGGAAGCCGAAAACTGGATGCCTCCGTTGACCAACCGGGACTGGAAGCTGATTCTCCGGGTCATTTCAGGAATCAAGGAGCCCTTCGGTGTTTCCCTTCTGTTGTGCAAATGGAACCGTCCCTTTTCTTGGTGGAGGGACGTTCCATCTCGTACCAGGGAGCTGGTAGATACCCCCTTGGGGGACTGCCTCTCCAGAGTGTAAGAAGCGCGCTGCTCCTTTCGGGGAGCGCCTTTCGGGGTTCTCTTCAGAGGAGAAAACAATGAGCGGATCTTTTCCAGCTTCCCTCCGGAGATAAAATGAGAAGTGACCCCGTCCTCGGTGTCCCTCCAGAGAGAATAAGGATGTTCTTTTCGGAGTCGCTACCAAGCGTAAGAGGCACTGACTGCTTCCTCCAGAGCCTTCCTCCAGTTACGCGCACCCTTGGATGGCTCAAACAGTGTTAAAAGAGCTTTGTGATTCACCCCTAAGGAGGCGAACGGTTCTCCAGCACTTTTTGAGAAAAAAAAAATGGAAGAAAAGCAGCGAAAACAGAAGAATCCAAAAGGGTTTCCATTATGCTTCCCAGCTCCAGATGTACGTGGCTTATGATTTTCCAAAAAAAAAAAGCAGCCACAGCAGCTCTCGATTCCTTTCCCAAATCTGGTATAAGGAGGGACCGCAGCAAAGACAGAGCTCCTGGATGCGGACGCTAAGGTCACTCCTTCCAGCTCCAGGCCAGCGATGGGTCGCCTGCAGCCCGCTGCGACGGAAAGGCCTTCCGGTCGCGTGGGGCGAGAGCCGCTCTTGGTCTCCGAGGAGACCGTCATCGAGACGAACGGCGGAAACAGTCATAGGGCAAGTTCGGATAGAGTGATTCTCTCCTGGAAGAAAAAATGGGTACAATATTATGCACGCACGCAAACGCGTACACGTAAACGTGAACATAGATGCATTTGCATAGGCGACTGACCTTAACGTTCAAACGTTTCGTCCATGTCTATTTGTCCAGGGGCGACCCGCCCCGAAGGGCATTTATGACAGGAAGTATCTTCGAAGTATCTTGCTCTTCACGGGCTGGCGAGGAGCAATCATCCTATCCGTTGGTTCATCGGCTCGGAAGGGCTCACATGCGAGAGACAGGGAAAGCATTCAATCTAACGCGTTGTAATCCCACTTTGTAATGTTGCACCGTTCTAAATTGTGCGCGGCGAGCTATTCGCGCAAGGAAAAACACGCGGCACCACGGCGGAGAATCTTCCAGAAGGCGAGTAGACCGAAAATAAGTGCAATGCACTTCCAGGCTTGCATTATGATTCGCTAGGGGAAATGACGTAACGGGCGCGAAGCCGGCGCGCTTCCGCATTGTTGGAGCCGCGGGCCGCAGTCCGCGAGGCGAAAAGCCCCCCTTCCTCCTCCCTACGCCCGCTGCCCTGCACCGAGCGAAGGAGCTCCCTTCCGCCTGCGGTCGGCGCTGGAGGTCCATCCGGAAGACGGAATCCATCCTTGTCCACACCTGAGTTCAAAAGGGCATTCGTTCCCTCCTTCCGAAGGCTTCCAAAGGGCTTCCGTCCAAAGCGGGGATCATGCTCTCCCGAGGCTCAAGGGTGACTGGCGCTGCGGCCGCGAGCGGGAGCAATTTCCTGCTCATGTTTCAGCGTCGACTTCCCCCCCCCCCCCTCCTCCTCCTCCTCCCTCGGATGGGAAAGGAAAATCCATCCGAATCCTGGAAAACGCTAGGATCGCCCGATTGGAATTATTTGTCCAACTACATAAACGCTTGGGCAGACGGGACGTGCTCGCCATTGAAAATTCATGTTAAGGGAGATCAGGGATCGCCATGGCGACCTGCTCTGGCCGGAATCGAAGGGACTTTGAGAAGTATTTTACAGCCGTTCAGGCCGGAAAATCCCCGTCACTCCCGCAGTCGCTCGCTGCTCGACTCCGCCGTCCTTTCCGTTGCTCCCGCCCGGCTCTGGAAGGGCCGCGGATGGGAGCCAACCGAGAACTCGCCTTCCTGGCCCGCTGCCCCACCTCGAGGCCGTCCCCGGCTTCAGAGGACTCCAGCTCCCAGCGTGGCGAAAGTCTCCTCCCGAGCCATCCCGCGTGCTCGTCCGTCGGCCACCTGAGCGGTCCGCGCGGACGGCGCCCTTCCCTCACCCACGAAGCGCGCGCGCCCCGCAGGGACAGTCCGAGTCGCCGACGGGCCGCCGGCCCGAAAGCCTCCCCCGTTTCGCGCGGCGCGAGGCGGTCGGTCGGCGGGACGGAATACTTCGGGGGATTTGCAGGGAAAAGGAGGGGGGGGGGGGGGGCAGCGTCACTTGCCCAGCACCATCTCGCGCCGTCGCCGCAAATCACGGCAGATCCGTCTTCCGCAGACCCTTTTTTCCCCTTCCTAGATTGGACAACAGCCAGCAACGGGATCTCCGGCGCCGAGTGCGAACTCTCCAGGGGACGGTCGAGGAAGCAGTCACTCTCGCCGGCACACTTCATCAGATCTTTTTGTCTCTTCATGTTTTCTTTATTTCCCTCTGTTTCTTTCAAGCCTCCCTAGTGAACGCAACAGTGCCCTGCGGCCACGACCGCGTCTGAGCTCCACAGGGTGCGACCTACCAATTTGTTTTCCGTATCCACGTCATCCCTTCACGTAGAAGATGACGTTCCTCTGTATGCTTGTCATCCTTTCACATGTGGAGAAAAGACGCCCCTGGGTGACCTAGCAACGAACGGTTTGTCAACGCTCGACGATATGCGTGCAGTTTTTGACGAATCCCCTCAACATGCGTGGCGGTGAACGCGGCGGACAAGCAGGCTGATGAGAGGGCTGACGAACACGTGGGAGAACCAGCCGGAGTCTGGTGGACATCCCGTCTCTCAAGATGGACGAGAGGTTCCGAAAGAAGAGCACGCGGAACTGCTCCCATTCTCGGTCGGCAGGAAGCAGGCGGACATGGCGTTCTCGTCCCGGCAGGGAGTAGCGCGCCGAGCCGTTGGCGGCGGCGGAGGTGGCGGAGGGAGGCTGGCAGTTGGCGACCGACTCCGGCGCCAGTCTTCAGGAGCGGTCGCAACGGCCACCTCCGCTACGTAATCTGCGGGGTTGTGGTGCTCCGGGCAGACGAGCTGATGCCTCCGCAGGAACGGAACGAGGGAGCCGGACTTCCGGTCGTACAGACAGCGAGCGCCCCCTGCGCCAGGACCAGTCGAACTTCTCGAAGAGGCGACAGAAGACCGTCGTCTCGCCGGTCGCGCGGGAATCACCTTGGCAAGACACGCAGGAGCATGGCAAACCTTCACCGGTTCTCCCTAGAGGGTTGATGCTGACTTCTGGATCTCCAAGTCTACAGAAGTGACTTCTTTTTCTTCTCCCTTCCCCCTCCCTCCCTCACGGCTGCTCGAGTTCAACTGCGCGAATTTTCCGGAAGTAGTAAGAATCTGCATCAATAATAAATGATTTATAAATAGTAATTCCTGGTAATTTATAAGCCCTGATGATCGGAGTTCATCCATTCGTTAACAGAGGAAGACTGCGAGAAACGAAGGGCATGGAGCGCGGCTTGCGCTTGGAGATCCGTGATAACTCTGACGAAGAGTTGCGACCGGCGTCTCGGCACAGATGATGGCGACGGGGGACGCGGAGCTCAAAAACTTGCAAGCGAGGCCGATAAAGAGGACGACAACAATTTCAGAGAACAGCCTTGGGGCACCGGAGACACGGAAGTCATAGGGGACGGAGTTTCTGATCTGCAGCAGCGCGAATGCCTTAGTGGAAGTGGGGCATCTCTCCTACGGTCACTCCCGGGGGCCTTCATTTAATAAAGGGAAAAAAACTACAAACCGGTTGGGAACCGAGTTCTCTAGACAAGAAGACAAAAGAGGTGCAAGGGGAGGGTCCACTGATACTCAGGTCGGGACATCTAAAAGTTGGAAAGGGAGTGGATAATAAAGAAAGAAAGTAAGAAGGGGTGAGGACAAGGGTAATCGGTGTCAGCCGTTCCTTCTCTTCAGAACCGATGCTACATGCCGGAGATCCGTGTCCACACTTCTTTCTCCAGGTGGGGTCACCTTGCAGCCGTCCCCCTTCTGGGCGGCTGCCATAATGGTGACCTTCCTTCACTGCTCCCGAAACTCCAACAAATGGCGGGTTGTGACGACGGCGCGGATGCAGCGCGCCGTCGCGATCGCTGCGCCAGTCGAAAAGTCCGTCGCCCCGCACGCGAAGAACCTCCGCGGCAGGTCACGGGCGGTGTCCTCCTGCTGCTGAAGCGTCGAAGCTCATCCTATGTCACGGTCCGCCGCGGTCACCCAAGTCGAAAGGCAGGCACGGGAATGACTCCGCCGACCCGCAGGGACAGCGACCTTCCAGCAAGAGGGTGGCGTGCACTATCGAAAATAGAAGAAAACATCTAAATGCATGGACAACTCGGGAGCTGACAGATGCTTCCACCCGAGTGTCCCTCTAAAAGGACGCTGGGAAGAACTACTAGAAGTTCCTCCAGAGGAGGTAGGGTGGCCCCCAGCGGGCTGAACAGTGCAACCCTCTCCCCAAAGTGGCAGGGGTCGGCGATCCTTCTGTTGCATTGGGGGGGCTCCCTGGCTACGCCCTCCAACACCATTGGACCTGGAGTACGAGGTGAGCTCCAACTGCAGCAGGTGTGGCAAAAAGAGTCCCTCCCTCACCTGCTCGTGGACTGTGTGGCCCTCTGCCCCCTGTGAGAAAGCCTTGTCGTGTCCTTGCAGATCCCCGAGGGCAACCCAGGAAACCTGAAGCGCCTCTTGCAGAGCAGAGGCTGCATCCCTAGCAGCACTGTATTGCCTACGCTGCAGGACCGTGGCTGCATGGAACGATGCAAGGGGAGGCCAGGACGACAGGGACGCCATCTGCTTTGCTGTTCTCTTCATGAGGATAGCGTCAAGATGGTCCCATCTGGGGATCCTGAAAGAGGAATTTGCCGGCATCCTTGCAAAGATGCAGAGGACGCCCTCCAGAACCCGGTGATCCCTTCCCGAGCACTCTCAATTCTTTTGCATGTGTTTTTTGTTTTTTTCCTTCCCTTTGTTTCTTCCCCCTCCTTCCCTCTATTGCCGAGGCGAACCTCGCCGTGCTGCATGCCGGTTCCTGGCAGGATCCTTCTTGAATATGTATGTAACGTGGCAGGACCAAGCATCATGCCACTGACTTGTATGTTGCTTTTTATATTAATAAGCCGCCCCGGCGCAACCGGGTATCAACTGACCCGCACCTGGAACAGCAGTTCGGCGAGGCTCATGAGCGGATTGCACTGGAAGCCTTAGTGCAGAAATAGCAGCACAACCTGCCCCCAGCTTGAGGGAAACGCAGAAGTGTTCGAACACGGAGGGACAACGAGTTAGTCTGGGGGGGGAATGATGTACCCAACAGCTTGGAGCACCGGCGTGTTCCCTTCGCTCTTGTACGAGGAGAGACGACTTCCACCAGCTCGCTTGGGGGGTTTGGTCACTCCCGCAGTTGCGCAGGAGCACTCCCACGTTGCTGGGCGGAAGCGGGAGGTGGGGATCGCACCTGGGAGACGGGAAAAGGAGAGTTCTTTCCTTCTGAACACCGCTCCCGTGAAGCGGACGTGCCTTCTGATTGGCCCATCAAAACTCCAGGACCGACGGCCTCCTGCGCAGGCAGCGCAGGAGGCCGTCGGTCCTGGAGGCGCGGCAAAAGCGGCAGGTTCCCTCGGATGCCCACCATCGCAGAGGGGATGGCCTTCGGGGCGTTGGGAGTGGCTCCCAGGACGGCGGTCTCCTGAAGCGGGGGGAGCGGAGTGACTGTGACGGAGGAAGGTGCCTCGGCGGCGTCCACCTGGGGGTTCGTGAATAAATCCCCAACCGTTTTTCTTCTTCCTTTTTTCCCTTCCTGCTTTGCGGTGGACACGGCACGGTAACCTGCTGGTCCATCGCGCAAAACAAGTTTTGCTGTCTCGCTGCGGCACTTTCAGGGGAAACCACTGACGTCACTTCTCTGCGCCCACGGGCAGGAGCGTCTTGGTGCGCACCTGCCCGAGACGGCCAGCGTTTTCCCGCCTCGGAGATGCCGCGGAGGGCGTTGACAGCGATCGGGACGGATGCGCGACTCGGAAACTCTCTCTGCCGTTCCCCTGATGACCTATAGGACCGAGGACGGAGCTGACTTCTGGAGCAGCGTTGGTCAGGCGCCTTCCTCAAAGGGAAGACGGCGCTGTTACTTGGATGGGAAAGCAAAGGGCAGCATCAGACTGGCAGTGGCGACGAGGGAGTTCTTCGTCGGAGAAGTTCGGGAGCATAAGGGATGAGGACAGTTTCCTCTCTCTCTCTTTCACCTCTTCTGCAGCCTGCCATACTGGATGAACCTCCTGGGCAGGAACACCTGGACCCTCGGGATAAGGTTTGCCGCTCCCCGGTTCCTTGTTTGCCGGCCGGGACGCCTTCCGTGTAGAGATGGGCCTGGCAGCCCCAGATTCGGTCTTGACCCCCCCTTACCTCATTCCAGAGACACGTACAGTAACTGTCTCGCAGAGGGTGAACTCCTGGGATACTCACCCCACTCATCCCTCTGAGGAGGAGGTCCCTCATCTGGAAGTAGCTTCCAAAGTGCCAGAAAGATGGCAGCCTGCTGGTAACGCAGGAAAAGGACCATCGGTATGAACTGGGGATCCCCAATGACTCCATCAAACTTTAGGGACCTCGTAGAGGAGTGTTTTTCGTTTGGTGGCCACAGCGATCCGGCAGTCACCCGGAGACGAAGTCATGCAGCAGGAGCATCAACATCTTCCTTTCCCCACCGATGTAGGAGGTGGGGGCGTCTTGAATGGGAGTCAGGGTGACGTCATTCAGAATGCTTCCAGGGATGGATTCTACAGAAGTCTGATGGCGCTCTTGTTGAGGAAAGTCCCGTCTTCCAGTCTCCTCCACTTCTTCGGTGGTCCCTGCCGCCCAAAAGTTTCTGTCAAGGGGACGACAGGATCTCCTCTAGGGGCAACACAACGGAACACTCCTGACCTCGTCCTTGGATTTCCAGGGCAGACCCAAAACCAAAGGAGCCGCTCCCACTGGGGACGCGGATGGCGAGGAGTGGAAAGCCGACGAGCAAATGGGATAGATGGTGGACCAGTCTGACGGCACTCGGCACGCACGCCTGACCGGGTCACAAAGGCCGCCTGCGGACATCGGGACCGTTCGAATAGGGACGATGACTGAGCTCTGATGGTGGCCGCCGGCACAGAGGGTGGGAGTTTCCAGGATTGCTTCGCGCCGAATAACTCCGAGCTCGAGCAGAAGCTGATGTGGCAAAAGGTCGAGGGGGAGTGACGCTCTCGGGAAGAGCCCGCTGCGACCGTTCTCCTGGGAATCGCGCGAGGAAGGCGTCGTGGGTCTGGGCGAGCCGCCGGCGACGCCTTCCTATCTTCCACTGCTCTCCGAGAAGGCGAAGCCGCGGCAGATGGGAGAGGGAGCGAAGCAGGGCAGGAAGCTGCGCCAGACTCTTTGCCCACCCTCCGCGGATCTTCTGGACGTGCGAGCGCAAAAAACCAGCGCAGCAGCTCGTTCCCCCCTTTGCCCTCTCCACAAGGAAAGGGAAGAGGGAGCGCCGAGCAGCAGCTCGTATTTTTCGGAAGCAGCAGCTTGCAATGATGGGACGGGCGGCGCGCATTCGGCTGTCCAAAGTTTCCTCCTTGCTCCGTCGGACACTCTCCGACAGAGAGGAAACTTTCTGCGATTAATTGGCCGCCACCGCAGAGGAAGGTGTGCCGAGACGGTAGCCTCCTCTGGTTGATCCGTGCTCTGGAGCCAGCTTCATTCTGACGCCGCCGACTCTGCTGGGTCCCACTGCCTTTCGGCGCTTGCACTACATCTCCATCGAGCTGGGCTCCCACTGACCCATTCGTCCAATGAATCTCGATGCTAAATGCCCTCTCCTCCTCCTCCTCCCTTTCTTCTCCGTCTTTTCTCTTACTCCCTTTCTCTTCCTCCTCCTTCTCCCTCTTCCCGCTAGCGCGCTCGTTCCATGAATCCTGACGCTGAATGCCCTCTCCTCCTCCCTCCCTTTCTCTTCTTCCTCTTCCTTTCCTCTTACTCCCTTCCTCCTTCTCCTCTTCCTCCTCCTTCTCCTGCTTATACTTGTACTCTTTTTTGCTACTACTATCAGTAGCACTACTGCTAATACTTTTACTACTGCTCCGAGAGCTTCAATTCCCAGTGCTCCTACAACTCCCATTCGTACTTTTCCTACGCCGCCTGCTGCTAGCACTCCTACTCCTTCTCCTTCTAGTGCTACTCTACCACTTCCTTCTCCTCTTCCTGCTACTGGTAGTCCTCCTTCCCCTACTTCTCCTACTCCTACTCCATCGCCGCTACCGCCATGTGTATTCCACCTTGCTACCCTGCGCTGCGCTGCTTCGAATCGCGTTTTCCCTTCCGTCTCCTGAGAATCCCTCCCTTTTCGCATCCTACTCCTCCCCAAAACTGGTCTTGGAAAGCTCAACTCCCGCGCGCTGGAGGAATGGGAATAAGGTGTGTCTCTTGTCCTTTCTCATTCTTTCCGACCAAGGCATTCACGTGCAACCGCTTTCTTCCCCTTGCTTAGCGCACTGAGACGACACCAGGAAGGCGCTGTTTGGTCCACATCCATCCTGCGTTCAGGAGAGCTCCATCCGCATCCCGTGCGAGTGCTACCACCCTTGGAGCGTCCGAAAAGACTCATCTGCAACTCTCCTTTCAGCGAGGCTCCTTGGCAACGCATCGTGCTTTCATCTCCTTGAATGGTCATCGCTAATGGAAGAGGCAGACGGATGGACGCTCTGGAGAGACAACAAACACCACTGCCAACACCAGAGGGAGCAGTTTCATTCTGCCTGGTCACCTGACCTCTCTTCCTTGAGCAATTTTATATCCATAACAGGGCGTGCCACGGAGACAGTAGCATCTCAGAGAAGCGGGTGTAGCTCCTTTCCGAGATTGAGCCACCATGGAAACTGTTTGACAACGATCCGGGAGATATCGGGATGCGTGCGAACGCAGGCTTCTCAGCATCCTCCCCCAGGAGTGTTCCGGGAAGCTGTTGCGAGATGATGCGCTTGACGTGTCTGCACAACCATCACTTCAAGGCGCATCTGGATCTCCCTCAAGGTGATGGCTTACCGGCCCCGCGATATGCGCTCTTTTGCACAGGGGATGGAAGCGGACATCGAAGGCGCCACTGGTTCGCTCTGGTCTTTGATTCCCCGGGATGAGAGGAGACTCGGAAGGTCATATGACCTCCCGAGAAGTCCACAGTTTCGATTACAGTTTCGGCCTTTAGTGACACCTTCAGCTCCTGAACTGCCGCGTCTTCCATCCAGAGATTTCAGGAGCGGATGCCCCTCCTGTGGCCAGCGTATGGCCGGCCCTCCTTCGGGAAGGCCCATCTTTTTTGCGTCCGCCATGGTAATCCCGAATCCCCCGGGCCGCTTCTTCCCTGTCGAGAAAGGGAAGGGAAACGACTCGAAGGGCGGCTGCCCCGGAGCAGTTCCGGCTGTGGAAAAAAAACCTGGACCCAGGAGGGAAAGAAAGCAGCTCCTGCCAGCTTGTCTTGATGAAAGGAAGGTTCCCCGGGACTCGCTTGAAGAGGTCCCTGGGAAGGACGAGAGCAGACGAATGTAGGAAGGGCTCAGCAGCCATTCGGGGAGGCACGTCTCCGCCCTTTCGTTCCATCAGCTGGGGGAAGTGCAGGGCACCTGTCGGTCCCTTCTCCCCTCCCCCTCCCTCCTGCAAATCGGTCGAAGCCGAGAGAGGGGGAGTCCAGGAGCGCTCCAGACATGTTTTCGGGACCGACTGCAAGGAACATCCACGCGTCGGCTCGTCCCATACGTACCGAGCCTCCATTTCAAATCAATCAATCAATAAGAAAAAAAAATAAAAAAATTTTGCGGCCAGAAGGACGAGTCATCTGTCAATAGAAGGAGGGACTATCCACTAGGCAGGCGGGGAGAGCTCGAGGCCAACAGATAAATGGAGGGAGGTGGATCAGAATCGCTGAGCGGTGAGACCTCGGTCTCCTGAGCTTTGCGCGCAGCGGCTCTGAGGCGCTCCCCTGAATTTGATGAGCACGCATCACGATGGGGGCCGGGTATCCTCTGAAGTCCCACGGAAGGGAGGGCGCTTCACCCGGTCACGCCAAGGCGTTTATTTCTAAACACAGTGTATCTGAGGCCTGCTACGGCCAATAGTTCATGGGACCTGCCGGGAAGCCGGCACGCAGACCGTCTCGACACTCCTCGGCAGCGGAGGGGGATGGGGGAAAAAACAAAAAGAAAAATAAAGGAAACAAAAAAAAAAGAAACACTTTGGAGGGCTGGGAAGGGATCACTGTCCGCTGGAGGAAGAGACCATCCTTTCCAGGATGCCCTCGAGGTCCCTCTGCATAGCTCCCAGATGGGACCAGCCGATCGCGATTCGCAGGTATCGTGGTCCGCGTGTCCGATGGGTGTCCCTATCGTTGGCTCGTCTTCTGTTGCAATCCCCCGGAGGCAGCAGAGCGCTGCCAGGGCTAAGGCTGGTTGCAGGGCGTCTCGAAGGGAGGGCGGGGAACGGGAGAGGAAGACGTGCAGTTGCGCCTGCAGAAGAGGTCAGGGACCACAAAGGCCAAGGCTTGTGAGTCAGTAGGTCGAGAACAGACGGGGCCGTATGTCTTCGTGCGGGAGGGAGGAGGACGGAGGCAGTGGAGGGACTTCCGCGTCCTATAGGAAGACGTCGGAAAACTTGCGGTTCGAAGCAACGTTAGCACCTCAAGGGAGGACCCTGTCCTGCTGGAGGGGAGAGAAATTCCTCCAAGGGGTGCCGGCAGGTGTTTTCTACAGGGTTCCCAGGCGGGGCCATCTCGTTGGCAAGAGAACGACGAAGATGGCGCCACTGGCCTCTTCCGGCAACACCCGAGGCCGCCACCGTCCCGGGCGACAGCCGCCGGAGCGACGCGCGGTCCGCACGAGGAGGTACCCGGAGTTGTCTGCTGGGATCCGGAAAACCTTACGGATGTCCTTTCCGCAGCAGTACCCGCACTCGTCGTGTCGAGCTCAGGAGACATGCAGGGAGTCGCCTCCGGCTCCTGGCGGGTCAATCCCCTGGAGAAAGGGGGCACAGGCAGCTCCGACCATCACCGGGGTCTGATAGGAACCACTTCCGAGACTGAGCGCACGTGGCGAGCTCCGAGGTCAGCTAGCAGCAGACCTGACCCCTGTTCGTGGAGGACTTGGTTTTCGCCTGCAGCAGGACCACTAGAGCCCACAAAGGGCATGGGACGGAAAGAGCTTGCAGCGCGGACGCGTCCGAAAGTCCCATCGGCCCCCGAAAGGCGCGCGACAGCGTGGATCGGGGACTCGGGAAAGCTCTCCCGGAACATGCGGGACACCGCGCGTCCCCCCCCTCCAGGTCAGTGGGACCGGAAGGTGATAAATGTTGCTGCAGCGTGGGAGGTGGTGAGCCCCGCCTGTTCGTAGGGTCCCCAAGCCCAGACGCCCCACGAGACCAAGCCCCAAGGCCTCTCCCAAAGCCCTCAAAGGGGGTCGAACGGCTCGGTATTGCCCATGGAAACTTTCCGGACGCCTCTGCCCTTCCTCCGCGTCGCCACCCGACCGCCTTCTTGTTGGCGAACTGGGAGCCAGGGTCTCTGCCGGGGTGGACAACGCCACCACATTACGGCAGGGAGACTCCCACGCCCAATAGGTGCACCCACCGCGGGACAGCTTAGGTTATACAGCAAGGACTTTGGGAAGGGGAGGGGGGGCGCTCGAGAGACTGCGTCAGCGACAGAAGACCCCTCTACGTCCCCCCCTCACCGACCCTGTCCTGCAGGACCCCTGCCTGAAGCAATTTCCGTCTCCAGAACCAAAGATGGCCGCCCCATTGCCGGTCCTCTTCCAGGTGCAAACAGTGGCAAGCACCCAGCCGGAAGGACGAGTGTGCAGCCGTCTCCCGGATCGAGGGGGCATCGACGTGGCCCCAACAGGGAAGCGAAGGTCAAGGGACGCTCAAAACCATTGCAGGCCCGGAAGCCCCTCTCTTTCCATTCCTCCCCTGTCCCACTCAGGCCCTCAGGATGCAGGCGCCCTGGTTCGTCGTGGTCATCGTCGTGGGGCCCGTACGCCTCCCGTTACCCAAATTTCTTGGTTCACCTGCCAGATTTCGCGCTTCCCTCCCTCCCTACCCTCCTTCCCCCCCCTCTTCCCTCCTCAGCGGGGTCGCTGCTTTCCGTTTCGGCCGTCGCATATCAGACCTTCACGCAGGTCCATAAATTTCGGTTTATTTATTTTCGATAAATAGTCGGCAACATAACAGGCGATCTAGTAGGGAGCTCGCTCCTTACGGCCGCGGCAAACGTCAGGAAGACTCTCGTAGACCTCAGCCCTTCCGAGGGAGAGGGCAACCCACTCCCAGTCTGTTTCTGACGGTCACTTCCTCCCCTCCTCCGCTCCAGCTTCCAGGAAGATGCATCCCGCGGCTGTTGCTGAGAGATGCGAAACCGGAGGAGGAGGAAGGCGAGGACTTCCAGGGCAGAGCGTCTCCGGACGAGAATGGGAAGGAGGGAATGGCGGATGAGCCCCTCGACTCGAGGGCCACGGATTGGGAAAGCTTCCGGCTTCTGGAGCTCAAGAGAAACAGATCACCGGAAGGGGGAAGGGTCAAGGAGGAGGGGGAAGGAGAAGGAGGAGAGGGAAGGAGAAGGAGGGAAGAATGGCACTCGAGATTCTCTTGAGGAAACTCCTGCCTTTCCGTAGACTCTGGAAAGGTCCGCAGAGCGTTCCGAACCCTCGGAGCGTCTCCAGGTCAAAGGCAGGTACAAGCCAGGGTCGCGAGAGGGAAGGAAGGCAGCCCCCCGGCCCTCCCGAGACGCCCTGTCCCTCCCACGCGACCCCTCTCTCCCCAGGCTCGCTTTGCGGCCGGAAATTCTCGAAGAGAAGGCGCGGCCGTCGTCCTCGCCTCCGGAGTTTCCTGGAGACGCCATTCGATCTGACGCCGGAGCGATCCCCAGGGGGTAGCTCCGACGTCTGCGCCTCCACGTCCACGGCATCTTAGGATGTGCACGCAAGCGAAGCAGGGCCTCATTGTTGCGGCCACAGCAGTGCCGCTGCGACAAGGAGATGAGGTGTTCAAAACTGTTGGATGCGTATCCTGGCGCCGGAACGCGCCCGCCATTGTTGCCTCCTGCCCCGGCAACCTGTAAACTGCCGCGAAAGGCTCACTGCTTGGCAACCGAAGCAGCTGCGAGGCTTCACCGGCTGATGATTCAGCCTTTCCTCTCACCCACGAGTTTGCTCTCATGATTGTCTCCTCCGCTTTCCAAAAGTCAAAGGAGTCCTCTGCGGAAGAATTCCTGAAGCATCACGAGGGGATGTCAAGAAGAAGAGAAAATGCGCAAAAGTACCACCACGTCGGAGACCCAGGCCCCCGAAGCACCCGTTCCTGTCACCTTCCCTGTTCCTCCCCGGCTTTTTCTGCCCAGGAAGGAGGCAGTCTCAAGGCATGAAGAATGGCGCTGGAAGCGTAGGGGCATGGGGAACGGGGGTGGAAAAGATGGAATTGACTCGAGGAAAGTAGAGGAGCGACGCCCACAGGCACATCCACGTGGCAGAAGCCGCTGACGGGACGCCTCGTAAAGGGGCAGTTCGTCTACGCGGCTTCGAGAGTGCGAGTCAGGGAACAGAGCGCCTGAAGGGAAACGGCGAAACCCTTAAAGTCCCCCGTGCTGGGGACGACGCAAGCCTCCGCAAAGTTCTTGGACATTGCGTGGGGCATGAGGGTCGAGGGAAATGCCCATCCTGGTTCTAGCCTGAGAGAACGTGAGTCCGTTCCGGCGACAGCGACGTAGCAGCAAGCGCCCAGCCGGAAGGACGGGTGTGCAGCCGCCTCCCGGATCGAGGAGGCATGGACGTGGCCCTACTGGGGACGCGAAGGTCAAGGGACGCTCAGGACCATTGCGGGCCCGACCCTCCCCCACCCCTTCCCCTCCGTGAGCTCGGGGACGCGCGGAGCGGTGGAGATGCTCCAAAGCCTCAGCGACGAGGACCCCGTCATCGAAGAAACCCTTGAAGTCACGAAAGACGCGCTACTTGTAGTGCAGGCAGCGTTGGCAGGTCGAGGCCGTGACCGTCCTCAAGCCCGCATCATCTTGGCACAAGGGCAACTTTCCGTTTCCAGTTGGGTTTGTTAAACTTGCCAACTTTGGCGATGAAGCTCTCTGCAGAGCACTTAACAAACCCTTTCCCTATTTTCGAAAAACAGCGGTTCGACCTGATTCTAAGAAGCAAACGATAAGTATTGTTTTGTATTTTTTTTGTAGTGACTCCATACACATAAGGTCATCTGAGTATTTAATTCAAGTCAGTTGCGAAAAAAAAAGAAAAGCAAAGAGAAATGCATACTGGGTAACGTGAGTATATTATGTTGACCATCAGGGCTCAGATTTCAAAGCTCTGCGTCGGTGGCACGCGAGTCGCAGTTGGACGGAACGCTCTGTTCGCGTACCGCGTGTCCCGTCGACGTACCGACAGACTACATAAAGCGCTGATTCAATAGCTGTTCAGTACGCCACATTTTCATGTTTCCTCCGAACACATGTGATTTGTTTAAAAATTTACAATTCCAAGGAAATCAGTAATTCATTTGGGTGTGGCACAATGTAAGATTGCCTCAGTGCTTGGCAGTGTGTTCGAAGTAGACGTATCACTTTGAACGAAAACTGAGTGCAGTTTCGCAACACATTGCGTCTCAATTTCCCTAATGTTTTCCTTGCCAAAGAATTTGCCCTAATTGTGTGTACCATAATCATAATTTTCTACAATCCATGAAGATGCCCTTAGCCAAGGGAAACTTGTATTCTAATGACGAAATGAAAAATTTCTGTTCTTGAAAAATATATACATATTATAATATGCAACCCAGCTATAACACCGTGCCATTATCTGGGTTATTCTTCGGGCAACTGGTCACTGACTTCGTCTGTGGATTTCACTCACTTTTCACTCACTCCTGAATCCTTTGCAGGATATAACAGTAAGTCCCAAGTGGGGATACGTCCACAGCTCCTGATCCCAATTTCCTTTTTCAATAGGCATCCATAACCGGCGTGCTGTTCCTTCCAGTCCGCATTTTCGCCCTTCCCATCACGACGCCGTGATAAAGAGGGCGATGGAGGTGCGAACCATCGGGATATAACGGGGAAGGTTACCGTTCCCTTCAAACATCCTTGCCATAATGTCCACCTTCTTCATCGTCTGTAGGTCGGTCACCTCCTTTAGCTTGGCCCAGTCGGGGCACACCGTAGGGCAGGTGAGTACGTGAAGTTGGGTTTCCCTGACTCCACAGGCCTTGCACATCTCGTCTGGAACGTTCCCTGACCAGTGCTTGGTCCTCGTGCCGCTCAGGATGCCTCCGTGATAAAACATCAGGAGGTCATCCCTGAGTGCCGGGTGGTGGTAAGTCGCTTGTCCAGACCGTGGTTCCCACCGCCAGCAGCTTCACCTGGAGGCTGGCGGCCTTACACAAAGCGTCGTCCTCGTCTGGATTCTTCTTCACTGCTACTCGGATGTTTCCCCTGGTGATCAGGCGCCAGCAGTTGGATTCCTGATTTGTCCAGAGTTCTCGGTACTTGTGGGTAAATCTTCCCATCATCTTCCTGGTGAGGGGAAACAGTCGCATCGCGCAGTCGCAACGCGCCATATTCAGTTTCTCAGAGAGGTGACGCTCTGGGAAACCGAGAATCGCCAGGCGATATAAATAGAATTTCGTTTGTTGCCGTTGCTAAGGCAATTGTAAGCACGCGAGTGTATGCGCCCACCTCAAACATGGGTAGTGCTAACGTACGTCGCGAGTACAAGTACAAGGCAAGCAGGCGCATAGATGAAACTATCGCGAAAGGAAAAACCCTCTAATAAAAACAAGTTCAGGGTTTGTATACCAAATGGAGATGCGATGAATGTACATATTCCCAAAATAAGGAACTAAGAGTTATTGCACTGGTCGATATTCGCAACTCATGCTCCAAGAGACTCGACCATTACTTGCATAGAAAGTTTATGTATACTATCATACGGTTCGCGGTCACTTTGTTTTACAATACGGTAAGCTTGGTTTTGATAAAGAAGACGACGAGTACACTTAGCAAGGTACTTAGTAAGTAAATACGTCCTCCATAGCACTCAAAGGGTTGACGACCATCTTCGACCATTGAATAGATTTATATTACCGACAGCATAAATATATGATTGCGTGTGTCTGCAACAGTGTCGAAAAGGTACAAAAGAAGGTACGAAGGTACATCGCGTGTGGTTACCGCATACGCTCAGAACATCAATGAGTACGTAATGCTCGACATGGTGGTAAGATTCGAAGACAAAGGGCGAAGAATCTGCAGCTGATTAGAATCACTGGCGGGGATGGGCAAGGCGGATGCATTTGCTCGGTAGACGCCAACTGCCCCGTACGTTTGTGATGCGAGTTGAAACTCGTAGGACTTGGGAGTGGAAATTGTGACATGGACGACAAAAACGGGATACCACTCCAGAACATGATTTATTCGACAACTGGGATTCCGTTTTTGTACGTTTTGTTTGTTTGTTTTCCTCTCTACACATAAATTCAAGGGGAAGACGGAAGGAAGCATCTGGCTCATTCTCTCCGCTCTCTCTTTTTAAAAACATCTCCAATTCGGCTGGGCTGACGAACGCACTGAAAGTGCGGGCGCGAAATTCGGGGTCGCAGTCTGCCGGGGTCTCCTAGCAACAATCCGATTTTCTGCGGGCATTGTTACGTGTTTGTCGTAGGCTTGGGTGGCATCGAGGAGAAGGCGTCTGTCGTTTTTGTGTTGTTTTGTTTCCTCTTTTTTTGTGTGCGTGTTTTTTCGTTTTTTTCTTTCCGGCATTCGATTTCGAACACGGAAATGATTTGAGTCTGCCGGGAAATTTCGCCGACGACGTGCCAGCAGCAGCTGCGGCCGAACTTAAGGGTTGAGCCAATGCAGTTCAACCCCATGATTGCAACGGAAACAGTAGATTTTCATACGTGGATGCTGCGAGGACATGAGCTGCTGTTTTGAAGAAAGGAATTAGGTATTCCGGCGTAGACAGTGGTCAAATGGGGAAAGGCGATTCGGGTGATCGGGTGGGGAACGCTCGAGTCCAAGTGAGGGGAGCGCAGACCCACGTAGGGCCTGTTGTGGGGTCCCTCTGCCCCCCTTCTTGGGATGGGGGGACCCCCTCCTTGGGGGTTTCCCTCTGCACCGGTGCGCGCCGATGCAGATGCTGAAGGAGAGAGGAGAAGGAATAGGGAAACAGGATCTTCCCTCGGAGGAGCGCTGCTGACGAATCTGCTTCCTCCTGTCCCCCCCCGTTCGCCCCAACTCTGGCCCATAGCCACCAGGGACGTGCTCGTCTTCGATGCTCGATCTCTCGCGAAGTGAGATCGGATGGGCGCTCCAGGCTGCGGCCAGAGGGGAACCGTCCCCGGGAACCAAGGGCCACCTCCCGCACTTTCCCTCCCCCCGGGGGGCAGTGGCGTCCCCTGTCCGGGAGCGGCCGTCTTGCCAGCCTCCCTCGGCGCAGAGGAGGTCATGGCGGCGCTTAAGGTGGAAGGAAGGGCGACTCCGCAGCAAGACGTCTCCAACGCCTTGCAGTCCTTGGAAAGGTCGGAGGCGGAGTGTCCGCCGCGCAGTTTCAGGGTTACCGGGGACACGGATCTCTCCCAGGACGCGCTCGCGGAAGCTTGCAAGGCCGCCTGGCGTGCTCTAGGGAACCCCGCTCCAGCGTATGCGTCGGCAACCACCCACCGGAAGCATGGATTCCTTCCCGCTCCTTCGCTCCCGCCGTCCCTGGAAGACCTTCCCGCCCCGTTCGGAAGCGGAAGCTCCCTTCGGCGCCTGCGGTCCGAGCTCACCCTTCTCTCTCCCCCTTCCACCCGCGTTTCTCCGCAGGACACGTGACCTCTTGGAGGCAAAGGGGGAGCGCTGCGTCTCGAGAGGCACTCCCAGAGCGGGGATGCGCTGCTGGGCAGAAGGCATTCCGTCCGGGGATCGAACGGGCCGTCAGCGGCAATCCCTGCCGGCTCAACCTGTTGCCTGCCTGGCAGCTTTCCTCGAGCGGTCTGTCTGCCCGGCGGGATGCAAACGCGCTTTCGCTCCCTTCGCTCTCCCTCCCCGCAAAAGGGACGGAGAGCGGAAAAGGGAGGAAGAAGAGGGAGGGGGGCATTTTTCCCGGTTCTTTTCCGAGTGTTCCCTGAGATTTATTGCGCAGGAATCGGCTGCGCGACGCGGTTCCTGCCGACCAGCCCTACAGCCCGGAGAGTCTGGAGCATAAATTAGCGAGAATGGCTCCAAGATGTCCTTGTCGCCGGCGAGCGAAACGAATGACCGCGCGGAGGAAGCGGACGCTCCCGAATTAACGGCCGGGGAGGGAAAATGAGGAAGGTGGCGGCAGGGAGCAGGCCGGGCCGTGGCCGGCTGCGTTCCCCCCTCCCTGCCGTCCCCGCACGCCTGCAGACGCCCGGAAAGGAGGAAGGGGGAGGGAGTGGATCAGGTGAGGGCAAGGAGAGAGGGGAGACGAGAATCTTCCTCAGCGAGATTCCCGGCAGCCGAGGGAACCCACGGTATCTCCCGTCCTCTGCTGGAGTGCGCCCCGAACCCCCAACGGATGTCCCGCCCTTTCCCCGCACGTGGCGAGGGGACGTGCGATCGCCCCCTTTTCCTTCCGGCGCGAAACGCGAGAGAAAAGGTCCACCACCCCGTAGCGCAGGCAGCGTTCCTCCCCACTGCCCCCCCCCCCCCACTTTGGCTACCGAGAAAGATCGCCGCCCTAGTCATCAGCGCAGGGAACCCCAATCTCTGAAGAGGGCGAAGGGCCCCACCAATCTCCATCGGAGCCACTACCTCGCCCTTCGGGAGGGGAGGGGGGAGGGGGAAGAGAGGAAAAGGGAGTAGGGCGCGACGGAGTGTCCCCGCCGACCCACGATCCAAGGTAGGTGAGGGACGCAAACGCCAGTCGGGAAGTCGTCCGCCGCAGCGCACGTAGACCCGCCCGAGGACGCCGCCCACTCATGCGGAGGAGGTGCACGCGCGTGACCGATGCCCGAGGTTCTTGGAGGGCTGCGAAGCGGCTCCGGGAGGTCGGCGGAAGGGCGAGCGGACCAGACCGACCTGAGGACCGCGCGCGGGCAGTCAACGGCTTTGACTCTTGCCGAGACGGCGCCACTGCAGCCTAGAGGTGTCTTCCGCAGGACTGCCTGCCCTGCCAGGGGGCTCGCCGGCCGCGCCAGGAGCGCGCTGGCGCCACTGCCCTCCGTTGTCGCTGCGTGGAGACCCCAGTCCTTGTTGCCACCGGAGAGAGGAGAAGCGTGGAGAAGTGCCAGTGCGCGGTCCTCGGGTCAGCCTATCAGCTAGCCCTTCAACCGGCGTCTGGCCCTCCCAGCTGGTCGTTGTCCCCTTCCCCCTCCGAACTAGTCCGGAAGTACGTAGAAGGAGGCGTGGATGGGGAGGAAGGAGGGACCGCCACCGTTTCGCACGACGCGACCCCTCCAGCCGTATCTGGCCGCGAGAGGACGATCTGCCTGCCGGCACGCGGAACGGTGGGATCACTCCCCCCGACCCGCAGCAGTGCCGTCGCCGTGGAACAGGAAGTCCGGGAAGAGAGGCGCTCCCTGTTAGCAGGGGCCTCCTGCTCTCCACAGGGTCATGCTGGGGCAGCACCAGCGGAAGACGCGCCCTGGGGATGGAGTGGATGGGGGGTGCGACCTTGGGAGGCAGGGTCGAGCGAGCGAGCTCGGGGGTCAGCGGCGTCCCCTGTTCGGCAGTGGCCGTCCCGCCAGCCTCCCTCGGTGCGGAGGTCACGGCGGCGCTTGGAGTGGAAGGAAGGGCGACTCCGCAGCAAGAGGGCGAGGAGAGCGCTCTGTAACCAGGGCGACGGGGAGGAGCCCGTGCCGGAAGTCTCTTGAGTCCCTTCCGTCATGTGCCCAGCCTCTCGGGATAGGAACCCGCGAGCGGGTGCTCCTTTTCTCCCCCCTGACCCTGACCGGGAGCCATTGGAGGCCCGGTTCCCGCGCAACCGTCCCTTTCTTCCCCGCTGCCGGGGAAGCAGCTCACCGCTCCCTTCGGCGGGGGGAGGTCAGCGGCTTCCTCGAGTCGCCGGTGCGCTTTGCCGTGACCGCCGTGGCAGGTGGGAGAATCTCTCTGCCTCGCCCAAGGAAGCGTCCCAACCCAGTGACCTGGGGGTTGTCTTACCACAGGGCTGCCTACCCTGCCAGGGAGGGCGCCAGCCGCGTCGGAGGGCGCCGCGGAAATCGCCTGTGGCGATCGTCGAGGGCTCGACCACATCATGGTGCTTGGGCTACGAAGGCAGAGCGTGTCTCGTGCGCCGCTTCTTCCCCGACCCTCAGCCGAGAGCCACCAAAATTTCCTCCCACACGAAGCACCCCCGGGCACTCCATTCGGGACTTTATACTCCTCCTCCATAGAAGCCTCCCCATCCCGTGCACTGCCCTTTCCTTTCTCCTTCGCTCCCCGGTCGCGCGGCTCGGTAGGGGCGGAGAGTGGGGGTGGAGGGGGCAGGCGGCGAGTTTGCCGTGCAGCTCCGTTGTTTCTCGGCCAGACGCAGGGCGGCGCTCTCCCGCCGAGGCCGGGGGCGTCGGATTTCCCGCCTCTTCCACAGCTCCCGCCGTCCCCGCGCCAAGGAGACACCGTCCAGACGAGCATAAGAGCGCGCCATTTTATTGGATCGGGCTATCCGTTGGCTACTGATAAGCAGTGGACGCATCATCCATGGAGAGTGGTTCCCGGCTCCATCCCAGACAAAATGATTCCCTTCAGAATATCCCATTAGGAGTGCCTTCGCATTCCTTTACTGCCCATTCGGCAGGGCAGTTCCGCCGTCCAAACGACTGCGGTTGAGCCCATCCTCGGGGACTGCGCGCGCATTCACAGATCTGCTCGCCCGGAAGTGCCCAGGACACGGGGTAGGAGAAAGGGAGGAAGAGAGGAAAAAGAGAAAAAAGAGAGAAGGAAGGAAGGAAGTGGAGGAGAGGAGGAAATGGAAGGGAGGAAGAATGGAGGAAAAGAGAGAAGGGGGAGGAGGAAGAGGGAGAAAAAGGAAGAGAGTAAGAGGAGAAGGAGGAAGAGGAGGAGAGATGGAGAGGAAGAGGGAGAGGGAGTAAGGAAAATGGGACGGCGGTGCTCCTGTCTCAGTAGGCCCCCCTCGGTCCAAGAGAGGGAAGGAGCCCGTCTACGAATGGAGGACGAAAGGTGAGCATGACGACGAAAGGTGCCTGCGCGCCGCTGCCTGCTGAAGTTCGCGAGCTGGAGAAGACGCGAGGGGTCAACGAAGACGCTGTCGCGAGCGACATCTGCGTCGCCTAATCAGAGCGCCTCCTTCGGGCACGAAGTCGTGCTGAGCAGAATCGCAGACGGCATGGTTCAGCCCCTCCAAAGAGAGAAAAGAGAGACTGGCTTGATTCAAGTAAACAGCCATTGGCATGGAGGAGGGAGAGGGAAGGATCGAGTTGGTGGCGAGCTCCATTGTGGTGCAGGGAAGATCTCCGGGCACGTGATGAGTTCCACAGGCGCGTTTCCAGCACCTAAGCAGATCTGTGACAAAGGCATCTTCCCAATTACCACAAAGGAACACAAAATACTTAAGGAGGGAAGAAAGAAGAAGAAGAAAGTTGCAGTCTCAGTTGCTCCTGCAAATGATCTTTCGAGATGTGCTGAATCACGCCGGAAAAAAAAAAAAAAATCAGTTCCATTCTTCCCTTCGATTTGTCTCCCAGGGAAACGAGACTCCGTCAGTGGCATGAGTTCTGACTTACTCCGGAGGATACGGAGCTCCTTGGGAGGCTGCGCAAGATGGGCCACATCTTTGTTGCTTAGCGCCTTTTGATGTTGACGGAATGTGTGGAAAACGGGAGGAAGGCGTGTGCAGAAGAGAGGGACCTGCCGTGATTTGCGGCGGCGTCGCGAGATGGTGCTGGGCGGGTGAGCCCTCCCCTCCTCCTGCCAAACCCTCCGGAGTCGGCCGTGGCTGCGTGGCCCATGGGCGACTCGGGCTGCCTTTGCGGGGTGCTTGCGACCGCGCTCTGTGGGTGCGGAAAGGCGCCGCTCTGCAGGCGCTCGTCCGCGTGGATCGCGCTGGTACCCGACGAACGAGCAAACCCGGACGTCCACGGGATACCGCTCGTGGACGTTCGGGCGTCCCGGAATTTTCCCGACGAAGATTCCGCCACTCGGTTCGCCGTGCGAGCGGACGGGTACTTCCCGGTAAGGGATGCGGGGGGAGTCCCGAGCTCGCGCCGCCAGCGTGCGTGCACCGACTGACGCGGTGCCGCGTGGCCGCAGTCTCCGCTCGCGGCACCAGGAGTCGCAGGTTCGAATCCCCCCGCGAGACGACTCTAGTCGGCCCATAATCGGGTGCAGCACTGGTAGCGGTTCAAACCGGATGCCCCCGATGAGTGGGTGGGATTAAGGGTCGACCATCCGGGGTCCTTCCGTCCAGGAAAGGGAATCCGGGAGTCTGGTTCCCTTCGTGTTTCCCCTCCTGTTGTGCAAATGAAACCGTCTCCCTTCCCTAGGAGACCCCCCCATCCACGGAGCCGGTGGAATGATGATGCATCTCCAGTGTGCAAAGAAACGTCTCGGCGGCTGAGGAGTGCCTGCGCTTCTGAAGGACATCGCGCCGCGCATGCGCGCGTTAAGATTCCTCCCGGTCGCATCGGGGTTTCTTCTCCGTAGAGAACCCCTTACAAAGGAACCGTTCCTGGTTTCCTCCCTTGAAGAGAATCCCGAAGGGACGCTTCTGAATTTCCTCTGAAGGGCGCTCCCGGAGGGAGCGGCACGCAGCTTCTTTCACTCTGGAGAGGAGTCATCAATCCACCAGCCCCGTGGATGGAGGGGTTCTCCCCCTAGGGAAGGGGGATGGCTCCATTTTCACAACCGGAGGGGCACCCCGAAAGACTCCTTGGTTCCTGGAGGGACGCCGTTCAGTCTACAGGGGCGTCCGGTCTTCACCAGATTCCACCAGCGCCACACTCGACTGTGGGCAAACCAGCGTCATCTCGCGGAGGGGACTCGAACTCATGAAGCACCGCAGCCCGCGTGGAGGGCGGCTGACTTGCGGACGGCGGTCCATCGCTGGGCACGCCGCGGAGGACGCCCGCGACAAGTCCCTGGAGGCGTCCCCCGAAGCCGCGCCTTCCGCAGCAGCTCCTGGACGGCGCCGAGGTTTGACAGCCGGTGGCGGGTGCCGGCGCCAGCTCGGGCCGGAAGCCTCCACGGCGGGTGCAAGGAGCGCAGGGCAGTCGGCTGCGCGCGCACATCCGGCGCTCGACGCCTCCCGAAAGGGGAATTTCCGGACCGCCGAGGACTTGGCGACCACTGGAGGCGCCCTGAGCTCGGAGCCACGGCAGCCTGCGACATCCCCTCCCCACCCGCGGCCACCACCAGTCGGAATGCCCGTGGCCCTGGAAGCAGCAGGACCTCCATGTTGCGCACTTGGCAGTCCTGCTCCTTGCCAGATCCACATGGAGACGGACCAACAGCGCTCACCGATGAGGGAGCCCCCTTCTCGACGACGATCTGCTGGCCTTCCTCTCTTTGGCGCCTGCCGCTGCAAACACCTCCGCGCCCCGCCCCTCCTCTGAAGCGGGTCCGAGGGAGACCCCGCACGGGCTGATCCGGATGGGCTCCGTGAACGCCGGGCCACCCATCCAACCACCCAGGCGCGCGCGCTCTCTCAGAGCTCCCGCCGCGGCGGCTCGCAGCGCCGTTTGTCCGCGCGCGCGGGTGGCCGCATGACGTAACAATGGACGCAAACGCACAGGGTGGAGCGCACGTCATCGCTCACGTTTCTTTCCAATGTAATGTAGAGTGTACGAAGCGCGATCTTCACCACGTTCCATTTAATTATGTCACATTGCTTTTAATAATTACCCTACAGTGCATCCAAGTACGATGTTGTGCAGCGTGATGTGACGTAAGTAACACTGTGCAATGCATCCTAAGTACGACCGCATTGCGACGAATGATCTCAAGCAATGACGTGTAATGTCGTGATGTGATGTTACGGTAAGTGGCACCGCTTGATGTACCTTCTTTAAACAGGCTGATGCTGGATGCATCGTCCTGTTGCTATTGGGTGGACCCCTACATCGATCGGTATTCCTGTTACGCACAGGCTACCGCCAGCCCTACATAATACCCGTGCGCGCGTTAAGCACATGCGCCGCGTTATGCTTAATGCACGCTACGTGCGAAACGTCAGGTTCGCGTTTTATTGGGGCACGTACGTGTGCCGCCGGCACGTGTGCCACGCACAGGATGGGGGAGGAAATCCCATCGCGACCGCTGCGCAACGCGCTGCAGGCTGCTGCTGCGTGCACACCTGCGCGCGCGGAGGCGGCCGCGAGCGAACCACCCCGCCGCCGCTCGGTGGCGCTCGCAGCCTCCGTCCTGCTCGTGGGGGAGGGGGAAGGGGGGGAGGAGGGCAGCTCAGGAACGGCATCCCGCGACGGGTTCCCTCGCCCCGCGGGAGGGCAGCAGGTGCGCCAACCCGGATGACGCGCCGCCATGTGGGAAGGGTGGGGGGGGAGGTTGCCCGGTGGCGCATCGCGCGCGCCTACCGGAGAATCCGGAAAGTCCGGGAGATTTCCGAGGAGAGGACGGACCCAGTCGGTTCCCCAGCGCTCGCCGGGTATGGTGAACGTCAGATTTCGGGACGTGCCTGAGTGGCGCACGCGTGGACGGCCCCATGACGGAGCCTCGTGGACTTTCCTGCGGGTGCAGCTGTCGCCCCCTTGCGAGCGCTCGCTGAATGCAGCGACGGTGCGCGGGGGAAAATAAATCAACAAATAGGGAGCTGCAGAGCCAGGAAAAATGGAGGCCATCGGTGGCGCCTTCTTCTCGCCTTTCCTTCCAGATGCGGCACGCTTAACGAACTCCAGTCGGACTCCCATTCGCGTTTCGGAAACGCCGTCCTGACATCCTGTGCCCCTCAGGGCCGGCACGGCTCGAATCGCCCCGGCAGGGATCGCGGGCGCCGATCTGGAAGTGTCGCGGGTTCCGTGTCTCCCCGCGAGATGACTCTGGCACGGCTTCGGGTGCGCATCGTTAGGATGCTCCCTCGCGCCCGCTGCCGGATTCCCCGTTGACTAGCTGCCTCGAATCGAAGGTGGACCCTTCGGGGTCACCCCTCTCCGCCTCAAGCACGCTTCAGGTGGAAGGGAGTGACAGCGGAGGAACCCCGTGAGCCCTCATGTGGCGCCGTTATCGAGCCACTCGGATGCTCCATGGAGAGAAGCGACGGCTCTTGGGTACTCAGCATACCCCCGAAAAGAAAAAAAGCCTTAAACAAAAAAAAAAGCTGGGAAAGGAACAAGAGTGGAAAGCAGCAAGAACGAATCAGGATTCTCATCATCCTTTCATGGCACTCGTTCCCGGCACACCGGCAGGGAATCGCTGAACAGAGCCTCCCATTTCCCTAAAGTCGAACCCTGACGCTCCCCCCCCTCCTCCTCCCTTTTCCGAACGCGACATTCAGGGTCACCTGGGCAGTGAAAGGCGCGCTTCGGAAAGCAGTAAGAGGGAGGGGGGGGGAGCTCGTTAGGCAACCACTGCAGGATGTCGAGAGGGCGGAAGAGACCAAGGGATTCCGGTCGCAGCTCCTGCGAAAAGGGGGCAGTCGCGGAAACGTTCTGCTGTCTCGGGCTCCTCGTAGCCAAAGAGACTATTGTTGGCGCTACAGCAGCGACCGAGAGCGTGTCGGCAGTTGCCATGGCGACGCTCTGAGGCCAGCCCCGATTGTTGACCGGCGACGCTGCGAATTACCGGCGGCGTGCACCTCTGCAGGTGGCTGCGGAAGGCGAACGACAAACAAAGCCCGCAAACCGCCAGAGGGAGACCGTCGTCCCTCGTGGGGATCCTCGCTCGCCGATGTCGGACCCGAAGCCCCGCGAGTCCTGTCGGTGATCCGCATGTCGGACCTGAGGGGCGATCCCGGTCTCCAAGCTTCTCCCGGCCTCTCCCTCGCAAGCGTGACCCGCGCCCCGAGGTAAGGCCAAACGCGAGGGCACCCCTGCAGGCTTTCTCCTCGCTTCCCTCCCCACCGGAAGGGACTCCACGGCTGCTGCCAACTCTTCTCGAAGATCCCTGAAGACAGATTCCGAGAGGGATGAAGGCCTGCCCCCTCAGGGTAGACTGCTCAGCGAAGCTGACCAGAAGCTCAGTTTGACCTGACCCGTCCAGAGCACCACCCTCCATATGACCAGCTTGGTCTTGTATTTTTGTTGTTTTGTTCTGTTTCCCCATCCTCGATCTGACCACCAAAGCGACCTCGTGATCGCTCAGCCTCCCAGCGCCTCGCTGCTTCCAAAACTGCAGAAAATATAAGTCTTGGATAGAATAGAAGGTCCTGCGTATCCCATGAAAGGGGCGCCCGAGCGGACGGATGCAACCCCGTATTGACGGAGTCTGGGAGTTCCGTCATGGGCCGTCTCTGCGCTTGTTGTGGAGTCTTCCAGCCTCTCCTCCTGTGAACAGAGCCGGAGGGAGCCTCCAGGCTTCCGGGAGACTCTCGAGGCGCGGGGAACCACACGGGTTCCCTACAGACCTCGAAGGTAACGGGTAGAGGATAGGGTTACCGTTCGTCGAACGCACCCCCACTGGACACCCGAAAGGCGCTCGTGGTTCCCGTATCCGGAAGATCGCGGCTGCAGTCCGGGGGTCCGCCAAGCAAAACCTTTCGAGGTCGGGGCGCACTGGTGGCCGGAACCGAAGGTCATGCCCTGACCTTGCGCGGGGACCTGCGCCTGGCGAACAGGTGATTCTCCATATCGGGGTCAGTGCGGCGATTGGTACGACAGTCACAGGCCTGGTGTTCGGCGCCCTTCCTGCTCTGGGAAGTCTCCCGGAAGCGGGCGGAGGAAGCCGATGCCCTAGGCAGCGGCGACGCAGAGGGCCCCGATTCTCCTTCGGCGAGCAGCGGACCTGTGGATCGCGGGTGACCGTCCCGCGCTCCAGCTTTCCGGTCGGTCGGTCACCCGCGACCTCCTGTCGAAGATGCGGTTCCGCGGAACGCGCAAGTGCGCGATCACTTGTGGAAGGGGGGAATGCTACGCGGGGGCACAAAGATGTGGACGTGGGGGAAATAGGGAGCTGCCCCTGCGGGTGACCAGGGTCCCTCCAGCCTTCTCGAGTGTTTTCCGACCTACGTGCCGCCCCTCGTCCCCAGAGGGTGACCAAGGATGCCGGAGGCTGGTGCCCTCCCATCTCGCGACTCCATCAAGGGCACTGGCTGGCTATTCTGGGGAGCACTCGCCCCTGGGGGGGTTCGCTTTGTTCCCAGACAGACAAGGGCGCTCACCTCTGCCGTACGGGGTGCGAGGGCGGGGGGACGGTGGAAGAGGAGGTGAGGTCAAAGCGCATCCTCGGGAGGGGGAAAGTGCGGGAAGGCGGTAACAAAAGCTCGACGACGGAGCGCTGGTGCCGTCCCCGCTGACGTCTCCGAGCCAGAGGTTCGTCTGATCGTGCCCCTGAGAGACTGTGCGCCTCAGAGCCCGGAGTGAGTGACTGGTCGACCGCGGAAGGGTCGACCGCTTCCGATCTGTCCTCTCCCTCGAGATCACCAGGATGCTTCTCGGACTCTGCCACGGGGATGCCGCCACGTGGGGTTCGGCGGTTCACCCGCGTCCCGTCATCCCTACTAGCCCTCGAGCCTCTGAACCGGCTACAGCGGGACTCAATCCGTTGCTCAGCCTCGCCAGCGCGCCCACCTCGGAGGGAAGGCGCGAGGCCCAGGACGCGCGAGGTGCTGAGGTCAAAGGTCATGGGAGCCCTGGGTCCGTGGACGGAAAGCGGCGCCCGCGATGGGAAGCCACGGTGCTCCACGTGGTGGGAGAGATGAGCGGAAGGTCGGCGGCAGACAAGAAGAGGACACTCCCCCGGAGTCCCGGATGGACAACGCCGATTCTCCCCCTCAGCCGGGGAGAGGAACATCGCATCTGTGGACCTGGTATGGCTCACCCCGTGGCGATACGAAACCGCAGCCCATCCCGGCCCCGGCTCGGCGACGTGCTCCGGGAGGAGGCCAGCGGAAACACCCAGGAGCACCAGTGGTCCCGGGGTGGCGGCGTGGTCGCCATGGCTGCGAAGGGGCGAAACCTCCTCGAGTGGGCCTTCCACCCGGTTCGGTACTGAGGATCCATGACTAGAAGGAGGTACCAGGGAGAGCTCTACTCCTGGCGCGCATAGGGCGAAATCCGAATGCGCCACATCTTCGCCCTCTGTGGGCGGAGATGTGCTGTCGCCCGGGCCGTTTATTTTGAGAAGAACCCTGCGCGTCCGGGTGCCGCGCGTCCCAGGTCGATCCCAGACGCGCGAGGCCGCGGCCGCCGCACAAGAACAGGAGACGCGTCTCAGAGTACTTCCCGGGCAGGGAATGCGCGCTCCTCCCTCCCTCCGGCGAAGCCGCTGGCAAAGACCGCGGCTCCGGAGAGCTCGCTTCGAGAATCCTGCGCGAGCGTGGCGGGCGAGGAACCTGCCGAGGTGCCGGCACGCAGGCCGGACGGGGCCACTCCGGCAGCAGGGGGGGGGAGGGGAGGCGCGAGCGAAAAGTAAATAAAAAAAGAGTAAAAAGAAACGAGCGCATACGAAATCGGTCGGTTAGAGTTGGGGTGGGGGGACCGGGAAGAACTGAGGACTAGCGTCCTCTGCCTCCGCTGAAGGTTGCCGGCAAGTTCCTGCCGTATAGGTCGCAGGTGGCGCCATCTTGCCGTCACCCTCGCCTCTTCGACGACGCTCCAGTCCGCCGCGACTGTCCTGAGGCGGCAGCGCACCCCTAACGAATAGGCGTCCCCGAAGTCGCAAGCCGTGACCCGGAGGGCCGTCGCAAGACGCTTCCGTAGGGGCAGGAGGGCAACAACAGCAGCACGATTCGCGGGCAGATGCGGGAGGGGGGAGCGTCGCACGGGGGGCTCCGGTGCAGCGGCGGAAGATCCGACTCCCGCCCGCTTGAGAAGGGGAGTCGGGGGGACGGTGCGGGAGCGCCACGGGCTGCATCGGGCCCTCCAGGGGACTTTCCGCCGCTTCGTCTCGCCCTGCGGGCTACCCGAAGCGCAGCTCCGGGCCGCGGACCTGGCCCGGCTCTTGCTGCCAAGCAACGCGAGGGACGCTCCGGAAGCGCAGCTTCACATCACTCTAGCATCTCGCCGGAGACCCCCCTCAGACTTCGGACAGCCGTGGTCTGGAGCACTCGGGCCTTGCTCCCTCTCCCCGTCGCCGCCGGGAGGAGGGCCATGCGCGGTCGCCAAGACTGAGGCGCGAAGGAAGACCAAGCGGCCCTGTCGGAGACGCTAGGGAACGCCGGCAAGGCCGTCCTTCGGGGTTCTTCCGCTGCTTTTCTTCCGGCTTTGGACTCTGTCCATGCCACCCGGTGGTGCACATGACTCTTCAGGACAGGGGATAACCCCGGAGAGACCGTCCTGTGAATCCAGGAAGACCCTGGAGGAAGAGCCCGTTCTTCTCTGACTCTTGGGGGGCAGTCCTGAGGGAGTCCACGCCCTAGTGGTCTCTGAGGAAACCTCTCCCTTGTTCCCTCCGGAGGGACCTCCTGTAAGGGAGCCGCTCCTCGCTTCTCCCTCCTCTGAAGAGAATCCCCAAGGGACGTTTCCGAATTCCCCCGAAGAGCACTATGGAGAGGCGACCTTGGACTGGTTGATTGTTGGTGGGCGGAGCTGATTGATACCCCCTCGGGCGGGTATCAACCAGCTCCATGGTACGCGATGGAGAGTCCCTACTGAGGGAACGGGACGGCTCCCTTTCCGCAACCGGAGGGCAACCCCGAAGGTAACCGACTCGCTGATCCCTAGAAGGACTCTGGGGGTCGACTTCCAATCTCGGGGGCCTTCGGGGTTTCCAGCTTCCACCGGTGCCGCGACCGAAGAGATCAACCAGCGCCATCCTGCGGGGGGACTCGAAACCCATGACGACGCACTCCCGGTTCTCGGCGTCGGTGCTTCCCCCCTGGGCGGGATTGGAACCGCCCTACTGGCGTGCTGGAAGGCCTCTGCCATTTCCGGGATTTCAGTTCTCCCCCGCTCCCCGCGTGTCCGCACGCGCGTGATTGCTGTTGCCGCGAAGGACGCGAAAAGACTCCTCCCGCCCGTCGCCTCGGCTGCGGCCTTCCAGCCCCCCCTCCCCTCCTCCCGTTGCCCAGACGCTCCTTGCTCGCGCTCAAGCGTGCGCTGCGACCGCCCACTCGGCGACTGGACCGCCGGGCCGTTTGTTGAAAATCAATAAAAGGGAAAACGCCGTCGGAGACGGACGCGTGGCGACCCGCGCTCTGCGGGGACAGCCCGCAGGGGGTACGAGTGGCGGGAAGAAGTGAGAGCAGATAAATAAACAAGCAGATGGGGAGATGAATCGGCCCCGCGGCATTCGGCGTCGTTCCTGAGGATCCGCACTGGATGGGGCGGGAATGAAAGGGGCCGACTTGCCCGCGCTGGCGGTCTTGCGGCTGCTGCGGCCTCTTCGCCCAGCACCGGGAAGCATGCCGAATGCCGCGGGGAGGATGCGTCCCTCTCTCCATCTGCTTCTTTGTTTATCTGCTCTCCCTCCCTCCCTTCACTCGTCCCCGTTTCTGCCACAATGTTTCTGTTCGGAACAACCGAATCATGGGCCCATGGTCCAACGACCCAGTGGTTTCTCCCTGCCCGCAGCAGTCTTCCAGGAGTCCTTCTAGCCCGCCGATATGCTGCTGAGCTGTTCGCTTCAGCAGCAGCAACTTTTTCTTTCTTGGGGAGGGTAGCTCTGTTGCCGGAGGGGGGAGGGGAATGCACTCTTCCCGGAGAAGATGCGGTTGTGGGCGGAGTGACGTTTCCGGTCGGCGCGGAGGGCGGCCGCTGCGAAGTCCGGATGCGGGATGCAGCGGTTTCCGAGCGGTTCGGAGGCTGGAAGCTGACTCACCGCAGAACGGGAAGCATCAGAGCAGGAGTGGACTCTCCCCCAAGCTCTCCCGCTGCTTAACAGCCACTGTGGGACCCCGTGCTGCTTCTACCGACCGGTCCATTTGTTCCCCCAAATCTGCTGTTGCATTCAAATCGTTCTGCCATCTCTTCCTTTGGGTCCCCTCCTCCCCCTCCTCCTCCTCCTCCCATTCCGTTGGTTTTGTTTTCCCTTCCTCCTTGTTTTTTGCTCTATAGAAACGGGGCGTGCGAAGAATCCCGATTCCCTTTAACTCGTTACGGTTCCACGTTTCGGGACTGAGAATTCCTGCGAGTCTGAGGACGCTGCAGTTGCAGCAGCGGATGCGCTTTTTTTTTGGAGGGGGGGGGGGGGAAGTTGCCTCTCTTTTTCCTTTTTTTTTTTTTTATTCTGAGTAAGCGAGTCAGCGAATTTAGCCTTACTCTGGGAGGGCTTCGTCCATCAATTCGACTCCCGTTCAGGCATCGAGGCTTCTCCTAGCAACGAGCATTCCCTCGGATGATCGAAAGTACGACGGGATGGAAAGATGCGATTTCAATGCGGTTTCCGTAGTAGACGCTGGCGGAGGGTCGTCATGACTGCGGAGGAGAGGACAGCCATCCGCTGCAATGATGCTATCGTTACCCTGTCCATCACGAGCATCGTTTTCCCTTGCTGCCGCTAGCTGGCCCGTGGTCAGCGTTAACGAGGTGGTTTCGCCACGTGCGCCGCCCGAAGAGAAAAATGAGGGGGGGGGGGGGGGGAAAGAGGGGAGCTGCCTGCGGCAGCCCGAGGCCCCGCTGCGCCCTAATGAAATGAGCGATGGCGGAGAGCCTCTGGAATGGCCGTCAATAAAACCCGACGTGCAGCGGGCATAGAGCGCTCTCCCCTCGGATCTTTGGGACGTTTCTCTGCATCCCGGCCGAATGCCTCGTCCGATTCCGAGAGGAGGCCGCAATCTCCCGTCCGTTGCTCGGCAGTGCCGCGTCGAGGGGGTCACCCTCGCGGCGGCGGTGGCGGCTCCACCTGTCGATGTACAGCGGTGCGCCGTGCGCTCTTCTATCGTTGGCGTGCCGGTGCCAAATCACGGCGCAGCTGTGGCGCGTGCCAGCTCGTGTCGGGGAGGCGCGGAAGAGGAAGAAGCCCCTGGCGCGGGTTGGCGGGCTTCTGCAACGGCACCTCCCCGTGCAGGTTCGCCAGGCCATCATTTGTTCGAGCTAAATAGAAAGACCTCGGACATCCGGGCGAGGGCCGGCCATGCGCCGCTGTCTGAAACGGGCCCACCTGGCTGGGGACGGAACTAGGGAGGAGCAGAGGGAGATGCAGTAGGGTTGTTGGATGAGCAAACAAATAAAACGCCATGGAATGGACTGACTTCAAGATGATGAACGAGCGAGACGAAGAAGGCGGAAGGGTATCGGAAAGGTGGTGGGACGCGGCAAAGCTCTGGAACGACCGTCCGTGCGTTGGCGAGTGCGCGCTCACACGGGCTATTCTAAATAGATGCAAAAGTAGAAGCAAATATGAAACAGATGCAGGTGTGGAAACGGATCTATAATTAGATGTGGACGTTGCTGCAGGGATGTACGTACTGCAGCTAGACGTCAGGGGCCCTAGCAGAGGATCCACGAGTATGCCTCAGCAATTAAGAGTGACAGAGGAGTTGAGCTTTCTCTTCAGGACCCATCATTCAATCAGAGGTGGAAAATTCGATTTATTCCAGAGAGACTCCTTGCGGTTTCCAACAAGAAATAAGAAGTTCCTGCTTAATTGCATCAACAAGTAAGTATCCTGACTGGCTGCGGAATTCCAGGACCCTCGGATTCCGTTAATCCGCCGATGCCTTCAGCGCTTTCATTAGATATCCAAGAGCTGGGATTCCAAGAGGCCGCAGTCCACGGTCTTCGGGTGTTTTCCTGAGGGACACGTTTCACATTGACGATTTATGAATCCTCGATTAATCGGCACCCTTTTTTTTTTCCTGCCTGCAGCTTATTGGTGGAGCGGAAGAGTGAATAGGTGATTTGAGAGCAGCAAGGAACGCGGAAGAGGGGAGGGGGGGAGTAGCGCGAAAATGGCGTGGCATCTGCCGGAGAACTCGGATAAGAGACGGCATTCCGGGTAAATCTCCCGTGTACAAATGATCCTGATTGAGGAGCACGGAGAGCTGCTCCGACTGGGCATTCCGCAGCACCGCGAAGATGACGATGAAGGCGAAGGCATCGTCAATGATTCGAAGGCCGTCCCCGGGAGGAAACCACCGGGATCGCAACTCGTGCGTCGTGCTGGAGGAAGCCGAATGGCGGCGCGAGCTCCACCCTGAGGGAAGACTCCAGACCGAGCTCACTCCCAGCTGCCCAGTTCTGGTGGATCACTTTCCCTCCCCAGAAACAGGAAGGGTGTATCTTTTCTCTCTTGGGACGAGTGGAAAAAGTGGTGGGAAAGTGGAACCGAGCGGGACCCACCAACATCGTGGGATTTCTCGGCACGTGTCTTTCCTGATCAAACGAGCGGAATAGCCTTGGACCACGTGGTGGTCAGTCAGTGGAGACTGCGACATGCCCTGCCCGACATGACCCCGAAGACCAGCGTCACTCTTCGGAGCGTCCGAAAACAACGTCTTGACAAAGTCGCACATCCATGCCAGCTGAGAGCCTCAAAGGCAACTCTGCATCTTCCACTTTTCCAGCATTTCATTTTCAGCATCTTTGCCACCATCATCAACTTCATCTTCACATCCCGTCCACCTTCTTGTTCTGTTCGCATGAAGTCATGAAATCATTTCCGACCATCTCTCCCCTCCACACGCTTGTCTGTAGCTTTTCCTGGACGTCGATGTTCTGGGAGATTTCTCCATCGGGAGAATGTTTCAATCGGCTGAGCACAGGCTACATTGGATGTCAGGGGCACCCCCACCCATAGGGTGACCCGTTTTGTCGAGGTATAGCCGCAGGATCTAGCCTCTTCATTTGGAGGTGTCCGGACCCTGGAGAGCCAACTACCACAGCTCGGACAATCACCCAAACACCCGTAATCGGCAGGGAGACAGCGAGGTGTTTGTGCGTGGTCTTCCTCCTTTCTGTGCACTCCTGAACGCGTTGGCTGCGCTCCCAAAGGGACAGGAGGCGTCCAGGATCACCGCTGTTCTTTCATCGGGCAGGTCCGGATGCGGAGGGAGACGGAAGTTCACTCCAGAGATGCGTTTGCTGCGGGGAAGGACTTCCCACCGCCTTCCTCAATCGGCGAAGCAAGACGCGGTAGTGTAGCTGCACAGCTGGGGGAAACCGCGACTCGATATACGGTGTACAGCCGATCGTTTCGCGCACGTGGCACCCGGGGGTCGTCTCCCGTTTTCGCTTCTTCCCTTCCAGCTTTTTCGCCCGGTTCTCAAGGAGTACTGAAGAATCGCCCGCCTCCTTAGGGGAAGTGAGGGGGCTCACAGAGTTCTTGAACGCTGTTCACGCCACCCAAGAGTGCGTGTCACTCCTCAAGATAGGGGATGCCCCGAGAGGAGTCCACTCTGTGAACCCAGGAAGGCCCCGCTGGAAGGAGTCCGTTCTTCTTGCGCTTGATAAGGGTGAGAATAAGGAAGCCCCTTATTCTCACCAGAGGAGTCGGTCCTCCAGAGGGGAGTCGCTCCTCGTTTCTTCTCCGAAGGGAGCCGCTCCTTGTTTGCCTCTGAAGAGAACCTCGAAGGAACGCAGCCAGATTTCTCTGAAAGGCGCTCCCCGAAGGGAGCAGCACTCTTCTTGACACTTTGGAGAGGTGACCCCCCCGTGAGGTGGATATCAATCAGTTCCATGGAACGCGATGGAGGGTCCCTCAAGGAGGAAGACGGTTCTGTTTGCACATCCCGTGGGGAACCGGTGCCAACCAGCCTCATCCTGCGGGGGTGGACTCGAAACCCACGACGCACCCGTTTCTCGGCGTCGATCCTCCACGTGGGGATTCGGACCCGGAATGTTTGGAGCCACGCGCGGAGACAGTAGCCCCATGGGCGCCAACGCAGACTCCTTGGCAACCATAGTGGATACCAAAAAGATGGCGCAGACGAATCTCTCACCCACATCGAACTTCCGAACGAAAACATGCGGCCAGCATGACCGTTGGCCCAAGGTCCACCACCTGTTTTCCGGAGACGTAGGCAACTAGTGAGTCGGGTCCCGCGTTGTCCGGAGTGGCAAAGAAGGGTGGACAGGTTGGCAGCTTTGAAGATGGTACCGGAAGCGCTGCTGCGCGGCACTTCTTTGTAGCGCCTTCAATTCCTCTAATTAAGGGTGGACAACGAGTGCGCCGTGATTTCCGCTGCAGCGAGTCGCGGCTGCGGTCGGGACGCATTTCACAATCGACCCCCTTTCCGAACCATTGCCGGGGATACTCGAAACCCAAGACGCACCTTCCATTCTCGGCGTCAATCCTTCCTCGGGTGGGATTCGAACCCGCAACGCTTGGTACCGGGCGCGGAGGACGCAGCCACAAGGTCAACAACGCAGCAGTCGGTGTCTGGGCCAGTCGGGATGGCCGTTCCGTAAATCTCTTCCAGGTTTGCTGACCGCCCTTCATCTCCCTTCTCGCACGGCTTTAATCCGTGCCACTTGTGGAATCCCTCGTGTAATTTCGGGGGAATCCAAACGGCGGTACGCGAAGGCACGGACACGGAAAGCCCGCGAGGAGCAGGCAAACTCGCAAGCAGCGGAAAAAAACCTGCCATGCGGGAGGTCTTCCTCCTCGAGGATTATGGAGGTCCAGACATAGGAAGGGCTTTCGGAGCTGCTGGGGATGGGTGGTGAACGACGTAGTCGCTGCCGGAGCAGCAAAGAAATACCAGAAATACCGTGGGTTGCCAGCAAGCTCCTGTACCTCGTTTCCATCCGAGTCGCTCCCGGTTTGGACGATCGAGTGGTTTCCGCGCCAGTTGTTGAACTGCGGTGCCTTCCAGAAAGTGCGACAAAGGCCATCTTCAGCGCTTCTGCACCGGAGGGCACCTCCAGGGATTTGTTGCAGCGATTCTTCACCCTCGGCAAGCGACGTGGTTGCGACATCCACCGCCATGTGTTGGAGTCTCGTTCTCAGAGGAGATAGGTCGACAGGATAGGAGCTGCCGCCTACCTTGGGATGGCAGGCCTCACCTGTAAGAAGATGGCAAGTCCCGGAAATATACAGTATTCTGCTCCGGCTATCAGAAAGAGCGGGGTTATGCCAAAAACGCTCTTGATGGGAACAGTCACATCCTCCCTTTCCTTTTTTTTATTAATTTATTGTTCCGCCTCGGACTTCTTCAGCACCTGACCTGCGTGAAGGCGAACCTCCCCCATAAACTTCTTTCTGTTGGTTCAGAGAAATGAACAACCTGGTTTGCTAATTTGTTTGCCTGTTCTTGAACGGGAGACGGCCCTCCGGAAGACAGCACCTGAGGGCTGGTGGCTCGCGACCGGATGAAGAAGCCTACGCCAGTTCGAGCGATTGGTCCAGAGGATCTCTCCAATCAGGAAGAATGTGATCATGGAATGTTGAGCGCGAAATACGGAAGGCGCAGCATCTGGACAGCTGAGGTCGGCGATCGGCAGGCGGGCGCGCACGAGATGCGGGCGCTCCCAGCTCCGCAGAAGCAGCAGTGTCCGTAGCTACGCTGTTGGTCCGTTCGCGCTCCGCAAGCACCCACCCTCCGCTCACTCCAAGATGGGGGAACTCGTCACCCAGCCTCGGCGAAGCGTTCCGCTCCGGAACGAGGCCGCGCCGCCAGCGCCCTTCGGCCGCCCTCTCCGGGAGGCGTTTCGCGAAAGCGTGGCACCCCGCGTGCGCGACAACACTTGGCGCAACCGAGTCTCGAATAATTAAGCGTGAATTTCGATGATGCAATCAGGGACGTGCGTGTGCGAAATGGAGGCGGGGAGGAGTGCCAGCCTGCGAGTCCGAGGAGCTGCGTGCAGCAACCCCGACCGCACAATCGAAAAGAGCAAACACCAGTAATACAGGCGGACGGAGAGCAAACATACTGATCGTGGGACGGAGGCCGCAAGGGGGAGCTCCACGAATCTTTCGCGGAGGATGGACCGGGCGGATCGAGGACGCGAACGACGGCGCGTGCCGGATGCCCGGGATGAGCCCCGTCCCCGCCGGACGACAAAGCGGACGGAGAAGGGATCGCGCGCGGGATGCAGATGATGCTTCGGGGTCCCTTCGGAGTTTCTTCTCCGGCTCCGCAACCTACCCGTTCCTCCGCACGTATGGTTTGCGGAAGCGCTTCCGAGAAGAAAAAAAAACCCTCTGGAGCATCCGACGGCCGGATCTCGGGAAACCATTGGAGCATCCGTCCGTTCACAGGGAGGCAGCAGCAGTCCGCTCTGGGGATGAGGTCGCGTTTCATGGAGCCACTTTCCGGCAGTTTCCCCCAATCTATCCTCTGCCCGTGGATTGAGGAAGCGCGGAGGAGAGCGTTTCCACGGATACGCACGCATACACAGCGATAGTCGATGGCGTCCTGTTGCTGTGGTGGCCCGGAAGCGGGAGTTTCGTGGAATGCTTCTGCCGCGAAGCGAGAGAACGGTGCACCTCGGGTGAAACCCGTCGCTCGTCCCACGAGCGACGGGGCCGGGGCCTCCCTGCTTGTGCTTCCGAGGCATCGTCTCTTGCCTCTCTCTGCCTGCGGGGCAAAGCCCTCTGGAAGGACGTTCCGGAATGAAGCTCCAGCAGACTGAGCCGGGAACGCAGAAGCCACTTCGCCCTCGGGGTGACTTCGAGGCGGGTCGGGGAGCTCTTCCTCCGATCACATGAAGCGGCGCTCTTTGTCCTGGTGCCACTGCTCCCTTAAACGGGAAAGAATGGAAGAGACTCTTCAAATCTACGACCGCTTCGCCGGCGGCGGTCAGAGGATTCGCGGTCCCCGACCGTTCTCTGGCTGAAACGGGAGAGGATGCGTCCCGCAGAACGCCTTCGGGTGGAGTCTCCCCATGTCCCGTCGGCATGGAGATGGGCGATACTTGGAAGGCCGTTCAATCGGCCTTCCTCACGAGGTGCTGCGCCGCCGCAGGACGGGCAGCGAGCGGGGTGGTACACAGGTGCAGCGGAGGAGTGTCAGTAGCTAAGGGAAGGCGTGGCCCGTCGAACCGCCGTCACCGTCTGCACTCCGCGTCGCCCGGACGCCCACGAAGGGGTAAGAGGAGGAGGGGACCAAAGCCTCGCGGACGCGCGTGCGGGCGATGCGGGCGAGACGCGCACACGGGAGGCGCCAGAACGTGGGAGCGTGCGCAAAGGGACGGAATGGTCCTTCCGCGCGCCCTTCGGCGTCCCGGGGCTCGCCCCCCCTTCGAAGAGGGAAGGAGCTCCTGCGACGCGCATTCGCCCCCCGGGACGCGGCTCCGAGGATGCAAGTCAGGCGGAATGCACGTCGTTGTCATGGCAGCCCGATGTGCCAAGGCACGGAGTGAGGCGCCCCACAGGGCCGGATGAAATGCTGCCAGCATCCCTGCCCTGGGCTGCTCCCACCACTCCGAAGGAAAAAAAGTTTCCGCGGCAACACTGCATCCAATGCCAGAATTCATTTTCCAGGTCGGATGCGCCATCCGCGCGGCGGCATCTCGGCGGTACGGACTCAGCCTCCCTTCCGAACGCCCCGAGCGCCCGTCTAACGGGAGCTCCAGCCTCACCGGGCGAGGGGAACGCGGGACACCTCCCTCAGACATGGAGACCGCAGCGCCAGCACACTGGGAGGGAGCCGGAGGAGGCCCGCGACCTGGGACAGGGGCTCTCCCGTCGGGCAGGGGACCGTGCCCGTGCCCCGGAGCGTGCAGCGCTTGAGGGAGCAGAGCCTTGGTCGTTGGGGAGGCAACGCTCCGATGCTGTGGTGGCTCCCCTCCGGAGATGCGATGGCGAACCTTATACATCGCGGCGAAGTACTGGAGCACCCATTGGTGCGTTCCGGCCCGCCTCCTCGCCAGTCGTGTATCCAGAGTGGGAGGGCTCTCCTCTTTTCTTCTGTGCCCCAGCCGGAGAATAAGAAGATGCGGCCTTCTCCGAGGACGCATGGCTACCCTAGCCAAGGAAAACGGCTGTATGGCCTGCAGCCCCACCAATTCCAGCGCATGGCTGGAAGAAACAGTTGACACGTGTGCGAAGTTGAACCAGTCAAGTGGTGGATCCTGGAACCGCCTGCGACCCGGCATCTACACCCGCTGCACGCTGCGGAACATGCTGGAGTGTCCCGCCAGAAGCACTCCGCGTCTCCGCCTCCGGGCGTTGCCGAGCGTTGCAAAGTTGGAACGCTCGGCAACGCCCGGTGCAAAGTTTGGAAGGATCGTCTGAAATAAGACGCGGGGCACCACGGGCACCCACGCGGGAGGCCCGCAGGCCGACGTGCCGCCATTGCCTTTCCTCCGGCGCAACCGCACCGAACACGCGCGAGAAGGTCTCTCCCTGTTTATACAAAGGAGGGGATGAGACGGCACCCGTCTGCCCCCTGCGCCGCCCCGCGGACTTGGCTCTTCCCGAGCGGAGGCGCCTCGCTCGGACCTCCCTGCACTCGCAGAGCCGCGAGCGGCGCGACCCGAAGGTGCGGAGGAGGCGGTGAGCAGGAAGGGAAACGCCCTGCTCGGTCCATCGCCGGCCCCACTCTGGGACTCCGGCCGTGGCCCAGAAGGCATCATCGGTGGTGCGGCGGCTGCGGAGGGCCTTCCGACGAGTCCGGTCGAGGATGCCGCGACCCGCGTTGACCTCCGACCTGCACGCTTCTCGCTCCGGGGCTCACTGGGGCGAGGGACACGCATTTCGGACGATCTGTCTCGAAGAGGAGCATGTTTCTGGCGGGGAGTCCCTCCGAGCGGACCCTGGCTCCGACCCGGAGCGTCCTCGGGCACGCAGGGGGACACCCCTGCCGGGGGCGAGGTTCCCGCCTGGGGACCTCAAAAGTGGGGCGGGTGCGTGGGCCGGGGCGCAGGCGCGGGGAGGAGGTCGTCCTGCCCGGGAGGAGCCCGTGGTCGCTGTCGCCTCTTCTTCTCCTCCCATCCGGGTCCGGAGCGTGGCGGATGACCTCCCTCTCTCGGGGGGTTCGCCCGTCCCGGCGACGGGCGGCCCTCAGGAGCGATGGGAGGATCCGGGAGGAGCGCCTCCTCTGGCACGGCAGACCACTGCCGCAAGAAACAACCGGTCCCGCCCTGGACAAGGACGTTGTCCCGACACCGAACTGCCACCTTCATGGTCACGGGGGCTTCGGAAACCGTCCCTGACCCCCAGGGTGCCGTTCTCGATCGCATCTCCCTGGCGACGCTGGGAGCGATTCGCGGCTTCTTCGGGACCCGCCAGTCCGCGGGCCCTCCTTGCAGTCGGCCCTTGCCTCTTCCTGGTTAGTAACCAAGCCGGTTCTCTCGCAGCCTGTCGCAAGGGGATAGGTGGATGCCCCCTCCAACATGCCGACTTGGGGCGCCGGAGGGGATTTTCAACCGGGTGAGCCGGGGCTTTTATTATTAAAATTTTTATCAAAAAATTCCATAATAAAGTCTTTTCTTTTCGTTATTACTTTTGATTTTCAGCCATGACATACGTTCCGACTGTCTTCGGGCACTTGTCCTTACCGACTGATAGGCCGGTAAGGGCCACTTCATTAGCGCCGGGGCGGGGAAAAAAAAGAAAAACACCTGGGGGGATAATGTTTTTTGGGGAGGGGAGGGAAGGGAAGGGATCACGGTGCGCCGTGAGGAGGTCTCTACTTCCGGTTTTGGATGCGAACAAGTGCCGGCATATGCTGTCTAAGTCGGCGCCAACGGGAAGCCTTCTCCATGGAGATGACTGCCCAGTGGATGGCGTTCCGACTCCTGCGGCCTCTTCTTGACGCGGTCCACTTGTCCGAAATTCCGCGTATGCAGCAGAGAACTGCAACACACGCGGCACCTGGCAGGGAGTTCCGCATCAGGAGGCGACGAAAATGTTTTTAGGGTCGCCCACTGGAACGTTTAGGGCCGACGAGAGTCGATCCCACATCCTACGGAGGGCAACACACTCTATGATTAACTGGGGGAAGGTCTCCCTTTCCCTGCACTCTGCACAATGGGCATCCACGCTCCCTAAGGTCCAGTGAGACAGGAGTGCTCTGCTTAGAAATCCCCAATGGAGCAGAAGCAACGCCGTCTCCTGCCACTGCAGGGGGAGGGTGCCGTTGTCCCAAGACGCTGGGGGCCACTTCACCTCCTCCGGAGGCACATCGAGCAGCTCGCCCCAGCGCACAAGTCCATTCGGCAGGACACTCGGGGTTGTAGCGTCCGCTAGCTCCCGGGACGTCCACGCCTTTATTGGTTTGTTCCTGCTTCCGATGAGGCAGGACACTTCCCACGATGCCTCCTCTTGGCTGTCCCTGGCTTCTCTGAGGGAGAGCAGCACGGGGGCAAGGGGGGTGAAGGAAGCCCACAGAAGTTTTTGTGGGTTGGATACGATCTCCAGCAGGGGCTGGCCAGAGTACCTGCCTCGGCGGAGGCAGGAGAAGTCCACACCGCTGGAGCCGCTGATTTTCGCCCACGCGGAAACTGACTCCTGGAGCCAGGTAGTCCAGTTCGCGGGGATGCAGGAGATCCAAGGGTTGTCCCTCGCCAGGGCAACCAGGTCCCGTAGCTGAAACCCACAATGGTTCAGAATACGGTCGTTGGCTACTAGGATTGTTGTCAACCCGTAGCAGCCGGTTGCCCTGTGGGTGAGGAGCCGTATCGGTGCACACCAGGGTGCTGTCCAGTATTTTGCCACAGCAGCTTTCTTATTTGGAGCTGTCGTTCCATGCGCTCCAACGTCAGGAGACCAAGTCCACCGTCCCTGCGTGGAGCGCACAAGTCTTTAATCCGGACGCGGAGCCTCCGGTTGCCCCAGAGGGCTTTCCTTATGAGGCCCCTTGTCCGTGTCCTTATTTGAGGATGGGCGGGGCACACAAAAAGCAGGGTGCGAAGGAGGGGAGCTGCGAACGCGTTCCACACCGCGGCCTATTCCAGCAAGTGAAACTTGCCGTCCCGGAACGGACCGATCGCCAACTGCACTTTTGGAGACAGTCGGACCAGGCTTCTGCTGCGCAGAAGTCCCCCGACGGGACGCCAAGGTACTTGAAGTACCCGCCCGTGGGGATCCCTAAGCTGGGTCGGACTGGAGTCCGACCGTGCTGCCCGCGACGAGTCCGTAAATAATGCCGACTGTTCACCTCCAGGCCTGTCCCGCGGCGCAGCAACTCGAAGAAATCCTCGAGCGCCGATGCCGGGGTGGACCCGGAGAGCAGAAGCAGGAGGTCGTCGGCATAGGTCGACACGGCAGGCGTGCCGGGACACGAGCTCGGCAGGATTGCCAAAGTCTCCCTGTATGCTCTTAGCACCAACTCAAAGTAGATGCTGAAGAGCAAGGGGCTCAGACTGTCACCCTGCCTTATGCCACGCCGAACCGGCACGCCGTACACGTGCCGGCAGCTGAAACAAATATTCACATAAGCGAAGCGCCAGCAGTAGCGCAGGTAGGCCGTTAAGGTGTCCGGGAAGCCCATGCGATCCAGGAGCTCCAGAAGGAGTTCCTGGTCCACTCAATCGAACGCTTTATGCAGATCGACTGCGATCGCTAGAGCCCCTTTCACTCCCCGGTCTTCCCTTACTTGCCCCGCTGGCTCCTTCAAATCAGGGTTGCCGACATTCCGTTTTTCCTTGTTTTCTTCCCGTTGCACATGGAACCATGTGCTAGCGAAGAACAGGTTCGCTTCCATACTTCGCCCGGGAACAGCGTAAGTCTGTTCCGGGCTGACGAAGCTGTCCGCTACCTGTCCCAGCCGCGCAGCCCACAGTCCAGCCAGCAACTTGGCGTCCGTGTTCACAATCGTGATCGGACACCAGTTGCTTAATTTACGGAGGTCTCCTCCCTTAGGAAGGAGCCTCACTCTGGCTGACCGAAACGAGGCGGGAACATCACCTTAGGATCAGCCGTGTCAGCTCGAGCACCAGGGGGGTCAGCTCTGCAGCGAAGCACTGAAAGAACTCCGCCGGCATGCCGTCATCTCCTGGCGCCTTACGCCTCTTGAGCCTTTCAATCGCGGTGATGATTTCACAGGTCGTAAAAGGTTTGTCGAGGCTTTCTTTCTCCTCCTCCCCTATGGGCGGGGCTCCATCTGGAAGCAGGAGCCGCGAGGCGTCCCACTCCGCAGGTGCCCTGGCGTAAAGGGAGGAGTAAAATCCCGCACGAGGCGACGTATCGATGCCGCGGTCCGAGTGTTCCTGGTCCAAGTCGTCCAGCACGCTGGGCGGCCCGGTTTGCCAGGCTTGACGCTCGGCCCCGGCTTCGTACTCGGCCAAGCGACGGACGTCAGGGGTCTTCGCGAAACAACGTACGGCGTGCCGGTGCGGCGGGGCATACGGCAGGGCGATAGCCTCAGTCCCCTGCTCTTCAGCACCTACTTTGAGTTGGTGCTGAGAGAGTACAGGGGGACTCTGAATGCCTTGCCTAGCTCGTGCCCCGGCACGCCCGCAGTAGCTGCGTACGCCGACGATCTTCTGCTGATGTTGCCCATGTCCGCCCCGGCAGCCGCAGTCGAGGATTTCTTCGATCTGCTAAGCCGTGGGACTGGATTGCAGGTTAACAAGGCGAAGTCGTCGGTGGTACCGGTGGGTGCGACGTGGGATGGACGACCTGACTGGATCCGCATGGGGATCCCCACGGTCAGGTACCTGAAGTACCTGGGTGTCCCGTTGGGGGAATTCTGCCTCGCAGAAGCCTGGTCAGGTCGTCTCCAAAAGGTAGAGTTGGCAATCGGCCCGTTCCTGGAAGGCAAGTTCCTTCTGCCGGAACGGGCCGCGGTGTGGAACGCGTTCGCGGCTCCCATCCTCAGCCCCTGCTCTTTGTGTGCCCCGTCCCCCGTGACCCGAAGAAGAGGACTAAAGACCTTCTCCGCATCGCCCTCTGGGGCAGTGGGAGGCCTCGTGCACCTCCTAAGGACATATGCGCTCCGCGTCGGGACGGTGGTCTTGGCCTCCTGACGTTGGAGCGCATGGACATACAGCTGCGATGGCGCACCCTAGCCATCGCAGCAAAGACGTGGAACACCCCCTGGTGCGTCCCGGCCCGCATCCTCGCCAGCCGTGTATCGAGGACGCAAGGACTCGCGTCTTTCCTTCTGTGCCCCGGTCGGAAGGTCAGGAGATGAGGCCTTCTCCTTGGGCGCATGGAATCCCTGGTGAGAACGGCTGGACGGTATGCAGCCCGCCAACTCCTCCGCTTGGCTGGAGGAATCCGTTGGGACGTGGGCCAAGCTGAACCTCCAGACTGGACGTGAATGGAACCGCCTGCGACTCGGCCCCAACGCCTGCTGCACCCTACGGACCACTCTGGAGTGTCCCGCCAGGAGCACGTGGGCAGAGACCACCCCTTTGGCTTCGACGCTGCCCTTCCTACGAAGGGCTCTAACCAGCGGCCGGACGCCGAAGTGGCACGTCTCCTGCCGGATCGCAGGCAGGGAAAAGAAAATGAGCGGTTGGACCATGGGTGAACTGGCAGATGCCACGACCCCGAGTGCCCTCCCGCGTGGACTTGTTAGATGGGGCGAGCTGCTCGGCATCCCGACGGATGACCTGAAGTGGCCCCCAGTATTAATCGGATCCAGGCTTCTCCCGCTAAAGTGGCAAGAGTCGGCACTGCTGCTGTTGCACTGGGGTTTACCCTGCAACGAGCGCCGCTTCCACTGGACGCGAGGAAGTGTAAGCCCTGAGTGTGCCAGGTGTGGGGAGCGGGAATCGCTCCCCCACCTTCTAGTTGACTGTGCTGCCATCCGACCCCTGTGGGAACGGTTCTGGACGACCCTCGGACTCCCAATGGGCAGCGCGCCCAGAGACGTTCTTCGGCCCCTCTTCGTGCAGGACGCCCTGCAGCCCGCTGCAGCCCTCGCAGCCCTCTGCTGCATCCGGGGCATCGTGGCGGCCTGGAGCGACATTTGCGACGAAGGAGTGGATGCCAACGAGAGGGAAGTCATCCCGTATGCTGTGAGCTTCATGCGAAGAGCTGCGAGATGGCCCCATCTGGGACAAACGCAGAAGGACCTAGAGGGCATCCTGCGAAGGATGGGCCCTCCTCCTAGTGGATAGTGATCCCTTCCCCTCCCTCCAAACTCCTTTTGTTTTTCTTCATTGTATTTTTTTTGTTTTCTCCCAAACTCCCCTCCACTGCCGAGGAGCGTCACGCCGGGCTGCGTCCCGGCAGGTCCGGTGTTGTGCAGCCGTTAGTGGGGCCTCGTACCACGTTTTTGTAGAGTTTCAATAAACGCCCCGGGCGTACCCGGGTGGCAACACCAAATCTCCGGGGCAGGTGGTGTAGAGAGAACTCCTCGAAGAACTCGCGGACTGAGACCTTCATGCGGTCCCAGTCGTTGAGATTCCGGAGGGTGACGCCTCTCAGGAATCGAGGGAGATGTTCCGCCGCACCTGAGATCCGCGTCCAGTCCCCGGGCAGACGCCACGCCCTGGATGGTGGGCCTTTGTCGCGAGGCATAACCTCGAAAATCAATCGGAAATGGTCGGACAGCGTCGATGGAAGTTTCCCTCGTCTGCCGACCCGTGGGCACAGGTCGGCGTTAAGGAAAACGTGGTCGACGCTTTGGACCATTTCCGGAGGTCCCCCAACAAGTTGCGCGCCCGCATCGCCGCGCACAACTCGTTGGCCGCGTCTTTTTGCCCGCAAGGCACACCTGACAGCAGGCGGATGTTGAAATCCCCACCGATCAGATGTGCCTTGCGTACGTTTGTATCAGCCCAGCCAGTCGCGCTTCAGGGTTTCGAGGAACCGGGAACGTTCCTCGTACCTGCATCCTCCGCTCGGAGCGTACACGTTTGTCACAACAAGATCGATCGAGTCTGACCATCTGAGGATCAGCTGGCCAACCCGACCGTCCTTGTCGAAACGTACGCCCTTGACGGCGGCGTCGACTGCTGGCTTCACAAAAAACGCAATGCCACATTGCCGATACAACCGACCCCCTGCGATCCTCTCGATCTCTTGGGCGTTGCCCTCAGAGCAAGCAACGACAGTTGCCTACCGGCGAAATGGGAGTTCTCCTGCTCAATAGCGGGAGTCAGTAAGCTCTTCGGCTTCTGGACGACAAAGGAGCTGGTGGAAACTGCCACTCGTAATCGAGCGAAGGGCCTGCTTCGGTGGAGTGAACATTTAAGTGTACCCCCCGAAGAGATAGTGGTCCCCCCGTTTGTTTGGACAGCTCCGTGTTCCCCTTAAAGTGGAAACAAGATGTGCTGCTCTTTTTACACTGGGGCTTCCACTGTAATCGGCAGCGAAGCATCGTTTCCGGGGGAGCTGCTCCGCCAAACTGTTTGAGGTGCGCTGAGATCGAGTCTTCTCCGCACCTCTTGATGGACTGCGGTGACCTCCGTGAACTGTGGCGAAGGCTGATTTCAGCCATCCTGCCGCAGGGAGGCACTGCCATTGATGTGCTGCGGCGCTTCTTCAGGAGAAATGGATTTTCGGTAGGCGCGATTGTCGCAACCATGTGTTGCATTCGCGCCATCGTGAAGGCCCGCTACGCCCTGGAGTTGTCAGCGCAGCGAAGGGAGGCTCACCGGTTTGCAGCAGAATCCATGGAAAACGCTGCTAGGTGGTCTCATCTTCGTGACGGGGTCAAAGAGGACATCGCCGGCATCCACCGCCGGTTTACAGACTTTTAGGAACGGCTTAATCCGGTGACCACTACGTCCTGAAGCCCACCCATACCCCTTCCCCGCTCGCTCTGCTAAAATACCGGTGCCATTACTATTATCCCGGAGACAACCAGAGCGATCCCAAAGACCCTTGTCCCCGCGTCCCCCGTTGATTTCTTTTTCTTTTGTTTTTGTTTGTTTGTTTTCCCAGTTCTCACAAACCGTTCTGTGTAATTCTGGCCTGCGTGCCAGCAATGTTCTCTTGATACTTGTGCCGTCGTCGGTTGGGGGCATGGTCCCCAACTGGTTTATTTTATATATTTATTTCTGTTGTATTTATATGGAATAAACGCCCCGGCGTGACCGGGTGAGAAATCTCTTGGGCGTTCTCCGCGGTGATCACGTGGATCTCCTTCAGAAGCGTCAGGTCGAACTCACGCAGGGTGTCGGCAGTATCCCGCCTGTTGCCGTCGTCGCGCAGCCCGTTGACGTTCCAGCAGGCTACGCGGATCCTACGGCGACAGGCGAGCCCAGGTGCTAATCCTGGGAAAGTGGCAATGGGGCTCCCGCCACCTGGTCGGGCGGGACGCTAGGAGGAGGGGGTGCGTCGCGCACCACTTCTCCCTCCTCCCTGGGGGCCGAATCGTCGGCAGGGCCGTGCAGAGCAAGGGAGGGTTCACCCACCTGCACTTCCTCCTCCATGGGGGTCGCCAGCTGCACGGTGTCGGGGAATGAGAGATTCCCACCCTCGCCTCCCACGCTGCCGGCTTCCCCTTGGGTGCCGGTTCATCCCCCTCCTTCTTGATCCGAATGCGCCTCTTGGGATTCTGGGACTTCAGTCCCGTCTTCTTAAGAAACGCCTCCGCTGAGGAGGACGCACTTCCGGCATCCGGATCGGTCTCACCAGCCTCCGGAGCCTTCCTCGCGGCCGGCCTTCGCAAGGCCTTTCGCGAGTTTTTCTCACGGCCTTGTAGTTCGGCCGCGAGTTCTTCCGCCGCCTGCTGGAAGGCGGCCTCCTCGATCGCGTCGAGCGCGTCACGTTGCCGTGGAAAGCGACAGGTCCGCTTCTGAAAAGCGCACGCGAGGGGAGAGGGCGGACCACAGAGACGCGTCGTCTTCGCGCAGCCGGAAGTTCGGCCGACGCTTCTGGCATTGTGACTTCTTTCGGGGTGCGTGTGCGTGGCGACCCCTCTGGCCGCACCGCATGGGCGCCCTGCGGCCACGGTCCGACGTGTTCGCTGGCACGGACCCCCTCCTCCCCCATGACCCCGCCCTCGTTGACTCCCTTGGATGCGCACACCTGGGCCTCTGGGCTTCCCGTTCCCGGAGTGCTGCAACCGTCCTCCGAGCCGTCTCTTGATCAACAAGGCAACCGAGGGAACGCGGCGCGGTCTCCGCCTTCGTCGAAATGCGCCCGTCCAGAGGGCAGCGTCCCTTCCGTGTCGGAGGCTCCTCTAGTATCGAGCCCGGCGGGACTTGGGGGCGCCGGATAGCGCTGACCTTTTCCCAGGGAGTCCTTGCGCGTTGCAGCTGTCCTCCCTGAGAGAAGCTGCCCCTCCACATCCGGCGAATGCGCACGCTGGTGCGACCTGAGGTCACTACTCCGCCTGGACGCTGGAGGAAGGTTGCCCAGGGCGCTGGAGGATGATCAGATTTGCCTGGTTACTGGCGCGACCGATCCCCGCGATGCTGGGCATGCCTCGAATCCTTCCGCATCGTAGCATTCGCGCTGCTTGATCGGTCCATTCGCTCGTTCGGCGCGAGGCCTCCGCCCACACCTGCTGGACGCGAGCTGCGACTCTTCCTCTGTTTCGCCCACGCGGAAAGCTGCCAGCAACGGCGGCAATCGACCTTCCTCCTGCTTCTCGTTCTCTCCTCCAGCATTCCTCTCAAATTCCTCTTGATCTTCGGCACTGCTCAGCCTCTGCAGCCTGTCTGGAACCCTCACCGAGAGACCGCACAAACTCGTGAGCACTGTTGAGACTGCAGGAAGATCTCAAGGGACGAAGGAGGTGGATGGAGGGAGCATACCGAAACAGGGAAAGTGCATCCGTGCTTCAAGGAGGGTGCCGACGAGATCCCCATCGGAAGCATTCCTGGGATCAAGGATTCAAGACTTCGCAAAGGACCACCGGTCAATCGAAGAACCTGAACGGAGCCACCGAATCGGTCCACCCGAGGCAGATCCCGAAATGCATCTCGGATCAGGTTCAGGCTGTTCCCGGAACCTGCGGTCAAGCACTTGGCTCTCGATTACCACCATCTCGCCAAGCATCCCACGGATGTCTGCTCAGTGGTGGGACGGCTGAGCAGCCACGTTGATTAGAGATCGTTCCCTGCCGACGTCCTAATTATCACCTGGGTGCCACAGGGCGTTTATTCCACAAATAAAAAAGACACTTTCACAATCTCTGTGGCTGGACCGACCTGGTCCAGCCGAGTGCAGTTTAACGGGAGCCTGCCAGGCTGCTGGTAGGCAGACCGGTGAGGTCCACCTCGGCGGCAGAGTAAGCAAAGCTAAAATAAATAAACTTGGGAGGAAGGGGTGGGGGTGCGAGAAGGGGTGACGTCCTGCTGGGGAGGTCCTCCGCGTCGTTTCGAGGATGCCGGCAATTCTTGCTGGATTTGGTTTCCAGGTGGGGCCATCTTGTTGCCATCCTTATGAATCAGACGGCAAAGTGGGTGTGGCACCCCTGTTGCTCGGTCCTCCGCTTGCATCCCTGCATGGCGACGCAATCCCGCATAAGCAGAAGAGGGCTGCCAACGAGGCTGCCTACCGAAGAGCGTCGCGTAGGAAGAGTAGGGGTTGTAAAGCATGCCTGGAGTTCCTCAGGGGGTTCCTAGGGTCACGGCAAAGCGTTCCCAGAGGAGCCGGACAGCAACGCAATCCACAAGCAAGTGCGGTAGGGATTCCAGCTCGCCGCACCTGGCACAGTTCTTTATCACCCGGTCACGACGGGGCGTTTATTATAAAAAATAAGCATACATGCGTGGGTTCATCGGCCCTACATTGCTCGAAAATGCTCGGAACCTGCCGACTAACCAGCACATCGGCCTGCGAGGTCCTCCTCGGCAGCGGAGGGGGAAGGGGCAAACAAAAAAAAAAAATTAAAAGAAAAGTATATACAAAAATTGGAGAAGTTAGGGAAGAGATCACATTCCGCTGGAGGGCATCCTCTGCATCCTTTCCAGGATGCCGTCAAGTTCCTTCTTAGTATGTCCCAGGTGGGGTCACCTAGCTGCCGTCTTCATGGAGCTGAGGGCGAAGCAGATGGCATCCCAATGGCGCCGTCAGCCTCTCGCCTAGCTCCAGGACTCCACAGTCCCGCGTGGGCAGCAGCAAAGAGCCTCTGGGGATGCCGCATGCGAAAGGGCATCGCGCTCGAAGAGGCGCTTTGTCATGTGCCTGGGATTGTCTCTCGGTGCACGAAGGGCCGTTGCATAAAGCAACCACAGGGACCGGAGGACAACGCTGTCTGCTAGCAGGTGCGGGGGCGATACCTGTTCTCTGCACCTGCAACAGTTGGGGTCCACAGCTCCCCGGGTCCAGTGAGACCGGCGAGCGTTGCATGGGAGGTCCCAGTGCAGCAGCATCAACGCAGACTCCTGCCAATCCAAACGGAGGATGCGTCTGCCCAAAAGCACTGGTGACCACTGGAGGTCTTCCTCCGGAATATCCAGTAGCCCGGCCCAGCGCAAGAGTCCTCGAGGTGGGTCAATCGTCATCTCAGCGTCTGTAAGCTTGACAGTCGTCCAATTACCCAGTCCTCTTCTCCTGGAGAAGCTTTCCATACCATCTAGCTAGGAGGCTGCTTCCCGTATGTTCCCTCGGGGAGGCAGCCCTGCGGCAAGGGAGGTTTTTCTTGCATACGGCACTCTTCATGGGGTGTTTCAGGAGCTTTCGGAGCGAGTAGTTGCAAAAGCAGTGCAGTTAGCGCTGCGCCTGTTCCTAGCGTGGTTCGTAGGTCTTCTCCCTATCAAGCATTACTATTTCGGACGGTTTCCTGCAACCAAGCACTGCCATTGGCAGCGAGGCACATGATCCACCTGTTGGTCCTGGTGAGCGTAGCCAACAGCCTGCAAAGAGGAGATGTGTGCCGACATCTTAAGGACATTCAGCAACTGCCGCACGTACGGCGGGGTGAACGCACAGTGTTACCTCTGTGCCAATGCCCTAGAGAAGTCTCACGAGAGTGGGATGCGCGACGCAGGACTGGGATAAAGGACGGGACAGCCAGATTGCATGCCAGTCCCAAGTGGCTTCTCCAGCAGACCGCAGAAGGTGGAAGGAGAGGAGGACGAATTCCGATTCGTTCACCTCTCTTCCATCCTCGGCCTCTCATTCCATTCTTGATTCTTTCACTTTCGGTTTCCCTTCTTCCTAGCTGCAACTCTGGGAACAGGAAAGCGGGGACGCTGCGTAGAACGAATGACGCGCGCGGCTGCGCGTCCCGCGTTCTCCTCCGGAGGGCACGAGGAGGGCTGAGGAAAATCCCGATGACCCCCGGAGAATCCGAGATCGATCGTTCCGGAAGTTTGTTCTCCGCCCTCGGCGGCGGAAGGCCCCGCGTCGCGAGCAAGACGTGGTGGCGGAAGAGTCTTACGGCGCACGCGGCGGGGACGGTGGATGCTGAAAAGGGAGACGCCGGCAAGGGACAGCAAACGGGAACGTCTCGAAGGAGGGGTGCCTCTCGGAGGCCAGCCGCGGGGATGCTGCTGCCCTCGGCGCGCGCCCGAGAACGGCAGCCCGCGAGCGATCGTGGGTGCCGATGTCTCGGAGCCTGAATAATTCACGTCCTTCATTCCTTGACCAAATAAATCTCAAAGGTTGCTTGGATTGTGAGGCTGCCCAGGGAAATTTGTAATTGGGAACGCCCGAAGATGATGCCTTTTGAATTATGAAACGCAGCCGTAAATCAGGACGTGCATCGAATGCCGTCGCGCCGCCGATGGGAGCGCCACTCGCCGGACGTACTTCCCGCAGAAGGAACGGCCGTAGTTTGCATATTTTATAGGCGCAGGCATATCCTTCGTGTTAATAATTGAGCGCCATCGTTTGCGATTCGCGCACCTGCAGCGCAGGAGGCACTCGCCAGTTGTGCCAGCAGCGCTTGCGCACTGAATACTCAGGAAAGACACCTCGCAAGACGAGGCTGCACCCTGGTGCTCGCTCAGGGGGCGGATTCGAACGAGTGGAATCGGTGATCTCCTCGATGCATCAGAAACTGGGCATCCCTGTTGCATCCCTGCGTTTGGTGCTTTTGTGCAGTGTTGGTGAATTCCTTGTGTGCAAGAAGGGTCACGATCACACCTACCGTCAGATCGCTGCAGCTGTCAGAAACAGCAGCAGAACCGTGTTCTCGTCCCTGAAGTGTTTGTTCGCGAACAACACCGACGTCCTTCCAGAGTTCGAACACTTCAGCTCAGTAGGATGTAACTTCGAGGGCTTCCCCAAGTCCACAGAGATGAAATCGCTTTACGCCATCTTCGCCAATGAACTCACGGACCAGCCATCTGCACAGCGTCCGCAACGGCACCAGGCGCTCTGGTCGACGCACGGCTTGCTCAAGACTGGCAGTCGAGGGAACACAGCCGACCTCCCACCTCAATCGGATCCGAAGACGCTGACCCGCCCTGCGGCGATGGGAAGATTCCAAAATTTTCAGGGACAGAAATTCCACATATGCGCACTGCTCCTCAAACCTTACTTTTTCATCACTGAAGAAGGCAAATTCGGTGGCATCGACATGAAAATCATAGAATTCTTAGCCGAAAGGCTCAATTTCACTTACACGGTGGTCGTGCAAACCAACGTGTACGACATTTACTCTTGGGAACTCTGCATATTACCTCTGCAACAAAAAGCATCAGACATTGCTATAGGAGGACTTTGGGCACGTCGGGCACGTTTGCTCAGTCCCGAAGTGCAGCTGTTGAAGGTTGCGTATGTCCAGTACGTGGACATCATCACGGCTCCCACGTGGAACGACACCTGCGAAGTGTCCCTTTACTCTTTCATCGAGAGTTTCGACACCTCCGTGTGGTTGGGGATGGGTGGGGTTGTCTTGTTATTGTGGATTTCTCTGCGAGCTTCTTCGAGACTCCCTGGCAAGCGCAGCAACAGACCACATCTCTGGATATTCCATCTTCTTCTCGCGCCACCGAGCCAAGAAGATCGAAAGCGGAGGACGCGGCGAACCTACAAATTTGCATTGCTCGCTTCCGCATGGTACCTCCTTGTTATTTCTTCCTTATCTACAGCATACTTGTCACCTATCATGTTAAAAGAGAATTGTTTCCGATTTGTTGACGACATCAGAGATATCAAAAAAGGCAATCTCGAGGTTCTGTTTGTTCCTCCTAGGTATAGGGAACATTTGCGTCTCATGGGTTATCGACTGAGCGATAGAAACTTGACCCTTGCGGGCGCATTGCAAAAAATGAAGACCGAAAAGGACCGGTTTGCGCTAGTGGTGTCAAGAGACTTTTTCCTGCTAACGCTTAGACTCATGGAGGATAGCGTGGAAAGTGCCCAGTCTTTCTATCTAGCCAAGAGGGCCTTCCTGGTAGCACAGGCGGGCATTTACACGAGCACCCGGAAGCATCTGAAAGAAGCTTTCGACCCTGTGCTGACACAGATGCTCGAGTCGGGATTTATCGATTATCACGTCTCTTCCGAAAGACGAGAAGAGAACGCAATCCTTTTCCAGGAGAAAGTGATGCATTTCAAGAATCAATTTTACTCACTGAAGTCACTGCAGCTCCAGTGCATAGCTGTCTTTGCTTCCATGATCTCCATTTTGGTGTTTTTTTTGGAGACAGTGAGCACCTTACGCAGTGCGTACATCAGAAGGTTTAAGATCTCAAAAGAAAGGCTCCAGTCCCGAGCCGTTCACTCGCACCCACTGCAGGATAGTCTTCCACGGAAGGCATGTTCTTGTCCAGAGGTTTCCTTTTGTTTACAACAGTAATGAACGTTCGCAGCACAGGCCACTGTCCAGAGGGCATCAACTGACGGTAAAGGCCATCAAATTCTCCTATTCGAACGGTGATGGCCGCGAATGGAACTTGCAGTGCCCAAGAACTTCAATGAAATAAATGCCCTCTTTGCCTATGGGAAACGGTTCGATTTACTCAGATTGCTTTTTTAAGGGTAGTCGGGGGTTTCTGCCCTTCGTACTTCCCTAGTCCGTTTCGGCTCTGCGTATAGTTGATAACTCGCAGAACAGATGAGCTACCGAGATTGAGATTAGCTTCGTTGGTGATGGCAACACCTGTTGTAAGAGGTCATATGGTAGCATTCATCAATGTTGGTAAATTCTTTGGCTGCAAGAAGCAGCGAGACCCCACGTGCGATCAGATCTCTGCAGCCGCAATTCCTCTCTGTATGAGAAGGGCAAGTAGGTAGGGGGGTTAGGGAAGGTTAGTCCTTCGCCCATGAGAGCAATGTAGGAGATGTTTGATCAGAGAAACAGCATCCGTTGAGGGAACTTGTCCACGAGAGTGCTACCCTCGTCCACTTAGATCCGAAGACATCACCTCATAGCCACAGTGTGCAAGGAAGAAGGAATACCGAGATCCTGTTGTTTGCAGCTGCTGAAGGAATCGTTTGGCATTTTCATACATAGAGGAATTGCAAAACTGCAAAAGTCGTGGTCTTCGTACAGAGAGGCAAAGAGAATCAACGAGAAAAAAAGTCCTGCATCCACTTGCAAGATGAGGTTTGATGCGCAACAGATGTGCTGAAGCATCAGATGTGAGACGGTGCTTCTTGCAGCTGATCGTCAAGCGAGCGGAAAATGCTGGCCAAGATTCGGCCAATGCTACCTGCCATATGGCCACAAGCTCCAGGAGATTCGTTGCAATTCGCTCATCCTGCATTAACCATTTGCCTGCATCTGCACTGCATTGAAATGCTGTCGACCTCCATCGTGCTTTCGGTGTCTGGATGGAAATCCAGAAAATCCAGGAAGCCCTTTCTACGGCCATTCACACATGACCACAGAATGCTTGCTGACCGGGAGAAGACATCTGAGGGCGGGACATCAAATCAGACTGCAAGCATCCTCTTCATGGGTCCGCTATCATCTTTTACGACGGCCAATTCCCATCCACTGTCACCCTGAGGGGTCACAGGCGCGGACAACGTTCGGGCATTGCTGAACTTGTGCTGGGAATGGCATCCGCATCCCCCTGGTAGTCTCCAGAGGGTGTGAAATCAAGAGGGCAGGAAAGGGTCCATTTCTCTTTTCCGGGCACCAGCGTCGTTACCCGAAGAAACTCAAGGGCACCTGCAGGTTTTCTTTGAGGCCACAGGGCGGGCAGTTCTTCGTGGGTCGTGCCGGGTCGCACAGCTGCGGAAGCGCCACTTGTGGATTTCTTGTGGTTGACAGCACGTGGGCGGAAAAGTTGCATGCATTCGATCGAGCCGTGGCCAGATGGATTCCTGCAGCTCCGTGCTCGCTGCTGTGAGCTTCGACAAAATGCTGGCCAGCATCCCTTCTTTGCTACTTTCCGCATGCTGCTGTTGCCAATGCGCTTAATGGACCGGAATACGGAGACAAACACCTCGAGTCCAATGAGGCAGAATGCAATTAAATCGGTTGTTTTCGATGACATAGCAGAAGGCTCTCTCCTCAAATCGTATCCATAATGACAAATTCCCATCTTTTTCTTAAGCGATGATGAGTTACATCCAATTTACGCTCCTGGATTCCTTTGACCTCCTGCGGATCCTTTGCAAACTTCTGGATGTTTCTCGCAAGCGCAGAGCCTGCAGATCATCTGGGACAAATGACCCGAAACTGATGACAATGACAGTAGTGGGACAGCGGCGATTCATTATGTGGATGGAGGTGCAGAAAATGGCACCCGGCAGGAAGGAACAGAAAAGATGCATGCACGGTCCACTTCTTCCTCCAAGAGATTTGTCAGCTCATAATGAAGCTGGTCTTGCCATCCCCATGCGCCATCCCATCTTCCATTTTCCTTCATTTCACATTGCTCTTCTTCTCTCTCTCTCTGTCCTTCGATTCTGGAATGATCTTTGTCTGGAAGTGCTCAACTCCGCGGAACCTCGGCGATCCGTTGCTGTTAGCAGATGCAACGCCGGATGAACTTCCCTCCGAAGAACGCAAAATGTTGGAAACAGCGAGTGAATTCTCGACGGTCCCACTCCCGCAGCAGGGAGTGTCTGCAAGAACCGTTCTTCGAACGGCGACCGTTCGGGAAGCCTTCCTTTCGCTCACAGAGCAGTGGGTACGACGCCTCGGAAGCCATCAGGGGAGAGCAAGCTTCCGCCCACCACGGGAGGCTGCTGTGCAGCACGTTTGCCGGGCAAAGCGGTTTCTCGGGAAACGAAATCCTGGAAGCAGGGTTGTGTTCATGAGACACAGCAGGTGGAAGCTCGCCGTCGCAGACTTGTCTGTCCTGATGTATTGCTAGGTACATGCTCAGTTTGCAGAGGAAATGCCTTCATAGAAGTTCAGTTGTTTTGTTGAGTGCACTCTGCTTGTATATGGATCTCATAATGGCTGCATCAGAATCTGCTGAGATTCACGAAAGCATGAGCAGGACAACAGTAGGAGGCGATTCGGGATGCAGAAATGTTTATATTTGGAGCTCCCCGAAGCCCGAAGGGTTGCAATATGTGAAGAACGGGCGTAAATAAATGAAGAGTGTATGGGAAATGAAAAAGAAAACATCTCGTGTCCAATGAGTTCTTGAACACGGCGAACCACTTCAGCCTCCGATACAATAATGCAGTTGGGATTCGCCCGTGGATTCCATCTGTCGACTTCATTGCTCTTGGACTCCCCTGGTATTCCTTCTTCGGGCCACCTCCACATTGTCTTCCTCAAATCGTAGCTTCGCGTGAAAGAAGCTGAAAGCTGTTCGAATGACTCCCCATGTATCTTTGGCTTTTTCCGGGAGAGGAGAAATTCAGTACCAGTTTGAAACCAAAAAAAAAATGCGTGCATCGTGCAGACTTTGTTGATGGGATGTCTGGTTGCTTTTAAACATTCGAAGAGGATACCCAGAGAATGATTATCACCCGGTAATGCTGGGGCATTTATTATGTAGAATAACAAGAATGCATTGGTGTGGTGGAACCGTTGGTTCTACCACGCGCAATGTACCTGCCGAAGAGCGGTGCGCAGACCGGCGAGGCCCGCCTCGGCAGCGTGGGGGAGGGGAAAACACAAACAAGATAAATAAAGCAGAGACGGAGAGTTTATACCCGAGGAGGATGGGAGGGGGGGATAGAGGAAGGGATCACGGTACGCTACCAGGCGTCCTCTGCATCCTGCTCAGTATGCTGGCAAGTTCCATCCGTATAGAGCCCAGATGGAGCCATCTCGAGGCGTTCCCAAGGGAGATCCCCCCCCACCCCCCCAGTGAACGGTGCTCCTGCCGTTTTGGGAGTTCCAGGTCGGTAGGCCCCATGCGAAGACCGCAGAGAACTGCGGGAGGGACGCGGCTGGCATCAGCGCGGCACTGCGCACGAACAGGCGTCTGAAAATGTCCCGGGGGCTGCCCGCCGGGAATCCTGGGACCGTCGCGAGGAGATCGCAAAGGGGTCGGAGGGCAGCACGGTCCAACAGCAGACGCGGGAGGGTGTCCTTCTCCCCGCGCCTGCCGCCCTCCAGCTCCCCTCCCCTCCCCCCACCCTTTCCGTGTGCAATGGTGAAGGCGCGCTTCGCACGGGATTTTCCTTCCCACGCACCACCAGCAACGCCGACTCCCGCCACTCGGGGGGAAAGGAGCCACTGATCCAGCACGCTGGGGGCCACTTCCCCTTCTCTCCGGAGGGATGCCGGGCAGCTCTCCCCAGCGTACAAGTCGGTTTGGCGGGGGACACTCGGGGCCGCAGCGTCCGCCACCTCCAGAGTTGTCCAGCCTCCCAGAAGTTTCTTCTTTGCTGCTGTGCAGCAAGTCGCTTCCCACCCTGCCGGGATGACGCCGTCCCCTGCGTCCCTTAGGGAGGGCAGCACGGGAAAAGGGGAGTAGACGAGACCCACCTCATCTTCTGCGGGTTGCGGACGATCTCCTCCAACGGATTGCGAGTGTTGACGCCTCTCTGTAGGCAGCCACACCCCGCCTCTCGCACGCTGTGGATCTTTCCCCATGAATCCAGGTAGGTTCCAGAGAAGGAAGGAGTCCGTTCCCCTTGAGCCCGAGAGGGGAACCCCGAAGGAAACCGCCTCTTCCTTGTTTTCTCCGGATGGACCTCCAGGTTTGTGGGAGGGAGGGCAGGGAACCGCTCTCCATTTCTTCTCCGGAGGGAAACCTCAAGGGAAACGCTCCTGGTTTCCTCCTCCTCTGAAGAGGAATCCGAAGGGATGCTTCCCGATTTCTCTAGAGGGCGCGCTGTTCCCATCGTGGAAGCGCTATGTGCTGCTGCAGGCAAGCATCTCGAAATCGCGCAAGTCTCGTGCCGTTGCTGACCGCGCCCGAAGAGCGTATTAAGTGACCGTCGACGAGGGGACGTCGAGCAGACGGCCGGCGCTCGGGGCTTTAGGGAATGCTCCCCGCTGGTTGTCGCTGAGGCGCGGTGGTGCACCGTGGGCTCTCAAGATGTAGCATTCATCTTCGCTCGTCCGAGGGACGCGCCTAGGTAGTTCCGCCCTTCCGCATCCCAGGAGAACGGTCATCGTGCATCCCCGTGCAGGAAGTGCTCCCGCAATCCCCTGTGTACTTAAGGCAAAAGACAGGGCGCAGAGCTGCACCCTGAGAGGCCCAGTCGAACACTCCGACGCCGCACTTGGTCTAAGAAGGACAGGTCAACCTTCGTCCCAGCGCATGTTTGCACGGCAAAGGTGTACAGAAAAAGAGTTGTTCCCCTTCCGGCGAGCTGAGGAACGCAGAGGGTTGGAAAAGCAGCGTCGGGAACGCCGCTGCTGAGCGTGGCCAGGGAAGCGCGCCGACCAAGGTCCGGGAGTGGCGCGGTTGATGCAGCGAAACAGGAAGTGCACCTTCCACCTCCGTGTGGTCAGCACGGCGTGCGCGGGTGAACGGGGGTCTAAAGCCGCGGGTGAGAAATGAAACTTGCAGATCCTCTGACCGTTCCGCATGCGCCCGCAGCGCGGGCGTCCTCGGCCGCGCTGCGACCCCGTGCGATCTCTCGTCCACCCGGCCGGATCACGTAGTTGCGCACGCGGTTGCGGGAGAGCAGGACCATCCCGAAGCACGAGACCCCGAGCGGGGAAGAGCGGGCGCGACCGAAGTCGCCCTCCTTCGATCAGGCTGGAAAGCGAAGCTCGGCGCTGAATTGTCGTTTCCATGCAACCGAGCTCGGAGTTTTCCTGAGCCAGAAGGAAAGGATGCCGCCCGCGCAGATGTCCGCCGTCCATCTTCTTGGGCTCGTTCTGCGTACACGCGTGTGCGCACTCGCCGTGTGCGCGGCCGTACGGGTCAAAAGTTGGCTCGGCTGGGCCTCCTGTTGCGGGTGCGGTCGCCATCGTCTGAACTGAGGCCGGTGGAACCTGAAGGAAAAATCAGCTCTCTTCGCAATGCGGAACGCTGCCGATGACGTCATCTGCCGAAGAGCTTCCCATTCCAGAAAGAGTACCCGTCGTGGTGCAGGCGTAGTCTTCACGCTTCTTGTGCCAGCCCACAGGCTGTTTGTTACGATGGCCGCCAGTTCTCCGTTATTTCAATCTCAGTTCCAATCTGTTGGTGCCGTGCAAGGAATGGAGCGTGTGCTGCTGATTCCTCATCCGAGATTTCATTGCCTCGGGGACAAAAACTGACGCAGGAGGAGCAATCATACAAAAAAAAAAAAGGATCCCTTCCGAATCTCCAGCGGCCCCACGAAGATGCAACCGGAAGAGCCTGAAACCCATCGTTTCCGCGCGAAATCGTCGTGAAGGCAAATAAACGCGGCCATCTTGCTCAAGGCAGCTGAGAGTTGAGGTAGGCCTCAAAGGGTTCATCGCCGAGAATTCCACTGTGATGATCCTCTCTGGATGAAGTCTTCGGATTTCGCGCTCGTGCTTCCCTGTCCTCCCGTCGCGTCGCGGTCAAGAGGGCGGTCCTGCGTCGGAAGCTGATCGCATTCACCAAAGCCCGCACACTCAGCCCTTCCAAACCCCTCTTGCCCTAAGGTGGTTGCCTCCTCCTGGAAACGGTTCCCGTTTTATTTTTATCTCTATTTCTGGACGTGTCTTTTTTCTTTCGTGCTTGGCGCCCCCCCCCCCCACTTCCCCCTTCCCTCCGCCACGAGGTCTATAAGTGATCCCCAAGTCGGTAACGTGCACGGCGTTGTACATAGGACGGTATCCATGGATTTTTTTGGTATCCATCGATCTGAATAATGACTTTTTTCTTTTCTTTTTTCTTGACAGAGCAGTTTTCATCCACAGTGTTGGTGGCGCGTTGGTGCCTCCTCGCGTCATCCCGCAGAGGAGCCCGTGACAGCTCCCTGAGCAGTTAGTTGGGTTACACATGCGGAGACCCTGCGGTCTCCGCGCGCAGAAGCAGCGAGCGTCCCGGGGAAAAGGGTTGACGCAGAGAAATAGAGGGTGCGTCAGGGGTTTCGAGTCACACACACTCCACTGGCTGGTTCTTCAGGGGTGGCACTCGTGGACACCGGATGTCTCCGTTGACTGGTCGGTATTGAGAGTCGACCCTCCGGGGTCCTTCCATGACAGCTCAAGGAGCCCTTCAAGGTTCACCTGCGGTTGTGAAAATGGAATCGTCTTAACTCCTCAGTGGGGACCCTCCATTTCGTACCATGGAGCTGGTTGATACCCCCCTCGAAAGGGTCGCCACTCCAGGGTGTCAGAAGCTCTCTTGAGAGAAATCGGGAAGAGTCCATGAGGGGTTCTCTTTAGAGGAGGGAAAAGCAAGGACTCTTCAAAGGAGGAATCCCTGGAGCGTCTCTTTCCGGGCGGTCTCTCTGGAGAGAACAAGGAAAAGAGGTTCCCTTCCGGGGTCCCTCCGGAGACAACCATGGTGGGGGGTTCTCTTCGGGGGCCCCTCCGAAGAGTAAGGGAGGAAGGGATTCCTTCCTCCTCTGGAACCTTTCTGGATTCATGGGGTGGTCCCCTTCCGGGTGACCCCTTACAGCTTGAAGAGTCACATGCACCCTCGGGTGGTGCGGACAGTCTTTAAAGAGCTTCGTCCCCCCCCCCCTTCCCTCGAGGAAGCGGACCGTTCTTCAACACTCCTTGCGAATCAAAAAAAGATAAAACCCGAAAGGAAAAAAAGCTGAAAGGAAAGCAGCGGGAACGGAGGAACCCCGGAGGATTTCCATCATCCTCGTCAGCGAGGCGTCAACACTCGCAATCCGTTGGAGGAGATCGTCCGCAACCCGCAGAAGATGAGGTGGGTCTCGTCTACTCCCCTTTTCCCGTGCTGCCCTCCCTAAGGGACGCAGGGGACGGCGTCATCCCGGCAGGGTGGGAAGCGACTTGCTGCACAGCAGCAAAGAAGAAACTTCTGGGAGGCTGGACAACTCTGGAGGTGGCGGACGCTGCGGCCCCGAGTGTCCCCCGCCAAACCGACTTGTACGCTGGGGAGAGCTGCCCGGCATCCCTCCGGAGAGAAGGGGAAGTGGCCCCCAGCGTGCTGGATCAGTGGCTCCTTTCCCCCCGAGTGGCGGGAGTCGGCGTTGCTGGTGGTGCGTGGGAAGGAAAATCCCGTGCGAAGCGCGCCTTCACCATTGCACACGGAAAGGGTGGGGGGAGGGGAGGGGAGCTGGAGGGCGGCAGGCGCGGGGAGAAGGACACCCTCCCGCGTCTGCTGTTGGACCGTGCTGCCCTCCGACCCCTTTGCGATCTCCTCGCGACGGTCCCAGGATTCCCGGCGGGCAGCCCCCGGGACATTTTCAGACGCCTGTTCGTGCGCAGTGCCGCGCTGATGCCAGCCGCGTCCCTCCCGCAGTTCTCTGCGGTCTTCGCATGGGGCCTACCGACCTGGAACTCCCAAAACGGCAGGAGCACCGTTCACTGGGGGGGTGGGGGGGGATCTCCCTTGGGAACGCCTCGAGATGGCTCCATCTGGGCTCTATACGGATGGAACTTGCCAGCATACTGAGCAGGATGCAGAGGACGCCTGGTAGCGTACCGTGATCCCTTCCTCTATCCCCCCCTCCCATCCTCCTCGGGTATAAACTCTCCGTCTCTGCTTTATTTATCTTGTTTGTGTTTTCCCCTCCCCCACGCTGCCGAGGCGGGCCTCGCCGGTCTGCGCACCGCTCTTCGGCAGGTACATTGCGCGTGGTAGAACCAACGGTTCCACCACACCAATGCATTCTTGTTACTCTACATAATAAATGCCCCAGCATTACCGATAATTATTCGCGCGCAAGTTCATCCACTCTAATTAAAAGGCCAACTACTAATCTTCGGCAGGAGAAATGATCGGCATCTGTGACGTTAGTGCTATTGGCGGAGTGCCCGATCTAGCGTATTAAAAATAAGTTGAAAAAAAGGAAGAAGAAGTAGCACGTAAACAAGTCTAAACTGTATGCGTACGCTGCACGCGTACACATAAGTGCAAACCGCTGTGTGCGTATGCATAAGCGTGGACACAGTTCGTATTTCGGAAAGTGTTTCTGCCTGACGGCTGTTGGGCGGGGCTGAGTGACAGCCCCGGAAGGACACGTCCGACCTATCGGTGCATGCACCGATGTGTTCCGAAGCGGCGCACGGTCTTCCACTTTTCCGAGTCGAGCGTGTCGGTTTCCAACACTTCACCCGTTCAGCCCGAGGAACGCGGGGGCGCGAGGAACAGGAAGGGGTGGTCTTCCGGCCGCTCCTCTTCGTCGCTCCTCGTCCCGGTCGCGGAAGGATTTTTCGCTCCGTCTTCGGCAAGGGCAGCTTTTCCGCGAATCGCCACTTTCCCTTGCATTTCCGCAGCTCATTTTGGGGGGGGTCCCCAGTCTGGCGACGATATCGATCCGGGAAAGCGCACACGGGAATCGCTCTGTTTGCGTTCCGATGGGGTCCCGGAAGCGGAATGCAGGAGGGGAACGACGAGGCAAGGTTCCCGTGCCCTTCCCCTGATGGCATCGCCGTGACGTACGCCCAGTGACAGGGAACTCATTTTTCACTGCTGCATCTCTTTCGCTTTCGCCTCTGCGGCTTCCCTTAATTTTGACGCATTATTCGCTCCAGGAAGCAAATGCTTTTCGTCACAAGGACTAATAGATCGCATTCTCCGAGGATGGAGAAAGTAATTCCAAGGAATAAATTCATCCCGCTCGTCGCGATTTGCTTTTAGCTGCCAGCCTTCTTTCCTCCTAAAATATGAATCAGAAGTTCTTCAGGGTTCCCCAGGATTTCTCGGGTAAATTCGGATTTACGGGAAACGAATTCCTTTTTGGGGTGTATGTGTGTGTTTTTCCATTTCCCGGACAATTTTTTTTTTTTTCTTCTTCCCCGGATTCGGAAGCATGATTTGGAATTTTGATCTTTTTTTTCCCCCTAATTACGTATTGAATCGTTTCGATTACTTCGAATTAAGTGAATTCGAAACGCGCCAAATGTAGCGGGAACGCATCGGAGCGGCGGAAACTCCAACAATACAAATATGGAGGACGTCGTCTCCGTCTGCGAGCACGGCGTCGTCGAATGGACCCACGGAAAAAATTCTGCAGATGATCGAAAGGCGGAAGCTTATTCGGAGACATTTTCTGAGAAACTTCCTTCAGCCAATGTATGCTACTCCTTTCCTCATGAATACGATTTCCATTTTGAACAGATTGTGAAGCGGGGAGACCGCGCAGTAAACGCACCAGCGAGAATGTGCAGCACACCTTCCGGCGAAGGTGCTCAGAAGATAACGTGCGCAAAGAAAAATGGCTGCTTTCGTATACTACATTGAAAGTACAAGAACACGTTTCGCCTGCTCGATCTCCCCCCTCCCCTCCTCCTCCCCCTACGTTTTCCCACTTTCGAATGACGTTATTCGACACCCATCTCCATGAGCTCAACCTTCCTCAACCGGTGTGTGTGTACACCAACTGTGTAACCATCTACTAAGTCGAGAATGCTTTCTCTTTTGTCTTTTTTTTTTTTTATCCTGCGTTTTCACTCTGAGAGTGCGGCTGAATCCATAACTCGGTCTGGATCCGCCTCGGTGCAAAAGTCTAGTCTACCTTCACGACCCGTTACAGATATTCGACCTACATTCGGTCTCCTTTCGTATTCTGAGCCTCCGTCACGCCCAAGTACGGATTCATCTCGAAACTTGTACGAAAGCTTCTATTGAAACGACATCCTGTATCAGCAGGATTTCTTCGCAGGCTCCGTTGAAATTTCCCAGCACTCCGCAAGGAATCGCCCGGTTGGGAAATGAAAACCGCAGCATCTTCCTGCTGCTCCCCGAGCCGCGCCGATCCTGAAAACGGTCTGAAATCCGTTTTCGAAATGACCTGGCGTGTCACCGTGGAAAAGAAGCTCCGCCTCGTGACCACCTGACCCTGCTACATCGACTACGGAGCCGGTTTCCCAGGCCACCGAGGTGGGTGGCTGGCGTGCATCCTCCGTGGCTGTGCCTTCCTCCACAATGGGTGAACCTTCCTGTCCTTTTGACAGATGCACGTTTGGTCTCTCAGCTGCCTCCGTTCTTGCTGCTGCCTCGTTGCGTGGAGGAGTAAACATGATAAGCTCTTCGGAAGGCGTGCCTCTGGTTCCTGTTATTCCTGTTTTCCGAAGTGATGTAGCCAGCAGTGTAAAGAACATTCAGGGTCGATCTGTAAAAAAAAAAAAAATGTGTAGTGGTGTGCTCGTGAATTAGATTTGACTATTTTAGCTTCCCCCCCTATAAGGCTGCGACTACGTGGTCTACATCTCAGTCTTACACAAACACACAATATTATTAGATTTTTTTTTTTTTTTCCTATTTTGGAATTTATCAGCCACCCGTTAAAATCACCGAACTTTATTTTTCCACGATCTTCTTCCTCTTTTTCCCTTCTTCTTTCTAAGAGATGACTGAATGCTCTTCCTGGTCTTCAGTCTGCACTCGGACTTGGTGTCCACACACATTTTCAACGATTTGCAACATTTGAATTTTTCGACCAGAAGCAGAGATATGTCAGGATTTAAAGATGCTTCTCGTGCACGCATCGGTGCCGTGGTCCACACACATCTTTAAAATAGCTGCATGACAAAATCTCCGGGAGTACGCTTTGTAAAATATGAAATTCACTCCGTGACCAAGGAAGCAGGAAGTGCCCAAGCTGAAGCCGAAGCAGGACGGTCTTTCCCACATGATGGCATCGCCACAGAAACCAGTCCGAGCCTTCTCACACGTTTCATGTCAACGATAGTCACTAAGGTACCGAATAGAGTGTTTCAGATAGAGCAACCGCTATAGTGGAATCTATTTCCCTGCTAAGAAATATCCACCTGCCGTTAGAATGTCACCTCTGATGCAAGCCAGAGAGATGGACCAAGCCTTAGCACACGTGTCTTCTCCTCTGTGTTGTGTTCCTCTACTTGTGACGGGGCCGAAGTACTTTTTGCCGGAATTCGGCTACACGGAATTTGTGGAAGCAAACGTGAAATCAGTGAAAATTTTGAGCAAAGCTTGTCAGGACAGAATGCCATTCGTATGACTTGGGAAGCAAGGCTCATGGGTAGTTAAATGAAGGAGACTGTAAGAACTTTGTTTATGAAGCGTTCCGAAATTTGCAAATCTGAAATATTATCTTCTTTTTTTTTTTTTTTTTACAAGTTAGCTGAGAATGTATTTAAATTTCGTTTATCAATTTTTTATCAAGGACATATTATGCAATACAACTGATGCAATAATATTATCTAGGAAGTACATTGCAGCTCCTGGATTTGTGAGATGAGTCTGTTTTTTTTTTTTTTTTTCATCCTGAAAATTTTTCCTTTTCATTAATTATCGTGTTTACATTGCTTATTGGCCAAGGCATTCAAATTGCACGCTGAATGAAAAACCATGAAATTATGAATGCAACTCGGTGGCAGTTTAATGGAATCGAGGTGGGGGGGGGGAATGGGTTGGAGTTTTTAGCCAAAGGAAATCAGAAGGATAATGGAGAAATTATACACATCCCAGCGTTCGACTAATGAGTAATATTTCTGGGGGTGAGAAAACCCACCACGAGAAAATAAGCTCGGAAGTTCGAACGATCCTCGCTTCAATACCTGGAATAAAATAATCGTCAGGCTGCGGTTTTTATTAACCACGGAAGACCAAAGCAGCAACCACTGGCTGATTTAACTAAGCAGCAGCATCTCGAAATAAATTCAGTTGAACGTGAAGAAGGTAAAGCTTCAAACATTTCCAGTCCAGGGGAAAAGAAAAAAAAAAAAGTCGTGAGCAAGAAGATTGTTCCATGTTTTTCCTTCATTAGCCTAAATAAATAATGTAAATGCTGTTTATTGCGCAATAAATGATTGTTTTTTGACATTGATTAAAATATCAAATCCCATCATGGCGATGGGAAAAGTGTACAAATATTACGATAAAGTTTATTTATAATGTGAATCTTAAATATTTATAAGTATTTTTAATCGTTCAGTCTAGTCAGTAGCCAAGTTTTGTATTTACTATAATGTCTAGAGATGCTAAAACAGGTGAGTTTACGTAATCACTTTTCTAGAAATAAGTCTTGCCGTCGTGATCTGTTACTCTTACATAATTAACCTCACAATGTTTATTGGATAGCAGAATATGTATTTAAATGTCGTTTGATACGTTGTTGCAAATGAAGTCGGATAAATTAATGCACCAGCTTATGTTTTAAGGATATGCCATTAGTGACTTTAAAGTAAATTTGTAACCTTTGGGAATTGAAGACTTTTTGAAGTTTAAGAACTTGAGGAATGGCAACCTTCAATACGTAAAGTATGGAAATTGAATACTGATTTAAATGCTTTATCAGTTGTCGATGGCACATATTGAAACTGCAAATATGCATGAAATGCCTGCTGATATGGAATTGAATTTCTGTTTGAAAAGCATCGCGATAGGGGCAGCCTCCATTTGATTTAAGTGCTTTGTTTTATTTCGTTTAGAGAATGATGTTTTTAAAAGTAAATTATGATTACTAATTATTTGTCACTGTTATCGAATCCTCCTTCGGACCTTTTTGTTGGAGTATTCATGATAAATTGGCAAGGTTCAGAGTCATAGCACAATTAGATTGCAAATGTCGACATCGTTATCATTCAGCAGTGGTGCATACCCTTTATCCATAATGTGATTTCATGTTTCAATATTCGAATTTTACCAGAAGTAGATAAGTTTTGATTTGATGTGGCCATAATTAGCACGTTTACTGTCGAGACTTGCTGTTGATTTCACTGTATCCATTGCATTTGAGTTTCGTTGTTTGCAAAAAAAAAAAAAAAAAAAACGTGTGAAGTGCTTGGGATCCCATCACTGGCAGCTGCTTTCCATTCAAGTTTACTTTTCATTGTTGCATTGAGGTTTTGAAAAAAAAAAAAAAAAAAAAGCATCTACCCCTTTTTGGTAGCACATTTCAGTTCTGTAAGGCAACTTGAAAAAAACTCTCCTAATGAAGTTTCTGTTGGAAAATTCCCTTTATGTATTTTCAATTTTTGTAAATGCAAGTAAGTGAATGCACATCTTTTCTGTGCACCTATTCCGAAATTTTTTCATGACACATTTTATGTCATGTTTGTTCAAAACTTGTTTGTCAACAAATGTTTTTTTTTCCTCTTATGAAAAAGCTGTTTTAATAAAGTGAAAGTTTGATAGATTTTGGAATTGAGTGACCATTAAAGTTGAAAATATGGAAACAGAAAGGCTAAAAAAAAAATTGCATGATGGATAGGTAAAGCATGATCGGTAATTTTGAGTTTGCTCTTCAATGACCGGACACAGAATTAGGAAGTGAAACAGACATGCAGAGATTAAGAAATTAAGGAAATAAGGAAATGTCTAAACAGTGATTCTTGTTTAAAAAATGATTATGTGGTGCACAAGGTATTCACAATGACTACAGTATTGGTGTACTGATGTGCAGAATTCCAAAGTATTTTTTATAACAAGATGCCAGATAGGAAAACAAGAACTTTAAGCAGCTTTTAGTATAATGTATAACTAGATACTCATATTAACTTGCTTAAATACTAAGAATAAGTGAATGAAATTCACCATGAAAATTCACTGCAAAAATATAAGTGTTCATGCAAATGAAGAAAAAATAAATTTGATTCGGATGGATGAGGATAATAAGTATTTTATGAAAGTCACCTTTTGACATTAGCTCATCAAAAAGGTTTGAAGGTCTGAAAAATCTTTTCTGTCTTCTAACCAACATTGAAAAAGTAGGAACCCATGATTCAGTAATAATAGCTTCAGTGTACTTGTCCAGCATGAAGTGCGAGTTTGATAGTAATGTGAAAAACTGGGAGGATGTAGTAAACATTCCAAATTGGGTAAGGTTTGCCTTGGACATCAGAGTGTTGCTGCATTGATGTTTTGTAAAATTTTGTTTTGTAGAGAATAACACAAAACATGTAGACTTAAATGCAAATTTCAGAAAATACAGTTACTCCAAGAAACTGGAATGCTCTTTTCGCTTGATTTGTTATGCTCATTTTAAATCTTGAATTGCAGCTTTAATTTTTCTTCCACAGTTGCATGTGTTCTCTTTAATTTTAAAATTATTGTTTCAATAACAGAAGTTTAGCAGCAGTTTCAGTCATGCTTACTGTCAAGTGGTTTTGTACATTTTGTTTGATAGCATCTGAGGTTATTGAAAAACGTGTTCTGAGCAACTTAAATTGCTCGGAAAATTATGTTAAAATAATTTCTAGTGGAATCAGATGAGGAAACAAAGGAGGTTGCATGTAATAGGTAGTCTTTATTTGATATAGGTGATTATTTATGTTATGCCATTTTCCAGATTCCAGTACAATACAAACATTTGTGTGTATGTAATTGTTGCTTTTTCACTATTGAGTTTGTGTGATGTGAGGAACTGTTTGACTTTTATGTTTTGTTTTTCATCTGAATAATTTGAATTGTTCAGTGTGTTTGATTATTTGAATTCGTAATGTGCTTTCTGACCAATATTTTAGGAAATTCAAGATATTACGAATATTACATATGCTCTGCAAGCATCTGTACCATCTGAAAATGCATCCAATATATTTATGTTTGCCAATACATTAACTGCAGCCCAGCCTGCTTTCATACCAAAGCCAACCATGACATGCAGTGATAATGTAAACCTTGTAGATGACTACAGATGTCAGTCATCACTAAACCAGTGCAAAAATCCAAGTGATGCTTTAGCTGAAACTGATAGTATACAGAAATTAAATAAAGAGTCCTTTGATACACAGCTCTTTGGCACATTGGTTATGCCTGCACATAGTACCCACAACAGGTGTTTAGAAAGTGTCTTTTCCAGCACTGATGTGTCAAAAACACTGCCAGTTTATAAGTATAATTCATCTGGTCAGCAGTCCGATGAAGCATCAAGCACTAAGAGTAATTCTTCATCCTTGGACTGTAGTCCTATTGCTCTTCAAAGTTTGTCTCAGAAAAGTCTGTCACCTTTTCCCAAGAGTGATATGTCTGCCACAGATGGTTCATCAACAGCATGGGACACAGAGGACTTTAAGTCAGAGACTTCTGTAGAGGAAGTTCCAATGTTAATAAATCTTATTAATTCTGGAAGTGTTATGTTACCAGACTGTTCCCTGAATTCCAATGCAAATGGTGAACTGAATGCCGGTGCAAACAGCCTTCAAACAATTGAGTCAGACAAGCCATCTTCTCCTCAAAAGCTTGATGCTCAAGTAATGAGTCATGTTCTGCATTACTTAGGTAGTGCTAATAGTACTGCTACTTTAACATATCACCATGATGGAGTTGCTCCAAGTGCATCAGGCAGTAATAGTGTTAGCATACTTCTAACTGCTAAAGACTTAGGAATGTTAGGTATGTGTTGTGATGTAATTTGCTTTGCCGATTATTGTGACTGTTTCAAAGGAAATGCATCTAATTTCTCCCTTAATAAAAATATGCATGAAGATGGGGACAGTGACTTTCCATTATCTCCTCAATCATTTGCTGCTTCGGGAATGCTAATACCAGGATCATGCAACTACTTGCTGGGCATTGACAGTGATTCCGGTTGGTTTTTTGTGCTTTGGAATATCTGTTGCTGCTGTCTCCATGCATGTGCTTCTGTGACCCTCCATAGCAAGCTGTTTGTGCAGGATTCTCACAGTCAGTTTAAATGCCTTGATCTTACGTATATCTTACTTTATTTATTGTAGTTTAAATTGAAACGAACGAAGATAATTGATCGTGATTAAGAGAATTCTTGTGAAGCTAATTCTCTGCTATTTGTACGATTGCAAATTTGCTTACCATATATGTATGGTAAGGAAGTGCATTTGGCTCTTCCTTCTTTTTCTAATTCAAAGCATGTTAATGTTACCCATTCAGAAGCTGAACACCTAAATGCTTAGAAGTGTTGTTTTGAAGCTATGTTTGTATGCCAAAAGGATATAATTAAAATCTGCATTTGTTCTAAATTGGATGTAAAATGCTTGTTTACCATTGGATTGGTTTTACTCAGGCTGCATGCATATTAAACCTTTCCCTGCATCCTTACCTGTGTGTGATCTTTACATATTACCAGTACAGTTCCCATATAAGGATTCTTCTCTTATGACAGACACTGTTGACAAAACAATGGATCTCAACAAGCTGTATGTGAAAAAAGTACGTGCCAAAAATGCATCGCTGTCACGTCAAGGTCCTCAGGCTTGTCCTGTGAGTGACAAGTACAAGCGTGATCACAGTTTGATATATCTTTTTTAGACATGCAGTAAGGTGTTTAGCAATGCATCGGCATTAACTAAGCACAAATTAACTCACAGTGATGAACGCAAATATGTGTGTACAACTTGTGGCAAAGCATTCAAACGACAAGATCATCTGTGAGTATGAGAGCAAACTTATCTCAAGCAAAGTTGCCATTCAGAAATGGTCACATGCTGACTCATCGTAATAAAAAACCATTCGAATGCAAAGCAGATGGTTGTGGCAAAAGTTATTGTGATGCACGCTCATTACGTCGCCATACTGAGAATCATCATGGTGGTGGAATGAACATCAATAACATAGATGATACACTGCCAGTTGGAGAAGAAGAAGTGCCTAACGAGGTTTCTGAACATTGTTTATTTTGTGACATGTTTGTTTGTAGAATTCTTGTGGTCATCTCCAGCAACTGTTCAATGCACCTGTGTTGAGCAATCATTCTGTGCCAAATATTACTACTGACCAGTGGAAATCTCCACAAGAACCTGTACTTTGCCAGTCTCCGAAAAATTCTAGTAAGCAAGTGAAAATGGCAATTCTCAGAAAACAAGTAAGCAAAGAAAGCATATAGCATCCAAGTGTAATGAAGATGTTAAGGAGGGAGAGAAAAGTAGAAGTGCTGATAAGTTAACTGATGAACAGCTCGCACTTATTCAGCAAATAATGCAGCAAACAAGGGAATCAACAGAGGCTTTGCAAAAACATCCTCAGTCCGAGCCATCACGTTTGAAAAATGTACATGCTACATCTTTACATTTATGTAGTGCTGATGTAGAAGGGGATAGCAAACCTGTAGAATGTGCAATTTGTGAGAGGAAATTCAAGAATGTACCTGCTTTGAATGGTCACATGAGATTGCATGGTGGCTATTTTAAAAAGACTAGAAAAGTAAGTGATTATTTTATCTTATTTACAAAGTGAGAATTTTCCAGTGCTCGGATGATAAGAGAAGCCATGACAAGAAAGAAACTACTAATGCTCCTCTGCAAACTGCTAGTTCTAATGTACGAGCTCTTATAGAAGAAAAAATCATCCAAAAACGCATTACAAATCATCTAAGCATTGAATGCGTTTTGCACCAAGACTCACCTCATGCTGTTACATCTTCAAAGCTTCTTTGCAACACAAATGGCTCATCCACTTATCCTGTTAGTAATGTTCTTGTCAGTAACACCAATACTGCATGTGAAGCTGCTTCAGTTTATGACCCTCTCAAATTATCAGTGTGCCAAGAAATGGATGTGAACAGTTTCAAACAGGAAGATGCTTTTCAGTTGAATGAATTACTAAAGAATCGTGATGATAAAGATACAGATCTAGATAATCTGGAGGTGCTGGGTTTGCCTTCCTCTTCTCCCGATTCGATGATGATGCTAGGTGAAATTGGAAATAGTGTGAGATCATTAAAGAATTCTGAGGCGCCAACTCCACTTGATTGTTACAATTTTGGCTCAGAAAACTTTGTACTTGGCTCAGAATCTGGTCGGTTTTTAGAGTCTGTTGGTAGTGCTTCAGATGGTTTTTATTCTCCTGATTATGTGCCCATGCTGGAAACCACTCCCCCTCATGAACTCTCCCAGATCGATGAAAATGGTTTTATGGAAGATCCCAAAGCAATGTTGAATGCTGAAGGGATTCATGTGAATGATCTGCCAAATCAGGAACACATCCAGGAACTTATTCAAGCTGCTAAGGCCTTGCAAAAATTAGAGGAAAGTCAGGCATTGAGCTCTTTCTCAGAGCTTGCTTTTGCAGATAACCAAAGTTTACAAGAATTTTCGGCGGCTTCCATTCAAGAGAATCTTCTGCAAACTCAGTCACAGACATCATTGTCATCTCCTATTCATTCCCCCTTAGAAAATGGCCATGGTGCATATCTGTCCCCATTGATGACATCAGAAGTTGATGTTATTGGTGCTTTTAACAAATCAAAAACTTCTGTGCACTCTGCTCTTCAACAACCACATGAAAACAATACTGATATGTATCAGTTTCATGAAACACCGTATTCACCTAGCATGGTCATGCAGTTCCCCCCACCAGATCATCTTCCTATTCCCTATTCTTCAACGAATTTTTCTCTTATGGAATCAGTTTGTGTGGTTGCAGACAAACAGTTTACTGCATTGTCATCAGAATCTTCAAATTATTTAAAAATGGAAGATACATCACTCCACAATCTTGCTGTGCCTGCTCTTGCAAACAAACATTTGTCTGGTTTGGTCACAGAAAGAAATGTAAGCATCGGTTCTTGTTTGTCAGAAAATTCATCATCCCATCCTAATTGTGCTCATGTTTCTGCACTGTCTGAGAAAGATGAAGTTGAAGATGATGTCTTCTTCACTCAAATAAGGTAATTATTCCTTTTGTTGTGTTCTGAGAACTAAAATTGCTCTTCCATCATAGTGCTTTTAAGACTTTGAGAAAAAAACATCCTCCTCATTCCTGGTGTTGTTTGGGAAGAAATTCCATTACTCCCTTTCATTCGTATTTGCATGCAATTTGTGTGGAAAAATCTCAAGAATCTCTTCCTTATATTGCTCCACCTTTACTGAATCCATTACGTTGGGGAAGTGGTTTGTACTGGCAAGTTTTGCTTGCCTATTGCTCCCACCACCCTAACAGTCCAAATGGTAAGTCTGAATTTGCTGGAGGTGAACAATTAGTTACGAAACTGGAGCAGCTGTCCATGTACCTGACGCTCCTGTAAATTCAGATTTGCCCCACATCAATGTAGGAGTCGAGCATCAGTGTGATATTCCAGCATGGCAGTCAGCACGTTGTACAGATGCAGATCATGCTACTTTACTTTGGGATCCTCTCTGTGTGACTGATCTTCAGGAAGATGAAGGTGAGTTGCATGTTGATTGCAGTGTCACATATTATGGATTAGTACAAAATTACTTGGATTTGATGTGCTGTGCTGCTTTACCAGCTGGAGGACGTAACATTGAGTATGCCTTGAATGTGTTGTACTTATGCTCAGGAAACATTCAGGTAAGAGGCAGGATTGCTTGAGACATTGTACTTCTCCCGGTCATTAGGCTGCCATGCTGGAACTGCTAAGTGCATCCTCATCTTGCCATCCCTTATCAGATATGGAATATCCACATACTGATGTATGGCAACAAGAAGAGCTTGATGGTTTTCAGTCAGCATTAGCACGTTATAGTAAAGACTTTGCTGCCATATCCCAGCATTTGGGTACCAAGACAAGAGCCCATTGCATACAGTTTTATTATCTGTGGAAGAAAACTTGTTGTGATGAACATCAGCGCATGAGAACAATGCGTTGTCGCCATGAGGCTGATCACCTTTATGGCTTGCGTTTACGAATGGTAGCCCTTGGTCTGGACACAGAGTGCCACTCTGGGCATAATAGTGCCAATTTCGTTTCATATAATTGTCATAAGACTGAACACCAGAATGGAGAGATGCACTTGAATTGGTGTGATTCTCCCGACTGTTTCTCAGTATGTACGCCTGCCCCTCAAGTGCAGTGGCAACACTTTTTTGCAGTGTTTTCCAAGCCAGCAGGCCTTAATGCTTCACAACCGCCCATATGCAAGCACGCCTCCTCGCTGTTTGGTATCTGAAAGTTTCGAAGAATTTCCATGCAAAATTTGTGGCAAGTACGCTGGAATTGGTTGCCAATTACATATACGCGGTTTAGAGTTTTTCCCAAGGTCAAAAGCCGCAGTGCTCATATGAAAACGCACAGACCACCTGATGCTGAAACAAAAAAGAGTCGACACACATCAGTTGACCTGGAGATGGTGGGACCAGTGAGCAATGGATCCTTGTTTCGCCCCTGCAGCAATTAAATTTTCGGTGTTCTCAGTCCGTCTCTTTCCATGGATGTCGTGGTTTGCTGGCGTCGTCGTCCGAACTCTGTGATAGCTGCACCTGCCCCACTGTATTCGTCGGGCCACGAAGTGCCTCCAGGGCAGATCTCACTTTCGCCTGTGCCAAAGCAATAGCAGCAGTCGGCTGCCCGGGCATTCCGCGACTCGCCCATTATGTGCGTTGATGGAACCGACCACCTCGAGTGGTTGTTCCTGTTGTTGTTCTACTGTTGTTAATTTATGGATGTGGCCAAACAGATAACTTATATTTTTGTGTGAGAGCCTGTGTCGAAATAAAGGCCCCGTCTTACACGTTCGTTTCTTCATCTTCTCGAACCACGGTTACACCATCAAGTTTTGTCAGTCCGCGTAGCCTCCGTGCAACATCCTGTCGCCACGTGCCCTCGCCCGAGGCGCGCTCCTCCAGCGGGTTGCCCACGAAGACGAGATCTTCGAGGTGGGTCAGCTCCGCCAGCCGATTGAACTCGGCCCATTCGCGAACCAGGTTGTTGGACATGTAGAGCACGCGTAGGTGCCTCAGTGCCCCAACCCCTTTGGTGCGTTCTATGAGGTTGTAGGAGATCCACAGTTCCTCGAGGGTGTCGCCCACCGCTTCGATCCCGGCGAATGACTTGATGCCGTTCCGGCCGAGGCTCAGCGTCCGGAGATTCTCTAAATCATCGTGGGCCCCCACTGCAACGGATTGCGACTTACTGAATCCATTAAGGTTGCTTATCTTCTCGATAGCATTCGTCGATAATGACAGCTTCCTGCGACGGCATTAAGCGAAGTAACGGGAGGGCCTCTCTCTAATCTCCTTACGTGCAGTGTGCTAATTGATGCAGGGACGCATCCAGCTTTTCCAGGGGGGGGTAGACGCCGCACAGGCGTATCTCGGCGGCGTCGGAGACCCTTTTCTGCTCCCTCTCTTCCCACTGGCGGATGGCGTCACGCAAACTCGTGACCGGGAAGGCCTTCGTAGCCTGCGGGAACGTGCAGAGGGTATCGGAACGACCGACCGCGGCAGTCCGAACGGATGCTTCTCCCCCGTGGCATAGCGGCAGCGAGTCTCGTACCAGCGCAACGGGATGTACACCACCGTACGTGTACAAACAAGTCGTAACGCACGAGCATTTTCGATTACGCGTGCGCGTGCCCTAATTTCAAGCGTACTCTCACAACGCCCTTCGCAAGCGTACAGTTTCGATTGCGGATGTACATCGCCGCTAAACGTGCATACGACGAGTATCCTGAAAAGGTTCGTTGGAGTGGTGCGGATCAATTATTATTCAATCCCTGAAAGTATCTTTTAACGCAACACCGAGGGGGGGGGGGGGGAGAGGAGGTGCAAGGAAAATGAATCTCATTTCTTACCATGCAGCGATGGGAAATCTGCTATAACGATCTCCGAATTTCCATGTCCTCTTTGCCGAGCTGTTAAATGCTGCTGTTGGTGGTTCAGTTCCACACGAATAAACGATTAACTATTGCAAAGTGATTTTCGAAAACGCGGTGTCGACCTGCCCAAAAAGATTAATTTCCCAAGAGCGCCGCAAGTGCTCCGAGAATGCTTCTTCGAAATATCGGCTAATTTTGCTTTGCCTTAAGGCTCGATCGGATGGTTTTCCGGGGTTTCTCGAGGAAGAAGGGTTTCACGGAGATTTCGTACCGGCGGCCGGCTGCATCGCGTTATCTTTTCGAGCATCCCGAACGAGACGGGACCGAGGGAGGAGCACGGCAGGGGAAGAAGACGATCTGCGGGAAGGAACGGAAATTCGTTTCTCGAACCCAACCGTTTGTGAAAAGCAGCTCACAAGGAAAACCGCGAATTTCTATTCTATAATTATCACCATCCTTTCTCTGAACTCATATGTCAACTTCACTGCGGCCTCGCCGCATTTTCGCGGACTCGTTACCGGTAACCATGGCAACCACTCCTATCATGACGGCGCAGCCATGCCCAAAACAGTTGGAAGAAAGAAAAAAAAAAAAATTGCAATCACAAAGGACCTGAAATTACAAATGACTTCTTGAACCCGCTTCTCCTTTTTTTCCAATTTTCTTTTTCCTTTTTATTTTTCTCTATTCTTAAAAATATCTTGACGGCTGCATCTTCGGTCCGAAATCAGGAAGTTCTGCTCAGCGGCGCAAATTCGTGCAGAATTCCAATAAGTACATATTAATTTCCCGCCGCTTGTGTGAAAAAGGGAACGTCAAGGGAAAATCTATCTGACCTCGCGCCTATTTTTAAATACATTGCTTTCGCACGTGATGTTTTTCGAATTCTACAAACAAAACCCAATGGCATCGTCTTCTTGAAATCAATAGAATTCATTATCGCAATGAATACCATTTGCAAGCCTTCAGCGACAGATACAAATAGTACTCAAATTTGCATACAATTCCTTGTCGATCAAATTTCTCACTGATCTCCGTTGTTAAATTATAGAACGCCATTAATGCAGGAAAGGAAGAAAAAAACCATCCAACTATGACTTCTCGGTGTGGCATGAGCGATAAATGTGAATTCCTCACATGTAGTGTTCGTTCCCCTTTCACCCCTCAAAAGTGTTGAGACAGCTTTGCTGACTCTCCTTCTCGTGATCGCGTGAAGTAGTCGAAGGCCCATTTTAAATTAGCTTTCATTTCTTCAAGGAGCAAGTCTCGGCTGGGGCTCTCAAACAAACCGGGAGAAACAAGTCCTGTCAGAATCCAAAGGGGTCTTCCAAAAAATGTGCAACCACGAAGGCATCAGCCGTTTCTGTAGACAGGCATCTCCCAATTGCTTGGATCGTCCTCACAACGTCATAGCAACCATCAGCAGCAGCACATTGCTGACGGTGAATTCTCTTATACATACGTATTCGCTTCGACTCCGAATCATCATCAAAAGGAGCTCCTCTCCTTGCACGCCCTCGTTCTCACTAGCGAAAGCTATGATTCAAAAAGCTATGATTCCTCATGATGCAAATGGAGGTTCCACGTACAGAAGTGATCCCAGTACAACAGTTAGCATACATGCTGGCTGGCTGACTTGCACTGCACCATCGCCGTCGCTCCTCAGGGTTCTCCAACATTTTCCCGCTCCAGGACTCTCCCCTTTCCGATGCTCAGGGGACTGCTGAAGCCACTCTGCAGCTCACACAGGACTGCAAATCCATCCGTCCAGTCGCCGCCGGAGGGTGGCGTGGTGTGCGGAACCTACCGGGCGATCGCCATCGCCGTCATCGTGTCCTCGCCCTGCCTATCCCGGAAGATGCAACACCACCGCCACATGGAGCCACCATCCGCCAGCGCATCTGAACCGTGAAGGTAGGAGGCAGCAGCGTTTCCCTTGCGGCGGAGATCTGGGATCTCGCTGGAGAACACGGAGAGAGTCGTGGAACCCGGAGCCGCTAGACCCGGTCCGGTTGGCGTCACGAGGATGCAGCGGGAGCCATCCTATTCCCGAGAAGGTGGGACATTCGATGGACACCACCGCCGAGTGAGGAAGAGAAGAGGAGAGAAGAGAAGAAAAGAGAGGAGAGAAGCATCAGCTTCCAAGGTGATGCGGGACCACCTTCGATCTCTGGACGCTTTCCAGTTCGCCTGAACGAGGATGAGGGCAAAAATTGCCAAAAGGCATGCCGTTGACGTGGTCGATGTGACAGAAGAAATTCCAGCGTTTATTGACCACACCGAGGTAGAGACCAGCTAACGAGCGACGCCAGTGGGATGCGTGGCTGCGTCCCTCCGCGGAGAATCCGATGCGGGGGAAATGGGCACCGCGCGCGTCCTTTTGCGCGCTCTCACTCTGCTCGACCGCGTGCTCGAGCAGCGCCGCTGCGGTCACTTCCGGCGGTCCTGCTGTGCATCAGCTCGAGCAGGAACGACGCGCAGGAGATGAAGATCAAGAAGCAGAACATGAAATACACGCTGCTTATCTGGAGGAACTCGATCCTCTTCTCGGGGACGTCCATATGGCTGACAAACGACGTGTCCATTCCGAAGAAGACGATGAGGTACTGCAGGACCCCCGTCTCGAGAAGTCGCAGCATGATGAGGTTCATGGGGTCCCGGAGGCGTCTCATCTTGCTCAGGTAGATGACGATGGAGTTCTCTGTCACGAATTTCTTGCTGAAGTAGAAGTGCCCTTCTCTCTGGAGTTTCTGGATGCTCGCGGATGCAGACCGCAGACTTTCATAGTCCGTGAGGACGGCAAACTTGTTCTCCTGGTCCCTCATCTCCTGGAGGGCGTCCTCGATGGTTGCGAAGCGCAACTCGAGCTCGTTCTTCAGATGCAGGCTCTTCGGGAAGATGTAGAACGGTTTCCAGGCCAGCTTCAGCATGGAGCTGTTGAGCTCCTCCTTTGTGTCGATGGTCTCCACGCAGCTGTTCACCAGAAGGGAGAGGATCGAAGCCTGGAAGGCGCAGCACACGGTGAACATGCAGATCTTCCAGGAGAGCAGGAGTACTCCGTAGGAAGGGCACCACGGCCTCTCTTTCTCCGCCTGCAGCACCGCGGCGCTGAACACGTCGAAAGCCACGTCCTCCACCAAGCCGACGGTGAGGCGTAATCTCCGCTGCCGACACCGCAAGGTCAGCGAGGCCACCCCCAGAGCGCACACCAGGACGCACATCCCGTACAATGCGATCCACGTTTCCACCTCGAAGGATTTCAGGATCAGGACGTAGCAGGACGCCGAGGAGTAGTAGTTGGTGAGGATTAGCACGCGACTGACCAGGAGCTCCATTGTGCTGTCGTAGTTTCGGGATCTCGAGTAGTAACCGCCCATGGCGAGGTCGTACCTGCCTCTGTCGAGGTCCCCAATGCAGCTGTCCCATGGGGCGTAGCTGGAGGACGAGTTCAGGAAGTTTATCTCGTATGTGAATTTCAGCCGCCCCGCCAAGAGGGAGAGCACCTGATATTCGATGCCGTCCAGACCTCTTTCGGAGAAGTACACGTATGGGGAGTACATGACCGCGCAGACGTCCAGCTTCTGCCCTGATAGCGCGCGCGCTCTCTCAACGTCCGAGGGCACTCCGAGGTCGGTCCAAGGGAATACGGGCACGGGGTCGCCGACGGTCTCCGGGAGATCCACGCCAGCCGCCGCCTCGTCGCGGACGAGAAAGCCGTACGCACCGTTGTGGACGTCGCCCAGCTTTCGGTAGTCGCAGCCTCCCTCCGGTGCGACCGGCGTGACGGCTATGGCGCTCGCGAACGACAGACAGTCCAGGCGCCTCCGCTTGTGAGAGGAGAGGGCATGGAACACCGCCCGCCTCACGGTTCCGACCGTGCTCGCGCAGGGGCGGAGGGGGTGGCACGGGACAGCGCACAGCATCACCAGTACGCAGAGGACGAGCGGCCGGCGCCGGTTCCTCTTCCTCGACCCCGTCGGCAATGAGGGGCGGCGTCGCTGGAACGCCGAGGGCGCGGCAGCCTGTAGTCTTTCGGACGCGACACTGGCCTCCTTTCCAAGAGAGCACCGTACTGTCCCTGCAGCGGTCGTACACTGAGGGCGCCACCGTGCGACGGGTCCAAACGCGGCGGGCTAGGCGCGCGCACCGCTCCCAGAGTTCCTTGAGCGAGAAGTCGGAAGCGAGGGAGAGAGACAGGAAGGGAAGGGAGGAAAAGGGGGAAAGATGGAACAGGGAGGGACCCCAGCCGGCATAGAAAGAAAACGATAACAGCCGGGAGAAGCTAGTGGGCGATGGCCCGCTGCTGTGGCGGTTCCCCTCCGGCGCCCCAAGTCGGCATGTTGGAGGGGGCATCCACCTATCCCCTTGCGACAGGCTGCGAGAGAACCGGCTTGGTTACTAACCAGGAAGAGGCAAGGGCCGACTGCAAGGAGGGCCCGCGGACTGGCGGGTCCCGAAGAAGCCGCGAATCGCTCCCAGCGTCGCCAGGGAGATGCGATCGAGAACGGCACCCTGGGGGTCAGGGACGGTTTCCGAAGCTCCCGTGACCATGAAGGTGGCAGTTCGGTGTCGGGACAACGTCCTTGTCCAGGGCGGGACCGGTTGTTTCTTGCGGCAGTGGTCTGCCGTGCCAGAGGAGGCGCTCCTCCCGGATCCTCCCATCGCTCCTGAGGGCCGCCCGTCGCCGGGACGGGCGAACCCCCCGAGAGAGGGAGGTCATCAGCCACGCTCCGGACCCGGATGGGAGGAGAAGAAGAGGCGACAGCGACCACGGGCTCCTCCCGGGCAGGACGACCTCCTCCCCGCGCCTGCGCCCCGGCCCACGCACCCGCCCCACTTTTGAGGTCCCCAGGCGGGAACCTCGCCCCCGGCAGGGGTGTCCCCCTGCGTGCCCGAGGACGCTCCGGGTCGGAGCCAGGGTCCGCTCGGAGGGACTCCCCGCCAGAAACATGCTCCTCTTCGAGACAGATCGTCCGAAATGCGTGTCCCTCTCCCCAGTGAGCCCCGGAGCGAGAAGCGTGCAGGTCGGAGGTCAACGCGGGTCGCGGCATCCTCGACCGGACTCGTCGGAAGGCCCTCCGCAGCCGCCGCACCACCGATGATGCCTTCTGGGCCACGGCCGGAGTCCCAGAGTGGGGCCGGCGATGGACCGAGCAGGGCGTTTCCCTTCCTGCTCACCGCCTCCTCCGCACCTTCGGGTCGCGCCGCTCGCGGCTCTGCGAGTGCAGGGAGGTCCGAGCGAGGCGCCTCCGCTCGGGAAGAGCCAAGTCCGCGGGGCGGCGCAGGGGGCAGACGGGTGCCGTCTCATCCCCTCCTTTGTATAAACAGGGAGAGACCTTCTCGCGCGTGTTCGGTGCGGTTGCGCCGGAGGAAAGGCAATGGCGGCACGTCGGCCTGCGGGCCTCCCGCGTGGGTGCCCGTGGTGCCCCGCGTCTTATTTCAGACGATCCTTCCGAACTTTGCAACGCTCGGCAACGCCCGGAGGCTGCACGCCCGCGAGCGCCGCCGCCGGCGCGTCGGAGCGATCCCGTGACGTCACGCGAGCAGCAAGGGCTGGAGACGCGGTGGCGCCAACGACGGGAGGCGAAAGGGGGGAATAGACAGGCGGGAGGGCGGAGTTCCCGGAATGGGGGCAGGGCGCGCGTCGCGTTGCCGTGGAAAGAGACGGGTCCGCTTCTGAAAAGCGCACGCGAGGGGAGAGGGCGGACCACAGATACGTGTGTCGTCTTCGCGCAGCCGGAAGTTCGGCCGACGCTTCGGGCATTGTGACTTCTTTCGGGGTGCGTGTGCGTGACGACCCCTCTGGCCGCACCGCATGGGCGCCCTGCGGCCACGGTCCGACGTGTTCGCTGGCACGGACCCCCTCCTCCCCCATGACCCCGCCCTCGTTGACTCCCTTGGATGCGCACACCTGGGCCTCTGGGCTTCCCGTTCCCGGAGTGCTGCAACCGTCCTCCGAGCCGTCTCTTGATCAACAAGGCAACCGAGGGAACGCGGCGCGGTCTCCGCCTTCGTCGAAATGCGCCCGTCCAGAGGGCAGCGTCCCTTCCGTGTCGGAGGCTCCTCTAGTATCGAGCCCGGCGGGACTTGGGGGCGCCGGATAGCGCTGACCTTTTCCCAGGGAGTCCTTGCGCGTTGCAGCTGTCCTCCCTGAGAGAAGCTGCCCCTCCACATCCGGCGAATGCGCACGCTGGTGCGACCTGAGGTCACTACTCCGCCTGGACGCTGGAGGAAGGTTGCCCAGGGCGCTGGAGGATGATCAGATTTGCCTGGTTACTGGCGCGACCGATCCCCGCGATGCTGGGCATGCCTCGAATCCTTCCGCATCGTAGCATTCGCGCTGCTTGATCGGTCCATTCGCTCGTTCGGCGCGAGGCCTCCGCCCACACCTGCTGGACGCGAGCTGCGACTCTTCCTCTGTTTCGCCCACGCGGAAAGCTGCCAGCAACGGCGGCAATCGACCTTCCTCCTGCTTCTCGTTCTCTCCTCCAGCATTCCTCTCAAATTCCTCTTGATCTTCGGCACTGCTCAGCCTCTGCAGCCTGTCTGGAACCCTCACCGAGAGACCGCACAAACTCGTGAGCACTGTTGAGACTGCAGGAAGATCTCAAGGGACGAAGGAGGTGGATGGAGGGAGCATACCGAAACAGGGAAAGTGCATCCGTGCTTCAAGGAGGGTGCCGACGAGATCCCCATCGGAAGCATTCCTGGGATCAAGGATTCAAGACTTCGCAAAGGACCACCGGTCAATCGAAGAACCTGAACGGAGCCACCGAATCGGTCCACCCGAGGCAGATCCCGAAATGCATCTCGGATCAGGTTCAGGCTGTTCCCGGAACCTGCGGTCAAGCACTTGGCTCTCGATTACCACCATCTCGCCAAGCATCCCACGGATGTCTGCTCAGTGGTGGGACGGCTGAGCAGCCACGTTGATTAGAGATCGTTCCCTGCCGACGTCCTAATTATCACCTGGGTGCCACAGGGCGTTTATTCCACAAATAAAAAAGACACTTTCACAATCTCTGTGGCTGGACCGACCTGGTCCAGCCGAGTGCAGTTTAACGGGAGCCTGCCAGGCTGCTGGTAGGCAGACCGGTGAGGTCCACCTCGGCGGCAGAGTAAGCAAAGCTAAAATAAATAAACTTGGGAGGAAGGGGTGGGGGTGCGAGAAGGGGTGACGTCCTGCTGGGGAGGTCCTCCGCGTCGTTTCGAGGATGCCGGCAATTCTTGCTGGATTTGGTTTCCAGGTGGGGCCATCTTGTTGCCATCCTTATGAATCAGACGGCAAAGTGGGTGTGGCACCCCTGTTGCTCGGTCCTCCGCTTGCATCCCTGCATGGCGACGCAATCCCGCATAAGCAGAAGAGGGCTGCCAACGAGGCTGCCTACCGAAGAGCGTCGCGTAGGAAGAGTAGGGGTTGTAAAGCATGCCTGGAGTTCCTCAGGGGGTTCCTAGGGTCACGGCAAAGCGTTCCCAGAGGAGCCGGACAGCAACGCAATCCACAAGCAAGTGCGGTAGGGATTCCAGCTCGCCGCACCTGGCACAGTTCTTTATCACCCGGTCACGACGGGGCGTTTATTATAAAAAATAAGCATACATGCGTGGGTTCATCGGCCCTACATTGCTCGAAAATGCTCGGAACCTGCCGACTAACCAGCACATCGGCCTGCGAGGTCCTCCTCGGCAGCGGAGGGGGAAGGGGCAAACAAAAAAAAAAAATTAAAAGAAAAGTATATACAAAAATTGGAGAAGTTAGGGAAGAGATCACATTCCGCTGGAGGGCATCCTCTGCATCCTTTCCAGGATGCCGTCAAGTTCCTTCTTAGTATGTCCCAGGTGGGGTCACCTAGCTGCCGTCTTCATGGAGCTGAGGGCGAAGCAGATGGCATCCCAATGGCGCCGTCAGCCTCTCGCCTAGCTCCAGGACTCCACAGTCCCGCGTGGGCAGCAGCAAAGAGCCTCTGGGGATGCCGCATGCGAAAGGGCATCGCGCTCGAAGAGGCGCTTTGTCATGTGCCTGGGATTGTCTCTCGGTGCACGAAGGGCCGTTGCATAAAGCAACCACAGGGACCGGAGGACAACGCTGTCTGCTAGCAGGTGCGGGGGCGATACCTGTTCTCTGCACCTGCAACAGTTGGGGTCCACAGCTCCCCGGGTCCAGTGAGACCGGCGAGCGTTGCATGGGAGGTCCCAGTGCAGCAGCATCAACGCAGACTCCTGCCAATCCAAACGGAGGATGCGTCTGCCCAAAAGCACTGGTGACCACTGGAGGTCTTCCTCCGGAATATCCAGTAGCCCGGCCCAGCGCAAGAGTCCTCGAGGTGGGTCAATCGTCATCTCAGCGTCTGTAAGCTTGACAGTCGTCCAATTACCCAGTCCTCTTCTCCTGGAGAAGCTTTCCATACCATCTAGCTAGGAGGCTGCTTCCCGTATGTTCCCTCGGGGAGGCAGCCCTGCGGCAAGGGAGGTTTTTCTTGCATACGGCACTCTTCATGGGGTGTTTCAGGAGCTTTCGGAGCGAGTAGTTGCAAAAGCAGTGCAGTTAGCGCTGCGCCTGTTCCTAGCGTGGTTCGTAGGTCTTCTCCCTATCAAGCATTACTATTTCGGACGGTTTCCTGCAACCAAGCACTGCCATTGGCAGCGAGGCACATGATCCACCTGTTGGTCCTGGTGAGCGTAGCCAACAGCCTGCAAAGAGGAGATGTGTGCCGACATCTTAAGGACATTCAGCAACTGCCGCACGTACGGCGGGGTGAACGCACAGTGTTACCTCTGTGCCAATGCCCTAGAGAAGTCTCACGAGAGTGGGATGCGCGACGCAGGACTGGGATAAAGGACGGGACAGCCAGATTGCATGCCAGTCCCAAGTGGCTTCTCCAGCAGACCGCAGAAGGTGGAAGGAGAGGAGGACGAATTCCGATTCGTTCACCTCTCTTCCATCCTCGGCCTCTCATTCCATTCTTGATTCTTTCACTTTCGGTTTCCCTTCTTCCTAGCTGCAACTCTGGGAACAGGAAAGCGGGGACGCTGCGTAGAACGAATGACGCGCGCGGCTGCGCGTCCCGCGTTCTCCTCCGGAGGGCACGAGGAGGGCTGAGGAAAATCCCGATGACCCCCGGAGAATCCGAGATCGATCGTTCCGGAAGTTTGTTCTCCGCCCTCGGCGGCGGAAGGCCCCGCGTCGCGAGCAAGACGTGGTGGCGGAAGAGTCTTACGGCGCACGCGGCGGGGACGGTGGATGCTGAAAAGGGAGACGCCGGCAAGGGACAGCAAACGGGAACGTCTCGAAGGAGGGGTGCCTCTCGGAGGCCAGCCGCGGGGATGCTGCTGCCCTCGGCGCGCGCCCGAGAACGGCAGCCCGCGAGCGATCGTGGGTGCCGATGTCTCGGAGCCTGAATAATTCACGTCCTTCATTCCTTGACCAAATAAATCTCAAAGGTTGCTTGGATTGTGAGGCTGCCCAGGGAAATTTGTAATTGGGAACGCCCGAAGATGATGCCTTTTGAATTATGAAACGCAGCCGTAAATCAGGACGTGCATCGAATGCCGTCGCGCCGCCGATGGGAGCGCCACTCGCCGGACGTACTTCCCGCAGAAGGAACGGCCGTAGTTTGCATATTTTATAGGCGCAGGCATATCCTTCGTGTTAATAATTGAGCGCCATCGTTTGCGATTCGCGCACCTGCAGCGCAGGAGGCACTCGCCAGTTGTGCCAGCAGCGCTTGCGCACTGAATACTCAGGAAAGACACCTCGCAAGACGAGGCTGCACCCTGGTGCTCGCTCAGGGGGCGGATTCGAACGAGTGGAATCGGTGATCTCCTCGATGCATCAGAAACTGGGCATCCCTGTTGCATCCCTGCGTTTGGTGCTTTTGTGCAGTGTTGGTGAATTCCTTGTGTGCAAGAAGGGTCACGATCACACCTACCGTCAGATCGCTGCAGCTGTCAGAAACAGCAGCAGAACCGTGTTCTCGTCCCTGAAGTGTTTGTTCGCGAACAACACCGACGTCCTTCCAGAGTTCGAACACTTCAGCTCAGTAGGATGTAACTTCGAGGGCTTCCCCAAGTCCACAGAGATGAAATCGCTTTACGCCATCTTCGCCAATGAACTCACGGACCAGCCATCTGCACAGCGTCCGCAACGGCACCAGGCGCTCTGGTCGACGCACGGCTTGCTCAAGACTGGCAGTCGAGGGAACACAGCCGACCTCCCACCTCAATCGGATCCGAAGACGCTGACCCGCCCTGCGGCGATGGGAAGATTCCAAAATTTTCAGGGACAGAAATTCCACATATGCGCACTGCTCCTCAAACCTTACTTTTTCATCACTGAAGAAGGCAAATTCTGTGGCATCGACATGAAAATCATAGAATTCTTAGCCGAAAGGCTCAATTTCACTTACACGGTGGTCGTGCAAACCAACGTGTACGACATTTACTCTTGGGAACTCTGCATATTACCTCTGCAACAAAAAGCATCAGACATTGCTATAGGAGGACTTTGGGCACGTCGGGCACGTTTGCTCAGTCCCGAAGTGCAGCTGTTGAAGGTTGCGTATGTCCAGTACGTGGACATCATCACGGCTCCCACGTGGAACGACACCTGCGAAGTGTCCCTTTACTCTTTCATCGAGAGTTTCGACACCTCCGTGTGGTTGGGGATGGGTGGGGTTGTCTTGTTATTGTGGATTTCTCTGCGAGCTTCTTCGAGACTCCCTGGCAAGCGCAGCAACAGACCACATCTCTGGATATTCCATCTTCTTCTCGCGCCACCGAGCCAAGAAGATCGAAAGCGGAGGACGCGGCGAACCTACAAATTTGCATTGCTCGCTTCCGCATGGTACCTCCTTGTTATTTCTTCCTTATCTACAGCATACTTGTCACCTATCATGTTAAAAGAGAATTGTTTCCGATTTGTTGACGACATCAGAGATATCAAAAAAGGCAATCTCGAGGTTCTGTTTGTTCCTCCTAGGTATAGGGAACATTTGCGTCTCATGGGTTATCGACTGAGCGATAGAAACTTGACCCTTGCGGGCGCATTGCAAAAAATGAAGACCGAAAAGGACCGGTTTGCGCTAGTGGTGTCAAGAGACTTTTTCCTGCTAACGCTTAGACTCATGGAGGATAGCGTGGAAAGTGCCCAGTCTTTCTATCTAGCCAAGAGGGCCTTCCTGGTAGCACAGGCGGGCATTTACACGAGCACCCGGAAGCATCTGAAAGAAGCTTTCGACCCTGTGCTGACACAGATGCTCGAGTCGGGATTTATCGATTATCACGTCTCTTCCGAAAGACGAGAAGAGAACGCAATCCTTTTCCAGGAGAAAGTGATGCATTTCAAGAATCAATTTTACTCACTGAAGTCACTGCAGCTCCAGTGCATAGCTGTCTTTGCTTCCATGATCTCCATTTTGGTGTTTTTTTTGGAGACAGTGAGCACCTTACGCAGTGCGTACATCAGAAGGTTTAAGATCTCAAAAGAAAGGCTCCAGTCCCGAGCCGTTCACTCGCACCCACTGCAGGATAGTCTTCCACGGAAGGCATGTTCTTGTCCAGAGGTTTCCTTTTGTTTACAACAGTAATGAACGTTCGCAGCACAGGCCACTGTCCAGAGGGCATCAACTGACGGTAAAGGCCATCAAATTCTCCTATTCGAACGGTGATGGCCGCGAATGGAACTTGCAGTGCCCAAGAACTTCAATGAAATAAATGCCCTCTTTGCCTATGGGAAACGGTTCGATTTACTCAGATTGCTTTTTTAAGGGTAGTCGGGGGTTTCTGCCCTTCGTACTTCCCTAGTCCGTTTCGGCTCTGCGTATAGTTGATAACTCGCAGAACAGATGAGCTACCGAGATTGAGATTAGCTTCGTTGGTGATGGCAACACCTGTTGTAAGAGGTCATATGGTAGCATTCATCAATGTTGGTAAATTCTTTGGCTGCAAGAAGCAGCGAGACCCCACGTGCGATCAGATCTCTGCAGCCGCAATTCCTCTCTGTATGAGAAGGGCAAGTAGGTAGGGGGGTTAGGGAAGGTTAGTCCTTCGCCCATGAGAGCAATGTAGGAGATGTTCGATCAGAGAAACAGCATCCGTCGAGGGAACTTGTCCACGAGAGTGCTACCCTCGTCCACTTAGATCCGAAGACATCACCTCATAGCCACAGTGTGCAAGGAAGAAGGAATACCGAGATCCTGTTGTTTGCAGCTGCTGAAGGAATCGTTTGGCATTTTCATACATAGAGGAATTGCAAAACTGCAAAAGTCGTGGTCTGCGTACAGAGAGGCAAAGAGAATCAACGAGAAAAAATGTCCTGCATCCACTTGCAAGATGAGGTTTGATGCGCAACAGATGTGCTGAAGCATCAGATGTGAGACGGTGCTTCTTGCAGCTGATCGTCAAGCGAGCGGAAAATGCTGGCCAAGATTCTGCCAATGCTACCTGCCATATGGCCACAAGCTCCAGGAGATTCGTTGCAATTCGCTCATCCTGCATTAACCATTTGCCTGCATCTGCACTGCATTGAAATGCTGTCGACCTCCGTCGTGCTTTCGGTGTCTGGATGGAAATCCAGAAAATCCAGGAAGCCCTTTCTACGGCCATTCACACATGACCACAGAATGCTTGCTGACCGGGAGAAGACATCTGAGGGCGGGACATCAAATCAGACTGCAAGCATCCTCTTCATGGGTCCGCTATCATCTTTTACGACGGCCAATTCCCATCCACTGTCACCCTGAGGGGTCACAGGCGCGGACAACGTTCGGGCATTGCTGAACTTGTGCTGGGAATGGCATCCGCATCCCCCTGGTAGTCTCCAGAGGGTGTGAAATCAAGAGGGCAGGAAAGGGTCCATTTCTCTTTTCCGGGCACCAACGTCGTTACCCGAAGAAACTCAAGGGCACCTGCAGGTTTTCTTTGAGGCCACAGGGCGGGCAGTTCTTCGTGGGTCGTGCCGGGTCGCACAGCTGCGGAAGCGCCACTTGTGGATTTCTTGTGGTTGACAGCACGTGGGCGGAAAAGTTGCATGCATTCGATCGAGCCGTGGCCAGATGGATTCCTGGAGCTCCGTGCTCGCTGCTGTGAGCTTCGACAAAATGCTGGCCAGCATCCCTTCTTTGCTACTTTCCGCATGCTGCTGTTGCCAATGCGCTTAATGGACCGGAATACGGAGACAAACACCTCGAGTCCAATGAGGCAGAATGCAATTAAATCGGTTGTTTTCGATGACATAGCAGAAGGCTCTCTCCTCAAATCGTATCCATAATGACAAATTCCCATCTTTTTCTTAAGCGATGATGAGTTACATCCAATTTACGCTCCTGGATTCCTTTGACCTTCTGCGGATCCTTTGCAAACTTCTGGATGTTTCTCGCAAGCACAGAGCCTGCAGATCATCTGGGACAAATGACCCGAAACTGATGACAATGACAGTAGTGGGACAGCGGCGATTCATTATGCGGATGGAGGTGCAGAAAATGGCACCCGGCAGGAAGGAACAGAAAAGATGCACGCACGGTCCACTTCTTCCTCCAAGACATTTGTTAGCATACATGCTGGCTGGCTGACTTGCACTGCACCATCGCTGTCGCTCCTCAGGGTTCTCCAACATTTTCCCGCTCCAGAACTCTCCCCTTTCCGATGCTCAGGGGACTGCTGAAGCCACTCTGCAGCTCACACAGGACTGCAAATCCATCCGTCCAGTCGCCGCCGGAGGGTGGCGTGGTGTGCGGAACCTACCGGGCGATCGCCATCGCCGTCATCGTGTCCTCGCCCTGCCTATCCCGGAAGATGCAACACCACCGCCACATGGAGCCACCATCCGCCAGCGCATCTGAACCGTGAAGGTAGGAGGCAGCAGCGTTTCCCTTGCGGCGGAGATCTGGGATCTCGCTGGAGAACACGGAGAGAGTCGTGGAACCCGGAGCCGCTAGACCCGGTCCGGTTGGCGTCACGAGGATGCAGCGGGAGCCATCCTATTCCCGAGAAGGTGGGACATTCGATGGACACCACCGCCGAGTGAGGAAGAGAAGAGGAGAGAAGAGAAGAAAAGAGAGGAGAGAAGCATCAGCTTCCAAGGTGATGCGGGACCACCTTCGATCTCTGGACGCTTTCCAGTTCGCCTGAACGAGGATGAGGGCAAAAATTGCCAAAAGGCATGCCGTTGACGTGGTCGATGTGACAGAAGAAATTCCAGCGTTTATTGACCACACCGAGGTAGAGACCAGCTAACGAGCGACGCCAGTGGGATGCGTGGCTGCGTCCCTCCGCGGAGAATCCGATGCGGGGGAAATGGGCACCGCGCGCGTCCTTTTGCGCGCTCTCACTCTGCTCGACCGCGTGCTCGAGCAGCGCCGCTGCTGTCACTTCCGGCGGTCCTGCTGTGCATCAGCTCGAGCAGGAACGACGCGCAGGAGATGAAGATCAAGAAGCAGAACATGAAATACACGCTGCTTATCTGGAGGAACTCGATCCTCTTCTCGGGGACGTCCATATGGCTGACAAACGACGTGTCCATTCCGAAGAAGACGATGAGGTACTGCAGGACCCCCGTCTCGAGAAGTCGCAGCATGATGAGGTTCATGGGGTCCCGGAGGCGTCTCATCTTGCTCAGGTAGATGACGATGGAGTTCTCTGTCACGAATTTCTTGCTGAAGTAGAAGTGCCCTTCTCTCTGGAGTTTCTGGATGCTCGCGGATGCAGACCGCAGACTTTCATAGTCCGTGAGGACGGCAAACTTGTTCTCCTGGTCCCTCATCTCCTGGAGGGCGTCCTCGATGGTTGCGAAGCGCAACTCGAGCTCGTTCTTCAGATGCAGGCTCTTCGGGAAGATGTAGAACGGTTTCCATGCCAGCTTCAGCATGGAGCTGTTGAGCTCCTCCTTTGTGTCGATGGTCTTCACGCAGCTGTTCACCAGAAGGGAGAGGATCGAAGCCTGGAAGGCGCAGCACACGGTGAACATGCAGATCTTCCAGGAGAGCAGGAGTACTCCGTAGGAAGGGCACCACGGCCTCTCTTTCTCCGCCTGCAGCACCGCGGCGCTGAACACGTCGAAAGCCACGTCCTCCACCAAGCCGACGGTGAGGCGTAATCTCCGCTGCCGACACCGCAAGGTCAGCGAGGCCACCCCCAGAGCGCACACCAGGACGCACATCCCGTACAATGCGATCCACGTTTCCACCTCGAAGGATTTCAGGATCAGGACGTAGCAGGACGCCGAGGAGTAGTAGTTGGTGAGGATTAGCACGCGACTGACCAGGAACTCCATTGTGCTGTCGTAGTTCGGGTATTTCGAATAGTAACCGCCCATGGCGAGGTCGTACCTGCCTCTGTCGAGGTCCCCAATGCAGCTGTCCCATGGGGCGTAGCTGGAGGACGAGTTCAGGAAGTTTATCTCGTATGTGAATTTCAGCCGCCCCGCCAAGAGGGAGAGCACCTGATATTCGATGCCGTCCGGACCCCTTTCGGTGAGGTACACGTATGGGGGATTGATGACCGCGCAGACGTCCAACTTCTGCCCGGATAGCTCGTGGGCTCTCTCAACGTCCGAGGGCACTCCGAGGTCGGTCCAAGGGAATACGGGCACGGGGTCGCCGACGGTCTCCGGGAGATCCACGCCAGCCGTCGCCTCGTCGCGGACGAGAAAGCTGTACGCACCGTTGTGGACGTCGCCCAGCTTTCGGTAGTCGCAGCCTCCCTCCGGTGCGACCGGCGTGACGGCTATGGCGCTCGCGAACGACAGACAGTCCAGGCGCCACCGCTTGTGAGAGGAGAGGGCATGGAACACCGCCCGCCTCACAGCTTCGACCGTGCTCGCGCAGGGGCGGAGGGGGTGGCACGGGACAGCGCACAGCATCACCAGTACGCAGAGGACGAGCGGCCGGCGCCGGTTCCTCTTCCTCGACCCCGTCGGCAATGAGGGGCGGCGTCGCTGGAACGCCGAGGGCGCGGCAGCCTGTAGTCTTTCGGACGCGACACTGGCCTCCTTTCCAAGAGAGCACCGTACTGTCCCTGCAGCGGTCGTACACTGAGGGCGCCACCGTGCGACGGGTCCAAACGCGGCGGGCTAGGCGCGCGCACCGCTCCCAGAGTTCCTTGAGCGAGAAGTCGGAAGCGAGGGAGAGAGACAGGAAGGGAAGGGAGGAAAAGGGGGAAAGACGGAACAGGGAGGGACCCCAGCCGGCATAGAGAGGAAACGATAACAGCCGGGAGAAGGCAGGGAGCTTCGCCCGCTGCTTTTCTGCGTTTCACTCTGATTGCGTAGGATCGCTTGCATCTCCCGGTTTGGAGACCGAGCTGAGGAGGAGGGGGAGGAAGGAAGAGAAAGGAGGAGGAAGAGATGAGGAGGAGAGGGAAAAAAGAAGGGGAAGAAGAAGAAAGAGGAAGGAAGAGGAGAGGGTGAAAAGAGGAAGAGGTGAAAGAGAGAGGAAGAGCAATGAAGCAGGAGGAAGACAGATCTTGGAATGTCCAGAGAGAGGGATCGACCCCTTGAGCGAGAAGGAGACGGTTATTCCCTTACCGCGATGCTACTCCCAAATTACCCCTGGTTCCGCTGAATCCTTCCGCTCTGAAGCTCTGAATCCCAGCCGCTGTTTGCCGAGGACCCCCTTCACCCTGATCCTTCTCTCCGCTCCTGCTGTGGGCACATCTCCGAGAGGGGTAGCGGAGATGACGTTGGGGATTCTCTCGGAGTGGCGCCCAATGACACGGAAGGAAGGCGATCTGCGGCCACGTTTCGGCTCCCCCTGTGATCCGCACGGCGCCGTGCGCTGCCATCCCGGTCTCCAGTGAGCGGAAGCACGTTCTAGCGGTTGCTACGTGCATGGTTTGGCGCCCGCGGTTCTTTGCAACGGCTACCTTTGAGGCTGCGCGGCCGAGGGTCGCATCAGGGAATGGCAGACGCAAGAGGGTTCTCTCCCAGACCCAGTGCTGCAGCTGGACCCTCGAACGGGCATTTCCCTGGTCTTCGGGGTTAGTGGGCATCCTTGAGCCGCCCCCTTGCGGAAGGGCGGTGAGCCAGGAGGTAGCAGCCGGCCTCTTCTCCTCCTGGAAATGAGCGCGGCAGCCTATCTCTAGCTTGCCCTGAGGCGTCCTGCTCCTCTCCAGCACTCTACTCCATGAAGTAGGCACAGGATGGAGGGGGGGAAACCCACTCCCCACTCTCCCCGGCCGCGGTCGCCGTCGTACGCCTCGCGCACGCGCGGACCCCGGCGGCACGGTTGTCTCCGAGCGTATTTCGCCTCATGCGCTAGGCTGCAGGTCAGGTCCGGCGCTCTCGGCCCGTCGAGGCGTCCTCTGGTGTGTTCCAGTGGAGCAGTGTTTCCGGGGCGCAGGGTAGCTCCAGGGCTTGGGGTCAGCGGAGTCCGGAACCTCCGGCCAGGCAGGCAAAGAGCTTCCATTCGGAACTTCTGGGAATGCGAACCACTCCCCGAGAGCGTTTCCGGCAGCAAGGTCACTCGAGGAAGTTCCTGGAACGGCCACCTTTGCTTGCCCACGCTTCAAGCATTGAGGATCAACCGCGAGGCGAGGAGTTCCCGTCAGAACCGGCATCCAAGCAGCCCTTGGAAGATCCTTCGTGTGACCAGGGTACGTAGGCGGCAGCAAGCGGAAGTCTGGCAGGCGCAGAGAGCGGTCCGAGAGGAGGAAGGCGCTTTGCAAGCACTCCTTCAGGCTGCCGCGTGCGTTCCTCCCTTCCTTCCTCACCAGGGTAGCAGCTGGCGCTCTCTTGGATCGCACGGAACGGGTCCGCTGTCCTCAGCACGCTCTCCCCGTCACAAAGCATCTCCGTGATCACCACGTGCGCGTGTCGGTCGCATCACGTTGAGCAGTTCTGGCGCACGGTCCGAGGCACCGGTCGCCTTCTCGAGGATAGAACCCTATTTGAAGCCACGAAGAGGGCGCTCGGGTCGCAGGGTGCCGCCCACGAGCAACCGACTGGGAAGCCTCGCATCCCAGGACGTCTGCAGGACGAAATCCTCTGCGGACCAGAGTGGTAGCCTATTCCTTCCTCGCGTGATCCCGGCCGACCTGCGCGAGAGAGACAGCACCGCAGAAACCCCCGCAGCTCTCATTTTGGGAGAACCTCCAAGGAGCCTGCGGAGAGTGGAGGGTTCCCCAGCAGCGGCAGAAGCGGAGCCGCTGCCGGCGCGATCCCCGCTAACTCCAGCAGCTGCCGAGAGCCTCCGATGGGGTCCTGGCATCCTGTGATTCACGCCACGCCCTCGGTGGCTGCCTCTTCGACGACCGCGACCTTAGCTCCGTCGCTCTTGCCAGACGCCTGACCTCTCCGGAAGCTGCGATCGTCATCTTAGAGACGCTGCCCGCCTTCTCCTTCCTTCCTCCTCCTCCTCTCCCCTTCTCTTCCTCTTCATCCTCATCCTCCTTTCCTCCGTATCCTCGAACACGTCCACCTACTCCGTAGTTTCGACGGCGCTGCTGTCCTCTTTAACTCTTGGCTTTGCCCAGTGACCTCATCGCCGAAAACTTGGAAAGCCACGTGTTTTTCCTCATCATTGCCCTTGACCGCGCCTTCTTGGCGATCTCTGACCACAGGGTCTCCTTGCTTCGGACCACTTTCGCTTTCTCCATCGTCTCCTGGGGTCGCCCCGCTTTTGCTGCCCCTCTTCTGGACGTGGCGCCGGGCAAGGTCTCGTCTCCAGACGAGGGAAACCGCCGCTGCCCGGAACCCGCCCATCTCAAAAGCTGCGTAGCTCGGATGAAAGTACCGCCGGATGGAAGGAAGCCGAAAAAGGAGATGACCTGCGAGTGACCTGAGATCAAGGGAGGGTTAAGAGAGGAACGTCCCCCAGGAACGCGAAGAGGATGTTCCCAGTGAGTGACGCGAGCCGGAGAGTGGGGAAGTTTCCATGCGGTAAGAAGGGGACTGGTTGGAGGAGATGACCGGATCCTCTTCCTTCAGCCTCCTTGCTTCCATCATTTCTCAGACTTTTAGCAGCAGCAAGAGGGGGAGGAGGGTAATGGAACCCTGGCAGCAGCGGCAGGAGTCAAGAGATGGGGTCTCACGGGCGGGCGGCTGTCGCCTCTCTGGTGGGCGCAGACTCTCCGGAAGATGGAGTTGGGAGGAGGAGGAAGAGAAGAGAAAGGAGGGGGTGGCCTGCTCTAGAAGAGCCGGCGGGTTGCCACTGGCCGTTGGCAGAAGCAGCTCAGCCCTCGACCGCGTTTCTTGGGGGCGTGGGGAAGACCCCTGGAGAATAGGCCGGTATGGTGCTGGCGGCTGGACCTCAAGTCGAGACTCTGGAGGGCGTCTAGTGCGGTGGCGTGCGTGCCCGCAGAAGATGGCGGCCTGACACGTGCGGGGGGCGCGGCCGCTCTCAAGTAGGAACCGGCTCTGCGAGCGATTTCCCCGGCAAACGCCGTCCGTCGGCGGTTGCCGGGGAAATTCTCTATATTGGACCGCCCTGTCTTCCGTTCTCCCTGCTCCTTGGGACTATCGGCATTCGTGAGAAGGGAGGGGGGACCGGGGAGCAGGCGAAACCGAAGGAGGGGAGAAAAGGCGGAGCCTCGGGTCCAACATGGCACATCGTCACGTTGGGCGCTGCAGTGAGCTCATGCAAGGAGGCTGCATCCTCCGCACCCACACTGCCGTCGCAGAACCGACCACCAGAACAGACCACCTCGGGAGGGGATCCTTTCCTCATTGACAAGGTCAGAAAGCCAACTGCACCCCCCGAAGCAGTGAAAGAGGAGACGGCGCCGCGCCTGATGGCGCATGCTTGAGGTGGGGTGAGGACTCCTCTCGAGGGAAAGGGCATTCGTAACGGGCAACTCCGACTCCATTCCTTACGCCCTTGGGAGACGCTCCCGCCTTCCTGCTGATGCGGAGGCGGACGCAGTCTCGCCGATGGGACGCCGACTCCGGAAGGTCAGCGCTGGAAAGGTGGGAGGGGAGGGGGAGGGGATAAGCAGTTTTCTGCACGGATCGCTCAGCCCAGCAGCTGGACGCCGTCACTGGAAACTGGACGAAAAAAAAAGGAGGATCTGCAGCCGAAAGCACGACACAGCTTTGTGGAAATGATCCAGCGCCTCGCCTCTCATGCTCACTCCTTGCAATGGCTGGTCCACAGCTGGTAAAGGAGCGTCCAAGAAGTGCTGCCTGAGGGAATCGGTCCGAGAAAAAACTGGCAACAAGGGCAGTTGCTCAGAGATCCCTCGGGAAACAAAGAGATCCCGGCGGCTGCAGGAAAGAGTCTGCAACTCTGCCTCGGGTGGTGCACTATCATTCGAACCAGAAGTCCCAACTGGCTTCCAGGCTCCACGCCAGGAGCCACGACTTGGAGAAAAAAAAAAAAAATCGCAAATAAACAAACGGATCCAGGATCTCGGCACACGGGTAGCAAGATTTGAGCCAGTTTCGACACAAGGAAGGCAAGATTGGCGCCAGAGTCTAGGAACAAAGTAGGCAAGAATGCACCTTGAAGAACTCGCTCGTATTGGCTCGCTCGTAGGTTCCTAGTTTGCCCGACGGAAGACGGTGCTCTGAAAATGGGACAAAGAGAAGGCAGAAGAGGATGGCGCCGCATTGAACTCCCTTCCCCTCCGAAGAAGAAGTGCACGCTCGTGAGCGCACGTAGAAAGAAAGCGTAGAAAGAAAACCTTGAAGCCCCGCCAATGGGAATGCGTGCCATTAACAGTCGTCTTTGACGCACATCCATGGCAACGCATCGCGGGAGACAAAGAGAGCAAAGAGACGGGGATGAGGTCACCTACGCAGCAATCACATCAGACAATGAACCAGCGAGCAGATCCGCGTCTCTCCATGGCAATGTCTCCCCATGGCACCCCACATTGCAACATTAGCGGGGAGACCCTCATTTCTGACGGGAGAGTCGACCTGAATGCCCCCACTGAAATCGGACAGATGGACTCGCATCGATGGCTTCCATCCTGACGTGACCCGTGCAGAAGAACCGGAAGCAAATCTCTCGGGAGGAGGAGGACAAACCAAAGTCGCCTTTCGTCACGTTTTCCGGCGTGACGTCACAGCCGCAGAGCGCGCGCACCCGACCGTCAAAACCGCTCATCTCGGGTCCTCAGGGACCGTCGAGACGAAATCGGATGGGAGCGCCTTACCCTCCGAGGCTCCTGGAAGAGACACTTTGCGCGTTTCGCTACACCACCGGGCGAAACCCCCCCACAGAGCTCGGCGGGGCTTTCGCGAGGGTGTCCCGTAGCCTCCGGCGTCCCAGACCCTGGAGCTTCGCACGGGGAACCCTCGACCGGGCACCGCAGAGATGTTTCTCTGCCGGTGCTCTCTGCCCTCCCATCTTTCCGGCCGCTCCGCTTCCGCTGGGACCTACCCGCGGCTCTGCGCGCTGAGGTTCGCCTTCGCCTCGTCTTCACTGCTGCGATTGCATCCTAGCCGCCGTTTCCTGACCCTTCCTGCCCCCCGCCGTGCATCAGACACTCCGTGCGCGGAGTCCCACGGATAGAATCCCGCGGCGGAAGTCCCGAACACTTCTCATTCCGGGCTGTCATGGACGCGCAGTCGAAAAATGCGAGTTAAAAAAAAAGGTTCCAGGCATCTTCAGTCGTCCCGGAACGAAGGGGCCAGAGCGCCTCGCAGGGTCACAAATGGGAAGGAGGGGCCCACGCGTAGATGGTAGGGACGGACTGGCCACGCGGTGGCAATTCTCAGGTCCCGCGTCGGGAAGGAGCAAGGAGTGCGGGACTCTGCCACACCACTGCACAGTTCCGGCAGCGATGGATTGAAAGGGAGGCGGCGGAAGGAGCGGTAACCCTGCCCTCTGCCCATCTCGTGGATTACCTCCGGTAGGGCCGAAGGGGGGCGACCCCGAAGGGCGTGTCCCTCGAGGAGGCAGAGTCATCAGACATACCAGGAGCGCGCTCAGGAGTTCCGACGGCTCAGCGGCGCGCGCGTTCCCCCCCCGGGGATGGGATGCGCGGCGGCGCCTTTGTGGACGGGGAACCCCCGGGCGCCGGAAGGGTTGATGTCGGGATGGTGTCGGGAGAGGAGGACGCGGATCAGCAAGGCCTGGGACTTGGGCGCTCTCCGTCTGGGAACCGGCGAGAGTCGCGCCGAGAGTGCTGTCTCGCTACGGCGTCGCCAGGCAACTCGGGCGGCGAGGACTCGAGAGCAGAGGGCCAGCGGCATTCTCCGGAAGATCACTGGAAGGCATAAGCGGACGCTGAAGACTCTTCTGACTTCTTTGGCTTCCCCTCTCACGCTGCGACGGTCAGAGCCCTCTGGGGAGAGGCCAGCGGGACCGTCGGGTGGTGAGTCCTCCTGAAAGAACAAGCATCCTCGGCCCACAGAAGATGGGAGCTGCGGGTGCAGCCCCGAAGCCTGGAGCGTCGCGGCAGACCACCTCGAGGTGTGCGCCCGCATGTGCCGCCTCATCCTGCGACGGTGCATCGGTTGCAAAGCACCTCCCTCTGTGCTACCGCGCGACCGCGAAAGGATTCAGGGTACGGACATCCTTTGGGGCGCGTGACCTCCTTGCTGAAGCGCCATCTCCTGCCACAAACGGAACCTCGACGCGAAGCGGCAGGGGACTTCGGCAAGCTGGGCGTCCACTTTAAGAGCTCTCCTACAGTGGACATCGTCCTTTGCGACTCGTCGGGAACACCCCCCTTGGAAATATCCTGCCGCACCGGAAGAAGCGGCGCCGTCTGGCTGCCACACCCCTTGCCCCGGTGCTGCCTACCCTGAGGGCCACCAAGGGCGGTCGCCAGCCGGTGGCGGAGTAGGCTTCCCCTGCGCCATTGCAGCAGCTGGACGACAGGAGAGGTGGCGTACGCCACCACCCCTCGTTCCTGAGCGGAGGGGAGTCTTCATTGAAGGTGCGAATCTCTTCCTGAAGAACGTGTGGTCGCCCCTCTGTGCGTAGACGCCTCAGTGCTGCCCTTGAAGTGTGCACATCAGGTGGTGCTATTCCTGAAAGGTGACCGGCGACGATGTCTCGTTCCCGAAAAACCGGTACCGCCGAACTGTTCCCGGCGCGGGACGACCGAGCCGTTCCCGCACCCGTTGTTGCCGGACTGCGGTGTTCTGCAGCGGAGGACATCATCGGCACTCAGCCACCCCAAGGACGCCGCCGTCGCCACGACTCGTGCCTCGGCAGACTCTCTTGCGGCGCCGCTGATGGAGACCTTGGAGCCATCATGACGGGCCGCCGCGCGCTGAAGTCTCGGAAGGGAGGTCGTCAGCACGGCAGCCGTCCATACAAGGGAGACTACGGCGAGGTGGCCCTCTTTTCAGGAAGAGATAGCGCTGGCCCTGAACGCGAATGTCCCACTGTTCCCGCCATCCCTCTACGGACTTCTTCCGTGGACCAGCGCGTCGGCAGCTGCTCGCCACTGACTTCCTGTTGCCGACCCTGGGATGAGTGCTCCCACCTTTCTGTGTCGATTTTTCTTCTTTCTCCTCTCACGGAGGGACGCACGCGCGCTCCCTCGCGACCGGGAGGGAGCTCACGCCGCACCCGAACGAGGAGAATGGAAAATCCACTCCTCCTGCATTCGGGCGTGGCGGCATCGGCGGGGCTCGGTCGGCCGTCTTTCTCGACGCTCCCCCGTCCACGGCGCGTCCGGGTGCCGCGCGTCCCAGGTCGATCCCAGACGCGCGAGGCCGCGGCCGCCGCACAAGAACAGGAGACGCGTCTCAGAGTACTTCCCGGGCAGGGAATGCGCGCTCCTCCCTCCCTCCGGCGAAGCCGCTGGCAAAGACCGCGGCTCCGGAGAGCTCGCTTCGAGAATCCTGCGCGAGCGTGGCGGGCGAGGAACCTGCCGAGGTGCCGGCACGCAGGCCGGACGGGGCCACTCCGGCAGCAGGGGGGGGGAGGGGAGGCGCGAGCGAAAAGTAAATAAAAAAAGAGTAAAAAGAAACGAGCGCATACGAAATCGGTCGGTTAGAGTTGGGGTGGGGGGACCGGGAAGAACTGAGGACTAGCGTCCTCTGCCTCCGCTGAAGGTTGCCGGCAAGTTCCTGCCGTATAGGTCGCAGGTGGCGCCATCTTGCCGTCACCCTCGCCTCTTCGACGACGCTCCAGTCCGCCGCGACTGTCCTGAGGCGGCAGCGCACCCCTAACGAATAGGCGTCCCCGAAGTCGCAAGCCGTGACCGGGAGGGCCGTCGCAAGACGCTTCCGTAGGGGCAGGAGGGCAACAACAGCAGCACGATTCGCGGGCAGATGCGGGAGGGGGGAGCGTCGCACGGGGGGCTCCGGTGCAGCGGCGGAAGATCCGACTCCCGCCCGCTTGAGAAGGGGAGTCGGGGGGACGGTGCGGGAGCGCCACGGGCTGCATCGGGCCCTCCAGGGGAATTTCCGCCGCTTCGTCTCGCCCTGCGGGCTACCCGAAGCGCAGCTCCGGGCCGCGGACCTGGCCCGGCTCTTGCTGCCAAGCAACGCGAGGGACGCTCCGGAAGCGCAGCTTCACATCACTCTAGCATCTCGCCGGAGACCCCCCTCAGACTTCGGACAGCCGTGGTCTGGAGCACTCGGGCCTTGCTCCCTCTCCCCGTCGCCGCCGGGAGGAGGGCCATGCGCGGTCGCCAAGACTGAGGCGCGAAGGAAGACCAAGAGGCCCGGTCGGAGACGCTAGGGAACGCCGGCAAGGCCGTCGTTCGGGGTTCTTCCGCTGCTTTTCTTCCGGCTTTGGACTCTGTCCATGCCACCCGGTGGTGCACATGACTCTTCAGGACAGGGGATAACCCCGGAGAGACCGTCCTGTGAATCCAGGAAGACCCTGGAGGAAGAGCCCGTTCTTCTCTGACTCTTGGGGGGCAGTCCCGGAGATAGTCCACGCCCTAGTCGTCTCCAAAGGGACCCCTGAGGGAACCTCTTCCTTGTTCCCTCCGGAGGAGCTCCCTGGAAGGAGCTGCTCCTTGTCTCTTGTCCGGAGGGAACCCGGAAAGATGCGCTCGTCAAATTTTTTCTGCAAAGAGACCTCCGCAAAGGAGCCGCTCCTCTTTTCTCCCTCCTTCGAAGAGAATCCCCAAGGGGCGTTTCCGAATGCGCTCCTGATTCTCTGGAGGAGCGGCTCTCCCGAGGGGGATATCAACCAGCTCCATGGTGCGCTATGGAAGCTCCAGACTGAGGGGACGGGACGGCTCCCTTTCCACACCAGAGGGCAACACCGAAGGGAACGGACTCCTTGATCCCTAGAGGGACTCCGGGGGTCGAATCCCAATCCCGGAAGTGAGTCAGTCAACGAGGGCATCCGGAGGTTACCGGTTTCCACTAGAGGGGGTGTGGATGCAAACTGTGCCAGGTGCGGGAAGCGGGAATCCCTCTCGCACCTCCTAGTGGACTGTGTTGCCCTCTGGCCCCTTTGGGGACGCTTTGCCTCAACCCTTGGAACCCCCGGCGGCAACGCCAGAGACGTTTGAAAGCGCCTCTTCCTGCGCGACCCCCTCACGCCGGCCGCATCTCCAGCAGCACTGTGCTTCCCACGTGGCAGGACCGTGGCTGCATGGAGCAACGCCAGAGGAGGCCACGACGACAGGGATGCCATGTATTTTCATGTTCATTCTGATGTTCATGAGGACAGCGTCAAGGTGGCCCCATCTGGGTGGCCCCATAAAACAGGAACCTGCCGCCATCCTTACAAGGATGCAGAGGACGCCCTCCAACACACAGTGATCCCTTCCGGAACCCCCCCATATTTTTGACTTATGTTTTTCGTTTTATCTTTTTCTTTTTGTTTGTTTTCCCCTGCCCTGTGCTGCTGAGGAGACATCACTGGCCTGAGTGTCAGTTCTCGGAAGGTTCCTTCCCGTATTTATAAGTAACGTGGCAGGATCGAACGTCCTGCCACAGACATGTATGTTTATTTTATAAATAAATGTCCAGGAGTGACCAGGTGCCAACCCGTGCCGTATCCGAAGAGGCCAACCAGAATCACCTTGCGGGAGTAACTCGAAACCCACGACGAAGGCATCCGTTTCTCGGCGTCGGCGCTCCCCCCCTGGGGCGGAATTCGAACCCGCCCTACCGGCGGGCTGGAAGACTTCCTGGAAGATTGAGGACAGGAAGAAACAACTAGGTCGCTGGACCATGGACCCACGATTCGGTTCTCCCAAATGCTGACGGAGACCGACATGCGGCGATCCGAGCCCTCGGGGACGGTCCGTAGGGAGGCAGAACCGGGGACGAGCAGGAAGAAGGGAGGGAGAGCAGATAGACAAACAAGCAAATGGGGAGAGGGACGGATCAGTCCTGCGGAATTCGGCGTCGTTCCTGAGGGTCCGCACTGGATGGGGCGGGAATGAAAGGGGCCGACTTGCCCGCGCTGGCGGTCTTGCGGCTGCTGCGGCCTCTTCGCCCAGCACCGGGAAGCATGCCGAATGCCGCGGGGAGGATGCGTCCCTCTCTCCATCTGCTTGTTTTTTTATCTGCTCTCCCTCTCTCCCTTCACTCGTCCCTGTTTCTGACCCCCCCGAGGGCCGTCCCCGCAGGGTGCGGGTCGCCACACGTCCGTCTCCGACGGCGTTTTCCCTTTTATTGATTTTCAACAAACGGCCCAGTGGTCCAGTAGCCGAGTAGGCGGCCGCAGAGCACGTTTGAGCGCGCGCAAGGATCGTCTCGTTAACGGGAGGAGGGGAGGGGGGAGAGGGGAAGGAGGGGGTTGGAAGGCCGCAGCCGAGGCGACGGGCGGGAGGAGTCTTTTCACGTCCTTCGCGGCAACAGCAATCACGCGCGTGCGGACACGCGGGGAGCGGGGGGGGAAGTGAAATTCCGAAAAATGACAGGAGCGACGGCGGCCACTCTGCGTGCCGACCCGCCCCTCCATCTCGAGACGTCCAGAATCGTACAGTCTCGCGGGCAGCTCGCGACCGACGAGGCGCGCTGGTTGACGGAAGCGGAAGTCGCGCGGGCAGGGTCTAACCTGGGGGGAGGAGGAATTCCGCGCCCTTGGATAGCCCCGCTCCCGCCTGTCGCCTGGCCGCCGGGACCTTCGGTTCCTTCGGCCTAGCGGCGGTGGTTCCTGCCCATGGATTCCTGGACGCCCTGAGGAGGTTTCCTCCGGGACGCCGGGTCCGTCAGGTCGTGGCGCCCACGAGGGTCCGGGCGGGCTGACGCACCTTCGCACATGGCACCACGAGAAACCCTCGGCTTCTCGAGCTCCCCGCGCTGGCGCGTTCTTGGCTCCATGAGGGCGGCGGACACCGTACGCCCACTGGGATGTACGTCCCGTACATTCCGGAGCCGTGCGCGGAACATTCCGGAAGCGAAAGAGATGGGTGCAGAGGGACCGCTGGCGGCAGCCGGAGATGCGCTGACGCGAAGGAGAGGTCGGTGCGCGCGCACGCCAGGGGCTAGGCTGGCAGAGCGCCCGGGTTAGACGGAGCCACACCCTGAAGCGACTCACTCCGGGGCGCCGGACTGCAGAAGCGGAGCTGCACGAACCTGCGGCCCCCGCGGCGGCAGACCCCCGGAGGGCAGATATGGCCCGGGACCAAGCAGACGGCGAGGCCTTGGTCACTTCCTGCGCGCACAGGGGAGTCACGCGCTGCGTCGGACGCGGCGCGGGAGCGCGACCCGGGCACCGGAAGCGCACAGCCTCGATCTGCACGATGCACACCCGCTGTCCAAGCCAGGAGGTCAGCGCCCGAGGGCAAGCACGAAGAGGACGGCGGCGCGAAGCCCACAGAGCCGCCGTCTCTACGAAGGCGCAGGCGGGCGGGAAATTTCCCGAAGCAGCTCGCAAGAAACAGCCTCGGGGCAAGGTTGCGCGGGAGAAACGAGGGAAGCACAGCTTGCTTTCGGGCATGGAAGGAAAAGGGGGGGGGGACGAAGGTCACCCGGCATGATGCATCCGGAACCGATGGGATGATCATGTCACGGGACGCCGCGCGCGCCCCGGAGGTGCCGCAGGCCGAGAACCTTTCACGCCCCTCCCTTCCCTCCCCTTCGACCCGGCAGCGCCGTTTCCTGCCGCGGGGCCCTCGAATCGGGGGTTTCGACCTAAGCGAGGAGCCCACGCGACCGAGCCGCCCTACGCGACGCCAGCCAAGGCCGCCCGCCGTCGTCGTCCCCTTGGCGACGAGCCTCGCGGGGCGGCTTTGGCGCCGCAGGCCGCCGGCGACAAGGCGAGAGCCGCGCCCCGTCAAAGAAGATCCCTGGGAATGGTGCCACGGAGGACGCGACGCTCCCGACGCCAGATCCGAGCGTGCGGTCCCGAGAAACTCGAAGTCGGGACGCCAGTCGGCTCTGAGTCTCCTTCCAGGAAGTCCGACCGACGGGATGCGCCGGCTCGCACCGCAGACTGCGCCCCACGAGGTCACTCCCCTTCGGGCTCCGGGCCGTCGAGGAACTTGCGCGGGGCAGAAACCGAAGGAGGGGGCGAGCGAGTCGGGAAAGGCGCAGCCTCGCCCGATTGGCTCCGTCTCAGGCAGCGCCGCGTGGAACGGGCACCGCGAGAGAGGGAGGGAGGGGAGATTCTCCGCACCGTTTGCCTGCTCTGGCAGCCCTCCGCGGCCGCGCTGCGCGCGCAGCAGCAACAGCAGCAGCACCTCGCGTGGAGGATCCACGCCGAGCTGGACGCGGCACGGGTTCAGAGTCCCGCCGCGAGATGGCGCGCGGGCTCGCTCCCGTGGCTGGATGCTTCGTTGGCTAGCGGCAGCAGTGGTCGTCGTCCATCCAACTCCTTCCCTCCCCGCTTCACGCGCGTACTTCCGTCGGAAGCGGGAAGTGGAAGAGGACCTTGCGAGCACTCCGAGTAGGAGACGGAGTGACTCCGACCTCCCTAGCGGGGTCAAGCAAGCGGCAAGTTGTTTCCGTCAAAAACAAAAAAAGAAAAAAAATGGAAGGACTTGGAAAGCAGCAAAAACGAATCAGTGTTCCCATGGCATCCCTACCACTGCAGGGCTGTTTCTTTCTCGAAGTCACCAACACCTGAAGCAGCAGAGGAGTGAACTTCCCTTTCGGCCTGCCTTCAGGGAGCTCGGCCTCCCCCCTCCCTGGACAGGAAGGTGATGGTCCATGATTGGATGCTTCCAACTCACAGTCACACCGGAACGAGACAGGAAGTCCACGCTTCTTTGATGTTTCCGTGCAGTTGGATTCAAAGGTTCATCTTCTGGACACGGAAGACTGAGGGTTGCTTCTTTTTTTTTTTTTTTTTTTTTTCTTGTCCTCAAGGGAATAAAGCATATACGCACTTTCTCTTCGATCTGTCCAGCTTCGTCGCCTAGAATGAACTTCACGCTGTTAGTCGCCGGAACGACTTGGCAACTCTGCTGAACACAATCTCCTACTATCTTTCACAGTTCCACGCACTTTGCTGCTGCTTTTTTTCTGCCCCCCCCCCCCTCCTTTTTCCGGTTTCGTCGCACTTTTCTTCTGGTGACTTTTAGAATGGCAAGCGGGAAATTGGTTTCCGTTAAAAGAAAAAACCAAAAAACAAAACAGGTTGCTCCAAGATTACCAAATGCCCCACGCATAAGCAATTTCCATTGATTTCTTGTACCTTGAAGTCCGTCTTCCTTCAAATCTAGTTACGAATCCAGTTACGCGTTACTCGTTGCACTACACTACGTTACAACGCTCCTTAAAAGGTCACTTATGAGGAGTATTTTTATTTTATTTTTTTTTTTTTGGGTGGGTGGGTGGGTTGGTGGTACTTTGGCCGTGCCACCCCGAGTCAGTCCGCTGCACCAGGTTGTGTGGAGTGGAACGGACAGATGGATCCCGTCAGGGTGGGATTTCCATTTCAAATGCGAGCCACAAGGCAAGGCTGGACGCGGACTCCCAAATCGCACGCGCGCTTGGGTGAAACCCGGGTCACGTAATGGAAGTCAGCGAAGGGCTCGTTCTCGCCACTCCGCGCTGACGGCCCATCCGAAAGATTCCCAGCCCGACCTCACGGCCGCGACGCGGCTCGGAGACGACGTTGGGCGAGCCCCACACGCAGGTGGCAGCGCGGGCGGCCACCGCCGGGTGGCGAAGACGCGCCCTCTTCTTCTGCGAGCCTTCGGAGCCCATCCATCCCCCATGGCAAACAGCCTCGTCCGCGCACGCTCCGTTCCGTTGCCTGGCTTCGGTGCGTGGCCACCCTTCGTGGTCCTCCACTTGTGCAATGCAGTCTCGATCTCCCGTACTTCCACGGTGCGCCCCTCCCATCTTGGTCCGGAAAATAACGAGGTCCCGGACGCAACGGGAGCGGGGAGAGGTGGAGGAGGAGGAAAACACACGCACGCACGCACCGAACCGGGCAGCTTTCAACACTCACACACACACACGAAACGTGCAGCGCACCTTTTGCCTCGGCCGACGCGAGCAAGGTCTTCCGGGACGTGCTGCCCGTGTCCGACTTCCGGCGTGACCTTGAAACGAGAGAACGCGCCGCTCCAGGAGTCATCCCCGAGCGGTGCTGCTGCTGCTGCTGCTGTTTCCTCGTGTCTGCGTCTCCTCGCTTCTGCCTCGGCGTTCCCAAACCACTCGGTTTCGGCGGACGCACGGGCGCGCTCCGGTGGTTGAGGTGCGCGAGGCGTGCACGCGAGTATGAAAAATGGACGCCATCTTGTTGCCGCGGAGCACACAGATCACACTGCAATAAACCCCGCTAACGAAACTCCGTTCCCCTTTTTGTCCTCCCTTTCTTTTTGCGAGTGCTCCCGGTTTTGCGGTTGCATGCGTGCGCGTTGCTGATCAAATTGTCCGTCTTCCCGCGGTCCGTTTCCTCGCGGCAGGTGAAGCCGTGCAAAAGGCAGCATCCAACGCCGGGACTTTTGCTTTCCCCGGGATCGTCCACCTTGCCGCAGCCCCGGGCGTGCTTTCGATGAAGAGATCCCGATTCTGCCTTGATGGTCCACGTTCGCTTCCTCTCCGTCTTCCTCGCAGCCGTCACGTGTCCAAACCACTTGATGGATCGCAGCGCTTCACTTGCAGCTGCTCCCTGTTTTCGCTCCAGTCCCGGGAAACGTGGTGTTTGTCTCCTTCCTCCCCTGCGGATCAACTCTTGATGTCCATTTTCCCGAAGGGCTAGCTGGCAAGCAACCTGTGCGCTTGACCTCCTGTTTTTCGGTGGTAATCCACGGATTCGGTTCTTCCGAACCCATGCAAGAACGACCGAGCGCAAGCAAAAGGGAAATCTCAGTTCCTCCCTCCAGGTCACGGAACCCTTTTCGTGATCCGTGAGCCCAAAAGAAGGGTCCCGTTGTGCTTTCGCTGCAGTGGGTTCTACCGAAGGGTCTTCGAGGGTTCGACTCGAGGAAAACAGAATGCAAAGTTTCGTCCGTCCTGCGCACGACCAACCAACCCATCTCGGCCATCGTGGGCAGAACAGCCGATCGGATTCTTAGCCCCAATTTAGGAAAGGATTGAGGTAGGTGACCGCGAGCACGGCTGCTGCGTCATCTGCATGGCAATCAGAGCTCTCCTGCGGGCTTCACAGGACCTCAGCATGCAGATCACTCCCTGGTAACCGGCAAACGCATTTCCTTTTGTTATTCCTTTTCCCCTTGAGATCTCTACTTGCCAGCCTGTACAACGCAAACTCAAGTACACTTGCGTGTGCCCTTCGCACAGATGCTCTGTCAACAAGCTGTGCGAGCTGCATTTTGCCTACGAAGCCGGGAAATGCCGTTGCCCTACTTGGAACCACTGGCTATTGCATCTCTTCCTCGAAAGGCACGGCAGACGGCGATCTCTTCAAGGCTTCGACTTCCTTTTCACGTCGCACTTGGAACATCTGGTGGTTCGTAAAGTGCCCGAATGTTGAATTTCGCTCGCCTTTATTATCCAATTCAAGAAGTGAAACACTTTCAGTTTTATCTTTCTTACTCCATTTCACATGGGTGCGATTTTTTTCGTTCACATTACAGTGTTAATGTATTTTTTGTGTTCTTCGAGGGGCGTGCATTCCTGGACACGTGGGCATCGAAGAATTCTAGCGTGGTCTTGGAAATGGATGCATCCTCATCCTAGTACGATGCAGAGGAAACAGATTCTTCAAACGATGAAAAGCTGGAGCTCAGTCCGAGCGGACTCTTCTGTGCTTGGCTTTCCATTTTATCCTTCGTACTTACTCGGATAGATACTTTTTCCTGGCTTCCAGTGGGTCCAGCAGGATGGCACCCCGGAAGGATCTCACTTGCTTGAGCCATCAGCTGGGTTTCCATTCCGCTGTTTCAGCATGATTTCCCCGAGCTCTTATTACTTTTCTCCCAGACGCCGCAATCAGCAATACCTACTAGAACAATCTTCATTATTCTTAGAGGTGTAGAAATAAGCTATGTATGTATGTCGATCTCCGGAAGAGCTCTGTTCAGTGTTTCTGGAACCTTGTGTTCTCTTTACGTACCACCATGTTCTTCCTCCACCGCTTCGCGTGCGTGGGCTGATAGAACCTCCCTAGCCGCGGCACTGCCTTCCCACGGGGATCACCTGGGAGCACCAGCCAGCCGGCCAAATGGGTGGTCCGTTGCGAGATCGGTGGAACACCGAAGGAGTTAGGTGGTTGGCCCACGGGCCAGCTGACAAACTCCGCGACCCCAAGTGCCCCACCGAAGGGACTGTTGCGTTGGGGCGAGCTGCTGGGAATCCCGCAGGAAGACCTCGAGCGCCCCCTCCCCCCCCCCCAGAGCTGAAGAACAAACGGGCCCTCCCCCTGAACTGGTAGGAGTTGGCACTTCTGCTGTTGCACTGGGGTCTCCCGTGCAACTCCCGCCGGTCCCACTGGACCCGGGCTGCTGCGGGTGCGGGGAACGGGAATTCCCAACTCCCGCCCCTTCTCGTAGACTGTGTTGCCCTCCGGCCCCTGCGGTTGCGTTACGCAACGGCCCTTGGGGTGCACCGACGTGTTCAAGCGTCTCTTCGTGCGCGAAGCCCTTTTGCCTGCCGCAGCAGCTCTTTGCCTCTGCCTACGTGGGATTGTGGCGGTCTGGAGCCACGCGAGAGGAGGACGGCGCCCATCTGCCCTTCTCCCCGCGCTTCCTGAGGACGGCAGCAAGATGACCCCATCTGGATGGAAATTGCCTGGAAAGGATGCAGAGGACTCCCTCGAGCGGATAGTGATCCCTTCCCTAAGCCTCCCACTTTTTTGCGTGTAAATGATGCTTTTGATTTTCTTATTTGTCTGTCCCCCTCTCCCTGCGCTGACGAGGCGAACCTCGCTGGCCTGCGTGCCGGTTACTCGGCAGGTTGCGAACTCTCTAGGACCTTGTAGGGCCGATGGCCCCACACTTTGTATGTTTATTTTTATGATAAACGTCCCGGTGCACTCGGGTGATAAAGCATTTCGTTCCCAACCATTCCACAAGTAACCAACCTTAACATCCTTTTCACGAGACGTCTTTTCACATTTTCAGCTTGGGAATTTTAAAGCCATCTGTTTCTTCATCATAAAGCTTGAAATGACATGCACTCGTGCGTTCTTGCAACATCTTCCATTCGATCGTTTTAAAAAGAACGATAATCCAAGTTTATCTTCTCAGTGTGTGTCTTATCAAATCGTGGACATGTCTAAGATTAAAAAAAAAAAAAAAAAAGAAGGAAAGAAAGAAAGAAAATGCGACGTGTAGAGAACACGAATTGCTTCAACCCGTTCTGTACGTAGTGGTCCACTTGCATTTAGGCAGCTTTATGCATCCTCTGCTGTGCATTTTGAACGCATAAAAACCTGTGCCCATTTCCGTGGATGGGAGTAGGGAAAAAAAAAAAGGGAACGTTCCGACGGGGGGGGGGGAAGAAAAAAGAAAAGAAAAAAAAAAAAAGAAAGAAAACTGGTGTGTATCAAACCGAATTCTTCCCCACCGTGAACACCACTTGAGCAGGGGGGGGGGGCTCGACGTCTTCCAGCAAGATTAATGGACCAACTCCTTGGAAGCAGCGGCCTGCATGCGCACGGAGAGGGCGCCGGCGGAAGAGACCCTCTCGTGAAAGGGTGCCACCACCACCACCGCGGTGGGGTCCAGCAAGTCTCTGGCAAGCCGACCTGGGCAAATCGTACTCTTGCACGTCTGATAAGTGATCCGGGGTTCCAAGAAAGCAAAAAAAAAAAAAAAAGGAAAAAAAAAAAGAGAGAGAGAGAGAGAAAAAAAAAGGAAGGTAATTGAAAACCGCTCGGCGGTGTGTGCGTCCATTAAGTTAGTTCGTCGCGTTACAGATAGCAGAAGGGTGAACACGTTGTCGGGTGCCGATGATCCAGAAGCCACACAGGCACACACACACACACACACACACTCGCAGAAAGGAAAGGAGGGAGGAGGAACACAGTTGAGAGGGCAGTGAAAGTGGGTTGGAAACGACGACGGCGGTTCCGTACGCGGAGGAGGAGGAGGAAAGTGGCAGAAAGTTGCTTTTTTCCCATGTGCTGCTGCAGCTCCCCATCGGGAGGAGTTCCGCGCGGGCATTCCTTTCGAACGTGCAGGGTCCTGGGTGGCCAGGCAGAGCGGGCCCTCCACCCCCGCCCCTATTCCGGCCCTTCGAACAGCAGCAGCAGCAGCAGCACCTGACCCCCACGTGCCAGCCCCCCTCCCCCCTCTCCTGCTGGGGGTGTCGTGTGATTTTTTTTTTTTTCTTCTTCTTTTCTCCCCCCCCTTCTCCTTTCCTCAGGATCCGCGACGGGTTCGTTTTGGTTCTCGGGCAGGAGCGAGCCGTCGAGCACACGTTTGTGCCATGAAAGCACCGACGCCTGTTGTAGTGTTCGTGTTGTTGTATCCATAGTAAAATTTTGCAGCCAGATCATACGTGCCTTGCCTTGATTACCGATTAGCCCTCAGCACCAAAAGTGGCCACCAGTTTCGTGCGAACGCCGCCGATCTTTTTTACCTTTTTTTTTTTTTTCTTTTTTTTCTTTTTTTTTCGTTAACCGTAAATGTGCTTTCGATTTGGGATTTACATGGCAAGTGACTGCTTATGTAAATAGCAGAAATCCCCCACCCATGTTTGGCCCATATTCACAACACCGTAGAAAGTCCGAATCGTTGAATCGTTAGTTCAAACACGCTCTTGCAAATCTGTGGAAGTATTGAAAGTTTCCTGGTTTGTTTTCAGATTGATCAAGAATGAGGTTGTGATTTGGTGAGAGCTTTCCCCTACTTTTTGTGCTTACTTATCCATTCCATTATGACACTTTAGATGGTGAGTTTCCACTGTGCAGTTTGTGTGAAAATGTGCTGTTGTCGTTATGGTAGATGCAAACGGAAGATGGAATGCCATCTGATCAGGGGAATGTGGGTGGCGTTGGAGATTTTACTGTGCCCGAGTCCTTTGGAAAAGAACAAATAAATGACATCTGTGACCCGGAGTTATCTCCGGAAAAAGCAACAGAACTGCAGAGGATTCCGAGTTTGCTGGGTAAAAACTGGAATTGCATTTTACTAATGTGCAAAAACATAATGCCTATAATAAGACTTGATTATAACTCCAAAAAGATGCAAGTGCATGCATTTTTCTTTTTTGCTTGTCTTTTCCTCCCCAATGTCATCAGCATGGTGTTTTATTGGTATTGTTCTCACTTTAGAAGCGTCACCAGCTGAGCTTGAATCCCTATTCATTCAGAAGCTAAGACAATGCTGTGTCTCTTTTGATTTTGTTGTCGATCCCTTGAGTGATCTCACAGGGAAAGAGATCAAGCGTACCACTCTAGCTGAAATGATTGAATATATGGGTAGTAAGAATCGTTTGCTTCCTGAGTCAGTGTACCCTGAAATGGCTAAGATGGTGAGCTACCAGTGGTATCATCAACTAGCATGCAGGGAAGGTCTCAGTTTGCAGCCAATGTGTTCCGTGTGTTGCCACCATCATCCAACCCCACGGGAGCAGAATTTGATCCAGAAGAAGATGAACCCAACCTGGAAGCTGCTTGGCCTCATTTACAACTCATCTATGAGTTGTTTCTCCGTTTCCTGGAAGCACCTGACCTAAATGTGCAGCTAGTGCAGCCATACCTGGACCAGCAGTTTGTGTTGCAACTGTTAGACTTATTTGATTCCGAGGATCCAAGGGAGCGTGACTTCCTTAAAACTATTCTGCACCGTTTATATGGGAAACTTCTGCCTTTACGTGCATACATCCGCAAGCAACTCAGCCACATATTCTACAGGTTCATTTATGAAACTGAAAGGCATAATGGAGTAGCAGAGCTGCTTGAGATCCTTGGCAGCATTATTAATGGTTTTGCTCTTCCACTCAAACAAGAACACAAGACTTTCTTGCTTCGTGTTTTACTACCTCTTCACAAAGTCAAATCATTATCTGTGTACCATCCACAGCTAGCATACTGTGTGGTTCAATTTCTGGAAAAAGATGCCAGCTTAACAGAGCCAGTGGTATTGAATCTTCTCAAATTCTGGCCCAAGATGCACAGTCCCAAGGAGGTGAGCTGCAGCTGGCACAAAGCAATCCCAAGCTAAATACACATTGCAGGTGATGTATTTGAATGAACTGGAGGAAATCCTTGATGTGATGGAAATGGCCGAGTTTGTGAAAGTGATGGTGCCACTGTGTCGGCAGCTAGCGCGTTCAGTTGCCAGCCCACATTTCCAGGTGGCTGAACGTTCTCTGTATTATTGGAATAATGAGTACATCATGTCACTGATGGCTGATAATGCAGCAGTCATTGTTCCTATGCTGTTGCCTGCCCTGCTGGCTGCCTCCCATTCCCACTGGAACAAGACCATCCACGGACTCATTTACAATGCTCTCAAACTCTTCATGGAGATGGATCAAAGACTTTTTGATGAATGCACACAACAGTATGAGGCCCAACGGCAACGGTGAGTGCACTGCTTTTTGGATGTTGGTTCAGTTGTGCAGAGAGGAAGAGTTGACCAAAAAACGGGAGGAAGCGTGGAATCGTATTTATCAGCTAGCGTCTCGTAATAGGCAGGCACTTAGTTTGCCAGACTTGGTCACCATGGCTTCAACGGTACACGTCGGCCAAGGAGACATATGTTACCATACAGTGCCATCTGCATCGGATCACAGCACACCAGTATCAGAACCGGTTCGCAATCCATGTAGTTGCCCGTTTTGTTTGTTTGTCTATTTTAATGTTTGTAGGATGCCAGAATACCAAGCTTTTCATCCCCACTGAGGAAAAAGATGGATTTACCCGCTGATATGTTCAAGCTGAGTAATTTATCTAATCACAAGAAATTGATGTGCATCACTACCCAGTCCTGCTGATCCCCTGCCTGTACTTGAAAAATTTGACTCATTTGCATATCTGAAATTGCAAAGTATAAATAGGAATACTCTCTAGTGTGCTGCCACTTATGCCATGTGTGTTCTATGTGCAACTGGTGCTCTGTGATTCCCCATTGGCCAGCCAATTGCATCAGACTCCACATCAGCCATGAACTATTGTGGAGCCATTGATGATAGAAAGTTTTGTTCACGATTCGTTTTTATTCTGTGTACACTAAGTTTTCGTAGTTCTATTTTGTGCTGAAATTCCTAAATTCTAATTGCCATATGTTTTATAACAAGTATCTTTCTAGCATGCCCTTGTGTTATCTGTGAAAGCAGGACCATTCGGTGCATGAATATTCCGCACAGGTTGTTCTCGCGGATGTTCGTTGGTTTCGTACTTGTGGGTGATCCCGTCCACACTGCTTGCCGCAACCACCCAGAAAACATTGGAAAAGTGGTTCATGCTTCCACATGCCTTGACCAGCACAGAGCAAAATTCGACTTTCGGACTGATGCCCAGTTGGCAAATGAGACGACGATGACTTGACAAGCCGTGAGCCATCGCATCCAGAAATCGTTCCGGAGCTCGACCGGCTCGAACGAAATTTTACATTAAAATTTTACACAACTGTGATGCCTTATAAGTATTTCGTTGCAAGCGTCCGATCAGGACGGATTATTCCCTTTGAAAGCGGAAGTCAACACGGGATCGAAGGAAGACTCCCGAAGGCGTAACCTCCGACCGCGGGATGACCCATCGTGGAACGAGACCAAGCCAGCGCACGGGGTCAGGGGTGGAGACTCCTCCAGTTTCGTATTGCAGGGGCTGTTGCTGTGGTTGTGGGTCACGACCGATGTTTGATGAATTTGAGCGCGCCCCAGCACCTGTCTCTTGGAATTCCAAAGCGAATTAAAATTTACATGGTAAATAGGTAGGTGTACGCACACACATGCACGAGTCGCATGTTTTTGCTGCCCTTTGAAAAAAAATGGGTCCCGCTGGATGGCATCGCACGGTTTTGTCTTCAGCTTCAACCGAATTCACCCGAACGAAAAAGGGTTTTCGAAAATTCGGCAGCCTTTCGTTTCGTTCTGACGCGTTCCTGGGGTGGCGCGTCAGAGGGCGGCGGATGGCACACGCAGAGCGCCACAGGGTGTCCCGCACGGGTGAGACGAATCTCACGTTCTTCGAAATTCCCCAAGTTCCACTGGGGGGAACCGGCTGATTCCTGTAGCCATGTGCCCGTTCTTTCCAGACCACTGGTACGAAACATCTCTTGAGAGCGCTAAGCCTTTCTTCCGAGTTCGACTTCCATCTCGTTGCTTCTCGTACAGATATATCTTCAAAGATGACCATGATGGAGGTCTACTGGATCACGTACTGTGGATGCTGCCGAATGCGGAAATCCAGCACGTCTACGCCGTGAGCACTTTTTTGTAGCTCGTATGAGGAGGTGCACTCTTCGAATTTGTTCATCTGCGCTCATCTTTCCATTCCTTTTCTGTTCTTAGACCTTTATAGACGCACTCTGCTCCCAGATTCCAGTTTAAAAAAATGCGCCCAGTACGGCGTCCTTTTGGCTTTTTCCTTTCCCTTTTTTTCCAGCAAGGTTGGTGGGAAGTTGAAAAGATCTTCATAGCGCAGCAGACTCCAGTCAAAGGATCCAAGCTCATGCTTCGATAACAGTGGAATTTTGGAACATTCGAAGGCACAGCCCCTCCACCAAATACTGCTGCTGTTGCATTGCTTTCTGCCAGTTGCTCACGTAAATGCATGAAGAACCTCGAAACGATGCCGAACGGAAACGCGCGGCGATGTTACAGAGTCGCCGAAGGACTTGACCGAAGCCCACGGTGTGGTTCGCACTGCTGCGTCTTCAGCCAAAACTCTGGGAACAGCTGATGTAGCGCACAAAACGAAAGTTCCAAGTGTGCTAAGAGACTGAATTGAATTTTTTTTTTTTTTTTTGAAATAAGCCTATAGCCAGTCTCTGGACGGTCTTGAGATGCCTATTCTTTTAGTCGACCGGATAGCATGTCAAGCAGAGAAGCACACCTACGCGATCCCCCTGCTTGAGCCTCAGTAATGTGAACAGGTAATTTGACGAGACCTCGGATAGATGGCTTCCCGGCAAAGGCCTTGCTACCTCTGCTGTCATCGAATACGTCGCTAATTATGAATTGCAACACAAAATGCAATTGTCCTCCAAGAAAAAGGGGTCCAAAAACATCCCAAGGAATACGAAACCAAGCCGGAAAGAAGTTTGAAGAAGGATTCATAGCTTGTCGAATGGTATTCACACGCCCTACTGCTGCAGCACCAGAAGCAATCAAGTACCACCTTCGTAGATTGATCCTCGTTTTGGTATCAAACGGTTCAAGTCGAAGAACCGGGATTTACACGATAATTTCACGGGGTCTCACATTCGAAAACGCGGGGTTTCTACTTCTTGTCATCCGTCAGTCCCTCCTATGAACCGTTAAAAAGTCTAAACGTCCACTTTATGGGCGAGTAGCTTCGTTTTTTTCCGTGGCAATCGAATTCCAGTAGCAGTTCACACAGCCCCGTTTGATGTAGCAACAAGGAAACCAGAAAAACGAAACCTCGGACCGCTCAGATCTTTCGCCTCTCACCGGAGATCAAAGAGCATGGAGAGAGACATTCATCCCTTACATGGCTGATTGAAACCTGAAGACGCGCCTCGGCCGCGCAAACCACGTACGGGGAGACTTACGTGTCTGCAAGGCATTCCTTGGATGCACAGACAAGTGTTTCGTTTTTCGGAAGGCGTTTTTCTTTGTGTGGCACGCACATTTGGAGAAGGATGGTGGTTGACAAGCATGAAGAGACGTAAAAAGCCAGTAGCGGGATGGTAATGTTCCCAGTTTTAGAATTACGATTGATGAGATGGATGAAGATAGAAGGGAAGGAAGGGAAATCAAAGGAGATACAAGTGAATGGGAAGAGTGATGAAGATGTGGTTCGGATGAGGAAGTGTTCCGTTGTCGGGTGGAAAACGGGGAGGGCGGAGAGGAAACAACAGAACACGTGCATCTCCCGAACACTCGTCACCACGTGTGGTTCTTTTTGTTTCGTGGGTGCACTTCAACGAGAAAGAACTTTTTGGTCCGTAAGAGAGTGTGAAGAGGTGCTCAGATGCCATCGAAAAGGAACCTTCGCCAACACTTGTTCGGAACATAGCAGCAAAAAACGCAGCACAAAGTCTAGTCGAGTTCTAGGTAAGGCTGTTGAAGCCGCCTTAACATGATTAGTGCCAACGCAGCTGCTGGAAAGATTCCAATCCTTGCAAACGCAGGGGATGCAAAGGGAAAAAAACTCGGTCCAAGGTGCACACAGCAGTGCAGGATCGTGCAGACAAACTATGGCAGTCAGAGTCAGCGTGAGCAAACTCTGGTCAACTCTGGGCACAACACGACAAAGCAACACTCGAGTGTACCGGAAAAGGTGGAAGCAGTAAGCAGCCCCAGAGGTGGACAGAATCCAACAGGCTTAAACAGGTTTGAACTACGCAGCAATGGTTGGGCTCTGTCTGGAATAGGTATAAAGGTATTCTGTACCTGGAAATATCTGGAGGTTTCCATTTTTCACCCACTGACCCCCTCGGAAGTCCTGCTGCGGCTGTTTCGTGTTTGCAGCTTGAAAATTTTCCCAGGGACCGCTGGAAACACACCACAGACACTCACCTTGAGGGAGGCGACATTCAAGCCGGCACAGCACTTTGCTCGCTTTCGCGGCGCCCGTTCTTCGCAGTCTGCACGTCCTTTTGATTTCCAAAAAACAAAACAAAAAAACTGACCAACGGCAACGAAGCAAGCATACAAAAATACAGGTATTTTTTCAGCTTATCTAAGAATCTTGAAATTATGATAATCAGGACCTCTTCCGGTAACATGTCAGGGAACACGTACTATACGCTATACGTGAGCATGCTTTCTGCCCATCCCTATGCAACCGTGAAATCTTCCCCGACTGAGGAAAAAAAGTGCGAGATTTTTGGAGAATGGTATGAAGGCCTTCAACCTTTTAAAAAATGATGCGGGTGGTTCCAGCCGTCGGTTCGCGCTTCCTCTCGAACCATCGATCCGCTCTGCTCTTCGTGGAGAGTCATCGTACGTGCGTCGGGCTGGTGGTAGAAGCTACAGGAACGCACTTAGCGCCTCGGATCCAGCCAGGAAAGCGCTGGAACCGGTTCCAAGCGCTTTCCTGGACTCCGAAAGCATCCTGCGAGACGACTGCGCGTGGTGCCGGGAGAGCACGGTACTTTGCCGGAAGATTGAACGCGGAATTTCTCCACCCTGAACCGATAGATCAAAACGCGGCGCGTGGCGCTGACAAGCTGTAAAACGAACTGGCATCTTCGGAGTACGGAGCCTGCGGTCCTTCCGCCCTGAAAGATCCGTGGGAAAGGTTCGGGGAAAGCTCTGAAACCTACGCCGAAAACAGCCCGCCAGTCGGATGGCTAGGACGCGCCCCGGTTGGTTATTTATGCAATAAGAAAGGCGCCAGAAAGCTTGCGGGCGGCGAAGAAGCCTCTGGTGTGTATGCAGGGCGTTGCTGCAATGCCGAAGGGGCTTCCGGCGACCGCAACCGAAGCCCTGGTGTGCAAGAACGCGCACATTGCGTTTTCGGCCTCCTGGTCTACCGACGATTTCCTGATGGACTGCTGCTCCTTTGCCTCGCTTTCCGCAAAGGCGGGAAGCGCCCATCTGAAGGTCTGTTGCCAAGCTGCAGCCTTCATCGCCCACCGTCGAAGTAGAAGAAACGAATCTTTCCACTGCCTGAACCGAGGACGGACCCCCCGGCACATACATCAAACCGCTGCAGGACTCGTTCCGAGCTCGCGTTCGGAGAGAGCACGGAGATTGCCCCGTCTTCACGACGATCGGTTTCCACGGCAGGTTTTCCAAGTAGGGCATATGGCCGAAGCCGACCCCGTGGGTCTGCTCGCAAGGATGCTGCGGAAAGTGTGACCGGAACCGATGCACGCCTCCACATAGCGTCAAAGAGATTTTCTTCGGCGTGTCGAATGGCGTCGTTGAAGTTGAGGGGAATTTCAACACAGAATGGATGCGAGCCGTGCAGCACGGCACTCGAACACACCCACCACCAAGGAAACACATTCCACTGCGCCCACGATTGTGGCAAACAGCTTCCCCGAGAATGTCCTTCTATGTACGGATTGCCAGGGCACTTCGTGCTCATGTACTATGTATTAATATCGACGGAATGTTCCTTCGGGCATTTTCCCAGTCAACGCCGAAGCGTCGTCGCGACGGATGTCAAAAAGTGGTTCGAAGCTCTGCCGTTAGCATCTGCGCAATTCTAATGACTCACAAATCCGAGTGTCTGGAGGAGGAGGGACACGGCACTTCACTCCTCCTCGCAAACGCGCGTGTCTGCGTTCCTCGCGAAATGGCACGCCGAGTGGAGCCACTTGGGTGTGTCGCGTGTGGTTTACCGGAGGGGATGAGAAACTTCCATTCGCAGGTTTTTCAGATGCACAGAGACAAAAAGCGTTGGGCATCGGGAAAACTGTGGCCACTCTCGGACATCTCCGCATCTCGGTCTGCCGGGATGAGACACACGCAAAAAAAAAAAAAAAAAACGACGACATGCCTTCGTCTTGCCTTCGTCCTTGCTCAGCCCACACTTACTGCTACCCCCGCCCTCCCCCTTTTTGCTTCTTCTTTTTTTTTTTTTTCCTAAGCGGCAAAAGAGGCCAAGAGGAGAAACGGCGAAGCTGCAAACGCCTGCCGCCCTCGCTTGCAAATTGTGCACCCCACGAGCGCGAAAAGTTGTCGGCAACTTTTTACAGGAGTCGTCGTTTCGGGCCAGATAACTTCATCCTGCTTCCGAGCCGCGGCTGGATGGGAGCTTACTGTGCGGATCTCCGGAAGGAGAAGACTGGGCGAGTGGAAGACGCACCAGCTCACGGACGCTGCGACCCCCGTGTGCCCCCTTCCCCTCCCCCGAGGACTTTTGCGCTGGGGTGAGCTACTGGAACTTCCGGTTGAAGATCTACAGTGACCCCCGGTGCTCATGAACACCCGCCCCTCCCCATGAAGTGGCAGGAGTCGACGTTGATGCTGCTGCACGGGGGGACATCCCGTGCAACGCCCGCCGCATCACTGGATTCGGGGATGTGTGGACCCCAACTGTGGCAGGTGCGGGGAGCATGAATCCCTCCCGCACCTGCTTGTGGGACTGTGTTGCCCTTCGACCCTTCTGGCAACGCTTTGCCGCGGCCCTAGGAACCCCCGCGGTAACTCCAGGGACGTCATCAAACCCCTCCTCGTTCGCGACGCCCTTCGGCCGGCAGCCCCCTATGCTGTCTGCGCGGGATCGCAGCGACCTGGAGAGACGCTAGAGGAGGACCCAGCGATAGGGATGCCATTCACTTAACCATCCGCTTCATGAGGATGGCAACAAAAGGGCCTTACCTGGGCAAGAACATCAAGAGCATCATCCATAGGATGCAGAGGACCGCCCCCAGCAGACAATGATCCCTTCCCGCAACCCCCCCCAAATTGTTTTATTTTTATTTGGTTTACCCCCTCCCCTTTGCTTCCGTGGTGGACCTCAGTGGTCTGCGAACCGGTAATGAGGCAAGGTATATACGAAAAGGACGGGGCTGGACTACAGATCCAACCACCGATCTGGTCAATGTTTGTTTATTTTATAAATAAATGCCCCGGCCTACCCTGGTGAAAACCGAACAGCGGCTCGGATCAAGCGGGAGTCAAAGGGCCGCAGCGCAGAGGCGGAAAACCCGTCGGGGTACTTCAAACGCACGCGTCCAGGACCGATTTTCTTGCGAGCTCGGGGGATTTCGGGAAAGCAGGCGCGATCGCGAAAACGTTCCTTCGTCCGGGAAGCTGACCGCTGGTTCCCGAGCATCTGACGCGCTCCAGCAGGTCTTGGCTTTCTGGTATTTTTAGGAGCCGAGGCGCGAACGGATGCCGAAAAATGCAGAGATGATAATTTTTCCCATCCGGCAGGAAGGACCGTTGTTTGCGATGCCACTCCGTCGCCAGCGGTCCGTCCTTTTTGCAGGAGGTCACTACGGAAAAAAAAATTCCCCCGACTCGCTACCGTGTTTCCTGAACGCGCGCCACCTCACAGGCCCAAGGGCTCAGGAGGCAAAATAGGTGTGCGCACCGGATTCCGTGACCTTCGTCCAGACCACAAGCGTGCTTGACCTGATGAGTCGCTCCATGGCGCCGAACCTCCAACCCTGCGCTGTTTTATTTTTTTTCTCTCGGGGTCGCCGCTGCTGGAGACGGCTAGGAGGGTGCCACCGCCCCGGGGCACGGAGGATAAGTGCACTGGCGGGTGCGGCGCGCCACCCTGGAGAAATGCTAGCCGTCGTACGCGAAGAGTTCCAGGCCGGCCAGAGCGAGGAGGAAGCGCTGCCCCTCTCTCACGGGCGTCCGCGGGTACTTAAAGGGGACGAAGTAACCCCGGGACAGCTGGTAGATGATGGAGATCGTCCTTCCCCCGTTCGGCTCCCATCTCGTACTCGTTAGCCACCGCCAGGAAGTGACTCGGGTGGTCACGCAACACCAGGGCGAAGCATTTTCAGTCGCTGGCGGCGCTCGTGCGGAACCGCTGGTTCTCCCGTAAGATCCACGGTCCCTCCGTCGAGACGGTACAGCACAGGATCGTCGTTGCGGTTGGCGACTGCCAGGAAGATATCCAAGCGAATGCGGAAGACCTAGGAGACCCGCACGTGGTGCTTGAGCACCGCGCCCGCACGGTCCAAATGCCGCCCTGATCAGCAGCCGTAGCAGGCGCTTTTGCGCTGCCCTCGGGACCGATCTCCCCAACGCTGCAGACCAGCAGGAAGGTCCCGCCAAATCCTTCGCTCCAGACCTTGACCTCCGACGGAAAGGTCACCATCAGGGTCCGCACGTACTCCAGCGACGTCCGGTTTGCAGATGCGGAACAGCATGGCTCCGGAGCCGCCTCGCCCCGGCGGGGTCGAAGGTCACCAGACGCGCGACATGCCGATGGTGAAGACCTCGGAGCTCCGGGCCTGCCCACCTCGACGAAGACGCGGCCCTCCCCATAGTTGACGGACAGCCAGAGGATGACCCTGTTCTCCAGGGAGGCCACGAAGAGCATCGGGCGTCCCCAAGACCCCCAGAGAGAACAGCGGCTGGACGCGCGTCGACCCTGCCAGAGGCGGTGCCGGAAACAGCAGCTCCACGCCGCGCAGCTTCCAGACCTCCAGACTCCGCCGGACTCTGCAGGTCCCTCCTGCGACTAGTTGCCTCCCGGAGGGATGCCGTGGACGTCTACGAACACGGGTCCGGTGCTGCTCTGTGAGGTTCAAGAGCGAGTCGTTGAGAGCCGCGCCCACTGAGAAAAAGCAAGGGCTGCTCCTTCCACAAGCAGCCAGCACGAGCTGCGTCGTGCCGGGTTGCGCACCAGCAGCACCAAAGGCGCAGAAGAGGCGTGAACTCCGCGCTTCTTGGCGGATGACAGCCTGTTTTTCGGTTCACCTTTGCACGGCACAACGTGTTGCTGCTGTACGGCTCACAGACTCTTTGGTGGTGACTTGGAATCAGGCCACCGGCCCGCGTTGGCGGTCGTTTGTTTCAGTCTGCGCGCATGAAGGCACCAGGCGTCGCGGGTTCGAATCTCGCCAGGGGAAGAGTCAACGCCGAGAACGTGGGGTATGTCGTCGTGGGTTTCGTGTTTCCCCTGCAGGATGACGCTGGTTGGTTGAACTTATGGTCTTCGAGTGCTGCACTGGTGAAAGCCGAACATCCCCCGCTGGCTGACCAGGACTGGGAGTCGACCGTCCGGGGTCCTTCTAGGAATCAAGGAGCCATTTTCACCCTTTCGGGGTTTCCCCTCCGGTTGTGAAAATGGAACCGTGAAGCATTGCTATTTCACGTCAAGCAAGGGCATAGGAGGAACAGGTCGGCGTGAGGGTCACATGAAAATGGGGTCGGACATTCTTCTAGCCGAACATAAAAGCGATCACTAAGCATCAATAAGATTATGGGCTGCGGCCCCCAACCTCTTTTTGGTTAGGGCACTTCGCTTGCTCTCAGAGAAATTGCGAGGCATCCGAGTCCGGTGCCGATGGCGGTGGTGCCTTTTCGGTGTGCGTTCCGCACACCCTAGTACTTTGGCATAAGAGGAACGTTCGCTGAAGGACCTCGCTCGGCTCTCTGGGAAATCGAACTCTCTGGCGCCGCATCTCTGCAGCATGAATTCTCCGAAAAGCTCCCTGCCCCTCCATTCCCTGCATTCTTACCATCGAAGCTCTCCGAACGAGTACTTTACTGCTTCACACAATGAGAGAGAACCGTTCTGTGCACTGGATTACCGGACCAGCTTGAATTGCGGAGAAAAAGACTACTTCGAATGTTGGGTTGTTGATGTCGAGTGGCGACTCAACATTCTCCATGATTGCAGAAGACAAAGTGATACGAGATGGAAACGTAGCTGCGCCACGAGGGGCATAACAGGCTCTTCAGCGTGAAACGCCAGTGCCTAAGAGATACTCCGTATGAGCAGACGCACGCAAACGCCTTGCAAACCCTCCGCTCCGTTTGAGACAGCACAGCACGAAAATCGCAGGAAAAGATGGGAGCGGGACGTCCGACTTGGTATTGCAAGTTCCTCTTTTATGCCGCTGCCTGAAGTCCGTCCATCAAACGGCACCTGAAAAACGAACCACTCCGATTCGCGTCTTTTCGGTTTCCAGAATTGCTCCCGCGAGATCACTCGGGATGTCTCGCGCTCCTGACAGCACTTCGAGGCCAGGGAGCAAACGAGAACAGATGCCTGGCAGAGCACTCGCTTCCTGCTTAATCCTCGCTCTGGAAAGACTGGTCGACAATCTGCAGGGCCCTTCCCACGCTGGACACAATTCCTCTAGCAGCAGAACACAAACGTGGAAACAGGAGTGGCTGTGCTGGGTTGACCTGCCCGTGCTAAGTGGTTCGGGGTAAGAAAGAACTCCACTTTGAGTGCCGATTAAGTGTCCCCTCTGCTCGGGACGCATTTACCCGATGAAAGAGCTGGGGAACTCTTGCAGCGCCCTCCAGCAGCGTCACTACGCCAGGCTCGCAGCATGCACTTTGAAAACGGACACAACGTTTCGCTGACAGATCCCTCCCTAAAGTATTCTCGCGTGGACACTCTACGCGGAAATTAATCCAACAGCGCACAGGAAGTTGTCATAGATGTAATAACAACCTTGAGAGGGAGATAATTATGTATCGCATTTCATAACGAAAAAGATGAAACTGCATAGGCAAGTAGGTGGTTGAACAGATATTACAAAGCTGCATTTGAGTAGATGCGTATATCACGTACCACTCAAATGCGGTCTGACTGGCACTGCTGCTGCTGTTTACCTAGATAAAAAATTTCCTCGGGCCGCATCCGTTTACCCGACTCAGATATCGTAGACACGATCGTAAACATCAGTCGAAATCCGGAAGAGGGGAACCATCTGTCAGGGCTCCATATGTCCTCAGAGACCAAGGACATCTGAGGTCTTTTCTATCGCTTCAGATAGGTGCACTGCCTGACCGAACTAAGCGGAAGTCAGCTTCCGACAGGTGCAAGCACGGCAAAAAATAAGGATTGCACTGGATCCCAGTCCGTCAGTCTCGAGGGAAAAAAACAGGGACACACTGGAGGTTTTCGACAGTGTGCGAAACGACCGGACAATCCTTTCGCTTAACAACTCACGGGATATGGGGCTATTGGAGAAACCTCGAAACTCGACGCTGCCGATTCCTTTCGAAAACAAGGAAGGTTTGGGAGTCTCTCTCTCCCCCTCCTCTTATTCAAAGCAACACAAGTCTCATGGACCTGACACACCTGAAGAGTACAACAGACCTCGGGGGCAATCGGTGCATTCTGTCTTCGTGGCCTCCTCGTAATCGAAGAAAACAAAAATCAAGGGTAACCATCCCCGGGTCCCTGGAATCCCCTTGGATTTCGCATCGGGAGGGGGCCTGTTTCGCTATCTGTAGAACACTGGTCTGGAATACATGCACGGCAAGTTGTGTACGATGTGTTTCTGCTTGCCCCGCCCGCCATCCTCAGGTGTCCATCTCTTTAGGATGTCTTGCGGCATTCCTGGGAACTTTACAAACCGCTTTTCGAAAATTGCCAGGTTTTTTACATCGAACGGAAAGCCACATTTTTGAAGATGCCCACATTCCAAATATTAAGCTATTCACACACACACATACAAGTGGCTTCCCACTTTCCATGAGATTATGAGAAAAGCTGCTTTAAGCAATTTCTTGAAACGTGCATTTTGTATCAAGAAATATTCGTAAACATACAAGTGGTTCTACAGTGCTATGTTGAGCACTGGCATGTTAATACTCCAATGGCATCCGATAGTTTTCTGTGAGATTGGGCAAAGGTGAACGATAAGTCTTCTGGATTATCGCATCACAGCATCATTCAGACGGAAGCTTTATTTCTCCCTCAAAACGGGAAGGATGTTTGCAAAAAGCAGAAAATCGCACCAGATAAAACACAAGAGACTGGACCAGATCTTTTATTATTCCAACAATCACAGTTACAATTGCACAACATATCAAGTAATGTACTTCCCTTATCAATGTTTCAAGGATGTACATTTACAGCAGACTGCAGATTCCACGAGTTTTCAAATCACTTTAATTTGCAAAAATACGAAAATTCCAAGGGACACAAAAAGAAACTACTTGTTCTCACTCTACTTCACCTGAATGCTCTGATTATCTGGAAACCTGCTATGATGGCAGCTATGCATGATATAAATAAGAAATCCAAGACCCATAATACATTGCTGATGTGACTAACACACCAATTAGAAAACATACTTAAAAACACACTGCCACAGAGCATCAGAGCACCAAAACAACCAAATATCTGATGAAGTTTTCGCAAATATGTGTAAATCCTCATGCTCAGCTTCATAAAATAAAAGCCATAATAATTATAAATGATACCCAGAAATGTTGTAATGAATAAAACCAACAAGGCTAAAGTTCCTACAATGCCATGCCAGGTGGTAAAATGGGGTTTTTGAAACAAGACTTTGTTATAAAAGATAAGTGCAAAACCTAAAATGCAACAAACCATTCCTGTAACTTGAAAAATCCAGTGACAGAATAATTTTTGAACATGAGGTCCAGTTGCAATAAGGGATATTGGAGAGAACATCATAGCTCCTTCCACAATCATGGAAAACTAATGAGAAAAATATATTTTGACAACTGCATAGTTTTGAATCACTTGAGGCTTAATGAAACAGTACTTCTATGATAGAGATTATAGCTTTCTTAGGGCAACAAAACACAGAATTTTTGAGAAAAACTACTGGTTCAAAACATAAAAATTTTGCAATTAATACATGCATGAAGTTTTAATTGTTTAAAGTAATGTGTTGGAAAAAATACACACACAAATAATACACACAAAGGGAAAAACATGAACATGAATACTTGAGCATGAAAACAAAAATAGCTACAATACAAGAAAGCATTCAACAAAATATACAAATAAATTCTCTACACAGAATGCAATTGATAACCGTTTTCCAGAAGAAGTCATATCAAAGCAAACAATGGGGAAGAACCGGATGCCATTCTTACCCAAATTAAAAGACATAATGTCGAGTCCAGCAATATACCTAAATTCGTGTGGGCAAAAACATAATGCTTTAGTGATTTACATTATACAACACATCAAAATCTATACCTGCTGCAACTCAATGATCAAAGGAAACTGAAAAAAGTTTCCAATACTTTTCTGGAAACAGCTACTTGAATTGCAGAACGGAATCAATTCACAATCATGGCCATACTCGCACAAAACACAAACTTGCTTATTCAAGGTGTGCTAAACGTGGATGCAAATTGATGATGCCCACAATTCAAGCTGCTGTTCCTACGAATGCATTGCAAACCTCTCACTTTACTTTTGGCAACATCTTGTATGCATTCTTGATTACTTCCTTAACTACCTGCACGAATTAACCGGGGCAAGGATTATTAATATGAAGAATACTATTAATCGTCACGGCCAAAAATGGTAATTCCCAAATCTTATGTACTTATCAACCAATAAATATTACTACTTTTGGCAAGGTTGTCCTGGTGGCATGAATTACACTGGGCACTCAGTATTTCCTACACCTCATACCGTCACCGCTTGAAAACACGTTCCAACACCACACACACACATAGTAGTCAGACCTGATGTTGTTTTACTTACTGAGCAAATCATCAGAAACGGATGCCACAAAAACAACGAGCTTTTATCGGACAGAAACGGGGCTTGCAACCTTGGTATGATGACACACATTAAACACACCGAATACAAAAAAAGACTTGCATTCAGCAAAATCTTCAACACCTTCAAGTTCTCCACCGAAGACAACGAACCCATGGGATGGCAATGGAAAGCAAACGCCTGTTCTTTCTTCACAACGTTTGTCAGCTCCTTCTGAGGTTTCACTGCGGCAAATCATCCAGGCGTTGGAGTGCAGAAGCACAGAACCAACATTTTCTGCAGTTTAAAGTTGCATGAACCACCAACCAACCGTATCTCGGACACGGTACTGTTTCTAATCAGTGACATCATTCATACCGTCATCATATGTATGACCACTTACATGGCGAAAGGTGTTGGCAACCCTGCCACTCGAAATGGGGGTGCTCGTTGGTTCCTCTGCCGCTGCAAGACGGTGACGAAGCTGGGCCTTGAGATCTACTGCTTTCCATCGCTCGTCCCAATGAAGGATTCGTACAGTACATTTTTTTTTTTTTTTTTTCTTCCAGACAACTTGCAAGATCAGTTTCCTAACAGTGTGGCCTACGCATTGCTCCATCTACATCGAACTCTTGAGGGGTTCTCGATTTCGAAAGATGACACATTTAAGGCTAGAATTACACTTCATTTGCAAAGTTCGATGCTTTTGTTTCTACTCCATTTTTTTTTCTTTTCTACTTTCGCACTTTTTTTCTAAACAGCATACAGGATCCCTACTGCTTTAGTAAACTGCAATGTTCCATAACGTCCTACTGTATGACACAGAAATAAAACAGTTCCCTCGACGATCTCTACTCGCACTGGTCCTACTTCTCTCAGATGCTGCGATGCTGTTGCATCACCGGAGATCGCAGCCCACCTTTTATCCTTGGTGCTTAAATGGGGGCTGCAGACGAAAGCTAGATGGAACCGATGGGATGCATAAACTATTTCTTCATGAAATTCGCCAGCGCCATTAACATGTTAGATGCTTAGCAATGGAGAAAATAGACAGTGAGATTCAGTCTTGCGGCGAAAGCGGGCGGCACTTCAACTCTCGCAAACATGGGCGGTGTCTAAGGCAGTCCTCAAAGCCCCGACAGCAGGAACGAAGCCAGGCACTCCTTGCCCCGGGCAACCGGGACAAGGAGTGCCTGCTGCAAAACAAATCGCGGAATCCCTTCTTCGAAGCCGTCTATGGCTTCCTCTTCCTGAACCTCTTGCAAAGGCAAGTTGCTGGTCGGCTGTTGGTGTCACGGGCAAGAAAAGGCTTCCCGACAGCACCAGCACCGAGCTCCACTAAACAGCGGAAACCTCAATGAAGCATCTGGCTTTTTTACGATCTTTTTACTGACGGATAGCAGTGAAAGTGTCGGGAAGGAGAGTGTGCCGAGTTGGCATGAAATGCCACGCTCGAGACCAGGAGCTACGCAGCTTGACGAGTGTCCTTCAGCTCGTCTGTTCATTGGTTACCACGCCGAAGGAAACAAAAACAGAAGATACGAATTTCGGGAGCAAAGCTGTATATGATTGGAAACTTCAGAGCAGTAGGTGTGCGTCAGATTCACGGGCTGTCCAGGCTGGCACGCGATTTAGAGAAACTCAGGGTAGACTCCATCATGTACCGATCACGTCTCTGGGAAATGGAATGCTACTCTCAAGGGTGAAGTCAATCGTTAAAATGCAATCCAGAGCTTCCGGAGAAGATCTATACAACGACACGGACCCCTATGCATCCGTTTTTCAGAGATGGCCTGATTACGTCACAACGAAGACGGGTGGAAAAACTTGGGACCCATTCTTCGCACCAATCAAAAACGAGGCACAAGCGAGTCTTCAGTTTCTCTTCTATCTGGGACAGGAATTAAAGGAACCGCAATCTGATTCCTCTCTCTGAGCGATCGCCTTGCAAGTAATGCGACCGTTAACCCCCGGCCCGGTATTTGCATTTTCCGAATGGTGAAGAAGCTCTTTTCACGTGCCGCATTCGCACAATGTAATCAACAGTTGCTGATCCTGGTCTCCACCACAGGGAACGCGTGCGTTTTGGTTATCCTGACTCCTCTCGTACCGGGACTGAAAGCACCCACGTGCACGGCGAAGTTTTCGAGGCTTCACTTCTCTAAGAAGGAAAGTTACCGCCGGGAGATCCGCAGATAATTAATTCTATTCCTGGGATAAGTGAGTTTTTCAACCAAGAAGATTTCGAGTTGCAAATACTGAAAGAGGGGGGGGTGGGGGGCATCAGCGTCGCGGCGCCACTTGCACTTAGCAAAACATCGCTGGAGCCAACGCCGTTTACCCACAAACCTGTGCAGACTTGTGTGATTGAGAAGGGACGTATGCAGTTCTGAAGCTTCTGCCAATCGCCCCCTGGTCACACCTGCAAAGGCTATGCAACACAAAACGCTTCCAGCGTTCACCTTCAGTGGACGACTTGACGAAGAGCACTGGCGATTCGTCTGCATGCACTCCTGGTGGTACACTAAAGCACTGCTTGCTCACCCCGACGGAAGCATGCTGGATGAAGTGAAGACACGTGAAGGAAATGCAACCGTCTGGAAAAAAGATAAAAGATTAGAGAGAGATCCGAGTTTCGCTTGAACTTGAAGAACCAACCAGTAGGCATAATGAGCTGCAAGTACCCTCATATCGCAACTTGCTGACAAGGAGGAGGAGCATCAGTGAACCACCGACCTCCTCGCCATACAGTGGAGGAATGGGTGACCCGCTGTTTGCTATGGTTTCCTGCATAGGCGATGTATCCCAGCTACGATCACAAACAACCCTTAATGCTCCTTCTCAACAGTCGTAAAGAAAGACACGAAAATTCAAGTCATCGCAATTTCCATGGTGATACGCTTGTGCACCAAAAGGCAAGGCTCCATCAGTCCCGAGCCACGCATGCGATGAAAGCACACGAGAAACGTCATTACTCAGCGGCCATGCACTGCGTCCGATCTGTCGTGTTGCCATAGATTCTGCTCATCAGCAGTAATGTGGCAGCAATGATTCCTCGTTGACTGATTCCTTCACTAAGGAGCGGCTATTGGCTCGCGCGACGCGTGAATCACAGCGTGTTCGTCTGCTAACGCCGATCCCTGTGGGAACGGTCAAACGCACCCATGCAGCCACTTGCGCCCGATCGGATGCGTCCGAGGTCCCCGCAGGGGCTTAAGAAAAACTTCAAAGTTGGCGCCAGGACCGGAGCTGGCGGGCATCAAGTTACGCATCACGCACTCGACACATGGGCACGAAAGTCAAAAGAGAGAGGCTGCGCCGTCAGCCGCGTAACGGCAGACAGTACGCTGCTTAATAGTACAGTGCATATGGGTAATTGGAATCTATAATGTACGCATGTACTCATTGATATTTTCTTGTTACGTTGATGTCTACTCCCTCTATGTATAAAACATAAAAAAGCGCCCTGTGCTGTATGCCGTTTTTCTAGCCTCGGTAGCATACGAGACCGACGTGCGGTCTCTTGTTCGCGGGTCACGTCGATAGCTAAGGTTTATCTGCATCATGGTCCCCTAAAGCCCCCCCCCCCCCCAAGCAAGACTTCGAGGACGGAATCAAAGAAGAAAAGGTGAAGAAGCAGTGTAAATGGTAAGCCTGTAAGCTTTTATAGCGCGTGAAGCGGGATGGTCGACAGCAACCACAGTCTTAAGGAATTGGACGAAAATTACCCCCAGGCTGTTACAGGAGCTGTCCAAAACGAAATCAACACCGATAACTTAAGCAGCGAGAGTAGCTGTCCGCAACGTGGTTAGATCAGAATTCGGTCCCACTTCCAGAAGGTAACCCGGATGCAAGCAGACGCGTGGCAGTCGTGGTACCAAGAAACCTCCAGGCTCGTATGCAGCATTCGGTCCTCCTCGGCTGGAGAGGCGCACGAGTCGGTAAAGATGCCCGAAGAGGGCGGTGCATCTCAGTCTCCGGAAAGAGGCAGTGGGGCTGGTTGAAGTTGGGTCGAAGCCGCCACCGGTTTGGCGAAGCTTCCCATTTTCGCAACTGACGACAAGAGGTTCTTCGTCGGTCCTACGGGGGCGCCTTCGCGACAGCAAAGGGCTGGGGGGGCGTGTTGACGGCCCGATGGTGGGAACCCGTGAACTCGCCAAGGTGGCTTTCGAACTGATCTGCAGCAGCTACGGATCACGCCGCAAGAACCGGGTGCCGGGCCCCGTGAACCGCTTCGTGGTCACAGACTTCGTTCGTTTGGAACTTCCGGGTTCCTCGGAGGCTCCCCACGAAGGCTCCTTTTCGATCGCCGACTCCTGGCGCGGATCCATTCGCCAAAGCGTGCTCGGTAGCGGTGGGAGGCGAAACCATTTGCATCCGCGTACAGTGCGACGCACGTGATGGGTCCTCCCGATTCCCATGACGATCTGAAAACCCCAGTGGGAAACAAAAATCGTGAACGGGAACTGTCTGGAGCGCAACAGCTCTAGCGTCGGCGAAAGGATCCCCTGTGTTCCCGCGGCACATGCAACCACCACAGAGGAGAGGAAGGCTGCACCGCAGCTTCGGTGCGAATTTTTCCCCAAAGAGTCCACAGCTCGCGTGTTTTGGCGCGAGCCGGGGGATCCGACCTGTTGGCGCGGGCGGGCGCATGCGCCGTTCGGGATGGGCGGGTTCCCGTCGCGTTTTTCCACATGCGGCCCCTTCGGTCTGTACCTTTCGGGGTTTTGCCGCTTTTTCGAAAATGGCACCACGGAAACGGAGGATCGCTCCTTCGGACGAAACGTTCTTTCGGAGGGCGCAAATCCGATTTCGAGGAAGAACCACCCACAGAAGAAGCAACAAGCAAATGCCGGAAGGGCACCTGAAAACGATGAATTACGAAGTGAAGATGTTCAGTTCACGGAACGCTGCTCCGTTTGCATTCGGAAGCACCGACTGATGCTGATCTGCTTTTAAATCTACAGGGGAGGCGTTAGGACGCCGAAGAATTGTGACCATGTGCAAGGGAAACAGTTCGCTCCCAAAGGATCTGAAGACATCTCCAGGCTCTGCAAGTTGTGAAGCGAAAAATTGTGGATGCTGACCTTAACCTCGACCGAGATCTAGACGAGGGCCTTCTGACTCTACCAGCACACGTAGGATGAAGGCTGGAAGAAGAGTTCGGTCTACGCTGCTGCTCGGAAGGCAATGGAGATATTTTTGCCGGTGCAAGGTTGCCTCCATGGGTATTACTTGGAACTTTTTTTTCCTTTTTTTTCTATTCGGTTCTCTACAACTACTCTGTGACTTTATTAACAATAAATTTGGATTTGCGGTAGATTCTTTTGATTTTTTTTTTATGGAAGTATCAGGTTGGTGAGAAAATAATTGCGGTTTTTACGTATCGAGTACAAAGACGCATATTTGGGTTAAAAATTACATTTATCAATCAAAATGAAGACCACTGGCCTGCACCATTTCTCCCAACGGGAAACAAGTCGGTTTATTCCTACTAGATGGAATTTTGTAGTCTCGGAATTAACGAACACATCGAAAGCTCTTCCAGCTGATCTTTGATGACCTCCTCTCGTAGGAGGCAATTACTCAAGTGCTTGAAAAAATGATACTCTGCCGGAGACAAGTCCGCAGAATGAGGTGGGCGAGGCGAGGTTTCATCACCCGGTTCGTTTCATTTTCTTAAAAGTCATTTGTGAGACGTGTGGTCGGGCGTTGCCATGAAGAAGAATTGGTCCTCTTCGACTGATTAATGCTGGCCGTAAACGACGCAGCCTTCCTATGCATGTTTTTCCATTTCCTGGAAACATTCTTCTGCTGCTGTTGTTTCACCAGGATGGTGGTGAATGATGTCACTTGCCGACCACCAAACAGCTACCATAATCGCTTTCTCATGAAACTTCGGGGTTGAGGAAACTGTTTTGGTGCTTCTCCTCGGTCCAGCCACTGTTTCCGATCGTTGCAGAGAGCACACTTTACATCACACGTGGCAATGCGATCAAGAAAGGGACCATTTTTTGTTGCTCAAAAGAGGCGCAGAGCAGACCTCGCATCGCCGGGTTGCCTGATGTCCGTTTCGCTCATGGGTGCACCCGTCGGCCCAGCTTTCCTGTGTTTCCGATTTGGCTCCAGATGTCGGAACAAACTACTGCATGCTCGGAGTTCCTTTTCTGCCACCTCTCGCGTTGCTTTAGCGTGGATTCCTCTTCAGTAATGGCTCTTAAATCGTTATTGTCTGTCTGCGGCCGAAGGACGGCCACGGTTCTCCTCATTCCCAGGGCTTTCGTTTCCATCACGAAATTCCCGGAACCAGCGTTGAGCTGCACGTTCGCTGACGGACTCTTCTCCAAAAAAAAATTTGATACTTACAGAAGTTTCTGCTGCCTCACGTTCCCATCGGAAAAGACTCATACGACAAGGTCGCGCGAATTTGTGTCCCCCTCCCCCCATGACTCATTTAAGAGGTCATACCCAACAGTACTAAAGAATGAAAACGATGGACATGAGCTGAAATCAGTGGTGCCAATTTCACTGCTTACAATGGTGCATCACGTGACTACAAGAAAAGATAGCTGCAACTAGAAGAATCGGCGCCAGAACTTGAAATGATGAAAACCGCAATCATTTTTGCACCAACGTAATACTTCCTGAACAGGCACACGAAAACTTATTTTCGCATTTTTTCTTGTTCCCACCCCCACCCCCCATTTCTATTAAGCTGGAACCCAGTGCACGTAATCACACATCCGAGCAGTGAGAATTCGATCTGCACTGTGCTCCTTCCCTGGAAAGCACTTCAAGGAACCGGCCCATCGAAAAGGAGGACTAGCTCTGGATAATGATGTGACAGTTTCGGGAACCAGGCGATTCAGCGTCGAGATGGAAGCACAAGATGACGCAATTTTGCGTTCCCACAGGAACAGCCGCTCTGCGGCGCGAGCGCCACGACTCTCCTCCACTGCGGACATCGTGTCATCTCGAGCCTTCTGAAGATATCTTCAAAAACCTCTCTACAAGATTTTGTCCTACCGTGTTCATTTTTTTTTTTTTTTTATCTTCATTATTCTTTCCATTTCACCGGATAATAACAGGTCTCGTTTGCACGGGACGTAACAGCGTTCTTCAGCAACTGATTACTTCCGCATGGTGAAAGGCATATACACCGCTCCTCAATTTACTGAACACCAAACCACCCCTGTCCATCGGTGACACTTCCACGTTTGATTCACTGGACACGCACGAAAGCCTCGTTCTTTCGAAAACTGCGCCGCGGTCCTCAAGATACAGTCTGCGTGGCGGAATCATCTACAGGATGCGCTCGGAGGTTCACCTTTTCACCCGCCACCAACGAAAGGCTCCCCCGTGCCTTCCTCGCCCACACTCTGGAGAGAGTCGCTTCACGCTCAACTACACATTTCCGCTGCTTCCGATTTCCAGGCAACGTGTACTTTCTTCCTTACGAACGCCTCAAGAAATACGGACAGGAGCTTTGTCGACGGACAGCTGGAAACTGCACCACCCTGAAGGGAAAAACGGAATTCGCATAAGACCTCCCGAGTAACGAACCCTTGCTCGTTACTCCCGGCATCGATCTCCATACCGCAGGCTGATCTTTCGCACCACTAGACTTGACCTTCACATTTCCCTGCTGAGCAAATGTGCGTTCCTCCATCGGCACTACGCTACCTTCCGAAGAGGAAGCCCTCGCGTCGGTCACCACGCTTCCATGCCCGCGGGCCACAGGACCTCCCGAACGAATCTGTGACCCCCCCTCTCAAGAGCAAGGCTGCGCAAGAACTTCCACAATAAAAGCAACAAGCCCAACAGGGTTCGCGGAAAACTGGTGCACGTTGCCACCCGTGCACTTCGCCGCTCGGGAGCATCCCCAACACAGCTGCTTGCTACGGCTCAAGGGTCACTTTCCCGCTTCCAAAACCCTAATGGGCATCCACCACATCACTCCGCAGTTGGGACCTTTCACAATTGTTTTTTAAAGCACGTGAGGGCAAAAACTTTGCGGATGAGGCGTGTACGCGAGCACCGGCAACACATCCTTGACGACACGCAGGGAACCTTCGAGGAACTGAAAGATACTCACGATGGAGCCAATACAACCCGGAAAGAAATGCTGCTGCTTGTACGGAGTGGCCGGCCCGCTCTTGACCAATGATTTTCACATTTCCAACGCCGTCCAACGAGGCGCTGAAAACCCCTCGGGTAACTCGCAGCAGTTTTTGCCAGGAGGGCAAAAAAAAAAAAAAAAATGATGATGATGATGAACCTACGCCCCAGGATGAACTCCTGTGACTTCATAGTTCGGCGCGGGATGCACCAGAAAAACGAAACTACATGCCATGCTTTGTGGAGAGAAAAACGACAACATGCGAACATTTATTTATTTTCTTTGTACTAAAGAAAATGCAACATTGAGGAAGCGTGAAAGAAAAAAAAAAACTCGCTCGCATTCTACAGGGAGGAGAAATTTATTGCCTCGAAATAGTTCCTCAAGTATCAAGCTCCCCGTTCCAGGGTCACATGCCGTAAAAGATTACTTTCTTGTGAAACTTCAAAAATAGAGATTCAGAAGACAGGTCGGAAGTGTGGTCCAGAGGCAGCGCTGCGAGAACACGTTCAAAAATGGCAAGCCGTGACGGTCTTTTCGAATAGCTTGTCTAAAACTTTCAAAAAAGGTCTCAAAAAAAAAAAAAAAAAAAAAAAGGAAAGCAAGAAAGAAGGATCAAACATTGGCAAAAGTGTTCACTTCGAAAGTGTTTGCCTGTGCATTTTCTGCGATGGCTGAGGGACACGGAAATCAGCTCGTTTTTAAAATACAAAAATAATGGTTTGCAAACATGACCGTGCACTCGGGAAAGGAAAGCACGGGGCAGCGATCTCGGCAGGGATTTCGACTGGGCATCAGCAGCACCTGGACCCTTTTGGTGATCTCCGCAGCAACACGGAGGAAGCGAATAAGAAACTTCTTCTGGTAGGAAGTGACTATGACGATTGCTTCCGGATTGCAGAACAGGCACGATACAGCTTCATCCCAGCTTTGGCTACACCGTGGGTCGATGCTCCTGCACGAACCGCAGTCGAACCAGACGATGACGTTCGCGTGGTAAGAGGAGGATGAGGGGGAGATCCCGTCTACGCACTGCTTGTAGGAACTTTCCGCGGGCAACTCCCACACCACGGAACGTCCGTCGCGGGTGGTGGCCGCGAACGTCTCACCAGTGCTCCTGTTCCGCCTCCGCTCGCAATGGGCAGCATTGGCTTCCAGCAGCAAAAGCCGGAGCTTCTTCGTGTGGGGTAAGTTCCTCAACAAATACAGCGCCCACGTTTTCACCGCGCTCTCTTCCGTCGAGTCGAAGGGCAGCTCCCCCAACACGTGCATCGACATATCCGTTTTCTCGTGCACGTCGGCGAGCATCCGCAAACAGTGAAGGATGGTTAGCGGGTAAGACACCCAACTGTTCGACACAGTGTCGACGTAATCGCGGCAAAGGTGTTTGGCAGGAGTCGAGCTCCGGTTTGCGCGGTGCTTCGCTTCGCAAGGCGGAAGAACTCTTTGGAGCAAAACGCTTGCTAGCAGCCGGCAATGGGGCAGGTGCGCCGCTCTGTGCTTCGAGCAGCAAAAGTTGACCATGTGGCACTCGAAGCAGTGCTCGAGCTTTTGGACGTCGGGTTCTTTGCACACGTGGCACAGCAGCGGATGGGAAAGGGTGTTCAGCTCCGCTGTCCGCAACCGGCGCCTCAACATGGTTTCCAACCTGGCAACGTGTTCCCACAACACGGAACGTAGGTCCTTCCCGAGCGGAACTTCGAACACGGATTTCAGCTTCTTCATCCTTTTGAGGATGCACACGGCCCTGCAGAACTCCTCGTGGTCTGCCTGGTCACGCTGCATATGTTCATGCGTGCAATAGCAAACGGTCTCGCACATCAGGCAGAGCACCAGCTGGGACTCATTCTGGGGCAGCGAGCGGCACTTGTGGCAGGTCAGGGGACGCGAGGAACACATATACGGGACTTTGTATTTCTCGTCGAACTTTCGGGAACCACTTTTCTCAAGCGACTCGAACCCGATGGTTGACCTCGTGCATGTACCTGCGCCTCGGAAGCTCGCCTCTGTCTCCAGGAACGCAGACACGGAGGACCCTAACGCCTCGGGGCACAAATCCTTTTCGGAAGAAGTGCTCGAAGACGGCGTGGCAGCAGCAGGATTCGACATCTGTCATTTCACTTGTTTGCCTAGGAAACGTCTGCAAACACCAAATCGATGCAAGACAGTTTGTCTTTCCCGTTCTTTTGCCGTCCGTCTTAGCATCCGTTCATCTGCCCTTTCCCAGCAATTTTGTGATCTCGAAATCTAGCAAAAACAAAAAATCGTTATATGGGCAGCAGCTGCTTAAACAGTTTCAAATGTCATGCACAAAGGTCACATCGGACTCGATGGTGCCGCATTGCTCTACTTCACGCAGTACACTTTCCTACCGATGGGCAATGGGGGCATGCGGACCATTTCGGCCTGAAGGCTGAAATTCTTGGGTTTGCGCGAACTTTCTGGGTGAATCCAGAAATGAGAGCTCCGAGAGCATCATCTGTCAAAGATGAGTCTGTGTGTTTGTGCGTTTACGGGAGGCCGCTGCTAAACACACACGTACCTTTCGCAGACAAACGAGGTAGCTGACGCCTTTGAACTGTCAGTGTTTGGCAAAGTGTAGCAGTACACTTTCGGCGTGCGCGCACTTGGTTCACCTAGAGAGGGCTTTCCTCGGCGCCAGAATCACCAGATGAAACGAAAAGGAGAATGGAGGAGGACATTCCTCTGCGCCGAAAAAACGCACCAAATTCAACCGACTTGACAGACAGAAAGCGCAACTCTTTTGGAGAAGTACGAAATAGACAAAGGAAAAAAAAAAAAAAAAATGAATGCAGATGGTAACCAAGCTTCAAAGGTAAGAGAGCCTTCTTTGGGATAAATTATCTATACCAACTAACGCGCAATGAAGATACGAAGCTTACAACTCGCAGTTGGACTGCGACCACTTTGGGAAGCTGACCTCGGGGCACCCATAGGGGCAGCAGCAGCAGCAGTTTTACGAAAAACTAAACGGTTTGTATTCCCACACAAGTTGGCCACGAAAGCGCTTGGGCAATTGAACCTCCTCGTCCTACAAGAAGCGAAACACACACAGCAAATCGATCGATATGCAGTTTGAAGAGAGAGACTGCTGATTTCTGCCGTTGAAACAACCACTGTCCTTCGAAACATGAAAGGCAACGTGAGGCTATGGAAACATCTCCAGCGAATGATTCTTCAAAGTACTACCAGGCAGCATATCTACTCGGTCTGTGAAAGGCAAATTCAAGACAGCATCCGCTGAAATCCCCCAAAGAGTACCACCACCTTCAACGCCTGGCGTCGCCCCTGGTACCCTCAATGGCGTCCGCCCTTCGTCTCCCTCATTGGTTAGCCAAAAAGAAAAAAAAAAAACGTGCAAACCGCATGCACGCCCTTCTTCCTCAAAGTCCTCCACAGACATTTACCGCGTACCGGGCTGCACAGCCAGCGCACGCGTTCAACTTTTCGCTGAAGAGCGGGCTTGATCTTTCAACGGCAGGAGGACGTGCGGATGGACCGACGACTCGCTACACGTTTCCACTGACACGGAGGCGACGTACGAACTAAAAGTTGAAACACGGAGGTACCGACATTGCACCAGTTTGTCCACCTACGTGCAGAAGAACCCCCAAATCCACGAGCCAATCTCACACAATAGCGGCTGCGACACCACCACACCACATGGGGGGGTTGTCGATCGTAAACTGTGCACCATTTCGCGGTCGCCGCTAATTGCGAATAGATTTGCTCTCTTTTGAACCCTTTACTCTTTGCTCTTCGTTTGAGAATTCCGATTGCTTGCTTCAAAAGGAGAAGGCCGTTTCCCCTTACTTCGCTGCATAATCCTCCCCCTATTTAGGGTATGTTTACCGATTTAAGAAAGAAGATCGTTTGCATCTCAGCGCCTCTTTCCCCCCCCGCCCGCGCCCTTCTGTCAACACATTGACGAAACTTCTTCGTGTTTGCTTTGCTTTGCACAACAGATTCGAAGGACGGGAGCCGCTTTCGGGGTTTCGGTGTGGATGCTCCACATTGCCACACCCAAGTGTGTGCACAGCGTTTGGGCTTCCAAGTTCTAAGCGAAGCGATTCGTGTCGATGGGTCCATCTCAGGTCGAAGTAATTCAAAGACTCATTAGGGTGTTTCGTCTTCGGGGAGGACGCGGCGAAGCAGAAGCGAACGGGCCCAGAAGCAAGTAACCAAGCAACCAGAAGCAACTGGCTGCGAACTGTGATGGTAACTTTCGGGTTCATTCGAAAATGGAGATGATCGCTACACACAATGTTGCTTAGCAGCGTAACGTCTCGAGTTTGTTCGACCGACATCAACCCTTTATTCCCGAGGGTGCACCCCACTTTATGCGTATACAAATGGCATGAGTAATGTACTTGACTTTGACTGGCCCGTAGAGACGATAAACGGAACTTCACAAACAGAGAATTCTTCGACGAGATCAGTCTGCTTTGAAATGTGATTGATAGTGCCACTGGCAGCAAAGTACTCAAATTGAGCCACAACGTGCCTTCAACGAGTTGCTTTCATTCTTCCATGTCCACGATGATGATAGTTGCGACAAGAAAAAAAAACTGCCTGCCATCACAAAGTAAAAACCACCCACGTGGTCCAGTAAAACCGGTTACTGCTACTTATAAGGAACCTCCACACCGCAGCGGCTTCTTCATGAAGAAAAGTCTCGCTTGATGACCAGAGAAAATGACAGCCTTCTTGTACTTTTGTGTTAGTAATGCCAACGTTTTCAGTTCACTAGAATCTGCAGTAAAGATCAAGTAGCAACACCGAGGGGTGGCAAAGTGAATGCTGAAGCAACACACAGAGCGCTCTTGACCGTTCTTCAATTCTTCTCTAGCATCCTCTCTTGAAAGAGTGCGCATCTTTGTCGGCCTACTGTGTCGGGCACGCGCAAGCACTGACGTCCAAGTTGGTGTCGTCGAGACACTCGCCAACCGGGTGTTCACACCACTCATTGGTAGGCCTCTTGATACACCTACCGTGTTACGAATTGTGTTCCTCCTGGCATCCCCCCAAACTTATCCCTACTGGATTCGCGTCTCTGCGCACTGCGTTGCTGAATTGGGTTTCCAAGACCACCGCAAGGCATTCCGGGCAATGTTTCCCTCGCCCTCCCCTCTTATGAACTTTGAAAAAATTCAACTTTCCCGCTCTTACTATTCATCCAGCAGTTTCACTCTGAAGAGGGCCCCGTTCCTGCAATGCCGAAGACTTGGTAACGTGGGCCGAAGAGACGATGACTACCTCCGGGGGCAGTTTCCCGAACGCAGGTCGCACGATGCCCCTCCCGCCAGACACACTCTCGCCGCTCACCATTTCTCGAGGGGAATTCTTAAAGATCGGCAGCGCGCGACAGGGGAATGATTCGTTTCGGTCATGTTTACTTTGCGCACCCAAAGGAAGCGTCGCTGCCAGAACGGTGGGGGGAAAGGGGGGGGGCGCGAAATGCAAACATCACTTGCTCCGTCCGGTGCACAAAATTTTTCCCCCACTGCCGTTCTGATTCGTGGGCTGCGTTCGCCTCGTCGGAGCAAATCCCTCCGAAATCGATGCACGCTCGGTCTTGCAGCTTCTTCTTCCCTGGTTGTTCTTATGGGACGAGGCAGCGGAGAATCAATTGACTGCATTCCTGGCTAATTGAAACGGAATTACCGGCTGATTACCGGGTGCTCTTCATAAATGAGAACGGCAAACTGTCCCGTGCTATCTCAGTAGGCTCAGGGGGTGCAGAAAGGGTTGACTGTTTGCCACGAATGGCACGGGAACTGACACGAAGGAAATGAGAGTGCCTCCTAAGATGCGCGAATTCCGTTGGCGAACCAAAGGGTGGTCACTGCGCGGCAGAAACCCACCTTTCCTTGAAGTCACCTACCCAAAACAAGCACTGGTGCTTGGAGTGACGATTTCTCCATTCGAAACAGAAGCTTAGCAGCGGTGCAAAGAGCAAAGCAGCGTGCAAGTGAGCAGCAGAAGTAATTCTCGTCGTACGAACGTTCGCGCCCAGGATCATTTTTATCCTGGTTTGATCATCCCACCCTTTTGTTTCCACGCGAATGCAAGATTCATCCTTTGAAATTCATACATGCGATCGTCAATTTAGCATACACCCCTTTCCTTTCAGAGAAAGCAAGGCAGGTGCCTGCAAGAACAAAGAGGCAAACATTTGATGTCCCATCTTCCGTCAATCACAGATTATCGTGCAATGACCTTTGTTTATTCCCCCCCCCCCTCTTCATGCTGGGTTATGCCATCTTCGTCCAACAGGCGGCTTCTTGGAATTTTCTGTCCTGCCCCATAAGGTAAGCAGAAAGCATCACTATCACCATAGTCACGACGGCGTAGAAAGTGTCACCACACGCACTGCCACCACGAAACGTATATTTCTGTATATACGATAGGTGTTTTTTGAAACCTTGAGGTGTGGTTCAGGCGGCGGTAAAGCAAGGAATCTCCCTTCCGGTCCGTTTGGATGAACTTCCTCGTTGGCTCTCACGCGAAGGAGGTGCGCACATTCGCTGATCGCATCTCTGGCCGAATTTCTCGGTTGTGGTGACCCCGCTGTTCGGAAAGGGCGATTCCCAACAGCTCCAATCATAGTGGGAAATGATGCTGCGTAGCTAGGTTACGCTCTCCCCCTCCTCGCGACAGTTCGCTGTCCGCATGGCAAACCCAGAAATTCTTTCGACGATTGCGCTGCACGATGCGGGAACCTCGGCGTTTCTGCGTTTTTGAGACCCCAACTCCCCTAAAACATCCTTTTGTTCCGTAAAGATCTTATGCACCACATTTTGCATATTCGTGGAGCTTGCCGAAGAAGCCAGAAGGGAAGACGCTCGTTTCCCAAAGCAATCCTTCTCCATCCACGTGCACCTAGAGATGTCTTGCCCGTTAATCCGAACGTTCCAGCCTCTATGGTTCATCATCCTTGGGCCTCCAGATGCTTAGGAAGGAGGCACAATGCGTCTTGGCGCTAATCATTGGAAGCCTCATCAATGCAAATGTTTAACTCCGGCTTCCCCCTCTCGAAAGGGTCGGCGGATTCACGTGCAAATACACCCGAGCAATTCTCAAGGAGTCATCCATTCGTTCATTCTCCACCGACAAGCAGCAACACGGACGACGTTGAGTTCAACAGCTGATCGACTCGATGAGCCAGCGCTTGTACAGTCTTCCTTGTACACTTGAAGATGGATGTGTACATCTCAGGTTTGATTCACTCGTCGTCGACAGACGATCTTGCCGGATTGAAGGCACAGCCATGGTTTCTTAAACGACCTTGCTTTTACCATCCCCTCTTAAACGTATGTACACTGTAGCGTTTTCGGGAGCGATGCAACACTTGGCAGACTTCTTGAGGACTTGTGCTAAGGGCCAGCTGGATGCGAAGAGGTTCCCGGTGGCCCTCGTATTTTGGAGGAACACTGCCTTGGAAAGTCCGAAAGTGCTTTCAAAGCGATGAGGCATGGTCTTTTGCGTGTAAGCACGATACAGTCGGGCCTGACAGCATGACCTGACCTGGGATTGGAGACGGTGAAGACGACAGGCACATGAAAGTTGCAGCGCTGTCAAGCTGGGCGGCGGAGACAAACAGGCACCGGATGGAATGTGAGCAGCGCGGTGGGGAACAGGGATGGCTGTTGCTGCTGCGACTTGGCGAAGGATGCAGGAAGGCCACCGCTGGGCAACCGGAGGACAATTTTCGAACCTCCACCAAAGTTCAGTTCATCGGGACGCAGAAGCGGACTCGGATTGTGCCATTTGTTTACGTCGCGTGGGATGAGGATTCTGTTCATAAACGCCAGTGAGCATCACGGTCAAAAGAGCTGATGAAACCGATGGCGAACGTAGAAACAGTGGACGAAAAATACCTCCGCGTTCCCTTTGGTAAAACCTGAATGGTGGTCGTTTCCCCACCAATCTCGAAAGCAAGTGGCAACTGCAGAAAGGAAAGCGGTGTCCACAAAAAATTTCTTTTTCGAAAGGAGAAACACTGGACAGGAATTCCAACTTTGCACGAGCATAGCCAAAGTCGCCAAAGTGACGTAGTGCCATGCCTTTTCCACCCTGCCATCCCGTTGCTTTGCTGCACAAGGAAGACAGCAGGGCAAAGAAGGCCGCTTGGCCAACACCAGGAAGGCTGGAAGTTCATCAGCGCTTCTTTCCTAAGACGGATCGAGCGAAAGGTCACAAAAGGTCACAAAGAGCGCTTTCGGCACATCTTTTTCTTTCCTTCTCTCGAGCATAATTCTGCTTTGAGAGGACGAGTGGCAGATCATCAGAGCCCACGCGATCACGCAAGCGTACCAAGCGAACGCCTCATCCCCAGCCGCCGGGCGCTCAAGAGCGCAAATTTATGCTTTCGTGGGTTGGTTTTTGTTCATTGAGCTGCCGTTTCGAAGTCCTCTCCTTTTATTTGCTTGCTCCTTTCACTGTTCCCTGGAGGTGGCGGCACTTCAAGTCCCGTGCCCAGTGTTCTTCGGCACCATTCCAGTGTGTGCAGGTGCATCCCAAATTTCCGCCAAGTGGGAGAACAATCGCCTCTCCGGCTAAGAGATGATGCATTCAAATCGGGAAGTGGTTTCGGCGTGATGGGCGAAAGCAGAAGTTACATTTGTGTATCGCTGTCACGCGTTGCATGTGTACAGAATCTGATATCCCCGCTGTATGAATAGACACTAAATGAATGGCATGGGGCCCAAAAATGAGGAAACCGTATAAATTCATGCACCGAGACTGCATTAAATCTACGGGGCACAATGGCGAAACCTTCGAACGCATCATAAGAATCGCATGCTTATTTGAAAATCGATCTCCGCCGAAAACGTAAATGAAGCTTAGCTTGGATACGTGCAATCTTTACGAGCTAATGGATGGAGACAATCTGCTCCGCATCGGAGTAGTCGGCGGTCACGGGCGGAGAACATGCCAACGGATGCCGCCATCCTGAAGTCGAGATCTCGACCTCCCGCATCTTCGATTCAAGATGGATGACAAGGGGTGGTGGAACAGGAAGCCTTCGCACCCTTCGGAACTGATTCAACATAGCACGTCGATCCCCCCAAACACTTTGTAGCACTCGGGGAGCTGAAAACGAAAGCAGAGCTCTTCTTCATGATGGCGGCAGCGGCTTCATATTCAGATCGGTCATCCATGGACCAGGAAGCGTGGGAAAAAAGGACTCTTTGAACGAATTCTGACATGTCTTCCTTGCCGGAAAGCGTTCTTCTCTACGCGACTCCGGTCAACACGACACTGCCCACTGGTCGCTCATTCTTCCACGTCGACTTTGGTTTTGAGAACTTCAAGCTTCCTGCCAAAACCGTGATTGCGTAGGGAAGGAGACACAGGAAACTGGGAAAGCTCGCTAATTGTGCTCTCTTCTAAACTCTAAAGGACGACAATTCGTGAGGATGTCTAATTCGTATTCTTAAATGGAGACACGATTTGATATTCGTCGAGCCGGGATTTCGGCAGCCCGATGTAGTCTGAGAATGGTTCATTCGCAAAAACATGGGGTTTGACACGATAAGACCCAGAGGGAAGGCGTATCCCTTCTCTGTCTGGATAAAACGAGCCATTTTATTCCCGCTTGCTTTGGATGGAAACACGGTGAAACGAGTTTTGGTCCACACTGCCTCGCTGTTTGAATGAATATGCGTGGAGGTCAACTGGAGTGACTTTTCCTGCTTCGGGATGACTGACCTTCGAATTCTGTTTGCAGTTGGCAATAGCTTCTTTTTTTCTTCCTTTTTTTTTTTTTGCGTTATCGGCTACAGTTTCAAACGAAACTGACAGTGAACTGGATACCATGCTGATGTGGACCATTAACGACAAATCTCAGTTTGGTTACAAACAACTTTGGGCGATCGCGAAACGGTTGGTGACCTCGCAAAGATACGACCGGGTTGTCTTTATAAGAAGAATCGTATCCTTTCTGACACTCGGATACAACAGGCACACTTGTCCTTCGAGGAAGCTGAAAAGTGGATGAATTCCATCCGCATGGCTGTAGCCTTTCTTCAGCTGCAAAAGTCTCTGCGGGTTGGCGCAATGTAGCGCTCAATGCTCTCGATTCGCTGGGAGTTATCCTTGATTCTGAGGATGCAATTTAAGGAAATCTGAGGATGCGCGTTCAGTGCAGGATTAACACTCGGGTGATCCGATTTTCAAAAAGACCCTCCGCCCGGGAACTTTTTGCAGTAGTCGACCTTCTTGAGGAGGGACGATGATCACCACAGATATCTTTAGTAACTTCTGGATTATTTTCTTGGATCCTCTCAGCAGCACTTTATCCACATCGACCGTTGAGGTTAGGTTTTTAATTCTCCCCTGGGAGATGGTCTTGAAGATTATTCCCTGTTCTCTTCTTGATCAGTATCCTTCATACATCCTTTGATGACGTCATCTAACCGTGTCTTCATTTTTTTTACGTTAGAGTTAGGTGGGAGAATGTTTCCAAAGTAACCTATTCGTCGCAGCTTTATTAGAGACCGTAACTGACGCTTCCTGGAGCAAAACGGAACTTTTAAGAGTTGGGATCTCAAAAACGCAGAAACGCCGAGATTCCCGCATCGTGCAGCGCAATCGTCGAAAGAATTTCTGGGTTTGCCATGCGGACAGCGAACTGTCGCGAGGAGGGGGAGAGCGTAACCTAGCTACGCAGCATCATTTCCCACTATGATTGGAGCTGTTGGGAATCGCCCTTTCCGAACAGCGGGGTCACCACAACCGAGAAATTCGGCCAGAGATGCGATCAGCGAATGTGCGCACCTCCTTCGCGTGAGAGCCAACGAGGAAGTTCATCCAAACGGACCGGAAGGGAGATTCCTTGCTTTACCGCCACCTGAACCACACCTCAAGGTTTCAAAATAGCATACATTGTATTCCTAAGCTTCTGCGACCCTGCCAAGAATGCTTGGATTCCTTATATAGACCCAAAACTTCACTTTCGGGTCTACAGAGATCCGGTGCCATGTTCGCATTTCGTCCAGTTCTCTTCAATCGTACAAATCCCAATACAATTCAAATTTCCGTAGAAATGTGTGAAGCAGTGAGCAGGCAGTGCAAATCAATTCATGTAAAAAAAAAGAAAAAGAAAAAACAGTTCTTATCGCACTGCATTACCGACCCCTCAAATCACTCGCACCAGCAACTCTGCACCCCTCACCCCAGAGATCTTTGTTACTCATCAATGGATCGCCGTCCCCACTTTGGTGGAGATAAAACACCACGGTAAAATTATAGCCACTGCAAGAGACTCCTAGAAAGCTCTGTAAAAGTTAAATACCAATGGTCTTAAAAGAATGCTGCGTTCGGGTGACCGCGGTCGCTATTCCAAAAACTACACAGCGACGACCTCGTCTCTAAAAAAGCTACGGGGAAACTCTAAGGTCGTTCTTGTAAGCTCTTGTGCGGCGATGCTTCCCTCGTCCTTCCGGAAAAAGGACTGCGAACGGAAGCTTCATCGGCAGAGAGGAGGGAAAAAAACAAACATTTCCAAGAGAAATTCATCAGCTGCTTGCATTCAATGGATTGTTTTCGAGACTCTCAGAGGATCGGAAAGCGCGAGATTGGACGCAGATCGAACGGCACGAATACAATCGGTTACGATGAACCTCCACGCAGGAACACCGAACCGCTGTTTCACTTCGTGTACAGTTTGTTCCATTTGGACAACTAGCAGAACGTGATGAACGTGTGAGTAAGCTGGAAACCCCATGCACACGCGGGGCGGACCGACCGACCGACGTCCGCCATCTCCGAAGAAGGTTGGACGTTTCCCGGGTCACTTCGAAATGGCCTTCCTGCCCAAGGAAGAGCGCTTTTCGCACCGAAAGCTTCCGAGAGAGCCGCCGCAGCAGAGGTTCGGAAGCTGACCACCGAGGCGCCCACAAGACTTCGACAGCGACTTCCTCACCGAGCACACCCCGGTCGAACGGTTTTTCCTTCCTCTGCCACTTGAGTGACAACTGCGATGCGTACATAACTGATTTAGCCCGCTGTGTTTGCGAGCCTTCCACCATTTTGATTTATGGAGTGCATGCTCGGAACCTTGGTTCTCACCGACCTTAATAGTTTTGCTTCAAGTGTTGCATGAAGAGAGAAACTCTCTCCTGTCAGGCGATTGAATAGTAATGGAAAAAAACTCCATTATGCACGACGTTAGTTAAGTTGCGTGAAGGGGCAGTCGAGATTCTCGTATGTATATACAGTGGCAAGCCAGGAGCCCGAAAGAACTGCAGCGAATGTTCCAACTTGTTTCCACACTCATTTGTATGTCAGGTGGATGCTGCAAAAGCCCTCGGAATACCTGTCGTATCACGGGAGGTTGGATTTATTGCTCCTTCCCCCCTTTCTTTCTTTCCTTCCTTTTTTTTTTTTTTTTTTCTCGAGGCGGGGGGGGGGAGGGAGGGAGAAGAATCGGAATTCAAGCCTGCAAAATTACAAAAGAATTACAATGAAACACAGCAGAAGTCAGCCAAGCGGTTCGGTGTGAAGCGTATCCTTGGGGAAGACGAGCCATCAAAGAGGAACCAAAAGGAAAATTCAGACATGCGAAGAGATGCGGTCGAAAAATCCCATAATAAAAAACAACGCGAAAGGACAGCAATCGCGGGTGAAGAATAACCGCTCGCATCCGCTGGATTCCACGCAAGTTTCCGGAAAAGGAGCAGAGGCATCCTCAAGAGTGGAGTAAAAACAAAACGCTCCAGGCTATTTAGGGAGTTGCAAAAAAAAAAAAAAAAAAACTCGGGTGTTCTCGGCTAAGCCACCAACACCGCCCCCCATGGCTTTATGTGCCGACGACTTCCGAGTTGGGTTCGCGTCCACCGCGAGTGAACTCTCGGAGTGGCCTTCTCCGGGCGAACGAGCGTCCCCTTCGGGAACGGGTCCCGATCCCGAAGCAATCCAGGGAGAGCTCACTCCGTGCTTCCGGGAGAATTCAGCTCCCGCCGATTGAGACGTTCGGCCCAGCGACCGTGGCATCGTCCGCTGCCGAAGTGCCGGGACCGCGAGCCCCACACTGGGGTCTGTAACAAAGACCTATCCACCGAAACAACCCAACTGATCCTGTTCTTCCTTTTTCCTTTTTTTTAATTGGGAAGAAGGAGAAAGAGGCACGGCACAGCCCTGAAAGAACGTTTTCCAAACGATCGTGTCGCTTGATGGATGTCGATGGAGCCATTCGATTATCCTGTTGCTGCCAAGAGTTACAAATTGGCTGTCAGCTACGTTTCACAAGATCGACAAAAAAGGAAAAAAAATAAAAAGGGATGTTTTTTTTAGGGGGGAGGGAGGGGCGTTTAAGGATGGGCACCGATAAACACGATGGAGATCACGCGTGCATTCCCGAATGCAGAGCAGGAATTTGGGAATTCCGCTATTCTTCTCACTCGTCCTCATCGGGTCAAAAGTGCTGTGTGTCGCTTGGAAACGGAACATTAAAATTTGCAGCCGTGTCATCGTTCCTCCTGTACACTTGGTGTTTCGGCAAAGTGTCAGGTGCCCTTTTCAAAAGAAAAAAAAAAAACGAGAGTGTACAAATCAATGATTTGTATTTTCTTTTAGCCGCCGCTCGTTCGTTGCAAGGAACGTGAAGATGTGGGCAAATTTCGTAGCGGTTCATGGACACCCACGTGAAAAAAATAGGGGCCCCCGCGCCCCCACGCTGCAAGTCGTCGTTCTGTGTCGTGTCGATCTGTTGGGCCCCTCGAGAAAGGTCGGTGTTCGGGACGATGTTTCCAGGCGATTGCCACGGAGCGGCGATCGCTACAAGCGTACACCGGACGGGAAGTGTACAGGAAAAGAGCAACACTGTAGTCGTGTTACCATGGGTACGCAGATGCAAAGGGAAATCGGTGCGCCTGCTGATGCGCGCACTGAATTTTCATCTTTGAATTCGCGTAACGCTACTTCGAGAAAGAGTGAAAACTTTAACCACCTTTGGTGTACAATAGTGGCGATTCTCACAGTGGCTGGGCAAAAAGCAAAAAAAAAAACACCTTCACGAGTAAACAAAAACAAAAAAAAAGTAACGAAAGGGAGAATTTCAGAATCCTCGGGGGTGAGGAGATTCGTTCCTGGCTGCAGTGTCCGCTTGTAGGCGGGGAAAAAGTGTTCCGGGTCGGAAAAATTCAAAAAGTCGCTGTACGACCACCGGCCATTACCGGAAAGCAAGATGATGTTCCGCAAGAGTCCCTCCGGCACACGGCAAGATGCGAAAAACGTTTCGTGTTTCTTCGGAAAATTAAAGTGTACGTTATTAGCTCGACGGAAGGCGTCATTCTGAAAGGCAATAATTTCCCATGTAAATTTATTGAAGTCAAAAAAGCGGTCTGATAAAAAACACACACACACACATCACTCGTTTTTGGATGCGCAAATTCCGGTTTTGCCAGTCCACTCTTGGTTATGAAAAATTTGCAAGTTTGGAATTCAAACAAGCAACCCCCCTCCCCCCCCAAAAAAAGTAAACCTCTCTCCCCCCCGCTAAGGTGGGTTATCACCGTCGTCATCGTCATCATCATCCGGGAATCATCGAATGCACAGGACGGCGACTTTTCAACAGCGCGCGAACCCATTCGAATTTCTACCACACTGCTTACCTACACCAGAAGGTTGGAAGTGGTCCAAGTGGAACACCACTACTCTCCCTCTGTGCACGTTCGTGTGCCGTCACGGAACGGGGCGGCTCTGCGGCAGATTGGTCAACAGCAAATGTCCGACGTCCCTCGTGCGACGTCGGCTAACACGAGCAGAGGGACCTCAGGAAAGCGCCCATTCGTGCTCTTTCAGCCACTCTCTCTGCGCCCAACACGTCCGAGGAGACTGCTGCCGACATGCACGGGGGAGGGGAGGGGGGGAGGGCATATCCCTCGCCTCAAAGCAGTGATGTCTTTGCTCCCCATTGCTCGGTCTTAGTGACGCTGGGAAGCGGACTGCCTTTAAAACATCCCGCGCTGTCGGTGGCTCATACAGAGAGCACGGTGTGTCGGTATTGTGCGAGGGCGTTGGCGCGAGATAAGTGGCAACCGTGCGGCACTACTTCTAGACAATTCCTCCAATTTCCCGGAGCACTCGGGAGGCAATTTTCGAAATAATGGAGCCCACGTGGAAGTGAAGCGAGCGCATTTCGGAGTGCGCTTCTTCTTCGGAAAGGATTTTTTTTTTTTTTTTCTTTCCCACACTGCCCCTCTCTTCTGTACTGCTTTCTTGTGTACAGGTTTTGTTTTTTTGTTTTTTCTTACTTTTTTTCCCCATTCTTCAGCTGCCGAGAAGATCTGGCATCACTTCGCATCTGAGATTCCAGAAAGAGCCTCCCAACAACTGAGCTAAAAATAAACCCCTGCTACTGTTTATAATGGCCAGCCGGTGTCGGCCCCGCTAGGCATCGTACACTCAAGTGGTCAAGCTATCCACGCGGGACGCGGCGGGCTCGGTCGTTTAATTTGCCCGCGAAGCCTCGCCCCCGAAATCCGACCCAGAGTTCTCGCCGAGCAAGTCCCGTGGACCGATGCCGCCGCCTGCGGCGCGGGTTTCGCTTTCCCGCCATCCAGGGGGCGGACCGATGCCTCGCAGCTCTTCTCGGCTGGATTTTCTGTTTTTTCTTTCCTTCCGCCAGCCCCCTTCCCGGCGCCGTCGTGACGGTCACCTCGCCCGAACCCCCGGCGAGCGAGGTGCCACCGCCGTACTTCCGGTCCATCGCAGGGACCTCAGCGCCGCTCGGTTCCTCGCGTTGCGCAATGCGGCGGCCGCGGCGCTTCCCGCGCGCTCCGTGAAGATTTTCTTTCGGACTCCATTTATCCAGCAGGCTTCCCCGTGATGGCCTCACCTCTGAGGGCTCTGCAAGATGCGGCTCCTCGCCTCCGCCTGGCGAGGGAGCGTCCCCCGAGCGACGCATGCCGCGCAGCATCCGGGAAACCTCCCCGAGCTCCCGGACCGAGCGCGGCGAACCTCCCCAGTGGCACTTGCCGAACACCTCGTGCCGAGATCTTCGGCAAGGTCGGCAACTGGAGTCGTTTTCTCCCCAGCAGAGGCAGTAGGCACCCGTTCCGTCCGCGAGAGGACGACGGCGCAGGAAGCAAGTGCCGCAACCTTTTTCTACGAAATTTTCGCAGGTCTCCTGCGGCTACTGAGGAGTTGTGAGGAGATGGGTGGTTTGTTCCTCTTTTTTCTCCTCATCTGCGTCCAGCCACCTTCCATCCCCCAACTGCTCTTTCGTCGGACCACGTGCGGAGCAGCAGCAAAGGACCCGACTAGCCCAAGAGCATCGAAGTCATCGCACCCGGAGAGCCTCGGCGGTCGCAGCACTGCTCTTGGGGGGTGGGGAGTGAGGTGTCCCGATTGACGACGGATTTTCCAGGAGTGGCTCCGGACAGCGGTGGACAGGATTCGAAATGGAAACCGGTTGACCTCCTTTTCCGCCTGCCGACCTTCTCCGCTCCCTGGAGGACACGTGGTAAGGACTCGCTTCGGCGCTCCAACTCTTCGGGCTTGCTGCGACTCTTCTTGGCAGAAAGCGGGCTGAAGAAAGGCTCTGCAACCATCTGTTGTGTCCGCGCCATGGTGACAGCCCGTCATGTGCTGGGGTCAGGTTCGCGGCGAAGAGAGGTCGCCAGCCCCTCGTGAGGACAGCAACCAGGTGGTCCCATCTTCCAGAAGAAGTCTCCAGGGAGGTCGCCACCGTCCAGAGCAGCTTCTAGGGAAAAAAAGGAACGTCTTCAACCGAAGACCCCACCTCCCCACCCTCCCGTCTTTTTTTTTATTTATTTATTGTCGCCTCCCTCCGTTCCCAACTTCTGGGAAGCCGGGCTTACGTGCCAGTGGTCATCCCCAATGAACTTTTTTGGAGGGGGAATTTCTCGTTTGTGAGGGGACTCTTCTTCCTCTCTTCCTTATAGTTTTTTCTTTTTAAAAAAAAAAAAAAAGAAAAATAAGCGTCCCGGCACCACCGGGTGAAAATCGACCTTCTCCGCGCGGGCCCCATCTGCACCGGAAGGCCCGAAAGCAAACCGCAAGTACCAACGCGCGCTTTCCCTTACGCGAATGTGAGGAGGTACTCGTTAAATTCATTCGACTCGATCCACGCCTTCACCACGTCATCGGCTGCCGCACTTTATCTCTCTGCTCGCAGCAGCTGAGAGCTGGCTCAAGACTCAGAGCGGCGAAGGCGGCAACGGTCTTCTTGAGGGAAAGGTTCGCTCCACGGGTTCGGGGGAGAGCAGACGCCGATGAACGGAGCAAATGAAGAAGGGAAGAGCTCAGAAGTTCCGAAACACTTTCGGTCGCGGCGGCGCCGGCTTGCATCTGTAGACGCGTCCTTTTGAAGTTCGCCTGCCAAGAGCGCCAGTGTTTGTCGGTTGCGAGGACGCCTGCCGTGCGGGACGTGTACGGGACGCCTGCCGTGCGGGACGTGTACGGGACGCCTGCCGTGCGGGACGTGTACGGGACGCCTGCCGTGCGGGACGTGTACGGGACGCCTGCCGTGCGGGACGTGTACGGGACGCCTGCCGTGCGGGACGTGTACGATACGCCTGCCGTGCGGGACGTGTACGGGACGCCTGCCGTACGAGAAGCGGTGTCAGCTTCTGAAGTTGAAAAATGGAGGCGCGTAATTTATGGTCGGACGAACTGCGCAAGCGCGTGCGCACTTCGCCCTCTTCGGCAGCGGTGGAAAAAAAAGAAAAAAAAAAACTTTCTGCCTTCTGTCCTCAGAGCAGCCTCTCCCAAACTTTTCCTACGACGGAACACTTCACAAATCCTGAAATTTTCAACGGCTGTTTTATAGAGTAGGCAGACATCGATAATAAATGAAATGAGGCAAGTAAATGTAAGAGTTAAGAAAACACAACAAACATTCATTTCGGGATTTAATTCTGCGAAACAGAACACATGCAGATAGTGAAAAAAAATGGATAGCATTTTCAATTTTCATGATTTTTCGCGGAACACTTAATTGACCTCAAGCGGAACACCATTGGGATAAAACCTACTTAAACGACGTGTTCGTATGCTTTTCAACTGAGCCACTGAACTGACCACCAAACTGAAATTGTCCACCCCAGCATCGTGCGGCACTGATTTACCGCGTTATACGAGGACTCTCCCAAATTTTTGGGTGAACCGAGTTAAATGATGAACAAGCACTTTTCCTTTTTCCTTCTCGTCTTCAAGTGAATAATAAATATCAACTGTTTTGTTGTTTGGAATGCATTTTTTTTTTTTTTTTACCTTCTATAAATACCATTATACTATCCATAATAAGGCTCGTACGACGCGCTTCCATCGCGTTATACGGAGGCACACTTTGCAGTGTTCAAAAATCGCAATTGTAGCTCACGGAGGCACTTTTGCTTTTTCCGTTCGTGTACAAGCACGCAAGTGTTCTACAAATGTGCACACACCGCACCTTCCCCGTTTTCCAAATGCTTCAACTTTTTCAATGTTTTGCGTTCCCTTTGGTCATTTCGTCCAATAAACGCAGTCGCGCAGAACGCGCAGCCCGCGTCGGAGGTCGTGTGGTTACGGTGGTCTCCGCGCGTGGCACCACGCGTCGTGGGTTCGAATACTCCGAAAGGAATCGACGCAGTGCGTAATGGGTTCCGAGTTCACCCCACAAGATGACGTTGGTTGGCCTACATTCATCCGGGTGCGGCATTGGTAGTGGTGCAAACCTGATGGCCCCGATGAGGACCGGGACAAACGGGAGTCGACCTCCGGGTCCTCCCAGGAATCATGGAGTGGGGAGTCCCCCTTCCGGTTGTGAACGAGCGCATCCCCCATTCCGATGAGACCTTCCGCGTCGCACTGATGGGGTAGGTGTGTCGCCACCACCTCTCCAGAGAGTGCAGAGAAGCGGGCCGATCCCTTCGGGGAAGCTGCGTCCTTCTGAATTTCGGAAGCTTCCCTTCTGGGTTCTCTGCAGAGGAGGAAAACCAGGAGCGAATCCTTTCCGGGTTCCCTTCAGAGAAGAAAGAATGGAGCGGACCCCTACGATGGTCTCTTCGGAGAGAATAAGGAAGGAGGATTTCCTTCCGGATTTCCCTTCGGAGACAACCAGGGTGGAGGTGATCTCCATTTCCGGGGATCCCTCTCCAGGCGAGAGGAACGGAATCCAAGCCCTTCCTGGATTCATAGGACGGATCCCTCTCGGAGTACCCCCTATCTGGAAGAATTACTCACCCTCGGGTGGCGTGAAAACGTGTCGAAGAGCTACGAAGACAGAAAAGAAAGGAATTCCATCTGCTGAGCTTTCTTCATCCTCCCCCCATATGGGCGGTGCTCATGTTCACTGCGCTTCGCTTCCATCTTTCCGCGTGGGTTGGGGGAGACCTCCCTGCCTCCCCCATCCCCCCCATCCGCACGCCGCCTGCTGCACAGCGGCGGCACCGGGCAACTTGGATGTTCGGCACGCGCGCCCCGCGCGTGCTTTCGAGCGCCTCCCGCAGAACAACCACCACAAAGTCAGGAGTAAAAGGCAGCGCAAAGTCGGGAGCATCTGTGGTCCAGCACCACGGATGCTGCGGACGGATGCTTTCGCGGTAATTGATGACCGGTTGATGGCCGCCGCCCGGCGTGACAAACCGCTGCCTTCGCCGCGCTCCCTTCAGGACGACGGACGCGTCCTGCTTTCAGGATGCGAGGCGTGAGGAGGACACGGCGCTGCTTCGTCGTCCTCACGCATCGCTGCCGGAGGAGAACCTTCTGGTGAGCCGGGCGCTGTCCAAGCTCTCCGGAGCGGCGTCCTCATCGAACGTTCCGCTCGCCCAGAAGGAGCAGTTTGCGAGTTCCTTCGTCGATTCTTCCGCAAGGAGGAGCTGCAGAGCGGTGGGTGGTGTGGACGGGACACGCCAGGTGACCGGGGATGCCAATCGTGGTAACCGACAGAGCACCGGCGCCTGGACTCCCCGCGAGCGGCCGGTGCCGGGAGCGGAACCGCGGCGAGGTGCACGGGAAGATGGGAAGATTTCCGGAGGGATGGCGGGGGAGGGAAGCAAAAAACAGAAAAGAAAGAAAGCACCGGTCCGGTGGAGGAACACGCTGAAACTTGGAAGAAGAGATAATAATGGACCTTAACCGCCTCACCTCGGTCGTTTTGTTTTCGCCTCTCGTTCCGGTAATCGTCGTCCGATTGTTCGAGTGGCTTCGTTCTCCTGCAAAAGTGCCCATTTGCAGTGGTTTGAGCTGCCACGGAACATGATGTCGAAAACGGCTTTGCTGAGAGTTTCGCACCATATGATGAACCATTAACGAGCGCCTTTGTGACGGAGCTCTTGGGCACTAAATAATCCTGAATTTGATGTTTAAATCATCTTGAATTTGATGTCGAACCATGTTGAATTTAAATTTTGAATCATCTTGAATTTGATGTTTGGGTCATCTTGAATCGAATTTCGAGTTTGTTTCTTATCGCGGGAGCCTGGCAGCATTGTAGCCTACTTCTCCGGATGCGTCCACGTTTATTTATAGATCAGTCGCTACATTGTTGGCGCTTCCTGCATGGAACTCCGCTGCTGGTGAATAGCCGATTCCCGTTTTCGCAAACCGCGCTTATGTGGTATTCAGCAATCGCGCTATGGACTCCCGTGAGCCGCGCCATTGAGATCATTTGGCACTGTTTTTGTCTGACAGTTTGAAAACGCTCTGTCAATCCGAAACGTACCTTGATTCCAAGTGTCGCTATCCAAAGATTTCTGTGGTGATATAATTTTTTTTTTTTTTGTTCCTGCTCTTGTGTGCCGTCTTTTGAACACGCTCTGTTGTGTTCCGTGCCTTTGTTCCGGGACAGACCAATATTTCCCTATTCCCCCCTCGACTAATCATCGAGCCAAGGTAGCCCATTGATATTCTAGTATTGTGACTGTGTATCCGAAGTTTCGTATGCTATACGTTTGTATATTTGAGCAGCTGCGTATTGCCTAAAAACAATAAGGAAGGAAGAAATTTGGAGCACGACTGTTAAGCGGAGTGAATTTGCTTAACAGGAGCTGATCGATGAGAGAGAGAGAGAGAGGGGGTGCTTTCCTATGAGGACGTGGAAGTCCTGTTTTCCGCCTCCCTCTGGAGTTCCGGCATGCAGATAGGTTTCCATGCCTTTGTCCGCCGCAGATGCCTCCTGCACCACTGCAATGGATGGAGGGCAGGTCACTTTTGCAACCAAACCGCAGAGGCTGAGGGATTTTCCTTGCAGCGATCTCTTCAAACTTTGGACCTACGACACGTCCTGAAAGTGTCGCACGCAAATTAGCGAGCAGGTCATGCCTCCTGTGGAAATTTGATTTATGCGCTTGTCGGTACTTTCTTTCTTTGTTTTTTTTTTTAGCGATATAAAGAAACACGTAATTCCGTAGTTCTCATCTTCGAAGGCTTAGAAGGTGCCCCCGCCTTCAGTTACTCTTCACACGGCTTGCGAGGCGTTCATTCATTGCGTTGATCTGGAGCGAGTTTCAGATGCTTGCAAGACCTCTATACGCCTGCGATGCTTTGCGAGAAGATATCTGCGTGTGCTTCTCCGTCGACATGTCTTTCCTGTTTTGCATAATGTATTCCGTTTCGTTTCTTCGTGTGTGTGTGTGTGTGTTTTCCCAGCTCCTGCGTGAATCATTGACGTCTTGTTTTCCGTGGCGCTGATATCAAAACTGCCATTGATTCCTCACGTTAACCTTTTTTTTTTAAAAAATAAAAATAAAAAATAAGCAAGCAGTCTTGATTTAGCTGTACTTATTTCGCCTGTAAGAATGTATATCTCATATGTAAAAGAGCACACGTTGAGCGTTTCCTGGTGCTTAGTGAAGTCTCACTTTTTAGCTGCTGGAGGAGGGGGAGGACAAGGGGGCATTCGAGCTGTCACACTGTACAGGACATTAACTTTTTTTTTTTTTTTTAAACACTCGAAAACCTGTAATCCCGAGGTTTCAGCATTGGTGAGTGCAATCCGGAAGCTGGAATCGAACCACCTCACGCTGTAGATCTTTTCAACCCTTTGGTTTCCAGCGGTTCTCGTGGGATTGACTCTACTTTGTGTGGTGTGAGTTTATTGGGTCACCCCTCCATAAGCTGAATAGTGTGCCCTCCCAAACTTTTGAACACGTAAAGTCAGTCCATCATGGAAGCATGCAGTAAAGCTACTCTTCCGTGTCACCCCTCCGAGGATTCGTGGATTGCGTGCTCTTCTACCACCTCGAATGCCATCACCGTGATGGGAGGTACACTGTGGCCACCAGTGAAGCACAGAGTCTGGTGTAGCAGCTCCTGAGGGTGGAGGAAAGTAGGAAGGTACTTACATGTTCAGATGTCTTTATCTTGTACCTGGTGCGATCATCTATTCAGGTGTGAGTCTGGATTCGAAGGCAGTCCGAAAAGCATGTCCTTATGATGACAATTCTCTACCACCATCGTTCCAAAAAACTCGGTGATGACGCTGGGTCTATCAAAGGTTCTTTTGGAAAGACAGGAATTTATGGAAACGAGGCAGTGAGTTTAGAAATGTGTTGGGTTCCAGACATCAGTTAGACAAAGGGCGACAAAAGCTTCCCATCCTCAAACCGGGGTCTAAAATTCAGCATCTTGTTTTCTGCAGACGCTTCCCATGAACGTCCGTTGCTGTGAGACGCTTACAGAAGATAATCGGATTTTGTTTCGAAACTTATGTTTCTGTTGTTAACGAAACAGTGAGTCAATGAATGGTCGCTGGGATACAACTGGGATTCTTTCCAAGAGAAGCCTCTGCGAACCCGAAGCCGCATCCCTTTTTGTCATCGTCATTTGCTGACTGTGACCTTTGCCCCACCTTCCCAACAGCATTCACTTGACCCTCCGCTGACGGTTCACTTGTTGGGATGTTTCCGAGTTGCTGTTGCTACGCATCCGTTGCAACTTTGTCTTCACCAGTGCATCGCCGTGTGCGTCTTGAATTTATCAATCGAAGAGATCTCACGTGATCGCATTAACATGCTCAGATAGCGAAGACAAAAAGTCGCCCGCCCTTCCTCCGAAGCAGCTCAACGTCGCAGCCTCTTCGTCTCTTAGCACAGCGAGAGCAAGAGCGCGTGCCCAAGGCGGACCTACTCCTCTGCTGCACGCTCAACACGTAGGCCAGTGCGCTATCCTCTAAGGACCATCAGTTCGAGTAGGCTCTTCTTCTTCTTGAAATGCTCTCCCGGAACCGACTCGGCTTTGGTACGCGCGGGATGAAGCTCGTGTGGAGCCTTTCTTCCCTCTCGATCCTCGCGCCGAGCGTTTTCGCGGCGCCTTCCGGCGGAGCCGAGGGTTCCTCTGCGCGGCGCAGCTCCTCCGCTCGGGCGGGGTCCTCGCCGCTTCTCTGCCAGAATCCCTCCTCTTCCGGAGCTGGGAGATGGTAACTCCCCACGCGCGGATGCCCCGACGATCCCGAATCCCCCCGCTCGGTGCTACGAAAGATGGACGGACAAACGTCCGAGGATTTCGCGCGCATCGCAGTAAGTGGAAATTCCGACGCTGCTAATGAATTACCACTTCGAATGCAGTAATCCCCGTGTCGAATGGGAAATGAATTTCCTTTTATGTACGCCATCAGTTTCGTACGTGCTTGCTCCGGGGTGCCTCATCGTCCAATCATCCGGAGGGAAATCTGTATATTTTTTCCGTCTCTGAGAGAAGAATCCATCTGTCTTGCGCCGATCTTTCTGAGAGTCTGCGCTGCGCCCCGTTGAGGCCGCGGTGTTTGCTTGTGGAGAACTGAGATTTCCTCTGCTTTTTTTCTTTTTCAATTTCCAGATCACGGGCATTAGCATTAACTGAATCCTCAGCAAGACTGGGATTATTTCTGTATAGACCTTTAAATTGTACCACGAAGGGCATGGAACTCGCAGCTTGCAGTCTGGATTTTTTTTTTCTTTCCATCGTTTTGAAATATTGGGTTCCGATTTTTTTATTTCGTCCATGGTGTTCATATGTAGATATTAATCAGTTCTTTTATATGTTTTTCGAGAATACATTAACCTCTGCATCCATCATCGTTGCCATGCAGTTGTCAATAGGGCGAATCCATTCTGTTTGAGGATTGAATAGTATCATCTTAATTTATGAAAAAGCGCCAAGAGCAAACATTTTTATTGCTTTTTTCCCGGCGTTTGTGTCACTCAGTACGATTTCTCCTTTGGGATATTTCATATGTTGACGGATGAACAGCTGTCCACCTATTAACAAGAGCATTTAAATTGCTGTGCTGCTCTTATTTAAACTTCCTTTTTTTTTTTTTTTCCTTCCTTCCTTTTTCTTTGAGACAAATGAAAATTAAAAAGGCACATCCAATTCTGCTTTGAGGTTTATCCACGACTGTTCCGGCAAGCAACTCGAAGCGGTCTTGAAAGGGAGGGAGATTTCGTTCGCAAAAGTTTTCCCCTTTCTCTTGAATTTCCCACCCATGTAGGCACCGGTCAAGGTGAGGGAGAGCGGCTGGCATATGCCATCACCTCGCTCTCGTCTTTCCCGTTCAGTGGTCCTCGGAAGCTTGAGGCAGAAGAGTGCGAAAGGATCTTCGCGATGCGACAGCGGCAGCTCTCGAACATCCTTCAGGAGGAGAGCGTCGCCGTGATCCTCAAAAGCCATTCTCTTGGCCATTCGGAGGAACACGTAACTTTCACGAAACCAGCTTCTCAGAGCTTATGGTCTCCGGAGACCCCGACGTCGTTGCATTTTAATGCAGGCCGGGCATCAGCGAGCTGCGATATTACCTCCGGAGTTCACATTTCAGCATAAATCCGATTCGGGTTCGTCTGCAAAGTTCGATATTGTATGATATATTGTACAGTTAACTTCGTTAGCTGGTTGTAATGCCTCTTTTGTTGACACCCCAGGTTATTCGAGACCTGAATGTTGACTTTCTATTAAGGGCAACTGCTTCACCGAACCCTCTGCGAAAACTCCAGGGTTTTCTTTAATGGTTTTTGCATCTTCATAAACGCCAAGCCATTTCGTGTTTTGTCGAACAAGGTTCCTCCGAATTCGTTACCCGCGCCTGGCGCTGCATTTCTTAGCTGCTTTCATGCAGCGTGCGCGACAGACGTGCATTTCTTTGCGAAATGCCGTGCGAGTCCATCCGAGTCCTTTTCGGCGAGGCGTTGGATTCTTCCGTACGACGTTGAGCACTCTTCGACGGATCCGCGCCACCACTTGGTGGTGCTTACTGCGCTTCGGCCATCCTCCGACGCGTCGAAAGGACGGATCCCTCTTATAGTCGTTTAGGGCGATTTCTCGAAGCAGGCAAAACGGGGGCATCTGTTTCGCGCAGAATCCACTTCTTGGGCGTGCAGCAGCAGTGACGCACTGTATGGCGAGTTGGTTTCTTTACATCCATTCGAGGGCATCGCAGTTCTTCGCCTCTAACGTTGAAGTCACGTACAGCTGCTGGGGTCCTCTCGCTGCGATGCACGCCTCGAACACGAGTCACACTATCCACACGGAATGCACCGTTCCTTTCATTTTGTCAAAACGCGCTTCTTGCCTCTTGTCGCCGATGAGTTTTCCTGCCTGTACACTATTTCGTGTTTCGTCCTATTCGTGCTTAACCACGCACCCTCCAGTGCACGTAATTCGGAAGGCTGCTAAGAGACGGATTGCACCAAGCGGCCACTGATCCGGTAAAACACGTGGCGTATCGAAGTTCGAGGCTCCCGAAGCAGCGGTTTGCGTTCGAACGGTGGCTCCTGTCCTTTCGTGTGCCGCCAAAAGAGGGGAAAAGTCTTTCGTCCGCTTACGGTTCTCGATTACCGGAACGTCCAAGGCGTCTCAGGAGCTGTTCTCCCGTTTCTTCCCCCAGGAATCGCCCCTTCCGGGAGCAGCGCATGATGGATCCCGTCTTAAGACAGAGTAACTGCCGGCAGGCAGGCAGAACGAAGATGGTTTTTTGCAAGAGTACTGGGGCTCCCACTTCACCTGGTACGCGATCTCGGTAAAAAAACGAGCGTCAGCATTCCATTTGGAGGCTCCTCGATGCCTTTTCCGTTTTGCAAAGGAAATCGAAAGTGTGCCAAATGAAGTAACGCATGCTGAAAGGGTGGTCGATGCTCACCACCGTTTCATGCGAAATGCTTTGATAAAACGAAAGACGATGTGATAGCTATTGACTAATTGAATCTCACTGTGATATGTGTATTACGTACATGTTTTCTGCAAATCGATAATTCGCTTTAAAAATAACAACAACATCTATCACGCAACATCTATTACTTCGGTGGCACAAGAAATACGCAGCACCTGGTGATCTGAAAATTACCGTTGAAACAGAGGGTCCAACGAGTTTTACACACACACACACACGATGCTTTTAGTTGTCAGAGGGCAGCTCGAAGGGGTGGGCGAGGAGGGCAGCTCGAAGGAGTAGGGATGTCTGCAAAAGGTGGCGGCCACATCCAGTGCTGATCGTTTATGCATTCATCATCTCTACCGTTTCTTTGTGTATTCGGCGTTTTGTTTTTTTTTTTTTCCTCAGCGCGAGTGTCCTGTGCCCTTAGGCGTTTTCTCGTATTTCCTAATAGCCCCAGCTTAGATTTTCAGATTTCCACATGGCAGCAGCGATCGGATCTGATGAGCAATCTAATCGAGTTTGCCTTCTGCAGTATCTGAGTAGCTGGGTGTTCCATAAGCTCTATTTTGCTTAATACGTCTAAATACTTTTCCATCCTCGCGTCAAGATATTTTTGTTTGAACTATCCTCTTTCTGTCTTTCATCCATTCCTCCTGCCCTCCCCTCGATATTTCCTTCTCTTTCAAGTCCGTTGTTGATTTCGATCACAGTCAGAACTGGAAATTGCTTAATCTGAAAGAATCTATCATATTGCATTCTGGGTCTGTCATGATAATTGGATTGGAGTCGTATCATTAGACTCGTGATTTCTCATAGAAATTTGGAAAGCGTGTTTCCGACTCATACGTATTCATTGGTCACCCAAATCGGTAGGACACTACGGATAATTGCAAAGGAGAGGGAATGCTGGGCGAGTGGCGCGTCCTTGCAGCTCCCCGAATGCATCAGCTCGTTATCAGAGTTCATTTAGACCAGTTCTTCTCTTTTATCTGCAGCATCCAGAGTGCCGATCGGCGATGTTTTCAGTCGTGTGTAACTCGCGCCATTACCGTGATTCCGCCACATCGTAAGGAGCATCCCTTTGTAAATTACATCTTCCAGCTGTACACCGGTTTTCCCTTTTTTTTTTTTTTGAAAAAAATAAAAATACGGCGAGCGTGCAAACTGCAAACTGGCGTAGATTTCTCCGTATTGTGGAGACAGCCGATTCTAAATTTGCGATCCGCGCGCTGACTAGTAAGCTCTCTGGGAATGTCCGGAGGTTCGCAGCATCCCTGTCCAGTGTTTTCACCGTGAACAGGGTTCGCCGGTCCGGCATGCGCGCGCGTTGAGTACATTTGAATTCCGAGTTGTACACGGCGAATTTGGTTGCCTCCTGGAACGGCAGATGGCAGTGGTCCGTCGCCTCGCTCATTCATGAGCGCTCGTTTCCCATCAGGTTGTTGAGGAATACAAATCCCTTGTGACAGTTGTGATGTCCTTTTGGACGTTTTGACGCCGTCAGTCTTTAAGCACGGCTTTCCTTGAGGGAAGAATGCTCTTCATTTCTAAATTTAGTAAGCTTTAGGAAGATTTTACGTAAAATAAATTATTCGGTAGCAAATAAATCTCTCAGATACGGACTGTTTATCGCTCAAGTTGCCACAGCACATTGAGCGGGTTTCCTTTGCTTTTTCAGGTTCCTTATTATTATTATTATTATTATTAATGCCAGTGCCAATGTCCTTTACTCATCTTGGGAATTCCAGAACACTTTCCGAGTGTGTGCTTCTTTTATCGTGTTTTTCTGGATTGTTTTGGACCCCACGATCTCACATTTCATCCAGACAGGTCCTCCTCACTATGGTTCTCGCAGCTTTCCTTCGTCTGCACCGCGCAATGCAGGGTTTCCACGGAGGCTGTGGTGATGCTCTTCTTAACTCGGAGCCAAACCTCCATCATCTCGACGTCGTTTCGTGTCGTTTCGAGACGATGAAAACGAAGTGATCGGATGGTGCTGACGGAGACAGTCATCTTTTCACCTCAGCAGCAGCTGAGATGCAAAGGCGACTCATCAGTGGATGGCTGGATGATTTATGGGGTTTCGTCGGTGCCTTCAGTTAGCTTTCTACTTCTGAGGATGAAAGGCGCTCCTTTGACCTTTCTATTGATATGGGAGGGAAGTTTTCTGACAAGGAGTCCGGGACCAACAGGCATGTGCGGCTGCTAGGAGAAACCTCGAATCTTCCTTCTTCCTCTGCAAACTAAGCGCCATCTTCCTTATTCTCTCCAGGGAGAAATGCACGCATGCTTGCTGCCACAAGAAAAAGGTTTGCGTGTCCTGCGGTCGCCAGCCGCGTGGTTCTGTGCAGACGTGTTGGTTTTGCGTGTAGATGTCTCATTCAGTTGAGGAAGAAGAGAGGAAGCGGCAAGATGCGACTGAAGAAGAGAAAGAGAGAGAGAGAAAAAAAAAAAAACGCATCCAAAAACCTTAAGGAGGCTCGAAGCTTTCGTAATCAAAGATGGGCCACTCGAGCCCTGGACCGAGAGCGTGGCTTCCGCTGTGGAATTTTACGAATGTGGCGGAAGGAATAGTGAGGAATGGTGGAGCCGATCAAGTGACCATAGCAGCACCGACTTCAAAACCCAATTGGTCAATGTGAATAACAGAAGGCTTCTTAATGGGGGACACCGGCCAAAAAGGGGGGAGGGGGCGATTTGGGGGCATCGGGTATCGGAGGGGTCATCCTTTGGTGAAGTTCGGGAATGGTCAGGCATAGCATCACGACTGCGCTCGATCAGGGAGCCGTATCTGAAGTCGCGAAGACGCCCACCCCACACCTGCGGTTTCCTTAGTTTGGTTCACAGCAGCAGACCACCGTCTCGGCCTGCTACAAGCTTGGCTTCGCTGGGAGATGGATGCACTGCCGGCTTCCATCCATCACGAAAACATCTGCCTGGGGATGCTGGGAAAGCTCGTTTTTTCCGTGTTATTCGTGGGGGGAAGACGAGGAGGTAAAGATTGACGACGTCAGGCGGAAGTCCGCGAATTGCCCGAGGAATCGGAAAGCATTGCGGGGAGCACGTGGTCGGCCTAATCCAGAGGTCCTCCACAATCGACTCACGGGTAGAGGCAAAGAGCTGACGCCCTAGGCGTCGATGCCATTAGACGGGAGGAACAATGCATGGAGCTGCTCATCGTGGTCACTCGGAAGACGCCCATTATTGCCTTGGGCTCCCGGCGGAAATGCTTTCTCATGTCCCGTCTTCACCCGTCCTCGTCTAATCGGCAAGTCGGAGCTCGACAATCGGAGGAAGGAACACCGACCCTTCTGAAGGGTCTCCTAGATCAAGGCTTTCGGAAATCCGACCCCTTCCAAGGGAAAAGAGGAGCCGGGTCTCATACGAAAAGGAAGTCCTCGGGCGGAGATTCGCCCACAGGACCATTGACGGGGAATTTCGGGGAATTTCGCGTGCGTCACTAAGATAAAAGACCTGTCCGCGAGTCAGATGCTTTCACGGGAAGAATACTGCCGTCCTTTTGCTCACTCGGAGCGGTACTGGAGCTACTCCGGAACCTGCAGCTTCCGGAATGCTCCGGCCTCGGTGCTGACAAATGCAACATCAGACCTTTCCCGTCTAGCAGAGAGCGACTGCAATTCACAGACCGGGGAGGATTCATTCATGGCAGCGCGACTCGACCTTCTGCCTCTGCCTCTGGATCGCCTATCGGTGATGACTCTGGTCTCCGGGACATAAAGCGTGGAGGGTGCACGATGCAACTAGGCAATGATCAAGGAGACGCACGACGAGCTGGTGACCTAAGGGAGCAGGGGCTACCCTGAAGCACTAGGAGTCGGTGGTCTCGAAGCTGAAGACAGATCCAGGGCGAAGGGGAGGTGATCGTACTGGGCATCCCTTGCCCCTGAGAACACTACACTTTGATACCACCTTGCCTCTTTGGTTGAGTACTCATCATCGGGAGAGGCAGGGCAGGAGGAGGAGAGCAGGTGTCAAGGATTCGCTCTCCACATCACCTTCAGGGAGGTATCGGGAGAACAATCGCGGCAGCAGCTCTGAGATCTTGGGATTCGAGAAACGATGAAATACCAGGGATGCTGAAAACTCGTGAGAAACTCGGAAGAAGCACATCAGAAAAGAGGTGGTGTGCTCGACAATGCAGTGTTCCCGTGATGTGTACTGGAAGCATCCAGTGAGTCACTGCCTATGATCTAATACCTTACAGAAACTGCACAAGTTAGAGGGAAGAGAGAAGCGAAGAAGGTGGTGGAAAAGCATCCCTCCACTTCTTTATGCCTGCCTGTTTTGTTTTTGTTTTCTAAATTCTTGTATGCACAGACTTTGCGCTTTGGCGGGAAGAATGTCGCTGATGGTCTGCTGTCTGGAGCCATGCGAGCGGTGTTTCGGCGCTTGCAGGCGCCGGAGACCAAGAGCCGGCTGGTGGTCTCGGAGTCGTTGCTTTCGTCTGCTCGATCGGGAAGACTGGTTCGGGAAAAGAGTGCAGCTCCCTCTCACGGATGGGCGGGAGAGAAGAAAAAAAAAAACCCTGGCGGCGTCTTTAATGAGTCCTTCGTCCCCCTCTCACGGTTGGAAGCAACCAGGGATACGGTTCGGCTGCGCTCGGAACTCCTTCCTGGTAGAGGTTTCACTCGCGGTGAGGGGGAACTTTGCCGGCGTTCGCAGAGCGCTGCAGCTGCTTTGTCCCGAAAATTCCCGAGGCGCGCGCTCCGCCTGCGATCTGACAGGGACCACGGCCGGGGCGGGGCAGCCGCCCACCGCATATCGAGAGCCTGCCCTCTGCTCAACGCCGGCTTCCTGCTACCGCGACTGCGCCGAGCTCTCCTCGCCGAGGAAGGAGAGCGCTTCGTTCGGAGCATCTGAGATCCCGGAGGGGAACCGGAGCGGCTCTCGAGTTCCTGCCGAAGGAGATCGAAAAACACCACAGCGGGACGCGTCTTGGATCGACAGTGCTGACAAGGATGCGGCGGTCCCTCCAGCAGGCAAGCTCTTTCGTCGGCCATTTCGGCTAAGATCAAAGAGCGGCAGGCTGCTCGCATGCTCCCCGCGAAACTCCCCCCCCCCGCCCGGTTCTGCAGGACGAAAGATGGATCCCGGTGTAGTCCGGGATGCGCTCCCGTATCCCGAACCGCGAGGGGACCGCGGTCGCGGTTGGCTCCGCGTTCCTCGCAGGCTGCGGCTCGCGGCACCGTCTCGTACCTGCGCCACGGGGCGGGCAGACTACACGCATCGCGCCACGGGGCGGACGAAGAGCAGGAACCGGGAAGCGCTGAAGGCGAAAACGGGAAATCGTGCAAGTTCAGAACTGCTTTCGGGGGCGCCGTGACAATCCGCCAGTCATTCTGTAAGGCTTTCAAAAAAAGAAAAAAAAGAGTTCGACTTTTCGCGCCTTTTGATCTCGTGCGCTCGCAGCCCGGAAGGGTCGGCAGACATCGGAAGAACAAAAGGACGTTCACGGTACTTAACCTGAGTCTCCGGTTGTCCCGTCGGCATCTTTTTCTGATTCCCATTCCATACTGCGCAGCATGGCATTCCATGGTGACTGCTGCTGAGCGCCCATTTGCTCTTCCATGTGGCGCAAGGACGTGCAGGTGTTTCGTCCGGCAAACGTGCGCTCTCTCAACTTCTCAAGCGCTTCTTCGAGTTTTTGAATTTCCCGTATCTCTTTGAGCAGTTTGGCCGTGGGATGGACGATTCCCGATACGTCCACCGATCTCGCACAGGCCAGAAGTGGACACGTTCCAGCAATGCGGCGGCCATGTCGGAAGCGCGCCCGCTCCGCGCCCCTTACGTCATTCCCATTAGCGAAAGTTCCTTGCAATTGCTTCCTCAGAACTTCCCTTCCAAGCGCCACGCGTTTTCCTTGCGATAAGTTTCCCGTGCGAACTTCGCAAGGTCACTCCACGCTGCGAACACTTGGAATTACAGACCATCAGAACCGAATGTTTTCTGCATCTTCCACAATCCTTCCGCGCCGATGCAGTAACAGAGATGCGAGCATCCTCTGTAAGGCGGCAGTTGTTAAGAGGAACCAAACTCGTATCTTCCAGCTGGAACCGCACAGCGTTTCTTATCCACTGCATCACTGGAAACCGTGTTCCCAAGCATTCAGGGAGCTCTCCCTCGATCCCTGGAAGTCCTCCACGCCGCGAGCTCACGTAGGTGACGTTCCAGCATGAGAAATATTCCTCCATCCCACTACTTCACATACGGTGCCTTCAACATCTGGCACCAGGATGTAAGGTGCGATCACCCACATTCGAATCAAGATGAGGACCAGATTGGAAGGATGCAGAAAAAAATACTCGCTATCCTCATGTTCTTCAGGCACAGCGGAAAGAAACGAAGCGCAAGGTCATTTTAAGTATAAAGTTAATCATCTGTAAAAATATATCTTTATGTATTGTCTGTGAATACTTGTATGTATGTCTTTACGGGCATATGGGCGTAAGTGTGTGTTTACGAGAAATGTAATTTCGTATTGGCATTTTGCTCTCCTCATTGCGTGCTGCTCTCGATGAAGAGAGGCGATCCTGCCGGGAACGAGAGCGAGCATCTTCTTGGAAGAGATGGGCGCCGTTCCGGATGCGGTTGCGGATGGTTCCGGATGCGATGAAAATCCAATTGACTCCGACGTGGACGAGACTCGGATTTTATGGAACCGTCGCGTCCACGAGAGGATCACCCCATCCGATCTGACCCTTCGACTGCTTCCATCCTTCATCTCGCCCCAGGTCGCCTCCGTATCGCATGTTCACTGCGCTTCGCTTCCATCTTTCCGCGTGGGTTGGGGGAGACCTCCCTGCCTCCCCCATCCCCCCCATCCGCACGCCGCCTGCTGCACAGCGGCGGCACCGGGCAACTTGGATGTTCGGCACGCGCGGGGCGCGCGTGCTTTCGAGCGCCTCCCGCAGAACAACCACCACAAAGTCAGGAGTAAAAGGCAGCGCAAAGTCGGGAGCATCTGTGGTCCAGCACCACGGATGCTGCGGACGGATGCTTTCGCGGTAATTGATGACCGGTTGATGGCCGCCGCCCGGCGTGACAAATCGCTGCCTTCGCCGCGCTCCCTTCAGGACGACGGACGCGTCCTGCTTTCAGGATGCGAGGCGTGAGGAGGACACGGCGCTGCTTCGTCGTCCTCACGCATCGCTGCCGGAGGAGAACCATCTGGTGAGCCGGGCGCTGTCCAAGCTCTCCGGAGCGGCGTCCTCATCGAACGTTCCGCTCGCCCAGAAGGAGCAGTTTGCGAGTTCCTTCGTCGATTCTTCCGCAAGGAGGAGCTGCAGAGCGGTGGGTGGTGTGGACGGGACACGCCAGGTGACCGGGGATGCCAATCGTGGTAACCGACAGAGCACCGGCGCCTGGACTCCCCGCGAGCGGCCGGTGCCGGGAGCGGAACCGCGGCGAGGTGCACGGGAAGATGGGAAGATTTCCGGAGGGATGGCGGGGGAGGGAAGCAAAAAACAGAAAAGAAAGAAAGCACCGGTCCGGTGGAGGAACACGCTGAAACTTGGAAGAAGAGATAATAATGGACCTTAACCGCCTCACCTCGGTCGTTTTGTTTTCGCCTCTCGTTCCGGTAATCGTCGTCCGATTGTTCGAGTGGCTTCGTTCTCCTGCAAAAGTGCCCATTTGCAGTGGTTTGAGCTGCCACGGAACATGATGTCGAAAACGCTTTGCTGAGAGTTTCGCACCATATGATGAACCATTAACGAGCGCCTTTGTGACACTGGATAATCCTGAATTCAATGTTTGAATCATTTTGAATCTGATGCCGAACCATCTTGAATTTAATGTTTGAGTCATCTTGAATTGAATTTCGAATTTGATGTTTCTTATCGTGGGAGTCTGGCAGCACTGTAGCCTACTTTTCCGGATGCGTCCACGTTTATTTATAGATCAGTCGCTACATTGTTGGAGTTTTCTGCACAGGATGCTGATAACATGTTCAATTTAATGTTCAATCCTCTTGAATTCAATGTTTGAAGCATCCTCCATTTTATCTTGAATTTCATATCGAATCATCTTGAATTGAAGGTTTGAATCATTTTGAATTTTTCCTTGAATTTAATGTTGAATGTTTCGTAAATTCACTGTTTGAATCGTCTTCAACTTTACCTTGAATTCAGGAATTTGACGGATTTGAAGGTGAGAGGGGCGCGACGCTGGCAAGCATGGACCGCACAAAGAAACGGCCGGGTTCCCTAGGAGGCTTGGGGCATGGTGAAGAGACGTCACCGCGGACTAGTGACACCTGGTCCTTCGAGCCCAGTGGCAGGATGGGTCAAGTGGCGAAATGGCAGCAGCTATTCCTTTTTGAGTTTGTGTCAGCGGAGGGTGGCGGGATTTTTCACTCCCGCCATCTTTTCCCGGACTGGCGCCATCCCGCCGCCGGTCCGGATTGTTCCCGTGGGTTTCGTTTCTTCGGCCTTCGCTTTCTTCGGCGGGAGCCCCCCTTTCCCGAGGAGTCAACGCCAGGTTACTAACGCACCTGCTCCTTGCGAACGGGGGGCCGTCCCCAGACGAGATGACGCCAGCTTTTCTCCGCGGAAGAGGGCGAAATGATGCCGCGGGCAACGACGGGCTTCCGAACAAGTTTTCGGGGCCGCGGGTTCCTGGAGAGACGCCGTCCACCTGCAGCAGTAGCCTCCAGCCTTCTGGACCGTTCTGTGCGGAGCGCGCGGCGTCGAGGCGACCGGAAGTAGGCAGCCTCTTGGGAGTCGGCAGGGGGCCTTCCAAGCTCGTGGGTCCGTCCTGAAGTCTGTGTGGGGATCTGCCCACGGACATCCTGCCGAAGATGCGGAAACGCGAGGTCGGGAGGAAGGAATGGGAGGGGGAGCTGGCTCAGTCTCGATCAACCTCTGGAGCAGCTCCCTTCATCCTGAGATTAGCGCCACCTCCCCGGAGCAGAAGGTTGCCGGAGGCAATGCGTCCCGGCCTGCGAGCGCCCTCGAATGAGAGGTCGTGGGGGAAGAGTGGCGTCCCATCCCGCGCCCTTTCGCCCGGTCCTCCCGGGGACTCGGGCAGGGGAGGAGGAGCGGAGCAGGGCGCGTCCACCGGCCGAAGCAGCGCCGGCGCCACCTCGAGAGCACCTCATCCCCCTCGGCATCCTACCGATCACAACTTTCCCAGTTCCCGGGACCTGGCGCTCGGCAGGTCGTCGAGGAAACCGCCATGGTCCCCGAGAACGATCTCCGCGCGCGACGGAGACGTCAGAAACTCTCCGTGGATCCGGAAGTGCCTCTTTCCCTCGCCGGAGATGCGCTGGTGGCGCGTGCTCTCGCGAGACAGGGAGGCGCCATCGCCGGGCAACCAAGCAGGGTTAGGAGGAACGAAGGAAGGGACTCGTCCGTCCCTGGTTCCCCTCCCCGTTCTTCCATACAGGAAGCACGGGTCCGGAAGCTCAAGGAGCCAACGGCGCCGTGTGGAAAGGCCACCGCCTCCGGATCTCACCTGCTGGGTCTCCGCGCGCCCCGGAGCAGCCGCCTCCCGGCCGTCCTCTTTGGAAATGCACGCCGGAGCCATCCCTCAGCCGGCGGCGCCGCCCCACGCCGAGGCAGACGGCGCAGGAGGCGAGGGCGGAGCGTTTTGCTCCCCCCCTTCGAAGTGAAGCCCATCCGGCCCATTTCTTTCGAGGGGCGGGGGCAGCGCTGGGATTTCCTTTCTTTCCTCCCTCCCTGGTCAGCGGGCGAAGAGCGCTCCCCGTGGCGATGGCAACCGAAACTCCCCTCGTCGCAGCCACCCCTCCGGTCGCCCTTTCCGGAGGTCCCCCGTCGTCAGTGACTGGTCAGCTGCTCGTCACCTCCCTCATTCTGTTGGCACTACCCTTGAGGAGGAAGAGGAGGGGGAGGAGGAGAGGAAGGTAGAAGGAAGAGAAAGTAAAGAGGAAAGTGGGGGTGACGAAGGAGCAACGAGGTGGCAGCAGCTGAGTGGTCGACCCAGTCCATGGAAAAGACGGCGACGAAGAATCAGAAGGTGACAACGAAGATGGCGACGATGAAACGCTGCAACGACCGCGAAGGCGACGACGAAGAATGAGAACAAGAAGGTGACGACGACGCAGCAGACGGCGAAGACAAGGAAGAACGCGACGCCGAAGGTCGCGGAGGAGCAGGTGGTGCCAACAACGACCGAGAAGAGCACGGGGACGACAACCTTGGAGACAACGGCGGAGTAGCCGACACTGAGAACCACAAAGACGATGACGCGGAGGGCGACGAAGAACACGATAGAGAAGACGACGACGAAGACGTCGGAAAGGAAGAAGGAGGTGACGACGAGGAGGAAAAATCTCCGCTCGCTCTCCCTGACGTCCTGAGGACAGCGGAAAGAGGAACGGCCGTGTCGCTTCCATCCAGCGAGTACGGCTTCTGGGGTCACACCGAACCGATCTACTGTCTCTCGTTGCACGTGCGAAGTGGACTGACCATCCCGGGGGATAGCCACCGGCTGTGCTCCTTGACCACCTCTCGGAGATTCACGAGCGAGCAGCGACCACAAGAAGGGGCCCTCCGACTGCCCGATGGAGTCCCCTCGGTAGCTGCGCGGAAGAAGGCAGGGGGTTGGTCGGTTGCCTCCGTGCTGGCGGCCCCCCTCCACGTGCCAGCACGCTGGCGGTCACCGGAAGGTCCTTCCTCCTCGGGAAGGAAGAGGGCGAGACCCGGAGCGGGCACGTTTTCCGAGCAGCGGCGTGAGCGAAACTGACCCGTCCGGGCTGCTCCGCGTTTCCCGCGGGAAACCCAGGTTCGGCTCGGCTCGGGCCCAGCAGCCGCTTTCGGTGCCGGCAAGCGGAGCAGTTTCCACGTCGCGGCGGTTCCCCTCTTCTTCTTCTTCGGTCTCCGGAGGCGGCAGGGCTCCCGCTCCACCGGGGGCGCACCCGGGTGTCGCTCCGGCCGCGCGTCGGCAGCGGGAAGGAGCCCCGAAGTCTTCGTAGCGCACGCTCCTCTACGCGCTGCTATCCTGCCAAGATCTTCCCCCCCCCTCTATCGTTCCTCGCGCTCGCTTTCGCGGATCCTCACCTCGTCTTCACTCCGTTACGAGTGTTCGGTAAGGCACGGTTTAGCTTTCGTGTGTGTGTGTGTGTTTTCCTTTTTCCTTTCCATTCGCTGCTCGGCACGCGTCACGCCGATGCGGACCACGTGAGCAGAAAATCCGTTTTTCACAACGTGTACGGTGGTTGCTTGAAAGATATCGACCGTGAATTTTTGTATTGTTTTTCTTTGGGGGGGGGGGGAGGGGGGATGCGCGCGTGGGGGGGGGGGGTGTCTTTGGATTCATTTCCCAACGATTCCATCCAACCCGAGCAGTTCGGCGTGGGAGCTTTGGAACGCCCTCGGTCGCTCCCGCGGCGGCGCAGGGGGGCGCAGTTTGTTTGCTTCCCCCCCCCCTGCTCTCCACCTCTCCCTTCCACTCCACACGTCATCGCCCGCCCGCATTGTCGACTGGCCTGCGCGGCGGTGATTTATCGATCGCAAACACATGTCCGCCTTCATCCGAGAGGAGGCGCGGATGCGAACGGAATCGGGCGGCGGCGGCTCCCCCCCCCCTTCTCCCGGGATGGGTGCGTCCGGAAAGTCCCGTTGCCGCAGCCGCAGCAGCAGAACCATCTTTGCTTTCGGAAGTGAAGGGGGCCGAGCTGTGAGGGAGGGGAGGGGAGGGGGGGGGCAGGCTTTCCCTAATGGCAGCGCCCAGGAAGCCCCGTCTCACACGTCCCCCTCGCGCGGATCAATTGGCCGATCCGGTGCTCGCGCTCCGCGTTCCTATTGGCTCCTCGCTTTTGTCCGCGCAGGTTCGTCGATGGGTCGGGAGATGAGAGCCTCCCGCGTCGCGCGCGCGCAGTCCGCAGCGAGCTGGCGGGCCTGGCGGGTCGGAGGGTGAGTCTGCGCTGACGAGTACGGAGAGGCTCGGAAAAGGGGACGGGACGGTTCCCAGCCACCCTACTCCCCCCCCCCTCCCTCCCCGTCGGCAGATGCCCGCGGCAGGGAATCCGGGAGGAAGGAGGTCCGCATCTGCCGGAAGAAAACCTTTCCGACGCCTTCGCGGCCTCCCCCCTCCCCCCGTCCCGCGCCAGCAGCGCCTGTCCTTGCGGGAGGCGGTGTGCCTACCATCTAGCGGGCCATCTTGGCCTTACGCCGCAGCACGTGCGTGTTCCTCACCACCTCGCGCGGACGGCTCTTCTTCGTCCTCCGGCGCTGCATTCCAGCTCGCTCCCCCTCACCTCTGCTGCTGCAGCGCTAGGAAGGAGGGAGGGGGGAAGATTTGGAATGCGGGAAGCGACCGAGGAGCCTTTGCCTTCCCGCACGCGTGCTGCTTACCGCGACGGCTAGCGGGGGCCGGACAGCTCTGACCCACCGCTCGGCTTCCCAGAAGGCACGCTTTTGCGACTCCCATCTGGTGCCTCGAGGTTTCTGGAAGTCTTTCTTCGCTTCGGTTCCGCCAGAGGTTGCCTCCGCGAGGGCAGCACGACCTCGGGAAGCTCGCCTTTGTCGGCCATCATCGCAGGGGAGGAAGGCGGCGATGCTCACCGCTGGCCGGTTGCGCCAAGCCTCACGCGTACCCTTAGCTCCTCTTCCAGGCTCGAAACGCTCCAGCGAGAAGCGCCCCTTGAGGAGCTAGCGGGGAGTCCTTTCAAGGGAAGGTCCAGGGTTGCCGATCCCTCTTTCGGTCCAGGTCGGAACAAGTTCGGGATAGCAGCTCGTTGTCGTTGGTACTGTCCCTCTTGGTGGGAGCAGCTCAGAATTCTTCAGGAGAGGCCTCTTCGCGCGTTTCTCGCTGCACGCGGGAAGCGGGGGTGCTCGGAAGTAGGTCCCGTGCTGTGCAGGAGTTCTCCTCCCTGCCGACAGGCATGGAACGGGGTCGGCGAACGCCCCGGTGATGTCCACCTCGGTCCACTCGCCTTCCGGAGAGCAGGGAGAGAGCACTCTTCGAGGGTGAGCCTTTCCGCTCGCGAGGGCGCTCCTGGAAGAGCCGGAGGTCCAAGAGTCTCCTAGGTCGTCACCTTGGAGATCCCAAAAGCAGGATCTGCTCCTGTTTCATTCCGCTCGGCGCATGCCGAGGTGCAGATGCCGCTACTCTCACGAACAAGCAGTGGTCATCCGGAAGGGGAGCGGCGAAACGACTTTGGGCTTGCTGCGACCACGTCCGCCCGTCCGCGGTGTCTTCCTCTCGGCTTTCGACCTCTGCTGCTCACGTTTGAGCAGCGCCTCCCTGCCTTCTGCTGCTGCTGCTTCTGCGACCGGGATGTTGGCGCACCGCTGCAGTGCAGTCCGCATTGCACAGGCGGTGGTGGCTCTGGTGGCGGAATTATCGGCACGCCCCATCCACTTTCCGTGCCCGTGTGGTGGTCGGACGGCGCGGACCCCACCACCTCGATGAACGACCTCCTGTGGGGACGACGACGCCCTTAGCAGTCTCCCTCTCCTTTTCCGCGGAAAGAGCACCTCGAGGCTGCCAGTTTTTCCAGCCAGCGGATTCGGTGGTCCCTGCTTCCGGCATCATCTGCTTTTGCCGTGGCTTTCTTCCTCTTCTGCTTTTTCTTCTGGCTTCCTCTCCTCTCCTCTCCTCCTTTTGTCCGCCTTCCTCTTCTTCTCAACCTCTTTTACTTATCTCTTCTCCTCTTCCTCCTTCCTTTTCCTGCTCTTACTGCTTTGTCTTTATCCATCTTTCCCCCTTTGCTTTCTGCCTTCCTCAAGCTAAGACTGCTCAATGGTTTCTTTCCGCTTTACCTGTTTCATCTCTTCTTTCATCCTTTCGGGTTGAAACCCTTAATCTTTCCTGAGCGCCTTTTCAGGGATGCGCCCCGCCAGGTGTGTCTTCTCCAGCTGCCGGAGCTCCGGAGGAGAACGAAGAAGCTCTTCTGGTTGGCAGAAGAGGCGCCGCAGCTGGCGGAGCGAGTCGAGCCGCAGCCGACGGAAGCGACTGCGGCGGCTCATAGCCCGAGGCGCGCGCGCGAAGAAGCACCCGACGGGATGCGCCGGCGTCGAAGGCCGCTGCCACTTCTCCCCTGAGTCAGCCGCCGCATACGACCATTAAGGAGAAGGACGACCTCTCGAAAGACTCTTTTCTGTAAGCGATCGTGCTCCTCTGTCTCGGCAAAGACTCAGGAGATTCCTCGAAAAGGCGTTGCGCCTCCGGCAATGACCTGCCACTCGAACCGGTAGAGGAGGCTGACGGACACTCGACCGCCACCAGGTCTTCTTCGGCTTCAGGATCTTCGGTTTCGGTTCCTGCACCCGCGTTGACAGCCGCGGGGTCTCCACACGAAGCATTAGAGAGCGTCGAATCCCGCCCGGGGAGCACCGACGTCGACAACGGAGGGTGCGGCGTCGTTGGTTTCGAGTTCCCCCCGCAGAATGGCGTTGGTCAGCCTATTCGGGTGCGGTGGCACTGGTGGAAACCAAAAACCTCCGGATGCCCCCAGAATGCAGTGGACCTCGTCCACCCTCCTTTGCCCCCGCGCTGTCCTCACTAAGGGACGCAAGGGACGGCGTAATCCCGGTAGGGCGGCAAGCGACTTGCTGCACAGGAGCAAAGAAACTTCTGGGCAGGTGGACAACTAGAGAGGTGACGGACGCCAGGACCCCGAGTGTTCCACCCCAAGGACTTGTACGCTGAGGAGAGCTGCTGGACATCCCTGCGAAGAAGGTGAAGTGGTCCCCAGAGTACTGGAACAGTGGCATCCTTCCCCTCGAGTGGAGGGAGTCGGTGCTGCTGGTGTTGCATCGGGGAATCCTGCGCAAAGCGCGCCTTCACCACTGCACACGGGGGAGGAGAGTGGAGTGCGGCAGGGAAAGAAGGCGAAGGATACGACTCCTTAGGAATCTCCTCGCGGCGACCCCAGGTTCCCCGATGGGCGGTCCCAGGGCAATTTCGAACGCGGCCTCTTCGTGCGAGCTGCTCTGCCGCCAGCTGCGTCCTTCGCAGTCCTCTGCTGTCTTCACGGGATAGTAGTGCGGCGCGGAAGGCCAGAAGAAGAGGCCGAGATGCAGGGACGCCACACGCTGGGTGCAGATCTTCCTGAGGACCACCTCGAGATGGTCTCACCCGGGCGAGACACGAACGAAACTTGCAAGCATCCTGAGCAGGATGCAGAGGACGCCTGGCAGCATGCTGTGGTCCCTTCCTTGGTCACCCCCTTTCCCTCCCCTTCCCCATGTACAATTTTTCCTCCCCCGTTTTGTTTGTTTATTTTTTTGTTTTTGTTTTCTTCTCCCCCACGCTGACGAATTGGACCTCACCGAGGCGCGTGACAGAACCAACCGTTCCATCACAATGTTGTGTTTTCACTATTTTATATTACAAATGTCCCCGGCGTATTCGGCTGAGAATCACCCTGTAGAGATGGGCGTTTCCCCGCTACATAACTGGACTCTTAGGAAATGGAGGCAGCGCCCATCCACGCGGACCCTGTCTGCCGACCCCAGCTTACCCCCTCCTTCCCGCCCCCGCTGACCGCGTCACCGGAAACCCTTCGACGAACGCGTACATGAAGCCTCCCCCCCCCCCCAACACCGTCGCGCTCGCTGTCTCTGCGCTGAAACCGCAGAGAGAGGAGGAGGAGGCTGTGGGTGGCCCAGACGGTTGGCTGCTGAAAGTCGAGTGGCCGCGGACTGCGGAGAGGAGTTCTTTCTGGGGAGCCTCCCTCCAGGGAGCCTCGCGGAAGGAGGGGGCTGCGGCTCCTCGCAGCAGGTCCCGTCTGCGGAGCAGCAGTCGCGGGAGGCAGGCGAGCGGCGACCGGAGGCACTCCAAGACCCCGCCGCCGACCTAGGTCGGTCGCGCCTCCGGGACGTTTACCTATCCCGAGTGGGTGTGAACAAATAGGCGGCCGCGGCCAGGATGGCAGCACTGCCGCCTGGAGAGCGCTCGCAGGTCGGCTATTTTGGAGAAACCAAAAGGTTACCAGTAGTGGGAGGATGGGGAGGGGGGGATGACATAAAAATAAAATAAAAACATAGAAATTACATGTAAACACAAAAAAATAAACACCATGGTGGGCGAACGGGCTGTCTGACGGGAAGACATTGTGGTGCCTTTCGTGTTTCTGGACCGTTCCATTGTTCCTACACGGTGACAGGAATCCATGACTCCCTCGGAGGAGGGGGAGGAAGGCCTCACGCAGCCTTCTTGCGATTCTGACGTCTCCCTGCTCCAGAGGCACGCGAAGGCGTGGCTGGCTCCCACCCTTGCCTTCGTCGCCCGCGGTCCGCCAAGAGGAGAGATGAACGCAGCGCATGAGCGTCAGCGAACCGGCAGGAGCTTCTGGTTTCGCGAAGCGGGGGCTCAACCGGAAGCCCCCACTGCACCGATGGAGCGTTCAGGGGCAACAACGCCGACTACGCCTCGTTTCCTCACCTCTCGCAGGAGGGGGCGACTTCTCTGCGCATCCGACTGAGGAGCTGGATGCACGGAAAGCCCCTACGCAACCTCAAGGTCAACCATTCCCGCCAGCGCACCGGAAGGACGGAACCTCCCGGAAACGTGGAAGGCGCCATGGTATCTTCTTCCGTGGGGGTGTCAAGGGTGGTCACCCAGCGGTCCACTCTTTTCAAGGGGTGGCGCCGCACTGCGCGGGACACGCCCCGCCCAGAGTGCCTGGTCACTGTCCGCTAGTCCACGCCAGCAGCACAGAGCTGCAGCGGGGGACGTGGCGACGACCTAGGTCCACTTTGGTTCTGTTGCGGTCCACGAAGGGCGACCCTTCCCAAGTGCCTGGAAGGCCATAGCTCAGAAGGGCTGGAGTGAGATAGCCTTGCAAGCTGCCCACCTTGACACCTTCCCCCACGGGTGATGTTTTTTCGGTCGACTTGAAGTTACGGGAAGACAGCAACCTGGAGTTACGGGAAGTCCAGCGGCTTCACTCTTAAGCGGGTAAGTGGGACGAAAGAGACCCTCCCTCCTCATCCGACGTTTCTTCGAAGCAGATGCTTGAGGGGAGGTACCTGCCTTCCTTCCAAAGTCGCGTCACTGGAACCAAACCGTGGGGGGAACTGGGAAATTCGACTCCCTCCTCTCCTTCCTCCTCCCTCTCTCCCTTCTTTCCTTTCTCCTCCTTCTTTCCTCCTCCTCCCTTTTTCTTTCTTTCTTCTCTTCCTCCTTTTCCTTTTGCCCTGTGGGGAGAATGGGAAGCTGGATCCAGACGGTCCTGGCGAGCAGCAGGTGGATCCTTGAGACGCACCCGGAAAGGCGCGGTATCCCTAAGGGAACTGCCTCCGTCGAGGCCCCAACGCTTGACAGTCCCTGCAGATCATCAACAACCCGCGGAATTTTCTGTGGGCTTCTATGACCCCCCTTGCCCCCGTGCTGTCCTTCATCAAGAACATAAGGCACAGCAACGAGCGAGCATCGCGGGAAGTGTCCTGCCTCATCTGAGGCAGGAGAAAACCAGTAAAGGCGTGGACGACTCGGGAGCTAGCGGACGCTGCGACCCCGAGAGTCCCGCCTTAGGGACTTGCGCTCTGGGGCGAGCTGCTCGCAGTACCTCCGGAGGAGGTGAAGTGGCCCCCAGAGTGTTGGGATAGCGGCACCCTTCCGTTAAAGTGGCAGGAGACGGCGTTGCTCTTTCTCCATTGGGGACTTTTAAGCAGAGCACTCCTGTCTCACTGGACACTGGGGGACGTGGATGCCCGCTGCGTCGAGTGCGGTGAAAGGGAAACCTTCTTGCATCTTACATTAGAGTGTGTCGCCCTGGTTGGACTTTGGAGTCGACTTTCCCCAATCCTCCTTCTTCCAGTAGACGACCCTAAGGTCATTTACCGACACCTCTTTCTGCGTGACAGCCTACGCCCCGCTGCGTCTCTAGCAGTCCTCTGCTGTGTGCGCGGCATCGTGGAGAGGTGGAACGCTAGGAGAGGAGGCCAAAGAAGCAAAGACGCCATCCACTGGACCTTTTTGGAGACCGTTTTGGACCTTTTTGGAGACCGCAACAAGGTGGTGTCTACCATCCAGCATCAGAACAGAACTTGTCAGCATCCTGGATAGGATGCAGAGGACCGATCCAGGCGCCCAGTGATCCCTTCCCTGCCCTCCCCTCCTCCATAAAACTATTCCCCTCCCCGTTATCCTTTTTGTGTTTCTTTTTGTTTGAGTTTCTTCTTCCCCTGCGCATCGGGAGAGGACTTTGCCGGCTCACGACACGTCTTCAAGCGTGGTACAACCAAGTGTTCTTCCACGACAGACAATGTTTATAGACTTTATTACCTGATTTTGTAAAAAATTAGAATAATAAATACCCCGGCATATCCGGGTGATAAATCACTAAGGGTTTTTTCTTGAGGTCATCCACCCTTCGAAAGGGGGACGGCATATCGACAGCGGGTGTGGGAGGACGGGGAGCGACGAAGAAGCGTCTCGCGACGGGAAGGAGGGACTGCCGTTCGCGAATGAGTGCGGCGCCTGTGCGAGTCTGGTGGACGGCGCTCGTTACGTTGGAAGGGCGCCGAGAGGCAGTCTCAGGTACTGCAGCGTGCCATGCAGGGGACCCTCGAGGTCTCCCAGCCCAGTCCGCGCCCATTGGGGTCACCGTCGACTTGCCCTGCTGAGCCTCAGTCCGGCGCGGGGGCTCATCTGCTTGCAGGTCACTTAGGGCGGTTCGGCCGTGCGGGGGCATCACGAGGAGCGCAGCCGCGGAGCCGGGTGGAAACGCGCAAACGCATTCCGGGTGGTTTCGGGAGGCAAGGGGACGTGTCGGCCGCCACCTCTACCGCCAAGTCCATGGAATTCTCTCGTTACCCCCCCTTCTCGTTCTCCCCAGCGCTCCCTCGTCCCAGAGGCCAGAGGGAAGAGCGGTACCCACACGTGACCCCGTAATCCTGCAGGGTCGTTTCTGTGGATTCCCCGGGTTCCAGCGAGGGTCATTATTCTCCAGAGGGATCCGTCTCCTTGACAACAGAGCGGGAGCCGCAGGAATCCATCAACAAGGCAGATTTCTCGTCGGACGTGAAAGGAAGAAGCGGGGGCGCGCGTGCGGCATGCGAAAGATCCCTCCAGGCGTGACCCGGAGGTGACATCGCGCAGAAGGAGCTTGCCAGGAGCGGAGGAGGAAGGGAGAAGAAGGAAGAAGAGAAGAGCAGGGTAGGAAGGAGGAGGGAAGGAGGGGGAAGGAAGGAAAAGGAGGAAAGGAGGGTAGGAAGGAGGAAGAGGAAGTGAGGAGGAGGTTTGTCGCAAAGACTGGGAGGAGACGAGGAGCCAGAAAGGTTTGGGTGAGCACCTCTGGAGGCGAGGTGCAGCTCCCCTGCGCGCCGCTTTGCTTCGTCCCTGCAGACGGAGGGGGGGAAGGGGGTGGAGAGGGAATGTGACCGCTCCTTTCTCTCCATCCTCTGCGAAGTAGTCGAGCGATCCCGCAAGCAGGCAGCAGTAGCGAAGGCGGCCCCAGCTCTTTTGCGGCGGCATGCGGCCATGCGACCGATACCGCAGGCGACATCTTCCCTTTTTTTGAAGAAGCAAAACAAAAGACGAAAGAAAGTTTCCGGCATCTCTCACGATAATTTGCGTTTGTGGACTGGAACACTGCTCTGATGGCTCGAAAATCGGCTATTTTTGCGGTAAGGTTCGCAAGGCCATTTTGAACGGATCCCCCCCCCCTCCCTTCATTTTTTTTTTAAAAAAAAGAAATAAGAAAATATAGAAGACTTTTCTCCCCCTTTTTTACCAAGGCAGGACGGGGTTTTCAAGTTTACCGGTTCCCAGTATTTGCCTGCGGGCGTCTTTCTCCCTCCTCCTTCCCTCCCTCCCATCGGCAAAGCACTGAAACCAACAGGAATGCTCTTTGGAGAGCTTTCTGCGCTCTAGTGTGCCCTAACTAGTCTGCTCGTCCCTGCTCGCTCGTAGTCATGGCGGCCGCGCGCGTCCCGCGAGCCTGCAACAATGGATATCCGCTCACGTAACCTCGGAGACGCTAATGCGTTGTGCGCACTTGTTCTGGCACGCACTGGTATGTGCGTAGCAACGCCGTACCCAACTCTCAGCAACAGCTGGTCTCCTAGGGGAACCACTGGAGATATTAAACTGCACCTCTCCGCAAGAAGTGGTGACTCACGAAGCAGGATTTCCGAGCAGGCCTTGGAGCTTTCGAGGGATTCTAGGAGACGGGGAAGAGAGGAAGGGGGGGAAAAAAAACATACCTTTTTCCCGATACCTTTGTGCGAGCGTGTCAAGGGGCGTTGGATGTTCCTCCATCCTTTCGGTCTTCCGAGGAGGAGGAGGTAGGGGGGTAGGTTCGCACCACTCTGTGGAAGCAATTGCTGAGCAGGCGTCACTCGCGGGCATCCCGCAGACCCCGACGATTCCTCTCCGACCAAGGGATTGCTGGCTCCGCGAAGACACGAGGTGACGACGCTTGCCTGTTCCAGAGAATTGCGGCACACTTTGAACTCGCCTCGGGAATCGCGTCGCTTCCCATGATGTGTTTCGTCCTCTGTGGGAATCAAATCTGAGAATGATGCCGGAGACGAGCAGCTCTTGGAATAGGGAGAAGCTAAGGAAATGGCGTTTTGCTGTTCTAACAACGGTACCTACTTGTTTTTTCTTTCTTTGTTTGTTTCCGTTTTTTTTCTTTCCCGTCCTCTCTTTGTCCTCAAAATACGATCGAGTCTTCGTGCGCACGATAGGACGGCGGTCGCGCTGCACTCGGCGCGCTCGGTCGTCCGGTGTGCTCGCAACAATGGAGAGCGGCACGCATGCGGTCGCCTGGTTACGCTTTCGAGAGGCACGGAACTCAAGGAAACAAAGCCACATCGAATTTAGAAGACGAGGTCGAATTTCGATCACGAACGATGCTGCGCACAACATCCTGGATCACGGCCACGGATCGAGCGGGAGGAGGGAGTGAGCTGTGGGCAGCTATGGGCACCGGGAGAACTCGAAACGGTTGCGGAGAGCGCCGGTCGCCGTAGCAACCGCGCGGCAGTTTCGCTACCCTACGCGTCATGGCAGGGTTCGCGCAGAGCGGGGGGTTCTGCCTCCCCTGGAACCCTCGGGAAAGGGAAGAGAGAGAGAGAGGGAGGATTTCCAGGAGGGGGGTTCGGGACTCGCTTCCGGAAAGGGGAGCGGTGGAGATTTGCTGGGAGAAAGCCTCTCGGTATGTACACGGATGCCGAGGACGGGTCTCCCTGATCCGAAAGAGGCGCTCGGGAGGAGCCACGAGGCACGCCTCTCCCGGACTCCCGCGTGAGTTCGCGGGCTCCGCAATCTTAATTTCTCCCGCCAGTCCCCGATCGGGAGCCGCGGGGGTCTGTCGACAGAGTCTCCGGACCCGGCGGGAGAGGCGGGCGCCCTCTCGCGGGTTCCGGAGGCTCTCCTCCTCCGGCCAAGCCGCCGTCGTCACATCGCCAGCGCGCGTGCGCTCTGGGCTCTGCGGCCCGCGGCGGCTTCTTCACAGGTGGCGCTCACGTACGGCTCGCGTTTCTTGGGGAGGGAGGGGTGGGAGGACCCATCGCGCCCATTGTCTCCCAGCAGAAACAATGGGCGCTTCACCGACATCTTGCATCTTTTTTTTTTGCTTTTTCCTTTTTGTTTCATTCTCTCCGCTGCTGGCTGCAGGCGGGATGAATGGATGCAGCCAGCATCCGAGAGGCAGAGAGAGGTACAGGAGCTTGGAAAATTTGATGGTTCGATTCCCGCTTACTTTGTACTTGTCAGCGTCTCTTGAATAACAGCCCGAGAGGAAGGAACGTGGCGGCGGGAGCCGCTGACGAGATCACGAGAGGACACAATGATCATCACAAAGGAATGATCATCCCGTCACAATGAAACGCATCATTATGCTCACTCTCTTTCTCGAGGTGGCCCTCTTCAGCTTGGGAAATTTATGGAACCGTCCGCCGCGTATTCAATCTCCGGGCCCGAGCCGTCACTGGCAACCGGCACCGAGCGGTCCTCTTGGTTTTTGTTCCCCGGGATCGCCGACCCGCGGATCCCCGGCGACGCCCGCGCAGGGCCTTTTTCCGGCTTCGCGGAATCCGCCCCCCGAGGAGGGGAATGGCCCGCCCCGAGGCGGGGAGAGAGGTGCGCGGGGCGTTTTTTTTTTTTTTTTGCGCCCCCACGAGCTGCTGCCGCACGCCGGCTCGCGCCACGCGCCGGCGGCGCCCCGCTGCCCCCTGCGAGCGCACGCGCGCGGGCACTCGAAAACCGTTCCTCTCGCCTCGCGCTTTCCCACAGGTGCGCTCCGAGCGCTTTCTATTTTTAGCCGCCGGCGCTATTTTTAGCCGGACCGCGAGGCGGAGGAGACGCCGACGCGAACGCGGCAGCGGCAGCAGCGCGGGCACTTTCGGCAGTCGGAGGCTGCCCCCGTCCACTTCCTGGACGCCTGACCGCGAGAGGGCGGCCATCCGCCTTCCAGTGGGGGTTCCGGCGGGGAGCTCTTCGGGATCGGCCTACAGAAGAGATCCCTCCGAGAGGCACAAGGGACTGGGGGAGGGGAGAGGGTGGTCGTCGAGAGCATCGAACGTGCTATGCGCACACGCGACTCGAGAGCGCACGCGTGCTGTCGCCGCGCATGCGCGAGCCGCGCCGCCGAGAGCCACGGCGCTCACGCGACGGCCGGCCGCCGGGGCACGCTCGCGGGGGCGACCGCCAAGCGCCTGGAGTACGCGCGTGCGGACAGTGCGTTCTCACCTCACCCCACTCCCGCGTCACGGAGCGGAGAGTGCGCTTCGGCGGAGCGCCAGCGAGTGGTGACTCCTGGAGGAGAGGAGAAGGGATCGTTTCCAAAGAGACGGCTCCCCTTTGCTGTTCGCCGCCTCCTGGAGGATGGGGGGAAAGCGAAGGGCTCGACCCCCTCCGGCCTCCGGGGAAGAGCTTAGTCGCTCCTCCGGTTGCGCGGTTGCCCAGAGAGACGGAGCCGCGGAAGCGGCTCCCCACCGCCACCTGGGCTCCCTCGGGAGGGCGGGGGATGGGGAAGACGCGCGCAGGACCCGACAGTGAGTGATCGCTGCGTCCTCCCTGCCACGGGCCCACAGGCGCGCGCGTCCTCCGGGATGAAAGGCGCCCTCTTTGTCACTACTCGAGCCCACAGGCCGGCGATTGTCTTCCCGATTGGACATGGTCCTCTGGGGAGGCGCCATCTGCGGGGGAGCCTCACCTGCCCCCGGGGCTGCAAGAGCTCTCCGGAGCGGGGGAGGCGAAGGAAGACGGGGTGCGCAGAGGCGTTTCCGGGGTGACGGGGCAGCAGAGCTCATTCTCCCCCTCCCCCTATCCTCCGGGAAGCAGAGGCGTTCTTCCCGTTCTGGAGAGGGCAGAGGTGACTTTGTGCCTCTGCCCTCGGCCCCCAGATGAAAAGGGACAAAGGGCAAGGGGATGGGAAGGGCACTCCGGATGCTATGGAGGAGGAAGAGGAGGTACCAGCTGACGTCGTGCCCCGCGGACGAGGCGCCCACCCCGTGCCGAGCGCCACTGATGGAGGGGAACGTCTCCCGGGGGCTTCTGGTGCTAGCTGGGGGGGAGGAGAGCAGAAGGACCTGGGTGTGCGTTCCTTCCAGGCGGAATCGCGGAGGCTTGCGCCACGCTATACGGAAACCGTCGAAGACGCAGCTGTCGCCGTCCGTTCTGGAGGTTAGCTGGCCACCCTTTCCGGGAATGGCGAATGCACGGGTCGTGCGCCCACCGCGCACGGATCCTTCACGGGGTTGGCCGATGCCGGGGAGCATCAGGCGGCCTGGACACTGCCTCGAGCGGTTTTCCGCGTCAGCAGTGCGGCATCTTCTTCCGGCTACCCGGTGGCTGCCTCCCCTTCCCATGCGCCTACCTGTGGAGGCTCAAAGGACGCTTCTGGGAAAGGAGGGCGAGGGTCGGCCCCTCTTTTGCGTTGCCTCTTCTCCATGCCCCGGAGACCCACCCTCTCCATGAGAAGCATCCGCGTGGGAGGGAGCCCCCCGCGCCTGCATGCTCGCGCCCTGCCCTCAGGCCCCACTCCCGCCGTTCCTGGTAATTTCTCCCAGTCCGTTGACCACGCTTGGGGAAATGGTTCTCTTAAGCGTCTCGTTCTAGAGTGTCTCTTCGCCAAGCGCTCCTTCAGGGGTCTCTCTAGGTTGGGTCGTCCATGCTGCGGAGTTCCCGGGGCAAGGGAAGCGCTCCTTTCGCCATCCTCCCCGCAGGAGAGGGGGCCACGAGGACGCGGCTTGTCGGCTTTCCTATGAGCAAAAGGGAGGTCAACAACTGAGGAAAGCAGAAAGGAATGTTGGTCTTCTCTGGGGCGAGAGACGAGGTCAGTGGCCGGTGAAGGGGAGGAGCAGAAGCCACGGAGACCTGAGAGCCTCCATGTGCACTGTGAGTTCCGGTTTGAAGATCCAGGGCGTGCGGAGTCGAAATCACTGGGTCGACTCGCTGGAGAGAGCGCCTCTGCGGTGGTAGTAGCCCTAGGGGCACCGCCCTCACAGAGGGCAGGTCAGTGCAGAGGGTAAGTGCTTGCAGTTGCTTTGCAGCTATGCTCGTGAGCGCGAGAACGACGCATTATTGTCATTAGGCTCTTGCTCATTGTTGTTGCACGAAGTTGCATTGTTACCACTCCGTGCAAAAGTTTTGTTGTTGCATTGTTGCGATTATGGCAGCAATGAGACGACAATGCTTCATCTCAGTGACGGACTCATTGTTTCCATGCCCGTGCTCTCGTAGTGCGTGCGGCCGAACCGGCGGCTGTTTGCATGCACAGCAGTGGTCGGATTGATGTGCCCTCGGTGTGCAGTGGAGATACGCACTTCCGGCGTCGGCACCTGCAAACTTGCGGCAGTGGGTGACGTAGGGTGGGCTCGTAGGGCACGCGGCAGACCCCGACGGCAGCGCGCTTTCTTTGGAGGATGCGAGCGCGGGACGACTTTTCGCTCTCCCTGAGCCGATGCATCTGTCTCTCTGGAGAATCTGCGGAGACTGGCTGGGTTACTGCCGGTCCAGCAGCGGCTGCAGAGCTCTCTATCGAGTGCGGCGGTTTTCCTGTCGCAGTCGTGCTGTCTCGAGACGACTCTTCCCTGCTCGAGTCGAGCACTCCTGGCGAGTTCACTGACCCCACGGTCGTATTGCGGAGCACGCGGGGTCCCTCTGGATCCTCTCGGGTCGGGATCGGCTCATCCTGCTCTCTTGCGCTCTCCAAGGTCGCGCGGTGTCCGGGAAGGGCAAGCGTGAGGATCTGGGAGAGAGAGCGAGAAAAGCGATGCGAAAGGGGGGGAAAGGGAACGAGAGAGACTCCATCCCTTGCATCCCCTAACGCATTCATCCAGGTAGGCCCTCTCTCTGTCTTCATGCTTGCCCTTTGGGAAAGGCGCTGATGACGAGATGATCTGCCCTCCCAGAACGCGACTTCTCCTTGGGTAAGCAGCATCCGTTCGCCCGTAAGTGCTGATCCCAGCAGGGAAGATGATGGTCCTTTTTCACGCAGTCCCTCTCCTGCCCGTTCCCTCCCTCGTCTCCCCATCCTTCCGGCGACGACAACTCTCCTGGGAACATCCCTGTTCCTGCGTCGTCCCCCCAAAATTCTCCTGCCTCGCGAGGGAGACTTCTGCGTGGTCCAGATGGGGTGCAGGTCCACTTCCGGGGACACTGGGCCGAGAGAAGAAAGTTCCACGCCGCCTATGACCCCAGCGGGGACATCCCTTTCAGTATCCCGATGCAGAAAAAAAAAGGAAAAAAAAAAAAAACCGAAAACAAGGGAAAGGTTAGGGGGAGAGGGATTCCAGCCGGCGGCCGACCATCCTTGCCGCGTGGGGGCCAGCGGGCTGCACACGTTCTGGTGGGAAGGAGAGGTTCTCCCCGGATTCGGTGGTTGCCCGTCGCCTCGGGCATCATCAGTAAGAAGAAGCGGGAGCCGACGCTTCCTCCCAGCGCCCGAGGCGTGGAGACCCCCCCGAGGCTGCGGAGCTCTCGGGGCTCGGAGCGCGCGCGCGCCCGCCCGTGCCCGGCGTCTCTCGCGCGCGGCGGCGCCGCCCGGGCGGGCGCAGACGGGGACTCGCGGTCTGCCGTCCTGGAGGGGCGGTGTCGACGTCACGCGATGCGACGCGCCAATGAGCGGAGCCGCGGCGGCGAGAGCGGCGCGCGCGCGGCGGCCGCCCCGCTTACCTGTCGCGTCGGTGCGCGCGCGGGACCAGTGCGTCCCCGAGCGCCTCTGTGGACGGACGTCCCAGCACACCACTGCCGCCCTCTTCCCCCGGGACACACGTGGACATGCTCGCGACGTGCCTGCACTTCGCCGCCATCCCGATGCATGCGGACAAGGTCAAGGACGCGGCCCCTCCGGGCCTCTCTGGTGAGTACGCGCGACAGAAGGACGAGGGCGACCCCAGTCCTGGCGCCCCTTCCGCTTCGGGGAGGGGAGCGAAGTCCCTCGGGGCGCTGCCCTTTCCCCTTCCCTCCCACCTTGCCTCCGGGATCTACTCCCGGCCGAAACGCTCGGCCACCGACCCCCTTTTTCCCTCCCCCCCTTGATCGTCCTCTTGCCTCCTCGGGTGGCGTGGTCCAGTTCGCTCTCACGAACCCCCGCGTTTGTCTCGCCGCAGGGTGCCAAGACCTGTGGGTCGTGCAGCCCCTCAGGATCGACCGCCACTACCGACGCCCAGAAACCCTTGTCGCTGCCCCCGGCCGGCCCGACTGGAGCCCTTTGCCCGCCCCTCGGGTGGCGGCGAGGCTGGCGGCGACGGCGGCGGCGACTACCTCCGGCGCCACCAAGGATGCGTCGAGCCAGACAGACGCGTTCCCGCCGCCCCGGAGACCGCAGGGGCCCCCGTCGCGGGTCTCATCCCGGCCCTCGGGGGCGGCGGGCCGCTCGCCCCGGAGGGCCGTCCGCGCCGGCGCGGCCCGCGACTTCTGGAGGACCCTCGGCCGCAAGGTCGCCGAGCTGGCCGACGAGGAGCGCGCGACGCTGCCGCTGACGCCCCTGTGCGAATCTCTGGTGCCGCTGCTGTCCCTGCTGGCAGCCAAGGCCCTGACCTGGACCCTGCGGCAAGTGTGCCGCTTCCTGATGCGCCTCCGGGACGACGGTCGCCGCCGGACGAGCCTCTGAGGCGTCCCTGTAGCCCCCCTCCCCGATACGGCCCGCCCCGCGCGCGCCCCCGCCGCGCCCCGACTCCCAACAGGAGCCGCCGCTCATCAAAGCGAAGAGGTGATTTCCGACCGTCTTTCATGGCCCGCCGGCAGGAGCCGCCAGATGCGCGCCAGTTCCGGACAACCACAATAAAAGCTGCTGCAGCGTCTGTGCGATCCTCGTTGCCGGGGGAAACGGGCGGGTGGATGGGGGTGGGGAGGGGGCGGGTGGCACCCACCCTACGGAGACGAGGGGGCTTCCGGAGAACCACCCTGCTCCGTCCCTTCCACCCTGCACCTTCGGAAGCGGGGCCGGAAGTCTTCCTGCCCGGCTGCCGCTCTCCTGGAGGGGAGACGGCGGTCTGGGAAGGTGCTGGCAACCCTCGGGGGAGGAGGAGAGGAGGGAGGTGGCTCTCCTGAACGAGTTGGGGGTGCGGGCGGGCGAGGTAGGCTGGAGGTGACGGGGGAGCGGTGGCAGTCCACCCCATCGGCTTTCGATCAGGGTTGCCACCTCGTCTCTATGGGGAGGTGAGCGCAACCGCGCGCTGGAAGGGGGAGGGGTCGTCTTCTCGAGCGCGGGTTTCGGAGGGCAGGAAGGGGGAAACCGCCAGAGAAGGGGCGGAGGGCCCGCTCGCACCCATCCCCGGGTGTTCGGGAGGCCGCCGCCGGCACGAGGTCGCCGAGAACGGCCGGCGGCGGTGGCTGCGGACCTTCTGCGCAGTGACTCAGGGTTGCCAGGCGTTTTCCGCTCTCGAGAGCAGTTGGCACCGCCTCGCCTCTCCCGGCCTCTCCCTCGCGCGCACGCGCGCCGGCGGCTGACCTTGGCCGGCGTGAGCTCTCTCGCTTTCGCCGGAGGGCGCGACCCCGACTCTTCCCCGCTGGAGCTGCGCACACGCGTCCTGCGACTCTGGGATGCCCCTCTCTTGCTCCTTCCGCCTGCCCGCTCTGTGAAAAGCAGGGGGGGGATCCCCGCGTGGCGCCGCCGAAGCTCCGCTACGTCACGGGCCAGCCTGCCCTTGACGTAGCACCAGTCGCGGCTCGCAGCCAATCTGTGCGCGCCTGTTCGCTCGTGTCCTGCGGCAGCGTTTTGTTCGCTGCTTTCCTCCCCCCTCAACCCCCCGGAGACCTCCCGTGGAGGGAGGGGCCTCCTGACCCGACTTCCCGGGGGAAGCGGGCGGCATCTCCCAGGAGTTGACTCTCGCCTGGAAGACGGGGGGAGCTGCGGACCCCTTGGAGCAGCGCGAGACGAAGCAGCTTCCTTTCTTCCACCCGCCGCTGTCGCCGGGATACGTGTGCCTCCGAGGCTACCGGGAGCGTCTCTGAGCGGGGAGTCCCCCCAAGGAAACCAAGGAAACCGCTGCTCTCCCGTGGCATTCAGGATGGTCCCTGCCCTTGCCCATGGGCCTGCGGGCGAGGAGGGCGGAAGGAGCCTGGACGCACCCCCAACGGAGCAGAAAATGTCACTCGGTCGTGCCGCCGGAGGTGTACTGGACCTTGCCCAATACTCCCCCCAGCCTTGTCCAGCCCGGGACGGCGGGACTCTGAGAAGAATTCGAGCAGCAAGGAAGCTTTCTGGAACGAGTGACCCGAACGCACCCCGATTTTCGATATGAAGGGCACACCCTTCGCACCCCCTCCGCGCGAGCGCCACCCCAGGCGGTCCCGCAGTCCAAAAAGTCCTCATGCGCGCTGCGCCGGTCGAGTTTGCGTGGAGCCACGGCCAGGTTGGCCGGTCGGGGTACAGAGCAGCCGACGCGACTCAACGGGATCGAACCCATGGGGGGGGGGAGCAGGCAGTTGATGTCTCCATCCACCCAGAAAACCGGGGCCGATGGGGGGGAAGGGATTTCGGAAGTAGCCGTGGAAACAGGGCTCGAGCCCGCACTGCAGGTGCCCTGCCGACGGTTGCGCTCGGCTGGCGGACGCGCTCCGCGGCCCTCGGTCGGTCTGCCCAGGGTAGCGCCAGATGCTCGCGGCAGCTGGGTGCGCAAGTCCTCAGGGGCACGGAGCGCCTGAAGAGGCAGACCTGCGGCTGCCTGTCGCGCAGTCGAAGGCTCTGGCGGGATGGCGGGCGCAGCCAGTGGAAGCTCCCGTCGCGAGGTTGTGGGACGTGAGGGGCTTTGGGCGGAAACCCATGGCCCTGCATCCCGCGGAGGATGCCCTTCCTCCTCCCCGGATGCTTCCTACTGAAGGAGGCCCAGAAGGTACCGCGGAGGATGCATCTGTGAGCATCGTGAAAGCGAGGTCTTCTCCCTGGAACCGAAACAACCCCTCCTTACTCCACCTCCTTCTTCCTCCTCCCTTCCTCTTCTCTTCTCCCTTTCTTCCTCCTCCCTTCTGACGCAGGGTCGGAGAAGCTCCGAATGCTACGCAAAGATCTGTTCTTCGGGATCTCTTCAACAGCAGCACCGGCGACGCCTCCGGCAATCTTCCTCAAGTGGAAACCAGCGCGAAGCAACCCCCCCTCCGGGGGGGGGCTTCGCACGATCCCAGAGACCCTCACCGGTAAGGGACGCCGCGCTCTGCGTGCAGGGCAATGGTCACCTCCGAGAGATCGTCTTGCCGACCCGGGGCGGAAGCAGAGGCGCTGCTCCTGACCCTCTCCCTGAGGATGAACGGGACAAGAGGGCCTTTCCGATCTTGAAGGCGAGGAACGTGCCCTCTGGGGATGCTGCTGCATCACTTCGGAGACGCGATTTCCGTGTCGCCTTGACTTCTGGCATTCCGGTCAGCTGGCCAACCCATCTTTCCGCGCTCATCCCGATTCTGCTCAGGTGGTTCCCTTTGGAGACTTCTTCCTGCCCGAGACTCTCAGGGGCCACTGAGCAGCGCCGTCACGTGGTGGGAGCGCCGGGAAGGGACGACTTTCTCCTCCTTCGCGCGGGCGTGTCCCGAGCGTCCTCGCTGGGACGCGGTGGTCACCGAAACGCCCCGCGAGTCGGCTGGGGAGGACAATTGACTTCTCTCCCTCCCTTGGAATTCAGATGGGTGGGGGAAGAATTGGCAGCAGCCATGGCAACAAAGGCAGGAAGGGAAGGCGGTCCACTTCTTCGTCTCGAAGCCACCGGTGCAGCCATGTCGGGGCTAGCCAGGCAGGCGACCTCGGGAACGCGGTTGGGGTTCGGGGATTCAGCGAAAGTGGTGCACCGAAGCGGCACACGCGATCCTGCCTCATCCAGAACTGCCACTATCCTTTTCTCCTCCTCTTCCAGGGTTGCCAGAGTCCTCCCGGGTGGGGTTTCTCCTCCTTGCCAGAGGGCGAACTCTCGAAGCGCACGCACGCGCAGCCCGCCTCTTGCCCGCCGACCGCGCTCCCAAGGATGCGAAGTCGGTCGGGACGCCCTGCGGGGGGGTGGGGAGGCAGGCAGGCAGGTTGTCTCGATACGCCTCAGCGCCTCTCCCTAGAACCGGATTCTCGGACGAGTCGGCGGAGGTGCAAGGTGGTCCGGGTCTTCCACCACAGAAGGGAAAAGGGAAGCACGGCAGCGATGTCTTCAGCGAAGAACGGTCTTCCGCAGATGAACTTGGGGCACTCCTTCGGAATTCTTCATCAGCAGCTACAGTGGTAAGTGGGCGGAAGTATGGACCATAAGGGAGGCTGCTTTCTACTGGATCCTCCGCTGCCGCTGCTGCAAAAGAAGCACCAACGATGGCCGCCTTTCCTGCTGCAAGAGTATTCCGAGTGGCCAGCCAAGGACCCAAAGCCGCAGGTGAGCACCAAGAGGAGAAGAGGACCAAGCCCTGCAAGAATTCTGGGTCTTCAGTCTGCTGAGGTCTTTGTCGTCTTCGGCTTTCTGCATGCTTCCGTTGTTTTTCCACGTCTTCTTCCTCCTTTCCAGTCTTCAGCTCCGCACCTTCCACTTCTGTTTCGACGGAACCGAAACGGCTGCTTTCGAACGCACAGGAGGGTCCTCCAGAGTTCCTCGTGGGTGCATCGACTCCAGGAATCCTTTCGGACGGTCGCCAAGAGAGATGCGCTGGCTACCCCACTCGGGGGGGAGGAAAAGAGCGCCAAACTCTTGTCCCGCAGATGTCAAAGAGCTCTTGGGTAGTCCTCTGTTCCTTCCGAGGAAGCGTGAAGGATTGCCAGCTCGCAGAAATTTACCTTCCTTCACCGGCCTCTCCACCTGTCGCCGGCGCCCTCCGAGATCAGTGATCTTCAGCCGAAAGGGATCAGGCTCTTTATTCCAAAGCACCGGATACGACCGGAGTTTTCGACCGACCCTTCCCCCCTCCCCGTATCGAGCCTCGAGTCGACCGCGGTGCTGACCGTCCAGAGAGGCCAACCAGCAGCGTGGAATCCGGCTGCTGCTTTTGTGTGCCTCCCTCTTTCACTTTCGTCTACTGGGTCACCATGACTTCTGATGAGGTAGTGAGCTCCTGGAGAACTGGAGAGGGGGCAGACCCCTTCTGGGAGAGAGGGACAAGGTGCTTCAGCGCTCTGATCCCGAAGTACCTACAGGACGTGGTCAGTCTTCTGCCAAAGGAAGGAGAGTCCACCTCCATCTGGAATACACACCGTTTGATCTCTTCCTGGTGGCTCCACAGGAAGGGATGACCGATAACGGAACCCCAATGCCTCAGCAAGAGCGTGGGAGACGCCGTCCGTCCAAATGCAGGCGGAGGGAAGAATCTTCTTCTAGGATTCAGCTGCGGGAGCCAAGCGAAAGATTCAACCTCGTAACCAATTAGAAGCTCCTAGTCCCGAGCAGACCAGGGGAGGAGATCAGATCCGTGGAAGGGGCAACGGTTCGATGAAATCCCCTCGGGTGCCCTCGAGAACCGGGAACTTTCAGAAAGCACTGTCCGGAGGGAGCGTCCTGCCGGGAGAGGGAAGGGAGGATGCCGTGCTGCCAGCCCTAACCTGAACCGGGCGACCAGGAGCCTTCTGGAAGAATTCCAGCTGGAAGCGCAACTCCCCGATTCCCTCCTGTGCGCCGCCCACTTTCGGAGGCGCGTGCTCTTCAGGCCAGGCTAGAGCCGCTGCCCCTGAGCGAGCGCGTCGGGGGTAACCAGAGGCGACGTCCTGCCACCAGGAGGGGTTTTCTTCTCTGAAACACGGCGAGACCTTCAGTATCAGAGAAGACCTCGGAAGGGTGGGTGGGCAGAGGCAGGTGTAGGCCGCTGACGCTCAAGGCACCTTCTTCGCCGCTTCCTCTCGCCTTCTTGCAGGTGGCGACGCGATGGCTTCCGGTCTGTAGCCGGTGGCGCTCTGTGAAAAGGCAAGGGAGCTCCCCAAGAAGCCCTCGATACAATAAAAGCTCCATTGAGGTGGAAGAGAAAGAAAGAAGGGAGGGTCATGATTCAAGCAGGGGCCCCCTCTTGCATGCGTGTTCTCCAGAAAAATTCCCGGGCAGAGAGTTCTTCTCCTCCTTTCCCGGCATGGCATTGCGTGTGGCTGCTTACCCGTGGGATCAAGCAGTGCCTTCCTCTCGGGGTGCTCCGCGGCTCGCCGCCTTTCGGTGCCGACCGCCCGAGAGCTGGAAGGGTGCGTCCGAGACGCCCATCCCAACGAAGCCTAAGTGTTTCAGGGCAGCCCACTTGGCTCTTCGGTGCTGCGGTTCGACGGCGTCCCTTCTGAGATCACCTGCACCGCCCTTCCTGAACAGTGACCACCGCCTCTGAGAGGTGACCTCCCAGACGACCACAGCGAAAATTTCTCCTTTCTCTCTTCGGGCCACCGCCGCCTCCGCCCCAAGAGAAGGAGGCCGAAAATCCGTCGAACATTCCGCGCTCTTTTCCTCCTGGTCAGGAGGGCGCGGCGCTTTTAGGTCTGCGGCTTGCGAGGGAGCTGCCTGCCACAGGAACGCTTTCTGCGATCACAACTTTTTCTTCTGGTGAAGTCGTGTAATGGCAATACTGCAACGAGTGGACTGAAAGGAACGCGAGGAAGAGGAGGTGGAAGGAAAGGGAATTCTTGAATTGAAAGTTCCTCAGAGGATCAGAGCCATCGACGAACCATTTCTCATCTCTCTATTCCTTCCCTCTTCATTCCTCTCTTGCTCTATTCTCCTTACTTTTTCCCTCTCCCTCTTCCTCCCTTTCCCTCCTCCTCCTCTTCCACTTACCTTCTTCTCCCATTAGTCCGTAGAGCTTTCTGGAATTTCCTAAGTTTGCGACCCTGGTTTCTTCTCCCCGTCGCCCATGTGCGCATGGAAGTGCGGTACAGCCGTGGACGGACGAGCGATGTTCGAGTGGATGCTCCGTCAGAACGATGATGGCGCTCACATTCGCACAGAATGTGCACCGAGTGCACACCGGAGAGTCCCGGAAAATCCTGAGGAGCGCCCACAGGATTTCCCGCCTGCTCATGGCGGGCGCCCAGTCCTTTTGGTTCTTTGACGCAGTCCTCGCGTCGCGCGCGTGAGGATGCTTCCGTGGGCAACCCGGAACGAAATTACTGAGAACAGGTCGTAGGTCATCGTGCTCGCTTCTGTTCCTCCTTCAGAATTGGCGCGAAAGCCGCCAGAAGGACGGCTGATTGGTGGCTCAAGCGACGTCCCCGTGGACACGAAGTTCTTACCTTCAAATCCCTTCCTTCCTGTGAAACGAAAAGAAATGCTGCGCTCCCGGTCAGATAACGCCACCAACACGTGGATTCCATCTGCTCTACGCGCTGCTGCCCCATCCGGCGTACCTTTACACGCGGAAGACCTTCCGAAAAGAGAAACTCTGCCAAGGCATATCCGAAAAGACGAGTTCCCCTTTTTTCTCCAGTGGGTCCTCCTTACGTCCTCTTATTCCTCGTCCCCCTATTGGATACGCTGGGCGCCAGGGTCCCCGTTCCGTTCTTGCAAATGCGCTGCACTTGCAGCAGCTGCCATTTGCCGCATTCACACCCGGGATGGTGATCGGAGACTTCACTCTCTGTCGGAACGCGAGAGAAATCCACCTCCAGCATTCGCCCGGTCCGTCTCAAGGGGGGTCCGGCATCCTTTCGCTGGGAAACGCCTCGATCATGGAAAGACCACGTCTTGCGTGGGACAGCACCTCAAGCCACTTCCCATTCATCGGCGAATGTGATTCCGGGATGGATGTGATTCTAGGAACCGCCTATCCTCTTCCTCGTTCCCCTCTTCCTCGTGTTACTCCTCCTTCTCCTCTTCCTGGTTTTCCTCTTCCTCGTCTCCCTATTCCACGTCTATAACACGTGCGCTTCGCTTCCACTCATGAGAGCAGCGACCACCAAGGGAGGGGGCGCAGGGATGAGTAGCGTGGAAGGCGATGCAGATGCGGTGCGAACTGGTGGTCTGCAGGAAAGCAGCCAGTCCCGAGAGTCGGCTCGGAACTTCAGCCTGAGTGAGCGCCTTGGAATTACCGCCATCCTCGCTGCTCGCTGCCCCTGGAAAGATCGGCGACGTCGCCCGAGGGCGCACAGCAAAGGGAGGCCGGACGCCGGGAGCCAGAACCCTTGCTTTCGTTCGTATGCGTCGGGCCCAGTGCTGGAGGTGACCCCGGAAAACAACCTCAAGTCCTGAGGTAGCCCAGGGTCCCTCACGCGTACGGCAGACCGTTGGAGGTCGACGATGGAGCGACCTGGCGTGATGAGTAGCCAAGACGCACGCCGGTCACACCGTCTAGGTCATCTGCCAAGAGGGAGCGGTCGGGGAGGCAGCAGCTGCTACCGCTCGTGCGAGCAGTGCTCACCGAGGGAACCCAATACAGCCTCACCTGACCTCGGCCCCCAACCTGATCTGAGTCGATCTGACCCGCCAGGAGCGAAACCTGTCCTTGGGCCGTTCTGTGGCATCGGCATGCACCGTGCCTGCCGGTGCTGTCACCTCCGAGCCGCTGTCTTCGAGGGCGCCGATTCCACCGCACGCGCACAAAGTTCGGACCGTCGCGCGTTTCGCCTACGAAGGTTGGGTCTCACTCCTCCCCTGCTGCCCGAGAGAAAGCGCTGTGGGCGTCACCCCATTCTCGCGTGCGCTGCAAACGACCGCGTGCGGATGGAGCGCCCCCCGTGGACTTAAGTGCCCTCCTGTCTTTTCTTGCAGCTTCCGTAATGAAGTTCAAACATGAGGATGGGGAACGAGGAGACGAGGGATAGGGGGACGAGGAATAGGAAAAGAAGGAATAGGGAGATGAGAAATAGGGGGACGAGGAATAGGAAAAGAAGGAATAGGGAGATGAGAAATAGGGGGACGAGGAATAGGAAGATGAAGGAGATGAGGATGAGGAATAAGAAGACAAGGAATAGGAGGAGGAGAAATAGGGAGATGAGGAATAGGAAGGAAGAATGGAAGGTCAGGAGAGACGTTTGCAGGGCGGACACTTTGGGGAGCACAGCTAGAGAGTTCCTTCTGGCATGTTCTTCCGTGCTGGGAGGTCACGGAGAGTGCCCACGGCAATGCTTTCTCCATCCTGGCTGTTGGTCTCTCCTTCGTCAGCATCCGCTCTACAATGTTCGGGTGCTCCTCTTTCCGACCTCAGTCTTGGAGACAGGGAAGTGTCTGTTCAGTGTCGCATTGCCGCCCCGGAAGTGTCCTGACAGTCGGTGACCCTTCGGGAAGAGGGAAAAACGGCAGTGGGGAACGTAACGGCAGTGCTGGTGGCCAGCTTAAGGCTAACAGCCTGCTTAGTGGGCAGAAGGCGGCTGCGGCTGCAGGGGCACTACGGCCGATCTATGGCACGCGAGGAGCATCGCCAGATTCAGCCTCCTCGGAAGGATCTCCTCCTCCGCAGGTGCTCCACGCGAGAGAGGCTCCGGCAAGGGTCAGAAGTCCGCGACGTGTCTCAGAGAGGGAGGGATAGATGGTCAGCACCCGCGTCCCTTTTCCCGCGAGGAAGGTAACTTTGGCAAAGAGGAGGGAACAGCCCTTCTCCGACCCGCTGGCACGAAGGACATTCCCATTCTGTTTTTATTTTTCATTTCATTTTTTATCCTTTCCATTTTTTTTTGTCTTTTTTTGTGCTTTCGTTCCCGGAGCGGCGTCTACGCGCTTCGATCGCCTGCAGAGTGCTGGGGTTCTCCGTGTCTTGACCCTTGCTCGCCTGAAAGGCAGGCCGGGACTTGTTTGCCATCGCGGAGAGGCAAACCAGATAAACAAAGGAGCAGACTCGCTCTGCGCCTCCTTCTCTCCTCCTGGCGTCCTCTCCCTCTTTTTTTCTTTTTTTTCCTTTTTATTATGGCGATCTCCATTACCTGCCGCTGCAGCTGAAACGCGGGTTTTTTTCCCCCGTTCTTTCTCTCCGGCCTCCACGTGCTCACGGCCGACTGCTTGCCGGTCGGTTACTAAGCAACAAGCGTCTGCTGAGAAGGGGCAGCCTCGCGCCCCATCCCCGCCGCGCAAGGAGAGGAGGACGGGAGGCTCCGGGCTCGTGCAGGTCGATTCCGATCGAGTGCATCGATGGATAAATAAATCGCCCGCGGCGGTGAGGACGGGCGGGTGACGGAGGAGCGCCTCGGGAGAGAGATCAGCCCGGTGGGCTGGCTGGCCGCTGCCGCGCGGCAGAGCCCAGCTCTCCCGGGCGTACCTGTTTGTGCTCGGTTGCCACAGGAAGATGAGTCATGCGGTCGGAGCACGGGGTGAGTCACGGCGGCGGCGGCGGCGGCGGAGAGGCTCTCGCCTTTCGTTTTTCTTGCGAGGGGACCGCTCGCGAGGGCTGCGGAGAGAGATCGTCCGTGGAGACGCGACCGCTATACGCTCGAAGAGCTCGCTCGGCGCTCTCCGCAGGTCGCGTGGTCGAGGGCCGCCCGTCCGCCGCGCGGAGAGACGGCCCGCGAACGCGGACGAGGGAGTGCGCGCGCATTGGCAACGGCCTGTCTGTCAGCTCCCGCCGCAGCGCCAGCGCGCCTCGGCTCGTCGTCCCTTCCTCCCCCGTCACCCCAGACGCTCTGCCTCCGCTTCAGCGCCGCGATGACCGCTGCGGTGCGAAGAGCAGCCGAAGGTCGGCAGCCGGACAGCGGTCCGAAACGATCCGGTTGCCAAGGACACGGGAGCTCGACTTTCACGGAATCGGACGCGGCCTCGTCACTTCCAGGTGCAGCCTCCGCTGGGTGGGCGAGTGACCGGGACACACGCCGGCACCACCGCCGCCCAGCACCTTCCTGAAATGTTCCGTGCTACCGCAGGCGATCCACTCGGAAGCGAGGTCGCGCGAGACTCCCGCACTCGATCTCAACTCCCCACGAAGGTCCGTCTCCGGAATGAGAAGCCGTCGGGAAATGGCCGGTGGCGCAGCTCCAGCGGAGGAGAATCCGATCCCATGGCGACGGTGAGCTGCTTTTGGACAAGAAGAGCGCAGAGGTGGACCCCGGCGGAGAGCCGCTGCGAACCGCAACGGCAACTCGGCCGCAAGAGATGCGTGCAGTCGAATCAAACTGCCCAATATTTCCAATTCCCCTCCTCCTCCCTTCTTCCTCTCTTCCTGCCTCCACCTCTTCTCTTCCTCTTCCTCCTTCTCCTTGCCCCCTCCACCTTCCATCCCCTTCCTCCTCTTCCTCCCTATCCTTCCTTCCTTCCTCTTCTCTTCCCTCTTTCCTCCCTCCCTTCCTCATCCTGCTCCTCCTTCCTTCTTTCTCCTTCTTCCTCCTCCTTTTCCCTGTCCTTCCTTCTCCTTTCTGCTCCTCTCTTCTTCCTAACCTCCTTGCTTCACTTTTTCTTCCTCCTCCTTTCCTTCCCTTTGCTCCGTTCCTCCTCCGCCCTCCCTCCCTTGCCCCTCAGCGTCACCATCACCATCAACTGGCGCCACCGCCACCGCTGATCCTGACCGGGGGAACGACGACGCTCGTTCGGAGCGACGGCAGAAGACACGGGGGCCTCGTCCGGTGAAGCGAGCGGTCGGAGAGACGATGGCGGGGCAGGAACGACGTCGACCTGCCCTCCAGCCCTGGATGCAGGTGGGGCGGGAGTTCCGAGCGCTCTCGCGCTGCCGGCACCCGAGAGAGCCCCCGGTGCTCCCGGCCAGACTCGTGCTGGGTGAGAAGGGCGCGTGCCGGTTGCTACGGGCAGCGCGATGGGCCCGCGGTGGCGACCGCGCAGGTGGGAACCCTGCGAGCGGCGCGCGAAGACGATGCGCCCGCCGAAGCGACGGGGTCGCACGGGTGGACGTAGCGCACGGTGTCCCAGAGCCGTCCCTGCTCTCCGACGGGGTGGCGGGGAAGGGGTGGGGGTGGGGGGGACGGGAGAGGAAGGGTCTGCCCAGAGCTCCGTCGGCGCACGTCTCGGTGGCAGGAGCGAGCCCTGACACGTCCCGGAGATGCCTGCCCGAGGTTCGGACGCGAAGGAGGCGATCCTTCCTGCTGATTTCGGCCTCCGTCGCTCCTGGCGCCCACACCGACCGGCCTTCGATCGCCGCCGCCAGCGCGGATACTCGTCATCCTGCTGCTCCTTCCAGGGAGCGCCGGAGGACGGGAGCACCGCGCGCCCCCAGTCGGCCCTGACTGGCTGCGGCAGGCGGGAGGTCGCGCTGGAGGATCCCGACCTCCATAGGTGGCGCGGTCCTGCCGCCCGCGGCGACCGCCGCCTCTCAACAGGCAACGCGCCGCCGAATCGACTGGGCCACGACACGCCCTGAGCCGGTTCCTGTGGTCCCCTCCTTCGCGTCCGAACCTCGGGCAGGCATCTCCGGAACGTGTCAGGACTCGCTCCTGCCACCGAGACGTGCGCCGACGGAGCTCTGGGCAGACCCTTCCTCTCCCGTCCCCCCCACCCTTCCCCGCCAGACCATCGGAGGGCAGGGACGGCTCTGGGACACCGTGCGCTGCGCCAGCGGGAGGCCGATTCCACCGCCGTAGCGTTCCTTACCGCAGCGCCAGTCCCGCCCGCCAAAGTGGGTCCAACGGAGGCACTCCCTGGAGCGCTCGAGCGAGCCGGGACTCCCCGCCCCATCCAGCAGTGTTCGAGGGCAGGTCGAGGTATTTTTGTCCCTCCAAGTCCTTCTACACCCTTGGTCTCGCCGGACGAGACCCCGCTCTTTCGTTGTTCTTTAGCGAGCGCCTGTTGTCCCGAGATGAAGACGGCGAGGAGGCGGGCAGGAGGGAAACCGGGCAATCCCATTCGTTTTTGCCCACGCGCTCCGCCCCCACTGCCACTCTGCACATCCAAGCGGCTGGAGCCTCCCCTTTCCCCTCCCGTCAGAGCTGCTCCCTCCGGCTAGCCCGAGACTGCTGGCCGGGCGGTTGGCGTTATCCTACGGGAGTCCGCGAGAGGCGCCTGCCCGGCACGGGTGCGCCGCTCCCTACGGTGGCAAGGTGCCCACGAAGCGCCTCCTTCCACCCTCGCGCGTAGGTCGTCTGAGCGGCTGAGCCACCCTCGCTCGCTCCGCCCGTGGTCCTAGGGGCCGGGCAGGGCGAGCCGCGCAGCGCCACACTCTTTTCCCGATGGACGGCTGCTGCTTCTGTTGCTGCTGCAGCCGACCGGAAGGTGGCCGACCCGAAAACGCGCAGTGATGCAGCGCTGACCGTGGTGGGTTGAAGGTTCCCTCCTCCCCTTTCCGAGTTGAGGTCACTCTGGAATGTTGCTGAGCATCCGCTCCGCCGGAAGGGATCCTTCAGGACTTCGAGGTTTCCACGTGCGGCTGGCCGCCGATCCCCCGTTGCCGTGAGAGGCCCGCAAGAGACTGCATCCCCTGTTTCCTGCACCCTTTCTTCCTGATCCTCCTTTTCCTGGCTCCTTTCTTGCTGGTCGTCTTCTTCCTGGACACCCTTCTTCCTGGAGTTCCCTCCGGCTTTTTCTGCTGGCTCGCGAACCGTCACCGCGCAGGCAGCGGCGGCGGGACGGGGCCGGCAGTTGGGCGCGCGGCACTCGGGGCGCATTGTGACGGGATTAAAAAATCTTCCCTGGGAAGGAGGAGGAAGCAGGAAAAAAAAACACGCCGGAATTCATTTGTCGGAAGGAGGGAGTTAAAAGGGGGCTTAGGGCGACAATCGAAGGGCACAATGGGGTGGCCTGCGGGTCCCGCGGCCGGCGGCCGGCGCCAGATACGGAGCTCGGCTCAGGAACGCTCCCGATCTCTTTCTCATTAATATCATGCAAATCGAGACGAGGAATTAATGACGTTTTTTTTTTTTTTTTTTTCCTTCCCCTCCCTCTCCCCCCTCTTTCCTTCCTTTCTCCTGCAGGAGGGGGGGAGGGGGGGGAAGGGACGGGGCCGATGGGCGAAAGATACGGCATCGAGAGCCTCGGAGGACGAGAGGCCGATTGTTGGTTTAACTCGGCCGCTTTTCTTTCGCGCCTTTCCACGGCGACGGCGGCGGGCGGCCGGCGGCAGCATTGTTCCTCGTCGCCAGGGCAACGGGACGCGATTTCGGATGCACGGATCACCCGACAATAAAAGTGACAGCGCGATGAAAAATCGGCGCGTTCGATTCCCGCGTCCTCCCGGCTTCTCCCGCGCGTTCCCGTCTGGGGACCTCTCCCCCCCCTCCCCTCAGGCTGATTTACGACCGAGGTCGCGGGAGCGCCTCCCGCCGCCCGAGTCCCCCGGAGGAGACCGTGGCCGTCCCGGGAACCGACGCCCGTCCACCTGCACCCCACCTCCCGCGGAGCTCCAGCCAGGAGGCTACCGGCGTCTCCGGCCAGTCTCGATCCTTGGGCGTTCCTTCCATCTCTCCTCCCTCCCGCACGCCTCAGGCATGGGCGCGGCGGAGGCGAGTGCCCTTCGAGATTGCCCCTCCAACCTTCCTGCGGACTTCCCGGGAGCTGCTTCGAGCCTCACCGCTGGCTCCCGGCGCAACAAACGTGCCACATGCCGCGAAAGTACGGACGGTCCAGAACACCACGCCCCTGAGCCAGCGGGCTGTCTGACGAGCTCGCCTTCGAGAGGGAAGATCCCCATGTGGTCACTGGAGGCCTCGAGGCGCCATCCGCGCACCTCGAAGAGCACTTGCAGCCACTTCGTCGCCCCCGAAGCGGAGTCCTCCGTCTGCTCGCTCGCCGCCTCTCTGTGCGCCCTCCGGAAGGCGCGTAGCAGCGTCCATTCGGGTCGTGGGCGCCCGGAAGGAGGACGCGCAACTCCTGGATTTTCCCCGTGGGGGTCTGCAGTCCTTGGAGCGCTCGCTCGACCTTCGCGCCCACCACGGACACCCTCGGGTGACCTCCACTCGTCCGAGCTACTGAGACGGCAATGTCGGAATCTTCACCCCGAAGGGAGCAGCCCGGCGACACCTGAACGGGAACCCTCCCTCCTCCGCCCGCGGTGACCACGTGCGCCCACCCTGGAGCTGGAGGAACGAGGTCGTAGAGCGCGCTCGCAAGGATGGCGTCGCGGAGAGAGTACGTGCACTCTGGGGTCTGCTGAAACCTCCCGAGGCCCTCGGACGACATACAGCCTTCCCGCTCATTGGTTGCGCCTCCCCGCAGAAGAAGGAGATCTCTCCAGCTGCCTTCCGGCTTTCTGCAGGCATTCTGTGGTGCAACTTGGCTGCAAGAGACAGGGTGCGGAGGGGCGACAGGCGAAGCATTTCCTCCAGCATTTCCTCCTCCACCCCTTTTCCTTATCCCTTCCCCCTCTTCCACCTCCTTTACTTTTCCTCCTGTCTTCCGCCCTCCCTTCCTCACCATCACCGTCATCGCCATCGCCATCGCCATCGATCTCCGTCACCACCGCCGCTGATTGCGTCCGGACAGTTGGCGCTCGTTTGGAGACGAAGGGCAGCAGGGAGTCTCGTCTGCTGAAGCGAGTGGTTGCAGGAGCCTAGGAAACGACTTCGCGTCGGGCCCGCCCACACCTGAGGACTGGAACCCCTTAACATATCGGCCCGTAGAATTTTACTGGCCAAGAACTGTCCGAGCCATCGCGAGCAGTCGACACGCAAGGTCACACCGCCCTCCTTCACCAGTTCCTGTGTCACCGATGACCACCTGCGGCTCTCCACCGCCCATGAACAGGCCGTTGCTCTCCAGGGTGCACCAAGCGTAACGCCGGCTTCATCTGGCGAACAAGTTCCTCATGACCCACTCCCTCTTTGGCAGCGACCCTCAGGTTTGCGAGGAGGCCCTCTGTAGCCCGAGGGCCTCGGGAGGTTTCGGCAGACAAGTTGCGTTAGAAGATGACTGCAGAAAGCCGGAAGACAGCTGGAGAGACCTCATTCTTCTGCGAGGAGGTGCGGCCGATGAGCGGGAAGACTGTCGCAAAGGGCGCAGCGTGCGCGTGCTCCCTCCGTGACGCCATCCTTGCGAGAGCACCCAACGACCTCGTTCCTCCAGTCCCAGGAAGGGCACTCGTGGCCACCATAGGAGGGGAAAGGTACTTCCCGCCCGGGTCCCCTTATACTTTTCAGTAGGAATTCCTGGAAGGAACCCAAGTACAGGATCTCACTTCCCACAGGACAGAGGAATCCCTTTTTTTCCTACCCGCCTTTCCTTCGACTTGAAACAGAGAGGGACGAGTACTGACACACCGTGAGCCTTGCGCCGTGGAACACCACGAGGCATCCCCATCGTGGCAGACTACCTCGACCTGCCCTCGAACACTGCTGGATGGGGCGGGGAGTCCCGGCTCGCTCGAGCGCTCCAGGGAGTGCCTCCGTCGGACCCACTTTGGCGGGCGGGACTGGCGCTGCGGTAAGGAACGCTACGGCGGTGGAATCGGCCTCCCGCTGGCGCAGCGCACGGTGTCCCAGAGCCGTCCCTGCCCTCCGATGGTCTGGCGGGGAAGGGTGGGGGGGACGGGAGAGGAAGGGTCTGCCCAGAGCTCCGTCGGCGCACGTCTCGGTGGCAGGAGCGAGTCCTGACACGTTCCGGAGATGCCTGCCCGAGGTTCGGACGCGAAGGAGGGGACCACAGGAACCGGCTCAGGGCGTGTCGTGGCCCAGTCGATTCGGCGGCGCGTTGCCTGTTGAGAGGCGGCGGTCGCCGCGGGCGGCAGGACCGCGCCACCTATGGAGGTCGGGATCCTCCAGCGCGACCTCCCGCCTGCCGCAGCCAGTCAGGGCCGACTGGGGGCGCGCGGTGCTCCCGTCCTCCGGCGCTCCCTGGAAGGAGCAGCAGGATGACGAGTATCCGCGCTGGCGGCGGCGATCGAAGGCCGGTCGGTGTGGGCGCCAGGAGCGACGGAGGCCGAAATCAGCAGGAAGGATCGCCTCCTTCGCGTCCGAACCTCGGGCAGGCATCTCCGGGACGTGTCAGGGCTCGCTCCTGCCACCGAGACGTGCGCCGACGGAGCTCTGGGCAGACCCTTCCTCTCCCGTCCCCCCCACCCCCACCCCTTCCCCGCCACCCCGTCGGAGAGCAGGGACGGCTCTGGGACACCGTGCGCTACGTCCACCCGTGCGACCCCGTCGCTTCGGCGGGCGCATCGTCTTCGCGCGCCGCTCGCAGGGTTCCCACCTGCGCGGTCGCCACCGCGGGCCCATCGCGCTGCCCGTAGCAACCGGCACGCGCCCTTCTCACCCAGCACGAGTCTGGCCGGGAGCACCGGGGGCTCTCTCGGGTGCCGGCAGCGCGAGAGCGCTCGGAACTCCCGCCCCACCTGCATCCAGGGCTGGAGGGCAGGTCGACGTCGTTCCTGCCCCGCCATCGTCTCTCCGACCGCTCGCTTCACCGGACGAGGCCCCCGTGTCTTCTGCCGTCGCTCCGAACGAGCGTCGTCGTTCCCCCGGTCAGGATCAGCGGTGGCGGTGGCGCCAGTTGATGGTGATGGTGACGCTGAGGGGCAAGGGAGGGAGGGCGGAGGAGGAACGGAGCAAAGGGAAGGAAAGGAGGAGGAAGAAAAAGTGAAGCAAGGAGGTTAGGAAGAAGAGAGGAGCAGAAAGGAGAAGGAAGGACAGGGAAAAGGAGGAGGAAGAAGGAGAAAGAAGGAAGGAGGAGCAGGATGAGGAAGGGAGGGAGGAAAGAGGGAAGAGAAGAGGAAGGAAGGAAGGATAGGGAGGAAGAGGAGGAAGGGGATGGAAGGTGGAGGGGGCAAGGAGAAGGAGGAAGAGGAAGAGAAGAGGTGGAGGCAGGAAGAGAGGAAGAAGGGAGGAGGAAGGGAGAAGTGACATGCTGTTTTGCTTTCAAAGGAATTGCCGTGTCAGCAAGAGGGATTACTGTGAGATCTCCGGGATTCTGCAGCTCGAGAAATGAGGGTCCGTTGAGGGAGTGGAAAAAAGAGGCGCTCCTGCTCGTGAAGAGAGTCCCGGGATGCGTTTAGTAACGTTTCGTGCAGGACCACGAGGGCGGCGGTTGGGAAAGTCCCGCCTGCAGTCCGGAGTCTTCCTTCGGGGCGGGGTGCAGCCTCCGTCTGAACCCAGTAATCGGAAGAGGAAATCGAGTTATGGAGCTCGGCGTACCTTGACCCTTGAGAAACTGACCTGCGGCTTTGGAGGAGTGGACACTGGGTTCTGGCTGCACTTCTCCGTGTGACCGCTCGCCCAGGCGGTTGCCGTCATGGTGGCATCTCCTGGTACGCGGTGTCTGGTCGGAAATCACGAAGCTGAAGGGTCAAGTCGATCTTCTGAGGCGGAAAATGACCTGCGGCGAGATCCGGCGCTCCCGCCTGACCTACCGGGAGCATCGGGTGATTCAAGCCTCCCCAAAGGGTCGCAGCGAGGCCACGCTGATGGGGAAGGGTGGCAGACGAAGGAAGTGGTACGGCGACCTTGAACAGCTTTTCCGGATTCGCGCGGGAGCTCCAGGAGGGACTCCCTAGCCACGAGGCGCTCCTGAAGCAAAGGGCGCGGATCGCTCTTTGTGGAGGGGTCCAGGAGCGCACTGCGCGATCCGCCGCCGCGTGCAATCCACGCGGAGAGGCGCCCGGAGGGTCCCCGTCCTGCCGCGACAGGCGACTCCCGCGCGTGCGTTGTGTGTTAGAGTGGACGTCCCCGGTCAGCCTGGCGCGACGTTCAGGGAGACCTCTGGGAACCGGAATTTCCTCCCGGCCATTCGATCGGGGCGCGAAGGGCATGGGAGGGTGGGCCGGGATGCTGTTGGGGCTCGCAGCAGCATAGAGGGCGAAGTGGGCGGCGGCGGAACGCCTTCCGGGAAAGCGGCCTCTCGTGGACTGGGCGTCCAGATGCCGCGCGGCAGTTCGCGGCGGAAGAAGAGCGGCTGGTGGTCATGCGGGTGGAGGCGGAGGGGGCCGGGAAAAGCAGAAGAAAAAAGGGAATGGGGAGAGAGGAGAGGAGGCAGCCGAGATGGTGGATTCAGAGCGAACCGACGCCGGGGTTCCACGGGCGGAGCGGTCTTTTTGCCTGGGGCGCAGACGGTTCTGCCCGCTTCCGGGACCCTCGTCAGCCGGACCCTGTGGAGGAGCGCCGCTCCCGGAGAAAGCGGGGGAGAAGATCATTGTGGGCAGTTAGGAGCGCCGGGCGTCGGGGCGTGGCAGGGGAGCGGCCGTCCCTACGGCGGCCATCAAAAAGAGGCTGATTGGGGGGAAAGCGGGGTCGCGTTACCTGGGCGCCAAATGAGGGATTCATCACGGGGACAAGTGCTTCAATCGGGAGAGGACCGGCAAAGGCAGGGGAAGAAAGAAAGAAACATGAATAAAAAATATGTTTTTGATTAGCAGCCCCCTTGGGGCTTCTATCCGTCCCTGTCCCCTCCGCGCCCGTCGGCCGCTGCTCCTTTATGCTCAGGGAACCGGCTAGCCAGACATCGCCGCCTGAGGTCCTGAGGGAGGAGGGAGAGCAAGCAGGGGGCACGGCGCGACCGTCCTACCTTTCCCTCTTTACGGCATCCCTTCGCGAGACAGGGCCACGCGGCTCTGCGCGTGCGCCCACTCCCGCCCCGCAGAGCTGGAGAAAGACAAAGGGGATAAGAAATCGGGGAGAGGAAGGAAGGATGAGAAAGGGAAGAGGAAGACGAGGAAGAAGAGAAAGGGAAGAGTAGAGGGATGGGAAGTGGAAAAAGAAGGGGGGAGGAGGGAGTGGGGGTGCTTGGAGAAAGAGAGGCAAGCCCGGGTCCTGCCAAAGGTGCGATACTGCGCATAAGAGACGCCGGTGTTTGGGCGGTTCCTGCCAAGGCGGGCCGGCGGTGCCCACGGGCTCGCGAGAGCACGCGCGCCCCCTCCCGGTAGCAAGTGCGCGTGCGAGAGGTGGCGTGAGAACCGCGGGGCCGATCCGCTTCCTCCGCGAAAGCTCAGCAGTTAATTTCGCGCGAATGGACCATGAAGCGGTGATCTGTCTCGGAGCAGAATGATTTTATTGCCGGCCCTGTCGGCTAATTAGGCGGGTCAGTCCGTCGCCCACGGGGTTGCCCCCGCGTTCGTACACTGCCTCCGTGTTCCGTGGAGACGTTTCGTGATGCCGAGGGGTGTTCCGCTCCTGGTTGTTTTCGCTCATTGGGCGAGGGGTCTCCTCAGGCGGCCGGGGGAACGCGAAAGCGGGAAGCGCAGGAGGACCGTTTTGGTGGGCGGATCGCCTAGGAAGCGGATCGTTCGGGTCTCAGGAACCCGGGAGGAGATATATGGACCGTTGGCGTTTGGTGGGGAGAGGGCGGGGGTGCGCGCAGCCGCGGCGACCTCCGTTTAATTTGGGTGCAGGCGCGGAGGGCTGTTGCTCCCGCGAGCGCCGGCGTGAGCAGACGCTCATGCCGCGCTCCTCTTCCCTGGTTACCGCGTTCCACGAGACGCCGCCTCTGTGCTTCCGAAAGACCCGGGGATCGGGAGGAAAGGGGAGGGGAGGATGAGGGATGCAGGATGATCGCGGAGAAGGAGATGGCGGTGGCGGCGGACAGGTAGGAACGCGGAGAAGGGCAGCGGAAAGGCCGCTACCCACCAAAAAGCCTTGCAGGAGGCTTCTTTCGCTCCCGAGGTGGCGCCTGGCTGGAGGGAGAGCGGGCGGTGCCTTGGCAACAGGTGAGGAGGGATGCTGCCGACCGCAGCGGCGGACGGGCCCTTCGAGGAGGAGCGGCAGAGCCCCCGAGTTGCCAGAACACGCTGAGAGGCTGCCCTCTCCGCCGCTCCGACAGGGTGGCCAGCAGAGCTTCGGGAGACCGGAAGTGGCTCAGGCAGTGGGCGGGCACCGCGTCAACCTCCAAGCCCACTCCGGGCAGCAACAGAGGGGTCAGCTCTTCTGGCGGGAGGAGGCCGCAATGCAGGTGGCGACTCTGTTCGGCGGGACCTTCACCCAGGGCAAGGAAGGCGGTGAGCCTTGCCCTCGCCCCGGAGTAGACTGAGGGAGACTTGGCTCCTCTTCTTCTCTGCAGGTGGCGACGAAGGACCGCAGGGCGGTCGGTCGCAGCAGCTTCCGAGCTCCCTGAAAGGGACCGCCGCCATCCTCGTCCCTGTGCTCCACCTCGGATGCAACGGGATCGGACCTGCCCCATCCCTCCGACCACGGGGAGGGATCAGCTGGAGAGAGCGCTCTAGCCTACCTCCTCCTGAAGGATGGACACCCTCTCGGCTCGCCTGCGAGCGCGCGCGATCGCGTCGGGAGGGCGACCTCCTCGCTGCAGGAACCTGCCCCTCCCCTTGCCGTCCCCTTGCCGCACGTCCAGGTGACTTCCTGAGCCGAGGCACGCAGGGATCCGCCCAAGAGAGGTCTTTAATTGAGGGTCCGCCCTTCGGCGCAGCAATCATCGAATTCATTAAGCAGGTGGTCGGACCCGGGATGATCCCTACGGACCGTCCCCAGTTTCGCACGTGAAGAACCTATCTGCTCCTGCCGGTTGGTCAATTGGGCGGGGAGGTAGGGTATGCGCGCAGGGAGGAGGGGAAAAGGAAGGGAAGGTGGGGAAAAAGAGCAGGAGCAGGAAGGGTGGAAGGAAGGAAGAAGAGGAAAGGGGGAGGAAGGGAAGAGGAGCAAGAGGGAGAGGGAGGAAGGAAAGGAAGAATATGAGGGGGAGGAATAGGTCAGAGCGCGGAAAGACGGAAAAGGCGGGGAGGATTTTGTCGCCTCCACCGAGCACGAGGTAGCGGAAGGTCCACGGGAAGCCACGCCGAGCGGATATTCCGCAGAGAGACCTCGCGGCCTCCCGTTCGCCCACAATCCACGTCTTCCCTCCCCCGCCTCACCCCACCCTGCGTTCCCGGGAGCAGATGCACCTCTCCACTCCGCTTCCCGAACCGGGGAAGCGGCGCAAGACAAAAGGGGGAGCGCTCGCGGTGCTTTTGTGCGTCTGCTCCAGATGCAGCGGTGGCCGATCGTTCATCCCGGCCTTCCTCTGACAGCTCCCGACAAACGCAGCCAGCGGCCCCCGCCGTCGCGGAAGAGGCGCGCGAGGGAGCGGCGCTGGAATTCCGGCGGTGGGAGACTTCCGTCGCCACTTTCCCTTCCCGTCTTTTTGAACCACTCGCTCAGGCAGTTGGCCGGGGGCAGGCGGGCACGCGAGGCGCGCGATGCCTGCAGGTCGCGGCCTGCGACGCGGGTGGGAAGGGGGTGGGGGCGAGAAACGCCTGCCGCGCGCATGCGTGCGTGAGAGAGATTGGTGGTGGCCCCGCTTCTTCCTGTGGGCGCGACGCCAGGGCACGCGATCGCCGAATTCGGTGCTCTCCCCACCTCAGGGGAGGAGGCAGGGGGACTGAGGGAAGGCGCGGGGGGGAGGGGAGGAACTCCACGGATCGCCTGGGATTTCGGTTGAGCGCGCGGGAGCAACGGGAGGTCCCCGGGCGCCTTCCTGAGGAGGAGGTTCCGCCCACGCTCCGGCTTCCCTCGCGCCTCCTCGCCCTGCCCCGCCGGCGCTTTTCCCGCTCGCCGGCGCGGAGGGGGAAGGAGGAGGAGGAGGAGGAAGGGAGGAGGGGGACGCGCCCGGCGGGATGAATGGGTAGGCGCTACAAAGGGACTCCGAGCACTCCTGACGGCTCCATCGGACCGTCTGCCGCCGCCGTTCGCCTCTGCTTAATGGCGCAGAAATTCGAGGATCAAACAAACGGGAGTGGGTCCCGGAGTGCCCTGGATGCGCCGCTTCGACTGCCCATTCCCTGCGCGCGCTCCGTTTCTTCCTTTTTTTTTTTTTTTTTTTTTTTTCCTCTTCCTTTTCGATGTCGGGGAAAAAGCAGGAAAAACGCCCGCACGCACGCGCACGCACGCACAAAAAGAAAGAAAGAAAAACGGGAAAAAAGGAGGGAAAGAGGAAGGAAGGAAAGGGAAGAGGAGAGGGAGAGAGAGAGAAAAAAAAAAGGAAACCCAGGAACATCCATCGAGGACGAGGAGGGACTCTTGGATAATGGCGTCCGGGATCTCCGCTCTTTTGAAAGTGGAGACAGCGGAGGGAAAACAAAACGCGCCGGGCCGGCGGCAGCGGCCGTGGTGGGCGACGAAGCGGACGCGCGGTGGGCGCGAGCCGGGTGGCGGCCGGGGAAACGGGGAACGCGTGCGCCCGGGAATGGAGTCCTGCCCGCCCGTCCCCGCCCGCGGCGCAGGCGCAGGAGCGGGCGGACCCTTCTTCCGGGATCGCCCGGTCTTCCCTCGAGTTCCTGCGCGACCCCCGCTGCTCGCCCCGACCGCGCGGGAGAGCGGCGGCGGCCGGGACGAGGGTGGAGACGCCCGAGGTCCGTCCGATTCTCGCCCCGTGGCGGCCTCTTGGAGACAGGACCGCCCCTTCGCCCCGCGTGAAAAGCCTCCCCGACCCCGCCGATTCGAAACGCTCCCTACGTGGAACCATGGCAACCCGCGGCATCAGCGGAGTGGCGGGTCGCGCAACTCCGCTGGCGTTCTTCCTCGACCTCGGCGTCCCCCTCGCCGCGTGGTCCTCTGGGAGAGTCTTCCGGCCACGGTTTCTCTTTCGATGCTGGGCTTTCCGAAGCGCGCGTCTCCATGTCGACGCATCTCACAGAAACGAGCACCCTCCTCCTCCCCTGCTGCTGTCGCCGTTCGCACGGATCTCAAGAGACGACTTTGGAGTCGTCACCAGCGGTTCCGGGCTCCGGAGAAGATGCTGCGGTCTCGAAACATCTCAGCGCCTCTTGCCTTCCACGGGAATCCTCGAACGACCAGTCTGAAAGACGGGGGGATTCATGCGCTCAGGCCTGCGGGAGCCGTGAGGGAAACCTGCAGGAGCTGCTTGACGCGCGAGATCACAGAGGAAGGGGAGGGAGGTAGGAGGAGGAGAAAGGGAGGGTGGAGAGCACCAGGAATCTCTGGGTCCGCCACCTGGCAGCGCAAATGAGCAGCTTCCGTCTTCACCTGCTCGTCCCCCTTCCTCCCTTTCCTTAGCGTGAGACTTCCTTCATTCTCAGGACACTCCCGCGGACCGACATGAAAGCGTCCCGGAGCTGCACGAGAAGCTTCTGCGGCCAGGATCTGCGGTGACGGCGGCTGCGCTGGCGATTCTGCGGAGGTTTCTCTTTGCTCGGGGCGCGTTAGCTGGCTTCCCCGCTTTCGGAAGGGGCTCAGGCACTTCCCGCAGGGAGGGAGGGGAGGGGGAGAGAGCACGCACGGCGGCGACCGTGGAGGTAGCCGAATTGGTCTGCTGGCGGTTCTCCGCCTGCACCGGTGGTCGGAGCGCACCTGAGCGACTCCCCCCTCCCGATCCGTCACATTTCTCCCGCCGCACATGGCGCGGCGGCGGCTTTCCCCGGGCACCGAGCGCCGGCTTTCCTCGAGCCCGACCCTGGAGCCTCTCTGGGAGCGTGCCGTGGGGCGAACCCAGCCGTGTTCGCCCGCCTCTCGTGAGGGTCACGAAGGGGAAGCAGCCTGCTCCACCCTACTCCGGACGCAGCCCCTGTCGTCAGACCAGGAGCCCGCCACCTCTGAGGTTTTTCTGGAGGGCCGGCCTCGGGGGAGGAACCGCGCGAGCCCCCGGAGCGACCGCGGCGGGCAGAGAGCGTCCACTGCTTCCAGGGCAGGGATGAGGCGTCCGACATGACAGGGGGTGACGTCATTTTTACTCGCAGTGCATGCGCAGCCTCCAGCCACCGGGGGCACGAAGAGGGTCAGCTGGAGGGAACGGTCTCTCAAAGGGAGTGCCGGACAACCGACAGGCACGATGCCATCTTGACCTTGGCTACTTCCCTGAGGCGCAGCTCCTCACCGGATTGCTACAAAGGGAGGAGATACGCCCAGCAAACTCACCCGAGGTTTCCCCCCCTTCCCTGGGGCACGAAGCCCACTCCAGCTCCCGTGGGGCCGAATCGCGGACCGCCCGAACGACCTGGTGCTGCTAGTGAAGAAACGCACCTCGGGGGGGGGGCGGCGGCTGCGCACGCACCCTGCTCGACCCAGTCTCCTGCTCTGTGCCGAGCACCTTCCGAGGCGATCTGCGCCCTTCCCCCTCCGGCCGCCTTCCCCCAGCTCCCCGTCCCTCCATCCTCTTGCCTCCGGCCCAACCACGCGAGGAGTCAGAGAGCGATCGCTCTTGAGCCACGGGTTCTTCCGGGACGGGCGCAGTACCCACTCCGCCCGAGGGTTGACCCCTCCTCCACGAGGAAATCCTTCCATTGCTCTCCCGCTCCACCTCCGGTGCCTGCCGGGGCGGTGGCTACACCGCGTGGTTGAGTCCACAGGCTTGCTGCATCCGGAAGACGCCCTCAGGGCACTGAAGAGGCGTGTCCTCGGACAAAGACCTGAGCCGGCGGCGCACTCTGGGGAACTCTCGGCGAGGTGCCGTCACCTCGCCGAGGACCGAAGGCGCGCTCCAGCAGCGACCTCGAGGAAGACGCCGTCATGACCTCCTCCACGCCGACGAGGCGTCCGAGGGTGCCGCCGGCGCATGCAGGAGGAGATCTTTGTGACGCCGACGTCCGAGGTCCTTCGAGGAGGTTGAGGGTGGTTGACAGAAGGGCAAACTGACCAGGCCGGCCCGAAGACCGCGCGCAGGCAGTTCGCTGAGCTTCCGCTCAGGTAGCAACACGCTCCAGGTGTCTCCGCGCAGCGACAACGGCGGTGAGCAGCGCCAGCGCGCTCCCGGAGCGGCCGGCAACCTCCCTGTCAGGGCATGAAGCCCTACGAAAGACAACCACCCGGAGCACTGGGTCGGAGCGCTTCCTCGGACGAGGCAGAGTTTCTCCCGCCTGCCGCGGCGGTCACGGCAGGGCGCGACGGCGACTTGAGGAAGCCGCTGACTTCCCCCCGCCGAAGGGAGTGGTGAGCTGCTTCCCCGGCAACGGGGAGGAAAGGGGCGGTTGCGCAGGAACGGGGCCGCTGATGACTCCTGGTCAGGGTCAGGGGGGAGAAAGGGAGCACTCGCTCGCGGGTCCCTGTCCCGAGAGGCCGAACACGTGACGGAAGGGACGCGAGAGACTTTCCGGCACGGGCTCTTCCCCGTCGCCCTGGTTACCGAGCGCTCTCCTCGCCCGCTTGCTGCGGAGTCGCCCTTCCGCCTCAAGCGCCGCCGTGACCTCCGCATCAAGGGAGTCTGGGAGGATGGCCGCTCCTAGACGGGAGACGCCGCTGTCCCCCAGGTTCGCTCGCTCGACTCTGCCTCCGAAGGTCGCACCCCCCAACCACTCCATCCCCAGGGCGCGTCGTCCGCTGGTGCTGCCCCAGCATGACCCTGTGGGGAGCAGGAGGCCCCTGCGAAAGGGGAGCGCCTCTCCTCCCGGGCTTCCTGTTCCGCGGCGACTGCACTGCCGCGGGTTGGGGGGGGGGGGGTGAGGCGCTTCAGACAGGCGAGGAGCGGGGTAGGGGTCTCCCCGTTCCGGGTACCGGCAGGCAGGTCGTCCGCTCGCGGCCAGATGCGGCCGGAGGGGTCGCGTCGTGCGAAACGGTCGTGGTTCTCCCCTTCCTCACCACCCCATGCCTCCCCCTACGCAACTTCCGGACCGGTTCGGGGGCGGAACAATGCGGGAGCCGGCGCGTCTCCCCGGAGACACGCTGACACGGGAGATGCCCCCGCGGGGGCGGGCCGGCTGTCTCCGACAACAATCGCACCACATCCCGCGCCCCCGCGGCCCGCGTGTTTGCACAGAGGTCAAAGCGCGCAGGCTCGGCTCCGTCCGGGATAAATGATGACGGCGATGACGCATCAGTCCGCGCGGGTCCGAGCGTCTCGGCGCGCGCGCGGCGCATCTGCGCGCGCCGGGGGAGGAGCCGCTTTTGTTCCTCCCGCGATCGCGGACGATCTGTTGACACTGGGATGATGGATCTGGGCGGAGGCAACGGGGGAGGAGGCTACGCCTTCCGCTGGACCGCACTCCCCTGCGCGCTTTTCGCACTTCCAGGGGACCGCGACCGCGCGCTTTTGCTTTTTCCTCCCTCGCCCTCGGGCGATGCACCCCGCCGAGGCGCGCGACCCCACGCGCTTTGCCTGCTCCGGCTTTCCTCCTCTTCCTCTTCCCGCCGCCGCTGCCTCCCCACGCATCTCGGGCTGGCGGAGGGCGAGGGAAGCCGGCCGCAGGCGCGCATGCAGAGAAAGCCTTGGGAGATACGAAGGTGGCGCGCGGCCGCTTCCCGCCGAGCCGGTGGTACGGGCGCGAGCTAATGACCTCATCATGCCGCCGCGTATGGCAGCACCCGCTGCCAAGGTCCTCCTCCTGCCCGCCCTCTGCTTCACTTTTTTTTCCGTCTTTTCTTTTCCTTTCTTTTCTTGCGGGCGCCCCAGGGCGTCTCTGACGGCGCGGAAAAACAATCTCGATGGTACGGAGAGATTAATTTCCATCTTTAATAGACGTGCGTGAGTCATTGCCCCGGGGCCACGCAGAAACCAAAAGTGCTTGGAGGAGGAAGAGCTGGCAGCGCGCGCCTTTGTCTGGGGATCCCCAGCTCCGAGGAGGAGGAAGAGGGAGCTCTGGGGAGCAGCGAGTCTTTCAGGGGCACTGCGCACGGATGGGGGAGCGCGGGAGGAAGAGCGAAGGGCTGTTCTTTTCGGCTGGAGGACCTTTCGTCCCGGAGCTTCCTGCAAGCCGAAGAGAACGCCTCTTTGCTCTTCGGGGCTGCCTCCTCGGTCGCGTTCTTCATCAGCTGGAGAGGGGCAGCGAGGGAGCGTCCTCGCGTCTTTCGTCCTTCACTCCTAGTCCGTTCGTCCATTCCTCCTCCATTCTTCCATTCCTCTTCCATCCTTCCACTCCTCTTCCACTCTACAACCACTCTACAATTCTTCGATTCCTCCTTCATTAGAACATTACTCCTCCATCCCACAATTCCTCCTTCACGCTTCGATTCCTTCTCCATTGTTCAACCCTTCCTCCATTCTACAATTCCACTTCCATTCTTCCATCCATCATCCTGCATTCTTCCTTCGTTTCTGCGACCAGTGCGGGCAAACTGGCTCACATGACTTCTCCAGGGATCATGCATGGCGGTGGCGCCACGTTTCTGAGAAACCCCAAGGCTCAATGTCTGCGTGTCCTCCTCTCTGGACGAATTCGCCCTCTGGAGAGCGGCAGCACTCATCACGAGGCGGTCCGGAGGTCCCTCTCGCTCGTCCTTCCCGCTCCCGCCTGGGTTGCAGTCCGCTGCTCGTCGGGAGGGCGATCCGCGGCCGCCGCGCGATGGGTGCCTCAGGGAGGAGGAGTCTGCTGCCTCCTCTCCTCTGTCAATAAATAAGGACTCCTTCGGGATGCGGCGGCCCGCCGTGATTGCGGTTCGCTCCTGCAAGGGTTGCGGAAAACTGCGGAGTCACGTGCCGCGGCACAGCATCCGCTGCTCTTCAATATGAATCCAATCATCTATGGCGACGGGACTCTTTTATCCAGCGTGACCACAAAAGGAGCGAATCGATCTCGACCCGTATCCGGCCATTTCGCGGAGGACGATTCACCGGCAGGGACGCCTTGGGATGGGAGGAAAAAATAAATAAAAAAACGGCCCGCCGCTGCCCCTCTCTGTGCGTGCAGTCAGCGCTCTCTCCTCCTCTTCCGATTCCTACTCTTTTTTGTGTCATCCGGGAGAAGCCCTGCCTGGGTCCCCTGATGCAAGCACGTGGCCATTCCCGGCTCCCGCTGGGAGGGAGGGTGGTCGCCGTCCCTTCCTCCCGTTCCTCTCTTAACATTTAACTCATTTTACTCCATCCTTTTTTTTCGGAAAGGGGGATGAGGCGCAGAGGCGAGTGCAACGAAAGTATCTCTCTTAGGGACTCTCTTCCCCTTTCTTCTTCGAGGTTGCGGAACGGCCGTACTCTCCCTGAATGCTTTTCCCGCGCCCCGACAGGCGGCGGTGGCGGCGCACACCTCAGCAGCACGGAGGAGGACCGATGATAGGCGGTGGTCGAGCAGGAGACTCGCAGCGGCTGGAAACGACCTCGGATCGCGTGACTGCTCGGTGCATGAGTGCACATCCTTTTGCTCTTCCATTCCTTCCTCTTCCCCCTTTCTTTCTCCTCTTCCTCCTTCTCCCTCCCTCTCTCCCTTCCTTCCTTCCTCCACCTCCTCCGCCTCCTCCTTTTTCCCTCATCTCTTCCTCTGTTCCTCCTCCTTTCCTCTACTTCCACCTCCTCTCTTTCTCCCTTCCTACCTCTCTTTTTCTCGTCCTTCTCCTCCATTCCTCCTCCTCCTTCTCTCTTCCTCTCCTCTTCCTCCCTTCCTCTCCTCCTCTTCCCTCCTCATTCCCCTCCTTCTTTCCTTCTCCTCCTGTTTCTTTCAATTCCTGATCCCTCCCTCCTTTATTTACTCTCCCCCTCCCCTCCTTGCCAGTGGGTGCCGATGCGGTCACTGGCGAGCCGGCTGCGAGTCCTCCGGTGCAGCGGCCCTCCTCCTCTTGCATCGGGCAACTGCAAAAGATCTCAGGCGTCGTTCCTGAAGATATGTTTCCCTCTCCCCCTTCCCCCAAACAGGTAGAGTTCCCTTCCACCGCTGCAACTGGTTCGGGATGTCTGCCAGCTTCCGTTTCCCGCAAAGGGCCTTCAGCGCCAGCGAGCCGTGGGGCGACTCGTGGCTCCTGGAAGGCTGGCCACGTTCTTATCTTGAGCAGAGCGGATCTCGGGTGGCTCCCCGAAAAACAGCCCGCCCACGCGTTCGCCGAAGCTTCTCCTTCCCCCATACTTCCTCCAGGGAGGCCCTTGGCTCACCACAAAAAAAAAACAAAAAGGGCGAGGAAAATTTCTCAGCGGGACCATCGCTCTTCCGGAAGGAGTGCGCCGCTAGCGCGGCTCCCGGATGCCGAGTAGGTCGCTCCTGAAGAGAAGCCTCCGGGATCCCTGCCCGGACTGCGGCGCACACTGCCGCCATCCCTCGCAGGAAGTCGGGGTAGACTGCAGCGGCCCGGCGCCATAAACGTCACGCCGAGTGGCTTCCGCCTTTCAGCGGGCGCGTAAATAGGGGTGGCGTCAGGATCATCCCGGAGGCGACCGGGAACAGCGGCGGGCGTTAGCTTGTGAGGAGAGGCTTCCGGAGGGCCGCTGTTCAAGGGGAGGCCGTGTCCGCCTCCCCCCTCCCCGACTTTTCCACGCACTGCGCGCGCCCCCCAAAGTGGGAACGCGCGCATCCTCCAGCGTCTACGTGGACCCTGACCGGACGTGTGTCCGGCCAGCGCTCCCTGGCGCCTCTTCCTCACTTCATCCCCTTTCCCCTGCCCCGTGCCCTTGGGCGGCGAGTCGGCCCATGAGAAGAACGGCCGACTACCCCAATGGAGCCGTAGGTTCCGGACCCATCGTACTGAGAGCTCTCTGAGAGTCCATCGGCGAGCCAGGAACGGGAGGGCATTCCCACCCCAGATCTGCAAGGATACAGCGAGGCAGGGTCCAGTTGTCTCTCCCTATTTGCACCTGGGAAAGGTCACAAGTGGGAGGAAGGGGGTTCACGAACAGACGGGATCCGCCGGGCTCGCATCGGGAGGGAGCAGGAAGTGGGGGACTCTGCCACCGCTACGGCTCCACCCCAGAGCCCAGCTCGGACCGTGCCTGGGAATGGAGGGAGACCCCGTCCTCCACCCGTCTCAGGGGCCACCGACGGAGGACGCGTCCCTCGAGGAGGCACCACCGGGAGGCCGCAGCTCACCCCCGGAGCAGCCTACCTCGTTCAAGAGCTGCTACGTGCGGCAGGGTCTCCACGATCCTGCAGTAGGCGCACTCCTTGGGCGCGATTCCCACTGAGGCATGGTGCCGTCCCTTTTTTTTCTCCATCATACCAGCAGGATGAACATCTGCTGGCGACTCGGAAGGGTGGAGCGACGGGAACGGGCGAGCAGAGAGAGTTCCCACTAGGGGGCGACCCGGAGGTTCTTCCCGGGAACCGGCCGAGCCCCATCCGGATGGGAGGAAGCGCTCTCGGCTAGAGAAACGAACTGGGCGTTGCCGCGTTCCTCCTCCTCTTCCTTCTTTCCTCCTCCTCTTGTTTCTTTCACCCCCTGCTCCCTCCCCCTTTGTTTCCTCCTACCCAGTGGGTGCGCGTCGGATCAACGAAGAGGGTGAGGCGATCGCGCGGTGCAGGAAGGAGAGACCCCTCGTTTCTGGAGGGGGGGTAGGTCGGAGGTCCCGGTTCCGCAGGTCGAAACGCCGGGCGAAACCGGAAGGCGCGAGCGGCACGCTGCTCGCGTGGTCAAGGAGATGATTGGATCGATCCATCTTTGCCGGCAGCGCGCTGTTCCGCGGCATTACCCGACCCGAGCGGATTCTCCACCGGGTCGCATCATCCAAATGGCCGCAATCAAATGGGAAGGCGCTAGTTCGTCTCATCCCGAGGCGGACCTGGTGTGGCAGGGCAGCACGGGACCGCGGTAATAAAACGAATCCGTCTTCCGGACCAGAGAGACTTTGGGGAGCGGGAAGAAAGGAAAAGCGCTGGGCTCCGCGGGAAAAAGAAGGACGCTTCGCCATTCCCGAGGAAATGGGATCCCGCGGCGAGGAAATGGGACCCTCCGGACAGGAAGTCCGCGGAGGTGGCGGCGGAGACATTCGTTGCTCGAACGGCTGAGCATCCTTTCGTACCGAGACTGCCCGAGTAATTGGAAAGAAAGGGGGACGAAAACCTGAAACCCTGACAGCGGGGCTTCCGGAGGACTCCCGCGCCCGCTTATGGTTAGCATTCGCCTCGCTCATCCGCAAGCATCATCGCGGACGCAGTCCAGAAAAAAAAGCATCTTAGAGGTGTCCCGGAAAGCATGCCGGGTCCACGCTCTCCGTGAATGCAGACACGCGCATGCAAAAAAAGAAAAGGAGGAAGGGGAGGAAGAAGGAGAGGATGAGAGAAAGGGGAGAGAGACGGGGAGAGAAGGAGAAAGAAAAGGAAGAGAGGAGAAGGAGAGGAAGAAGAGAAGGAGAAAGAGAGAAGATACCGGAAATGCAGTTGCGAATGCAATGGCGGGGAGAAGGAGTTGCAAACAGTGGAGGTTCCCCTCCCTCCTTCTCGATGTCTGTGCGGACATGCGGAACGCTTTAAATGGCCAGGGCGCGAGACAGCAGTCAGACCGAAACTCCTGCCCGAGTCCTACGGTTTCCAGCAGATCTCCGGGACTGTCACAGTTGATTGCGTTTCGCAGCCTCTTAGGGAGCGTCGCTGCCGTCCTCGTAGTCGCGCTCACGAGAGATCCATGCGATTTCCACCTGTCTTTTCTACAGAACTCGGCAGGATCTCAGTGATCCCGAAGCGCCGGGATGACATACCATGTGCTGGTTCTTGCCCGAGGCTTCTTCGTCACCTCCACCGTGCATGTGTGTGTGTACAGTGCGCACGCGCATGTACAGCTCCCAGGCACACTCTTTCAGCTGGGTTCTCAGCACCTCCATGTAGTCCGAAGCGACTCCGTTGAAAGCAACGGAGTCGCTTCGGTTGGCGGGCACAAAACATCCATCAAAAGTGCGAGGTCATGGGTGGGGCCAGGCAGGATCACTTTCGATTCTTAGGTTTCTTTAGGAGCTAACTGTTCCGGGAGATGTCAACGAACGCAGCAGCCTTCGTCGATCGCCGGAGCGACTGCCTCAAACTCGGAGATGAGTCGCACCGCTCTTGCACGCGATGCTCCTCCGGTAGTCGTCTCGGTTTCGACAAGGCGATCCGGTCGCTGGGGCGATCCCTCGGCCAGATTCAGAAGGGCGGAATAATCCACACGTCGCACCGCTCCATCAAATCGCCCGCACCCGTTCGCTGCCAGTGACCAGAGGGAAGCCAAGGCAGCGCCCTCGCGAAAGACGCTTGAACGGCTTGCGTCTCTCCGTCACCGCTGGTAACCACACGCACTCGGTGGGAATAGAAGAGTCCTCTCACACGCAACTTCTGGAGGGATGGCGCGTGAGGTTCACGGGAAGTCTCGGCTCTCGGAAAATACGAGAACGCGTTGGGCTGGCGAGAGCTCAGCTGAACCCATCAAACCGCCGAAAGAGAGAGGAGGGGGGGGAAGAGAGGAAAGGGGGACGAGGAAGGGGGGAGGGAGGAAAGAGAAGGAGAAAGAGAGAAGGGAGAAGGAGGAGGAGGAGGAAGAAGGAAGGATAAGGAGAGGAAGAGAACAGGAAGAAGAGAAGAGTCTAGGAAGCAACCCTCCGCCACTGAGTGGATCCTTGGAGTTGAAGGGGCGCAAGGGCTACTGACCGCGTGCGCAACATCATGTTCTCTGGCAGGTGACAGCTGGCTCTTCAAGACTTTCCGAAAATGGTGCGCGATCTGTTTACGCGAGGCCGATGATGTAATTGGACGAATGGATGGACGGAATGCCAACGGTCGGTCAGCGTATTTTTCTCTCGGTTTCGCAGAGGGCCTGTGACCTTTCTCTGCGGGAAGACATCCCTTGTGGACCAACCCCTGGAGAAGGCTCCCACCACAGGTATCGACGGCGAGTGCGAATCTTCCGCTCTTCTGTGTGATGCTGGGAAATTCCGGCACTGCTCCACCAAGACCCTCGTTCAGCGCTGGAGGTGAAGGAGCGCGGGGGACAGGCTGCCGGAAGGCGTTCCGGGGTCGATGCGGAACGCCCCTGAATCCCGTGCAGAATGACAGAGGATCCACTCGATTGACTTCGGGGCTGGAAGACAGAGGAACGGTTCGTTCCATGTAGCTGCCGCACAAGTGCCAGAGGGAGCTGGGCTTCGCACGGACCGTAATCGCTTCCGCGAAGAGCCGTCTGGGCCCCACGCTACCCCAGTGACATATGTTTGCCAATCAACAAGATGGATGCGCTCAAGGTTGGCGGAGTCGGAAGTGACGCGAGGTGAAGTTGCGGAAGGAACCATTTGTTGTGTCATCAGGGAAGCCCTCATCCTGGAATTCCGGAACGAGCTCTCCCGCTCCGGGTCTCCGGATCAGGACGCGTGTAGGGAGTTCTCCTCTGAAAGGCACGAGGACGGACATCCCCGCTCGAGGGTGCGGCGCTCCAATGGACCGTGGGTCCCCTGCCCCGAGCTCCTTTAGGGATGCCCCCTCGCACCTGAGGACAGAGCGAGGACAGAGCGAGAACAAATCGGACGTGTCCTCGACAGTGCCCATTCCTTCCTCAGTGCGCCTACCAGAGCCGGTCTTCTAACCACGGGGAGGGCTTTGCTAAACCTGCTTCCTGAATCGAGGGCCAGGAATAGGGATGCGTTTTCTTCGGCGCGCATCCAGGTGGATGGAGCTTCGGGCATTTTTCATCAGACGGGAGAGAATCCGGCATCCTCATCCTTCCCCTCTTGCTTAGCACCTTCCAAAGAAGGTGTGCCGGCAGTCCCGGTGGCCAACGATTCCTGCGCCGGAAGCGCACAGGGGGTTCGTTCCTCACGTGACGGACCTCCCCCCACTCCGTCGAGGCTAACGAGTCTTTCTCCCCCTCCCTACTCTCGATCCCGATCCGGAAACCGTGGAGGACTTTCCCGAAGGCGCCTCCGGGAAAGCGCAGCCTCCGGGAGGCTACCGATCGCTCCAGGAAGCAGTGTTTGTGGATTTCCCTGTTCCTCTGAGCGCCTGGTTTGCCGTGCCCTCCCTCCAAGATTCAAAAGGGGTGTTCCTTTGACAGTTGGGACGCAGAGCTCCCTTCGAAGCTGCTGCACCCCTTCCTTCCTCCTTCCCGCAAGAGTCGGTTCAACTCCAGCCTCTCACAGCTACACTCCCTCTCCTCCCCTGGAGTCCTAGGAAACTTTCCTGGGAGTCATGAAAGGGAAATGGGGAGAAGGTGGCGTTGAGGCCAGTAGGAGCCAGGAAGGCTAAAAAAAGGGGGGGGGGGGTGAGTGGGAGGTACGCCAGGAGCGAAAGACCGTTGCGCGCGCGCCGTTCCTTCTTCGGGCGCGAAGGGCTCTGGCTCTAAGGCTTCCGGAAGATGCCAATCGTCGATTTGCCTATTCCTACAATGACCGCCGCCCTCCGCAAAGGAGACGGCTGAGGACGCCTTTCCTCTCGATGGGAGGCTGGCAAAAGATTGCTTCCCAGCGATGCTTTCTTGTGGCTCGCAGGAGGTAGGAGGTTTCTTCTTCGGTGGCAAGGAAACGGGGCGCACTGTCTTGCACCGCTGTTCAGTCAGCAAGCATCAGCGAAAGACACGCGGGGGAGGGAGGGGGACGAGCCGGACTATGCACCTGATGCCGTCGCGGATGCGAAGATCTGTGGTGTATCCTAAGGGAGGAGGCAGACCCTCTCGAACTGCGCTTTCTTGCAGCTCAGCTCGTCAAGAGAGAGGGCGCCGCCAGGTGGGTGCAGGTTGGCTCGCAGGACCGTGCCCATCTGGTGGTTCCTTCCCTCACGTCCTCGCTGCTGCTCCTGATGGGTGGCTCCAGTCTCGGCCTGCTGCTGGTTCCGGGCCAGGTGGGGAAGCACCCGGTCCGCGGGCACCCGGGTCTCCCCCCGTTGCCAGAGCCCTCAACCCCTCAGGCATTCCTTAAGGACATCAACGAGGAGGCGTTCCTGCAGGTCGGCAACTGCAGCAGCAGCAGCAACAGGCAGCTGCCAAACAGCAGTTCCTCAAGGTCGCCGTCCTTAGTGGGGAACGACGCCTTCGCCAGGAGCTACATCGTGGCACACCTCCACTCTCCGCTACCACCTCCATTCGTTTGAGGACGTCATCGTGCAACCCACCACGCTTGAGTGGGCTGAAAGAACCTTCCTAGCCGCGGCATTGCCCTCTCTCAGGGAGCACCTGGGCAGTAGTTGGCCGTCCAAATGAGAGGTCCAACGTACATTAGGTCTTTGGACTAAGAAGCTAGGTTGTTGGACCACGGGCCAGCTAATAGATGCTGCGACCCCAAGTACCCCACCGAAGGGACTATTGTGCTATGATCCTACAGGAAGACCTCGAGTGGCCCCCAGCTCTGAAGAACAACCGAGTTCTCATTCTGAAGTGGTAGGAGTTGGCACTTCTGCTGCTGTACTGGGTCCTCCGTGCAACGCCCGCCAGTCTCACTGGACCTGGGGGGCTATGGACCCGAACTGCTGCAGGTGCGGGGAACGGGAATCCCAGCTTCCTCATCTGCTCCTAGACTGTGTTGCCCTTCGGCCCCTGTGGTTGCTCTACTCTATGGCCCTTGGCGTACCGACGGGCAATCCCAGAGACGCGATAAAGCGCCTCTTCATGAGCGATGCCCTTTCGCCTGCCGCATCCCTGACAGCTCTTTGCTACCTACGTGGGACTGTGTCGGCCTGGAGCTACTCGAGAGGAGGACGACACGAGATGGACGCGATCTGCTTTGCCCTGCACTTCCCGAGGACGGTAGCAAGATGGCTCCACCTGGGAAACAATCAGATGAAACTTGCTGGCATCCTGGGAAGGATGCAGAGGACGCTCTCCAGCGGACAGTGGTCCTTTTTCCAAGCCTCCCAATTTTTTGGTATATAGTGTTTTCATTTTATTTATTTTTTTGCTTGCCTCCTCCTTCTCCGCTGCCGAGGCGAACCTCGCTGGCCTGCGCTCTGGATACTAGGCACGAACACTTTGGAACGCTGTAGGGCCGATGGACCTACACTTTGCATGCTTATTTTATGTAATAAACGCCCCATGGCACCCGGGTGTTAAATCGCCACCTTCACAACAAGAACCTCAGCAGCATTATCGTCTCGACTGCGGGGTCGCATCCAGACGCTTCTTCGAGGAGGACGCCGAGAACTTAACACACGCTCCGAACCGACTCCCTCGGGACGGAGGCCACGTCCCTGCCAGGGATACCGCCGCTCCCGGCAAGGACATCGGACGTCGAGCCGGCTCCCAGAGAGACCATAGTTTGACGCTTCCAAGGGATCCAGCCCTTGCCCTAGCCCCCTTCCTCGACGGAAAAAGTGCAATCGAATCAGGTTCTGGAATGCAGGGGAAGCTGCTCCTCCAGCAGCGTCCCCGAGGTCCCGTGAGAATTCCCTCCGGAGCACCGTCCAGTCTTCATCCTCCTCCCTACTGAAGATTCCCCCCGTTCTCTCAACTCCCGAGTCTCCCCGTCCTCCGCGGGTCCTTCGAGGGTCGTCGCAAGGCGAGGACTTCCCTTCCCTTCCTTTCCCTATTCCCTCCCTTCTCCCTTCTTCCGGACCGCTCTCCACGAGGGCAAGCCCAGGAAAGGGCGGGGTCGAAGGAGAGCTAGGTTTCCGGACGTCAAAGACCCTCTCCCTTCCCCAGTGGCCGCGGAAAGGCGTGCCGGGATGTCCCGGAGGGGAAAACGAGGGTTCGAAGGCAGTTCCAAACCGCGGCCCCTTCTCGTGTCCTTTTCCCTCCTTAGAATCCCCGGGGTTCCCTGGGTGAGTCTAGGTTGGTTTTGAGACACAATGTGGAATGTGGAAGTAGGATATTTGTTTTATTATTTTTGTCGGGATATGGGTTTATTATTTATAGGGTCGTCCGCGTAGCAGAGGAGAAGCCCGGCGCGATCCCAGGGAGAACTGCCAGTTTCATCCCTGACCCCCACTTGACTCTGGAGCCGAGCCCCCCAAGGCAGAATGGACAGCAGGGGCTCGAGGAAGGGCCAGCAAGCAGCCGGCTGCCAGAAATAATCCTTTAATACACGAAATTAATATTCTCATAAACGAATCCTTGCTGATCCAAAATCCAATACAACCTCCCCATCTTATCGTTACCGTACCCCTCCCTCATAATAACAAATAGAACCTAAAATACAACAACAACAAAAAAAAAACCAACACATGTACATTAACCCATCGTATCGATACTGTGGCAAAACTCCCCGTCATCGCATAATCGCATACCTTACAAAATAAACCCTTTACCCTCCTCATATCACCCCCCATATACATCCATCTTGTTTTCAATCTCCAGTAAATAAATCCAGGGAGAACCACCCTTTCACCTCTCCTCCCGGTTTCCCTCCCCCTCCCCCTAGCCCTCGCTTAACCATGGAAACGCGCAAAGGGCACAAATGCCCTTCACTCCCAGGATGGCAAAGGGAGGGGGGGGGGGCGAACGGTTCCCGTCGAAGAGCGGTGCGCGGTGAGCACCCAGCAACCGGGTCCTGCCAGCAGGTCGGCAGGAGCAACAGCAACAAAGGCAGCCGTTATTGCTGATTCGGTTGCTCTCCACCCTCCTGGACGCGAGGGAGGAGGGCTGCACCGAACCTCCCCGTTCGCCGAGCAGGGGTCGAGCCGGGTTTGCCGGCGGCGCATCTTCACGGCGCTTCCCTTCTTGACCTTTTCTCCCGCCCCTCTTCGCTCGTATCTCGCCCACCCGGCTCCTCCGGCTTTCGGAGGGAGGGCGGGACCCAAGTCGTGTGTAGTCGACGGCGCCACACCCTCCGAGCGCGGGAGAAAACCTCGGCGACAGGCCAGGGTGGCAACGGAGGGGAACCTTTACGGGGAGTCCCGGACCAGTGGTGGTGCGCCATCGACCTGGAGAGGCTGCTGCTTGGTGGTCGCCTGGCTACCGTTGTTGCTGTTGCTGCTGCCGTTGCTCTTGTCGACCTGCAGGAGGAACCCGGTTGCCGGGAGCGCACCGCTCTTCGACGGGAACGGCTCCCCCTGGGAGAGAAGGGTATTTGTGCCCTCTGAGCGTCTCGGTGGTCAAGCTAGAAGTACGGTGAGGGGGGGGAGTGGTCCAACAGCGACGCGCGCGCCTTCCCGTGCTATGCTACCCGGGGCCACCGTCTCCAAGAAACAGAGGCGCGCGAGAGTAAGCGATGGTGCGCAGCGGCGGACCATTGTCGCTCCGTGGAAGCTTCCGGTGAGCGCGAATTCCCTCCCTCTCTCTCTCCCTCTTCTTTTTTTTTTTTATCTTGTCGGACCTCTTTGTGTTGATTTCATTCAGCTTCGCGAACCCTTCTGGGTCCTTCGTTTTCCTTTTTATCTTGAAGAATGGTCCCGAGGATAATGGAGTGAGGGTACAAGCAGGATCAATACACGTGAAAGACGCGTAACTAAGTGAGCGCGCGTGTGACGAGGCACCAGGAAGAAAGGAGGTGAACCCCGATTGCCGGGGCTCGCGCACCGCGCGCCGCTCTTCGACGGGAATGGCTCCCCTCCCTCGCCACCGCCCCGGCGTTTCGCCAGGGTTTCCTCCTGCGCTTGGATGGTGTGGTGCTGTCGGCTCCACGGCGGGCGACGAATACCTGGCCCCTCTTGGACATTTCGAGCTTCTCTCCCTCTTTCTTGGAATCCCCCCCCTCCAACCCCCCTTCTGCCCCCTCCCGGTGACTCCTTTGTCGGCCCGCCTTCCTGTTCGCTCGCCGCTGCCGCCCGGAGCAAAAGCTCGCGTGTGCGCGCATCCATCTTCCCGAGACGGACACAGAGGAGAGCTACCGCCGTCTCCTTCCCTTTCTGGAAGCACCACGTGCTCCCATTTTCCAGGAGGACATCTGCTCGATGATCAGCTGCGACAGTCTCGATTCTCATCCAGTCTGCCTCTTCTCGTTAACACACTTGGCCACTCCTTTCCGACTGCCTCAGCCGCTGTGGATCCCTGCGAGAGCTCTCAGCAAGAAGAACCCCAACAAGAAGATGATTTGGCGTTTCATCCGCATGCGAAAAAAAAAAAAAAGATAGAGAGAGGGAAAGAAAGACAGGAAAATATGCGTTTGTTGCCATGCACAAGTCGATGAACAACTCTTCCCCCCTTCCCCCCCTCCTCCAAGGAGAGAAGCTGAAGCAAATTGGGTTTGTTTCTTCGTCGTCTGCTTCCTTCTTTCCTACGTGAGTTCGTTACTATGGCGACTTCGACGCAGCGCGAGCGTTTCACCTCGTGCCCCCCGATTTGTTTATTTGAAAGGCTTCTGATTACGTCATTACCGAGAGTGAAGCACCCAGTAGTGACTTATTTTTGCTTGAAAAGCTGCGCAGACACAGCATTGTGTCCGCGTAATTTTCCCTCTTCAGGAAGATGAATGCTGTCAATTTTAACGAACAGATCCGGACTGAAAGTTTCTCAGGACAGCTTCCGAAGCTTCACTTTTCCTTCATAGTGTTGGAGGGAAGAAAGAAAAATCCCTGTCGCACATTTGTTGCATGAAGTTCGCACCCCCAATACGAATGTGGGAAGGAACACTCCTGGACTTCCCCAGATCTGGACCACAACTTCGCTCACGTGACTGCGTGCTCTTTTGCTTCGTCTTTCGAAAACCAACGACGTTCGTCTTGGCGAAAAAAAAAAAAGGAAGAAAATGATTCGTCCTTACGGTTTCTCTTTCTGGCCTGCTGGCTTTTGGCAAGGAAGGATTCGAAAACGCACCTAGGTCGGTGGGCACGAGCTCACGTCATCCCAGATCACCGTGGGCATCTCCTCCACTGGGGGATGTACCTGCATCCTGGACCGGATTGCACGGTCGACAGTGTTGCACGCACGTGTTGACACTGTCGAAACGGAAATGGGTTGATCCACAAACAAAAACGAAACTCTCGCTAAACAAATAAAACACAGTCCTGCACACGTGCTTCTCATTATCTCTAAGGACACAGTGCGGCTCACCCTCCCCCTCCTTTTGAAAAAAAAAAAAAAAAAGGAGAAAAAAAAAAAAAAACGTGGCACATGGGAGGGAATCCTAAGCTCCCTGCTTAGGTCTTCGAAACCGAAGGTCAACTCGCCTCCCGCTCTCCCCGTTCATCCATCGTTACGCGTCATTGTTGGTTCTCATCAACAATGGTGCCCGAAGATGGAGCGGAGCATTGTTGACGCGATCAGTCACGTGGAAAAAAAGTTTTCTGCGTTTCTTAAGCAACGCGATCATGGTGCGTGGCGTGGCGAGGTCGGGAAGGTGTGCTCCGCGCCCTCCTTTGCTCGGAAGTTTGAAGGCGGCCCTCAAAGGAGATCGTTCCTCCCGCCGTCGCCCTCCCCCCCTCCTCCTCCTCCCCTTCCCTCCTACGTGGGTCGGTGTGAGCGCCCCGTTCACCGAGCCTCACTCCGAGAACGAGTGCCCACAGAATTTTCTCGTGTTTTCCTTGCCATCGGCTGTGTCCGCCGCAACCCGCGGGCCCCGACCGGACGTTTCGACAAAGAAAGAATAAGCATCTTGTTGAACTTTCCGAATAGACACCGCCGTCTCCCTGCTGTTTCCTCGAGGGGGAGGGCAAGTGAAATAAGGTTTCCGCCTGACTAAGTGCCTCGTCATCAGTCAATCACAGCATCCCCGTCCGAGCACACTTCGATCGAGAGATCCACACCGGGAAAAAGAGATTAACTTCCTGACGCGTCCGGGAAGACAAATCCGAGAGATTTATGGACGAGCGAGCGAGCGCATCGCGACGACTGCTGTGGGGAGCGGCGTCGCTGCTCAGCAGCCGACACTCTCCCTTTCCGTCCGCTCCGGGATAGGGGAAAAACTCAGGTGGGGGATGCGAGGGGAAGGGCGATGCGTCCGGCCTGTCCCTTCGGAAAGGCGGAAGGGAAAATCAGATTGCCGGATCACGACCGGACGTTCCGGAACGCTCTTTCCCGGAGTCCCGCAGGAACGGAGTCGCCTCGGGATGCGCGACTCCTCACGTCTCCTCGCGCCCGCAGCGAAACCCTTGAGCTGGGTAAAACGAGGAAGAAGGGAGGGCCCTTCGTCCTCGAGAGGGAAGCATGCAGTTTCCTGGAAACGCATCCACCTTCCGGGACACGGGAGCGCTGAATCCAGCCAGGGTCTCCGAAGGACTCGATCTAGATCGAAGGTTCCGGCAGGGGGCGACATCAGGGTTCTCCGGGAGGAGGAAGAGAGCGCTCGAGGGCGTTTGCGAGGAAGTCGCTGGAGAAAAGACCAGGGAGCGAACCCGGCTGCCCCCCTTCCCTCCGAGTCTCCGAGAGAGGGAGATCTCTCCAGAGGGTCCTTTCTGCCGGAATTTCCTTCCTCCTGTGCTTGCTCCGACGTGTCCTTCCTTCCTCTTCTGCTCCAGAATGGACACGGGAGTTGGCCGGACGCCATCCCTTCCTGCCGGCGCAGGTCGGATCTTCCGGGCGTACGCAACCGTCCTCCCGGAAGGCCCGGTCCGCGTTGACGGCCGCGTGGCTGCGGCCTCCGCGCGCCGCAGGTTGGAATCCCATCCGGGAAAGGGGGGTCGACCCCGAGGAAAGGAGGGTGTCTCGCGGATTTTTGAGTGTCACCCTGAAGGATGGTGCCGGCTGGCCTTCAGGCTTCGGGTGCGGCGGCACGGGTGCAAGCCGGATACCCCCGTTGACTGACTGGGATCGGAAGTTGACCCTCCGGGATTCTTCCAGAAAGCAAGGAGCCCTTCGGGGTTTCCCTTTGGTTGTGCAAATGGAGCTGTCCCCCCCTCAGGGAGGGGCCCCTCATCGCGTACCACGGAGCTGGTTGACACCCTCTCCGAAGTGTCAAGAATCGCGTTGCTCCCCCATCGGGGAAGAACCCTTCAGACAAATCGGGAAGCGTCCCTTCGGGATTCTCTTCGAAGAAGTTCAGACAAAGTGCGGTTTCTTTGAGGGTTCCCTCAAGAGAAGTGAGGACTGGACCCCTCCTAGGGGTCCCTCCGGAGGGAATAAGGAAGAGGAACTCTTCCCTTAGGAAGCAACCAGGGCGAGGATTGCCTTCGGGGTTCCCTCCCATGCGTGAGAGGGAGGCAGGAGTCCTTCTTTCCTCCGGAACCCTTCCTGGATTCACAAGGTGGATTTGCAGCTCGCCAGCGACCGAGGATCTTCCTCGGTCGCTGGCGAGCTGTGCTACTCTTTCCAGAAGCAGAGATCATTTCCGGAACGCCTTCTATGGAGCCTGCAGAGGCCGTCGTCTTTCGTCGGAGACATCGGCAAGAGGCCGACATCTCTGGCTTCCTCGAGCTGGGGTATAGGTTCTGAGGTCACTATGTGCCTTGGGACCATGAGGAGGAGCCGAGGCGCACCTCGACAATACCCGCCTGCTGCAGGGTGTCCTCGGCTCCTCGAGAACACGCTTCAGCAGGTGGGCCTTCCGGATCGACAGAGAGCTGCTCTTTGTGGCTCATTCCATCGTCTACACCCTTCTGGAGGAACCTCACCAGGTGCCTGAAGGAAACTGCCGTCGCGCGCTCCTCGGAGGACGCACGCTACCGCCGGCGTGCTTTCTTCTGCCGTCCCCCTCCCTCCCCCGTCTCTCCATACTGCTGCCTTGGCTCTCAGAATCCCCGATTCCTGTCGAGGATGCCTACAGGCCATGGAAAGATACTCTCCCCATCCTTCTCCGGAGGTCCCTGATTCGGTCCGCGTCGTCCCGCTCGGCATTGACCGTGGGTGGCCGTTTCGACGCCTCGGACTTCATTCCCTCTTGCTGGAATTCCTCTTCTCTTGCCTGCTCTCGGGCCCCATGTGCCCGGTTCCGTTCCTGGAGTTCTCTCGTCGAGTTAGAGTCGTTCAGAGGACGAGTATCCTTCCGCCCTCCTTCGAAGGCAGGGGTGGGGAGAAGAAAGGAAGGAAGGAGGAGGGGGAAAAGAAGGCTATCTTCGGCAGCTAGACGTTCGTCTGGTTCCCGAGGCACGCTCATCCGCCGACCCAAGCGGTCATGATGGTAAAGGCCTCCGCTGGAAGCTCTTGCGGCTTCCGGGAAAGCAAGCTTGGAGAACCCGGCTGCTCCGCTCGTGCCGCCGCCGGGGGCTGTTCGTCTTTCGATTCGTGTGGTTCAGTGCTTTGAAGACGTACACCGGGTGTCCTTCCTTTCCACCTCCTTTCTTGTTTCTTCCCTTTCACACTTCCTTGACGTAAGTTGCTTCCCGGTTTCAGTCTTTCCGGACCCGAAGGAAGCGGCGCATCTCCCGAGTAGCTCGCCCGCGCGCTTGACTGTCGGGGATAGGCTTGCGCTCGGTGCTCTCTTCCCTCGGCTCGACCCCTGCTGCTCCTCGAGAGAGCAGCTGTCTCCAGCAGTTGCGCAGCAGCCCGGCGACGTAGGCGCTCGCCTTTTCCGCAGTTCGCAAAGGTCAGTGGTCGTCCTAGAGGCCCCGAGGCAAAAAAAAAGGCAGTGCCTTACTCTTCCTCCCTGACCTTTGTTTCCCCCCCCCCTCCCCGCCTCTTTTCCTCCAGTCGCTTTCTTGACTATCAGGTCTCGTCGATGCCTAAACGTCCCCTCGAGCTAAGTTTCCCCCGACAGCGGTTGACGGCGACGCCGTCCGTGTTCTCGATTTCTCTTACTCCGCCTGAGGCGCCGGTCGCGTAGAGGAGCGTCCCGTGCTCGGGAGAGCTCGAAAGGGTGGAATTGGAAGAGAAAGTCTGTCTACCTGCGTACAAACTGACAAGAAAGGCGAATTCCGAAGGGGAACAGGAGAGCACCCATCCCATCATTTTCGAGGATGACGGGCTGTGCCATCGCCAAAGATCGAAGGCTTCCTCTACCCTCCTGGGTAAGCCTGGGACCCACAGACTGCAGAATGTGACGGTCTGCCTGAGCCCCCGACTTCCAAGACGTCTTTTCCCCTTGTCTCTCGGGAGGAAAGTGGACGGGAGCATAGAATCAGGAGTAGCTGCACGGAACGGGAACGGAGCGAGGAAAGGGTTCCTCCTCGATGCGGTGTGGCGGTAGTGCTCCTGGTAATCGTGCCTTCCCCTCTTCGCCTCCCTTTCCCTCTTCCTCCAAGGAGGGACAACTCATTACTGCGGAGCTCCATCTCATTTCCGCACTGTCCCCTCCCTTTCGTCTCCCGAAGAGCCAGTATGTCTTTCTGGAAGATCACGACTGCCATCGCCATCGGAGAAGCTCCGGACGAAACAGGGAAGTTTCCAGTCCCATCTTCGAGCGGTCGGGGATTGCTCCTCCTCCCCAGCAGGGACGTCATGTGCCCTGCGGCCGTCTCCGAACGCATCGCTTCTTCACGAAGTTCATCCATGGCTGCTCGACGATCTCTCTTCCTCCCGTGGAAAGTCTGAATCCTGGTTTGGGGCCCGCCACTTTGGAGCGAGGGTCCTGCAGCGGAGCGTGGGCAGGAAGGAACCGGCAATTTATTTCGGGTGAGGAACCTAACATGTCCGCCAGTACTACAATGCGAGCAGTGAGAGTGAAGGAAACAATGAACGAAAGAGGCAGAACGATGGAAACGACAACCAGACAACGATAACAATAGTAGCAACAATGAGAGAACATTAGAAACAATATTAGAGATGGCAACAATGCTCCTTCGGATAGGGGGAGCATCTCAAACGGGAATCTGTCCATCGACATGCCTTTTAGATAGCTAAGCGACTGCAGCAGCTCACGCGGAGACCTGGTAGTCGAAGGGGGGTGGCTGGGAGGATCTCTCCGAGGCATTTTTCACGAATGCGGGAAGTCTGGATTTTCCGTCGGGGCCGGACGCAGCCTGGGCGGCGATTTGTGGACGAGGCTGCCGAGCGAGGAGGATCACTTGATGCTCGAACGGGTATCTTGGCGTCCGTCTTCCTTCCTGGAGAGGGGAGGAAACCCAGCTGGCCGGGATCCATCGGAACCTCGGAGCTGCGGTCAAAACGCCTACCTGAGGTGCACCCCCGTCTTCTCTTTCGTTGCCTCTCTCGTTCTCTTTTCCCGTCTTCTCCAATGGGAGGGCGAGCGCAGACTCTCGGCAGATCCGTGGGAACCACCACCCCTCCCCCCCCTTAGAATCAAGCAATCGCCTGTCGGGTGCCCTGTCTTCGGCCTTCCGGTGAAGCTCGCGCTCGGTAACGGTGCCTCTGGGATCCACCCCTCCTAACGTTCCGCGTGACCTTCCGGCTTCTTCTGCGTTGGCCCGTCGGTGGGGGAACTCGTGTTCGCCCTCCCAGCTCTCCTCCGGCGGACGGCTATTGGCACCGCAGCAGAGGTCCGGTCCGGCGTCTGGCCGAATTTCTGGCGCCTCCTTTCACTGGCACCTTTCTCGCGCCCCCGCGACGGCCGCCGCTCGCGAGTAGAGGCTCCATCCCTTCCGGGGTCACGCCCGCATAGATAGGGAAGGAGGAGTCAGCGGCGGTCACGAGGAGCAGCCGCCAAGGTGATAACGGCGAAGCGCACTTGCATGCGCCGTCCCTTCCCGCTCGCCCCGGGATCGGCGCGTCCTGGACTCCGGGGTTTCTTGTTGGACGCCTCCAGAAGATGGGCACTGTAAGAGCGTCGCCCGCGGGGAAAGGAAGGGGAGGGGGTGAAGGGAAAGAGAGAGAGAGGCAGTCTGGACGTGATGGGGGTGGCTGACCCGAATGCCCTCCCTTCCTGGTCAGCGACGACCTCTGCCGCCGTTGCCAGGGGCGGCTGTGAAGCCGCAGGAAGCCGCTCTTTGGGGATGGATCTCGGGTGGGGGCGTTCACCTCCCCCCTCATTCCCACCGCAGCCTGGCGAAGGAGGGAGCAGTGGAGGGGCGCTCGGAGGCCACTCCCAGGTGTGCCGGAACCTCCGCTCCCTCTTCCTCAGCTCCCCTGATAGCCCGAGGCGGTCAGCGGCGCGACCTGCCTGCTTTTTTAAAAGTCTTCATTCGACTTTTTCTTCCGATCTCTTCGCAGGCGGAGGGGTCGAGCTAGGGAGAATCTTTTCCTCCTGCCCTTCTTCCTCCCCCCAAAAACTTTAGTCACTTTTTCGCACCCCTGGGGAGAAAGGAAGCGGTGGGGTCTCTCCGTCCCCCTCAGCAGGGTGGGTCTATTCCAGTATCCGTTGACATCGCCACCGGGGTGAGATCCAGCTGGGCCGCGGGACCGCGAGGCTGCCCGGAGGTCCCGAGCAGTCCCGGGGGGAGGGGCGATCCCTCTGAGGCATCAAGCCGGGTCATCTCGGGGAGAGGGCATGACCTCCCCTTTTCGCCAGCAGAACCCGAAGCGCGCGCGCACGGTAGCTGACAGCACTGTATGCCGCGCGCATCTGCGAGCGATGCTCCCGGAAGTTCCTTCCTGACCCTTCCTTGCCGGCTCGGGCGGCGGGATCAATCCAGGAGCCCCTGGAACCCATGTGACCTTCCTTACCGCTGCCGCGCGAATTTCAGCCACCCCTACCGCCCCTTTCGTGGAAGGGCCGGGTGCGTGGGCGGAGTGGCACCCTTGGAAGGTCCAGGCCACGACCGTCATGTCATGAAGGAAGGAGCTGCTTGCCCGCGACGCTGAAGGAGGACTACGCCGGTCAGCCTGACCCGGGGCAAACCGTCGACCCTTCCCCACTCGAGGTCGTCCGTCCCCTTTCCGGTGGGAAGCGGGGAACATCGCACGCGGCCCTGGGCAGTGTCCCGAAGGTCAACCGGAGGAGCGCTTTCTGTTCCGGAGGTCGCTCTCCCCCCCTCCTCCCGGCACAAGCCCTCCTGCCCGCGGAGTATCCGCGGAGGCATCGTGGGTCCCCTGCTCCCGCCTGCCTCCTTCGCCGGCGGGCACCAAGGATCTGCTTGTTCGGCAGCTACACCACGTGGTGTAGAGCTTCCCCCCCGGAACGTCCTGCGTCCCGCCTTCGCGGCGTGACTTTCCGGGCCGAACGGAGCGCATCTGCACGCCTTCGAGCGGCGTTGCGCCGGCCGGCGGCGCCCTCAGGGATCGAATCGCATCCCGTCCGTTGCCATCTCCACGACAGCCTTTGCTCCTTCCCTGCACCCCTCCAAAGCTGCCCGCGAGTCCCAGTTCCCGGAATCTCCCCCACCTTTCGCCCTTCCCTCCCCTTTTGGCTCACTCTGTTTTTCGTCATACCGGTGGGGCATACACTTCATGCAGGGCAACCGGTGCACGGAGGCAGGGGCCAGGCATCTTCCGCCGTCCTGGAACGAAAGGTCCCCGTCGCCTCGCAGGGGTCACAAGTGGGGAGGAAGGGGGCCCACGAACAGATGGGAGGGAGCAGGGAGTGGAGGAGGACTCTGCCATCTCCACCCCACCACCCAGTTCGGGCTGTGCCGGGGCGCGAGGACGACGGGGGAGGACCTCGTCCTCTACCTGTCTCGGAAGTCACCGCCGGAGGGCCGACGGACGCGTCTCTCGAAGAGGTATTCCCAGAGCAGCCTCCGCCTCGTCCGTGGACCACCCGCTGGAAAGCGCCGACCATTCCGCGGTGGGGTCGCGTTCGCTGGGACACTTCCTCCCCACAGCGAGGGGCAGTGAACCTCGGCTGCGGAGAGGCCCCCCACGGTACCTGAGAGATGGGGGCCCTGGGAAATCCCCTCGGCTCTGCAGAGCCGGAGGGATGCCTCAAGCTGCTTTGGAACTGGAGTTCCAGGGAGGGCCAGGAGGCCTCCCCTGTCAGGCCGCATTCCCGGAAGGGGCGGAAGGGCGTCGCAGGAGGGAATCCGCCCCTCTCCTCCCATCTTATCCTTCACGTGCGACTCCCTCTTCACCCAAAGAGACCGGGAGTGGCCCTGCCTGCCGGCTTCGCCGAGCCCGCAGGAGACCCCTCCTGGGGTTGCCACGAAGGGGGAAGGAAAATGCCCTTGTAGCTCGGAATCTCACCTCTCGGGATGGGTCCTCCCGACCGCCGCGGAAAGAGCGCGTTCCAGACGGGGGAGGCCCGTCTGAACTAGGAGGGAAAGACCTGAAGGAGGCACCTCAAGACCCCCCTCCGGTCCAAGGGGGAGAGGCGGAAGCGAGTGGAAAGAGACTTTCCATGATCTCTGGGGTCGCTTCCAGGTGGCGACGGGAAAGCCGGGATTCCGCCGTGCGCGCGGACTCGTCTCATCCCGATCGAGCGGTCGCCGCCCAGCTTCCTGTGACACCAGCACCACCATCCCCTTTCTTGGGGTCGAAAAGGTGTCTCCTGACTGCCCAGCACCTTAGGCTGAGGGACGCAGTGGGTCGCGCATACTCGAGCCACCCCCTTTGGAGGGGGCGACCTCCTCTCTTCCCCAAGCCGGACGCGGCGCGCTTCCTCGCCTTTCCCACCGCCACGACACCCCACATCCAAGCAACGGCTGTTGCCCCGTTCCGTGAGGGAGGGGGTGGGGCATCCCGGGTCTGACTCTTCTGGACGGGGAGGAGGAGGGGACCGGAGGGCCACTCGCGCGCCCTGGAAGACGCGCTCGAGAAGGAGTCGGACGATCGGAACTGGGCGGGGGCAGAGCAAGGGGGGGAGCAGGTCTTGCGGGAGGCGGGAGGGGCTCATCCCGCTCTCCCACGGAGGCACCTCGGGAAGCTGTCCCGGAGCTGCCGATCCTGCGATTCATATGCAAACGACCGGGACGGGCGTCCCGGGGGGAAGAAAGGGGCCCCACGCTTGTCTATCGCTTCTCCCGATCGCGCCAACAAAGGGACCCACGAAGGGAAATCGCCCGGAAGTAATCAGGGATGCCCGAGTATCCCGCCGTAAATTCGGAGTCTCCTGGGCGTCTCTCCCTGTCCTCCCCCCTCACCTCATTCCCTCGTCTTTCCTCTTTTTTTTTTTTTTCCTCCTCCTGGAGCTTCCGGGATCGTCGAACTGCGGGGACATCAAAGGGTTAAATCCTGACGCACGGCGGCGACCGCCTCCCGTTTTCCTACTGCTCCGCCCTCGCGCGCGCGCGTTCCCGGAGGAGAAGCGGATGGGAGGAAGGGAGGATCCCGGTTTCCGGGGCAACGACCCACCCGCAGCCTTCTCCTCTTCTCACCCACCGGAGGACCCCCTCAGGGTCTCCGCTGCGGATCCCCCTGGCAGAGGTGCAGCGGGGTCCTCCTGGTCCCTGCGGACTGGCTCTTTCGTCCTCGGCTCCTCCCTCGAGCTTTTCCCAGGCTGCGGAAAGAAAGGGACAAAGGGGGAGGAGGTGAGTCGGTGAGCTCCATCTCCGAGTCCCCCACCCTTCCTCCCTCTCGGCGCTTCGTCATCACGACGGGATACGCGAGCTCCGACAGGTCCTCCTTCCCCAAGAGCAGGTCGTCGTCGGCCTGCCCTTCCCCCATGCCTCTTCGCAGTTCGGGCCTCTTCGGGAGGGAAGCGGGCGGGGCGCAGGCCCGGAGGCGACCCGGCGGAGCGGGCAAGTGGCCGGGAGCGCTAACCAAAAGGCGAAGGACACGATGCCCTGGGCGGTGGCGGTGGCGGCGCGTGCGCCGGAAAGAGGAGTCCGACGCGCGCGTGAGTCAGAACGAAGGATCGCTCCGGGGTCGGGGGCCAACCGGAGGAGCGTCCCATGCACGTAACGAGCGTTGCAAACCCCTCCTCATCCAAAGGAGGCGACGGTGGGGGAGGGGAGGGGAAGGCAAGAGGGGAGAGCACTCTGAGCTAACGCTAGCTCCACTCACGGGAATGCCCAGGTGAGTTTCCCTTCTCCCCATAACATCCTGCTGAAGCGAGCGCAGGACCGCCAGGATCGTGTCCTCCGAGAGAGGAGAGGACGAAGGGAGACGCAGTTGCCTGGTGGCGGGGGAAAAATCAACCTGGATTAGCCCTCCCGCGCCACCCTTCACTCCCTCCCTCCTCAGCCGCTTCGCAAGCAAACCACCAGCATACACGAGCACCTCCAGGCTCTAGCCACGGAACACCATGGAGGCAAAGGGCCTCCCCAATTTGCTTTGGCCACTCGTGACCCTGACCACGGTATACAGCCTCGAATCACCTCCCTATGAACGTGAGGGTGAACGACAGGCAGATCAAGGCTCGGGACCTCTGCATCCTCCTTGTCACCCGTGTTGACCGCCTTTGTACGCCGTCTCGAAAGCTCAGTGGGCTACCTGAGCTGACCGCCTCCATACCGGAGGAATGGTGTCTTCTTTACGTGGCATGGTGGGGGAGGGGGAGCTCAAGAGGATAGTTCTCTTCCCTGGTTTTTAGTGATCGGATGAGCACGCCGGACTTCTAGGGAGATGCTCAGGGGTCAGGCTGCAAATTGTGGCCTCCTGCCATTCATGAGTTCATGGAAACCCACTGTTAAACCGAGCTAGAAAGTTCGCGCGCAGCCTTGTGGCAAGGAGCTTTTCCTTTTTGAGGCATGGTCTTCACTTTCGGAAACTGTACTGGAGATAAGAGCGAATGACGCACCGGTGACTCACCCGGCAGGCCACTCAGTAGCAACCTCGAAATTACAGCTCCGCTCTCTCTCTCTCTCTCTCTCTCTCTCTCTCTCTCTCTCTCTCTTTAAGGGAGTTTCAAATATCTATAGAAAACCGAAGTTGAGGATTCCTCGATTCCAACTCACTTTGAACGTCCAATCCCCTTAAGCAAAACTATCCGGGAGTTTTCTGAATCTCTGATACTTGCGTTTGAGGCAGTTGACTGCCATTTGATGCGCATGGATGCCTTCCTGCCTCCCAACCTTCACGCTCACGATTTCTGCCCTGCACTTGCTGTGAGCTCCCCTACCTTGAACACCGCTCCAGCCGCTTGTCAAGCGAATGCCTGTGTTTCGAGAGATTCAACTCCTAATGCGCACACACCGTCATGCCTGGAACGGAGAGGCAAAAACAAGGAATCCTTCGATTTGAATCCTTTCTTTGATTTCTGCCTTTCGTCTCCCATTCAGGGCGGGCTCAAAGCTTGCGATCGCAAGAAGAGCTGAACGTGGCATCCTTTCTCAGAACCCAAGCCTACAAAGAATGCATCTACCTATTTATGGTCTATTTAGGCCGGAATGACAAAGGTTTGCATGCAGCTCGCAAAGCTGACAATGCCCTGGGAGGACACGCTATACTTGTTAGCAGCGCTGCTATGGATACAAGTAGCCTAAGTAGCCTAGCCGTTTATAATTAGAACAACAATGGCACGCTGCCTCCATTTCTGCTTTCCACCCACTGGAGTGCCGAGCAGGGGCTGCTCCTGCAGCCATGCTTGTTGATGGTGTTGCGATTGGGCAGGTGATGTGCTCCATTCCGGTTGCTTACCGCGGTGCCTACCGAAAGTTCGTTAGTAGACGAAGCGAGGGAGGAGGAATGAGCGGATCCGAAGTCGGAACGTTTCCGTGGAGCTCAAGCAGTGCCCTGCACGGCGAGAGATCAAAGCCGGGAGAGAAGTGGTGCCGCCTGATAGGGAGCGTCTTTGGAGCGAACTCTGGACTCCTCTAAGGCAAGCATTTGGAAGCGCCTCCTGCGTAAGGTCGCGTGAACAAATTAGCATGGTGAGAAAGCAGGGATTCCCCGTAGGTTGAAATCCGACCGGGAGCAGATACGCGCAAAGCTCCGGTTGCCCTCTTTGATTTCTTCTCGGGATTGCATCTATGGGTGTCGTCCGGTTCCTCATCTCCTGCTTCTAGTTGGATCTCGACTAAGCTCTGAGCGTCCGCCAAGTCTTGTTGCAAAGACACGTAATGGCACGCGTCGTAGAGATTGATGTGAGTATTAGAGCGCAAGCTGCTCCATCACTCGATGCATCATTAGAGCTTTTGAGGGCTATAGTTATCCCGGGATCCCATCCTTGCGTCTCCGCTTCCTGGGAAGCAAAGGGTCCCCGCGTTCTCTGGAGGCTGCGTATCTCTTCTGATTATTCAAGAAGAGGAAAAATGGGCCAGTAGGATTCGAACTCCGTTTGAAGGTGAATCTGAGGACGATCCGAGAAGACTCTCAACACTTTTCCTTCATCTTCCAAAAAAAAATGCTGCAGAAGAACTTTTCACCATCCTTTGTGAAAGCGATAATCCTATCTGGTTCATTCCCTCAGGCAGACTCCCTGAACAAGAACCTACCACCTCGTTTCTTAACATTATTGCTGAATGCGACATGTCTTGAGTGAGCTGGGAAGTGTCAACAACTGTCAGTAGAAGACCCTAGAAAAAGAAGGGAGAGCTGCTGAGGATGCTCAAAGTTTCGTAAACGCTGACAACGTTCGTTACTTCATCTTCAAAGTGCATCTCTGTCTCGGCTTCGCACACAAAAAAAAAAAATGGAATCCAGGAAAGATTACTCTCCCGAAATCTGGGCTCTGTCCCTTCTCTCCGCTCTCTCCTATCGTTCTACTGATACGCATCCAAGAGACGCTCGATTTGCTACATTTGCATGTTTCACTGAACGTCAATCAGGTGCTGTCTGCAATGTGCCCAGCTACCACTCTTTAATAGGGGGCGAAAATTATTATCTTTTCTGTCCACTCTTTAATAGTTGGATCGAGACGGCGATAAGGATTTTCGAAGTTTCGAAGCATGCTGTACATGGTAAAGGTGCACTCATCGAGAGTTTGAGATAGTTTCAAGGATCATGCATCATAGACCTAATGCTTCTGCTATCTCGCTGATAAGTCGGTTTAATGAGTACAAATTTCGGCCCAAAATCAGCCGGGCAGACCATAACTCGAGCGGAACGTATTGGAGAGCATCGAAGATGCCTCTGATGCAATTTCATAGGGTGGTTTGCATGCGCAAGGGTCTTCAGCTTCAAGATAAACAGCTCGAGTCAATCCTGAACCGATGAGACCTGAGCTCATGAGCTGATGGAGAATTTTCCAAAGCTTGCCTTTCCTCGCCTCTGCAGCGTAACCACGGTAGCTTTCCTCGAATTTCCACATCCTCCCTCTTTACCCTCTCAGAGGCAGTATTTCCTCCTTGTAAGCTTCGCGCACAGCCATGTCTGTGCGAGTGCAAGCGGCACATTCGTTCTTGCTGTGCATTCAGATGGAAATGCACATGCATACCCTTTTATGTGTGTACGTATACGTACATAACACATATATGTATACATAACAGGGTGGGTATATTTTTGTTTTGAGCATAGTTGAATCACCTCTGTCTCATCTTCTAGTAATGCCACACGAGCGTGGTTGTGTCCGCATCTCCTGCATCTAGACAGTCCATCCGACATCGAACTCGTCTTCGAAAGACTGGAACATGTCCACTCTTCCACTGATCTAAAACCTGTGAATTATGAAACGGTGGTTCGTGAAGTTTACCAGTTTCGGCAGAGATGATTTCCGGAAATTCTGGAGTGGGAGCATCCACCGAGAACCGGAGAAAGAGTCAAGTGACTTCTGACACCCCGCCCTTGCTGTTCGCTTTTTCCGAACCGATTTCCTGGATCGTTGGAGGATCTTATTTCTCGGGAGGCACTGCGCTCTCCATGTTACCATTCCCGACAGACCGGATCGTTCCCAGCAAACGAAATGTACTCGGCAGTCTGGTGTTTCGGTTCAGGTTTGTGTCTGTGTCCACGGTACTTTGCCCCTCGTCGTGGTCCACATTCACGTCACGCCATCTAGTCGATGGGTGTGATTTCTCCCCGGCAACCTCATCCGTCTCGCCATTCTGAAAGTGACAGTATTTTTCGATGTTCCGATTCCAGGCTCTAATCTTGATTTACCCCTTCCGGATGCTTGAGCTGCTCGATCTCATTTCGTGTGCGCTCGAACTTTCTTTGCATCTTCCCCTTTGTGGTTTCGCTTCTTTCTAAAGGAGAACGTTTCCCACCAGATCATTCCGGAGATTCGTTTCGGCGGATCCGGAAATTTGTTGTTCTGCGACAACATCCAGGGAGCTGCGTAATTTCATGGCGATTCCTACTTTGTCCATGGAGGCATTTGGTTTCGATGCAGCTGAAAGAGATGTTTCCAAAAGAAGTCCTTGAAAAGAGGGGGGGGAGGGAGGGATATATATCTGCAGAAAAAAGAGTCAGAACTTCCTGTATCCAGAGGTAACTTTTATCTGCCTAATGACTCGCTTCAGAGTTTCGTTTCTTCCAAGCTCGCACTTACAAGCTCGAAATGCCTGAGGTCGAAACCATTCGAGTGAGTGCTGCGATTTTGATTTGGGAATGCGCGCGCACTCTGTCGTCACGCCAAGCGCAGACTTTCTGCAAATGAAGGTGTGCGGCTGCAAAGACACCGTCTCCGCACCGCTGGCGAGATTGAGAGTCCAACACGGCAACAGCTCTCCTGTGGGAACGCTTTCGCCGCCGCAGATTTCAGAGAACGAAGGAATCTCGAAGAAGCACCCGGCTTGATGAGTTGATCGCGAGCTCATCAAATTATGCGCAAAATTTGTGGGAGCGGGGGAAGGGATCCGATAGGTGCGGAGGGACAGAGAGACAGCAGCAAAAACATCCGATAATTTGGGTTCCTCCGACAGGGATTTCATTCGTAAATGATTCGTCCAGCTCATCGTTCGCTTCCCTGTCCTTCACGTATGAACCACTTTGAAGTCATCACACGGGACGCTGTATGATGAATGCTCTGGAGACAAACAAACAAACGAAGATTCTGTTATATTCCTCCTCAAGACAGAGTGCAAAGTTCATGGACTGCGTCAGAAATTTCCTCCACGAAGGCACTGCACCGAGTCGTAAGATGAGGTACCGAATGTTTCTCCAGAAAAAAAGGGAGGGGCGGGTCCTCTCTGGTGTGCCAAAAGAAAATTCGAAAGAGCCTTCGAGGTCTTTCAGTTCAGCCAAAGTGCGAGTGCGCTTCGGCGCGTAACGTAGACGAGATTTCTCGGATTCCCGCCAAGGCGAATCGCTCCAGGAACCTTTCCCCCCGATTCAGGAGACGGAAAAGCAGTGGCGGCCGCCGCTCCGGTCGCCGAACGAGGCTCGTCTGCTTTCACCTTTCTGGAGTGGTTTGTGCTCAGAGGTGCTGGCGTGGTGTGAGGACGGCACCGAAGAGGATGAGCGAACATCGGGGAGGGCCGACCGGGGTCGAAAAGACAGCAAGATTACGGATGCCACCTCTGCACGTCTGTGTGCTCCGGTGGTAGCGCGTGGGCTCGAACGAAAAGGAGCCTCGCATCTCCCGGTGGGATTCGGACTCGCCGGGGGAATTCGCTGAGGAGCGATCCGAGCACCCTCGTTCCCCTTCGAGAGATGTATAAATAGTCCTCATAGCTCTACTCCAAGACGGAGCAGCAGCAGCAACAATCACTCAGAATTATGATCCCACCAGATACTTTTTTTCCCCGATTGATATATTCGTCCTTAGCTAATTTACACGCGGGTATTCCCAGTTGCCTTTCCTTTCAGCCGCCCCGAAACCGTCCTGTTCTTGTTTGCTTAGCGCGCCTCGACCGAGGTTGCTGGCCGTAAATTATTAAAATGAATATCCGCGTGCCCTAATTATGCGTCTGTAGCATTTTTTGTACGTCGACAATCTTACGGAAGGTTCCAGATTCCTGATATATGATCTTGCAACTGCATTCCAAGTAGCTGTTTATTTTCCCATAATGTTTCCAACTGCAACAAAGGAACTATTATTACACTTTCTGGGAGAAATAAGGAGTGCCAGCCACATGTGTTTTCGAAAGGAGCTCCCAATAAATATTCGCGGTTCGCCCGATCCGGTGATGTGGAGCGAAGATGCGCTCTTTTTCTCCTTCCTTGGTGATAATTGATAAGATAGGAATTTTCAACCGATGCTTGGCGAGGAGGCAGGGGAGGAGGAAACCGAAGAAGAGCAAGCAAAAGGGCGGAAGGGAAGGCGAAGAGGAAGGACGGGGGAAAAGTGAACGAAGGAGAGGAACGAGGAGGAGGAAAAGAGGGCGAAGAAGAAGCAAACGAGGCGGGGAAGGAGGAGAAGGAGACGAAATGTTTCCCCATTTTCGACGAGATTGCGGTATCGGACTCACCGGGCAGCGCGGGAGGTGGTGCGCTGCATGTGGACTACCCTCCTGGAGCACTCAGCCGTCTCTCCCCGGAAGTGAGGAACGACTGGACCTGGTAAGAACCGAGAACGAGAACCGAGGCTCTGGCAGCTCTGGATTGCGCCTGTAGTCAGTAGGGAGAGAGCGATCTTTGCTTGTGCCTTGCCCGCTTGACCACCCCTGCCGAGGCTCCGGATCGCGAATCCTCCAGAGAGGCAGGCGCGCAAGCAACATCCTCCTTTTGCTCGGCCTGCGTTGCAACGCCTTCCCCGCTCAAAGGAGCATCCTAAAGAGGGTGGAAAGCTCGGTGACCTCTCGTGGCTGCGGGGCTCCTCCAGAGGTGCCCGAGCGCCTCTGCCCAGGAGGTAGCGACTCGCGAGGTTCGAGGAACCAAACACTTCAAACGTCCCGGAGGACGATCCTCATTCCCCTTGCTCCCTCCTGCCAGGACGAGGTCAGGCACTTCCACTGGTAACGTGGAGGCAGCGCCCCTCTCGGTGGCTGCCAACCTCCCACCCCCCTCTTCCCACCGGAGGAGGACGTTCTCGGTTTCTTCTCTTCCCACGTCTTGCAGATTGCCGCCCTGAGCTCCGCGGACCTAAAAAATCGCGAGGAGTTCACCTGGCTTGCGGAAAGGTCGATTGACACCGCGACCCCTAGGCAGAGCGTGCGCAGTGCGCGAAAGAGCTCTCCGGAAGAACGAGGAGAGAGAGGGAAGCGAGAAGAAATAAGGAGGAGGAGGAGGGAGGAACGAGAAGAGGGAGAGCGAAGAGGAAGCTCCGCAGAATTCCCAGAGGAAGGATTTGCTGAAGTCCTGTCCTCCGGGACGATAGGCGGCAGCCGGCGTGATGACAAAGCGGCGGCGGTGCTCTCACTGATGCCGGAAGAGGGTGGCGGGAAAAAGGGGAAGGGAGGGAGAGAAACGGGCGGGATGCCAGCCGGAGGCGGCCGACCGAGTTGCCCACCCATGCCAAGTTCGCTCCCTTCTACTCGGCCGGAACAGGAATTGGAGGTGAGTTGGAGGGAAGGAGGGATTCTTTGCTACTCTGCCATCTCTGTGCGTCCATTCGCTCCCTCCGCAGCGGAAACGTTTCTCCATGGGGCACTTCGGTGATCCCAAGCGCTGGAAACCAAGCCTGTCACCGCTTCCTTCAGTCCCTCGAGGGTTCCTTTCCTGGAGGTAGAGGAATAGGGTTGAGCGGTATTCGGGGATGGCGTTCGAGGACGGAGCCATCGACGGCATCCTTTGCTGCCTCCTGAACGCCGTCTCGTAGCTGATCCACGCGTTTTTCAAGGGAGTCAGGCAACATGCCTCGGAGGAAGCAGGGAGACGCATAGGCCGACAGGCCAAAAGAGTGCTATCCGTTGGCATCTCCCTACGCCTCGAGGTGCAACGACAGCGACGCGAAACGGTGCGCATTTACCTGCCTACTTCTCTGCGTCGGCAACGATGGAGAGGTGAGGAAGAAGGAGGTGGAGGGCGGTGGCGCATTCGTTCCGTTCGATTTCCGGTCCGTCGCGCCTCGGCAGAGAGCTCGATCGGACGTCGGACGGATGGATCGCGGTCTGTCGCTTCCCCACTCCTCCATCTTTCTCGCTTTTCCCTTCATTTTGCCCCTTCCGGGAAGAATTCCCTGCTCCCAGACCTAATGCCTCTAGGATGGCTCTCGGACGACACCAACCCCAGCAGCTTTTCGACGTCGCCAACTTTCAGCAACGCCCTCTGCGCGGTCCACGTCTTCCGGCAGCGATCGGGCAGCGGAAGAGAGGGGAAGTGCAAGAAAATTTTGTTCCTCCCGGAACCCCCTCTGGTGGTGTGCGATTAGTCCCCTCGTATTCTGACACCGATGGCTAGAGGAAAAGATAAAGAAGGAGGACGGGGGTGGGGACAAAAGAGAGACAAGGATGTCCAGGGAACCAGCACGTGGGTTCTCCACCTCACTTTGCTAGGTGCATTCCCCATGAAACAGCGTAACTTCGGGGGAGAGACGTCATTTGCCTTCACAGAGGAGCAGCCTCGCCTCCAGCACCTCTCTTCATATCTCCTGCAGTGTGGGACACGAGTCATCTTCTCTCCTTTTTCTGCCCCCTTGCGGTCCAGAGTCCCGCATGAACTGTTGAACAAGGGAGGGCGTGGTCCTCCTCACCCGATGCTGGCTTCCAAGGTTTCCGTTCCTCGTCGCTGCGGGGGACGCTCACCCTCCACACTTCTAATCAGAGCCATTCACCTGCTCCTCCTCATCTCTTGTCCTCCTTCGCAATCCTCGAAATTCCCCTAGGTTTTCTTTCTTTCACGCCGCGGAATACTTCTGAGAAGCTTCTGACTGACGACGACGCTCTGGAGGGAGAGGAGGAAATCAAGGGACGGTCAGCAGCAGCAGCAGCGGTTGTCATCAAGAAACCGCCTTCTTTCAGGGCGTCCCAAAGGCGCACTCTGGCAAGCCACCTGGGGGTCGAACCTTGAGTTCAAATTTAAATTGGGCACCTTTTTTCCTGCAGGACTCAGGAGAAGAGGTACGGGTTAATCATGGACTCCCAACCCCCTCCATTTGACCTCGCGTTTCCGTTCTTCCGAGAGCTGCCTTTCTGTGGTCAACAAGAAAGGAGCCAGAGATCTTCGAAAAAGAAAACCTCCCTTTCGAAGAGGAGAGGGGAAAGACCTGCTGCCGTCCTGTCTCTTTCTCTCCTCCTCTCCCTCCTATCGCTGCCCTCAGCCTCATTCTTTCCTCCTTGGGAAACTGCCGCTGTCTCCTGCCCTCAGGCGGCTGCGTCAGGTACCACCTCCTCCTCCCTGAAGCAGCATTTCGAGGCGGCACTCGCAGACGAGCGCTTCCTGCAAGCGACCGTGCCACGGAACATCGCCCCCACGGCCAAGTCCCTATGTTGCGGGCTGTTTGAGTGTATCCAGTCTCTCCTTTCTCCTCCTCCGAGAGGTCGATCCAGGAGGGAGGAGGGAGGGAAGAAACTTCTACTTCTGAAGGCTGAGCTTCCTCCTCTCTCAGCTCTTTCATGCCCTCTTGTCCGGATTTCAGCCTTCTGGTCGTGAGGGTCAACAGTGACCTCCTTCCCTCAGGCAGCCTCCTTATTGACTTTCGGTATTGCGCCCTCTCCGACCGTTTCCTCCACTGTTTTTGCAACTAGCTCTCCCCAGAGAGCTGCGGATCCCTACTGGGAAGCCTTCACAACCCGCTCATCCTGCATAAGCCTTCCACTTCTGGAAATCCCGGTCCCATTCTGCGTTACTACGGGTCGCGGAGATGGGGTCACGACCTCGCTCCAAGGATAGCTCCTTCCTGTCTCCGTCGTTCCCTCTTCCTCCGTCGGCACAGAAGGAGCGCAGCGAGCCAGTGGACCCCTGCGTGGGTTTCGCGTGGCAACTCTGCTATCCCCACGGATGTTCCTGGAGTTGCCACGGGCGTGGCCTTTCCTGAGAACGGGCTTCGCGCCGCCCCCGCGACCTGATCCCGAAAGGGGCGGGAGAAGGGCGCTCATGCATGCCTCCTTTCTCCCCACGCCTCGCACGCGGAAGCACACACCGGGATCAAGGAGGAAGAGGGGCGCCGGGGCCCCCTCTCGAGGGAACCCCATGCTCAGGGAATTCGCGCTGTCCTCCTCGCCGTCCCGTTTTTCCAGCCTTCCAGACCATTCTGCCTCGGGTCCTTCCTCGCCAGTCCAGAGTCACGCTGTCGTTCAACTAATCCGTCCCGTGAACAAAGAGTTTTTCCGGACCAAGAAAGGCGAAGGACGAAGGCGGAAGTCCAGGAAAGGTAAGGTTCTTTTGTGGGAGGAGAGACCTCCAAGACTCGCGGAGGAAACAACAGCTTCTTAGTTTGCTCCGCGCACTCAACCTTCCAGCGCTGCTACATCAGATAGGGAGGGTCCTCTTGCTCTGGTTGCCAGGAATCGTCACGACGGAAGAGGCAGTTTTCAGTGAAAGGGAAACCAGAGTGGACAGGATTCTGAGATGCATCCAGAACCAGCGAACGAACCGGAAAAGGGGAAAGGGGGAGGAGAACTGCTGCGCTTTTAGAGGAAAGTGTTTCTCCTCTTTCGATCATTATTTCCGAAGAAATGACGTCCATGGAACAGGCGATCGGGGGCTGCAGGATCACGGAAGATGCCGAAGGGGGAACGATGCATTATCATCTTTCGAGATCAGCGAGTTCTGGTGAAAAAGTCCTCTCTCTTCCGACGTAGTCCCGTTTCCAGGAACCTTGTGCTTTCGTGTAGGTGGATCAAGCATCCCCATTTTCACATTCTGCCTGCAGTCCAGAAGTCAGATGGATTTCTGGGCGGCGAAATATCCCCGACCCAATCGCGACTTTAAAAGAGAAAGAAAGGACGAAAAGAATCCAGAAGATCAATCCACCCGCCACATCCTCAAGAACCACCGAAAACGCCGAAGGGGCAGTTGGATCACTGCTACGAAACCAGCGGAATGGCACCGCACGCAAGTACATCCCCAGCTCCAAAATAGGCCGGTGATTATCGAAAATGGAAAAGTTACTTCGGAAACGAATGCTGCTGGTGAATGGGCTCAAGAGAAGCGAAGACAAGAGCAGCAGCAAATCCCCATGGATTGCAGCTTGTAGGGATCTCTCTGACAGCAAGCTCTGTGAGAGTACCTTGTTGGGAAACTCTAAAGACGAAAAGGAGGTTCCAGGTGGATGCTTCGGGCATCCGATGACCTAAGGTTCGATCAAAGGGAGTCCTCCTCACGAGCTGAATTTGAAAGATGGTCCCGATAGCCTGCTGCGCACAGATCCTTCTCCGCAGCGCTCCCAAGGGCTCCTCAAAGTTGTATGGAGCCGGCTTGGGACTGTTTCCTTCTTGACCAGGAGACAAACGAATGCAAGAGGTGGGACAGAGGCGTAAAACTGGCCAAAGCCACGCGACCGGCCCAGCTCAACGCACCTGGGGGTCGAGGTGAAACTTCCCTTCGTGCGACAAGCGAGGGTCCATCCATTCGACTCCAAGGTCACTTGGCTACCGGGAACTTCGCCGGCTCGCGCATTGCAGAGTTGACGAGTCTGCGTAGACGCTCATTTTTAGTGGTCCCTGAAGCTCACGCGCTCGCATGGCGCACGAGCGTGGACATCTCCCTGAAAGTCTGCAAGGATGACCCTCTCTTGCGCGGTCCTGAAAACCTCCCTTTTTTTCCTGTAGCTGAGTTGTGTGTTCCGGATGCGTCCCGGCTCCCTCTCCTCCCGGCCCTGGTCTCCCACAAGAAGGGACACCGGCAGGCGACGCGACAGAAAGCGACGGCGAAGGGGGAAAAGTGTCTCCGATTTGAGAGAAACAGGAGAACGGTTGGTGGATGCTTCAGATCTTCCTCCGGTTGCCTGCTCACTCGATCTGCTTTCCATCAGCAGAGCCGACTTCCCTTGATTTTTTTTTTTTTTTTTTTTACTCTCTCGAAGAGCAAGAGGACGGAGGAAGAAGGGGATGGAGATTTTTTTCTTCTTAATCTGCAAATTGTTTCCCTTGTCTGCGCGTGCAGATGATGAAAGAATGCATCACTGATGACCGATGCGCAGCGACGGCAGGGGCGCTCCGACCCAGTGGACGCCGCGGGAGCCCGCCGCACACGAGAGAAAAAAAGGAAAAAGTGAGAGTGGGGGGGGGGGGATTTCCCGGCCCACAACTTCATCTTCCGCTTGTCGAAGGGCGCGCGGGAAGCGGCTCGCTGACAACTCCATCTTCCGAGAGGAGGGTGCCGTCGCTCCCTCTCCCTCTCTCCCTCCTCCCCTCCTTGCCCGACTGGAAGCCGACCTCCCTCTCGCGCGCATTCCTCTCCTCCCCCTCCCTTATCTGCTCCGAACCAGTCCGCGCTCTCCCGCTTTCTCCAGGAGCGCGCGCGCCACCGTCTCCAGGAAGCCTCCAGCCGGTCAACTCGAGAGTTGCTGACTCCTCGCGACCCGGTCGCTTCCCCTTCGATTTGAAGCTGCCACGCTCCCCTTACAACGATCCACGGTTCCCATCGCCCTCTCCTTCCCTTCCCGAAAATTCGGCAGTGAGTTGGTTCCTGTTCCGGAGAACGCGCTTCCCGGGTCGCGATTCCTTTAATCTGTCTGTGCCTTTCTCCCGTCTCTCCCTTCATCTTTCTTTTTCTTTTTTCCTTTCGCCCATGCTATTCTTCCTACTCGGTCCACTCAGCATCCACGTGGATCTTGGCACGAGCCCCTACGGGAAGTTCGAGGTCCCCCCTTTCCCCCCTTCCGAAAGGCCCGCCTCGTTGGAGCAGAGGAAGCTTCTGAAGTGGCACCGAAACCGCCCTGAGCGCGGACAGACCAGTCCGCCTCCTTTTCTTCTTCTTCTCTTTTCCAAATGGCTATGAATAAGGGGGAAGCGAACGAGGGAGGAGGGGGGGAGGGTAGAAGGGAGCGTAAACGACGCAGGCGCACGCACGCACACGTGGACACGTGCGCACACATGCCAGAGCCGCTGGCTTCTCAGCCAGGGAACACGGGCGATTCCGAGTGCTTCTCAGACACTCAGGGATGAGGCTGAAGAACGGTCGGGCGGCCGGAGCAGGGATTTGCGAAGCAGGTCCAGGGGTCTGTCGAAGGCGAGGCCCCTGGGCGATTGGGAGAAGGGCGCTCGGGACGTGCACCGCTCGCGTGCTTTCCCCACGTCGCAAGGGCGAAGCGCGCGCGCACCCCCTGCCCGCGAAGGTCGTCAGGAACCCCGCAAGGAAGGAATGCAGGAAGCCTTCCGTTCTCTTGAAGCGCCATCGCTATATCCCGATGGAGCAGCGATCGCCCCCACCAAGATTTTCTTCTTCCTTTTCCGCTCCCCTCCTTCCCCTCCTCTCTCTCTTTTTGCCAGCGCGAGTGATCCCGGCTTTCCGTACAGGGAAGGCAGTAAATAAAATCTGCAGCTACAGGCAAGCTTCATCCAATGGCCTGTAAACGGTAATAAGTTGAGTCAAAATCCCATATCAGCACATAAATTATTTATAAATCCCGGCAAACGTTCCAGAATTCCTTTGTCGAGGAAGACGTCTGAATTCCGAAAACTTCACGGGACATAAAGTCCTCGAAGGATCGCAGTGCGAGAAACCCATGGATAGAAAATGGTAATTCCCGAGGATATCTTTTTTGTAACGGTGGAGGCATCCCTTGAAATTTACGTGCGAGCCGCCGACTCTCATCCCATCCATTCATCGGGCACACATCCTGTTGTTTCCCTTGCGACCGATCTTCCTGGAAACCATCCGAGTGTGAAGTTCGAACTTATAAACTAGAGGCTTGTCACTATGTAAATCGATCTGCTCCACCAGCGGGGAAGGCCGTTAAGCCTAGGAAAAATAACCTAGTGACCAGGCACACACGCCAAAAAAAATAAAATAAAATAAAATAAAAGCAGAACGCACGAGGAAGAGGAAGGCCAGCTCGTAGGAAAATCGAAGGAGGAACCGATTCGAGTGCGCTTAGAGCAGCTCCGGAAACTGCTGTGGCACTTTATCCAGAAAGCCGTGCGAGACTTCGAGGGAGAGACTTCCGTGAACGGAACCGGGAGAGTCCCAGGAAGAAGGCAATAGGGAAGCGCTCTGGTCTCGCTCCAAGCAAGTCGCAGCGAGGCGATGGCAGCTTCCTCTCACGCATCGATCATCCCAGCCGGAAGGGAATAGAGGAGGCACTGGCTTTCCCTTCCCCCTCCCACTGGGCTCCCGACCGGCTCGCCCACACCCGGAGGCTGTTCGCAAGGACCCATTCTCCACATCCAGCCCAGCGATCCAGGAGATCTTGCTACGGAGAGTCTGCTACGAGATCCGCTCCCACGGCGTTGGTCCCCAGGCGAGCCTCGCCCCTTCTGCTAGCACCATCGCGACCTTCCCGCCATCAGGACCCCGACGAACCGACCGTTGTCCGACCCACGACGGACAGCAGCTGTTCCAGCAGTTGGACTACCTGCTGTAGAAGACCACAGCAGCCAATGCCTCCACGGACCGGGCGAGAGTCCCAGGTGGCATCAGTCTGCTTACCAAAATGCGCCCACTGTGCGAGGGGGGGGGGGCACCTGAAGGTTTGGCATCCCAAGCCGCAGAATCCCAGCAAGCACAGGACTGCTTCTGCACGTAGCTTCTGTACGCAGTCCCCTTTTGAATTTGAGGAAGGGTTGGGAACATTTCGCCCCTCCATTTCGCATCTTCCAATCTGAGAATTTTTATTCCTTAAAATTTACAATTTAACACCGCGTTACAGGGGCGGAGGGCTTTTCACGTTCTTCCGAGATTCCTCATCTGTCCCTCTGGAGCGCTCGTCACCCTTCAATCTGTTGCTTCCTCAGCGTATTGTGCTAAGGCTGACCGCTGGGGTTCTCCGGCTGCATCTGATTGTCAGTCCCCCGTGTGAGGTGGGCTGCTTAGATTTCGCTGGAGTACCGAATGCACGAAGCCACCATCCGGCGCCTCATCCTCTCCGATGTTTACTGTTAGCCCATCCATGGATCTCCTGCAGCCCCATAAACTGGAATGCCTGGCGGCAGGAAGTTCTGGAGTCCTGAGATGTCACTTTGGGAGTTCGCCCGAAGGATCTGTGGCCGCTGCAGGGTCTCCTACGCAAACCACTGGGAGATCTGCAGGATTGGACGAGGTGATCCCGGACAGCCGTCGCACCCCTTGCCGCAGCGCTGCCTGCCCTCAGGGCAAGAAATGACAGCAGCCGACCGGTGGGATGGGGGTTCTGCAACATTCCAGGAGTCGAAAAACTCCTGGACGGCTGCAAGGTGAGCGAATAGATGGACTCCTCCACTCCTCGTTTTCGGGAAAAGGGACTCCTCCGGTGGAGTGAGCTGCTGGGTTTATTACCCCAGTAACGCCGCCTGTACGTTTATTATAAAAAATAAACGTACATGTGTTGGTTCATCGGCCCCGCATTGTCCGAAAATGCTCGGAACCTGCTGAGAACCCGCACGCGGGCCAGCGACGTTTACCTCAGAAGCGGAGGGGGAAGGGGCAAACAAAAAATAAGAAAAAGTATATAAAAAAATTGGAGGAGTTAGGGAAGGGATCACATTTAGCTCGAGGGAGTCCTCTGCATCCTTTCTAGGATGCCGTCAAGTTCCTTCTTAGTAAGTCCCAGGTGGAGTCACCTAGCTGCCGTCTTCATGGAGCTGAGGGCGAAGCAGGTGCCGTCCCTATCGCGCCGTCAACCTCTCGCGTAGTTCCAGGTCACCACGATCCCGCGCTGGCAGCAAAGAACTGCAAGGGATGCGGCAGGCGAAAGAACTTTGCGCACGGAGAGGCGCTTCATCACGTACCTGGGATTGTCCTTTGATGCCCTAAGGGCCGTTGCGTAACGCAACCACAGGATCCGGAGGGCAACACTCAACCATCCGCAGGCACTCGGTTTCCGGGGGAGCTGCCTCCCCGAAGTGTTCAAGGTGCGGGGAGCGATTCCATCGCTCCACACCTGCTGTTGGACTGCAGTGCCCTGGAGGACTTGTGGCGAAGACTTGCTTCGGCACTCCGTAGACCACAGGACTGCAATAGACTTGCTGCAGCGATTCTTCACAGAAAGCGGGCCGAAAAAAGGCGCTATGATCATAACAACCTGTTGCATCCGCACCATCGTGACAGTCCGCCATGTGCTGGAATCACGTTCGGCGAAGAGAGGCCGCCAGCATGGCAACAGCAGCAAGGTGGCCTCATCTGGCACAAGTCTCCAGGGCGATCACTACCATCCACAGTCGCTTCTGAATATTAAGGAATGTGACACACCAAAGAGCCCTGTCCCCACCCTTTCGTCTTTTATTTATTTATTGCCTCCCCTTCCTCCGTTCCCTACTTATTGGAAGCCGGCCTGCGTGCCGGTGGTCAAACTAAAAGACTTTTTTTTTTTTTTTTGGCGCACCGTGTTTCTGAGGGGATACTCTTCTTCCCCTCCTTTTTGTAGTTTATTTTGTTCTTGTTTCAAAATAAATTTCCCAGCTCAAGAGGGTTCAAATATCCTCTCTGAATGCTTTTTAGGAGTTCCAAGTTCGTGAAGCACTTCTTCGTTAACCGGGTTCCAGGCTCCCCCTGTGATCCAAGGAGGAGAGCATGCACCCTACCTGTTTCCGCTCTCTGCCTAGCCGGAGAGCTACTTCCTTGTACTTTTCCAGCTTGTTCCTCTTAGCCGTGCTGAATGCCTCTTTTTTCCACCCTCTAACGGGCAGCAGATGTCCAGCACCACTGTTCGACTTCCTTTCTTCACTACTAGGTCTGGTCGCAAGAGGGATTCCGATCCCGGAGCTCTCTGGTTGGTGGACACGCGGGTCCACTTTGCCTCATCCACCGCAGCCATCTTGGATCCACCCCGCTCATCTTGGATCGCGTCATGTCGCGCAGTGGACAGATGAAAGTGCCTCCCTCATCGGTTTAAGATATGATGCAACGTTTCGTCTTCCGTCCGGCAGCGCCGACATATGCGTTCCTCTGGTTTCACTCTTTGCCCGGCCCTGATTCATGGAGCGCTTAGCCGAGCTACTTGGATGGATCTGTAGTCCCGGAACCTCAGGTAGTCTCCATTGGTGAGGAAGAAGCTTGAGGCGTGGTGCATGCTCACACATCGCATGGCTCTCTCTTGACCGAGGTGCTTTTGAACAAGGGACTACCACGCGTGCTCTCTCTGCGATGCTCTCACGCTGGAGGTAATGAGGGATGACTACCTTAAGCGACCGGCTATGTCTTTCCCTTTTCTTTCCCTTGGGCAAACTCCAGCTATCCCGAGGGAAGCTTTGAGAGGAACTAGCTCCGTTTGGTCTTCCGCTCCTGTGCGCAGCTCCTGGGGCAGAGCTTTGGCTCGGTGGTGGCGCTGCTTCACTCAGCCGGCCTTGCGTACAGCTGGAATTGCCGAAAATTGCATCCAACACTCCGGCACCAGCACCGCTCTGCTGCCGAGCTTGTCTGGACCCAACCCGCCACACTGGCACAACCGACCGCTTTCGGTCCGCACCTTTCTGGAGTTCCTCCCCTTCTGGAGATCCTCGGAGAGGTGGGACCTCGCCAGCACGCGAAAATCAGGCGAAAGATCACCTTTATGTCAACGATGCACAGATACGGGTTGCGAGGAATAGGCGTCACGGAAAACTCCCCGTCCCTATTCGTGGCGCCGAGTGTTCAACCCAGTCTACACTGACGTATCCACGCGGCGGTCCTCGCGACGGATCTGAATGTGGGACGCACTCCGAGAAAGGAAAGAACTCCACGAACCACATCCGGTGGCACGCCAAAGAAGAATGGGAAGACTCGGATCGCCTCTGAGGGTTCCACGGACGACCACGCCTCCGAAATAGCAACACCCGTTCAGTTCAAGGCATATATTGACATCCGATTTCGCCCCAGGCGCAAACGCGCCCGAAGGCAATGAAGTCAGGGATGGCTGAACTTCCTTAATGGGAGAGCAGCTCCAGAAGTATTTCCGTCAGGCAGGGGATCCTCAAGCTCGAAGGATGCCCTCAGTATGGCGGGACGAGAAAACGGCAGCAATGTTTAGGAAAAACAAGAAATCTCCTCGGTTAGGATGCTGAGAACAGATTAGCGTCACTGGACGTTGGATGCACAGCGCGACCCTCGTCGTTGCTATGGGATGAGTGACTCAAAACCGATCCCCCTAAACAGGCGTTGCTACGTTTTGCCGCTTGAGAGCCGTCCTAAAGTCGCTCGCCGTGTATTTTTAGATTGCATTGTTGGCGGCCATGCTGATCGCGCGCGCTGACGCCATGGTGCTCCGTGTAGGTCCGCAGAGCGTGCCTTTTTGTCTGCTTCGAAAGCAGAGAGGAGAAGAACGGCGCCGAGGTGCCACAATCCATTCGCAAGGAACGAAAGTTTCGGAGGCACGCGCGAAGCTGCAGTTCTCTTGACCTTCTTGCTACCGAAATTCATAACCTTGGGGTCGATCGAGGTCGGTTTTGCTTCTAGCTCATTCCCTACGGCTTCTTTTGATATGGGGGGGGGGGAGAGTGAGTCATTTCAAACCGGCCCTCTTCAAGCTTCGCCGCTGCGTTCCGCTGCAAACCCAGACTGGAGGTAGGACTGTTTCAAGAGGCTCATTCTGTAGACACGAATCATCCCTTGGAAAAAAATCGAAACGGTTCGAGGAAGGAATGAACACCACCGGAGAGATAGTGCCTGTGATGAACATCACCCAAGGAGTCACCAAGAGCGAAATATGGATCAGGAGACTGCTGCAGAGACTATACCTTGAAGGACTTACCACTTGCCGCTATATCTTGAAAAGAGGATGGCGGATGGTGATCCAAGTGGGTGTGGCTGTCCACGAGACCCTAGTGCGCCCTCCACCAACAGAGAAACATTTTTCCAGAGTGAATACACAGAAAGTGGCACTTGGTGACTTGAACAGTTGTGCACAGGAACACTTGAGAAATGTGTCTGCAAGAAGTCCACCCCTATTCAGGTCGGCTCAGGCTCCTTCGCAGACGTGAATCGTCCGTCAAGAAAAATCGAAACGGCCCGAGGAAGGAACCTCAGCCCACATCCCGACCAGATAGCGGCTGGAGATGAAAGTTCGATCGGGACGCTCTCTAGGAGGAAATCCAGGACAAAAAAGACTCCTCTGAAAAACCCACAGAGGAAGGAATCAGATTTCCCAAAGATGGAACGATCCAGGGTCCCTGCTGGGAGTTCGGTCTCTAGTCTTGCGAGGAGCTCTCCTGGATTCCCGACACATAACCTCCTGGAGCACGCGATCATGTAGGAAATGGCTCTGTCCCATGAATGAATACAAGATGCGGAAGCGTTACCAGGTCAGCTAGGAGAAGAACTTTTGCGACTCATCATTGGACCAGCAGATACCCGCAGGATTTCTATCTCAAAAGTGGGGGAACACTTTACCGGCGCATCCGAACGCACTTACGATATTGATTCTTCATTGTCGGAAGATATCACGATTGGGGTAAGCGGCCCCGTTTCTCTAAATGGGCCTCACACCATTCAAAATGAACGAAGCTGCCGCCCATCTTGCGCGGAGAATTCCTCTTTCCGAACAAATGAAATCGGGTACAAATGCCTCAACCCCGAGGCGAAGATGCTATCCTCTGTCTTTTGCATCTGCCTTGATGAGCAAGAAGATCCCATGGTGGCGGAAAACATTCCTGAAGCCATCCGGCTAGCTAGGAAATCTCCGCGCATCCAATGAAGCTGCAGACCGGAGATTTCCGTTGACGACTCTGTGCACCCTCCACACGCCGGTTGCTTATCTCGCGCGCACTTTGCGAGCGGGATCCTCGATGATAAAAAATTATCCTACCGCAACAAAAAGGATTTTTGCCTTTTGACGAGGTCCGTCGAGCCGTGCTTTATTCTGCAAACACGAGCTGACTTCAGGAGCCGCTCTCGAGATGCCTCTGCCCTCCTCCCCTCAGACGAGAGGGTGGGCCATTTCAAACGCCCGAAAGAGCAGACCAAAGAGCGCATCTATCGTTTCTTTTCCCTCGTCCCTATGCATCGCGTCCTACTCTTCTCCGTCAGCTCGGCGCCAGATGCACCGCTTTTGAGTGGCTCCTCCCCCCGTGGATGGGGCCGATCTCCTGCGTGGCATCCTGCGAAAAACTGCATGGTGTTTTGAGGAAAGCGGGAGGCGGTGGTCTCGTAAATATTCGGCCGCCTCAATGAAAGCCCTCACACATCCGCTCGGTCTGATTCCCAGACTTCCCGAAGAACTCAGGGAGGCGCTGCGCTGCTTCCTATGCAAAGCTGCCATCGACCCAGTGCTGCGAAAGCTGGAAGACCTTTTTGCAGGAGGTATTGTCGCCTTCCCCCCCCCTTCAGCAGATTCGGAGTTGAAATTGAGATGGAGTGGGTCCAAGCATGCCGGGGGGGAAGGGGGCATGCCACAAAGCTGGACCGGATAAGTGCGTCTCCTTCCAGCTCGCGGCCATGTAAGACCAAATTCCGAATCAGTGCTGCCGGAACATGCAGATGCCTGGGAAACCAGTCCGAGGTCATCGATTCCAGTCTCGACGCTCTCGGGAGATGCGCGCCCAGGAAGGCATGAGGTCAGTTTGGACTGCGAGGAATTTCTCTCTTCGGGAAAATCCAAGCTCCATGGGTGCATTTGTTTTCCCACAGCCCATGTCCGCTTCCGGAGGCTCGGACATACGTAGAAAGCCGCTCGCGACCTTCATGCTCATTCGGCACATTGTGAAAGAGATGGACTGTTCTTCTCGGCTGAGTGGTTCGCACGCAGAAGGTTCCGAAGGGGCACCTTTGGTCTCCTCGGTTTACCAGGCAAGGCCAGCAGCCTCTCCATGGGTGGCCACCTCAGGCTCCTGCAGGCCAAACAACCACTGAGAGCCACGTTCGGACTGTCGGTCAGTTCGGGGGATCTCCCAGAAAAGACGTGGTATCCGGTGGACCCCAATCACCTTATGCCCGGAACGAATCCAAGGCTATGACCGACACGGAGCCCTAGGGACGCAGGAAAGCAAACAGCGGCGAAGGCTGCCTATCCCTACAATCGGGGCACCAGAGGACTCAAGGAGGAAGTGCCGTCGCTCGCCTGGATCGGCACAGACGTCGACTTTCGTTCGCTCGTCGTTTTGCCCCTGGTGGCGGACCCGCGGAATGAACACGTGATGCTCCGCGCGAGGAGCAGAGGTGGAGGAAGAGGAGGGACCTCTGCGAAGAAGGTAGCAGGGAGGAGGCCGCGGACTAAGGAAGAGGAGGACAAGAGAGAGTGCGCGGCGCGCGTTCAGGTCCCTGGGAAGCAGGACCCGAGGGGACAGGAAGAGACTAACCAGAGAGCTCTGCTCCCTTTTCTCCCGTCCCTACTCCCTCTCGACTCCGCCCACGTTTTCTTCCACCCCTTAGAAGGGACCCAGCAAACAGAGCCCCCTTCCCATCCGCCCCCTTCGCCTCTCTGCTTTCCCTAAGCCCCGACCGTCCTCCGCGGAAGGAGGGGACAGGAGGAGAAGGAGGAGGAAGGGAGGAAGGAGAAAAGGAGAAGGAGGAAGCAAGAGCGAACGCAATCAGAGGACGGCTTGCAGATGGCAGCGATTGGCGCAGGAGTCCCACCACCTACAGAGAGCTCCCGAGCACACGGCGGAAGTCCCTCAAGTCTTCGGCAGCACCTTCAAGTCTCCTCGTCTGTCAAATGCGAGCAAGGAGGAAATCCCTTCAGGCCCTGACCTCCGGAAGCAGTCGCGTCCGGGAGGGTGGCTGATGACATCCGCAGCATGAGGGGGTCAGGTCATAGGAAGCATCTGCACGCACGAGGGATCCTCGGGCCTTCGAGGACGATGAACAGAAAAGGGCACTTTCGATAGCCCTGCGAAGCAGAGGGGCAGGGATCAGCCTTCGCTGGGGGGAGGCACCCAGGTCGTGGGACCCCGCCCCAGGAGACGCCGTCGGTCCTGTCCGATTTCTTGCGCACCCGTGCCTGGATCAGATCCGCGGTCTTCCGCTTCGCGAGCCCACGAAATGCGCAGCGAATCGAAGGTGAGCAGTGCGCATCCCCGGCCGTCGTGCTAGGAGCTGGGGCTCGGTCGCTGCGGGCGCCGCCACCGACTGGTCAACCTGGTCAAGGAAACAACTGAAGGCTTCAGCTGGGAGCCGGACTTGAGTTCGAGTGGGGCTGCAAGCCCTCCGATCCTGGGGGGTTCCCTGGAGGCCCGGCCGGAACCGCCGCCGCCGATCCCGCCTGCTCCCGTGGGAGCACAGCGACGCCACCGTAAGAAGGAGAGAGGCAGAGGAAGGCGAGGAACCCCCATTTCCTCCTTTCGCCGCCAGGGGCGCCGGCAGGAGAGCAAGTCTCGGGAGGACTAGAAGGGTGGCGGCGGGAGACATCGTCTCGGGCCACCGTCCAGGCTGAGAGCTTCCGACAGGTCAGGTGACCGTTCAGTGAGAGTCGAGGGGGGGGGGGCATTACTCCAGACGCACAGCGCGTGTCCAACATTAGAAGGAAGCGCGTGACCCTCCCCCTCTAGCCCCGTCCTGGCTTCAACCCTGGTCTCGGCTCCATCTCTGCAGAAGAGTTGACGAACCACCTCCTCGGGGCGCTTCCTCAGCCTTCCCCTGCATCTCACAAGCTTTCCGACCCGGTCGCTGACCTCCCGCCGAACTTCTCCTGGCCTCCCCTATCGGGGAGGGGGCGGGGAAGGCGGAGGTCTTTCGGTTGTGTTCCCCTTCCGATAGTTCTCGCTACAGTTGATTTCTCGACCTCGACTATGTGGTCGGCCCTACAGCGGGGTGAGCCCGTGTCCACCTTCCCGACAAGGAGCTCATCTCATAGAGGTCGGCTTGGATCCATCGTCGGGCCCTTGAGCCATCGTCGCACCGACGGAGGGCAGCCCTGAACCCACCTTCCTCCCGTCTGCGAGGGAGAGTCGGGTCTGGGGGACCCCTCGGGCAGGGAGGTGGTGCGCTGTTCCGGGCAGGAGGAAGGCAAGACCAGCGGGACGGTCCGCTGTCCCATCGCCACGCTGCCAGCGTAGCGATCGCGGTCGCCTTCGACGCTGGCAGGGGCGGCGCCCATGCCTTTTGATTTTTCTCCTCTTCGTCTGTACCTGCGGCGTTCACCCGTACCCCTCCCTATCCCCAGCTGGGCTGCGGCAACCCGACAAGGTCAAGGAGGGAGGGGAATCCCCTTCCCTCCTTGACCTTGTCGGGTTCCCAGAAGATCAGAAGACAACGCTCCTCGAACTCGCGGGCGTGCAGGGCGCCGTAAAGTCAGCGATGCCCTACCTAATCGTCGGCACCCCCCCCATCCTCGCTGTGGTCTTCGTGACCTCTGACCTGAGCCGCCACCACCTTCAGGGATCCGGAAACGAGGAGGCTCCATAAGGTCAGCGGTGCCCTCCCGGACCCCAAACGTCAGCGATCGCCCACCTCCGTCTCTGCGCCGGCCGGCGCGTCCACCCGAGATGCGCGTTTCCCGCCAGCAGCGGCCGTCCCACCGGCCAACCGAGGCGAGGAAGAGGTCTCATTCGCGGAGAACGTGTGCGGCGCAAGGGAGCGCGGCAGCTAGTGGCGCACTGTCGATCTGTCGCTGCGCGCGTCCCGCCATTCCCGGACTCGCGGCTTCTTTTCGGGGGGAGAGGGGGGAGCTCTGGGAAAAAAACCGTCGCGGCCTCAGGGGCCTCGACCGCTCCTTCGCCCAATCCCACGGGAACGGACATGTGACCGTCTCGATGGGCGCGGGAGAGCTCTCGCGCGCCCAGAGCAGGTTGACGACCCCCGCTCCGGAGGCAGGAGATGCGTCCTTCCGCTTTCTTCCTCCTCTCCTTTTCTATTTTCCATTTTTCTTCCTCTCCCTCCCTCTGCTGCTCCCATTTCCAGGGAGAGGAGCCGTCCGCGAGTGCGCATTCCCTAATAGCCGTCCCGAGGGATGGCAGCCAGCGATTCCGCTACGATCCCGGAGGCGGCGGCAGCCCTGGATATTGGCTTCCAGGATCTCCCGCCGCGGGCCCCCCGACCCCTTCTGGAATGCCCCACGCGTCCGTACGAAGAGGGGATCGGGCGCGCGCGGATGGCGTCATCCCACAAAGTGCACGGCAATTCCGCAACCTCAAGCCGCTCCCGCCAGAAATTGGCCCCATCTATTACGTTTGACAATCCCGTATTAAATACAGATGTTAACAAGGCCGGGGAGCACATGACTGACTGGCGGACCTATCCGCCGCGCTCACCGTTACGGGGGTACGGGGGAAAGGGGAGGGAGAGGAGTGGATGCTGGTGAAATTCGGAAATGGGGGAGTTTCCTCTTCGCCTGGAGGGAAGGAAAATCTGGAAGCGATTTGGTCGCCATCGCGCCCGCGCACTTTCGCAGCCTTCGCGTGGCTCGGGGCGGGAATAGGAGGGGGAGGAGTAAGGGGAAGAGGAGGCAAGCGCCGCCGTTCCTTCGACAGGGAGGCGGATGCCAGGGGACCCGCCTCCTCGGAGCACCCGCTTTTGCCTTTCCCTGCTAGATCATCCGCCCCCCCTTTCTGTCCTCTCCGGAACCCATCCCACGCACCGCAGCGGCGCCCAGAGAGGACGCAGCGTCCCCGTCCTTTAGCTGCGGCGGCAGCTACCCACCCCCTCCGGTCGCGAGAGACCCGCAGCCGAAGGATGACGGGGCAACGCGGAGCACCCGCGCGGCATCAGGGGACGCCAGGAGGCTCTCGAGGACCTTACGAGGGCCCATGTGAGAGGGCACGTCCCGTGGGTATCTTGGCGGCAGTTCGACCTTCGGAGGAGACGCCGCGATGTTCGCCCTGCTTCTGACCCTCTGCCTTCTCACCGGCCCTTCCGCAGAGTCTCCGGACAAAAGCCGTCTGCCTGGTGATCGGTTTACTTTCCTTGCCGGTCCGCGGGATTGACGGTCCAGAGGCACTCAGACTACTTGTCCGCCTCCAAGGCACATGATGAAGGAGAGGGGGGGGGGGGAAGGGAAGTGTAGGAGGAGCAGGAGCAAAAGGAGGAGAGGTGTGAGGAGGATGAGGTATGAGCAGGGCGGGCAGGAGGAAAGAGAAGGCTGTTTTGGGACGATCGCGTTCTGTTTCCCAGCACGCAATCACCTGGAGGCATCTTACGTCGCCTCTGCCCGCCGAGGAAGTTGACCAGAGCATCGGCGGTCCGTGCCCGGCTTCCCAGGATGCGCGATGGTAACGGCGGCATTCTCGCCGCCGTTAACCCTTCCTGGGGCATGTGCGGCAGCGGCGGCAGAGGCATGTATGGCAGGAAAAGGGGTCACCGAGGACAGAGACGTCCCATGCGAACAAAAAAGGACCCACAGGAGAGGACGCCTGGCGCGCGGGCGCGCGGCCATAAGCGAGGGATTTATTGCGCGGGCTGCGCAGTTTTGTTTATTTCCCGCGGGCCGGGTCGATGACGCAGAGATTTGGTGGGGAGCAGGGAGAGGGTGACGCGAGCGACGGTCCACAATGGGGTGACACTACAATCTCCGATTGCTTGCATATCGATCGCGTCTTTATCTCGGGGCCGAGTGATTGGGAGGAGAGAGCGATCCTGTGGGACGCGGACTAGCGGCATGCCGTCGTCTCCTGACTCCCCGTTTCGCGGATGGGGGCCCCATTCTGCGCGGGCATCTATTCTGATTGTGGGCCCTCCTCCGTGGGTGCTGGGGAATTTGCTGCGGGGAGGGCGGCTTCGGATTTGTTAGCCGGCGAGGACACCGCGCGGGCCTGTTTCCCTCTCGGAAGCATCGCCTGCCCCCCCCCCCCCCACGCACTGTCTGATGCTCCTGCACCCTTCCCATCCCTGCTCCCCCCTTCTCTCTCTCGGGGACTCTCTGGAAAGAAGACGTCCGCCTCAAACCTGGACCTCCGGACCTCACCGGGCAGAGCCGGAAGCATTGTGCGGCGGCGGCAGCTGGGCGATCCAAGAGGTGCCCTCCAGCCCTGGGCACCAGGAAGGAGCCGCTCGAGTGTCGCCCGCAGCACTTCCGCTCCCCTCTTCCCGGAAGAATCGGGGAGAGAGAGAGAGTCTGGAACGTTCCTGTGTCTTGCGTGGGCATGGGCCAGGCAAGACTCAGGAGCAGAGGATCCGGGAATAGGGAAGCCATTGTGCTGATCACTCGTGCAGGGACGTGGAACCCCTTCCATCATCACCCTTTCGCATTCTTACGCGCGGTCCCGGGCGCTGCTGCCTTGAATGAGTCACCCCTCGGTGAGGCGTGCGGTGGTGCGGTGGTCTCTCAGGAATACCGCCTGGAGCTGCTCGTCGAAGCAGGCAGGGAGGGGAAGGAAGAATGATGAAGGAGGAGGAGGAACAAGAAGAGACTGAAGAGGGGGGGGAAGAGGACAGGGATGAAGGAGGAGGAGGGGGAGGTAGGATGGAAGAGGGGGAATATGGAGAGGAGGGAATGGTGGGAATCCTTCTGTCCCGGAGATCCCCTTCCTTCCATGCATCGAGCGCGGCCATCCGTCTGCCTCCGCAGCACAGCGCTGGCACAGCAAGGCTGATGATGATGCCTGTTCCTCCCTTCTGCTGGCCTCCTGTACCAGTCCACTTGTCTGCCTCCGAGCCACAGGATCAAGGGAAGGAGGAGGAAGGGAGTAAAGAGAAGAAGGAGAAGGAAGGAAGAAGAAGGGGGGAGGAGGATGAAGGGAAGAAGGAGAGGAGCAGCGAAGAAGAGGGTTTCTCTGCGTCAGAGTGCATGCTCCTTGCCGCGCCCTGCTGGCACCTCCTTGAGTCCTTCGAAGTGCCCCTATGTCCTTCCCCCAGGACCGTACGAGTCGAGCTGCCCAGGAGCGCGTTTTCTCGCGGTTGCGCGCCCTTTGGAGGAACCCAGACTCACCAGAGCACAGGAAGGGAATGCTCGGTCCCCAGTGGCATTTTCTCGCTGCACCTACTTGCCCTGATCCCCAAGAGCGATCTTCCATTGCGATTTCTGGAACCTTGAACGTCCGTGAACCTACCGCAGCTTCCGAGCTCAGCAGCGCTTCCTCCTTGGGGCATGCAGGAGGAAGGAGCAGCTGAAGGTTGCTGCGAAGCTCCTTCAAGGCAGAACCAGAGGAGGGCGCCAGCAACCACCCTTCTTCCAGGTCCTCGCTTCCTGCTTCCCTTGCTCTGCTCCCCTCTTTTCTTCCGCTCTTCCTTTCCCCCTCTTGCTTTTCCTACCCCCTAACTTCCTCGTCGTTGTTTTCCTCCTCTTCCTTTCCTTCCTCTTTCCCTTCTTCCTTTCCTCCTCCTCCCTTCTTCGTCGTGAGTTCACTCCCGTCGTCCCCCTTTCTGGACAGCACCCTGATCGAAGGACGGCGGAGGAAAACGAGGAAGCAGGAAGGATGGAACCGAGAAAGGTCCAAAGGTTACTTTGTGATCGACGGCAGCCTCCTCCCCCAGAAGGATAACAGCAATAATAAAAAAAGAAAAGGAAGATAAAAGCGCGGTCCAGTAAATCTGAAGCTGGGCGATTACTACCGGCGAGGCGCATCTTCGCATCCCGCGAGACGGGAGCACAAAAGATCCTCTTCTCTTTTTTTTGGCTTTTACGATCGGCTAATCGTTCCTCCCAACAATGGGATGCGGGGAGCCGGAGAAACTGTATCAAGAGCGCATTCCGCGGGATTATCCGTGCCCGCCCGCCGCCCGCTTAGCGCCTTCATAACTCCCGGCAAGCGACGCTTTATTGCTGACGTGAGTGGCCGTTTCCACGGTGGCCGTTCCTAAGGGCAACCGATTCCGCAGCCTAATCGTCCTGTTTTCCTGCTCCCGTTGGATGCGAACAATGGCAGCGAGGGAGGGGAGGTTGGAACAGGAACTCCAGGAACGAACCCTGAGTGAAGCGTGGGGACGGGACGGAGCCGCGCGAGAAGCGGCCCAGCTCCCTTCCCTGCTCCTCCAGCCCACCCTCTTCCTAGAGGCCTTCCTTCTTCCCCTCCCCCGTCGTACCGACGGCAGCCGAGGCAGATTCGTCCGCCACCCTTCGCGCCACCCGAAGGGAAAACTCCTCTTCCCTCAGGTGCATCAACGACCCTTGGAGTCCACTTAGCCACCTCCGAGACTCTGCCTGCTCTGCACTTCGGGGCCGATGAACGCCGCGTTCCGACCTCCTCGTTCTGGCCCGGAGGGGAAGACTTCCGAGCTGCCATGAGGGCGGTAGGGGCAACCCTCGAGCCTCAGTCTCTCGAAGCTTCCGCATCCAGCAACGGGGGCCACTGGCTCACGACCACAGCCGGACGACGGAGCGCTCCAGGCAGCTGCTGCTTCCAGTTTACGCCGGAGAGGCTGCCAAGCTCTAGGGGAGTCATGGGGAAGGACGGAGGCCACCCTGCGGTGACTCAAGAACTGGCAGAAGAGGAGACAGTGGGAGGAACCCATGGGAGCCGAAACTCTGGATCGAAAACCCTGAACCCTCAGCACTTTTCCTTTTCCTCTCTTCTCCCTTTTCTCCTCCTCCTCCCTTCTTCATCCTCTCTTTCCTCTACCCTTTCTCCTCCTCCTCCTCCTTTCCTTTCCCCTTCTTCTGTTCTTCCTCCTGCTGGGGTGCCACCCGTCTCAGAAACAGGGTGATGATCCACGGGCCAGAGAGGGAGGTTCAGCGCTGAGAGGGCTCCGTGAGTTGCGCCGAGTCGCCGACTTTCAGAAGCTATCCATTGGGGAGGCGGACGAGGGCGCTCTGGACCAACCCCGTCCTGGATTCTGCTGCTCACGGATGGACAGGTGGCACGCCGCGCACGTTCTCCGCTCTCCGCACCGACGCGCCCAATCGTTCCTCCGATAGCCACGCCTCTCGCGGTGGGGAAAGGAACCACCGACGAGGGCCTGGTGGGCGAACCCCACCGCGAGGCAACGGGAGGAGGAAGCGTCGACCAGCCTTCGCGAGGAGGTCCTTCTTTCCCGGGCACTTCGGCGAGTGCCTGCGTCCAAGGCAGCTGATGGAGCGCTCGCAGCCTCCCTCCCTCTCCCCACCCTTCGCTCCCCCTTTCGAAAAACCGTTGCCAGGCTGCACGCCACCGCGTTCCGGCTGTCTTCCGGATCTTTAAGCGGGAGACGCGCGGTTGCTAAGCGTCCGTGACGCTCTCGAAACAGCGATTTCGGAATGATCAATTAAGAGGTCCACCGTTCGGGGGTGGGAGGAAGGGAGGGAGGGAGCGGAGTCGCTGCGGGAGAGGGCGACCTCCCTGCTGTCGCTTCCGGTTTCGAAAAATCGCCGCGTCCGCAGCGGGCGGGGCTGCTCCGGTCGCATCGCGTTGGGTTGCTCGGGGACCAAACGGCTGGCGACTGGCGCTCCCGCCGCCGTCCACTGTCCGGCGCGCATGTTGGGCGGGAAAGCAAAAAAAGAGGGAGGGGGAGGGGAACACCTCGCGCCTCCCGGAGTGCTAGCCGAGTGCGTCGGGGAGAGACTACGAAAGGCACGGAGGAGGAGGAGGAGGATAGTGAGGATGAGGAAGATGATGTGGATAAAGGGATTGGAAGAGGAAGAACACTAGAAGAGGAAGGAAGGAGGAAAAAGGAGGATGAGAAGAGAAAGAACAGAGGAGGAGGGGACAGCATCTTCCAAGTTGGCGATCGCAGCTTCTGGAGAGGTTAGGCGTTTGGCAAGAGCGACGGAGCTGAAGAAGTGCCTGACTGTTTGAGCAGGAGGGGGAAGAGAAGGGAGGGAAAGGAGGAAGGGAAGAGAAAGAGGAAGAGGAAGGCAGAAAGGGAGGAGGATGACGAAGGGAGGGAGGAAGGAAGAAGAGGAGAAGGAGAAATAGAGGGAAGAGGATGAGGAAGAAAGGGGGGTCTCATGCGTGCAGCTCTCAGGGTGCCCTCTCCTGGGATCTCTCCGTGGCTGCGCCTCTTCTCGTACCCTGAGCACCGCGTCGACCTCGGGCAAGTGATTGGACGCCCATGGTGGTCTCGAACGCGCCCGCGAGATCGGCCTGCCGGCGCATCCGCCAAGAGGCAGTGTGGAGGGAAATCCCTGTCTCCTCCCTCCGGGCAGGGCGTTGCCACGGAGAAGCAGGGCGCGCGCACGCGGCACTGCTCGGAAACAACGATCCCTGGCGGAGGGTCTTCAAGAACGTATCTGTCTCCGTAGGCGACTGGGAACGCTGCAGAATGCACGTTCCTCACAGTCTGTGCCTAGCGCGTGCGCACTCGAGGAAAAGCCACTGGTCATCTCTGACCTGACTCCTCCCCGAGACCCACCAGCCCTGCTCAACCGGCCACGCGCGCACGTGCTTCCGATCACCATTGCCCTTCCCGAACTTCAAGGAGAGGACGACGGATTCCTAGTCCGGTTTCGTCCGCCCACGTGCCCGGGAAAGGGAGGGAGCCCGGCGACCCGCTCGTCGCCGTGGAGACGGAGGGAGGGCAGGAAAGGTGGAGGAAGGGCTCGTTCGCGCAGAAGGAGAGCTGAGCCAAAGGCAGCGAGGAGGTGCGAGGTCGTTGCCATGGCAAAGAGGGGCGAGGTTCACCCGCTTCCCCTCTTCCTGCGGTAACCCGGAGACGGTCGTTCCCCAGGCACCCTCTCGGCCATTCCACCCGCGCTCCCTGGCCGTACAAGGGTCACCGCTGCGCCGGAGGCAAAGGGTCGGAAGGCCCCGTGAGGGGCAGAGCGCCCCTTGCCCTGCAGGCAAAGCAGGGGGGGAGGTAGGCAGCGAGCGCCCTGCGTGGAAGCCCCAGGCGCGGAACCAGAAGGTCCGCGAGGCGGAAGGTAGGGAGGAGGAGCCTCCGGAGAGGTCGCAGCGCTCCACCGGAACCCGCCACAGCCACTCCCTCAACCGGAAGGCTTCCCAGGGTCCGAGGGTGTGGCGCGGCCGACCCCCAGGAGGCGACCCGAGGGCGCGCGGGAGATCCAAAGATGACGCTCTTCCACTTCCTCTGCCCCTTCCCTACTAACGCCCCCGCAAGCCTCCGGAGGTCGCGAATGCCTACAGCGGACCCCTTGCTCGCTCGCGCGCGCTCCCGCCGCGTCCCGGAAACCCGAAATTTCCCTTTCCGTTCCCGCGGAAACCCGTAGGGGCGCGAAGGGGGAGGGGAGGGCAGGTCCAGCGCTCTCCCTCCCCCCCTTCGCCCTTTTTTTCCTCCTCGGCGGCAACCTGGCGCGTGCCGCGGGGTCCGGCCTGACGGACGGCGCCCCGCACCCCATTCATTCCTCTCCTCCTTTCCCCCTACTTTCCCTCTTCTATCCCTCCTTTCGCCCGGTTTCCCTCCAAAAAAGCAAAAAAGGGGGAAAGGGGGGGAGGAAGAGGGAAATCCGACCGCGCGGACACCCGGAAGGCCCGCCGACGCGGACCTCTCCGTCCACGCGCGGTTCTTTCGCTCCACTTCCTCCTCCCCTTCGCCGTCCGCCGGCGTCGGCACCCGCAGCAGGAAGGAGCCCCGCGTGATGGACGCCGTTGCCGGGACACGCGCCGACGGCGGCCTCCCTCGTGGCGCATCCTTCCCGACGGCGCTCTCCGGGGACCACCCAGACGGATATCACGGGGAGCGCCGGTCCAGATGAATACTCCAGTCGGCCGCCGGGGGCTCCAAGAGCGTGGTGCCCCTAGCGACACCATTTTCCCTACTTCCTCCCGCTTGCCGGAAGCGCTCCTTCGTCTTCCTTGCTCTTCCTTTCCCCCTCCCTCCCTCCTTTCCTCCTCCTCATCTTTATTTTCCTCACTCCCATGCTCCTCTTCTTCGTTTTCCTCGCCATAATCTCCTTCTACTCGTCCTCGTCCGCATCATCTCCCCTGCCCCATCCTTCTTCCCCCATTCTCTCTACCTAGTCTTCGTGCCTTTCCCCCATACCTCCGGCCGCACTCCAGTCCTCGGCGGGCGTCTGCAGAACACCGCGTAAAGGTGTCCTGGAGCCGCTGGGACTCCCTCACTCACGAAATAAGGAGAGGGGCCACCCGGAGAGGATGCTGGGATGCGGGGCTCCGTCATCTCTCACCCCGAAAGGAAGACGGGCGGCTCACTGCAGTCCTTCAGCTGTTGGCGCCCTCGGCGCTGTCCGACTCCTCCTCCTCCGTGCTCCCGGCTTTCCTTCTTCCTCGTCCGCGATGGCCATCGTCCTTGGGCAACCCGACACTCCTTCGATCCCGCTAGTTTCGCAGGACGGGAAGCATCGCTCTCATGCCGGCGAAGACCCGCTCCACTGGCCTTGTGAGGATGAGCAGTTCCGTCGGGGGCGCTGATCGTGGGTGAGGGTGGGGGACCCTTGGTGTGCCTCCATCCGCTGCGCCGTCCCTCGGGGAGGAGGAGTTCCCCCCTCCCCAGGGGGCATGGCGTCGAAGAAGGGGTTGTAAGAGGCGGGACGCCGCCACCATGGTTGCCGAGCGACAGAGGCGGCGACCGGACTTGCTCCTGCCTCCTCCCTTCCCGGTGCTCCTGCAGCGTGGAGGCGCAGCCGTGGCCCGCCAGCACCGTGGCCTCCCCTCTCCTTCCCGTGAAAGCGCGCATCGCGCTGACGTCCCGACGGCCGGTTTCTCCCACCACGGAAACCACAGCTCAGGGAGGAACTCCGCAAAGATGCCGAACTCTTCGAGACGAGACGTAGGAAGAAAGAGGAGGAGGAGGAGAAGAACCCGTGCGCACTCTGGGAGGGCGGAGTCGCTTCCTCCACCCGTCCGAGAAAGTCCGGGGTCTGACATGCCGCCGCAGTCTGCATATTCGGGAGCCGGAGTGCCTCATCTTCCAGGTTCAACGCGGCCCCAGGATCGCCCGGGCTGCGTCGAATTCCGGGATCTCTGTGACGATGGACGGGAGAGTCTCGAAGTCCGCGGCCCTTTGCTGCGGCAACGGCGCGAGGCCCGGTCTCCTCTCCCCCGAGAACCTGCAGTTCTCCGTTCTCGGAGGGCGCCCGTTTCGCTCCTCGGCCGCAGGGCGTTCGGCCCCGAGGCACCCCCACCCCTCGACAGCTGAAGGGCGGAGGCCAAGGCTACAGAGAGGTTGGCACTGGCGAGTGCCCCGTCGGCAGCTCAGCAGAGGTTGCCGAGAGCAGCTTCCTCCCTCCCCCCTTTCCTTCCCTGTCCGGAGATCCACAACCTCGCTGCGGCGGCGAGCGGTCGCCGGATGCTGGGAACAGCCGCTAGAGGGGACAGCAGGGCAGAGCGCAGGCTGTCTCAGGGTCATGTCTTTGCGGAAGCATCGCACCTTGGCACGTCCACACCATGGGCACCAACTTTCTCTCCAGGACATTGACGCAGGAGAGGAGGAGGAGGAGGAGCACGAAGGGGGAGGGAGCGAAGAGGGAACGGGAGGGGAGGAGGAGAAAGGAAAAAGAGCAGAGGATAGAGCCATTGGTCTCAAGGCCGGGGAGGGGGAGCGAACCGACCGCTGGAACCTGCGAACGTCGCATCCGGCGCCTCTGCGGTCCGGGAACGGACGCGTCCGTCGTCGAGGAGACTGTCTTCCCTTCCAGAAGGGGAGGGAATTTCCCAGGTTCGCAATGGCCCAGGAAGATGGGACCCTCTGTTTGCATGAGTGGAGGGGGAGAAGGGTTTTGGGGTGGATCGTGGGTTGCGCGCACCCACGGCTGACTTCGAGAGCATCTCCCCCTCACCGGCAGTCGACGAGGGACGCAGCGTCGCCTTCGCCCGGAAGCGCATGGAAGGACGTTGTCGTAAGATTCCTCCTCCCCCTCCTTCCCTGCTCTCTCTGTTGGCGCGAAAACGGCGGACGGACGTCCGCGCACCATCGACGGACCGTCCGATGAGCCGATCGGATGAGTCACCACGCCGCGGGCCAGCGAGGGCGAGAGCACCAGGGACGGGTGTGCTGGGGCTGAAGTGAAAGCCGCGCCGCTCTCGAAGCTCCCTGCACGCACGAGAGACCGTCACGTGGTCACACCGCATTGGTCCAAGCGGAAGAGCAGGTCCTGCGGCAGACCACAGGCGAGGAAGACCGCGAGGGAACTCGCATCACTCCGCGCTTTCTCGGTCGCTCTCGAGAGCGACAGCAGCGACTTGTCATGGAGAGCGGTCCGCCCGCGTTCCTTCCCATCGGGACCAGAGGCGGGACAGGTGACCCCATGCTGGTCTTCTCTGCCTTCGGGAAAGAGGGAGAAACGACGTACAAAGCTCGGCATAAGCGGTGTCGACTCGAGGTCGCGCGCCTTCAACAAAGCCATGTCCGTGTCCACGGAGGATGAATAACCTGGCGCTGTGACTGCAGATTCGACAAGGAAAGTCCGCGCGGATGTGCAAAGGAATCACAGCAACGTGCACGCGAAGCGGTCCACGTCCACACCAAGCCGAAATCACACGGACACTCACAAAGGTGCTCTGGATTCCCGAACCCATCTTCTGCGCGTCAAACGAGTCGTCTTCCTGAGAGCGGCGGGTCGTGCGAGCGAACACCTCCGACGCTTCCAAAGACCGAGGAAAAGCAGACCTTCAGAAGACTGGACAGCGACATCGAACCAAGCGCGGCCAAAGAGATTGGGTTTCCGCAGCGAAAGGTGCCAAGAGCTCGTCCCCACACAAGCATCTTGGGCAACCTATCGTTTCACCTGCGTGTTTTCAGGCTTTCGCGACTGGCCAACACGACGCACTCTGAAGTCAAGGCGGAACATGGCGAGCGGTTCCCGAAAAAGATGGAATCCTGCTACTCCATCCTCCGTGCAAATAAGCGGAACCACTGAAAACGGGATTTTCCTTTCCGCCAGCTTTTAAGTCACAGAGAGAAACATCGAGCTGGCCTTAGCCGATTCAGCCTGACAGCGAAACAGCAGAGAAAACACGATAAGCATCTGCAAAGTGGGCACGCTATTGTATTTCCATATTTTCCCATAAAAAAAATTTCCTTCATGTAAAGACGTTACGCAATCACAATGTAACATGATCTTCGGAAGATCTATGGGAGTATCCTCTGGAGGACTGCCTCATTCATCCGTTTTTTTTTTCCCCCTTCGTTATAAAAAGACAATTTGAAAATCCTGAAAGACACATAACAGTCGTCATTACCGTAAATTCGATCTGCGTTCGCTTCCCATACCAGTAAAAACATTCGTTCGCATTTGCTAGTTTGTCGGCTCTCGACAAGACTGACCGTTCAATGAGCGCCGGATGATGAAAAATTCATCCATTCGTGTCTGCGTGTGTGTTTTATTTTATTTTACTTTATTTTTTTCGAGAGAGAGAGAGAGAAGGTTTGGCGTACGATCACAGCAGATCAGTGCAGTATCAGAATAAGTGCTTGTTACTAACGAAGCGTATTATAAGCGCATTTTGCGGTCATTCTGATTGTGATTTCGAGGCTCTCCAGCTAAACGACACGCCGCTGTTTGCCGATTACATGACACTAATTTCAGGCGTGTGGGTTCCCTGAATGTAATCCACGTATCTCAGTCCGCATCGGACTCGGGTTCCACTCTAATGACGGCAGACTTCGCGTGCAAGCAACAGCCTGTGTTACCCATCGTGACGAAACCGGTCGATTCGTTTCCGATTTTCAGATTTTACGGGGTCGGCTCGCTCGCTCTCGATCGCCCGCCGAACCTTTTCGCGTATCCTCGCGCGCGCCCCCTCTCTTATCTATAATTACCGCGCAACAATGCCTATCCGACGTTTCGTTTCGTAGGCTGAAATGGCGCGTCGCAAGCGCCGGGGTGAGGCACTCAATTGTTGTCGACCGCCAAGTTTGGTGTTCGTTTCTTTGTTTGAGGGCAGTCTGTGACGGCAAGCTGGCGTCACGTGTCCTATCGAAAGTTTGCTCTTTAAAAGGTTTTTCTTTTTGCCCTTGTCGAGGATCCACATGATACTCAATTGCTGAACTACCTCCGGCCCAAGGCATCCTCTTCAGGAGCCCGTATTTTTGCTCGCTTACAGTTTCGCGCGCGCATTTTGCCAGCTGGGTTCATTTATTTGCTTTTGCCAGAACGACCCGGAGGAAAGTATTGGGAATCGTCGGATTTCATGTGGGAGCGTCTGGCAGTTGTGATTCCATTTTTCCTAATCATTCATTCTCGTGGGTAAGAGCGCATCAGAGCGAGCAAGGAGGAAACTTTTTGCCGTGAGTTCATGACGGCGATTCGAAAGCCCTCTCGTTGAACGATATGGCGCTCGTTGGCCGATTAAATTAAGCCAAAGAGGGGCAAATAGCAAGCCTTCAAATCTAGGAATAGATAAGCGTGGGAAAACGATAGTAGCCATGTTGGAATTTTACGCTTTGTTCCCTTGTATAACGTAAAGCAGTAATGAAATCCTTGAAACATGAGACATTCTTTCCGACCTTTTTGTTCCAAATACATTCGAATTGTGTACGTATGTTTTGTCAAGCTTGCAACTCGCTGCCGAACAAAAGGCAACTCGTTGCCTAGACAGTAACCGCGCTACCCATGTTTTGACACGTCTCCAAACTAAGATACTTCCGACGACTCCAGGCGCGTTACCTAACGACCGGTTTCTTTTGTAGCGGAAGATGTTTACAATCAATCGCTCATTGCGCTACATCAGTATCGCTGCAAATCACGTTGTAATCCTCCCCAGCTTCCAGCAGTGTGGTCGCCTCGAGGGCGCGCTCTTCGTTCCCGAACAGTTCCCAGGCACGCCTCCCTCCCGCTCGGTAACTGCCTGATTCCTTTTCTCCTTCCCCCGGGGAGGACTTCCGAGAGGGTGCGTTGGGACATGGGGAAGAGAGAAGGGGGGGGGGGAATACCCATCCGCTCAGCCAGAGAGCGCGCAGAGCCAACTCGAGGAAAGGAGCACCCTGTTGCCACCCGGGATGGGAAGGCTGGGGAAGAGGGGCATATTAGCTCTTCTCCCCCCCTTTCCCTCTTGATCTTCCATACTTTCCTACTTGGACATTACTTTCATGCCGATGATGAGGGAGAGGAGGAGCAGCCAGCAGGCACTTGCGTTTCGTCCTTGTCGCTGTCGCCTCTGCGTTGTGGTTCCATCTCGGACCGTTCGCACGACTGAAGCGGCTCGAAGAACAGCACTGGCCATCCTTCTCTGCGTGTTCCCTCCTCTCGCGCGCATGTCCCTTCTTTCCCTCCCCCCTTTCCCCCCTTCCATCTCCCCGCGTCTCTTGCAGCAGCAGCAGCAACAACAACAACAGCAGCAGCCGCGTTCTCGATCAGACAGGCTCGATTAGCGGCCGGCGTTCTTGGTTTCTCCGGAAGCAGCAATCGGGAAAAGAAAGCGGGACATGACAAAGATTAAAGAGCCAATAAATCACGGACCCTTATTGGTGTCGGCTGGATAAATAACGCCGACTTATCATTAGGCCCCGCGCTACTTGGGAAACGCGCGGAGCAGCCCAGGGAAGACACGGGATGATCGCGATTCTTCTGTCCATGTCTTTTTCTCTCCCTCCCTCTCTCTGCTCTCGTTCTCTTCCCCGATTCCATGGAAACCGGTGACTGATGATGATGATTGGTGCGCGACGACGGAAAATCGAAAAGTCTTCAGACGCTTTGTGCTCGGTACTCTTGGCAGGAGTGGGGTGGAAAATCGGGGAGCAGCGCTGATGAAATTTTTCGGGGGATTTGCGTTCCTCCCTGGATCGATAATGACTCTCGCGGACGTCCCGGTTAATCCCCCCGGGGTGCTGGGCGGGCGCCCGTTTCGTCGCCGCCTCCCGCACGGATGGAGCCCGCCTCTGCTTCTGTTGCTGCTGCTGCTGCAGGGGAGGATCTCACGGAAAAGAGGGAAATCGAGTGTGACGAGCGCGCGCGCGCTGACGGTTCTGTTCTCTTCGGCTGCCTCGATGAGCAGAGGGGGAGGAGGGATGCCCGAGAGATCACCCGGCAAGGCACGCTCTCGTTCCCCCCTCTTCGTCCTCCTTCCATCCCGGATGCCCCTCTTCGCCACCGCCGCGCGGCTTATCCTACTCCCCTCCGGACAGACCTCGTGGAGAACTCGCTGCCGGACAAGCAGGAAGGGAGGAAACCGACATCCATCTTCGGGCTCTCCGGAGAGAGGAGCGGATGCCTTATGTCTCCCTCTTACGGGAGCGCGCATGCGGAGGCGACCATGGCCGGAAGGGAGGCACAGAATCGGAGACCTGCACCTCTTCCCCGTCCCCCCCTCTTTCCTCCTCCTCCCCCTGCTAGTTCTTTCGGGCCCGGGTGACCCCTTAGAGGACGGGAGAGGGACTGCGGGGAATTACATTTCCACCGGCGATGAGGTTACACGCGCGCAAACGGTGGCTGCCCTTCCCCTTTCCTGCGACGCCTCAGGCAGAGAGAAAAAGAAGCGAAGCTCCACCGCCGCTTCGTACTCAGGAGCCGCACCGCCGACACGAGCGGGAGGAGGGGGAAGAAGTCGCTCGCGGCTCCGCCCTGCGGGTAGCACCCGGTCGGGGGACTCTTCCGCGTTCCGGTCCTTCCCGCGGTCCGCCCTCCTCCGCTTCCCTTCTGCAGGAGCGGAAAGGCACCGCGAGAAATTCCGAGGATCCCCTGCTCAACCGCCGGAGGACCTGTTTTCGAGCAGGTTGCCATGGAGACGCGCTCGAGGAGCTGAAGGACGGCGTACAGAGTGGCTTGCCTTCTGTGTGCGACGTCGTCAGATGACAGAGCGCTGGCCTCCATAGATCATTCTTGCGTTCTGAGCCTGATTTCGGCGGGAGTCAAGGACTGCCGTTGTTCCCATGGTAACCGGATTAGTTTCACTCTCAACGCGCACGGCTGGAATCCCTTTCCTCTCTTTCCTCCCTCCCCCTCGCCCGACGCCCCGCTAATCGAATTTGTGCCGGGATTTCGGGATTTCTTCTTCTCGCTTCCTCACTCCGTCTCCTCCCAGGACCTCGGTCTCCCGCCGGAGCGGAGGACAGCAGTCTCCCCCGGAGTGAAGTTCCCGGAAGGGGGTGGGCTTTGTTCCTCTCCCGAGACGGACAGGATGAATGGGAGAGTCAGGGAAGAGGAAGGAAGGCAAACCCGAAGAGCTTTCTTCCTGTACTGAGGGAACCTCCCCACCGAGAGGGGAAGAAAGGCTTTCCCTTTTCGGATGTCGGCTGAAGGAAGGAGGCCAACGGTCGCTGAGACACCCTCGGACAACCGTCACTATACCGGCCGGCGTCCCTCCTCTAGCCGGCATGACCTCGGTACGGCGGTAGGCGATCATTTCCGCGATCTGAAGCTCCCCCCCCCCCCATATTTCCCACAGCATCCGCTCTCTCACGGATGCAGTGGCATGTCTGCCCGGCCGTGGTCACTGCTGATTGCAGCGAGCCAGGCAGACATCGCGGTTGCTAGAGGAGGCGCCTCTTCCCTGCCAGGAACTTCGACCAGCCTCCCGATTGCCACTGTCGTTACCGTGCACCAACTCTTCAGCGCGCCCAAGTTTCCCTTCCCCTCGCTCTCTTCCTGTTCCGTGCAGTACGTTGATTCCGAACATGGGATGCTGTTTTCGAGCTGGCGCCTGGAGGCGAATTTGTCGGCTCCAGGTGGCTTCCTAAGCCCTCGCGGGTCTTTGGACAAGGATAGTTGCAAAGATTCGACTCTAGTTGTGCAGCTTCTCCGGGACCTGATCATCAGGTTGTGGCACGTGACGAGCAGTCCCATGTCCAGCAGCAGGAAGATGAAGTTTATGACCAGCTTCGTCTGGTTTTCAAGGTCTCCTGTTCCCAGAGTACCCTGCAAGGTGTTCCTCTCCGGTAGGAGACCGAGGTCCTGAGAGGAGACGGCCCGGTAAGGAGGAGAGAAGGACTCCCGAAATCCCGGCGCAGGAAATTTGATTTGAAGGGCATCGAGGAGGGGAGAGGAGGCAATCCAAAGCCGTGGTTGCGAGACTCGGAACCGGAGAGCTAGTGGAGCGGAGTCTGCAAGAGGAAACAGACCTGACCTTGGTTCTCTCAGAAAGGAGCAGTGGACGTCAGCGCTCAGCAAAAGGAGGAAAATTTTTCGCTTTCAGTTTGGGTGGTAGTAGGCAGATGGGTACACAAATAAACGGACTTACCTGGCTTCGAGGCGATCTTGGTCACCATGGAGATCCCTCCAGAGTGAGGCTCGATCATTGCACTGCGATTGGGCTGACCTCTGCGATAACCCCAAACGTGGGTTACTCGGAAGCATAATTGTCCCTGCTTCGGAGGTACATATACTAAACGGACTTATGTTGGCCAACCTTCGAAATTTTTTCCAGCCCTCGATCGCGAATCCTCTACTTTGTCCCGGCCAATCCACCTTTCCCACTTAAAGATTGGAACACTCAGCATACAACTGCGGCTGTCTGAAAACGTCCGCTGGTGACTTTTGGGGGTCTCTTTCGAGTGACCTATCTCTTCCACAGTGTCGTCCGCCTCTGTTGGAAGACGCAAAATGGAAAAAAACAAATCCTTAGTCCATAAAAGACTACTTAGATTTATTTACTTTACTCGCCATAAAGGATCGCTGAGTCCACCGTCTAAATCCTGTATCCGCTTTTTGGAAAGGCAACAAGCTCACCGGCACACAAGCATATTGTTATTCTAGCGGAGGCAGCACACGTATCCAACTTTCCAACTGGTTTTATCATCCACGGGCACAGCAGGTTGAATGAACGCAAAACGATGATTAAATCTTCCACATTCTTGGAAAGAATTCCCCCCCCCCATCTCCCCCTCCCCCAGTCTGGGTTTGTGCTCCTAAGCCACCGACCCATGGAAAGTGCCAGTTTACTAGCTCCTTGTGTTCTTGAAATTCCAGTTGAAATTCCTTCTTCGAGACTTTCAAGATGAAAGCACCTAGATGTTTCAGACCTGGAATTCCTTGTTTTGCGAGGGAGGGTGCAACACGCTCCTTCCGTTCCACAATAATGATGAAAACGAACCAGCCATGCATAATTTGCTGGCAAAAGTCCTCCCTACTGAAAAGACATTTATCCTCCTAATCGCATACGCATGGGTTGAAAATTGAGCAGTCGGGCTATTTCTTCTCAAAATGTGATCCCTAATGCGAGCATGGAAGCAGCTTTACTTTCCTGGTCCGAGCCATGGATTGCTCACCATGGAAAAGACACGGCTTTTCTTGAGGTCCACGGAAAAATTCGGCAGAGTGGGTGCGATCGGATTTTGCATAGCATTTTATTGGTGCTATTCCTTCAGGTCGAAAAATTTCCCAGGATGAGCTGTTCGATTCAGGAAGCCCTATTGTAATTAAAAAAAAATTAGCAGGATGATTTTTAGATGAGTCATGGTTTCTTATTAATCGTAAATGGAGTCCCAAGAAGCCTTATCATTTAATGGATAAAATTTCATAACTTCCTTTAACGACCATTTACAATTCACTTCTACCCTGATGTATGGGCAAGCATGCTTTTGCAATTCATATTTTTAAATATGCGAGTCATCGTTTCATCCTCTGGAGAAATTGGGTCTCGTGTTACCTCTGAACATCAGTGCAGTAGAAAACAAAAATGATGTTTTTCACGCCGTTTGCCTATGAAAGTTTGAGTTCACTGGATGAGTGCCTTGCATTGACGGTTTCTGGGAAACGGAGCACTCCAAACAAATTGGTTACCATTTTTTACTATAAAGATACTAGAAGGTTAATTCTTGGCATCTCTGATCAAACCAAGTGACTTAATTGGTTATGCAACAAAGATATTGGGACACACTCCTTTACTCTTGCTGGTACCTGTCCTTCTTCTGAATATAATCACCTTAATCAGACAGGAATCGATTATCGTACATGGATGCTTTTGCAGTTAGTCGAAATCCAGAACAAATTCGGCTTCCGAACTTTGAATCCAGTCTTCACGTAATCCTGTGGGGTGACTCCCCCCCTCCTTCCTTCAAATCTTCGCCACCTTTAATCTTCACTTCATAATGAAATAGCAAAAGTCTTGTCTTTTTCAAGGGACTCTGCATCCATGAAAGTGTCTGTCTGTCCTCGAGAAACAACAAATCATTAGCAAGAAGTAACATGCCTTGCAGCAAAACAGAAGTACATTTTGATTTTGCTTACTCCTTGGCATCGTTTTTCCTTTTCTTTTTCTTTTTTTTTCTACCATGCTTTACTTTCTAAACTTTATTCGCAACATGTCGTTAGAAGTCCGCTATCTTCTAGCAATAGGGTGAATTCTGTAATGCTTCGTTTTTCTTATTAGACAAACTTATGTATGTATGTATGTATGTATTCCATACTGAAACATGGAATCTTGTTCAGATGACACATCAATGGGAAAGTGACTTCCGCATATGTAGGACTCCTATTACAAAACTTGGCACACATTCTTCCCTCAGTTTGGACTCTATGAAACTATTTGTTGGCCACCTGAGCTCTACAGATGTTTTGCATTCATTTGGAATACTCCGTTAAGGATATTAATCTGTGCATTTTTATTCTCTGTACTTTATAATTTCATGGTGAAAAAATTATAATGAATTGCTTCTTCTTTTTTTTTTCTTCTTTGATTTCAAAGCTTTGGTGCAACTTATGTCTTATTAGTTCAGCTTGTGTTTGTTTAATAAGTAGCCAATGGCCTATCTGACCACCGTAACTTTTCGTATCTCGAAACAAAACCTTGGTGTCTTCATCGACGGGTTTCTTTAGATATCTGTGGCCGTGCTTTGTTGGTTTTTTTTTGTGAGGTGAAATTTTCGAAATTTAGAATCGTATCCGACCTTTCTCAATAAGCAGAAGTGATTGAGGAAGGCACAAGGCAAACGGATTCTCCACTCTAAAGTGAAGATGATCAGAAGAGTTTCCTCAGAGAGGAGTGTAAATATGGCTAGAGCTTGCATGTTTTTATTAGAATCTCTTTAAAGAGCAAGAAACCAATAAAACGTTTTGTTTCTGTTGCTTCTTAAATGGACAGAAGGGAAATCTCAGAGTTGAAGTGACTGTGAAACTCGAACAAGAAATCCAAAAAAAAAACTGTTTTTTTTTTTTTTTTTTTTTCAAAAAAAAAAATTACCCCGTGATTTGGTTTACGTTTGAAACACGTTCATTCCGTGGGCATCAATCCGTGACACCATCTCCTTGAACCTCGGAATGGTTGTTTTCCTTTTCCTGTGCATCTTCTGATCCTGCGAGCATCCCCCGCGGATGTGACCGCGGCCGCGCGCGCGGGGCGCGCTGATCCCTCGAAGATGGAGGACACGTGTGAACGCGGGCAGTGACAAGAAGTTCGTAGCCCATTGTGGTTTCTTCTCGTATTGGATCACAAAGTTACCACGAATCCCCCCCCCCCCCACCCCTCCCCCCTTTTAAACGGATCGAATCCAGGAGTTTTCCTTTCCTGCTATCTGGAACCCTATGTGGTAATTAACTGGCCATGAAGATCCACACGGCCAGACATGAGGCAGACTGTAATTTTGATTTGATTTTAGGGATATTTTCGGGGGGGGGGGGGAGGGGGGAGGGGCTAACATATGTTTAGCCTGCAGTTGTGAGTGGACATTTTTAAATCTCCCATAAAATAAAATGAATTCCAGAGTCTTGAAAGGTGCTTTCAATTGGATCCATGAATACTCTGACTGTGAATTTCACTTTTCTATAGAGTCAAAAGTTGCATCCACATAATGGTACTTAAAAAAAAGGCAAAATGCAAGATAAAGGAAAGAGATCTTAAGAAATTTAGTGATGGGTCTTCTGATGAAGAAGAAAGTGGTAGGCGATTGCATAAACGCAGTAAGTCATAATTTCTTTCTAACGTTTCCTTTATTTTAATTTAAACATTAATATACTTCCCATACAGTATCAGTGACGACCAGGGTTTTTAGAAAGCTGCATAAAAAATTAGAAGTGAATTCCAACTTTTGCCATGCTAATCTTTCAAGCATAATTGGTCAATTTTTCTGTTTTGTTCATGAATCTACGTATAACTGTAAACATTTTCAAGTTTTTTGATTATTAAACTGAGGGAAGAATGTATGCCAAGTTTTGTGATAAGAGTCCTGCATATGCAGAAGTCACTTTCCCATCAATGTGTCATCTTAACTAGATTCTATGTTTCAGTATGGAATATGTAAGATATTTAATTCGTGGGAGTTTATCTAATAAGAAAAACGAAGGATTATGTTTTTAAAGTGAAAGCTTGGCATCATATGTACAGCTAATATTGATGTGTTAACTTTTTCTTTTTTTCTGTAATCCTTGTTAGGAATTCATGAGGAAAAATCTGTGAACCGTAAATCAGTTAATAAAACTCAAAAGGCTGCTTGGGCAGACGTAATTTCAAAGATTTTGTCTACAAAGACCAAAAATGAAAAGAATGTCATCCTTTCAAAAGCAAAAAAAGATTATGAAATCCAGCAGAAGGTGGACACAGAATCATTTGAAATTGAGCGAAACGGTCAGTTCTTCAAAACTGAAGCACTAGATGACACTGAAAAAAGGACTCCCAAACCCATCCATGAGGATCTTGAATCTGTAAGCTGTCTGTATTTATTCTGATGCTTATTGAAAACCTTTCTTGCTTTAGAAATGGAGGCAACAGTTATTGCGACAGCAAATGAAAAGAATTGGTCATTGCAAACCTAGTGCTCTGGACAGAAATAAAGAAAAAGCTCTAAAGCAAGTGGCTTGCAGGTATGCAAAGCAGCTTACATGAACAGACATCAGTCTAATATTTCAGAGGGGTTGTGCAATTGTTTAATGCTGTTCAGGAGCAGCAAAAAAGCCTACAAGAAAAACTCAAAGAAGCAGGAAGTTCAGAAAGAAAACAAGAAAAAGTTAGACAGAAGGTTGGAGCAGGTGCCTTTTTGGAGCGATTGCAAAATCGCGTTCTTCAAATCAAGAAAGAAAAGGAAGAAACCCCAGAGATGAAAATTGAAAAAAATCAAACAGATACTTCCCAGAAGACATTGTTATTGGATTTGGAAGTTTCACCCAATATTAAAAATTGGGATCAAATGGAAATGGATGTAAACATCAAGGAGGAAAACTGATCTATCGAATTGTTCAGGATGAAAAACTTGGCTAACCACCATTTAATTGTGATATGTGATCTGTTTTCAAAAAGCTGATTCACAAACTTCAAGCACAGTTACCTCATTGTTGGTTTGCAAGTCGTAATTCAATATTACCTTGAATTCCTGTCCTTATCATAATGGACTTCATGGTTCCTGCTTTTCTATCTATTTCGTTCTGATATTTGGCAAGCTGAATCTTGAGGAACCAATTGATCCATTACCACCAAAACTTGTGCTTTTGTGGTGATGCTTTCTTCATATTATGTTCATTTATAGTTTTGGGAAAAAGACCATTCTCAGAAACTTCGTTTATCATAAAGGATTAGTTTATGTTCATGCTTCATTTTCTTTTAATGCATTTTAATCTAGAACTACCAAGTGGGATTTCATTTACAATCACTGGATGGTTTATAAGATCAGTGGACTTGATGCAATTTCATATATGTATTGTAATAGCTACATAGCTCATCAGTGGTCCACTTTCAATTGGTGTGTGAAAGAGTGTTGAACCTTAGGTTTGGATCATAAACTATTGTCACTAAACTATGATCAAAGCTGTATGACGTGGTTTCCTTTTACAACCCAACTCCAGGATGTGGCATGTTCCTGGTTCCATATTGCAACAAGCAGACATTTTAGTACATGCAAGTAAATCTTTTACAAAAATTTTTAAGTGAGACGATCAAATTAGCAAGAAGAGGTGAAGAGTGCAAGTTTGGGGATTCTTTTCTCGCATAGCGAATTATTTCATGCAAGATGTTAAAGTTTGCCAACCGTTTGCCACCAATATTTGTTGGAGATGACAATGAAAAAAGAGATGTTTGCTTCCTAAGTAGATTTGAGGAAACAAGTAGAATTGATGAAAACCAAAATATAGTTGTGATTATGGGTTATTTGTAAGTAATAAGTGTCAGGGTTTGAAATGGGACAAGGATTGAAATGTTGAAGTAAGAAAAATTTCCGGTGTTGTCCAAGTTATTTCTTGCAAGAAAACTAAGAAACCATGGCCCGCTCACTTCACAGAAGAGTGGATGTTGACCTGTTCGTGCCTACAAAAAGGCAACCAACCAACAGCATGGAGTGAAAGTCACTTAAAACAAAACAAAAGACATTCTACACTTCACTTAAGCTAATTGAGGTTTGTTGAAAAATCTTTGCAAATCAGTAGAACTTTAATGCACACAAGACAAGATTAAGGGAATGCAGAGTATGAAATGCAAGTATAATCTGGTTCTTATGCCAATATCTTGATTAAAGTAGAGTAAATATAAAACCTGTAAAAGACAACTGAGCAGTGAAAGTTCTTGTGAACCCTTTCGTGTTATCGAGTTTTACTTGTGCTTCATAAAAGTAAGATTTGTTTGCAAAATAGGCAGACTGTGTCAATTCATGTGATCTCAAGGAAGGGCTTCCCACACTCAATTTACGTGCACGTATACTTTCGAAACATAAAAGTTTCTCGGCAAACTTGAGACAACACAAGAGGAAAAAACTTTGAAAGTCTAAAGTTTCGTATTAATTAAATCTCTGATCTCAGATTTGAGGAAAACTTGATCCCTTTTTGGCAGTTAAACACATGGACACACTTGTTCCTTGATTAGAAAAAAAAAAAAAAATCAAAATACAACTAATTCAATTTTCTTTGGGTAGAATGCTTGAGAATGGATTTTGAAATGCATGGTATACAAAGTATTGCAGTAGATATCAAAGAGTAAAGAATGCTGTGCGATCGTCGAAGAATCGCATTAACTATGAACTCCACCAAGTGAGGCTGACCGTGGAATGAAATTCTTTTTCCTTGTGCTCATTTACTCAGAGATTCCCCTCAAGCATTTTAAACACTGCAGTGTTTGCAAAAAATGAGTAAATACAAGATCGGACACTAATGATTAAAAGAAAAATACGGAAAAACGCCTTTGCCCGATTTAAAGACATGAGTATTTGAAGTCCTATCTTTGTAGAAATTACGGCGTCAGTAATTACGTTCATGCAATCCTTCAGATCCTTCGGTTGCATGCGATTCTGTGTTCAAAGAAAATTACAGGGATCTATTAGATAATTACTTCTTTCAATGGAAGATTGCTGGAAATAGGTAAACTTTTTGAAGCTGCAAGCGATCAGGAACACACAACCTTCATTTTTTTTGGAAACAAAATTCACTGTATGAAAAATTGATTAGAATTCAATCGAATCTTCCATAATGATTGCTAAGAGATTAATTTTGTATCATCGATTACCAAAACATTCAAGTATTTTGTCAACGTTTGAAAAAAGAAAGACGCCTCCAGGAATGGTAAATTTTAGCAAACGGCACCCAAAATGTTCTTGAAATCCACTGCACCGCTGAGGTCTGCAGTTCCGGTTTGTGTTCCTTTCGCCATGTCTCGATGAACGTTTTTTTTTCTCTCCCACAAATACGTTTTCAATTCTACAACGGGCATTACTTCTCACTTTGATTTCGTTTTCATAGCATCACAGTGTTCTCTTTGAAATGGGAAATACGTGAATGAAGTTGGTAACGCCTACCTGACCGAGGCGAGGGGGCCGTCCTGGCGGAAGACGCGCGCGGCTGCCGTGCAAGCGAAAAGCGACGCTCTGGCGGGCCCTTTGCCCTTTCTCAGCAGCAGGAGAAAACATGTGAGGTGATTTGCAGTCAAAGTAGCCGGAAGGGGTGGTTTTTCAACGCATTCTCGAAGCCCGGACGTCTGGAGAATCGGGAAACAAGTAAAGGCTAAAGAAATGCCCGGTTCCAAGCAAGGAAACAATACAAAATTGAATTGTCCCCTTGTTTGAAACCCCATGTAATTCCACCATATTAACGTTACGGAATTATAAAGTTGTCGCCCGTACAAACTTGGTAAAGATATGCAGCTTGTTGACCACTCTATCATTCTAACACCGATCACTGTATTTGAAAATTACTTCAGTCGAGAAGCTCACTTCGAAGCTCTGCTTTCTGCACGCGTGTGGGACGCGGTTTAATGATTATGTTAAACGTGTAAAATGTAAAAATGAGTTGTAATTAACATGTGATTTTAAAATTACGAAAATTTGCTGTATTCGAAGTTTCAAGAGTTCAGTCCGACATTTTTTTTAGGTAGGAACTGAGTTTCTGTTACCACAGAATGCTCATATCAAAGTTCAGGCATATTTCTTATTCAAAGTTGAAGTCGACTTTTCTATCCCTGAAACAAAGTGACATTATCATTCGGGTGAGCAGTACATTAGTAGCAGACAAAGCTGATTTGGAAGTGACTTTGAATGAAGATGGTAATTCATGTATTTTTAATAAACTTGTTTTTTTCACAGGTAGCAACAAGTATGCAAAACTGGTAAACTTAGTGATTTCCGTTTGTTTGATGTTTGTAAGTTGTTTCCACCCGTCAGTAGTTTTCTTGCATCTTTAATGTATGTGTAAAAGAGTGTGCCCTCATACTAGTTTGTGACCATGAAATGTCAGAAAAACTGATGAAAAAGAATAGTTTGAATGATCCTAAATGTATAAATTGTAATTGATTGCAAAGAGTCAATGATGAGAAGGCATTTCCAGATGACAGTGGGAATTATCAGAAAAAGTGAATTCATGTTATTTGCATGTATTACTGGCAATTGTATTAAAGTGGTCTAATTCACTATCTTCCAGTTAAAAGTGCCATTACAAGAGAGCCATTCAATCATCCAGATTTTTTTGGATTGTGCAACATGTTTACGGTCAAGGATCTTTTTGAAGCACGTGTACATTATGGCCACAACGAAGGCACACTGAATAATTACATGAAGCCATTCATCTTTGGTAGTCGTCTCGGTCATTTGATATTTGATTTGAATCAGACAGCCTATCATCTGCATGAAGCACTGAATGTTATAGCAAACATTGCATACAGAAAAGGAATTATTTTGTTCATAGCACGCAATCCTCAGCTGACACATTTAGTTGAAAGTACTGCTAAAGAATGTGGAGAGTATGCAAACTGTAGATACTGGTGGGGAGGCATTTTCACCAATTCAACAGCACAGTTTGGTAATTTAACACGTTTGCCAGATTTGTGTATTTTCTTGAGCACTTTGGACAGTGTTTTAGAAGAACATTATGCTGTTCGAGATGCAGCAAAGATGCTGATACCTTCTGTGGGCATCGTTGACACCAACTCAAATCCTAATCTGATCACATATCCCATTCCTGGCAATGATGATACACCCTGTGCAGTAGAATTGTACTGTCGACTTTTCAAGGAAGCTATTTTAAAAGGGAAACAAAAAAGGAAGGAAATGGTCAAGAAAATGAAAAAGAAAACTGCAGATTGATTCTGTTCATGTGGACGGATGTTTGTAAACCTTGCTCAGTTTTTAAAGACGGCGAGAATGAATCACAATTTTGTGTTCACGGTTGTGAATCACGATTTGTGTTTGCAAGTTCCTTGTTTTAAGTAGTCTATTATTGCATTTACTTTTTTTGTTGGCATCTGTTCTATCCTGGCAGTTCCTTGATCTGTTACATCAATCCTTGCTTAGTATTTCCATTAAACAGTGCTTGTGTGGGAATCGAGTAGGAAGTGCTGGCAGTAATCATTGTGAAATGCACCATAAGATAAAGTGATAGAACCCTTCCAAATTTCGTGCCTTTTTGTTAGAAAAGAAAAGAAAAAAAAAAAAAAAAAAGAGGTGGACTCGTAAATATGTGTATGCGATTCTAAAGATGGAAGGAGGAAGTCCAAAGGGCACGTGGTCTTTCTGAAGCTAAAGATAAGAAATTCTGATTGGAAAACGCGATCGAAAGGAGGTGCTTTTGCCAAATATATAAGCTTACTCATCAGTGTCTAATGAGTCGAATGTTTCGTTCTTCCCCACGGAGGGTGGAGTTTTTTGCCTTTTATGCTGACGGATCGGTTTTAGCATCCCAAGGACTTCGTGCAGGCGGTCGATGGTGATGGCTGCAGATTTTTCCCTCCATCAGATTTTTCCCTCCATCAGATTTTTTCAGAGTCGGTGCTAACGGAGTGCCAATAACGGCAGTCCGCCCTGTCCGCTGTGCAAACGTGGATGGACGGTTCGTGGTCGAAATTGCCCGAATCGAAATGAGCAGAAGTGAAATGCGTGCAGCCAAATCGAAAAATGTTTTCCCACAGCATGGAATTTTCCTAACGTCGAGAAGTAAACAAAATATGTTTCACCCCGTGGAACTGTTTTTTTTTTTCTTTTGTTGTTGTTTTTTGCGGCCTCGTGACTCCGATTGCAAATGGGAATTACAAATAGTTGCATTTTTTTTTTTTTCTTCTCTCGTATCAGATGGAAAACGTATTTTCCTCTGTGTGTTTGTAAATGCTGTTAAGGGGGGGGGGGGGGGGGAGAAAAAAGCTGCCTTCGTTAAATGAAGCCGCAAAGGCAAAACAGCCGAGTGTGCAACAGGTGAGCGGCATGAAGGATTTTCCAACACGCTTCAGCCATGCAGAGCTTCTTGGATTGCGTGTTGCAGACGTTCGATGATCCCTCTCGTAGTACGTGGGAAGTCATCCCGCACAATCTGCGTGGGATCACCCCGTGGCGGTCGTCGAGGTCGCTTAGTGGTCCTCCAGGCCGTCGGATTCGAATCAGGCAGCCCACCATCCGCTGGAAGCCCCTAAACATCTCGAAGATTGGCGCGCAGGGGAATCGTTTTCGTCCAAAGCACGATGACTCTCTCTGGTGGTTCGGTGTGAAGCGTCTCAGAGGACCTCGGCTGCGAGGACGTTCCCCGGGAAGGAGCAACAAGTGGTCGTTCGAATGGCTGTCGGCAAAAAAGAAGGAAGAGGAAAAGCAACCGCTTGGTGTTCGGACGGCTTGCATGCAGCGGGACGGAGGTCAGGAACGGTGGAGGCAGCACCTTCGGAGCGATCTTCTTTTGGAGTTGGTCGGTGAAGATACAAATGCGGGCTAATCTTCGGGATTTGGAACGCCGTTGTGTGTGACACAGCAAAATGAGCGCGAAAAAAAAAAATTCGGACACGGTCGGAAGGAAGCCATCCCGGAGCAAGCCGGGATTTCTGCCGCCGCCCCCACCCACCCCCCGGCATGATTCAGAGGCCAAGGTGATGCGGGTTCATCCCTGTGGAACAGCGTCCGCGAAGAGGTGCTGCAGATGGTTTTTTCGTTGCAGCAGCGCGGAGGAAACCCTCCGGCAAGAACCGAAATGCGACGCCTCTGAGGCGTAAAGCGATCAGGAATGATCACACAGCTGCCCATCTGCTTGGACCCCCCCCCCCCCGCGTGTTTTGAGAGAACTCTCGGGGAGCAGCTTCGGCCTGTTCGGGCTTGGCATTCTAAATTAGAGGCCATTTAGGCACGGAGGGCACACAGCAAACGCGCATCGGATTCGAGAAGGCGTCGTGCTTTCCTTGCACGGACGCTTTGGTCCCGGCTGAAGAGCCGCCCGAGGGGATGCCCGGCAACGGGGGGGAGGGGAGGGGGTTCAGCCAGCCAGCAACCCAGTCTTTTCGTCGACGTCTGCAAGGACTGGGAATTCCCGCGTTGCTGCATTCACCTTGGAAAGCCCCCTTTTCCCCCTTTCGTATCGAAAATCACTCCCGGTCGTTTGAATGCTTTGGCTGCGGTTCGCCCATCAGATTCGAACAGAGATTTTTATTTTGCAACTATTCTAAAGTTTCCTTTTTTTCTTTTCTTTTTCCCGTGGCAGTGTCGACCACCCCGACCGTGCACGACAGCGAAGTTGGGGCTCACAGCAGTTGGGAGTTTTGAGGGTTGCAGCAGCTCCTTTTGCGAGTTGAATGCGGTCGATGAGGCGCCCATTCCAAGTGGAAGGCTCCGTGGTCCACAGATGCGAAAGGGGCTTTGGCATGCGCTTCCCGCGTCCAGAAACGTCCGCAGAAAGTGTGTGTGTTCACACGTGTTTCGGGTTCTTCAGAAGTGGGTTCAGAAAAAAAAAAAAGAAACACGGCGCGTGCAACTCGGTGAAAGTGGCATGGGATTGGGCATGCGGGATTTTGAAAGTTTCGTTCCTCCCTTTGGCAACCCAATAAATTATCCTCCCCCCCTCCCCCCCAGCAGTGGTCGCTCTCGTTTCTCGAAGCAGCCTTGCACAGGGACGCTCGGCGGCAGTGATCCAGAAGAAGATGACGAAAATCGGGAAAAGGCACTCCGCAGAAACTCCTTCATCGTTGCCAAGTCGCGCAGGAAGTCTCCGGGAGCGTGGGGTGCATCTCAGTACAATAACTTCCGCATGAGGGACTTCGTGCTGTAAGACTTGCGTTCTTCGGTACGCGGGAGGGCGAACAAGAAGAGGGCGTACAATGATTCGAGGAGTCCCAAGCGTCGTGTGTGCCGCCACTGGGAATCTCCCAACTCTGCTGATCCTCCTCGGTTGGGTTTCAGCAGTCGGTTGAAAACTCTGCGGTCGTGGGGTCGCCTTCGTAGTCCACCCGAGGGGATTGTGAAGTCCGAGTTGAAGCGTAGTGCTGTCAACAGCGAACCCATCGAATCTCCTCCTCTTTCCCCCCCCCCCCCCCACTCGAACGTCTCGACCGGAACGATGAGAAGAACGGTCCTCGGCGGTGACGCTCAAATGCGGCCGACGACGGCGTCGACGTAAGCAAACCCACGTGACGGCGAGATTGTGCAACAGATGCAACGAACACGAGGCGAATAATGCGGTCCATGTACACCGGAGAGCAATCGCTCACGGGCTCAAAAGTAACCCCCGGTCAACTCGATGACGAGGAAGAACGAGGATGAAGAAAAATCCGAGACCCATCACGGGGATTACAATAAAAATAACGTTTCATGAAATTAGATGTTTGTGTTATTTAGAAACCATGGACCAAATGTGTTCGCGGACCTTCAGGGCACGGTCGAATTTTGGTTCATCACCCGGCCACGCCGCCGACGGGTCGTTCACATGTGTAGGGCCATCGGCCCTACAATCTCCGAAAATGCCCGGAACCTGCCGAGTGACCGGCATGCAGGCCGGCGAGGTTCGCCTCGGCAGCGGAGGGGGGGGGGGGGGAGAGGAAAGGTCCAGAAATAGAAAAATAAAACAAAAAGTGTGCAAAAAATTGGGAGGGTTAGGGAAGGGATCACCGAGCGCTGGAGGACGTCCTCTGCATCCATTCCGAGATGCCCGCTAGTTCCGTCCGGGTATGGGTCCCAGGCGGGGCCATCTTGCTGCCGTCCTCATGGAGGGCAGGGCGGAGGGCAGGTGGCGTCCCCATCGCGCCGTGCTCCTCTCTCGTGGCTCCAGGCCGCCGCAGTCCCGCGTAGGCAGCAGCAGCTGGGGCTGCGGCAGGCGAAAGGCTTCGCGCACGAAGAGGCGCTTCAAGGCAATATCTTTCGGCGTGCACCAAATGACCTGCGAGGAGGGTACATCGCTACCGAGTGCGAAGGTAGCGTGACTTGCAAGCAAATGATCCCACTTTGACCTTAGCCAAAGGGCCGCGAAGGGAAGTGTGATGCCGGCAAGGAAGTGCCCTCGTCCCGGCCTCGAGGACGGCGGTCGATGTCGGCTCAGCCACCCGGGTGGCGCTCGCACGCGTTCGAAAGGCATCTCTTGGATGCTCGCAGGTTCGGTTCCTCGCCCTGCCGGCGTTCGTGATGATGTCGATCCGAGGTCGCCGTGCCCACCCCTTCGAAAAAGCCGCGGGAGTCCCCTCAAAAGCAACTTCGCATTTCTGGGAAAGGAAAAAAAAAAAAAAGAGTCCACGTCCACCCTGTTCGCCGTGTTCTCTTTTGCGGGTTCCTCGGTCGTGCCAATCACGGTTCCGCTTCCCGAAAATCCCTGATTTTTCACTTTTGGGCCGTGGAAAAAGAAATCCAACCACTTTTCCATTTATCTTTTTCCGCTTTCCGCGCGATCTCCCGATGACGTCAACTCGACACTTTCCGCACGCGAATTACCTCAATGCTCCCACTTTTGCTTCCACGCGTTGCTCATCTGTTATCGCTCGCATCTTCCGCTGCGGGAAAAAAATGTTCCTCCCGCGCGAGCATCTCTTCTCCCAGCGGACCCATGCGTTTTGTCTGCATGCGTTCCTCGTGTCCGCCGTGTTCTTCGAGGGTCGGGGCTTGAAGGATGCGTCCTTTGCTGCGGACCCCCGGCGTGCGTCGGCTGATGAAGAAGGCGCTCACGAAAGCGTTGACTGCCACTTCCGGAGTCAACAACGGGGCGGATGTTTGTGTTGATGCAACCGGGCAGGGGGGGGGGGGGAAAGAACAACGTGGGTGCTCCCCCATCCGCATGGGTTCCGGCGAGCGTCTGCACCGTGTGAGCTCCCTTTGACTCGTCGTCGGAAAGAAATCCCTCGATTTGGCAGTTTCGTGTTTGATTGATCACATCGTCGAGGTGCTTTCGAAGCGATTCAATGCACAGCATCCCAGGCAAGGAATCCCTTCATTTATGGGGGAGGAGGGGGGGGGGGTACTTCTTTTGGGATTTTTCTGTCGAAGCAACATTTTTCTTTTTTTTTTTAAGCGGGGTGGGGGGCTTTTTTAACATTGGGAGAAGATCGGAAATGAGGCTGCGGTTCGATTTTCCCGATTCCTCGCCACGTGACGCTCCTCGTTCTCCTGCGCGGAAGATTGCCTCTTCCCAACGCTTTCCCGACTGCACGTTTTCCTCCCTGATATTCGGATGTGGAGCGAAGCTGCGCGGACTGCGAGAGATGTGGAGAGCAATCCGAAATTTTATGGCCCACTCGAAGGAATTATGGCTGTCGAGCAGTGTTGCCAGGGATCCCCGGAAAGTTCGCTCTTCTCGGCGCGGCAGCGTGGACGGCCGGGCGCTTGCGGGCGAAGGAGACGTTTGGACCGGGGCGTCGGCATTCCTCCCGCGTGTCAAACCTGCGCGCTTTCGGGAGAGAACGTCCTGGAAGCTTTTCCCGGCCCGAAGAGGCACTTGTTAGCCGACTCGGAATGACAGAACGGCTCCGGCAGCTCCTCTTCTTCCCCTTCGGATGTTTCTCGCGTTTCTCCCGGCATTCCTAAAAGGAGAGCTGCCAAGCCCGCGGAGATAAATAAGGGATCTTTGCCGAGTGGAGCTGCCAGCCTCGCCGGGAGGTACCGTCCGCACCTCCAGCCGTTCGCGATCGAGTCCTTGGGTTTCGGAAAGGCGAATTCCCGCTTATTTATTTGCTCGGGATTTTTCCATGCGTCGCTTATCGATGGCAGCATTAGCAGCTCATCGATAACGTGCCCGGCGCGCATGACGTCCGTTTCTTCACCCCCCCCCCCCTCCCAACATGCTCCTCAAAGTGAGCCCGTAAACAGAAAGTGACCGTGCGCAGCATCCTTTAGTTGGAATGATCGATGATGGCAATCTTTTTCCGGGCGATTTCCACCTTTCTCCTGCCCGTCGAATCCTCGCCCGAAGTCTTCCCGCTCTTCCCTTAATTTGCATGCTGAAAATATGCAGGTTTAACGCTAGCGGAACAAAAACTGAACGCCCTGCTCCGTCCGAGCTTCAAATGGGGGGTGAAGGGGGGCGGGTGGGGGGGGAGGGTTGCTGCTTTCCAACTCATCCGTTCGTAAACGCGGCGTATTTTCCATCCCCGAGAAAGGAGTCAGCCATCTTCTTCCGCACGAATCCTCGTCTTATTGTTCTCCTTTTACTCTTTGTGTGCCCATTAACTCGGATGCCCACGCTGCAGTGGAGTGGCAATCGATTTTCGGATTTCCTCCGGATTTGAGCTATGCTCCCGCTCAGGCTTTGACAGTCTCAGACCGAAGCCATGACGCAATCCCCTCCAGCTGGACGTGACTCTCAGCCGGCATGGGCACACCGTTGCGCCTCCGTTATCCTTCCTCGAAAATCCTATTGGTCCTTCGGGCGTCGTATTCTCCTCAGCCGTGCCGACCGCGGCTCACGAAAGCGACCAAATCATACGGAAGGTTGCTGCCCACCTCCCCCCTTCCCCCCCCCCCCCGCCAAAGAGAACTGGGGACTTTCTCGTTGTTGAGAAAGCTTTGGCCTCCCCCAGGGAGACGGACTGAATTCCCGTCGATCTCGCATCTCCGGATGGCTTCTTCCCGAACGGACGACGCGCGACTCCGCACCCCTTGCCTTGGCGCTGCGGTCAGCACCGTTGAACTTGACACATCGCGGCGGTGGCAGAGAGGTCACGCAAAGTCCCACCAAGGGTTTTTCGAGACCACCCCCTATCTCCTCTGTCGATGCCGCATACTGAGACAAGGCGCGCCAATAGGATGACGACAGTCTAAGGAGAGGCGGCTTGCTCTCTCCCGGACAGCGTGCTCAGCCGAATGGATGGGGATGAATTCGAGCTCACCGCCTCCAAAGCGCCACCCCACGGAGCTGAGCCCAACTTGAAGAGTGGATGTCGACCAAACTCCTGGGGGTCGCTCGCTCACGCACCCGCTGCTTCCGGGAAGGCACGCACTGAAACTGATCCGAGAAGATGATTTCCAAATCCGAAACCCGGAGTTCCAGGCTGGTGATCAGGTTCCCCGTTCATCCCGGTTTGAGGTTATGGGCACAGCGAACCTCCCTTGCTGCGGCGCTGCTATCCCTGAGCGCGCTGATTGGCAGAGGCCTGCCGCCAAGATGAGAGATCGCCTGCCAGGTCGGGAGCGAAATCAAAAGAGTTAGGTGCGTGGATGACGGGTCGACTGACTGATGCTGCGATCCCGAGTCCCCCACCCAAAGGACTTTTTGCTGCTGGGAATTCCCCGGGAGGACCTCGAGTGGCCCCCGGTGCTGAAAGACTGCCACACCTTCTTCTCCCTCTTAGGTGTCAGGAGTCCATGGTGCTGCATTGGGACCTCCTTCGCAACGCCCGCAGGCATCGCTGGATCCGAGGTGTGTGCGAGTCCCAACTGCGGCGGGAGCGGGGAGAGCGAATCCCTCTCGCACTTGCTCGTGGATTGTGTTGCCCTCCGTCTCCTGTGGGAACGCTTCGCCGCGACCCTGGGCTTCCCCCGAAGGTCACCCCAGAGACGCACTGAGATGCCTATCCGTGCGAGATGCTCTTCCGCCCGCCGCATCCCTCGTGGCTCTCTGCCGCCGACGCGGGATCGTGGCTGCTGGAGCGGCAGCGAAAGAGGCGACAGTGACAGGGATGCCATCGAGTTTGCGATCCGCTTCTTGGGGATGGCTGCGGGATGGCCCCATCTGGTAAATACGCAGTGCGAACTTGCTGGCATCCTTGGAAGGATACAGAAGACACTCCACAGCAGACAGTTATCCCTTCCCTCATCCCCCACCCGGAGTACGTTTCTATTTATGTATTTTGTTTCCTCTTTGTTTCTTCCCCTCCACTCCGCTGTCGAGGTGATCCTCGCTGGTCATGAGAACCGGTTGCTCGGCAAGTTCCTGGGTGAAAGAAGATAGCGGGACCCAGCTCTCTGACTCTAATGTTGACCCCCCGTATCCACCCCTTTTAATGAAACGCCCCGGCGCAGCCGAGTGTGAAGAGATGATCAGGTGGAACAGAGGGCGCCCAGATTTTCCCTCCGTCGCCAACGGAAGCGTATCTTCCGGGATGCCGTGGAGAGGAAATGGCCTTTTTCCCGTGTGACCACCTCCGGAGCGATGCTGAAGTTTTGGATGAGGACCAGCAAGACGTGCTCTTCAGTAGTGCCAAAAAAGAGTGAGAGGGAGAGAGAGAAAAGAGCCGAAGACATTCCATGCTTACTGTCCCGCGAAGAAACTGCCCGTACGAGGTTCCTCTTCGAAATTTCGGGGCGGAGACCGGACGATGCTGCCTCCTCTGCCGTGGGTTCCTTTGACCGACCAAACTCGAAGCGCCGGGGTGGGAAATCTACAGAGTCATCCAAAGGTGTAGAGCGAGCTTTGTGTTGGCGCGGAATGTCTGCTCGACTGCTCGGAGCCGCGGAACGGAGTCGGAGGACAAGGACGCATTCCAAAACGTGTCCTTGTCCTTCGAAATCCTGCTTCCCTTCGCGGGTTGCGGCTCTCCGTCTCTTCCGCTTGGCTGATTGCTTTGTTTGCTCACCAGAGGGACGTCGGAATGCGGGGAAGATCCCGTTTCCGTAGTCGCTCCGCCTGATTTCTTGCGCAATGATTTATTGCTGCTCCAGAGAGCAATTCCTCTCTCATCCCGTCTCGCGGCGCCGCTCCCTCGATCCCGAAGCCCGGAAGTATCATCGCCGTTCAAGACGCCCGAGAATCGGTTTCCGGTCGTATTTGCTGGGTTCTCACGCGCCCTCACCGTCCAGCGGCAAGTGGTCTCAGGAAAGAACGAGTTCCGTGATGGAGTGGATCGGTCTTCCCTGGGAGCAGGAAAGCTTCCCCATCTTGCTGGATTTGACAGCCTCGACAGGGATCCTAGCAACCTGAACGAGCCATTTGATCCGCTTCCGTGGAGCGAGGCCAGGTGGAACGGAAGCGTCCGGAACGGGGGTCGCCGACGAATTGAGACGCCGAGCAGAGCAGCCCACTGAAGTCGTTCGCGACCTCCCCCTCTTGCCCGAACCTCTTGCCCCCTTCGCTCCCTTGGTCTTCCCCGACGCCGCTGTGGCGCGTGCTCAGGTGTATCCGCAGTGATACCTCCTCCCTTGTTCTTTCATTCCCATACAAGAATTGCACTCGGGGCAAGAAAGTCAGTCCCTCCAGCCTTTTCTTGCTCACAGACCACACTTTATTGGTCAGCAAGAAGTAAGTGAGAAAAGGAGGCGCTTGTTAGACACGACCCTCTTGAATAACATTTTGCCTTCCTCCTCCCCTCTTTTTCCCCCTCCTTCCTTCCTCCCCCTCTTCCTCTCTCACTCCCTTCCTCCTCCTCTCTTCCTCCTTCCTTCCTTCCTCCTCCTCCCTCCTCCTCCTCGGACGGACCATAGCTCAGAAGGGACCATTTCGCCCTCGCACCTTCCTTTTTCGTCCCGGCAATCCCGCTGGAAGCCAGTGGTTCCTCCTAGCTTTCCAGGCAGTTCGGTATCCGTTCCAAAATTTCAAAGAGCAAAACGGCTGAACCCCTGAGCTCTGCGCCGACCATCACAGAGACGGACATTTTCCATCGACCTCTGTTATCCTCATCCGACATGCAAGGGATCCCTCTTGAGCCTCTCGGAAAAGCGGGATAACCGAGTCCTCGTGAGGATTCGCTCCTGCTCTTTGCCCCGGAAGCGTGACCCACTTGCCATCCGGAGCCAAGCGAGTGAGCCCTTCGTCCCGGGCAGCGCGCGTCTCCGAGGTCGCGTCACAGGTCCGCAGATCGCAAGGACGCTGCAGAGATGCGAATTGGCGAGTGGGCAATCAACTGGGTCGTTCAAGAATCGATTCCCCAGCATCCGTTTCGCGTCAGTAAGGAGCGTGTCCTCGGAAGGGGGAGAGGGAGGGGAGGTTTCCACCTTGCCCGATTCGAGGCAGGGATGAAAACTGTCCGTCCTTTGCACGAGCGCGCCCAGGAGGAGACGGTGAAGATGCTCTCCGTGGGCATTTTCGGGACGCATTCCGGGCGATCAGTGCTGCGTGGGTGGCTCGGAGTTGCCCTCTTTCGTCGAACCTCACGCGTCTGGCCAGAGGAACAAGCAAGTCGCCTCCTTCCATCAGGAGCTGGCAAGGATGCCAGGAAATCGAATATGAATCTCCAGGCGTAGAGATGGATGCTGCAGGGCAGACGTAACCGGTGCCCCTTTGACGAGGCCCCTTCATCTCGAAGTGGAGAGGGCCTGGCAGACCGAAGTCAATTCGGTGGACTCGCATTCAAGAGACTTTCCCTTGAAGGGACTCTCAGAACGGTGGCAGAATGCTGACTCGGATTAGACCTCCGAATGCTTGGAACTTCATCCTCCTGCTCACCACTTTTCCTCCTCCTTCCTTCCTCCTCAGACGGACCATAGATCAGAAGGGACCCTCGCATCTCCCCCTTTCGTCCCGGAAATCCTGCTGGAAGCCAGTGGTTTCTCTTGAGTTTCCGCGAGGCACGATTCTGTGTTATTCTTCGAACAGGAACGGGAATCGGCCAGACCGGAATCGATCGATTCCAGGATCGGAAACTCCTTGCAGGGACTCCGTCTTCACACGGTCCTTCACTTTGTTGTGCTTACCTACACCTTGAGGAGGCTCTCATGGTGTCTCCTGGAAGACTCTTCAGCCGCTCTGGATTCGGCAGTCCTGGGGGCCCTACGGCGAGCGGTCGTGCTCTCTACTTCCCTCTCGGGAAGCAGAGAGCCAATCCTCCTACGCGTTCTCCTCGTCTCCCCAGAGACGTTGGAGGAGCTTTGGGAAGGGCAGCCGACGTCTAGTGCGTTACAGTAGGAAGTCGAGTCGAAGGAGCAAGTCCGCCCCGAGTGCGGGTGCTGGGGCTGCAGGTCGGCGGCTCTCATCGTGTGCGAGTTGCTTTTTGCCTCCTTCCCACCCCATCTCGCCATGCTTAACCGGGATGAAGGTTTAGTTGCTGGAGGCAACTACTAAGAATGCGCACCCACGCACCTTCGGTGCAATGGATCTCGCGTCATCCCTGGAGGGCATGGTGGGTACGAAAGCACCTTGAGCCCCGCCACGTGAATGGAGCAGTAGGTAGAGCAGGTGACCTCCCGGTCGGCAACCTGTTCCTTGGGTCCATTCCCGCCTCTGGATGGTGAAACGCGCTCCTCTTCATCTCTGGAACGGCTTCCAGCGCGAGAGTGGCGCTCTAGGTGGGCTCTTCCAGGAGATCCTCGCGCCCCCCACAGGACGACCTCGGAGTGGCTGCAGCCTGCTCTTCGGTGGTTCGTTGGAGAGAAAGTGCCGGATTGGAGGAATAGTGTGAGGGGGGGAGACGCTGGGCGTATTTTTCCGAAGGGCACGTGCGCACCGGTTCTCTTTTTTCGAGTAAACCAGCGCGTGAGTGGTCTGATGTACTGGCCACCAGATGTGTGACGCTTCCGGCACAAAGTGGTCGGGGAGATCGATCCACGTGCTCGAGTGGGTGAGTCGAGCCCACCTTTTCGATCGATCGCTTTGTATCCCCGCTGGAGGGAAGCCGGGCAACTGGCCCGCTCATCGCGGGTCGACGGGACGCCCATTCAGGACGAAGAAACGACACAAGAAGAGAAGGATAGAGGTGTACTGGTCCGAACCGGAAGGCTCTGCTCCCCACTGGAACTGCCTCACTCCAGGGAGCGTTGGAAGGAGAGGAGGGAGCCACAATGAATGAATAAATAGGAAATGGTGCCCAGAATAATTCCCGTGGGCTCGCGCCGGATGGGGAAGGGATGAGAAGAATGGGCGAGGAAAGGGGGAGGGTGCGTTTGCTGGTTGCGAGCCAGTCTGCCCTCACGTTCACCCGGATCGAGGTACTTCGTTGCCCTTAGCAACGCCGACGAACTCTGTGGGGTGACGGCTACGACCTTCTTCCACGTTGACCGTCGCTGCTGACCCGCATGCGGAGAAGAAAGCCGGCAGGTCTGGACATCCGAGCTGCCGAACAGCCGTTCCCCTGACGACCGAGGGATCTCCGCAAGCCGCGCCTACGCGGAGAGGGGGGTTGCCTCTAAAGGAGCCACGCGGCTGAAAGGTCTCCAGCGGATTCGGCCGATCTCGCGCTCTCGAGCCAGGCAACTCTTTGCCCGGCCAGGTGCGGGGCCACTCGAGCCAACCCGGACAGTCGGAAGACGGAAGTGTATGGAAGAACAAACGGAATGCGGGGGGCTGGGAAAACACAAATAGAGCGATTTCACCGGTTGCATGGGATGCCTCTTGAAAAAGGAGGAAAGAGGAGAAAGGAGGCAGTGAATGGGTGAGTCGGATTCCCCTTCACCACGTGCATGCTCGAAGAAAGCAAAGGCAGGATGTCGGACGGTCATCTGCAATGATTTTCGGTGCCCAAAGCAGAGCTTTCTCTGCGAGTCCAACAGGGAGGGAGGAGGGGTCGTGGGAACCCCCACTGCGAGACACCCACTGATTTGCTATTCGGTTTCCGACCCGAGGGTAGGTGGGCATTTAATGAAAAATAGCAAACAAGTTGGGAGCACAGTTCCCTGAACGAGACCGCCTTCCCCCCAAAAAAGGGAATTTCAAGAGGAGGGTTCGACACCATGCAGGTCGTTTGCTGGGTCAGCCGGAAGAGGAAGGGAATGGACAATATACAAATAAATAAAGAAAAGGTGAAGACGTTTGGTGTGGGGCGCTTCTTGCTCAACAGCGGCGCAGAATGCTGGTGATCTCCGACTGGACTCCCTCTTATAGGCGAAGTCACCTCGCAGCCGTCCTCATAGAGGGTGACCTCCCTCTGCTGCCCTCCGAGTCTCTCCAGGAGGCACTTTCCTCCATTCACGTGGGGGGTCTTTCTTCGAGAAATGAACTTTATGAACTTCATGAAGTTCATTGGGGACGGGGTTCCTAAAGGAAAGCAACAACAAAAAGTTCAAAGGGAAGGGTCATCGACGCGCAGGTTGGTCACTCTACAAGTCCAGAACGGAAGGGAAGGGGATGGTAAATGAGGGGAGGGTGGGGGAGGACAGAAGTCTTTGGCTTCGGCCGTTCCTTTTTTGACAGAACCGGCGTGGGAGTCCGGCCACCTCCGACCCCAACTCTTCCCTGAGTCGAGGTCACCTCGCAGCCGTTCCCGTGTAGACGGCTGTTACGCTGGCTGTTTCTCCCTTTACTGCGCTCGAGACTAAAGTGCGTGGCGGACGAGCTGCGGTGGCACGGAGACGGCATCCCGTCGCAGCCTGAAGGGGAACACCGGACTGTTCACACACACGGGAGAGGCTCCACGAGTTCAGGTGCACTCTAAAGTCCTCTCCGCCGAAGAAGTCTCTGCTCCCGGGACCTCGAGTGCGGAATGGACGGGAAAATGCAGGGGTCGTTGGCGTCGGCCGTGGGAAAAGACAGGACGTTGGCCCAGGAGTGGCGGCGTCCTCAGACTCGCTCGTCTTCCGGCTGCTCAGAAGGAGTTTAGCGACCCCTGCAACGGTGCAGCGGAAGTCCCGCTCCTACGGTGGACTACCGTCGTTGTTTGCCACCAGGGCAGCTGTATGGTCGGAAGATGCGTGGCTTCGTGGTTTCCTCAATCTCTCCAGCAAGCGCACGTTTCCTGGCTCGCGAAGGAAGGCGGCGAACGTGCGGCGCGTCAACAGTCATCCCATAATGTGGTAAGGAGGAAGACGGGGGAGGAAGAGCGTGGATGGTGGTGGAAGATGGCGGAGATGCAATCCTGTGAACTGCCGAAGACGAAGCGCAGGAGGAGAAGTAGCAGCAGCTGCTGCTCACGTGTGCCTCCTCCTTACGCGCGCTGTGTGCCATGTGGCACGGCAGGGCTGGGCTCGGCGGCGCTCGATGGAGAAACGGCTGTGTAAAGCCGGCGGCTGCAAGATGGGAGATGGCGGTCGAGCTGCACTTTCCATTATTTATGTGGCAGTTTGGATCCATCTGTCCCCGCGTCTGCCGCGCGAAGAAGAAAGGCAGACAACAGACAACCGGTCCAGAGGGAGAAGTTTTCTGGCAGCAAAGGAGACAACCCGATCGATGGAGGCGCCGAAAAGCAGCGGTCTACGAATTGAAAAGACGGGTTGCGGAGGACTACGGTTCCACGTGCTTGGGACGGTTCCCTCACGGAAGCTTTTGGGTCACCAAGTGCTGAAGAACCGTTCGCCTCCTTGCGGGGGGCCGCCTGAGGGTGCACACAACTCTTCATGTTCTAGGGAACACCGAGGTGACCCCGGAGGGACATTTCTATGAATCCAAGAAGGTTTCCGGGGGAAAGACTCCGTCCCTTTTACGCCCTGGTTGTCTCCGAAGGGAACTTCTTCCTTATTCTCTCCAGAGGGACTCCCCGGCGGCTCCGTGTTTCTCCTTTGAAGGGGACCCGCTAAGGAACTGCTCCTGGTTTCCTCCTTTGAAGGAAATCCCGAAGGGGCGCTGCTAAATCCCTCCTACGGGCGCGACATTTGGTGAAGAGGAGGATGGGGGAGGAAAAGCGTGGATGGTGGTGGAAGATGGCGGAGAGGCAATCCCATAAAAACCGCCGAAAACGAGCGGAGGAGGAGAAGCAGCAGCAGCTGCTCCCCGAAGGAAGCGACATGCTTCTTCGCACTCTGGAGAGGTACCATCAACCCACCAGCTTAATGGAGCGAGATGGGCGGATATATTTTCACACCCGGAGGGAAACAACCCCCGAAGGGAACCGGCGCTCCTTGACTCCTGGAAGGACCCCGGAAGGTCGACTTCCAGTCCCAGCCAGTCGACGGGGGAAAGATCCGAAGCCATCCGAAGTCCACTAGCGTCATCCTGTGGGGGTGGGAGGGGTGGGGATCGAAACCCACAAGGCACCCATTTCTCGGAGTTGATCCCTCCCCGGGGGGGTTTCGAACCCGCGACGCTTGGTGCCACGACGTCATCCTGCTGAGGAGACTCGAAACCTACGACGTACCTATTTGTCGGCGTCGATCCTTCCCCGGGGGGGATTCGAACCCGCGACGCTTGGTGCCATGAAAGCTTTTCGGTGTGCAGAGAAGGAGGATGCAAAAGCAGGTTGTGATTGGATCCCATCTCCTAAACAAAATGAGGAGGGTCCTCATGTTTTTGGGGGGGGGCCATCTAGGTGCCCCGAAAACGCGAGAATTCGTGTCAGCAGAAGACGTTCTGAAGGAAGACGTGAAGATGAGTCCCCAGCGGATTCCTCTCGACGCGTTTCCCTGCAAGCGCCGCCCCCACCTACCCTGGATGCACTCAAAAGCAGAGCGTGGTCGCCTTGAGGTCGCATCCAGGAAGCCAGGGTGAAAAACCGTCCGCTCGCTTCCCTTGTCGAGAGCGGTCGCAGACGGTGCTTTGCGACGTCCGGAGGCGAACGTGGCGACCTGCGCGTCACGGGAACGCGCTTCCTGCAAATTCGCGTGTCGAGACAAGGACGACAAAGGTCAGTTGGGTCGGTCCAGGACGTGGCTGCCAAGGCGATTGGGACTCGCTCGGATACGACGCGCTCCCATCTTGGAATCGGTGGTGTTCGAACAGCGCCGCCTCCTCTTGGCATCTTTCCGCAATAACGCGGAGGAGAAGGTGGTGAGCGCCAGCATCCGTCGCAGCCGCGCGCCAGGGACCGACCCTCCACCTTGAGTCATCGGCCAGGCCGCCCGAGAGCTTTCGGTCGGACGAGCAGGCAGTGAGGGGGCGGAAGACCCTGCAGCACCCGATCGGGGTCAAATCCACACCTCGGAAAGTGCTGACCTCCGTGCTATGCTTCCGTTTCCGGTGATCACGAATGGGGCTCCCCCGGATGTCCTCGGGCCCGTTGGGCAGTGCACACCCCGGGGATCCGGCCTGAAAGGACGAGCGCAGAGAAGTGGACGACAGCCCTACATAATTCCGGCCGTTTGTGATCCGCAGACCACTCGTTCCGACAGGGCCGCCGCCGTCTGCCGGCTGTCGATTCGTGACCGCCGTCCAGAGGGCACCTTCGGAACAGCGGAGAGCCGTGAGCAGACTCTAGGAGGAAGGCGCGATCTCGGCCCGCGTCATGGTGGTGCTTTCGAGGGAGTAAGGCCGCGGCACCATGGCAGCGCCCTTGGCGGTCGGCCGGGGCGTCGAAAGACGAACGCGCGATCGCCTCGAAGCCCGCTGCTGGCTTCCGGCGGCAAAACGTGAGGGAGGGGACCCAGGAGGGAGGAAAGTCCCTCCTCTAGCCTTTTTGTCCCCCCCTTCCCTTTCCCCGGCGCTGTGTCGGCCGCGGCGCAGGCGCGGGAGGGAGCAACAGCGAGCGCGCCTACCCGATCCGAACGAGGAAGAACGGGGTATCCCCGGCAACCGCGCTGCCGCCGCGTCCCTCCCCGGCGCACGTCCGACCCGCGGAAGTCGAGGTTCCGCGTCACGCAGGCGGGAGGAATCGATCAAATTTTGCAATGAAGGAGCAGGTATTCCCGGACGATCTCAGAAGGGCAAGAGGACAGGTTATCCTGCTGCACCGCTTGTGGATTCTATCCTGCGATCCCGTGAGATGCGGCCCCGGGATATTTTTTCCCCCTTTGTTACCTGTCAGAGGAGGAAGAAAGCACCGGGATGCTCGGGAAAAAACTCTGGACGAGTCTCCTCCCCTGCAAGGAAGAGGGGATCTACTTCCTGTTTTCGCCGGCTGGCGGAGGTTCGTCCCGCTGGAGCAGCCTCTAGAAGGAGCGAAGATGAGGGTAGGGGGGAAGGGAGGGAAGCGACACGGAGGTGGCAACCCTGAACTCAGAGGGTGGAGACCGCGCTGCGAAGCGGGCGTAGGGTGTCGGGGTCCCCCTTCGGGGAAGACACGCCCTTAGGAGCCTTCCTAGCTCCCGAAAGAAGGAACCTCCCTCCAGCATCGCTTCAAGACTCAAATCCTCACGTATCTCCACTCCTCCATCTCATCCCCTTGTTCTCGAACATCTCCACCTCATCCCTAGATCCTCGAATGCCTGCATCTCATCCCCACGTCCTGGAACGCATACATAGCATCCTCATACTCTGATCCTAGTACTATCCGTGCAGATTGCCACATCCTCATGCGTGAGGCCTCCGTTGGCGTGCCGTAACCACGCTCCAGACGGAGACTGCAGGTGTGGGCGGACTGGGCCCCCAGCTCTGCTACTTCCTGTTGCTCTCGCTGTCTCTTCGCCTCGGTTTATCTGCTCCATTCCTCCCCCTCCCCCCTGCTCGCATGGGTCTGCCCTGTATCGATTCCCTGCAGGTCGGGAGGCGATGTGGGTCTTTTGCGCATTGGCTGGCGTCGTGCGAGGTCTGAGGGAGGGAGGATTGCTGCCATCAAGTCAGCATGCATCCAGGACCATCCTACGCCATCGGTCCAAGTGGTTGCCTGTGTCGGCGGAGCCCGACACGAAACGAGGACCCCGAGTGGGCAGCACTCGAGTCGCCATCAACGCGAGCGAGCGCAGCCTCTCACTTTCCCTCCGTCCGCCTTCGGGGACAACACCAGGGCTTATTCAATCAGAGCAACATGTCCGCTTGCGCCCTTTTCGCCCTCTCCATTCGCAGCCCTCATTCTTCACAGTTTGCAGAAAATAATTACAGGGACAGTCCAATCGCGGATTGCCCTCCCAATTAAGGTCCACGGATCTCCTCCACCTCTTTCATCAGCTTCCTTTCCCTCCCCGTCCCCTCGCCCCTTCCCTCCCTCGAGCGTGCGAAACGCAAAAGCGGGGCAAAAAAGCGATCGCAGTGGAAGGCTGACAGAGCGGATTGACGTTGACGCAATGGGGCGCAACCCCCGCTCGGTGCACGCGGCTGCACGTCCCGCGTTCTCCTCCGGAGGGCACGAGGAGGGCTGAGGAAAATCCCGATGACCCCCGGAGAATCCGAGATCGATCGTTCCGGAAGTTTGTTCTCCGCCCTCGGCGGCGGAAGGCCCGCGTCGCGAGCAAGACGTGGTGGCGGAAGAGTCTTACGGCGCACGCGGCGGGGACAGTGGATGCTGAAAAGGGAGACGCCGGCAAGGGACAGCAAACGGGAACGTCTCGAAGGAGGGGTGCCTCTCGGAGGCCAGCCGCGGGGATGCTGCTGCCCTCGGCGCGCGCCCGAGAACGGCAGCCCGCGAGCGATCGTGGGTGCCGATGTCTCGGAGCCTGAATAATTCACGTCCTTCATTCCTTGACCAAATAAATCTCAAAGGTTGCTTGGATTGTGAGGCTGCCCAGGGAAATTTGTAATTGGGAACGCCCGAAGATGATGCCTTTTGAATTATGAAACGCAGCCGTAAATCAGGACGTGCATCGAATGCCGTCGCGCCGCCGATGGGAGCGCCACTCGCCGGACGTACTTCCCGCAGAAGGAACGGCCGTAGTTTGCATATTTTATAGGCGCAGGCATATCCTTCGTGTTAATAATTGAGCGCCATCGTTTGCGATTCGCGCACCTGCAGCGCAGGAGGCACTCGCCAGTTGTGCCAGCAGCGCTTGCGCACTGAATACTCAGGAAAGACACCTCGCAAGACGAGGCTGCACCCTGGTGCTCGCTCAGGGGGCGGATTCGAACGAGTGGAATCGGTGATCTCCGCGATGCATCAGAAACTGGGCATCCCTGTTGCATCCCTGCGTTTGGTGCTTTTGTGCAGTGTTGGTGAATTCCTTGTGTGCAAGAAGGGTCACGATCACACCTACCGTCAGATCGCTGCAGCTGTCAGAAACAGCAGCAGAACCGTGTTCTCGTCCCTGAAGTGTTTGTTCGCGAACAACACCGACGTCCTTCCAGAGTTCGAACACTTCAGCTCAGTAGGATGTAACTTCGAGGGCTTCCCCAAGTCCACAGAGATGAAATCGCTTTACGCCATCTTCGCCAATGAACTCACGGACCAGCCATCTGCACAGCGTCCGCAACGGCACCAGGCGCTCTGGTCGACGCACGGCTTGCTCAAGACTGGCAGTCGAGGGAACACAGCCGACCTCCCACCTCAATCGGATCCGAAGACGCTGACCCGCCCTGCGGCGATGGGAAGATTCCAAAATTTTCAGGGACAGAAATTCCACATATGCGCAGTGCTCTTCAAACCTTACTTTTTCATCACTGAAGAAGGCAAATTCGGTGGCATCGACATGAAAATCATAGAATTCTTAGCCGAAAGGCTCAATTTCACTTACACGGTGGTCGTGCAAACCAACGTGCACGACATTTACTTTTGGGAACTCTGCATTTTGGCACTGGAGAAAAAAATGACCGACATTGCCATAGGAGGGTTTTGGGCTCGTGAGTCACGTCTGCGGAGTCCCGAAGTGCAGCTGTCGAAGATTCTGTATGTCCAGTACGTGGACATCATCACGGCTCCCACGTGGAACGACACCTGCGAAGTGTCCCTTTACTCTTTCATCGAGAGTTTCGACACCTCCGTGTGGTTGGGGATGGGTGGGGTTGTCTTGTTATTGTGGATTTCTCTGCGAGCTTCTTCGAGACTCCCTGGCAAGCGCAGCAACAGACCACATCTCTGGATATTCCATCTTCTTCTCGCGCCACCGAGCCAAGAAGATCGAAAGCGGAGGACGCGGCGAACCTACAAATTTGCATTGCTCGCTTCCGCATGGTACCTCCTTGTTATTTCTTCCTTATCTACAGCATACTTGTCACCTATCATGTTAAAAGAGAATTGTTTCCAATTTGTTGACGACATCAGAGATATCAAAAAAGGCAATCTCGAGTTTCTGTTTGTTCATACTAGGTATAGGGAACATTTGCGTCTCATGGGTTATCGACTGAGCGATAGAAACTTGACCCTTGCGGGCGCATTGCAAAAAATGAAGACCGAAAAGGACCGGTTTGCGCTACTGGTGTCAAGAGACTTTTTGCTGCTAACGCTTAGACTCATGGAGGATAGCGTGGAAAGTGCCCAGTCTTTCTATCTAGCCAAGAGGGCCTTCCTGGTAGCACAGGCGGGCATTTACACGAGCACCCGGAAGCATCTGAAAGAAGCTTTCGAACCTGTGCTGACACAGATGCTCGAGTCGGGATTTATCGATTATCACGTCTCTTCCGAAAGACGAGAAGAGAACGCAATCCTTTCCCAGGAGAAAGTGATGCATTTCAAGAATCAATTTTACTCACTGAAGTCACTGCAGCTCCAGTGCATAGCTGTCTTTGCTTCCATGATCTCCATTTTGGTGTTTTTTTTGGAGACAGTGAGCACCTTACGCAGTGCGTACATCAGAAGGTTTAAGATCTCAAAAGAAAGGCTCCAGTCCCGAGCCGTTCACTCGCCCCCTCTGCAGGATAGTCTTCCACGGAAGGCATGTTCTTGTCCAGAGGTTTCCTTTTGTTTACAACAGTAATGAACGTTCGCAGCACAGGCCACTGTCCAGAGGGCATCAACTGACGGTAAAGGCCATCAAATTCTCCTATTCGAACGGTGATGGCCGCGAATGGAACTTGCAGTGCCCAAGAACTTCAATGAAATAAATGCCCTCTTTGCCTATGGGAAACGGTTCGATTTACTCAGATTGCTTTTTTAAGGGTAGTCGGGGGTTTCTGCCCTTCGTACTTCCCTAGTCCGTTTCGGCTCTGCGTATAGTTGATAACTCGCAGAACAGATGAGCTACCGAGATTGAGATTAGCTTCGTTGGTGATGGCAACACCTGTTGTAAGAGGTCACAAGGTAACATTCATCAGTGTTGGTGAATTCTTTGGCTGCAAGAAGCAGCGAGACCCCACGTGCGATCAGATCGCTGCAGCCGCAATTCCTCTCTGTATGAGAAGGGCAAGTAGGTAGGGGGGTTAGGGAAGGTTAGTCCTTCGCCCATGAGAGCAATGTAGGAGATGTTCGATCAGAGAAACAGCATCCGTTGAGGGAACTTGTCCACGAGAGTGCTACCCTCGTCCACTTAGATCCGAAGACATTGCCTCATAGCCACAGTGTGCAAGGAAGAAGGAATACCGAGATCCTGTTGTTTGCAGCTGCTGAAGGAATCGTTTGGCATTTTCATACATAGAGGAATTGCAAAACTGCAAAAGTCGTGGTCTGCGTACAGAGAGGCAAAGAGAATCAACGAGAAAAAATGTCCTGCATCCACTTGCAAGATGAGGTTTGATGCGCAACAGATGTGCTGAAGCATCAGATGTGAGACGGTGCTTCTTGCAGCTGATCGTCAAGCGAGCGGAAAATGCTGGCCAAGATTCTGCCAATGCTACCTGCCATATGGCCACAAGCTCCAGGAGATTCGTTGCAATTCGCTCATCCTGCATTAACCATTTGCCTGCATCTGCACTGCATTGAAATGCTGTCGACCTCCGTCGTGCTTTCGGTGTCTGGATGGAAATCCAGAAAATCCAGGAAGCCCTTTCTACGGCCATTCACACATGACCACAGAATGCTTGCTGACCGGGAGAAGACATCTGAGGGCGGGACATCAAATCAGACTGCAAGCATCCTCTTCATGAGTCCGCTATCATCTTTTAGGACGGCCAATTCCCATCCATTGTCACCCTGAGGGGTCACAGGCGCGGAAAACGTTCGGGCATTGCTGAACTTGTGCTGGGAATGGCATCCGCATCCCCCTGGTAGTCTCCAGAGGGTGTGAAATCGAGAGGGCAGGAAAGGGTCCATTTCTCTTTTCCGGGCACCAGCGTCGTTACCCGAAGAAACTCAAGGGCACCTGCAGGTTTTCTTTGAGGCCACAGGGCGGGCAGTTCTTCGTGGGTCGTGCCGGGTCGCACAGCTGCGGAAGCGCCACTTGTGGATTTCTTGTGGTTGACAGCACGTGGGCGGAAAAGTTGCATGCATTCGATCGAGCCGTGGCCAGATGGATTCCTGGAGCTCCGTGCTCGCTGCTGTGAGCTTCGACAAAATGCTGGCCAGCATCCCTTCTTTGCTACTTTCCGCATGCTGCTGTTGCCAATGCGCTTAATGGACCGGAATACGGAGACAAACACCTCGAGTCCAATGAGGCAGAATGCAATTAAATCGGTTGTTTTCGATGACATGGCAGAAGGCTCTCTCCGCAAATCGTATCCATAATGACAAATTCCCATCTTTTTCTTAAGCGATGATGAGTTACATCCAATTTACGCTCCTGGATTCCTTTGACCTCCTGCGGATCCTTTGCAAACTTCTGGATGTTTCTCGCAAGCGCAGAGCCTGCAGATCATCTGGGACAAATGACCCGAAACTGATGACAATGACAGTAGTGGGACAGCGGCGATTCATTATGTGGATGGAGGTGCAGAAAATGGCACCCGGCAGGAAGGAACAGAAAAGATGCATGCACGGTCCACTTCTTCCTCCAAGAGATTTGTCAGCTCATAATGAAGCTGGTCTTGCCATCCCCATGCGCCATCCCATCTTCCATTTTCCTTCATTTCACATTGCTCTTCTTCTCTCTCTCTCTCTGTCCTTCGATTCTGGAATGATCTTTGTCTGGAAGTGCTCAACTCCGCGGAACCTCGGCGATCCGTTGCTGTTAGCAGATGCAACGCCGGATGAACTTCCCTCCGAAGAACGCAAAATGTTGGAAACAGCGAGTGAATTCTCGACGGTCCCACTCCCGCAGCAGGGAGTGTCTGCAAGAACCGTTCTTCGAACGGCGACCGTTCGGGAAGCCTTCCTTTCGCTCACAGAGCAGTGGGTACGACGCCTCGGAAGCCATCAGGGGAGAGCAAGCTTCCGCCCACCACGGGAGGCTGCTGTGCAGCACGTTTGCCGGGCAAAGCGGTTTCGCGGGAAACGAAATCCTGGAAGCAGGGTTGCCACGGGCATGCACACAAATGCCGCCGCCGCCATCTTCGAGATCGTCGACGTCGACGTCGGAGAGTGGTCCCGGTCCAGAAGGAAAGGGATCAGAAAAGGAGGGAGAAAAGCAGCTCTTCTGACGCGAAGCGCGGTGGGGGGCCTCCCTCTGCGTCAGCAGACTCGGCAGTCACGCTTCCCTGGGGTTCCCCGTCTCTCTGACCCGGGTCGGCTTCCTTGTCGTCCCCGTGACGACCGGGATGAAGTTCGGTCCGGCTTCCCGACACGGGTCCTTTCGAAGCGAGGAGCCGTGGGCCACTCCTCACTCCGTGGACGTCGGCTGCGGTGGTGGGTGGGGTCACTGCCGATGGTGCCTTCGAGGGCGGTCGGCGCAGCCCGGCGCGCCTACTTCTGCGGCGGGCGGAGCAGCCGCTCCCCTTAGCGGAAGGAGAAGGTCCCTGGGGTAGGAGTCTCCGTCTCCTCAATGGTCTCTTCGCCTCAATGGTCTGCACTGTGGGCACGAGTAAGGGGGAAGAAAAGACGGCCGACCAAATGGACCGAGTCCTCTCTCAGCCCGCCCTCGCTAGCTGCGCGTGCGCGGCCTGCCGAGGAGGAAGAGCGGCGGAGCGAAAGGAAGCGCGGAGGAGGAGGAGGGAGAGGAAACGGTCCGTCGGGAAGCTGAGGACAGACGACCTCGGGGAACGCGCGTCCGCCGGAGGGGAGGGGAGGCGAGGGAATGGAGTTGTCCATCTGCTGGGGTGACGTCAGGAGGCAGAACTTGCGCGGGCGTGAGGGCGCGCTCGCCGTCACCAAGGCGACGGCTGCGGCGGCGGCGGCGTCTGTCGCCTGAAAATCGATGCCCCCCTTCGCGAGCGCGCCTGCGCGTCTTCTCCCCTCGGCCAGGCACCGCCGCGCAGGGTTCGTGCCGGCGGCGGCCGACGCGAGCACCCGCGGTCCATTCGCCGTGCGTGAGTCGGAGGCTGTAGCGGGGCCCGCATCTGTCTTCCTCGCTTTCCGCGGATGCTGCAGATGGACGTGGCGCCTGTCCAGGTAAGCCCGACCGCCATGACGGATGAGGGGAAGACAGGGAAGTCGAGGGAATGGGGAGAATCCCGCACTCCCCCTCATCTCCTCTCCTCCTTCTCTTCCCTTCCTCCTCCTCTTCTGAGTGCGCAGAACCCAGGGCTTCGCCTGCCCTGCGCTCCGGGAGTCGAGCAGATGGCAAGCCCGGCAATCCTGGGTCTGAAGGTGGTGACCTTCCTCTCTGCAAGCCCTCTAGCCAACCAGCCGGAGCCGGGCGTGCGCGACCCGCGCTGACCCCGGTCGCCCTCCTTCGAGCTCCTCCTCTTCTCGTCCGTTTCAGGGTTCGTATTACGACAGCCTCTCGGAAGATGCGCGCTAGTGCCACCTCAGCCCGCCTGGCGGCGTGGCTCGCCGTCCTGTGCGCGCTGCCTTCGCAGGGTCTGCGCGGGCCCAAGGTCTTCACCAACTCCTTCCTGGTGACCTTCCGCTCGGCGGTCGACCCCGAGGAGGCGGGTCAGGTGGCGCGGAAGCACGGCTTCCGGAGCGTCGGCCAGGTACGTACGTTCGCGGCCGCTCGGGAGAGGTGAAGGGATGGAGGGGGTCAGTGATCCGGAGTCCCCCCACCTCCTTCCCGCGCGCAACGCGAACGCACACCTCGGTGACGTTGCCCTGGGGCGTCCAGGTGCTGAGGTCTCCCCACGAGTACCACTTCGTGCACCCCGGCCTGCGTCACGGGAGGACCAGGCGCTCGGTGCCCCACATGCGGAAGCTGCAGGCGGACCCAGCGGTGAGTAGCTCCGGTCTGCCCAAGCCTCTCCCTTCGCCTCCTTTCCCTCCCGCTCCAGATCAGGGCGGCCGTGCAGCAGGAGGGTTTCCGGAGGGTCAAGCGAGGCTACAAGCTCCTGGGTCCGGTCGGCGGCCGGCCTGCCGGCCCGGAGAGGGATCCGGTCGACCCACTCTTCCGCTACCAGTGGTACCTGGTGAGTGCTCGGGGCGGGCGGGAATGGATGGAAGGGGTCGCCGCGGTGAGGTCCAGAGGCAGCCCTCGCGGATTTTGCGGGAGGGAGAGAGCCCTGAGACCGCCGCACTGCCCTCTCGCTCTCTCACGCTGGACGCAGCAGCAAGAGGACAGAGGGCAGCGGACCGGAAGGGAAGCAGGCCCACAGGAAGAGGCCATCCTCAGCGATAAGTCGCCGCGGAGGAGGGAGGCTGCCAGAGAGATCGTCCCGGGATGCACTGCAGACGGGGGCGGAAGGACGCTGTCCAGGAAGATCGGGAGACTTCCGCGTCCGATCGCCTGCACGCGGACGCCTGCGGGGCAGGAGGCGAGGAGGGGTCAGTGCGTGACCCTTCCTCGCCTCCTTCTTCCTGTCCAGACATTAACGCCGGGCTCCAGGGTGTCGGCTGCACCCTGAACGCACCCCTGCCAGTTGGGCGTATGTGATGACCTTGGCCTCGCTCCCCGAGGATCACTGCTGCTCGGGAAAGAGTCTCATCCATGGCAACCGAGGGGCCTTCCCCGTCCCTCGATCCTTCGGATCTCGGGAAGCTTTCCCTGTACCTTCGACCCCGTCCCTGTCTGAACCTCTAGGTGGAGCCGTGGTTCCCATGCCGTCCATGACCTTTCTCCTCCCGCTGCCACGCTTCCCTGGAGGAACGGACGGCGGCCGCCAGAGGGCATCGCTTCATCTTCGAAGCCGCTATGGCCCTCCGCGAAGGAGGAGATCCCTCCGGGCATCTCTGTGAGAGGACAACGGAGACCTTTCGCCTCCTTCCCAGCTGCCCGAGAGGCGAATGGCAGCCACTGCTCCCTCCTGTGGGCCCGAAGGAGCCCTAGACCGGGTGACGCCAGCGGCGTTTTACGCAGCGCAGCCAGAACGCGCGTGCTGCGGCTCTTGTCCCTGTGGCAACGACCCACCAAGTAGTCGTAGGGGCGCCACGGAGCAGTGCGCTGCCAACGCACCCCCATCTTGTTCTTCAGATGCTGCCGCCACAGACGCACCCACGCGCCTGAACAGCCTGGCTTCTCCGCCCCATCATCCTCCCTTCTTCCTCCTCCTCCTCCTCCTTTCATCTTTCTCCTAATCCTTTTCTCACCCTCCTCATCCTCCTTTCCTCCTCCCTATTCTCTCAGACGAGAAGATCGGTAGGCCGATGCGCTGCCCTCGATTGCGGTCGGCGGGCGGGGAAGATGAGGGAGTCGATCCAGGGCACATGTGGAGAGTTTGAGAGGGGGGATGCTCAGCGTGAAAGGGTCCATGACCTTGGGGATTTTTTTTCACTTGCAGAAGAACACGGGGCAGTTCGGAGGGAAGGCCAAGCTGGACCTGAATGTGGAGGCCGCCTGGGAACAGGGATATACCGGGAAGAACGTCACCACTGCCATCATGGACGACGGTGAGCCCGACTTCCTCCCTTTCTACGACCCCATTCCCTCTCCCGCTTGCCTTCCGCCGAAGAATCGTTCCGCGCCGTGTTTCGCTCTCCCGTTCTCTTCCCGCTTCACCTCGGAGAGCACCTCCTGGACGGGAGGGGTCTCTGCTAAAACGCCGCTGGAGCCACCCGGTCGAGGGCTCCTTCGGGACGGGAACGGTCGGGTGGGGTGCTGGGGGAGACGGCGCGTGCGTTTCTGCGCCGCCTTTCCTGCTTTTCGGTGGGGCAGAACGACCCGGAAAGTGGGGGTGGCCATGCGTCTAAGCGACCTCGGGGTGCTCAGTTAGCTTTCGGAAAGCAGGGGAGAGTCAGGCAGACTCGGGCTTCTCCGTCCCCTGCTGACCCCACTCTCGTTTCCGTCTCCCCGGAGGCTCCACCCTTCTTCATCCTCCCTACCGCCATTCCTTCCCAGAAATCGCCGTGTAGAGTCCGCCCTTCTCCCGCTCCCTCCTTGCGTGCACAGTCTTCGGGGTGGGTGTGGCAACCGCAGTCGTCCAGAAGGTCGAGGGTTGTGAGGAGGTGAGGAGCAAGAAACAGGCGAGGATGAAGCGCTCTTGGGGTCCCCTGGGGGCGGTCGGCAGCCCTTATGGAGGTGCGGACGACGGCAGTTGCCACAGCAACCCGCGTTGCCGCCGCTGCTTTGGAGGCCATGCCGGCAGGGTCCTCTTCCCTCGCAATGAGGGCTGCAGTACAGAAATTTTCGCCGAGGAGGCGGCAGCGCGGGTTGCAGTGGCAACTGCCGTCGTCCGCACCTCCATAAGGGTTGTCGACCAACCCCTGGGGACCCCAAGAGCACTTCACCCCCGCCTTCTTCTTGCTCCTCACCCCTCCTAGCGCGCCAGTGTACCCCGCTCTGGTGCGGCCATCGAAGGGACCTTCTGGGCACCCCCACGACCGTCCCACTCCTGATCGCTCCCTCATACGCCGGGCGGCACGGCTACGGACACCGAAGAGGAGGGGGCAGCCGAACCAGGGGGAGAAGGAGTCTCCTGGGAAAGGGGGCAGTAGAGGGCGCGCTGGGTCGAGAGGCGCGCCCCGCATGCAACTCTCCTTCGAGGGAGCTGCGGGCACCCGGGTCGCGGCCCGCCGCGGAGGCGGAGAGAAAGTCAGGCGGTTCCCCAGGGAGGGGGGGAAACGACGGAAACGACCCCAAACCCCGTGGAGATCGAGCGGTTACCCGGAGGCAGGAGGGTCGCATCCAACGGAGGAGCGACGACTGGACCCCGGGAGCCAGGCCCGGCGCCTGGCTCCCGGGTACGGTCATCGCTCCGTCTCAAGGATCTCCCACCCTGCTCTGGCGGCATATGGAAGGCGCGGCGGATAGAGTGAGGACAGAGCATGACCCCTCTCCCCCCTTTTTGGGTCCACGACGAAACGCGACAGGCAAGATGCTGCGAGCTCTGCGCCATCCCGAGGGGGACCTCCTCCCTACTTGTGGGCGCTTCCAGGCGGAGGATACCGTTCGAAGGTCGCAACACTCTACCACCTCTTTCCCCTCGAGGAGAAGGAACAGATCACTTCTCGGAGGGCTGAAACCCACCTGCCCGAGAAAGAGAGCCGCGCCTCCCGCCGCACACCCTCGCTGTTCCCTCCCGTGGATCCATCTGCGCAGGTTCCGGAACGCCGAAATTCTGCATTCCCCTGAATCGAATTTCCCGTGTGTAACGGTCCTTGCTCCTTTCCTCCCGGACTCCGCAGCCGGATCCTTACCTCGGGAGCGGAGGGTCCTGTTCGCTGCTCTTCTTCCTCTCCCGGGCAGAGTCCTCCGCCTTCTCCTCCTTTTCTCTTCTTCTTTCTCCGTTCCTCTTCCTCCTCCTCCTTCTCTTCCTCCTTTTCTGCTCTCTTCTTTGGGCATGTCCGTGCCTTCCTTCCGAGAGCAGGTGGACCGATGACTGTTCCGGAAGAGAGGCTGTTCTCACAGGTGTCTTCTTCCTTTCCAGGGGTGGACTACATGCACCCGGACTTGATGGACAATTTCGTGAGTGGTCGCCGTCGGCCTCTGAGCCAAAAGACGCGCGCGCAGCAGCGGAGGCGGGGGTCCGGAAAGGCGTCGCGTCCGGCACGTGCCTCCCCGAGCAGTCGCGCGGTTCCCCTCCTCCCCCGCCTTCCAAGGAGCTTCGGCGATGACCTTTCAGGGTGCGCTCGGAAAAGCGAGCACGTCCGCGGGATGGAGGGAGAAGGGGAGGGGCACTTCGGAGGCGCCCCTGCCTGGTCGCGGGGAGGTTCAGGGATATCCCACGGGGTCTGCATGGGCAGGAGGAAGGGAAAGCAAGGAAAGGCCGAGGACGCTTAATGGCTGCTCCCCCTTCCCCTCTCTAGCCCTTTCCTTGCGGAGGGCCAGAGGGAAAACGTCGGTCGGCGGATCCCGGACTCGCGGGGGACTTGGGGTGAGGCACGGAGGAGCAGGAAAGGTGGGGGGCGTCCCGGACGTCCCAACTTCGCGGGGTGGAGGGAGGGTGAAAGGCGCAGGCCCTTCCTCCGGGTCAGTTGCGTCGAGCAATGCCGACCCCTCTTCCTCCTAAGCCCACTAGCCGCCGCCAAAGCGCCTGGAAGGGGGTGGGAGGGCGGGATGCTGACAGCGAGCCGTGGGGTCGCATGAGCAGCGACGCGGGCGACCTCAGAGGCATCATCCAGCAGCTAACGGGGTCTTCCTTTTCTCCCTTGGGGGACGCCCGCAGAACGCGCAGGCCAGCTACGACTTCAGCAGCAACGACCCCTTCCCCTACCCGCGGTACACGGACGACTGGTTCAACAGGTGAGTGAGGCGCTGCAGCAACCTCCCCCTTCTACTCGTCCTTCCCTTCCTTTTCTTCTTTCCTCCTTCCTTCTCTACTTTACTCTTCCTCCTGCTCCCCCGGACGGTCGCGCTGGAAGCAGGGGGAGGAGGGGAAGGGAGTCTCACTCCTTCCCCCGAACTTAGTGGGCCGCGGGAGAGCCCTGGGGGTGAGAGCGAGCCAATAGGAGGAGGCGAACCACTGAACCATAGCGACTGCGCCCCTCTAGAGAGACCCCTGTGGACCGAGGGCGGCTATCTGGGAGCACCTCGCGGGAGTCTCCCGCCCCCGAGAGCAGCTTCGTCGAACACTGCCGAAGGCGTGAGGGGGAAGGGGGAAGAGGAGGATCATCTTTGCCCTTCCCTCTGTTCCGTTCGACCTGTTCAGCTAGCGATCCGGCGGATGCGCGGGACACGAGTGGAAGGAGAGGAAATCGCATTCCCAGGCAACCGATCGAAGTCCTCCCCTCCCTCTCTTCCCCTACGCAGACGCCTTCCACGGCGAGAAAGGAGGGAGGGTAGACCCCCCTTCTCAGCCTCCCTGCGAGGCATCCGGGACGAGGCTGCCCGACTTCCGCGAGTCAAGGCAGACGATGCTAAGGAATCCGCCAAGAGGAGGAGGAGGAGGAAAGGAAGCTGTGCAGCACCGAAATCGCATTATGGCGGGAGGGATTGATCGATTGGAAAGCGGAATGGGGCGACAGCGGGCTCCACGGGACTGAGCGGGGCGATCAATCGCAGGGGGGTCCTCCCAGCGGGTCGCCGACGGAACAGGACGACCGGCCGCTGGAGGCGCTGCCAGGGAAGACTCCCCGGAAGTGTGAAGGCAACGCGCTCGCTCGCACGCGCCGACCCCCTGAGGTCCGGAAAGGAAGCTGAGGATCGCCATCTCCCGTGGGAGCGCCCGGCGGGGGGGCGAGGCCTCGGAAACGCCATCCTGAAAGGCTTCTTCCGATAGAAGCGCCGCGGGAAGCCGCCGTAAGCGATGCCGTCCACAAAGAGCGGCGCGGCTGGGGTTGGAGGGGCCGTGGGAGAGAGAGCAGGAAGCTTTCCGGAGAGAGCCGGGGCCTTGCCGCGGGTCTCGGGAGCAGGAAAGCTCCCCCCCCCTCCTCCATGCTGAGCGCCCTTTCCGCGGGCGCGTGCAGGTCCGGAGAATCGCGTCCGCTATCCGCGTGCGGCCAGCAGTGCGGCCCCGACCGCCCTCTGCGCTATCTGGCGGCCTCCGCCCTTCCTGGAAACGGCTCTCCGGCGCCTACCGAAAGGATGCGCTACCCTGGTCCAGTAACATCACGTCCTTTGGGTGCTCAGCTTCCTCCTCCTCCTCCTCCTCCTCTCTCCCCATCTTGGAGAGATTTTTTTTTTTTCCTACCTTTCCCCGCTCCCTCCTCCAGGCGAGAGCTCCCTCCCCCCTTCCCGCCTTCGCCAACAGCGCTCCCTTCCTCCTGTGCAAGTGTCAAATATCGATTTTCCCTGGACGCGAGGCGCCTCCTTCCGGGGAGGCACGGCTGACGTGTTTTCGTTTCCCGCTCCGGATGCTGGGCTTCTTCCATCTCGAGCGGCGCGTCCACTCCTCCGACCGAACGCCCCCACACGTGCCGGAAGGATTGCTGCTGGCTTTGCGACGCGCTCGCGCTTTCCCGCAGCGTGGGAGTCGCTCCCGCCGGTCGGACGCGCAGACTCGCGGAGGCGGCGGGTCCGCCAGCGCCCCTCCGCAGCGAGACGCCCCTCGTGCCCACTGTGATGCCGCGGAAGGGGTTAACCAGATGCAACGGTTGCGAGCGAAGAGTCACAAAATCATTGGGAGCCATCAACAGGGCCGCCGAAGCTCCACGAGCAACGCAGAGGGCCCCCAGTGAAAACAGAGGGAAAACTGCCGCTACAAGCGCAGAGGGAAGGAGCACACCTGTAAGAGCCAAGAGAAGGACCGTCGCAGCACCCGAAAGCCACTGCTGGCCGGAAGGGCCACGGCGACTGTGGTGATGAGTCTGAGGGCCAGTAGAACGGCAAGGATGGGGGTTTGCCGAAGAGGGGATCGCTGAAGGCCCATGAGATGGCGTCCGCGGGAGCGACGGACTGTGATGGAGCCTCTCCGCGCCCCGGGTGGGGGACGCGTTCTCCACGCGCACACAGAGGAGGGGCGAGGGGTGGGCAGCGTGTCCTCGAGCGGAACCCGGAAGCAACGGGGGAAGGAGCAGCGAGGTTTCATGGGCACGCCTGCAGGAGCCGCGAAATCCGCCGCCTTCTGGGAAAGCGGCTGCTCCGCCCTCGACGGGAGCGGCAGTGGCTGCGCAGCGATGTGCACAGGCGCCTCCCTTTCGAGGGTCAAGTGGTGGGAGGAGTCTCGCGCGCTCAGGAGCGCTGGGCACCACCGGCCTTCCGCCGCCCGTCTGCCAGCGATCTACTGGCCCCAAGAGACGCCTCCTTGGAAAGACGCCGCGAGGTGGACCTGAGTGTCGAGGAAGGGTCGCTCGAAGGGAGTGCGAGTGATCGCGCCTGAAACTGCCGAAATCCGCCAGGGGGCTCTCGGAAGCCCTCCAGAACCGAACCTTCCTCTCCCAGAAAAGATTCACCCCCTCCTCCGCCTCCGGTTAAGGGAACTTTGCTGACCTCCGTTCTTCTGCCTTCAGCCACGGGACCAGATGTGCTGGAGAGGTCTCCGGCGCCAGGGACAACGGCATATGCGGAGTCGGAGTTGCCTACGGGTCAAAGGTGGCCGGTGAGTACTGCGGCGCTGACTCCTACTAGGGGGTCTTCGTCGGGTCCCTGAAGATGGAGGGGACAGCGCACAGGCGCTCCGGTGGGGAAGGGGGAGTCCCTTCTTGTCGCTGCTGCCGAAGCTTTGAGAAGCCGCGGCGACCTCCTCTGCCATTGTTAGTCCCCTCTTGCCGTCCCTCGCGGAGCTGAGAGTGACCGACCGCCTGAGGAGGTGGCAGCTCTCCGTCCCCGCCTTGTTAGGAGCCACGGAAAGGGTAAGCGTGGTCATGCAGCAGCCGCTCCCCACTTCCCCCCGCCGTGCCTCACGGAAAGGGGCGTGGAGCATGGAGGAAGTCTAGCGCTGCCCCTTTCCTGAACGTCCGCCACAAAGGAGACAGACCCGGTTGCAGAGCCGTGGGCGCACCGTCCAGAAAAAGGGTCCGGACGGTCTCCTCGGTGTCTCCCTGATCCTCCGCCCTTCGATAAGTCCGAAAGTCCTCGACCCTTATTCGCCCACCCTCATATGGCTTCCTGATAGGACCCGCCAAAGACGTTGGAGGTCGAGGTCAGACCTCCAAGAGTGACTTTGGGGGCTCCTTCTACCCTGTCAGGTTGGGGAGGGGGTGAGGATGCTTCCGGGTTCTTCGAAGAGGTAGGAGACCCTCGAGGCGCGATGGCACATCTGTCCCGCGCAGCTCCCTCCCAGCAAGCCTCCAGACTCAGGGGGATGGAGAAGGGAGGCAGGGTGCCAACCTTGGGTGGCTCCAACCTCTTCGTGCCAAGACCAGGTGACCAATCCGCTCGGAAGATGTCAGGCGACGCTCTGGGATGGTCTTGGGGATGGAACTGCCCTTCGCGTAGGAAGGGGTGAGCCCTCCGCCCTTCGTGAGTCTATCCTTCGCTCGCTTCCAAGTGGAATCTCACATCCTCCCCGGAGGGCAGCAGCAAGCAGAGGCGTCAAGTCAGAAAGCCACTCAGTGAGGCAGCTGTTGCTGCGGCAATCGTTCATCTTCCTCCCCTTCCTCTCTCGCTTCTAGTCCTTCCTTCTCTTTGCTCTTCTCCCTCCCTTCCTCTTCCTCCCTCCTCCTCCTTCACTCCCCCATCTTCCCTTACTCATCATTCCGGAGCACGACTGTGGCTGGGGGACGGTCCGTCAACGTGATCGGCCCGCTTAAGCTTCTGGAGGTCACCAAAGACAGAAGGAGAGGCCTCTGAGAAGGTCCCCACGCGTGACTGCAGCGACCACGCTTGCCCCTGAGAGGTCGGTCGGGCGTTCCAATCTCGCGTGGCCGCGGGCGCCTGCACGCACCTTCAAGTCGGACTGGAGAGGATGAAGGGGGGAGGAGGAATAGGGAGAGGAGCGAGGACCCAATCCTTCGAAAGCGGCCGTTCCGGCTGTCAGCTGCAGCAACTCAATTCCTCCGCGCTTCCGTTGCTAGGCAGAGGTGGGTGTCGCTTTCGGGGACCTGGGAAGTGGCAGAAGAAGGGGGAAGCAGCTTCTCCAGGTTACCGATCGCCCACCAAAGGGGTTTCCCAGGTCGAAGGTCCTGGTCTAACCAGCATGGATCTTCGTGGTAGGCCCCGGGGCCTCTTCCGACTGGGCAGGCTGGTTGGAAGGGGGCACTTCTTCCTCCAGCCACACGAATACGTGGACCCTTTCCAGGGATCAGGATGCTGGACCAGCCGTACATGACGGACCTGATTGAAGCCAACTCCATGGGACATGAGCCGAATCTCATCGACATCTACAGCGCGTCATGGGGACCGACGGACGACGGGAAGACCGTCGATGGGCCGCGGAACGCCACCATGCGCGCCATCGTACGCGGGGTCAACGAGGTGAGAGACAGCGCGCGACCTGCCCGTCCTCCTCTCGCGCGCTGCCCCTCCGGGGCTGGGAAAGCGGCGGAGGCGACATGCCAGCCTCTGGCGTCCGTCCCCCGCTCCCTTCCTTCGGCGGGGCTGCCGCGACCCCTGGGCATAACCTCATCCCCGTGGGGAGAGGGCTGCAGACTCCAAGCCCCTTTGACCCCTCTCCAGCTCGGTGCGCGGATGGATCGCGCGCAAGCAGGCCTGCAGCGCCCTTTGCCTCGCAACCGCCGTGCGCGAGCTCGTCCTCCTCCCCCGTCCTCCCTTCTCTAGCGTGCACGCGGTGCTTCCCGCAGGGAAGGAACGGACTGGGCAACATCTACGTGTGGGCCAGCGGGGACGGTGGCCACGATGACGACTGCAACTGCGACGGCTACGCGGCATCTATGTGGACGGTGTCCATCAACTCGGCCATCAACGACGGGGAGAACGCGCACTACGACGAGTCCTGCTCCTCCACGCTCGCGTCGACCTTCAGCAACGGCGCCAAGGACCCCAGCACGGGAGTGGTGAGCAGCCCGCCGGGATGTCCGCCGACACGCCATCCTCGCCCCCACCCCCTTTTCTTCCAGGCGACGACCGACCTCTACGGGAAGTGCACTCGCACCCACTCGGGGACGTCCGCGGCAGCCCCTGAAGCGGCCGGAGTGTTCGCGCTGGCTCTGGAGGCCAAGTAGGTCCTTCTCTTGACCCCCTCCCCACATGCCCTCCCTCGTGCCCCCTCTTGGACCGCGCACTCGCAACACCTGAGGCAGCCCCAGGCTCACCTGGAGGGACGTGCAGCATCTCACCGTCCTGACGTCCAAGAGGAACTCCCTGTACGACGGGAAGGGCAGGTTCCACTGGAAGATGAACGGCGTGGGGCTGGAGTTCAACCACCTCTTCGGGTTCGGCGTTTTGGACGCCGGCGGGATGGTCTCCTTGGCGAAGAACTGGGTGACCGTGCCGCCGCGGTACCACTGCGAAGGAGGGAGGCACCTGGCCGGAGGGTGAGTCCACGCCAGCGGCAAAGACGCCATGGAAGACTGGCGAGAGAGGGAGAGGGGAGGGCGTCGCACCGCTCCTGGTCCTTAGGGTGCGTCGCACCAGCCGGATCCCCACGCTTCCACCCCTCTACGGAGCCGCGCACATCCTCGTCCGAAGAGCAGGAGGCAGGGCCCCGGGGTCTCAAAGAGGGAGCATCGAAGATACGCAGGGAGGGATAGGCAGGCATGCATGACCTTCGACCCACTTGAGAGAGGGCAGCGGATGCGTGCGACGCTCGAGGAGAGTACTCTGTCAGCTACCGTAGGTCTTCAACAGTTCTCAAGAGCAGCTGCACTCCTGCCGTATAGCGAGTGACCCTCCCTGTCCATTCCCCAAGCTGGGATGGGATCAGTGTTTCGACACGCTACTCTTCTCGATGCCCATTGTGATGCCTATCTTTTAGTTTGCACGTCTCCTCCTCCTCCTTTTCTTCTTCTTCTCCTTCCTTTTTCTTCCTTCTCTCCATCCTCCTCTTCCTCCTCCTTTTCTTTTCTTCCTCCACCTCCTATTCCCTGCCCCCCTTTCTCTTCCCGTTCTTCCTCCCCTTCGTCCCCTCCTCCTCCTCTATTTCCCCCCCGGGTTCTCGAGGTCAGCACACGGGAGCGCTCTCGGAAGCGAGCAGAGGAGAGCAGCCAGTTGCTAATTACCGGAAGATCAAAGAGGGTCACAGCGGACTCAGTCAGCAACCTCTTCGTTGGTCAGCGTGTCCTCCCGTCGCGAATGGACAGTTCGGTAGGAAGAGAGGGATGGTGACGCGAGTTTGCCGTGGTCGCTTGCGGCCCCGCAGGCTTTGCCCTCGTCTTCATCCTTAAGGAGGAGGGGCGGTGCACTGCCCCGGAAATCCCCTCTGCCGGGATCCCCCGGGAAACGGGTCAGAAAGAGTCGGGATGGAGGATGGCGAATGTGGCGCTCTCCGCCGCCGAGCAGGAGTCCGCCAACCTCCCACAGCCACGCCCATCCCGACTGCCAACCTCCCCTCCTTCTGACCTCCCTCCCGGAACTTTTCAGGGAGATCACCAGCGAGGAGCCGGCCTTCTTCTCCATCCACAGCGAATCCTGCAAGGGGACGGAGACAGAAGTCAACTTCCTGGAGCACGTCCAGGCCGTCTTGACTCTCAACGCGACGAGGCGAGGCGACCTGGAGATCTTCCTCACCTCCCCGATGGGCACCAGGTAGGCTGTCTCCTAGCGAGGCTGCGCCGACCTCTCCCCCATCTTGTCCCACGGGCTCTTCTTCCACCCCCCTCCCCCCCCCTCCCACATTCCTCCTGCGACGCGCGCGCGAGCTTCGAGCGGTGAATGAGGGAACGGGCGGCAGAAGAGGGCTCACGATCCACTTCCTCCGGGTGAACCCAGAGGGTTGGGCGGAGAGGCACCGTCCTTCCGCGCACCCTCATCTATGCCTTCCCGTGTGGGCCGGGTAGCTCCTCCCGCTGACCCCCTCTCTCCTCGGCAAAGGGGGAAGGCGGCAGCCCAGCAAGGAAAGTGGAGGGAGAGAAATGGCCGAAGCAGCGGTTCCACGTCCTCCTCCTCCCCTCCGTCTCTCCTGCCGGGAGAAGCAAAAAGACGATTCTTTCGTGGGCAAGCGAACGCAGCGGCAGCGGGACGCCTAAGAAGAACGAGGCTGGGTCTTCCTTCGTCCCTTTCTCTTCCTACTTCAACCCTCCCTTTTTTTCCTCTCTTCCTCCCTACCCTCTTCTTTCCCCTCTTCCTCCTTCCTCCTTCGTTCCTCCCTATTCTTTCTCTCTTTCTCCTTACCCTCCTCTTCCTTCCCCTCTTCTTCTTCCTCCTCCTTTTCTTCCTCCTTCTCCTCTTCCTTCCTTTGCCCGCAGTGCCGTGGCGAGTACTTAGGCCCCCCTCTGCCGGCAGGAGGAGGTAGCCCCCACTTCCCCCTCTGTCCTGCCCTTGTACGCTCCTCTCCCCTCGTCGCCTAGGAAACCTCGACGACGTCGGCCAACCCATCCTGCTCCCGCCACCGCCGGGATCTCCCGACCCGCTCTCCCCGAACAGGAAGAGTTCCAGAGGCGATGCTCCCTTTCCCGTAGGCTGTCGAGCCCCTCTCAACAGCCTCCCACGCCCCATGTGGCAGCTGCCCGACACCTAAAGGGTCTCTCCCGGCGCTGCCGTCCCCGCTCCTCCTCGGAGCTGCTCCTCCCCTCCTCGTGGTCGAAGGGGGGTCGCCTGACAACGCAGCAGAGCCTCGTCCTCGGCCGTTCTTGCCTCCAGGGCGCTCTGGAAAGCTTCTCCGGTAAGCCCCACAGCCGTCCGCCGCCGCCGCGGTTCTCGTCGCGCCAGGGACTTGGGGCCGCTCGCAGGGGTGCCGCACCTGCGCGCGCGGGAGGTGCTCGGGGTCTGGAAGACGGAGAGGTGAGGCCGAGCAGCCTGACCCGCCGTCTTGGAAGGAGTTCCGGAGAGGCAGTCCCGTTCTTCCGCGACGGAGATGCGGAGGGCCCGGACCCCCCAACCCCCCACGAGAGCCCTAGCCTCCACGATCCACACATCTCTTCCCCTTTCTCTCTCCTCTCCCTTCCCGACCAGGTCCATGATCCTGAGCAGGAGACCCAACGATGACGACAGCCGGGACGGCTTCGTGAAGTGGCCCTTTATGACCACCCACACGTGGGGAGAGAACCCGCGAGGGAAGTGGACGCTCGAGGTTCCCCGCGCTTGCCCCCGCGCTGCTCAAGCGCCGCCCCACCCTCTTCCAGATCAACTTCGTGGGGCACTCCCCCCAGAAGGGATACCTCAAGGAGTGGACCCTCATGGTCCACGGCTCCAAGCAGCCTCCCTACAACGGCATCCCGGCGACCGACGACAAGTCGAAGCTGGCCATCGTCAAGAAGTCCCACGAGCTGACGATGTCCTCCTTCGGCCTCATGTGACCACCCCCTCTGGCAGAGGATCCGCCCCTTCCCCCTCCTCGTCTTCGCCAGGGCGTCCGCGTTCACTTCCAGGTGGCAGCAGCGAAATGAAATATTTTGACCGCAGTGATGGTTGCCTACGTCCTTGAGCCGCGCGCGTCCCCTTGGCCGCGATGCGGCCGTTGCACCCTCCGCCAATGCCACCATCTCCATCCTCGTCCCACCCCCCTTCCCTTTCTCAGCAGCACCACTTCCTCCACCATCCCTCCACTCATCCTCTTACTCAGCAGCACCACCTCCACCATCCCTCCACTCCTTCTACTCTCCTTCGTCGTCATCATCGCTATCGTTCTCTTCAGGTTCCGTTCCTCTCCTTTTCTCTCCCCACCTCTTTTTTTTCTACCCTGCTCCTCGGCCTCTTCACCACCACCTTCCCTTCCTTTTCCTTCCCTCGGACAAAGCGTCCATCCCCCTCCTAGCGATTTCCGGCCTTCCGGGAGATCCTCGCTCAAGGCGACGCGGGGGAGGAGGCATCCCCCAGTAGGTCGCCGAGGGTCCGTTCGGCGCACTCGCTTTCCTCCGGGACTCCCGTAGGAAGGGAGTGTCGCCGGAAAAGTATCCCGTGGTAACGGCGGTCAAGCGGCAACGTCGCCGAGAGAGACACGGAGCCCCGCGTTGCCCTTCCTTCACCTCTGGCAATGGGATGAGACCGAGGGCAGTGGTCCGGGAAAGATGACCCACCGGGCAAGATCGAGGGCCAATCTGCTCGCATTGGCAGGGCTGCCCTCTCCCGGCGATCCGCTGGAATCCTGTTGGGTTGGGCACCCGTCCACTCCGGAGGGAAGTGGTCGGGACGCAAAAACGGTGGTGCAAAGTGGCTGATGAAGAAGTGGATGAGAAGAATGGACTGAGAGCGGATCGACGTGACCGTGGCAGGAGAATCGTGCTGGACTGTTACGGGAAGCGGACAATGCCGAAAAATGGATGAAGGGAGGAGCCTAAGGCAAGGGGTCCAGGTCAGCGGTCCGACAAGACGACGAGCCAGGGAGAAGGCAGCGGCCACTGCGATCTGCCCCCGACCCCGCAGCATCGCACCTTTGCTTCGAGGAGGCAGGGTCACGAGGTCAGGAGCGGCCGGCTGCTCCCAAGCGCGTCCGCGGGGTCAGCCAACCTCCGGGACGTCAGCGGATGCTCCCCGGAGCCACAGCCGGGGCATTTGGAAGACCCGGCGCAGGGCGCCCTCCGTAGAGGACGTCGCTTCTCGGCCTTTTGGCTAAGATCAAAGTGTAGATGACGTCGCCTTCGCTCCGCCGTTGCTCCCCGGCGCTTTCCTCTCCCGAATAGCCGGCCCCGGATTGCCGCCTCCTCTCCAAGGCTGCGGGACTCGGTTGGGTCTCTTCGGGGAAGCCGCCGTGGTCACGTGCTCTCCAGGTGACCTCCGTCCCGCGATGCATCTCGGAGACAGGGAGGTTGCTCCCCCCGCCCGAGACCCTCGTCTTCGCGAGGGAGTGAACTTGAATTAACGGCACTGCATAACGAGCCGAGCACGCCAGCTACCGCAGCCCGCAGCTGGACTTCCCGCGTCCCGGCGACGGGCGTCTCCGTCAGCTTGTGCCCTTCAGGGGCCGCTGTACGTGGACCCGCGCCGCCTGCGCCCACGGTGGACTGTGCAGTTCGCGGCGCACGGACGTCAGAGTACTCCGTGCTCCGAGGGGTCGCCCCGAATGCACCTCGCTGCATTCCGACTCAGCTCATGACCCGAGGGCATTCTGACCGTCGCATCCCCATGGACCGCTTGGCTCTCGTGGATGCGTTCCCCGCTCCGGCTCCGCGTGCGTCAGCGCCGCGCGCGGGGTTCAGCCGGCGTTTACCGCGCGCATGTTCCGCCCGCTCGACTGGCGACCGAGAGCGCCTGTAGAAAAAAGTGTCGCTTGGGAAGGGTCGCTTCCGGGAGAGCCGGAGATGGACATGCGGGCGGAGCCCGGACACAAGCCGCGCGCGCGAGAACGAAGGTCACGTGACCCGAGTTCTCACCTCTTTCGTCTCGTTCCCTCCGTGCCACCTGTGCGCACGACCAAATCTCCCGGTCATAACACCCGAATGAGGGCAGAAAAATCGATGACCCTTTTTTTTTTTTTTTTTTTCTGTCTTCTTTTCAAGAGCAGTGAATGTTGCAACGCTCGGTGGGAGCCAGAAAGGAAGTGAGAAAATCGCAGGAAGCCCCAAGAATTCCCCAGGCCGCTTCCCCGACACTCCGCTTCCCCCAGAGTCGAGTCGGAAGCCGCCGGTAAGCCGTCCGATGGTCCCCCCCCCCCACGCACACGCACACACCCCTCCCTCTGGGGCGGAGGGAGGGGTATGTGCAGTCCGGGATTCGCGACGCACTTCGCAGCCTCGACGGAGCGCTACTGCCTCCGGAAAATCCTATTTCCTCGCGGGCGCTCTTCAAAGAGGAGCGCTCGCGTCCCGGAATCGGGAATGCTTCATCGAAAAGCAACAAAACCGGGGAGTAGTCCAAAAATAGCCACGCCGCCGCCTTTGATTAAAGAGAGGAAGGCCAAAGATGGTGTCCGGAACGAAAGGGCGGCCACGTGGCCCTTCGAGTCGAACTCGGAGACCCTCCGAAGTTGCCCGCGCCTTCACCATCGTTTTCTGGCTGAGAGCGAACGCTGCTGGAAAGAAAGAGATGGAGGCACTCCTCCTCCTTTCTTCCTCCTCCTCCTTTTCCCCTGTTCCTCCCCCTCTCTTCCTCTTCCCTTCCTCTCCCCTGCCGGCTGCTGTTTCCAGCATGCGCGAAGCCGACGGCGTCGGCAAGACCGCTATGTCTTCCACGGGAGCGGCTTCTCTGGCACAGATCCCAAGCATGGCAGAGATCGCAGTCGGCTTCGCGACGGCATCCTCGAAAAGTTCCCAGCCGCTCCTTCTCTTCGACCCCCACCCCAGCCTCTGGAAGAGCGGTGGCCACTCCACCTCAACACACTGCTTCGCTGCTCTTTGCCCGCTCTCGTCAGGCTACTCGCCGGAAAGCCGACCCTTGGAACGCCTGCTGCCCTCTGCGTTGCCCCGGGCAGCTTCTGAGAGAGCACCATCTGCCGCCTGCATCCAGAGGAGGAAGGCCCGTCGCCGCTGAGTGCGGGGACGGAAGTGTCCCTCCGCTGTTGCACCATCGTGCGACCCTTCCTTGACCTCAAGGGGTCTCCCCGCTGCAGCTTGCATCCCACTCCGCGCGCACGGCGGCGGGTGCACGCAGGAGCAGGAAGTCCCCAGGCAATGCATCTGATCCCTTCCCCACAGGACGATTGGATTCCCTGCGCCCGCCGCCAGTCCTAAGGGTGCTAGAGCCGCATCATTTCGTGGGCACTGGCTCGCTCCTCCGGATCTGATAGACAGTATTTCCGGGCAGGGTCCCTCTGGGCTCTCCACCTTGTTGCCTGCACGCCACTGCGAAGGAGTTGGTTGTCACGGAGCAACAGATGCGGCCAGACCGAAGAGAGAGCGGAGCCCGGCCCTCTTGGCTGCGGCTCCGCTCGACAGTCTGGTGCCTTCTCAGCCCCCAGCATGACGAATCCGGCGGCCGTGTGGCCACGGAGTCCGCCCTCGGCGGCGAGCGGCGAGGGCGGAAATCGTTCCCGCGAGGATCGACCGGGCTGCACGCGCCGCGGGTTTCGAGTCTGTCCGCGAGAGGACGCGCAGGCGGTTCAGGCGGCTTTCTCCAGAGTGCGCTTGCAGCCCTCTGGTCGTGCGTCCCCGAGGACCGGGAAGCGGGAGCGAACCCCTTCGTGTTCCCCCATCCCTCGCACCTCGAGGGAAGCGGAAGGGTGTTGTTGTGAGCCTCCACCATGCTGGAGGCGCTGTTCCGACGCTCGCGGCAAGGTGAAGCCAACGGTTCTGCGGCACCCAGCGAACTCCTTCCGGATCAGGGTTCCCACCATCCTTATCATATCAAATAGTAACGTTCTCCTCCGTGAGATCTCTACAGGCCTTTCGAAGAAAAAAAAAAATCAATGAAATTAAAATCGGCCGTTCTGTTTGCCCCCCGGCATTTACAGTAGGCGAGAAGACTTCGGAGATCAAGGACCCGGACCGGACCGGAATACCGCTCTTGGGACGAATCCTTTTCGCCTTTCAGCTCTGCCCCGCGACAGAAGCGGTGCGCGGGAAAGTGCAGCGCCACCTGGCAGGCAGAGCGCACCTGCCTATTCCTCGTGACGGACCTCGGGCCCGCCTCATGTGGGCAGTCCGCCTTTCCCAGGAGCTGAACCGCCCGTGGGCGGGCGAGAGGAGGACGGAAGCACGAGGGATGTCATTGGATGACCCCGCCCGACGAGATCAAGCCGGCGCCGCACCTGCGAAGCGGCTCCTCGCTGCCGCGTGCTTCCCGCGTGATTTCGTGGGTCGTGTGCCGGCGGCAGCACCGCTCAGAGCGCGGATCACGCGATCCCCGAGCACGACGAACGCGGGCGACCTCGGAGCTGCCGCTTCCGTGAAGCGTAGGCGATGCCGTCGCTGCACGCAGAGGAGGCAGGGCCTCTGGTTTCCGAGAATCCCCGGGGACTCTTCCGAGGGATCAAGAGGGCGCGGCCGAAACGGAACAGGGTAGAAACTCCTGAAGAAAGGTCAAGCACGATGAAGGACGTCCCCCTCACACTGCAGGCGGTACGGCGCAAACCCACGCTGCACGTATACACCTGTGCATCTTCGTGCATATGTATACTGGAACACACATACGAATCTATAGCACATATTTACGCATGTTTGTGTGCAAGGCGGGTTACGTAAAGTGTTCCGCTTCGCTGCGTGACGTCGTGTGCGATCAGCATGGCGGCCCGGTTCAGCAGGCCGGTTGAAAGCGGCTGATTCTGCATATGTGTTTGTGCACGCGTCTTCGTCACACACGCACACAACACATACGCATATGCGTGCATGCGCACGTGCTCGTGCGCATAAGAAGCTTTGCACCCCGGGCACCCGCAAGGCCCCCGAGCAACGGAGGGCGGATGCAGAACGAACCGTTGTTTTCCGAAGACAGGGGAGGGGAGGGGATCCGCCCAGAATGGACATGGAATGGCAGAGGGATCGAGGAACGAATCTCCCCGATTCCCCTCTTCGTACGCCCAAAGGGATTTGTGACTCCTGGACTCCCGCTCCGCGGCCGAGACGCCTGCTCGTCGGCACCTGGCAACGCCGTGACGTTTGCTGTTAGAATAGTTTACAAAAAAAAAAAAAAAACACTCATAACAAGAAAACGGGGATTCGAAGTGGGGTGCCAGTCCCAAGGAGTCCTGGAGATGACTCGAAAACTGCCCAGCGAAGTCCGCTTCGGAGGAGAAGGGGGGGGGGGTCGGGGAGTGAAAAAATGAGAAAATAAATAAAAATCTTGTTTCGAGAATGTTTCGGGTGTTAAGAGCTGGGGAGGGGATCGCGGATGGTCCTCGGTCGTCCTTTGCACCCTCCGCTCTTCCTCCGCTGCCGCCAGGTGGGGTCATCTTTGTCGTCCTTTCTGCGCGGCGTTTCGCGCCTCCGCGACCGTGCCGCGGAGGCAGCGGGCAGAGGGGCGGCGCTTCCACTGGGGTGACCCGCGGGGAACCTGGGGGTCCGCGGCTGCGCGCGCCAGGGACCAGCACAGTCGTCCTGGCAGGAGCGGGGGAAGATTTGGTGCGCGTGGAGGCCACGGTCCCTCTGGTCCACCGGGCGAACATCCCTCTGCTGCGGCGCCGCTCCACGTGTGGAGGGTTCTCGCCCGCCGCCCGATCGCCATCCCTGCGACTGCTCCAGGAGGATCGTGGCTTCCCGACTCCGATCGCCAGGACTCGCGTCGGCTCCCTCCCCAGCGAGGGGGAACGCCCAGAACTGACCTCACCTGAAGCACAGCGAGCGGAAGAGGAAGTCGCCGCAGGCGGGCTGCAGCAGCAGGCACGCCGGGAGCAGCGAGTGATCCCTCCCGTGTTTATTTATTCATTCGTTCTTTTCATTCTTTCTTCGCTCCTTTACTTGCTTATTTATTGAACTGCTTACTCATTTAATTGCTAACTTATTTACTTTTGTCTTTATCTATCTATTTCCTCAGTCATTCATTTTTATTTATTCATTTATTTACTCTCTTCTTTATTTTTAGTTCTATTTAGTCATTTATTCATTCGTTCGTTCGTTCTTATTTATTTATTCATTCATTCCTTTAACTCTTTACTTGATAATTTATTTATTTGCTCACTCATTTATTTATGCACCCATTTACCTGTGCCTTTATTTATTTATTCCCTTAGTTATTCATTCTTCTCTATTTATTTATTCATTTATTTTCTCACCTATTTATTTATTTACTTACGTATTTACTTACGTTTTTATTTTTAGCTATTTAGTCATTTATTTATTTACTCATTCTTATTTATTGATTCGCCTGTTTCCTTCGCTTGTTTATTCACCGTCTCCCCCCCCCCTCCCTTACCCTTGACTGTCCTTGCTCGCAGCGGGCCGGCGAGGAGGCAGTTCCGTGTTCCTGACCGAACCCGAAAAGTCTGGCAGGGTCGCTCTCCTCTCCCTGTTTGCCGGGTTTTTTATCCTTCTGGAGAATCAGCAGCCGTGAGCCACCGGGTGAGGCTGGCGAGCGCTGCCCGGGAGGCAGACAGTGCACCAGCAGCACCGCCGAACGTTGCCACTTCAGGGGAAGCAGGAAGACCTTGCGCAGGCCGCGGGCGTTGCTCATCCTTCCGGGGAGGAGGGGGAGGACCCAGGGTGATCTAACCAGCGGAGGGGTCCTCCTCGGGGGGGGGGGGATGGTCTCTGCGCGCGCGCGTCGGCAAGTTGAGGTCTCGAGCAGCCACCAAGGAGTCTCCTTGCTCCTGCGATCCCTCAGGTCAACTCGCCCCGCCGGCAGGTTACTACCGCTGTTCTCCCTTAGGTGGGGTTGCTCTGCGAAGAGGAGGGTTGCAGTCGCGAAGCTGCACTTCCTATGATCTCCGGCCACGTCCACGAGGGTGCGACGGCTGCGATTCCCGAATCGCGATGGTGCGGTGTGTTCCAGGCTGGTCTCCATGATCTGGACCCGCTAGAGAGGGCGTGTCTCGTGGCATGAACACAGCGCGGCGGTCGCTCAGACTCCAGAGTTCCTTTTTTTGAGATGCGGATGCTTGGAAGGATGCGGAGTTGCGGAAACTCCGGCCTCTGCGGAGCATGAGGTTCCCAGGAGATTTTCCTCACGGCCAGACCGTCCTCCTTTTTGGAGCCGCGGAGAGGACTCGACGGGCACCTCCTTCCGAAGCGTGGGAGAGAAGGCGAAGAGGCAGGACCGACCGCATAGAAAGGCGTCCCTTTTTCTTTCGAAGAGTCCTTTGAGCTCCTCCTCCAGCCTTGTCCAGTCCTGAAGACTGCTGCTGACCTGCCATCACCGTTTGGAGCGTAAAGAGGTGAAGGCTCGAGGAACGCATCCTCAGGCCGCAACCTTTGGGGCTCGGCCTGAGGAGCTCTGCCGGAGCCTTGCAGAAAATCGCCGATAGGAGCCACGAAGGAATGCAGACGGTTCACTCCGAAGGGTACAGCCGTCGTGGTCCACGGTTCATCCGTGCAACGCGGTGTTTGAGGTCCATCTGCGTTCAACACCAGGCGTTTAGTCTCCCGGTCAAAGCGTGCTGCTCGCCAGGAGCTATACGGGCAGACCCTAAGAGCGCACTTGTTTTCAATTCACCTCCCGTTGCCTGGGGCCTTCTGAGAATCCCACGCATGCCCACACCAACCTGGGACCAAGGGCTGCTGATTCCGGGAGAGCAACGGGCTTTCCTTGCATTCCCCTGTCCCTCCTCTCTCCCTCCTCCTCACCCGCACCGCTCTCAACACGTCGTCGCGACAACCAGGCACAGCGCCAGGGGGAGCCGATGATATCTAGCCGGCGGCTTCTTCCAGGACTTTCCTCTCGACGGTCCGACGCGCCACTTCCGGAGCTTCTTGAGATTCGGTTCCTTCCGGATTTTCCGATGGACTGCCCCGGGAGAAGCCGCCTTCTTTCTTAAGCATCGGGAGCGCTGCGTCCAATCTTAGTGCATGCAGGAGTTGCTGGAGAAGACACTCCTCAATCTCTGGAATACCGAAGATTGGACGGGACACTACACGCCCTGAGGCGGTTCTCTTGGACTCCGCCTTCTCGTCCGACCCCCGGGCGGGCATCTCTGAGGCGTCGCAGGAGTCGCTCCTGCCACCGGGACGTGCGCCGACGGAACTCTGGACAGGTACTTCCTCGCTCCCCCACCTCCTCGGACGGCTCCGACACACCGTGCGCCGCGCCCACCCGCGGGACCCATCGCTTCGGTAGGCACCCCGTCGTCGTGCACCCTCTCGCAGGGTTCCCACCCGCGAGGTCGTCACCGCGGGCCCGCTGCTCTGCCCGTGGCAACCGGCACGAGTGTGGACGGGCGCACCAGGGGCGCTCCCAGGTGCCAGCAGCCCGAGAGCGCTGGGGAGAGCTAGGACTCCAGTCCCACCCGCACCCAGGGCTGGAGGACAGATCGAGGCCGCTCCCACCCCACGGCCTCTCTGCCCGTTTGCTTCTCCGGACGAGGCTCCCCTGTCGCCTGCCGCCGCTTGGAACGAGCGCCGACCCCCCAGACGGGAGCAGCATTGGCGGTGGCGGTGGCGGCGGTTGATGATGATGGTGACGATGAGGAGAAAGGGATGGAGAGGGGGAAGAGAGGGAAGAAAGAGAGGAACGGAGGAAGGAAGGAAGGACAAGAAGGAAGGGAGGAGGAAGGAAGGGTGAAGCAAGGAGGGAGGGAAGAGAGGTGCAGCAAGGAGAAGGAAGGACATGCAGGAAGACGAAGAAAAGAGGAAGGAAGGACAGGGAAAAACAGAAGGAAAGGATGAAGAGGAAGAAAAAAGAGGAAGAAGGGAAGGAGGAGGGGGAGAAAGGGAAATTGAAAGGAAGAGGAAGGAAGGACAGGGAAAAGGTGGAGGAAAGAAGGAGGAAGGGAGGAGGATGGGAAGAGGGAATACTGGGCAATTCGATTCGCCTGCACCCATCTCTTGCGGTCGCGCTGCCGTTGAGAGTCGCCGCGGCCCTGTGCCAGGGTCCACCTCTGCACTCTTCTTGTCCAGAAGCAGCTCACCGTCGCCATGGGATCGGATTCCCCCCCGCTGGCGCTGCACCCCCTTCTCTTTCCTGACCGCTTTTCACTCCGGAGTCCGGATTAAGCTTCCCTGCCTTCTGGCGGAGGTTTCTTGTCATGTGGTCATACGCCGTCGACCGCGATGGCTCCGCTTTCCTTCTGGAACTCGAGGTCCGAACTCGAAGCCCGCGAGCAGCCTCTTGAGTGTCCCCCTGGCTGCTGCTTGGCAAGCAAAGATGCCCCAGGGCAAGGCTCTTCGAGAGAACATCAGCAGCTGCGGAACGGTGCGGCGGAGCACGTGATGGGGAGGAGAACACGAAGTCAGGGAAAGCCCAGCTCCAGGCTCTCACCAGCCCGACGCTGCTCGAGGACCGGGAGAGGCGGAAAGAGGCAGCCGACCTGCAGGCTATGCCGATGGAACGACGCGAATGTTCGGAGGGGACGGGAGCGTTCCCCGACAGAACCCTATGGGCCGCACTACCATCGTCGTCACATCACCTCTCCGTCAACATCGCGACGAAGAGGGCAAGAAATGGCGAAACACCCGAAGAGGAGCTGTGCAGAGGGAATTGGGCATCGGGAACCGCGTCAGGGGACCCGCCTGGGCATACCGCTGCATCCGCAAGAGAATGGCGAGCGTTGGCCAAGTGACTGCAACGCCCTCCAGACACTAGTGACCCCATCCCGGGGGAAATCGACCCGAACGCGACCCACGGAAAGCGTCCCAACCTTCTGCTGAAGTTGCTGCAGCAGCTGCAGGGAAGCTGCTTCGCGGATTCACTCCGCCGCCTGTCGGGGTGAGGGCGGACGTGACGGGGGAGAAGGAAAGCAAAAGCGTTTTTGCGGGCATCTGCTTGTAGCATGCCGTTTGATTGTAAAGAGAGAAAGAGAGAGGAGAAACGGATTTGTATGTAATGTTTTCGCTGCTATGTAATGGAAATACTCGTTTGACGTAAACTTGGCACTGCGGTCGCATCTCGGAAAGAGGGACCAGGAAACGTTTTGCTCGATGGATTCCAAAGGGTTGCGAGGACGCCTCGTTTCACGGCCGGATGGAGGAACAACGAAAACGGAGCACTTGAAGGATGCTGATGCACCAGGATTTCTTTTTTTTTTTTGGAATGGGGTAGGGGGGTTAGGGGGTCAGCAAGTGCTGAAGAACCGTCCTCCTAGGGGCTCACGAGGCTCTTCAAGCACCGTCTACGCCACCCGAGGGTGCGTGGAACTCTTCAAATTATGGGAGGGCGATCCTATGAGTCCAGGAAGTCTCCACGGGAAAGAATCCCCTCCTCCCTTACTCTCAGGAGGGAACCCGCAAGGGAGCCGCTCCTGACTTCCTCCTCCTCTTAAGAGAACCCCGAAGGGACGCGACCCGATTTCCCTGTAGGGCGCTTCCCCGAAGGAGGAGAAGTGCGCTTCTTGACACTTCGGAGAGGGTGTCAACCAGCTGCATGGTCCCTCTCCGAGTGGGGGGCGGTTCCCTTTTCGCAACCGGAAGAGAACCCTGGAGGGCTCCTTTCCGGTCAGTCGACGAGGGAATGACCCGAAGCTACCCGAGGCCAACCAGTGTCATCCTGCTGGAAAGGACCTGGAAACCCACGACTCCCTCCCCCCATTTCTCGGCGTCGACGCTTCCCCGGGTGGGATCCGAACCCGTGACGCTTTGGTGCCACTCGCGGAGGCCTCATTTTAACGATACATCCCCCCGTTCCGATCCGCGTCTTGCCCACAGCTCCCGGCTACTGCCTATAAAGGGGGACTCTCCGCTCCTGTTCCCCGAACAGCGAGAGCAGCAAGGAAGCAACCGCCGGGTTCCTAGTGGGGCCGTCACCGTCAGCTAAGCCCGAATTTCCCCCCAAGTGGCGCTCGCTGCTGCCAGCCCTCGAGGCGCGCGCTTCCTCCTCCTCTTTCGCGCGCACCACCACCCGTGGCGCCGCGCGTGGGCACGCCGGCAGCGGCGGATTTCATCCCGAGAGTCCCCATTCGAAGCTCGGAGCCGCGGTCAACAGAAGACGCCACGCTCCTCTCGTCGCTCGCCCGCTCGTTCCGCGATTCGCCGCAGCCCGCCCGACGGCCCACGAATCAGCCTAACTCCCCGCCCGATCCGGTCGCCGCCGGCCGCGAGAGAGCGGACCGCGGCCGCCAGTTGCCTCGGGCATCGCGCGAAGGTCTGCGCCGCTGCCGCGAGGAGTCCTCCGCCCCGGCTGAAGTCATCCCGCCCGTCCTTGTCGTGAGCGAAACGCCTCTCCGGCAACAGCAGCCTCCTCCTCATCTCCTTACGGATAAAAGGATGGACTTCTGCTGGTCCTCTTCGAAAAGAACGAGCATACAATTCAAAGAGCTGCAAGGACATCCCTGTACCATCTCGCGATCTTCCCCTCTTCCCTCCCCTTTTTCTCGCTGGATTGATCGCGGCTAGCATCCGCTTCCAATGAAATCCAATCGAGCGAGGCCGAAAAGTTCGGGAGGGTCGTTGGGATAGAAGACGTCCTCCCGCTGAGGTTCCATTTCTTGCAGGGAACCCTTCCCTTCGACCGAGGCGAGGTGCCGGCCTCTCGCCACGCGTGGTCCGATGGCGCAGAGGCGCCGTGTCCACCGAATGCCACGGATGGCGCGAAGTCACCTCATGTTCCCTGAATGCTTCCGTGGAGACCTGGGGGCACCCCGTGGATGCCGCACTCCCGGCGACCAGGAATGCACGCGAAGAAGCGAGCGGATGGAACAGGGAGGGAAGGGAGGGATCTGCATCCTTCCTTCCGGGCGCACCCCATTCTGGCGAGAGGTATGGCAAACCTGCCTGCAGTCGTTGGGACGAGTTCGCCAGGCGCATCTGACGTCATGGAGTGGCTCCCTCTCGAATGGCGGGAGTTGGCGCTGCTGGTGCCGCATGGGAGATTCCCTGCAAAGCGCGCCTTCACCACTGGACACGGGGTGGGAGTCTGGACGCTAAGAGCGCGACGGGTGCGACAAGAAGGCCACCCTGCCTCACCTACTGTTCGACTGCACTGCCCTCCGAGCCCTTTGCGATCGCCTCGCCACGACCCTAGGAACCCCGGGGGACGGACCCCGGGGCATTTTCAGACGCCTCTTCGCGCGCGGTGCCGCACTGCCGCCAGCCGTGTCTCTCGCAGTTCTCTGCGGTCTCCGCAGGATCGTGGTGCGGCGTGGAAGGCCAGAAGGAGAGGGCCGAAATGGCAGGGACGCCGTCCACTGGGCGCAGGTGTTCCTGTGGACCGCCTCGCGATGACCCCGATTGGGCGCTACACGGACCGAACGTGCCGGCATCCTGAGCAGGATGCAGAGGATGTCTCCCAATGTGATTCCGTACCCTGCCCTCCCCCCTCCAGTAAAACTTTTCCTCCCGTTTCTCCTTTTTGCTTGTTCCTTTTTTGTCATTTTGGGTTTTCCCTTCCCCGTCGCCATGGAAACGAACCTCGCCGGTCTACGTACCGGTCGGGGCAAGTTCCGGACACGTGGTACAACCATGCGTTGCACCACAGCTGAACACTTCAGTGTACTTTTATCATCATTTCTTTTAATGATAAACGCCCCGGCAAAACCAGGTGAGAAACGTCATGAAGTGGCTTGGCGGATGATGCAACCGCAACCCGGTGCATCAGACCTGCTTGGGGTGTCAGTTGGGAGGAAGAGACCTCCCTACTTGCACCTACCTTCACCTCAGAATGGTTTCGCCGATATTCTGGGCAGCAGCGAGCCCGCGTTGGCAGCCGCGGTCTCTCCGCGCTCGGCGCCAGTGAGTGTCGCGGGTTCGAATCCCTCCCGGGGAAGGGTCGATGCCGACAAATAGATGTGCACTGTGGGTTTCGAGTCCTCCCCTACCCCCCATGCAGGATGACACTGGCTGGCTTCGGGTGGCTTCGGGTCATGCTCCCGTCGACTGGCCGAGATTGGAAGCCGACCCTCCGGGGTCCATCAAGGAACCCTTATGAGTTCCCCTCCGGCTGGAAAAAGGGAGCCGTCCCCCCACTCGGGAGAGGCCCTCCATCGTGCACCATGGAGGTGGTTGGTGCTTCCGTCAAGGGTCGCCTCTCCACTGTGTCAAGAAGCGCGCTGCCCCCTTCGGGAAGGGAGGGGGAGCGCCCTTCAGAGAAATTGAGAAGCGTCCCTTCGGGTTTCTCTTCAGAGGAGAAAACCAGGAGCGGCTTCTTCCTACAGACCCTTCATGGGTTCATAGGGTGGTCCCTATGGGGTTATTCCCTATAACTTGAAGACCTATGCGCACCCTCGGGTGACGTGGACAGCGTCAAAGGGCTTCGTGAGCCCCCACTAAGGAGGCGGACGGTTCTTCAGCACTCGGCGACCCCTTCCCAAAAAAAAGGGCTGTTCGGCTGTAAACCGGTTGAGCCCACTCTTCCCTAATAGGTCTGCAATTAGGGTGTGGTCACGCTCGACCTTTGAGTGCTTCGGTCCACGGTTTTCCCCCGTAGACACAGCCGGACACACCGAAAGCGCCAGCGTGGGGCCCGGCCGACGCGGCAGTCCCGCTAAATCGGAAAGGCGGCGGCGCCCCGGCGCCCAGAGACGAGGAAGGCGGCGAACGCCAAGCGCGCGGGAACTCCTCCGCTCTCAGCGCTGGCCGAGGCGCGTTCCTCGCGTCCCGGCAGCCGGAAGGGCCGCATGACCCGAAGCGACCCGAAGCCAGCCAGTGTCGTCCTGCATGGGGAGGAGGGGAGGACTCGAAACCCACAGTGCTCACCCATTTGTCGGCGTCGACCCTTCCCCGGGCAGGATTCGAACCTGCGTACCGAAAGGGCGCGGTTGGGAGGACGCGAACGGAGGGACCTCACGCGAGCTCGGCGGCGAAAGGAGGAGGAGGAATGCAGGGACGTCTGGGAAAGCGAGGGGGCGTCTTCCAGGCAAAGAAAGGTCACGGAGGAAGTGAGATCACAGCACCCTTCAGAGACGAGGGAAGAATGCGGAGGAGAAATCCTTCCTCCCCCTTAGCATTTCCATAGCGAGCGGAGAGCGGTGGGGGGGGGGCGATTCGTTTCTGATGAGCGCACGCACTCCCGGGCAGGGGGAGGCGCGACAGGAGAGCCGTAAGGAACAGCGGCTTCCGCAAGGGACCAGGCGGCGCGGTCTCCCTGGTAACCTGGGGTTCCGGGAGCGCCCTCAGGCGGGACGGGCGCCGGGGGAGCGCGTCCCGGATCGCGACCAGGACAAGCGGCTGCCGGAGGAATTCCGGCAGGACGACGGGACCGGGAGACCCGGGACGACGGCAGTGACTACACGGAATGTCACGGAATCCGGGCTACTGGGAAACAGTGACCCCAGGCAGTGGGATGGCACTGAACTTTTACGAGGTCTTCCGTGCAAAATGGCCGATGGTCGTCCTCTCGAGTGGCCCTTCTCTCTCCGGAGGGCTTGTTTGCGCACCGTCCGACGTGACCATGCCTAGGCGGCGGCGCCACTCCCTCGCGAGGACTCCACCGCCGTTGCCAGGGCATCCCGTGCGCGAAGGCCCTCCCAGGTTCCGCGATGCCCGTGGCGCGCCCGGGGGAACCGCGGGCACGGCCCTCCGGAGCAGCTCGGGTCAGACCCGGTTCCGCCGGAGCGCTCGTCCAGGACAGGTGACGCACGATCGCGCGTCCTGGGGGAGGCGAGACGGGGGCCGCCGGCACGCGGGTCGGCAGCCAGGAGGGAAGAGCGCTTGGCGTCAGAGTCGAAGAGGCAGCGCAGGGCCACAAAAACAAAGAAAGAAAGAAGCGAGGCGCAGGTCCGTCGGCCGTCTCCGGGAGGCACCAGAAGAAGGAGCCCTCCCTCCCCCACTTCCGTCCCCACGGCTTCTGTCCCGCGTTTTTCCCAGTGCCTTCCGGGCGGCTCACTCCTTGGTTTCGGAGCGGAGGTAAGGCCGTCCTGCCTTCCTCGTCGTGGGAAGGACCAAGGGTGTTTCAGAAAGTAGGGAAAGGAGGAAGAGAGAAGGGAGGGAGGAGGAGGAAAGGAGATGCAGACCGGTGAAATCTGCCACGGCTGCAGAGGGGAGGGGGAAAACAAAAAGAAAAAGAAACAAAAAATGAATAAATAATTTGAGAGGTGGGAGGGGGGCTACAAGAAGGGGTCACGTCCGGCTAGGGATGGTCCTCTGCATCTTTCCGAATGAGCTGGTGAGCTCTTGCTGCATGGTTGTTTTCCGGGTAGAACCATCTTGTTGCCATCCTCGTGGAGCGGACAGCAAAGTGGATGTGGCATCCCTGTCGTTCTGTCCTCCTCTTGAGTCGCTCCAGGCCGCCACATTCCCGCGTAGGCAGCATAGGGAGCTGCTAGCGAGGCCTCCTACCGAAAAGCGTCGCTTAGCAGGAGGAGGGGTCGTAAAGGAGTTGCCGCTGGGGGTTCCCATGATACCTCGAGAAGACGACTGCATCCCGCGACGAACGAGAGGCGAGAAGGAAAGAGAGAGGAACGCATGCACAGTGACTCTCTCGCCTTCTGGGCGCGATGTCCTGGAACTCAATTTGGGGAAAAGAGGGCGAACTGGATTCCTGGGCCTCCGTCTTCCGGGGAGCGCACTGTGGGCGCAGCAGCCGCACGAAAGGCGTCCGGACAAGAGGGGGTTCTGTGTTCTCCCGTCTTGGCGAGTTCCGAGGAAGAGCGGAAACGCACCTTGCCGTCCCAACCAGCTCCGGGGAAGGCTTGGCAAGCCTGGAAAAGCTGAACAAGCTCTTCCTGCGGGCGATGGGCGCGTCGGAAACCGACCTGGAGCGCGAGCGTCCCTCTGGAACGGTTGCATCCTACTTCCAAGCCGCGGCATCCCATAGAACGGCAAGGAGGGGACGCGGGTGAGTTCTGTCCCGCGGAGCAGACGGACGGCAGGAAGGATTCCCACCCATCTCCTCCCCCCGTTCGTTGCCGCTGCGTTTCCCCGAAGGACTTGCCGCACTCTGAGCCGCCCTCCGCGAGAGCAGAACATTCCGGGACCTCCGGACGCGACCTCCAGCGATGATCGGAGCGAAGCGACGGGAGGCAGAAACCAAAGCGGAGGAGCCGCACATGGCGGCGGCGCGCTTCGCCCGTATCTGCCTGCGCTGGAGTTGACCAAGTCGTCATGGAGAGCAGACCGGCTCCGCCCAAGCCAAGGGGGATGCGTGGGGAGGAGACGTCCCTAGCGCGTGGGCTTGAGATCTCCCGGCAGTGCAGAGCCGCTTGCGACCCGAGGCAATTCGGCCGTGAGTTCTTCGCCAGCAGGGGGTCACCCGTACTTTGTGACCCTCGGGCTCCGGATGATGCGACCTCGCGCCGCTATTATGGGAAACCGCGACAAGCGCACCTTTCCGGTGGCGCAGGTCCATTCGCGAAGCCCCGGAGACGACGCAGTCGAAGGGACCAGGACGCTCCTGACACTCCGGAGAGCCAACCCCCCGAGGGGGATGTCAACCAGCTCCATGGTGACGGCTCCATTTTCCCAACCGGAGGGGAACCCCCGAAGGAAGCCGCTCCTTGATGTCTTGGAAGGACCCTCCGGGGTCCTTACAATCCCAGCCGGTTATTGGGGAAAGCTGGGGGGCGGCCCCCCTACCGGAAATCCTCGGCATCCCCCCCCTCCTTGCCGTTGCCGGCGTCCATCTTGTCCCCGGGAGGGATTCGAACCAGCACCCCAGCCGCATCACCGCCAGCGTGCCCATCCCTACACCCTCTCAGATGCCAGCGGGTGCAGCGGAAGTATCAGCAGGCGTCACATGAACCGCGGGGAGAACTCCCGTGGACCCCCTTCTTCGCGAGAGACCTCCGGACCACTTCGCCTCCTCTCGACTGGATGCGGGCGTGTTCGACAGGCACGGGAGGGTCGCGACGCGTCCGAAGCCACCTAGTGGTTTACGGTGGGGTGGGGGGGATGCAACCAGAGTCCCGGTCCGAGCGCTGGGATGGCTCGTCCCCGTTCCATCGACGTCCCAAGAACCGGGCGTCTCCGCGACGCAGACTCCTTCCCTTCCTGAAAGAGGCGTCGACAAAAGTGAGCGCCATCTTTTTTTCTGCGCGCCATTCTGGCGTACGCATTTTCGTACCGGCGCACGTCTGTACAATACGTGTTTCCGGCGCGTCGAGGAACGAGTTTGAATCCCCCCCATGGGCTCCACCTCAGTGGTTGGATGCAAAAGATTGACTCTCGGCTCCTGACGGTACACGGTAGCGCCCAGGGAATCACCAAACTTTCATTTTTTCATTTTTATTTTATTTGCAAAAGAGGAAATGAAAAAAACGAAATGACGAAATTATTGAACGCGTTTACGCCAGCGGCGGTGTGAAAAATCGACCCGAGTTGGATTCGCTTGCGCGTGTAGTACGCTGCAGAGTATGCAGATGGCAGCACACGCTCCGCATAACCGCCTGCCGCACCTAGCGGAAAATTGGACGACTACAGGCGTCGCCAGCCAGGTTTCTCCCTGATCGAACCTTTTTCCCCGACGAATTTCGCTTCCAGGAGATTCGTTCCGGAACGTCGGAGCCACTGAGGAAAGTTGCGGTGCTCGTTCGAACGTCCCCCCCCCGTCATCCCCTGGATTGCCCTGCATGCGCCGGAGGCACATGGCGAACGGAGAAAAACGCTCGAGACGGACCGGTTTCCCCTTGTCGAAGGACGGGACCGGCGCGTTTCTCCCCCCTATAATCCCTGCCTCTGGCCGGAGAGGAGATAGAAGAACCCCAGCTTCCCCCGAAGCCCGAAGCTTCCCCCTGAAGAGAATCCCACGGGGTTCGCGACGAGCGGGCGAGGTCACGAGGTCGCGGTGTGGTGTGCCCTCAGGGACCCGTGAAGGGTGCAGGCGCCGGTCGGACCAAGAATGAGGGAAGGGGGAGGAATGGGACACGCGCTTCCCAGGAAAGTTCCGGCAAGTCGTAAGACCGCGGCGCCGTCCGAGCAGCGCGGTCCTTTTCCCTGCGCATCCTCATCCCGCCGTTTCCGGGCAACAATCATCTCCCTGGATGTCACATCCCTGTGAGCCCCTACGATTCGCCGAACACAGAGGCCACGAGGTGGTCACGAGACCCGGGAGCTGCGCGCGCCTCGGGCGCTCCTGCAAGGCGCCGTCTTCCCCGACCGCCGCCAGGGCGGCGGCAGGTTGCCTGGAGACGGGAACCTCGGGCGAAAGGCGGCGGGTATCTGAGATAAGGCGGCCAGTTGGCCCCAAGTGGCGCCACGGCACCTGCCCGCCGCCCCGCAAGGGCCCGCAAGGGCAAGGGAGAAAAGGAGCACACCGAGCTCGCCCTTTCCTGTGCGCACCGGGTCAGAGGTCAGACTGCGCTGTCGAAGAGCGCGTGACCACGAGGCGGGGGCGACCCCGGGCAACCTGGCCGCCCACTTGGGAATTAGAAGAAAGGCCCAAGGATTCTCGGGGTCGCATCACAATCCGTCCGTGCGACCCCTGGGCAGCAGGTAGTCTCCGGGCATCTTTGACCCCCACGCCGCCGCGAGGGTCGATGCCTGGAACCAGGATCCCCCACAGAGGGCCTCCTCCTCGCCCTCTCCCCCGAAGTGTAGGGAGCGAAGCATCGGGAAGAGCCACGTCGGATCCGGGCCGGCGCCCTCGTTCCTGCACGCATTCCGGCGAGGCAGAAAGGCCCGCGGGGCCAGCCGAAGAACGAGGTCTCCAGGAGGAGGAGCCGAGCGAGGGCACGAACCGGCCTCCAGGAGCGCTGCCTTGGAGTCTGCGGTCCGCCCCCTGCCGTCTGCGGAGGAGCGGAAGGGCATTGCCGAGGAGACTTGAGGACGGGGAAGGGAGCATCGGACAGACTCCCTGCCTCCGTTGAAATTCGTGGAGGAAGGGTTAGCACCCGAGGCGATGACCCGGACGCTCACACGTGAACCCAGGAGAGAGCGTCTTCGGATCCCGACAGGAAGGAACCTCCCTGGCGACTCCTTCCTTCCAGGGCAACGGCACAGGTGGCCCCCCTCACCAACCCTTCAGCCCCGCGCCACGACTTTCGATCACCGTCGCTTTCAGGTAGGTCAGCGACGCCTCCCACACCGGCGGTGGCCACGAGGCAGGGAAGAGAGCGACTGTTCTCGCGCAACCCTGATGTTGGCAGGTGAAGAGCGAGGAGAGCTATCTGGACCACGGAAAAGGCAGCCCAAGAAGCTGACGCTCCTGTCGGGTCCGGAACGCCCATCGAGGGAGCGCCTCCGGTCACAAAAGGGTCGCGTCTCTGCAAAAGACAGGAGTTGGACGGTCGGATGCGGAACCCTTCGACATTGACCACCTGCCAGGGATCTCCTCCACGTGACCACTGGCGGTCTCTTCCGAGGGTGGCTCCCCGTCTGCGCGTAGGGAAGGCACGGGACGGCCGCACCCCGACGGGGAATGGTAGACGCGCATCGGTGAGATCGCGGCCAGCGATCAGCACAAACCGCGAGAGGGAAACATTTCAAACACCTCCCTTTCACGGTGGGAGCGACCTGGGAGCCACCAAACACGGTGAAGTGAAAAATAGGTCCTCTCCCTAAAGGGGCAGGAGTTGAAGACCCTGCTGTTTCACGTGCAACCGCCCGCCGACACCATTGGACCCGGGAGAGGAGGTGAGGCCCTGCTGCGGCAGGTGCGGGGAAAGAGTCCCTCCCGCACCTGCTCGTGGGTTGCATTGCCCTCCGCCCCCTGTGGGAACGCTTTGCCGCGTCCCTGTGGAACCCCGAGAGTTTTATTTTCCTTTTTTGTTTGCCCCCCTCCCCCTCTGCTGCCGAGGCGGACCTCGCCAGCCTGCGTGCCGGTTCTCGGCAGGTTCCTTCTTATTTATAAGGTGGCAGAACCAATCGTCTCGCCACTGACCTCTGTGTTTGTTTTTTACAATTAGACGCCCCAGCGCAACCGAGTGTCAACCAAACACGGCCTACAGATCCGCGCAGCGGCCTCGACAAATACAACGGCAACGTATCATCAACGGACACGACTTCAGGACAGCGGCGACAACCCAACCGCAACTCAACACCTCGGTCTTCACCGCCCATTCGACAGTGCTGTAGGGCAGCGGCGAGAACAGATAGAATGGGGTGCAGTGGAGATTCCAAGGAGCAGCAGCTACCTTCGCGGGCATCTTTAGCTCCGCTGTTCGTAAGGAGACCGCCGCCCACATCTTCTGGGAGGCGGGAGTGGCTTTAGGGACACGCGCGTTTCGCCCGTCTTCTCGGTTTGGCGCTTCCGCGCTGCTTCTTCGCTGCGGCCGATGCCCGAAGAGCGTTCAGGGCAGCCGCCATGCCGCCGGACGCGCGCGGGTGGACGGCGGGAGACGCACGCGTAGCGCGAAGCATCGGCAGCAGCCGTTCCGGCGGCCTTTCGAGGGAGTCCTGCCGACATTCTCTCTGCACGGCTCGGAGGCTACGCTCCCAAGACCTTCCGTGGCTCGCCGGAGTGGAAAGAGGCGCTTCCGGGCGTTCCGCAACCCGCGCGTGCGAAGATGCGGTTTCCGGTTCCACCTGAGAACGTCTCACCGCGTGTCGGCGGCTCCCGCTTTTCCCTCCTGGTGAGTCGGTGGTCGGCAGCAATGCGGCTTCTCCTCCGGCCAACTTTGCTCTGACAGTCGCCGGGCGTCCTGATCGCACCAGCCAGGAGCCAGCTGCGCAGTTGACAATCTCCGCCGCTTGGCGGCTACCGGTCTCGGTGGGTGCGCCCCTCACTCCAGAGACTCTACAAGCGAAGAAACGCGGTGTACGGGAACATGGACAAGCAGCATGGCGTCCGCGGGAAGCGCAGGGCCGTGTCCACGCGCAGACGCGATGCTAAAGCTGCGATGGAGGAGGAGGCCAGACGAGCAGAGACGCCATCCCGATCGGCATCTTTTTCAGGGTGACCACAAGATGGCCGTCCTCTCTAGTACCACAAGGAGGGAACATGCCGGCGTCCCGGATGCTGAGAGCGCCTGTGGGTCTAAACAACAGCAAAAAATGCGTCATACGAAAGAGAAAAGGAAAAGAAGGCTCCTAAAAGGATTAGGAGGCGGAGGAGGGGACCACAGAAACCTCTCTGCAACCCATCCAGCATCCCATCCAGCATGACGACAAGTTCCCTCTCCCCCCCCTTCCCTTATAGTGCTGCAGAGGGCGGCCATCTTGTGGCCCCCGGAAAAAAACGGCGATTGGGGATGCCGTCTCTGCTCGCCTGGCCTCCGTCCGCCATCGTAGCTTTGGCGCCCCCGCTGCACCGCTCAAGCAGCGGAGAGCCACGATGATGCGACGCCGCAGGCGAGATTCCGCCGCTGGCAAAGAGCTTCCTCTCAGCACGCTTCCCGCGTTGTCTCCTGGTGGGTCAAAAGGAAAAGCCCGGAGTCTCGCACGACGCGTTTCCCCTTGGAGCGGGCGGGCAGCGGGGGCGGAAGCGCGCCGTTCGGCAACCCAATGGACCTTCTTCGTCCCGAGACCACAAGGGGCGCATCCCGATTTGCCGGATCGTTGCCTATGGCATCTTCCCTTGAGGACAACCGCGCTGCAGCAGCAGGTGTCATTCTCCGGACCCGCGAGATCTTCTTCTTGGTACTTTCCAGCATCCCTGCAACGGGCAGCGAGCGCACCTTTTCTCCGGCATCCAAACTGCTTCCTGTTTTCGGGCAGGAGATTGGGTCGTTGTCCGTCTCCAAGGCAACCATCCGCTGCGTCGGGGTGCCGCACCTTCGACGGCTGCTCGCGAGGAGCGGCGCATGTCCTTCCGAGCCGTGGCTGCCTACTCAGCCAGAAGTCGCAATGGGACGCACCAGCGGGTGGTTCGGTACTCTGCCGCTAGGGCGAGTCCCCGGAAATCGAGCTAACTCCCCATCCTCTCCAGGGTGAAGGGCCCGCGGTTCCTTAAAGCGCACCCGGAACCTTTGAATGACCCGAAAGATTTTCTGCGGGAGGTTAGGTCCTTGGTCCGTCCTCTTCGTGCCTCCGAACGCTGCCACTCGGTCATGCAGGGGCATTTATTAATAAACTCTTCCATACAATTGTGGTACAAGGCCCCACTACAGCCAACACAACATTGGACCTGTCGGGTCACCGGTACGCAGACCGACTGGGCTCTCCTCGGCAGCGGAGGGGAATGAGGAAAAAACAAAAAGAAAAACAAAGCAAAAAATAAATAAAAAGAACACTCTGGAGGGCCAGGAAGGGATCACTGCCACCAGGAGGGGAGGGGAGGGGAGCGAACAAAAATCAGGAGGCGGAGCGCTGGGACCCCACTGGGGAACGGGCCGAGAGTCGATTCTGCCTTCTGGCGACGGCTGGACTTCGCCCCCCCTTCGGGGAGAAATGTCCCAACGGTACACAGAGGTACTTGGGGTGTCGAGCCACGGGGATCCCCCAAGCGGCTCCAGTGCGGCCCACGCCGCGCCAGTTGGGCAGGCGGACCATTTCGCCCCGTTCGCGCAGGCGGCCGGCGCCACGCGATGGATGCACTCGAAGAAACCCTCGAGCGACAACGCGTGGATGACTGGGAAGGTCGCCGCTGCCGGCACGGGCCGACGTGGAGGGAGCGTGCTGGGGCACGAGCTCGGCAGGATAGCCAGCGTCTCCCTGTATGCCTTTGGCACCAACCGGAAGGAGGCGCGGAAGGGCAGGGGAGGGGACGTAGGCTGCCACCCTATCGCGCGCCTCGCAACGCCTTCACGCCGCACGCGCGCTGGCCGCTGCGTGCAGTCGAACCCGGAGCCCTCCCCCCCCCCTTCCCAGCAGCAATCATGGTCTTCTCTTTGCATTCTCCTGCTTGGCTTCAGCGGGGCGGAGGCTACAGGTGGTCAAAAAACGCATGCTGAGCCATATTCAGTCCGCCGACCTCCTCGGGCGCCTTGCCTCTGAGGCAAGTGCATCGAGGTCACTCTTTCGAAGAGACCACCTCCGTGGCTGCTTACAGGGGACACCATGCAAACAGCTGCCCGATGCGCTTCCGAGGCGCTCCGGAGCGGAAGCCAGGGTTCCCGTTCGGAGAGTGATGGGGTCCACAGTCTCTTGCGATTCTGCGCCCCTCCCTCGATCATGAGGGAGGAAAAATGGGGGGCGTGCGCCCCAGGGAACGAAACCGAGAACCGCCCCGCTGGCGATCTCCTAGCCCTCTGCTGCGAGGTCGCCCGCGCAGCAAAGGTTCGGGAGAGCTCGGCCAGCCCACGGCGCAAGAGGGGATCAGCCCCAAAGCAGTATGACCGCAGTCCTCCGAAAAGTAGCTCGGCATACCGACCACCAGATGGGCGGAGTGTCGCACATTGAGACGACAGCAATGGCTTTTTCCCGATACGGACGCCACGCAACAATGAAAGGAGGGGGAGGAGGACTGCAGGCATTTCCTGCAGCTTCTTGGACAGCGTGTTGGCGTGCCTCTTGGGGTCATCCACGACATGGTCAGGGCCTCGATTTTCGCCCTCCTAAAAGAGCCTGTGAGGTCGCAGAAGCGTCTCTTCCGGAAGACGGGTCAGTGGGTGCATCCAGAACGCGCGTCCCTACTGAACCACCTCTCGCAAAGTCCTCCCACAGCCGAGGGACTCCCACCTCCCTCTGAACACCTTCAAGACCTCGATTTTCGTGATGGAGTACGAGATGCGGGAGGAAAGACAAAACCAAGCCCGAGGCGGTCCAAATTCCAGCTGCTTTGAAGGCGCCTTCACAGTTCGTTCGAACAGGGCATGGTGCCACTGGGCACAGGAACGGGGGTGCCGCTGATTCAAGGAACGAGGCAGTGACCGCATGAACGGGTCTTCTCGATGCTCTGCAGATGGCAGGAAACCGAGGGCGGAAATATGTGATGGACACTCGAATACTCTGAAGTACCCAAGAACCGTTGCTTCACCCATTGGGGGAGTGAGGGGGGGGGATCGGAGCAACGCTGCCACGTGAGGACCCACAGCTCCCTACCACCGCCACGCACCCGAGTTGCCGAGAAAGAGGGTGAAGGGACCTCTCCCTGTTTCCTGGGAGGGGCCCCGAAGGGTGCGCTCCCAATTTCCGACTGCTAGTCAACGGCACATCCTCTGCGGACGCGAGCGCACCGCCACTGAACGCACGGAGCCTTCCCAAAGTCATCTCGCGGCGAGACGCAAAAGCCGCGACGCATCCTACGGGGATCGGAAAGTCCGGAATGAGAGAGGGGGGGGGGGAAGTGGGTATCACAGATAAATAGAAAAATACAAAAAAGATATGGGGGGGCGGGGGACATGGGACAGAGTTCTTTTGTCCGTTCGTTCGCTTCAGAACTGGTGCTGAATGCCGGCGATGTCCTTCCTTGTTTCTTCACTGAGATGAGGCCACCCAGCAGCCATCCTCGTGTTAACAGCTGCAATCCTGGTGGTCTGTCTTGGGACCTCTTGCAACTCCGACGCAAGGGCTCAACGGGACTCCAACGGGTGGTAGGCCATGACGATGGCTCGAATGCAACAGATCTTCGCGACGACCGCGCCTGGCGAGAGGCCGCCACGCGTGAAGCGGCGCATGGCGTTGGCGCGTTGCCCCCCTGGCACAGGAGCGCCGAAGGCAGCCTCCTCCACGGTTCCTGGAGGGCGCCGCAGTCGAGGAGCAAGTGCGGGGGCGATTCCACCGCTCCGCGCCTTCTGCAGTTCGGGGAGCGTCGTTGCTGCTGCTGCTGCTGCACATCCACGTTGCTGTGGGAGGGGGACGAGGTCCCGCGTGACCGCGGACGTACCTCGGCTGCGCGCCGAGAATCTGAGGCGGCTGATGTTGGTCACCGCTTTCGCGTGGTGGGTCCAGCGGGCGACTCGAAGAGGCGGCGCACTTCTGGAGACGAGATAGATGGGCTTCATACAGGCGACCGTTGCGAGGGGCACCATCACGAAAACGACCCCCTAGTTCCAAAGATCCTGGACCAGAGGCAAAAGAGATCACGCAGCTCCAGCGTCCCTTGCGATCCTAAGAAAAACGCCCCTTGATCCTCTCAGTCGCGGAAGGCGAAACCGCAGTCTCCTGGAGGACCCGCTGCGGCGCGCAGCAGCTGGGGCAACGGAAGGTCTCCCGGGAGACACACTCCATTTTCCGGTGTTTTCTGTCTCTGAGGAGGTGGCATCCTTGCAGTCTGATTGCGCTCGCTGGTCCTCCTCTGGATGCTTCCGCCTGCCTTCCTCGTCCACCCCACCACCACCCCGAAGGAACCGTGGCTGCAGCGGGGCTGGTGAGCTGCGAACACTTGCGGCCCGGAAACTCGTGACCACGGGTCAACCACAGCGCAGCCTTCTCTGTGCCTGCCTGAGCGTGAAGCGCGTTCCCACACCCCCCAGGGCCAGTGGGGTCACCTACGAGGACTTTTGCCTCCGACAACTGCGCGATGCGCGCTGTTTCCGGCGCCTCCGGCGTGCGCTGTCTGGCGAAGGTTTCCAGGCACCGCCATCTTCCCGAACGGGAGCAGGGATCAGGGCACCAGACAGAGATGAAGATAGGAAGCCCGGAGCGAGGAAGAGAAAATGGGAGGTGAGCATTCCCGTTCGGCGCCCTCGAGTGGAGAGAAAGCCACTCCCTGGCTTGTGGATTTCCAGGCGTCGTGATGGTCCGCGAGTGTGGCAGGGGGCCCCCCGGAGGCTTGGCGTGCCGAGAGGACGGAGGGACGGCCATGCGCTGCCGAGTTTGCCACCGGGAAGAATCCGGAAAGACTCTGCAACTGCATGATCTCCCTACCTCCGGTCCGGGATCCCTGGAACGAGAGGGTCGTTTTCGTGAAGGCGCTCCTAGCGACCGTCGCCTGCCTGCGGCCCATCCGTCTCGTCCCCAGCAGAGCCGAGGTAAGTGCGCGGTCGCGCGGGGCCTTAGTCGCTGTTCTCACTTCAGCACCCGAGGAAAAAAACCGGGAAGACGGTGGCTTGTACTGGAGCCTCCCGTGCAACGCCCGCCGCCAACACTGGACCCGGAGGTGAGCCCCAGCTGCAGCAGGTGCGGGGAAAGAGAGTCCCTCCCGCACCTGCTCGTGGATTGCATTGCCCTCCTCCCCCTGTGGGAACGCTTTGCCGCGTCCCTGTGGAACCCCGAGGGCAACCCCAGAGGCGTTCTGGAGCGCCTCTTCCTGTGCAACGCCCTCACGCCCGCCACGTCCCCAACAGCACTCTCCTGCCTACGCGGCAGGACCGTGGCTGCACGGAGCGACGCCAGAAGAGGCCAGGACGAATAGGGATGCCATCCATTTTGCGGTCCCCTTCATGAGGATGGCGTCAAGATGATCTGGGGATCGTGAAAAAGGAACTTGCCGGCATCCTTACAAGGACGCAGAAGACGCCCTCCAGCATCCGATGATCCCTTCCCGAACTCCCCCATTTTTTTTTGTATTTTTTGTTTTATTTTCTCTTTTTGTTTGTCCCCTTCTCCCTCTGCTGCCGAGGCGGACCTCGCCAGCCTGCGTGCCGGCTCTCGGCAGATTCCTTCTTGTACATTTATAACGTGGCAGGACCAAGCGTCTTGACACTGACCTGCATGCTTATTTTTGACAAGTAGACGCTTCGGCGCAACCGGGTGTCAAACCAAAAAGGCGCCATCCGCCGGGCAAAACTTCGAGGCTTACCGTTGCTTGCCTGCCCGTCCTCAATTGGACAGGAGTGCCAGATACGATTGGGTTGCTACGTGCGCTGAGATCATCTTTCTCCCTGCTGTGGCGGTAGGGCGGCACTCTGAAGTCCTACGACAGGTGGTTTCCGGAGGCGAAGAACATGCTCGGACTACCACGGAACCCAGCGCCGTTCTTGGCCTTTTCTGGTTCTTGAACAGGTCCTTTGCCATGGGCGTTTTTGCTGGGCAGCTCGCGCGCACTTTCTGCGTGAGATGGATGCTTGGAACACAACAACGGACGGATGAAGAGGACACGCTCCGCCGGTGGACCAGGAGGCACGCAGCGTACTCTTGGCGACCGCGAAGAATGCCTGGACGCAAGCCACACTGTGCTTGCATCTCGGCCACTTGCCACAGACCTCCACTGCGTTGCCCTCGCTTCCCTCCGTGGACGACGGTGGATGCTTGATCCAACGAATATCCCAGCGGCTGTTGGAGGAGGCGGGCACACTAATGACCTGCGCAGGAAGCGCTCCACTATGAACTTCCGTCTAGAATTTTCCCTTCTTCTTCAGAAAAAGTGCGTCCACCATTCAGGGAATGCGAGTGACCTCATCCACTCGCGCTTCACCGCCGTCGACTGTTTACATGGATCCAGCTTCCGTGCTTTTTGTGCCCTTCTCGGATCCACCCCTCGCGCTCGTCCACTTTCCTCACCAACAGCTTCGACCTCCCTCCCCTTTTTCCCACCTCTGTCGAGGAGGAAAGTTACCTCTGCCCTTGTAGGTGAACGCAAGTGAACACCCTTCTTTTTCCGCGTGGACCCTCGGCTGCAAAAGGGGCGTTCGAGGAGTCAGTGACCGACTCCTCGATGCCGCCATTCTCCCTACGGTGATGAGGGCGAAGTGCCAGACGCAAGGAAATCTCCTGCTCCCCATTTTCCCCACGATGATGCACCTCCTCATTCGGCTTCCAAAGGTCCGCCCACTTTGCTCGCCACACTCTAAACACTCCTTAATCATCCGCTCCCATCAGCCACTTTCTTCTATCTTCGACTACTTTCCCACCCGACCATTTTTCCTCGTGGTCCATTTCTTCCATCTAATTCCGGGTATTCTTTACTTTTGACGGCAATCCACTTTTCGGGTTCGTATGTTTCCATCCACTTTCACGGCTCCTGCTCCACTTTCTTCTCGGTGTTTGCTCGTTCATCCGCCCAGGTCGTCCAGGCACTCCTTGCGTCCCTCTCAACCCAGTGTCCACCGTCACCTATCACTTGAGGGAGGAGACCATGGCGGTAGAAGGTGCGATGAAAGTCCGCGTGGTGCTCGTTTTCCTTCTCCTTCGAGTACACCCTCGGGAAGGTGAGGCAAGGAGAGTGAGCGGTACTCCTGCAAGGCCTCCGGCGGTCCTCCGCCTCGACACGCGCGCGTCCCAGAGCCAGGGGAGTTCGGCAGCCGCCAGCAGCGCTGCCACCGCGGCTTTCGGGACGACACTTCCGCGCACTTACGCTAGATGGCAGGAGCGAGAGTCGGTGGCTTCCCTCGCGGGAGACGCGTGCACCCGGGGCACTGGAGCGACACGGATGAAACCCCCCCCGCAACCGGGAGCCATCTGGTGAACTCCCCCGGCTTCGCCGGAACGGGGATGCCCAAGCTCGCGCGCCATTCCCACGTAAGAAAGCGAGGGAGCGATAGGCTTGACCGCGTCTCGCACCTCCCTGCAGGCTCTCTCTCGTGCCCTCCCTACAGGTCCCGGGAGCGCCTTCCGCACGCGACCCTACCGCCATCGCGCTCCACTGCTGGGGTCCTCGAGGCTTCCAGGCAGCGAAGCGGCTCTGGGAATCTCGCGCTCGAGGCGATCGCAGCGCCTCCGAGCGCGCACCGCCCGAACTGCGGACGAGCTCCGACGCCGGATGCGCCTCGAAGTGCTTCCTTTCTTCGCGCAGGGCTGCCAGCGATCCGTTCCCAGCCCCGGGACGAGGTCGGTCGGGGGGAGCTCTCGCCGCAGGGGTTGTCCTGGGTGCCGTCCGAGCGAAGGACGAGCAGCTGGTTGCGGGGAGGCCGCCGACCCGACAGCGACCTCGAGGCAGCAGCTTCTGCTGCCTCCCCGGGCAGGCCCTCGCCATCCGCTCCGGACGCAAGCGCGCCGAGTTCCGGGCGCCGTCGACGACCACGTTCCGTTTGCCCCCTCGAGCGGGCCTGCACGGGTCGCGCGCGCTCGGATGCTTGCGGACGAGGCGGGAGGCGTGCATCCGTCGCTAAGCTGCAGAGCGTGACTGCCGCCTCCGCGCCGACGACCCTCCGTCTTCCAGGTCACGGGAGGAGGATGGGAGAACGGCGGCGGCGGCGGCGGTGGCAGCCATCGACTGCTTGCCTTTTTTTTTTTTCCTCGCGCTCGAACCTCCCGCTCGCGCGTCGAGGCGGAGGCGGGAGGGAGGAGGAGGAAGAGGAGGGAGAGAGAGGAAGGAGGAGGCGCTCGCCCGACGGCGGCGGAGAGACGCCGGCGCCGGCCCGCCGCTCCATGCGCGCGCGCGAGGGAGTGCTGCGTCCGCCCGCTAGGAGAGCGACGGTCGCCTGTGGAAGAGGCGACGGCCGGTAGGGACGGGGCGCCCTTTGCTCCCTGCAACGGTCGACGCTGCCTCACGCGCGCGGAAGGAGCGTGCGGAAGAGGGAGGTCGCCGAGGTCAGCTGCGGGCGCGCCTCCCCCTCCCTGGGAGCAAATAGCAGCATCTGCCTGGACTACGTACGTACAGGCGCCAGCAGCGCAAGCCACGAGACGGCGAGCAAGCGACGGTCCCATCGCTCCCTCCCCCCACCCCCTGAGGGTTTTCCTAAAGTTCCCTCCCCCCCTCCCTCCACGTCACCGCTGCTGCCGAACGGACGAGTAGGGAGGAGGAGGGAAACGAGAAGCACCCCGAGCGAGGTCTCCACGGAGACGTCCTTCACGGCCGCCACCCTGCGCGGATCTCCTCGGCTTCTTGGGGAGTGCGCCGCCGCCAGCTCGCGCGCAGTGGCTCCTGGAGGGCAGCGGCGCCCGGCGAGGCGGCTGCGTCGGAGCAGCCGTTCCCTCCCTTCCCTGTCGCCACGGAGCGGCTGCCGCCGTCGGAGCTCTCAGACGCGGACGCGGCCACGCGGTTGCCGCACGCACGCGTCTCGAGCGGCGGCGAGGGCGCCGCCGAGGTGCCACAGCTGCTGGCACTCCCGTGAGGCGAGCTCCGTCCTGCGCGCGCCGTGACGATCCGCTCCCCCCCTCCTCCTTGCAGAGCGGGAAACTTCCGCAGTGCCCTCTCGCGGGGAAGCTGCCGAACCACTCACTGCTGCTGCCTGGTTCCCCCCTTTCCCCTCGCACCGCCGCCGTGCGAAAGAGGGGAGGGGATGCAGACGATCGGGTGGCAGAAGGGGACTGGGAGGGAGGGAGGTGCATCCGGGACGCCACCTGCCGAACAGCACGCCCCTACCGAGCGGCGGCGAAGGACGGCGGTGCTGCCCCGCTCGGCCGACCGGAGAACCTCGCCGTGCTCCCCGCGAGCTGCCGGAAGAAAGCGCGGGAAAGGGAGAGCGGCAAAAAAACGGAAGCAGCGGCGGCGGAGGAGCAGGGGTGAAGGGGGACGGCGGGACTGGGGTCAGAGGGAGAGGAGACGAGGGGCAGGTGTGGAGGCGACGCAAGGAAAAGTCCGGCCGCGTGCCTCGGGAAGCGCAGAGGACCCGCGACCTCCCTTCGCCGCTGCTGCGGTCCCACCCGTGCTGGACGCGTCCCGATCCGGACCGCGGGAGGAGCCTGGGCCGCGCCCGGGATGAAAGCTCCCCCCTTGCGAGGGGTCCCGGAGCGCTGAAAAGGGAGGGAGGAGAAGAAGGACCACCTCCCTCCCGGCATCGCCGCCCCGGGAACCGTGCGAAAGGGGTACTCCCTGGACTTTCTTACCCCCCCCGCTCCCCCGCCGTCGCTCCTCCGTCCGTCGAAAGCGAAAGGGGAAGTCGGGAGGAGAGCGGAGGAGACGCACGCCGCGCGCCTCCCCGAGTTCACCGCCGCCGGCAGCGATCCGAGAGATGGCGGCGGCGTCGGTCCGCCCCGCTCTGCGCTCCCGCGCGCGCCGGCATCCGTTTCCGGCACGCGGGAACGCGCGCGCGCCGTTACGCCACCGTCGCAACAATGGAGGCCGCCGCCCCGAGCTAAATTTAGCCGTACCGGGGTGCAGCGCGAGCGCGATTTATGGGACCGCCGTCGGGAGGATCACGGGAGCACCTCGGCGTTCCGGGAGCGTTCCGCATTCCTCCTCGTGCCGGAAACCATCTGTAGGGAGGGGTGGCTGCTGCTGCTGCACCCAAGCAACCACCCGAAAAAAACCGAAAAAAAAAGGAAGGGAAGGAACGCTCTCGGTTTCGTCCGGGACCATCCTTGGGAGCAGGGAACGGGAATCGTCGGGATTCACCCCCAGCAAACACCGCGGTCTCGCCGGGCAAGAAAGAGGCGGGGGGACCGCCCGGAACCTACAGATGGCGACGAGGCCCTCGCATCAGCAAAAAATCCAGGAGGAAGTTGCGGACCTCCGGCGTTCAGCGCAGGTTCTGGGAGGAAGGAACGGCCGAAGCCAAAGATCCCCTGTTCCCTACCATCCCTCTCACCATCCTTTATTTACTGTCCCCTCCCTCCCGTTCCGGACTTTCGGTGTGCCCGACCTGCGTTCCCAAACGGATTCTGTTTTTGAATAAATGTCCCGATGGTGAGCAACGACGAACCCGCGCGCCCGTTACTCCGTGGGTTCATCCATCCATTTTATGTGTATTTTATGTGTGCACCTAAGTGTTTGACAAATTCACACATTTTGGCAGTGTGCTCGACGGGTCCTTTTGCCTGCTTTGAGAGCGTCTGAATTTTTTTTTTTTTTTAAAAAAAAAAGGAAAAACAAATTTCAGTTAAAAAGGAGCCGAGAACAAAGGGGCATTCCTTAAATTCTTTTCTTTTTTTTTTAGAAAAAAAAAAACAAAACAAAAAAAACAAAGAAAGAAAAGAAAAAAAGGAATAGCACATCATTAAGTATTGCTGGATGTATTCTTCAACAGTTAGGAGATTTCCTGAGGCATCGAGGTTTGCTGACGCCGGCCGAGCATCCCCCGATCTGGACCGGCTTTCGGGATCTCGACCTGGCAATCCTGCCGCAGGCCGTCCCGTTCCGGACGTGCGCCGGCCGATCCGCGGGAGGGATCCCGGGATTTGCAGTCCTGGAGGAGCCGCTCCCTCACGGAATGCACATTGGGATATAAATTGCCGCATCGGTGTCAGTGCATGGTGGCGTCACCCTCAGCCCAACGGATCAACGGGAAGGAAAAACATCCGCTGCCATGGAGACACGGAAAAACAGATTCCAAAGCTCAGGACTAATTAGATCGTATCTGCAGGGAAACATTTAGCGGCGCGTCGATAAATGGGAGAGAAAAGGAAAAACCGCCTCAAATCTGTGAACGATGTACTAATTAATGCAGAGCCCAAGTGGCAATGAGGAAGATCAACGTGTTAAGATCCACGGGGCAATAGAAGTATGATTGATTGATGGTACAGGGAGCTCAGACGATCGACACCGGGAAATGCGAACCACCAACGCCATTAAGGAGTAATCAAAACATGATGGGAGGAACATCTGCAAGAGGAGGAAAACAGGTTGCACGCGCACCGATTACCCAAAGAGCAGCGCGCCGCGTGGTCTTCGCGCCGATCCGGTCCTGCGCCCGCGGCTGCTGGTCGCAGGCGCCCTCCTCCGCTGTGAGCAGCAGGTAGGTGATCCCCGACGGTCTGTCGCTGGACGCCAGGTCGCTTCGTGCAGCTCAGCCCGGAGGAAAAAAGCAGGTTGCTGGAAGAGACCCCCCTCCCCCCCGTGCCGGAATCTCTCTTCTTGCCAGGTGCTGCTTCGGTAACGCCGCTTCCATCCAAGGGTTGGATGCCTTTCGTGACCAGGAACGGGAAAGCAGTGCGACCTCAGCCAGAAGCAAAAGCCACGAGGATGAAAACACTTTCGATGGAAGGAGAAAGATCACGCAAGGAAAAACCTGCGAGAAAAGGTAAAAAAAAAAAAAAAAAAAAAAAGGAAACTGTGCTCCGCAATCCTGAAGAACGGTGATCAAAGGCAATTATCACTTCGACGCCAGCCCTCCGGTCAAAATCAGTGTGACCTTTGAATCAAGTGGAAAGTATCAAGAAGAAGAAAAAAAAAGGAGGAAGAAAGCATCTCCGAGATGGATTTTCAGGAGAAACCGTCCGCAGCTGTGATTGGGTGCTTTACCGTGCACACCTGCCGTCGGCAACTTTTGCCTAATTCAATCGGAATGTCTTCCAGGGGGTGAATTTCGGATGAATGGATTCTTAGGGGTCGTTACAAATTCATTTGATGCAGCGATTCTCGGGTGGAGGGGGCACGAAATGTTTGGTTAGGGGCGAGGAGGACACTCGGGCAGACTCATAAGCAACGTGCCGAGACCCCCCTGCGGGCTGGGTGTGTCCCCACTCTCTCTCCAGAGCCTCCATCTTCGCAGCCTCTTCGAAGGAGGGAAGTCTGCTCAGATTGCTGCTCCCTCAGCAGGCGTGTCGGAGCATCACCGGAGCCAAGGGGTCGCCACGACGGACACGTTCCAAGTGGTCGCCACGAAAGAGACGGACCTGCGCTCTCCGACGTCGCAGAAGCACTCCCAGGAAGGCATTCTCCGAGGCGATGCACGGCTGGCGCGGGTCGCTCGTCCCTCGGCGGCCAAGGAGCGCCCACGCTCTTCTTGAGCCCCACGCCTCGCCGTGCCCCCCGGACAATTACGGCGCCTGCTCGCACGACCCGCGGAGCATCCCTCTGTTTCTTCTCGTCGCTTAGAGAGATGCCCCGGCTTCCGGCTCCACACGAACCTGTAATCCATCGGGTCACTTTGGTCACCATCCGGCAGGAGAGTCGGACTGGCTGTCAGTCGCAGCTGGGCTGCTGCTGCTTGGCTGCCCCCATCTTCGGGCACCATCGTGCTGACTGATCTGAGTGCTCCGATTTGAAAGGGGAAAAGGGAGGCGACTGAATCAGCTGCGGGAAAATAAGTCAGGAAAGGGAAAGGGAGAAGGAGGTGCCATCACTCAAAAGCTGGAAGCCACTGATTTCCCTGACTGCCGACGGAGTGTTTCGGACGGAGAAGCAGTAAATCTTTATCAACAGATCGCAAATACACGCGCGCGCACGCAAAGACACACACACACACACAGAGAGGGAGAGAGAGCGTGCACCTGGTCCAGGAACTTGCGTCAAGAAGAAAAAAAAGTGGCAACAGGAAGCCCGAGTCCCTTTCGTTAGTTTTCCCCTGCTTTTTAGAGGGAAACAAAAAAGGAAAAACACACACAAAGACAGATGATCGAACGTGGCAGTGGACACACAGGAGTGTGCGAAGTAATTGCTGAGCATTCGACCACAAAGAACAGGAGCATTCCAGCCAAGTGGATCGATCCTCCCGAAGTTCCCGGGATTGGTTGACCAGTTGACCATGTTGGCAACGAGGGAAGACGTTTCGCCTAATCGCGGATGCATCGTCTGCATGTTTTACGTTTGTGAGGCGAGGAAAGAGAAGGAAAAAAAAAAGGGGGGGGGGAAGCCATCGGCCAATCGAAGCCGCGCGCTGGTGCCGCACTCGGATGGCTTCGCATCCGCAGCGCTTGCCCGCGACGTCCAGGAAGACCCCGGATCCCTCATTTTCTCCCGAACAGGGCTTTTCTCGGCAAACCCGGTCGCGGGAATCGAAATCACGATTGGTTGCTCACCCGCAGAAAGATTCCATTCCTGGTGAGCTTTCTCCGATCACCGTGGTATCTCTGTAATCGCACCCCACAGGAGCGTTTCAAAATGGAGGGCGTTTTCAGGCGTGCCACGACGCACTCCGCACTCGTGGTGGCTGCCATGCTGCGGTCTCGAAAGCTCCACACGCGGCGAGCTGCGACGTTTTTCGCGAGACAGAATAGCATGGGACGTCCTAGTCGAACAGCCTCTTGTAATTTACATCCGAATGATGCTGCACTGCTATTAGAAACTCATGCGCGTTGGTCCGCGGAATGCCGAAGCGGATTGGGCGCACCGCGCAGGGTTGATACTGAGAACCCTGTCGCGGGCGCTCGGCCCAGCGCACGTCAGAGGGCGCCCACGCGAAACGAAAAGGATCGCGGGCGGGTCCGCGTCTCCGAGTTCGAGGCTTGGGCCTCCTCGGTCCTCTGCCTGAATTGCACCCCCAGGGCTCTTTCATCAACGTGCAGGCAGGCAGGCAGGCGTTCGCCCAGCATCTGCAGTCCGCTCCCCGACGGTCTTCCTGCCTTTCCCTCGAGCACACACGCAGAAACACGAGCGGGAAAAAAACCAAATGAAGACGAGCGGTGCGCGAGGCTGGAAGAAAGCTCTTCCCGAAACCTCGCTTCTTCTCTTTTCTTACCCCTCCCTCCTTTCCTGCTTCACCCCCTTTCTCTCCCTCGTCCGAGGCGAGATAAGTCCCGGGAGAGGCGTTGAACCCATTTTGTGCACCGCGCTGTTTATGCGCCACGCGGCGGGATCGACTCTTCTTATCAGCTCGGTGCCTGTTGATGACTTGTTTCCGTTGGAGGTTGGCTGGAAGCCGCCAGGAGCTGAAAGGGCAGGACGGCCATCCTTCCGATCACCCGTTAATTTATCATCATCCCGTTAAGCATCTTGCTCTTCATCTGACCTCTTCGATTCGTGGGCCATAGCCCAGTGGTCAGCTCTCTTGAGAGGAGATCACGACTCGCCGTCGAGGCGCAGAGGCGCGAGCTCGGATCGATATGGCTGTCTTTCCCTTTTCGTTCTTTCATCCTCGGTTCTTACCATTTGTTTTCTTTTTACTTTTCTTTCTCCTTTTTTTTTTTTTCCTTTTATACTCCTCCTCCAAGATGTGGGAACGGGCAGAATTTCGTATTTCCCCCCCTTTTTCCTCCCCCTCTCCCACCTTCACCCAATTTCCTCCTGGAACTGCTGAGGAATACGAAATAACTTGAGGAAGGAAAAAGAGGCCTGCAGCCACGACGTGATCCTCACGTCGTGGCTGCAGCAGCAGCAGCAGCAGCAGCAGCTCGGAGCGGCGCGCGCGCGCCATTGAGGCACAGCGGCGAGTCGCGGAACGAAAAGCAGGCGAACCCCTCGCGTTCGAGCGCGGCCCACGCGACGCGCCGCGGGCCGTGCTGTCCTCTCCAAGAGGAAGGAAAACAAACAAACAAACAAACAAACCAGCCAGCAGCACGCGCACACACACACACACACACGACACCACACGATGTAAAACGGGTGAGCGGCGACAGGTCGCGCGCCGCCTTCCAGGATTTCCCTCGGACCGAAGGTTCGCGAGGGTGAGGTGGACGCCCCGATCGGAGTTGGGGCGACACGGGAGGAGGCAGTGCAAAAGAGGGGTTCCGTTCGACTCTGCTACCATCTTCGAAGGCGTGATGGTGTGTGTCTGGAGGCCGCAGCGTGGCGCTCCGCACGTAGCCATGGTGGCGGTCCGCGAGGAAGGGGAAACGCCGTTCCCCCCGGACACAGACGGAAGCCCCTCGCTCCTGGAACGGCGAGCTGGAAGGACGCGAAGGGAACGAACCGCCCGGCGCCTCCTTCGCCAGCCCCGGTGGTCCTCCGAGACCGCGCCTTGCGGTCACGACGTGTCTTCCGTCGCGCGGGGAGGACGTCCCGCGTAACCTCCGTTGTTCCGTCGCCACTCGGGTGACACCACGCCTTCCTCCCCCCCCCCGCTCCTCGGACTCGCGGTTCCGCCTTCCTCGGAGAGCCCACTCTCCTCCGCCTTTCCGCTTCCGGGAGTGCGCGCGCGCGCGGGGGGGAAGAGGGAAGGAAGCAACAGGGAAACGGGCAGCTCCCGGGAGCCTCTCACCGTCCGGAAAGCGACCAGAACCCGGGAGGCCGGTGGGCAAGCAGGAAGAGCGGGGCGGACTGGCTGAGGGACTCGAGGCGCGCCTCCGGTCCGTGACGCCAAAGATCGGAACGCACGACTCGAATGCTAGGCGGGAGGAAGAAAAAACCCCTTACGGCGGAGAAAAGGATGGCGCGCGCGCGGTCATCGCTGGGATTCCCGGCTCGGCCACCTCGTTCCAGGCGTGGCGTCTTCCCGGAAAAACACGATCGATCAGCCAGGAGGTGGATAGCATGGAGCCGCGAAGCGAGCGGGGGGATGCGAGTCACCCCCGAGGTAGCGACGCGATGCTTTTGTTCCCCCTCCGAGCCTGCTCCGGCAACCCGACGGAAGGACAAAGAGCTGTTGAGGGCGCTGGCAGTTCCGGTCGTTCAGCCCCTGCACTTGAAAAAGCGGAGGGAACGCGGGAAAGCCGCGCGTTCCCTCTGCTCGCCGCCACCGAGGTTCGTTGCTAGGCAGATGCTTGGGCCTGCCTGCCCGCCTGACGGCTGCAGAGGCCCTGCGTCTCTATCTCTGCCCGGCCGTTCCGCGGAAGCGGCAGCCACCAGGCGCATTCCCGTTTTCGCGGCACCTTTGCGCACGACGCATTCAAACACCGAGCGCGAACTCCCGCAAGAGGAAACGCGTGCGCCCGCACACACACGCACACGCGGGGAGGTAGGCGGGCACGCGCAGGAGCACACGTAAATGAGAACACTGGCACGCCGCGACGCGCGCTTTCGACACCCGCACGCACGCGTGCACGCAGGGGAGGGCGCGCCAGGCACCCGCGCACACAAAGTGCGGGCAGCGAAAAACGGGGCCTGGCGATCTTTGAGAGCCCCTGGGACGCCGTTCCTTGGAAAGGACCAGGTCCCCCCGCCCCCACGCAGACGGCTTCTGGGGCAAAAGAAGGGCGCATTTCGTGTTTGCGGGTGGTGGCGCGATCCCGCAGCTGCAACGGAGAACCATCCGCAACGTGCCCGCTGGCTGCGGACGTTTCACTGTGGCAGAAGCCCTGCGTCACGGGCGATTCGGGTCACAGGAACCGAGAGTTAAGTCGGTTTGAGGAACTCCTGGCCCTACGCAGAGATGGGGAGGGGCGAATGGAAGGAGACTTGGGAGGTAGGCCGATCGCGCAGGCGCAGCTACGCATTCTCGTGACGTTTCCACAACACAGTGACATCTACCGCTCGTAACGAGAGGCAGTTTCCCGGGGCAGTCTTGGCCTGGCACGAGCGTAACGAAAGGCGCTCCGGAAGAGCAGGACCCGCTGACCTCCCCGCAGGGGATGTGCCGCGAAACGTCCGGAACCTCTCGAGGGATGCAGACAAGGCGCAGCTGAGTGCCCCTCCCCGTCTTCGGTTGTCGGCAGAGTTCGACGGTGCGCACGACTCCGAGACGCGAGCGCGCGGTCCACGCCGCGCCAATCTCACCCTCTACACCCCGTGACGCGGCGCAAGGACCTGGTGGGCCCACGCATCTCGCCCTTCGCCCTCTGGGCCGGGGGATCGTTGTGAATGACGCTCCCGACGGTCCGACGTGGTTCCCCCTTGCGTGTAGGTTGCCGCCCAGCAGGAAGTGGACGAAGACCTTCCGGACTATCCGGGTCGTGTCTGCTCAGTGGGGGTCCGCGAACTCGGAAGACAGGTTTGTGCGCCAACTGCAGGCGCACGGGAGATTTCCAGTCGCCTAGAAACGAGGAGCCACCGCGAAGTCGGAGCCGGCTGGAAAGACGGCGCGTGGCGCCAAGGGGTTGGCGACGAAGTTCCAGTTCCTTCGGGCTGGAACTCTTCTGGTGCGGCCCTGGCCCACGCGCAAGCCCCGAGGGAGAGGAGCCCATTCGTATCGAGCCCTCTCATCCAGGGGCGAATGGGCTCCTCTCCCTCGGGGCTTGCGCGTGGGCCAGGGCCGCACCAGAAGAGTTCCAGCCCGAAGGAACTGGAACTTCGTCGCCAACCCCTTGGCGCCACGCGCCGTCTTTCCAGCCGGCTCCGACTTCGCGGTGGCTCCTCGTTTCTAGGCGACTGGAAATCTCCCGTGCGCCTGCAGTTGGCGCACAAACCTGTCTTCCAAGACAGGGAGCAGCGTGATGCCAACTGAGGCGTCCCTCTCGCGTCCGTGTGGCAGGGAACTCCGAAGCCCCAACTAAGGCGCCATTCTCCGCTTCCCGCGGAGTGGCGCCACCCTTGCGTCCGCACGTCGCAAAGAGTAGCGAGGCGTCAACTGAGGATCCATTCTCCCATCCGCAGGTGGCAAGGGCACCGTGGCGTCATCCTTACTCCCGTGCGAGGCGGGCGAGACTCACGAAAGAGCCGTGTCCGCAGGGCTCGAGAGAGGAGCGCCGCGCTCGGATCCACTAGCCTGGAGGCTGCTATCTGCCCTCCTCACGTGCTGCCCATCCGCTTCTAGGAGGGATGAAGGCGCCCTTGACGGCATCAGCGCGGGCTCCGTCAGGAGGGGGCGCCCCCTCGGGTTCGGTCGCCCCACCAGCGACCGCCGCCGTTGCGCCGAAAGCCCTCGCCCTCGCCCCGGGTCGGTCTTAGCGGGCGGGGCAGAGGTGCCAGGGACCGTCTCCTCCACACTTCCGCGCGCGCTCGTGCTCTGCTCCAGGCGCGCGCACCCACCTCCGGGAGGTGGGCGGACAAGGCTGTCTCCCAGGCAAGGGGAAGCACCTCTGCCGGGGACTCCGAGAAGGCGCAGGACCCGCGGGCGGACGCGCGTGGCTTTCTGAGTCTCCGCCATGACCGCGCGCCCCGTGGGAGTCGGCGAGGCGCTTGCTCGCCCACTCTGTTGGTGGAGCCCACGCCCCCCTCCCTCAATCCTCCGACGGCAGACCGCCCTATCAGATGCCGGGAGCGAAAGAGGGAAATTTCCTTCCGTCTCGGCTGGAGGAAGGGCACGGCGCCCATCCCGACTGAGGGATGTGGAGCAACCGAGGAGGCGGTGCCCGATCGCCAACCGAGCGGGGAAAGCCGCCAATCGGGTGGGCCACATTCGCTGCAGAGACAAAGTTGGCTCAGATTACGTGGACCGGCCCGCTTGCACGGAAGTGCAGACTGACGCCAGGAGCTGCACCATCCGCGTTTTCCTTCTCGTCCTGCGTCCCGTTGGCGCCGCAGCGGAGGAGGAAGGTCGGTCCCAGACCGATTCTATAGCTCGCCCTGCGGACTTTGGGGCTCATGCCCCAGGGCGCGAGATGTCTGCCTCCGGGACGGCCCCCCACGGCATCAACGGAGAGACTCTGGGGGCCGGGGGAAGGGCGGGTGCCTTTCTGGCGCTGGGGAGCCAGCACCAGCTCGTGGGGCTCTAAGTGGATGAAGCCTCGAACCACTGAGAGGAGGCCGATCTCTGCGCTGGGCGCCTCGCCTCGCTCCAAGGCGGGAAGATGCTGCAACTCGCCGCTCCTCTCGTTCCGGACGGGCGCGTCCTTTCGACGGAAGGAAGGTCAGGAGGTGGTCACTTTCTCCCGGGAAGGGGCAGGGGCCGGCGGCGGAGCGGAGCGAGGAGGAGGCGGGAGAGCGCACCCTGCCCTTCCTTGCCGGTGGCCGCGTCGTCCTCCGAGTCTGCCGCGGATCCCGGTGCGGCGAGCACCAGGAAGCCTGCAGGAGGGGCGTGCGGATCGAGAAAGTCCCGCGCGGTCGGTGGACGGGAGGAACGACCGTGAGGAACGCGGGAGGCGAGTGCCGATTTCAAAACCGAGAACCGCGAGTCACGTGACGTAAGGACAGCAGCGCGCGCGTCGCGGGTCACGTGCGTGCGCACACGCCGAGGGAGCAGGCGTTTTCAGGGTGGCCTGTTTGGTGGCTTGGAGATGAAGCAACCGCCGAGGGAAGTCTCCGAAAGGGTGGAGTAGCTCCGGCGCATTCACCGGCGCTGCTCCGTGTTCCTCCTCCTCCTCCGCGGGTGCCGGTAGCGAGGGCCGGGTGACGTACGTTGTCCACCAGGGTGCTCCCGGAATCCCTACTGGAGGAAAGGGGGCGACAAATTCAAAAGATGCGATGACAAGTGAGGGAAGGGACACTGGTGGATCTCTGGTGTCCGCGGAAGCGGGGACCGTGGCTCCAAAGAGGGGTCGCGCTCGCGACAGAGAACGAGCGGCGTACACCCGGGGCTTTTGGTCCCAGGGGAAGAAGGGTGGAGGAAAAATACAAAAAAAATTGCCAGGGAGGAACGTCATTCCCCGAAAAATGCCCGAAAGGACGACCCAACGCGGTGCACGTTGCGAGGAGAGTCCCGCCGCAAGCGGGGAACAAGCAGCCTACCACCGGTTTCTGGAAGATCTTTGAGAGGATGCAGGAACCCTCGTAGGACAGGACGCCGTGGCGAGGTCGGTTTGGCCGCACAGGAGGACTAGCAAGCGATGAGGCCGGATTCTTACCCGGGTGCGCCGGGGCGTTTGCTTCACATAAAAATAGACATTCAGAAAGACTGTGGTTGCGCCAGTGGTCCATTCCACCCCTACAGGAGATCGTGCGGAACCCACGCAAACTGTTGTGGGCCCCGTTCACCCCCCGCCCCGCCCCCCCCCCCCCCTTGCTCCAGCGCTTCCCCCTTCCTCGAAAACGCTAGGAACAGCGATCTCACGACAGATGGGAAGTGTCCTGCCGTATCCAAGGCAGGAAAAAACTTTTAATCGTGTGGTCAACTCGGCAAGTAGCGTAAGCTGCGACCCCGAGTGTCCCGTCCCACGGACTTGTGCGCTGGGGAGAGCTGCTGGACATCTCTGCGGAGGAGGTGAAGTGGCCCCCAGCGTGTTGCGACCGTGGCATCCTCCCCCTCGAGTGGCAGGAGGTGGCGTTGCTCGTGTTGCATTCGGAGAACCCCATGCAAAGCGCGCCTCCTTCACTGGACACGGGGGAGTGTGGATGCCCGTTGCGAGAGTTGCGGCGACAAAGAGACTTTGCTGGACTGTGCCGACCTACGACCCCTCTGGGATCGTCTGCCGACGACCCTAGATCGTCCCAAAGGCGACCCCCGGGACATTTTTAAGCGCCTCCTCTTTCGTTCCGATCTGCCGCCAGCGTCCCTAGAAATTCTCTGCTGCAGTCGCGGAATCGTGGCGTCCTGGAACGCGACAAGAAGTGGCCAGAATGGCAAGAACGCCATCCACTGGACACGTATCTTTTTGAGGACCGCATCCAGATGGCCCCACCTGGGCAGTGTGAGAACGCGACTCGCTGGCATCCTGGACAGGATAGAGAGGACGTCTCCAGGAAAACAGTGACTTCTTCCTTACTGCCCCCTCCTCAAGAAACATCTCTCTCACCATTTTTTCTTTTTGTTTCTTTCCTTTTGTTTGTGGTCCTCCCTCTCCCATTCGCCGCGGAAACGGACCGACAGGTCGAAGTGACGTGGTGAACCAAGTGGTTCCCCACACGACAATTATTAATTATTAATGTGTACTTTTATTATCTTTATAATGAATGCCCCGGCAAATCCGGGTGATAAACCACATCCATTCCGACGGGAGCCTGAAGGAGGAAAGGAGACAGAGGAAGAAAGGGAAGAGGAGGAGGAAGACGCAGACTGGTAACGTCCGTCACGGCAGCAGGGGGGTGAGGGGGGGGGGCAAATGAAAAGCAAAAGAAACAAAAAAAATGGGGAGGGAAGGGGGGTACAAGAGGGGGTCACGTCCGGCTAGGGATGGTCCTCTGCATCTTTCCGAATGAGCTGGTGAGCTCTTGCTGCATGGTTGTTTTCCAAGTAGGACCATCTTGTTGCCATCCTCGTGAAGCGGACGGCAAAGTGGATGTGGCATCCCTGTCGTTCTGTCCTCCTCTTGAGTCGCTCCAGGCCGCCACATTCCCGCGTAGGCAGCATAGGGAGCTGCTAGCGAGGCTTCCTACCGAAAAGCGTCGCTTAGGAGGAGGAGGGGTCGTCAAGCGATCTTCCACCGGAATTCCCAGTAGCTCGCTTCAGCGCAAAAGTAATCGTGGGGGGGGGGGAACTCGAGGTCGCAGAGTCCGTGAGCTGGTCCATCGTCCACTCCCCCAGTCCTCCTCTCTTACTGGAGATATTCACAGCAACCTCCCATCTGGTCGCAAGGCTGCTGACCATGTGCTCCTTCAGGGAGGGCAGCGCGGCGCAAGGGGGGTTGTAGGGCCGGATGGCGAGGACCGGGGGTCCGGTCGCACGCGGTCGCCGACTCGTCCCACGCGGCACGCAGGGGGCCGGACGGCATGCAAAGACGCGAGTGGTGCGACCTTCTCGCGCGCAAGAAAGGAAGCAAGGCGAGGCGCAGGCGCAGAAGGGGGAAGAGGGGAGCGGACAGGTGGGGGCACGTGCCCGCCGCTGAGACCGCTTGCAAACGCGCGTGCAGAAGCGGGCGTGTGTCACACCCACGCAGGAAAAGAGGATGACCTCACGGGGAGGTCGTCATTATTGGCCTGGGATGATGGGGATCCTTTGGGGTGCTCCTCCTGCTTTCGCTGCTTTCCTTCCGGCCTTCCTTTTCCCTTCCCTTTGGTTCGCCAAGTGCTGAAGAACCGTCCGCCTCCTCAGGGGGGGGCGCTCGCGAAGCTATTCGAGCACCGCCCGTGCCGCTCGAGAGTGCGCAGACGGTGATCAACTCAGAGGTCAACCCGGAGGGATCACCCTACGAATCCGGGAAGGATTCCCGAGGAAGGAGCCCGTTCCTCTCCGGCTCTTGGGTGGGGGAGGAACCCTAGAGGAAACCCTCTCCCTTGTTCTACCGCAAGGGAGCTGCCCCTCGCTTCTCCTTCCCCTGACGACAATCCCCAATGGAGGTTCCCGAATTCCCCCGAAGGGCGCTCCTGACGCTCTGGAGAGCCGATCCCCCCAGAGGGGGGAGTATCCCAACCAGCTCCATGGTGTGCGACGGACGGCTCCTTCACAACCGGAAGACAACCCCGGAGAGAACCGGCGCTCCTTGAGCCGTCCTGGAAGGACTCCGGAAGGTCAACTTTCAAGCCCGAGGGCCAGTCGACGGGGGCATGCGGGGGTTTCCGGTTTCTACCGGTTCCGCGCCCGAAGAGGCCCAACAAGAGCCATCCTGCTGGAAGGTTCAAAACCCACCACGATGCACCCCATGGTTCTCGGCGTTGGTGCCTCTCCCCCGCGCGGGATTCGAATCCTCGACGTTCCGTGTGCTGCGTGCGCGCGCGGAGACCGTGGCAGCCGCGCAGCCGCCAACGAAGGATGGATGGCCTCCTCCAGAGGATCCGGGTTGCCTTACGCTGTGCCGGGGGGAGGAGCAGCGACCGCTCCCGCGCGCTGGAAGAGCACATCCCGAGATGAGACGCATAAAGAGGCGTCGGAGGGAAGGGGAGGAGGGGATCCTTAAGGAGGCGGTTTCGGAGGGGAGGGAGGGTGAACCGCAGGCGGGAGAGCCCTTGGTCGAGCGGCCCGCTGGTTGCGCGGGCCTGAGGTTGGGGAGGAGGGTGCGCTTCGGAAAAAAACGCCGTTGGGGGCAGGCCGGAACGCGTCCACCGCGGCCGAGCTCGCGTTCGGGGTCGCGCACGTCGCTTTTGAAGACCTCGCGTGCGAATGCAACATTTGGTCGATGGGGAAGAAGAATGGACCGAGCAAACGCGCCTAAACAGAGGAGACCCCCCACGGGTTGGAGGGACGGATGGGCGAGCGTTTCCGGAAGGGAGGATTCGGGACTTCGCGCCGGAAAACAAAGAGCCTCCTGCGGAAGGGGGAGAGAAGAAACCGAACCTCGGTGGCGGCGGCGGCGGGTGGTGGTGGTAGAATGGTGGAGGAGGAGGCCCCTCCCCCGCAAGTCGAGAGAACCGACAGACCGCCGCGGTTACGCCGGCGATGCGCGAGGGCCTTCCACTTGGCCTACCGGAAAGCGCCAGCTCATTGCCGCCGCCGGTAGGAGGGGGGAGCAGCTGACGGCGAGCTGGCGCAGGACTCGGACGGTGCCGCAGCGGCGGGGGTCAGGCTGGGAAGTCGGCGGTACCGGCGGGGAAGCGTGGAAGGCGCGCGCTGGAGGTGGCGGCCTCTCGCACTCCGCGTCCGCGTCAGGGATGAACGCGGCGAAGGAGGAGGGATGAAGGCAGACGCCATTCTCGACAGGGGAGAAGCAAGGAAAAGAGCTCACGATTTCCGGAGTGCTCAGCAGCACAAGAAACTTCCACACTTCAGCAGAGCCAACGAAAGAAGATGAGGAAGAGGAAGAAGAAGTAGAAGAGGAAGAGGAAGAAAAATCCTAAGGGAGCACAGACGTTGGTGCAGCAAGGAAGACGACGACCACGCAGAAGAATAAAATGACGTCAAGCTTGCATCCTAATGCCTTTATTTACCCTCCCCCGGGTATGCGAGGCACCCATCGACCAGCCAAGGCCCGTGTCTATCCACTCGTGGCCTTGGCTTCCAGAGAGCGGGCGCCGTTATGGGTCAGTCTGGGAGATGGGAGACGTCTCGGGAGAGAAAGGAGGTTTCGGAGTTTATCTGGGTGTCTCCTCTGCCGGTGTGGAGTGCCCTTCGACCCCAGGCGAGTCCAGTCTCTGGCAGATCGACGGGGGTCTGCGAGCTCGCAGCTTCCCCGGGAGACAGTACACATCTTCCGGAGGATCGACTATCCGTCAGGAGTCACGACGAACCCGCCTCCACGAGCAGGAATGCCGCCGTAAAGGTTCCTCGTTCTGAGTTAGGAAGCCCTAGGCGCAGCTTCCGTGGTGAGGTCAGCAAGATGATTCTTCTGGACGAGATAGGCTCTGCTTTTCGCCCCCTATGGCCGCCTCCAAAGCAGGTAAGGAAGGGGAAGAGCTCCCTCCTTGACGCCGCTCCAGATCCCGGATCTTCCCCCTCCTCCTCCTCCCGCGAGGAGACGACGGGAAGGAAGCTCTTGGCACGATGCTCCTTGGAGCCACCGCGCTCCCTCCGACCCCTTTCCTTCCCTGGCAAACACGGGCGTTCTGCGCGACGACGACGACGACGACACACACACACACACACGCACGCACGCACGCACGCGCACGTGCTGGGAGCTTTTCGGCAGTGAACACCTCGCCCGGCCACTCGCGTGCATGCAAACATCAGCAGCAGCACTGCGAGCGAGAGAACCAGCTCCAAAGACGACGCGCGCGCGCGAACCATATCGCTCGCACGCACGGTGCACAGATGAATTCGCCGCACCTGAGGGGTGGTGCACACGTGTGCGCGCGTGTGTTCGGATACGCGCGATCCACGCGTCGTCTCCCGCGCCTACGCGGAAACGCGCCGCTCGTGCCCCGTGCGGCGCACGCGTGGGCAGACATTTCATGCACATGTGATTGTGTTTGCACGGAACTGTAAACACGCGAGCGCGGACGTTCACGTCGGGACGATTTGCATGCCTCCGCTCTTCCCAGCGAGCGAGCCGGGCGAAGCGCAGCAGCAACGCACAGCGTACGGGCGTACGGGGAAAGCTGTACATTCCCGGCGAAACGGAGAGGGGGGAGACGATCCCGAGCGCTTCCAAGGGACGTTTTTTTTTTCTTTTTTTTGGCTAGCAGGATGCTGCACGGTGCACTGGCAAAATGAATGCGTAAACACTTACTTGGAGGAGAAGGCTTTAAGAACGCGTCCGTGGAGCCGAGGCGAACCCATCTGAGAGGAGCTGCGGACGGCGCCATGCGTCGGCTACCTTCAGCACGGCGCCACCGGTCGTCTCCTTCGGCGGCAGCGTCTTCGTCCTGTGCGGCGCGCCGCGAGGGATGACCGTGGCGCGCTGCCCCGCTCCGGCGGCGGCCCGAGCCCGTCATTCATCGTCTCCCGGAACACGGGGAACTCCCGCCGATTTTCCCGGCGTGTGCGCGTGGCCGCGTGCGTGTTTCGCCACCTTCCTGGGAAGCCGCGTCTCCCGACCGAGCTACCGTTTGAGGTGCGGAAACCGAGGCGACCCCACTACGCGTAAACAGCGGGGAGAGCGAAAGAGGGGGGGGGGGGGGGGGAGACGTCTTTTTGTTCCGTTTGTCCCCCGCTCCCCGCAGCTTCATCCCGGGAACGCGCCGCCGACTGCGTGGGGGCATCGACGCGCGCGCGCCCTTCCGCCGCTGACCGCTTCCGCGCGCCATTTTCTCGTCGCCGAGGCGCGCGCGATCGCTCCCGCCATCTTGGCGAATGTTCCCGTCCCCGCGGTGCGTGCGTGCGAAACGAGCTTCGCATCGTTGGCTGGGAAACGGATCTTTCCCTTTCCCGTGCTCCCTGCACGCGAATTTTCCTGCATCCGAAGACGCTCGTCGTTCGAATGAGTCGTCGAGCGGAGGAGACGAGAAGGAGGGGGGGAGGAAGAGGAGGGGGGGGGGGAACGAAGGAATAAGCAAGCAGGCAAGAGAAGAAAAAGGAAAGGAAAGAAAAAGAATCTGTCGAGCGAGAAATATTTACGACGTCATTGGAATAATCGTTCCGGGCAACGGAAACCGGTTGTCAACCCTCCAAAGGAAGCCGACGCGGAGAGTGAAAGTCGCTGCTGCCGATAACATTCCCGGCTTTCACAAGACGTCAGGAGATTCCGGAGGGGAGGAAGAGGGGGGAGGCGGGAGAGAGGTCGGAGAGGAGGAGAGAGGGAAAAATGACGGGGCGCGCAGGAAAGGCCGCGCACGCGGATTGGGCGGCTCCGGCGAAGACGCCGCGAGGTCGGGCGAGACGGGAGGAAGGTTTTTCGCTCCCGCGCGTGCGCGAGAGCACCCCCTCGCGAGAGCTCCTCCTCCTCCCCTGTTTTCTTTTCCCCCCTCCCTGCCTCCCCTCGTTCTCCCGCGGCCGGATGTCGCTCTCCGCCCGCCCGAGTTCGGGGCTGCTCTCCGGCAGGCGAGCGGCCGCGGCCGCGGCGCATGCGCGGCAGCCACGTCCGCAATGCTTTTTCGCTCCGCTGTTCCTCTGCCACGCCAGGAAATCCCTCCGCGGGGAATGTACGCGTGCGTACAGGTGTTCCTCCTTTTTTTCCCTGCGATACTATGGAGCCGCCGGCAGATTCAACCTCTTTCCCCCCTCCCCCCCCCTTCCCTTCCTCCTCTCCCGCCTAGCGCCTCGTTTCGCAACCCGACCAGCGCGTGCGATCTTATCGCCGGGCTTCCTTCGAGCCAGGGAGATACGCTCACGCGCGCCCGCCCGAGCCCACTCCTCGGCTCGAGTGCGGGCGCGCGACCGGCTTCCCGTGGCAACCGGAGGAGCTGCCATCCGACGCGGAGAGCGTGCGCTCTTTACTCTTATCCGCCTTCGCTATTCCCCCCCCCCCCCCGAAGGAGAGACGCTTTCCCCGCTCCGATTGCTGCCCGGTTGGGGAACGGCCGAGTATCTCTCCCCACAGGAAGGCTAAGGTCGGCCCTCTCTCATCCCCTTGCCGGCCGACGATGGCAACACTCCGGCAGGCCCTGCCAGACCCTTGCGGAATGCAAGGCTCCGCCGGCCGCTCCAAGGCCACGTCAGTCTCCGTGAGCGCGGCGGCTGCATCCCGAGGAGGCCGGTCAAGGGGTGCTCCCGGATCCCCCTGTCGGGAGGAACGCGTGAGCAGAGTTTGCTTGCAGAGGGTCCGACCGGCCAGGTCTAGTCAAATACTGCGGTCCTGGGTCGGATGCGAAGGCCCCCCCGGCCCTCCGTCAGGTCCGAGCAGTAGCGGCAAGAGCAAGTCAGCGGGGAGGACGGGTGCAGCGGGAGGGACGTCCTTGGCTCCGCGGGGAAGTTCCCCGAGGGGAGCAGAGTCCCTTCCCGGGACCGGGGCGTTCTTTCGCATCTCCGCCGGCGACTCCCTCCTCCCCATCACGCGACTGGCCGTCATTCCTCTCGCGGACCCTCCCCGGAAGAGATGGTCGCGATCGCTGGGATCGTTCGCGGCACGGAAGGGATGCCGCGGGATGCCAGGACATGGGGTCCGCTGCAGCCGAGCTCTCCGGAGGGTGTCAACCCTGGCGCTCCTCCTCCCCTGGAAAGGGGGGGGGGGGAAGGAGCCTCGCTGGGGCCCGCTTCAGTGCAGGCGCGCGGGCGCGAACCCGAGGCGCTTCGCGTGCGGAGGAGGAAAGAGCCGGGCAGAGGGGAATTCTGCAGGATGCTGAAGGCACTTTGGGGTCGTCGGTGCTTTGGGCCGGGCGAAAAGAGCGCTCCGGGCGTGTGCGGGGGAGGAGCGCTGGACTCGGGGGCACGGCGCTGCGACCGCCGTGCCCGACTTCACTTCCCCTTCCCCTCAAGCACTCGCGTCCGCCATCTCCGCCATCGCCCTGCCAAGAGGACGCGGAGCAACAAGGACATGCCGCGGCGATCGTGGCGGCAGAGACGCGTTGCCTAGGGACGGCACCCGCAGCGGCCACGCCACCCCGCAGCACACCACCGAACTCCCGCATCCTGCAGGGAAAGGAGGGTGGGAGCGCAACGCAAGGGGGAGGGGGGACCGAGTGCTTCAACCGGGCTTTCCGAAAAAAGGAGCCAACCGCTCTTCGCTGTTGTTGCTGGCGTGGCGGTGAAGAGACTCTGCGGTGCGCCGAAGCCACGGGTGGCATGCCGAAGCCCGCGAAAGCGCGGGCATGGCAACGCATGCGTGTTCCCAAGTTTGTTGATGACATAGTCGATGATGACACGCATCGGTGATGTTTACAGTGACGTTTCTGTGTGTCGCAGCCGGTAGCCGTGAACAGGCAGGGGCGGAGCCGGACATCCGAAACGGCTCGTATACCGCGCTCCGCTATCCCTTCCTGCGGGCCTGGCCTGCTTGCGTCTGCGAAGGTGGTGCGTACGTGGAGGTTTCCCGGGGAACTCGGCCCTACCGTGCGATCGACAGGGATGATGGATGATGTGCTCCTGCGTCGCGCTTCCGCGTGGTGCCGTTCGGCAACGTCGGTCCCCCCTCCCCCCGCTTCTTCCCGGCAACCGCCTCGCCGCTGCGTCATTTCCTCGTTGCGTCGCTTCCTCGCAGCATGCTGGCCTGACGCGCCGCTCCCTGTTCCCTCCGGCAGCCGCCCGCGAGCTCTCGCACCCTGCAGGAGAGGGGCGAGCGGGTGCGGGGAAACAGCTGGCGACAGGAACAACGGCGAGCAAGCAGCGAGGTCGTTTGCGGAGGAGGGAGCGTGGTCCAGGAGGTCGCCGCTGTCACATGGGACCGTCCGCAAGAAAAGAACGATCCGGTCCATTGTTGGAACCAGCGAGTGGCTCCTGCCGTAGCTCTGGCAGCAGCCACTCGCTCGTTGCCGCGGAGACGCCGTCCGGATTCCGCGTACAGGGCCAGCGAACCGCGGCCAACGGCGAGGGTCACGCTCTCCACCGCACCCCCTACCCCTTCTTCGGACCACCCGCTCTGTCATCTGAGCGACCAGCTTCCTGGAGGCCACTCTTCGGATGTGGCAAGCAGGACGGAGGAGTGCGTCCTCTTCTCCGGTCCTTTCGCAGCTGGATGCGCCTCGGACCACGCCAGCCAAGCCGGTCGGGGGTCTTTCGGCACGCCGCCGGAGTGCGCCCCGATAAGGAGGAGAGACAGGGGCGGCTTTCGATGGGCAAAGAGGTGGGGGCGAGGACCACGGAGTTTCCTCCCCCACTCCCACCTCCTCCCCTTCTTCCTCGCTTCGTTGGCAAGGGAGTGCTCCACCATCCCTCCTTTTCGGCATTCCCTCGGGAGTGCGGCGGGCCTTGGGGAAGACGGCTGATCGACGGGAGAGTTACTGGCGGCCACGTAGACAACGGCGCCCGACTTCTTTGTCACGCAGGAGCTGCCATCTGCCACCGATGGTACGCCGCCTCCGATGAATTCCGGTTCCTGGGAGGTACTGCCGCCGCTCCCGAAAAGAGCTCCTGGTGCCACGTCCCGCTCCGAGGCCGAAGCACCGGGCGTGGACCGCTGAGGCGGTTGAGAGAGACTTCTCACGGAACAGGTGCGAAGCACCGTTCCACCGCCCCTCTTTTCACCATCGGGGCGGACCCTCCGCAACCTCCACGCGATGGGGGCGCTCTATGCTCACGAAGCGTTGACGCGCTCGCCCACGGTCTCCCGGGGCGGCGGAAGGCAGCGCACGCGCGCGCGAACCGATTGCAGCGGAGGTGGTGGTGCGGGGCTGCCGCGCGCAGGCGCACTGCTCTGCCACCGGCGGCGGCGCGTTCGCCTTTGGACCTGCCCTTCCCCCCCCCCCCCTCACTGGAGACGGAGAATCAGAACGCCGCGTCGCCTCGGGCGACGGCGACGACGACAAACACGACGAGGAGCGCCCCCTCCTTCTCCCGAGTGCTTCCCCGAGGCGCCCTCTCTCCTTGCGAAGTCTCACGTCGTTCCGACGGCGTCCGCAGGTCGCGCCACGTTCGCTATCGCGGACGCTCCTCTCGCGTGCGTGCACTGCTGTTGTTGTTGCTGCTGCCGCTCCTCAGAGAGGTCTCCCATTTTCCGTTCCACCTCCCCCGATCAGGGTCGCTCCCTTTCCTCTCCCCTTGGGGAAGGAACCCCCGTGAGGTTCATCCCCATTTCCTCCGGTCGGCCGGCTCAAAACAGGCGCGCGCGCGCGAGGAATCCCAGGGGCCTCGGCAACGTTGTTCGCTTGCTCGTGACATCCGGGAGCTTCCGGAGAACTTCCCGGCGTTGGCCCCTCCCTCTCCCGTTCCCCCGCGAACAGGAAGGGCGTCCCTCGTGCGCGCGAGAGGACTTTTTTTGGGGGGGTCTGATCCCTCTTCTGCGCTTTCCTGTTGTCGACTTCGCCAGGGAAACCAGTTGGGCGGCAAGGGCAGTCCCCTGCCCTCCCCCATCCTGGACTCGCAGCGGTTCCCAGCACGTCTCCTTGAGCACGTCCGTCGCTCTCTGCTGCCGCGACGCGACGGTCGCTTTCTCCCGTCTCGGAGGGAGGTCGCCGACGCGCGCGCGCCCCTCGCGCTCGCTTCCAAGCCCCCCCCCTCCCCCTCTCCCTGGCTTTCCATCCCTCCTCGTATCCTCTCGGAAGGCTCCGTGCGAGTTCCGCCGCCGCCGCCGCCGCCGCGTGTATCGATTTCTCCCCCTCCTACGGAAACCGCGAGCGGTGGAGGGGGAGCAGCCGAGGCAAGCGGACGGACCGTTGGGGTGGCGCGGCGAGAAGGAAAGGGTGGAGAGGGGGTGGGCGGGGGCGGCGAGAGGCGAATAGCAGAGCAGCGTCGCGGGAGGACAGTTGCCAGGTGGAAAGCGTGGGTCCGCGGGTGGCACGGCGGTGCGGCAGTCCCGAAGTCCGAAGTGCCCAGAGAGCCTGTAGTAGCAGTGGGCAGTGGGTAGGCCGTAGGGCACCTTCCCGGAAGAGGTGCTTCGCTCAGGCGAGCCCGCCCTGCGGTGCCTTTCCTCCCCCTTTCGCGCGGCAACAATGCGCGCGCCCGCGCTTCCCCGCAACAATCGGCGCGCTTCCGTCGCGGCGACACAATGACGCAAGGGCGGCGGCATCGCTCTGCCCCTTCCGGCGAGGGCGGCAGCCCCCCCCTCGTGCTGTTTTTTTCCGCCCCTTCCACGCCGCCGCGACCTCTTTTGAGCGACGGGGAGTCGTGCGTGCGCGCGAGCTAGGCCGGAGGAGGTCCCCAGCACCCCGGAAGCGGCGAGAGGCGACCTCCTTGCCCTCGCGCTCTCCTTCATTGCGAGCGGCGGGGAGGGTCGCCTCCCGGGCTCTCCCCTCCGTTCTTTAAGACGACCCAGGGGGAGGGGAGAGTGAGAGGGTTCGCGCGCATCCCGACTGGCTCCTGCCGCCGCCGTCCCGCGGCGGCGCTTCGGAGCGGGAGCGAGCGGGAAAATCGATGGGGGAACGCGAGAACGGGAGCGAAGGGAAGCGCGGCGGCGTTCCCCTTCCTTCCCCCTCCCTCGCGGAGAGTCCCCGGCTGCTCGCTGACGGGGGGCTCCGCGAAGATCCCTAGCGGACGCAGAGGCGGGCGGCAGGGATCGATCGGAGGGTAAGTCGCACGCTTCCGGAGGAGTTTCTTCCGTCTTCCGGGAGAGGCTTGCGCGCGCACGCGCGCTTCGCCTCCGTTCCTCGTGCCGCTGGACCGGAAGGGGGGGGGGGCGAACCCTGCCGGCGGGCGGGCAGGAGGGTGGCAGGTAGGCACTCTCCACGTCTCCGCTGCCGCCGGTCTTTCTGCTTCAGCCTCCTCGCTGCGGCGGCTCTCCGTCCGTCCGGCTGGACGGGTCGGACGCTGAGGACAGCGGCTCACGCCGTCGTCGTCCGCGCGCGCGTTTCCTCGCTTCGCACGCAGCGGCAGCGCTTTCGTTTTCGCCCGCCGGTGAGGGAGGCGGGAAGAGGTCGCGCTAGACAGGCGGATGGCAGCGGAGGGAGAACTTACGAAAGCGCGCGCGCGCGCGTGCGCGAACCGGGGACGCAGTCGTCGCCGCCGTCTAAGCATGGTTGAGGGGGGGGGGGGAGAAGGGGGGAATCGCTTCTCGGCCTTTTGTCTAAGATCAAAGTGGGAAAGGAGGGTACGAGACGAGCACAGTCCCCCTGTCCTCCATGGAAATGGAATCCGAGGACGACGACGCCACGGTCTTAGCGAGCGGGAGATGGGACGTACCTCGCGCGATCCCCAGTGAGACGCGAGGCAAGGGCCGCGCGCCCTACAGGGCCTGGGCCATCCGGGCACGGTTCGCGCGCGGCGCGGGCGACAAGCCGGGAAGACCTCAGCGAGGTTGAAGAGCGGACTCGGCAAGCAGCCGCGATGCCGCCGCCGAGCGCTCGGCAGGGAGAACCGGCGGTGGGCGTAGCCCCCCCTCCCCCCTCTTGCGGTCGGCTCGAGAAGTTGTGGAACGCGAGCAGTGGCGACGCAAAGCGACGGCGCGGTCCTTTCCGCGAAGCGCAAGAAGAGGAGGGGGGTTCGTCCAGATGGCGCTTTTCTCCTTTCTCTCCTTTTTCTGCTCTGCCGTCATAGAAGCATCCCCCGTTTCGGAAGGTCGAGCCCCGAACGACCTCGTCTCTCGAGAGGCTGACCATCCTGAGGACCGCGAGACTCGTCCGTCTGGAATCGTGCGAGGGGGCTGGTTCTGACGAAGTTCGGGCTCCAGGAGCATCCCGGCAACGCCAGAGCCACCTCGGGGGTCCCCCTCAAGAGTGGCAGTACTCTCGAGTGGGGGATTGGGCAGCTCCGACCTGGGCAGCTCTTCCTTCCTGGGGTAACAGAAGGGCAAAGCAACGCGTGCTCGAGCCTCCCAGGAGGAAGGCGACCGCCCTCCCGGCAAGGAGTGACGTAGCGGCTGCGACTGTTCTGGAATCCGGTGCAGCGTCCGCCTCCTTCCGCAGTATCCTCGACGCGATGCCGTCGCGTCGTTTCCGCGGTCAGAAGTCCCCTGGGCACACCTCCAGTGGCGTCAGGCCAACCTCGCGCGCCGTCGATTCTCCCGTCTCCCCTGTGTGGCTCCGTAGAGCACCAGGAAAGTTACATCCTCGCTCCCGCGCTTTTTTCCCCGGCGGAAGAGCGAATCCTCGGATGGTGGCAGGATGAGAAATTTTCATCCCGCCACTTCCTCGATCGCCAGTTCGAATCCTCCGGGACAAAAGGATGATCCACCGGAAGCCGTGATGAAATTGCGAACAGTTTGGTGAGGAGAAGAAAAAAAGAAACCTTTCAGCAAGGAGCGGCCAAGTTTGCCGCTGGCCTGCGAGCGTTCGGATCTCGAGTATTGCAGAGTGCAAAGAGTGAAGGAGGTCCAGACGTGACTGACCCTTCCACTGGAAGGAGGGCGGGGTGTTGAAACTCTTTGGATGAGGAAGGGAGGAGGAGGAGGAAGTTGAAGTGGAGGAAAGGAAGAGGAAGGAGGGAAAAAGAGGAAGAGAAGGAAGAGGGAAAGCAAAGGAGGAAAGGAAGAGGAAGAAGGGAGGAGGAAGAGGAGGAAAAGGAAGTTGAAGTCAAGGAAGGGAAGAGGAAAAAGGGAAAAAGAGGAAGAGGAAGAGAGGACGAGGAGGAGGAAGAGGAAGGAGGAGGAGAGGGGAAAGCGAAGGAAGGGGGAGGGAAGGAGGGAAGGAAGGAGGAGGAAGAGAGGAGGAGGGAGGAAAGCAAAGGCGGGAGGAAGGGAAGAGGAGGAGCAGGAAGAAACAACAGAACGACGGGAAAGGACGCAGCAGCACTTGGGCTGCTGCGACCTGACGAAATCCAGCACGTTTGATTTCGTCGTGCTATTGGGCCCTCCTTCGCGCCCTTCCCGATCCATGCCGGCTTCCGTCCACTTTTCCAAAAGAGTTTCCAGGAATCCGGATTGCAATGGAGATAAGAAGTCCGCTCTCCCACCGGGCTTTTCGGCGTTTGGGATCTCTTGCAGGCATCTCGCGGACCTGTGGCGTTGTCCGTGCCCGCAAGATTTCGGAAGCATTCCGTTGCAGCTCCCCTGAAACGGGGGAGGCTTGAAATCGTCACGGCGTCCTTAGAATCGGACCACGCAGACACTCAAACAGTTTTGCTTTAAAACGGTGCCGTCGATTTAAAATTAACGTAAATAAATAGAAAAAGGGTCAAGATAAGGAAAAGTGGGGATAAATATCTGAAAACTGAGAACACGGGAAAGGACAATAGAGGATACAGTAGGAAAAGGTCGGATAGGGTAGCGGGATCAAATGCAAAGACACGCTGATTATGGAACATCTTTCCGCGACGAAGGACTTTTTTGGATTTTGCAGGGTTGCAAAAGGCCGAGAGGCTTGGATTCCGAAAGCGTTCCTGCGAACCTTGAGCTTTCACGTAAAGCACACACAGGAGCACACGCAAAAAGAGGCGATTGTCACTCTTCCTCCGAGCACCTCGAGGATTACAAAAGAGTCGATCGCCTCCAAGAGAGGTGATGAGGCAAGCAGTGAAGTTGCAAAATCTGCAAGTTACGAAGAAGAATACCTCATTCGCGGAAAGAAGGACCACCGAAAACGGAGGATAAACGCTGGCACCCACCCCAGGAAAACATTAGGGAATTTTCGGGAAACGTCTGGGAGCCCCTCGGGGATCTTCACCGGTGCAAGAAGGCTAACCCACGAAGAGGTTCAACAGCTGCAGTCCAAACAAAGCCACTTCCCCCCCCCCCCCCCCCCAGCAAATGTGTAATCGAGTGGCCAAGCAAACCGTGCCACCAAACACTAATGTGATCCGACGTCCAGCTTGGAATGATTCTAAATTGGACCGCCTGTCGAAACCACCTGGTTGGTGAGCGAACCGTGTCGGCAACGACGGGTGGGCAGGTGAGTCTTCTTCGCCCGCTTCCTGCGCAGAACTCGTGGCTCCTCGGCAGACAACGGTCAAAAAGTGACGAAGATGACGCGAAGCGTCGTACCGAGTGATTTGCACGCTGCAATCCGTTTCCCGTGTACAGCCTTTCTTCGTCAGAGCGCCGCGAAGCGTACGTGGAAATGTAAAACGTTCTGCGATCTTGAAATGGAAGATCTGGAAATGGAATCTTCCTACAGGAAGGACAGGCAGGTGCGCCACAGTGGGAACAGCATTCACTATAATCAGAACACACATTTCCCACGTCGAGAACGGCGCCTCTGAATTTTCAAGTTCCGTTCTTGTCGCGTAAACGGGGTCTTCAGAATTAACATAAACTCCGTCCTCCGGATACGGCGTCGCCAGCCTCTCCAGCGGATCACGATGAAAAATGCCAAACTTTTAGTAGGATGCAATCCGTCATTTATAGAGGCATTCCTTTTAGCGGTTTTTTAGTGTACGGAAGCCTTGCGGAAAGCTGATTTGATCAATCAGAGGATTTTCCGAGTGACGCGAAACACTGCTCACTCCATTAAATAGTGGGTTCGACTCAAAAGGCTCTCTAATTCCGTTTAATGGGAATCTAAAATCGGATGTGAATCTGATGGATGCCCCCCCCCCCCCCACACACACACGCGCGCGCGCGCGCTTCGGAACACTCGCGTTCCACTGGCTCGGAACCACAGTGCGACACGGCGGTTCCTGGTCCCGAGCCATCTGTGCTTCCGTGACTCTTTCGCTGGCGCTGCGGGGTCGAGTCGCGCCGGACCAAGGTCTTCTTCCGTGATTTGTGGAGGTGTGGGAAGGAGAGGCGGCAAGCAGCACGGGTCCGAAAGAGCTTGCGCTTTTTCTTTTCTTTTTTTTTTTTTTATCGGGATCGCTCCCGAGTGCTGCTGCTCCTGCAGAATAAATTGGGGATAATTAATCGCCTCCCCGCCTTCGCTCCGAAACGCGAGCTGGGTGTTTCTGTTCGCAGAGATGCACCAGCGGTGAAGTGTTGCTGCGTCGGTCAGGGACCGCTTCCCGGTTTCCCGAGGATCGTCTGTGTGTTGCGAACGCTTTCCATGACGACCGCGTGTGTGTTTTCTTTCCTTGTTTGTGTGTGTTCTTAATGAATCTGCTCTCGTTACAGATTACGCCGCTTCAATCTTTCGCTCACAAATCGGGCGAAAGATCGAAACACTCACTCACGTCCCCCCTGCACCATCCATTTTTTCTACCGATCTCTGCTCATGGTCGAAAGTTGGGGTAAAAAAAAAAAAAGTGATTCTGGTGAGGGGGGCGCGCGTGATGGGAGCACGCAGAGCGGCATTCCGGAACTTTTTCCAAGCCACGCACCTGTTTCCCCCACCTCCGTCTAAACAAAGCATAAACAAGGAAGCCCAAGGAAAAGCGGGCTACCCTCGTCCCCCAAATGCTTGCCCCTTCGGACATCGAGGATCACTCCGCCGCGTGCAGTGCGAGGTGGCAGCGCATGCCGAGTCTGCCACTAACGGTTTTTGCTTCGTGCGCGCGCGGAGCACGGACGGGGACGCAGGTTCAGGCTTCCCCTTTCCTCTCCTTCCCCCCCCCCTCCCCTCCCCTCGCGAGAGTGACCAGAGGACGCTTGCACTTTGCTTTCGAAAGGAGAGCTTTGCGCGGAGGCGACCGCCGGAGTAGAGCTGCCGCGGATCCCCCGCGACAGTCAAAGACAAGGGATTTTTTCCTTCTTCCCTCTGGAAGCGGGAGAAATCGAAAGGAACCCGGGAGAAGGGTCCGCATCGGTCCGCAGCCGCATGGGCAACGACCTCATCCGCCGTGAAGTTGGGGACTCCGGACGAACCGGGGGCAGGAAGCCGCCCGGGAGAGCTACAGGGGGTCGGGGCTGGGGAAGGCAGCAGCGCGTCCCCACGTCTGCTGCGACTGGGAAGCCGGGACGACTGTCGGACGGACACAAGAGCTCGGGAACTACCCGAAGGGCCTGCAGCGGGGCAAGAGGGAGGGTGAAGCGGAAGAGGAAGCGAAGCGAGGGCGAATGACGGAATGAAGAGGAGGTCCGGAGGACGAGCGCTTGAGGAGCCGCGCAACAACGAGGGTGCCATCCTGTTGGCTCCCGCGAGAAAAGGACCTGGGGAGCGAAGAATGTTGTGAGGGTGATTTCGAGAGGGTCCCTGGAGTCTGAAATCCAAGTTTGGAAACTTCCGGAGGCTGGACGGCTCTTCGGGACGACTCGTTGCGGGTGCTCTCTTCCTCCTCCTTTTCCTCACCCCCTCCTTATCTCCGCACCAGCGAGCAGTTGAGGAGCTGCGAGGAAGGTCCGGCGCAAGCTAGCGCCGGAGACGTTGCTCAGACGACCCCGCCGCGGGAACTGGAGCGCCCCCGCGACGCGAGCTGGGCGGGAATGGGGCGCGCAGTCTCCTGCCATCTTGCCACTCCCCATGTCGCCAGCCCTCCCGCTGGCCATCTTCGTGACGTAGCAGCCGCCGCAGAGGAAGGCACGGTGGCCTTGCCCGACCCCAGAAACAGGAAAGAGGAGGACGCCCGGCTACCCCTTTCTACTCCCCCCTGCTCCACTCGGCTTTCTCTGCTTCCTTGCCGCAGCGCAGAACCCCAGAGCTGCCGGGCGAACAACGTGGGTCGATTCCACCCCCCGGCCTTCTCGAGGGCCGAGCCCGCCCTTCAGGCTACTGTGCGGCTGACTTCCCAGGAAAAGTCCGGTCGTCAAGTGGCCAGCACACGCACACAAACCCAGTCCTCCTCCCTTCCTGACCTGCCGGGGACCGCGACTCCGTCGCTCTGGCGGGGAAGCAGCGAAGCTGTTGAGCCGCAGGTGGGCGGACTGCAGGTTGGGGGCAACCCACGCGACCTCCCGGAAGGACACCAGGTCGCCAGTGGGTTCTGAGGGGGGGTGTCTCCCTTGCAGCACCGCGCTTTCCCTCTCGGAGGGCCTGCCCGGAGGGGTCTCTCTGCATCCCGATTTTCCCCCTGGAATGGCCTGCCCAGGGGACCATTCTTGGCTCTCTGCTTCTTCGCTTTCCCCTGCCCACCCCCCCCTGTCGAGGGAGGCACGAAGTCGCATCCTGCTCCCCAGAAGTCGAGAGCAAGGAACCCAGGAACCCCTCTTCCCTTCCAGGGGCACCGGGAAGGCGTTCTTTCCTGCCCTCTCCCCGACATTCCCGGAGGAACCCCGCGCTCGCTCCCGGTGTCGAGGTGTACGCACGTTTTCTGCAGCGCAGGGCCCCGCGACGCGCGCGGGCGCGGAGGCATACGGGGGGAGCGGGGAGGGGAGGGGGGAATCCGGGTCAGTCACGGATCTCGCGTGCTCCTTTCGAGGCCCTGGAGCGAGGCGCGCACGCGCGGAGGAGCCCGGGCTCCCCCCCCCCATCAACGCGCGAAGCTTCCCTCGAGCGGGGGTGCGCATGCGCGCGCGCGCGCGCGCGCGCGCGAGGCGAGGGCGAAGGCAAAAAGCAGCAACAACGGGCGACAACAAAAAGACAACGTGGAGGAGACGCGCGCCGCTTCCCGCGCACTTCGCGTGAGAAGACCGAAACCGGCGGGAGCGCGGGGTGGCCGCTGTGGTGGCGGGGAGGAGGAGGAAGAGCAGGGAGGGGAGGAGAAGGGGAGGGGAGCAGACTTCGGGCCATCCCCGGAGATATACATCGCTCTCGTTGCGACATGCGTCGCCGCCGGTGACGCAACGCGACGCACGCGCGCGCTCACGCACCACGCTGGCGAAGACGAAACGGCCGGGAGAGGAGAGAAAAACGCGTCGAGCGGCGGGCCGGGACGTGCGTTGGGATCACACGGCTGGACGAGCGTCGTCAGGAAGAGGGGGCCGTGCCCGCAGCCCTCCGCGTCCTCCCCGCTCCCGTCCCTGCCGGAACCCACCCTCGCGCCCGCACCCCCGGCAGAAAAAGGAGAGAAGAGGGAGAGGGAGAGAGAGAAAGAGAGAGAGGGAACAACGAAAGAAGAAGGCGGAGGAGGAGGAAGGAAGAGAAAAAAAACGCTGGCCGCGGCGGCCTGCACGGCGGCGGCGGCGGCGGCGCGCGCTTCGTCACAGCCGAAGGCTTCGGGGTCACGCGGCGACTCGGGCGAGCTCCGCAGCCGCCGCCGCCAGTCTTGCATCCCTCCTCCCTCTCGCTCGTTCCATTTCTCTCCTCCTCGCGCGCGCTATGCCGTGTGTGTCTGCCAATGAGCGCCTGTGCGCGTGGGGAAGGTACCGGAGCACATGATTCGAAACGACAGCGAGGCCAGGTCAGATCTGGCTGGGCGTACGGAGCGGAGCGAGCGCGCGTTCCACGCTGCGGAAAAAGTGGCGCCAGCCATGAGTGCTCTCGGCTAAGATGCTGACTTCGCAACAGGTGAGTATGCGTTGGTCTCTTCGTTTGCCTTTTTCCCGCCTGCCTTTTTCCGTTTCTCCTTCTCTCTCTCTCTCTCTCTCACGCTCCCTCCCTCCCTCTTTGGCATCCCTCCGAATTATCGGTCTCTCTGTGCGCGCGTCTTCGCATGCGCCGGCCGTGGGCTCACTTTGCAGTGCATTCCTTTCGTAGGGCCGCCCTTCTCTTTTGCGTTGTTTTGTTTGCCGTTTTTTTTTTTCTTCTTCCTTTTCTTTCACCTCCCCCCCCCCTTTGCCCCCCGTCGCCCCTCCGTCTTGCCGAACGTTTCCGTTTACGAGTGCCGCGGGCCGGGCACGGTGCGCCCCGGTGCCTCCTCCCCACGCCTTCCTCCCCCCCCCCCATCACCCCCACGTCGCCTCCGCCGCGCGAATTCCGGTTCTTTCTCGTACGTGCACGTTGCATCTCCAGCAGAGGCCCCTCCCTCCCCCATTAAAGGGAAAAAGGAGAGACGAAAAAACACGTTCATGCAGTGTACGTGTTACGTCATGTGTAATGTTAAAGGAGGGAAAAAAAAGGGGGGAAGGGGAACGGGAAATCAGCAGTACGCGAGTAGGGACACACACACATACACACACACACACACACTCACGCTCAAAAAAAAAAGGGAAGCAAACCCGCTGCTGCTCGTGAGGTTCCCCTGGGGAGCAGGATACTTGGCTTCGGGATGCAGCGGGAATCACCTTTTTTTTTTCACAGACCACCGTGAGGATGGAAAAATTTCCCAGCCTTGTGACACGGACGTCGGGATGACACCATGTGACTCGCGCATTTGCGGAACCGCCGTGGGTTGCAAAAATGCCCGCATGCTCGTTATTACCATGACAACCGCGGCATCGTGCGAAAAAAAAAAAAAAAAAAAAGAGGGGCGAAGGGGGGAGGGGAGGAGAGGGATAAATACATACATACATACATACGTAAGTGAATAAATAAAAACCTGCACGCACGCACACACGTATGTAAACGTGACCGTGCACACGTTCGCCAGCTATGTTCCACGCTCGAAACTCACGAAGGGGGGGGGGAAGAGGGGGGGAGGGAGGAGAGAGAGAGAGAGAGGTAAAAGAGAGAGAGAGAAAAAAAAGAAGATTGCAAAACAACTGCGGTTTTTCCACGTTAGGATTTTTGCAGGAAATGGCGAGCGTCGAACAGGAGCGCTTTCCTCCCGGTCACCACCACAACCGCGTGCGCGTAACTGTGCGTGCGCGTGCGACCTCCCCCCCCCCCGTGGCAGCCTTTATTTCGGCGACGTGGTGGTGCGCGGACGGCTCCCGACCATCCGTTCCGGGGGGGGGGGGGGCTCCGGAAATGCCAAGTACTCGCGGGGTTCGCCTTGGAAAACGGCGTTCCCGCGCGCGATTCACGGGAAAGCACGTGCTGTCGCAAAAATTTATGAATTAACTATGTATCTCCGCCGACTGTATTGAAGGCGGCTAATCATATCAAGGAGGAAGGAGCGCGGGCCGTGGAACGATCGGTTTTTATCATTACGCCGGTGCAGTTTGTACGCGCACGTACATTTGGCGCCCGCAGCAGCAGCCGGCCGCCCGCTTTTGTTCCTCCGTTCTTCTTCTTCTTCATCTCCGTTCGATCCTCGCCCGCGTCTCTCTCTACGTGCCACATTCGCTGGCTGCTTGCCAACTGTTGTTAGGCGAGCGAGGCCTCCGCTCGCCGCCGCCGCATGTACGCTCCGAGCATTCGTATCGCTGGGAACGGAGAACCCTCCGGAAAAAGTGGCGTGTGCGCGCACAAGTCGCCTGGCATTCACGTTTTCCCATTTTCTTTTTTTTCTTCCTTTTTTTTTTTTTTTTTTTTTTTTTTCTTCTTCTTCTCCTTCCCCCCCTTCTTGTCCTTTTTATTCTTGCGGCTGCTGCTGCTGCTCGTGGTGGTGGGGGTTGTTGTTATTATTATTATTATTATTTTCTTTTCTTTCTCGCAGTGGTTTGCAAGTAGGCATTCCTCCTCCTTTTTTTTTTTTTCTTTTTTTCTTTTTTTAAGGGGGGGGGGGAATCCCTTGGGAGCCGACGCTGTTTGCTTGCCACGTACGTGTTTCGGGATTTTCTTTCTCGTTTCCGTTTTTTTTTTTTTTTTTTTTTCCCCCTTTTTTTTTCTCCTCCTGAATAGGAAAGCATCTGGCTCTCCTGCAGCTCCGAGCAGGGTTGCCATGCGCACTCGGAATACGCACACACATCTATGTACGTATATAAATAAATAAACACACCGCACACGTATATATATTCTGCGGGAACTCGTTTTCGTTTAGCCGAGCGTGCAGCTGCTGGAAGCCAAATCGCTGGCACCTGCGAGTCACAAAACTCCCCCTTCCCAACCTTCCAGCAGCATTTCTTTTTCCCCTTCGCGTTTATGGTTGACAGCGTTCTCTCGGCTTCGAGCCTGCCGTGCCTGCTGCGTTTTCCCGCGTTCGGATCGCGATGCGTGCACGCGTGCGTGCGTGCGTACGCGAGTACGCGGATCCGTTTGGTCGCTAAATCAAAGATAGAAAAAAAACACATACACACACACACACACACACACACACAAAGAACAAAGCAAAGATGAAAAATTTTGGTCGCGCGTGCTCCCTGGAAACGCTTTCCCCCTCCTCGTGGCACGCACGGATTCGCGTGTTTCCCAGTGTTGCAGCAGCCGCCGGCATTGTTATTGACATTTGACCCGGCTGTGCGGAAGATGCCGCCGAGGCGCGCGCTCTGCTGCTGCAACCGAGTCCCTGCCGTGTGCTCCTGCCGAGCCAGCTTCCCGTGTCCCAGGTGTGCCGGGTGCGCGACGCGAGCCGTGTTCCGGTGCACCGCGGCGGATGTGGTTGGTGCGCGGGGGGGGGGGGGCAGCAGCAACCACTTCTCGGCCGCCTTCCGCGTCCTGGAAGAAGTCCTTCCCGTCCATTTCCACCCCCGAAAAGCGGAACAAAACAAAAAACAAACAAACAAACAAAGAAGTGGATGCTCCCGCAGTTCGGAAGCACCGCTTCCCGGGTGGACTTTTCTTCGGAGCGTGCTGCGAAGGAAACCCCTTGGTTCCCAGGCAAGGTCTCCATGCGTATCTCGATATCTCCGAACCGCTTATTTTTAGAGTCGGTTCTGCCAGGGATTGATTTGTAAAGAGTCGACAGCAACGAATGCAGGGGGAGGGGGGGGGGGGGATAAATGATGTGTGTGTGTGTGTGTTTTTCCCATTTGCAAGCAAACGCATTGGTTTTAGGGGTGGGGATCGTCCTGCGCTCGGCTCTTGACGATGACAAGCGGCAGCAGACGGACGGTTCCGCTCTTCGTTGATTTCCGAGGACCGGCCGCCGTGGCGACCACCTCCTCCCGGTGGCCCGAGCCCAAGACGCGGCCTAGGAGCCTCCCGTGAGGAACGGGGAGGAGGGTGGGAAGGAGAGGGGGGTGGGGGGCAGAAGCAAGTGGGACACACGACCTGCTGCTGCTGCTGCCCGCCGTCCGAGACGTGCGACGGCCCGGGTCCGGGCCCGAGGCGCGCGCGTCAGCGGCGCCGAAGGCCGAACCGGAGGAAAAATGGCGCGTCGCTCCGGACGACGGCCTGCGTTTCGTCGGTGGCGTTTTGCAAAAAGTGTCGAAACCGACCAGAGCTCAAGAACCACTCGTTTTTTTCCCTCTTCCCTTTTTTTTTTTTTGGTGCTTCTCTTGGCGGAGGAGCAGGAGGAGAGGACCGCATGTGATCTGCGCATTAAGCGCACCCGCAGAGGAGGAATTCCGCGTGGTCCACGGCCCCTGCTTCCGTGGGATTTCCCTCTCCCTCCCCACACGGAGGCGGCTGCGGCTGCCGTGTTATTTCCGCGCGAGCCCGCAGCTCTCTGGAAAGCGCTGCTGCTGCTGCTGCTGCTGCGCGCGGACACCCGGATGGCGGCGGGCCGCGGACGGAGCGACCTTCCGGCTGGCTTCCTTTGTGTCCGCGCTCTTTGGGGGGGGTGGGGTTGGGGGGGAAGGAGGAGGAGGAGGACGGAAGCGAGGGCGGCGAATGCCGAGCGCACCCGCCGACCGAGCGCGGGAGCGCTAGCTCGCCAGATCTGCCGGTTTTTTCCCCCGGGAGCGCGCCGCGTATCCGGGGAAACGTGGCCCTCGGTGTAACCGGGGGCTGCTGCTGCTTTTTTGCGCGCCGCTGCTGGCGCCGGACGAGAGCCCGTCCGCCGCCGCTGCCTCGCGCGCGCTCTTCGCGGCACGGCGTTGGGCGCTGCGCCCAGAGTAAGTGGGTCACCGAGGTGGTCTCTGCGAAGGAAAAGAAAGGGGTGGCGCTGCGGCCAGCCGGAGGCGATCGGCAGCAGCACGGCCCGCGAGCGCACGAGAGAGAGAGAGAGAAAAAGAGAAAGAGGAATTCGTTCTTCTTGCGCGGAAGACCAAATCTCCTCGCTCCCGCCTTTCTCTCCTGTCGGTCGGTCGGTCGGTGACAGAGACTGTTCCATGCTCCCACCCCCACTCCGCTGCCACCCAGACTTGGGGGTTGGTCGTGCGACTGTTTCCGCCATTCTTTTTCTACCTTCCAGCCGTCCCTTCACCCTTTCTCTGGCACCTTTTTTCTTTCTTTCCTTTTTTTTTTTCCTTTTTTTCCGCGCCCGCCGTCGTCCTGGCAACCGCCTCCTTTTCCTCCCGCCCCGTTTTCTTTCTCTCCTCCCCCCCTTTTTTCCTTTTTCTTTTTTTCTTTTCCAGGTAGACATCATGGGCATCCAGCAGTACCCCGCGGCGGTCAAGAGGAAGCTCGGCAGCGGCAGCAGGTGGAGCTGGCAGGACGAGGGCCTGGGCAAGAAGATGGCGCCCGACGGTTCCTTGGAGGAAGCGTGCGAGGCAGACGGGCAGAGGAGCGCCGGCGTGGCCGCCGCCTGCGGAGGCTTCTTCGCGGCAGACCTTTCGAAAGCCACGTTCGACCCCCCGGCCCTGGACTACGCGCCGCCGCCGCCACAGCCGCCGCCGCCCGACTGGTTCGCGAAGGTCCCGCCCGTGGGCGGCGAAGAGCCCGCTGCTGTAGGCTGCTACTCCGCCAAGGCCCCCCCTCCCCACCCCCCTTGCCCCTGCCACCACAACCACCACCACCACCACAACCACCATCATCATCACCACCACCATCACCACCACCACCATCACAACGTTCCCACCCTCAAGTGCTGCGAGCCGCCGGACCCTGCGACCAATGCGGCTGCAGCAGCCCCTCTGCTGCCGGCGGTGGCGGCGACGACGACTCCCGCCGACGGCCGGACGATGACGACGACGACGACGGACGTGTGGGCGGGAGGACTGGTGGCGCCCCTGCGGAGGCTGACGGCTGCGGCGGCGCGCTGCTGCGCCAGCCAGCGGCGCTCCTACTCGCACCAGCGGATGCTCGTGCTGAACCTCTCCGTGCACAAGCTGAACCGCTTCCGGCAGGCGCCCGAGCCCAGCCTCCACCGCTCCGTGCTCATCTGCAACACCCTGAAGCTCATCGAGCGCGAGATGGAACGCGAGGGTTTCCGCTTCCGGCTGGCGCCCGCGGAGACCCCCGTCTCCCCCGGTGGGGGAGGGACGGGCGGGCCCGAACCTCCTCCTCCTCCTTCTCCTCTTCCCCCTGCCACGCCCTCCGCCGCGCCCGGCGTCGGCTGCTGCTGCTGCTGCTGCTGCTGCTGTTGTTGTTGTTGCTGCTGCTGCTGCTGCTGCTGCTGCTCCTCTTCTTTCTCCCCCTCCCCCTCCTCCTGCCCGGAACTTCCGCCGTGGCAGCACCCCCACCACTCTCACCACCACCCCTTCTACCACCACCATCATCACCACCACCACCACCATCACCACCACCACCCTTCGAGCTCTTCGTGCGCCCCGTCGTCGCTCAGACCGTCGCCGGACAGCGCCGTCGTCGCGGCAACCACCGCCGCCTCGACCACCACCGCCGCCCCCACGACCACGACCACCACCTCCAGCTCCTCCTGCCCTCCCTCCTTCCTGGACGCGGACGCGCCGCCCATCAACTGGTGCTCCGTCCTCAGCCTGGGCGGGGAGGTCGCCGCCGACGCGGCCGCCGACCTCGCTTCCGCCGACCCCCCCTCCATGGACGCGGTCCCTCCTCCTCCTGCGCTGAGGGAGGGGGCGGCCGACGAGGACACCTGGCGTCTGACCCCCCTGCAGCCCGTGCGCAGCGAGGACGTGTGCCACCTGTTCCCCGCGGGCTCCAGCCTTCTCAAGCCGCTGCCACAGGTGGACGAGTTCGACTGCCTCTTCCAGGTGCTCGTGGGCACGTGACCTCCGCCCCCTTTCCACCCCTCCCGCCCCGCCCCGGCCCGGTGCTGTTCCTCGGCCCTTTGTCTCTCTCTCTCTCTCTCTCTCTCTCGCCTGTACCTGATCAAAAGGACGGCTCATGGTCGACCTCTTCAATAAAAGGAAGCTTTAACCGAGGGCCGGGCCCTTCAGGGAGGCGGAGGGGGGGGACGGAGGGGCGGCCAGCTACCGGCCGACGACGACGACCCTCGAGCCATCCACGCGCTGCGGCGCCTTTCTCCTCTCAGAGCGCGGGGTGGTGCGCAGCGAAGCCCGGACGGAGGGTGGTGGACGAAAAGCGCCCCTCTCCCTTCCCCTTTCGGAAGCGGTGCCGGGGCTCATCATTTCGAGCCGGGAGGAGGCGCGCCCGCCTGCTGCACTGCTGCGTCTTGACGCCTGCGCGCGACGGCGCCTCCTCTTCCGCCCTTGCAGGCGGCTCCCCGCCATTTCTAGCGGCACCTGAGAGTTTCCCTCGCGCTTCGCTTCGCTGGAGAAACGGGGGGGGGGAGCAGTGCGCGTCGAGTTGAGCGGCGGCTTCCCGGATGGCAGGTAGGGTGGCTGCGATGTGCCCTCTCTCTACCGCCACCACCCTCGACCCCTTCGGGCTTCGTGGGCGCGCGCGTCCAGCGACCAGCTCCGGAGGGATGCCCTGGAGGGTTGCGTCGAGGTCGTGTCCCACGCAGGGTTTCTGCTTTCTCTTCCTCTGCTCTCTCTCTCTCTGCGAGGAAGCGGGAGCAGCGGTTCGAGCGGCGGCGCCAGAAAGGCGGCGCCGCCGCTCAGCTCTCTCGGCTGCCGAAGAGCAGGGGGGATCCGGGCCCGCGACCGCCTCTCCGGCGCGCGCACGAGCCCGGGGGGGAGAAGGGCTGCCATCCAGGCGCATCCTCGCTTCAGGGGAGCCATCTAGGAGTGCGCCCGTTCGTTACGAGGCTGCGAGACTCCGCCGCCACGCGGCTGTGCCGTCGCAAAAAAAAAAAAAAAAAAAAAAAAAAAAGGACATCGCGTACAAATTCGATTCGGTTTGATATCGCTCATTATGTATTATTAATACGTGTACCGTAACGTCCATGCGTGTTCATGAGACGGCGCGTCGTCGACTGCACGTGTATGACAACAGCTGATGCACAATCTGCGGTTGCGTCTCGAGGAAGGGAAAGGCGGCGGCGGCGATTCGGTGGACGCCGCAGCGTCCGTGCACCATCGGAAATGGAAACGGCGCGATCGGCTAAGAGTTCGGTTTTTCTCCCCGTTTCTTCCCCCCCCCCCGCATCCTCTGGACCAGTATAAGGCTTGAGCAGTGTGAAAACCAGGTTGCGCGTCGCCGCCTCGGTTGCCCGGCGGATTTCCTACTCCGTTGCTCGGTGACCGTCGGTTGCTGTTCCGCGGCGTTTCTTCCCTCCCCCCTCGGAGAGAGAGAGAAAGGGAGGGAGGAGGGGGGGAAGGAGAGAGAGAGAGAGAGAGAGAGAAGCGTACTCGAGCGATAGGTATGACGACACGGCGCGAATTCTTGCCAGCGGGAGACGCCGCTCGAGTGCGCAAGCGCGAGCTCGCGCTCCGCCCGCGATGGAAGCGCGTCGTTGTCAAAGCAGCGTGCGCGCTTATCCGCTTGGCGGGACCGGAGAGAGGCGTCGCGGGAGTCCCCGGCCTTCCCTCCCGCGAGCGCTCTTCTCCCCCCCCCCAGCAGCGGCTGCTTTCCCTGGCGTGGCGCCTCGTCGTCCCTCCCGTTCCCAGGGGAATCGAAGAGCGCCGGAGTAGGAGCTCCTGCTCTCCGCGCAGGCGCGCGGCGCCACATATCGCCCGCGCGCGCCCTCGGGGCGATGGCGGGAGAGCGTCAGTTTCCTTGTCGCTCCGCGAAATCAGGGCGACGCGCGCGCGCAGGAGCCCCAGGGCAAAGCAGAAATCTCGATTTCTCCTTTCCCACTTGGCACCTGCTGGCACGTCCGCAGGTGGTCTCCGCTGTTGGGCTTTCCGGCTCGCCAATCGTATTTCCCCCAACCGCAGCGGCTTGGCTTCGCGGCGCGGTCCGATGCTGCAGGCCGCTCTCGTGTGTACCAGAAAAGGGGTCATCGACCTCCTGGCGCTTTCCCCGGCGCGGAAAAGAGACGTTTCCGAATCGGGGAATGCGAAGAGGTCGGGTGGGAACGCTCGGCGGCGAGCGGCCAGCGTCGGAGGAAGGGGTGCAGCGGAAACAGCCGGGCAGCCTCCAGGGAAGTAGCCGGAGGCTAAGGTTCCACCGTGCCGTGGTACCGAAGGAGGTTGACGGTGGCCAAGAGCGTGGGCGCCACGACAAGGACTTTTGTCCCGGTTCTCTTGACGCTCCCTCTTGTCGCGCAACAACTCTTTGTCGTTGTCTCCTCCGGGGAGCGGAGTGGGTTTTTGCAGAGTGCTGCTGTTGGTCGTACGACCCTGTCCCGAACCCCCGTTCCTCTGCGGGGGTCAAGAACCCCAGTTTGGGCAGCTGACTGGAAGTTTCCTTGGTGTTTGTGCGTAGCCTTGGATGGAAGCTGCTGGAGATGGATCGATTTCGAGCTCGCTTTTGTTTTTGCTTTTGACAGCGGTGGCACTTTTTTTTTCTTCTTTTTTTTGCCCTCCGCTGCATCTCGCACGCACGCAGTCGAGGATACGGAGCTGCCGTCGGGGAGTTCTCGGGAGTGATTGACGGCCAAGTCGCCGGGCAGGGAAACTCCAGAAAGATTCCATCATCTGCCCTTCCGCGGTTCCTCTGCACCCACAGGCGGTCGGATTCGTGGGTCTTGGAAAGCCGCTGGAAGAAAAAGTTGGCTGATCATTAAAGGAGGAGGCAAGGGGTGCTCGGCTAGCACTCGAAACGAGGGATCCTGAAAATCTTCAGCTTCATAAGGGTCAAAGACAAATGTTTGGGATGACGCCGCACTCGCAAAGGGCGTTGCTTCTTTCAGCAGGATGCTTAAGCACGTTCGCCTCCGATGGAACGACTGGAATCGACTCCGAGCGAATCGACTTTTGCGTTCTTTGGTGCATCTGGCCATTCTTTGGCAGAAGTTGCAGACCCTCCGTGAAAAAAAAGGAATTATTTTCATCATTCTCCTTGTACTCCCGGGGTCTCATTACAAAGACAAATGTAATTCGACCAAGTGACGCGTAGCCTCAGCCGAGGGCCTCCCGGGCTGCAGCCCCAAGTCGAGGCGCTGCTGCTCAAATGCGGTGAGCCGACACCCAGCAGGGACCTCCGGAGCGTTGCGTAACCACCCCCAGGCTGGTGCCAAGCAGTGCCTAATAGCAGGCAAGCTGGAAGACTTGTTTCTGGTATCAGGACACTTCAAAGAGGAAGGCACTATTCCCATCGCGGGGCGACTAATAAGGAGGGTTGGGGCTCGCGACCGCATTCACACTTGTAAAATTGGCATCACGCTTGCTCTTGTGGGTGCATTTACAACTTGCTAGCCATTCGCACGCCAGTTCACGCCTCAGACAGTGAAAGCTCGTCCTTTTTAAGCCCATTATGCCAATGTAATTTGCCTGCTTCATTTGTAATCCGTCATCATCCGGGTGTAGTCACAAGAGGTGACCCCCAAACACGGGCTGTGTGCTAAGGGGACTCCCATGGGGTCCAAAAATCGTGGATGCCAACGATTGCACTTCGTTTTCCCATTGAGTTTACAATCCGAAAATAATTAGTTGAGGGCGAACCTATGAAAGAATGATTACCGAACATTATCGCATGGGTGAACGAAGGTCGCCAAATGACATACTCACGCGGCTAATTGCATCCTTTGCCATCAGTAGAATTCAAACCGAAACCGCAATCTGCAATGTGCTACAGCACAAAAAATTAGGGGTAGAAACGAAACAGGATTGTGGCACCTTCGTTTCCGATTAAAGGAAGCCAAACTCTTCATTCTGAAAGCTCTGTTCAAATTGTTTTGCGTGGATTCAATAATAATAAGAATAAAAACGGCCTTAATTGCAGAACCTTTACTTTGTTGGGATAAACGGCGTAAAGAACATCCCACATTTTGCAGACGTGTAGAGACCTACAGGAATCAGCTCATACACCAAACAGCAACTGAATGATTGCCATGAAGTCAAATTTACTGGTCACATATGGGTACATTTAACTGGTTCACGTGTAACAACTTGTGGAAAGGGTGTTTTCTCAGGGTCTGAACTGAACATGTGTAACATGTTCACTATTTTTTTTCCTGTCCCATTCACAGCAACTGGTAATCAGCTCCCTGTCTCACAAGTGGGAGGCATTTCTTGGGGGTCTCCATAATTTGTTGGAACTGCAGATTCATTCTCCAGGTCTACCAAACCCTGACTGTCTTCGTGATAAGATGCTTCATCGTAGTTATTTGGCTGCTCCTCCCAATGGATTTTCAGCTGCTGGATGGACCGTAGTAAGTGCTCCTCATAGTGATGGGTGTGCTGGTCCTGCAGAAGCTGTAAAGACGTTTTTAAGGGAATTTCTTCAGTATGACTTGAAGCTTTGTTTGATTTCTTCGAACTGCCTGCCAATTGCCTGGCATACAAAATACTGTCAACTTTATCCACTATCTTCTGCCTGCCACTGCTGCTTGGATGTCAGTAATAAAAGAATAAAAGTTGCCCTATTACCTGTTATGAAGAGGGAGTTCCTTTTCTGCTAAAATCCTGTAAATATCATTATCATTCTCAGGAGTCACACAATCCAGAGCTCCCTGCCACTCCATATTCTGCACAGCTTCTTGACTAGATGTGGTAAGGTCGAATTCCGATAAGTGGGAAGTAACATGTTTCAAGTTCTTCTTAGATATTATCTCTAGCAACCTGTTTCTGAAATCTTCCACATGCTTGCCTTTGTCTGGCAAGGAATGCAACAGATTCCTGAGAACACACACTTCCAATTGGTTTTAGACGTTGCAATAATTACTTGTTTTGGAAAATTTTTTCTTGCCGGCTCAAGATTTCATGGAGTTCCACAAGACTTTTGTTTTCTAGATTGGCAAGATATCCTTGTTTTTCCTGAGATGGTGTGACAGCATGACCAGGAATCCTTGAATATATACACTTCTGTATATATGATAAGTTGTAAGCATTACTGCTATCTGTTTTGCTTTCAGCCATGTGATCTGTTTTTCTAGTCTAACATGCTTGTCTGCTACTTGACCCATTTAATGATGTTGTCTCTGATCTGAGTCTTACTGGCTAGGTAGTCAAGCAAATACATATAAAGAGCTGCACTTCTGAATCTTACAAGGAAAAAAATTGCTCATTATAGATGGCCCACTTATACAGTCAGTTACAAGGAATTGCTCTCTCACTCTTTATAGTTCATAAACTGCTCACAATACAACTTGTATTGACCTATGGTTCCTAAAGTCAGTCATATAACAGACTTATGCACATACAGATGCAAGCTTTTTCATACACAAAAGTATGAAAGGAAAATCTTTGATAAGGACAGATAGCAGACCTGAGGCGTGTTTCATTGATTGCTATCCACAATTTAAAGTAAACCGGGTGAGTTAAGTCAAAATACACGCTGCGCCTTAAAATTCCAAATTTTGGTCACTGTAGCCTGGGGAAAAGGAGGGATGAAAGAAATGTGGGAAAACGTTTTACGAATGAATAGCCACAGAATTGGAAAAACGAAGAATCCTACTGCTGGATCTCTTTTTCTAGAAACCCACCAATGCACACTCTTTTATCACAGCACTCTGGGCTGTTTGCTTTTTTTTTTGCTTATGAAACTGATTCCAACGTTCATTTTATCCAATTTTTTTCCCAAATGCACACCAAAATTATTGTGATGCCTTGAAAATGCATTAGGGAACTTGTGAAATAAATAAATATCGGCCAACGCAAAAACAAATTCAGTTTGTCTGCCAATTCCTGTACCGTTTATTGAGGGTGAAATGCTGTTTCTGAAAAGCAAACAATGCACCAACATACAAAGAATGTATGTGTGAGTGTGTGTTTTATGAGGATTACGTTTCGATGTTTAGGCACTGCACATTCAGATCTCAATGATTTTCATTGATTCGACCCTAAATTTTACAATGCATTTTACAATAAGACTGGAGCTTACAGTTTCATGGCACAAAAATACATAATCGAATATCCTTCCGAGAGAGAGAGGGGGGGGGGGAACTGCCATTTTTCGAGAAATATCATTTACTCAGTGAAATCCCTGAAATACAGCAAACCATCTCAAACAGGTAAAATTGAATTTTGCGTTGTGAACACCACAATGTTTGGTGTGCTTCAAATTTCGCGGAACTTCGACGGGATCTCACTCACATGACTACCTACGCCTCAAAAACAAAAAAACAAAAAAAACACACAGACACACTTTTTTCGTGAAAACACATTTACACACCGAGGAATGCATCGAATTCAATGAATTCTACGCGTGCAGCAGCGTGTGCTTGCCGGGGGGGGAGGGGGGGGGGAACCACCACCACCATCACGAAATCATTCCACAGTTTTTTCTATTTTTCTTTTTACACGAGCAAAGTAAAACCATGACCAACAGCGTACATCGCAGGTTCAGATCATTCGGGGCAGAAGAAGAGGGTCCGAGCAGCATCGACCCCCCCCTTTTCTCGTCCCCCCCCCTCCCCTCCGCAACAAGCACACCGCACCTCCTCCCAGTCGCTCCGTGGCCGATGCAACAAAGCCCGGATTGTAGGAAGCTGGGAATTTATAGGGCAGCTCTTTCCGTTGATTGGATGAGAATTACAATATCGTAAACAATACTTCACGTTTTTTTTTTTTTTTTTTTTTTTTTTTTTTTTTTTTTTTTTTTTTTTGCAAATGTCCGCCCCTCAGCATGTCGGCCAGGCAGTGCATCATTTCGTGAATGTACATTGGGTAAGCCACGCCTCATCCGAATGAACGAATAACACTAATAACTTAACCTGCGAATGAACTCTGTCACTTAGGTCAAGGTATCGTACTGCATCTTGATATAATTTCTTTTGGAAATTGAATTTGAATCGTTGCTTTCAGTTGAACTTGGTACGTGGGGGAGCGGGGGGGGATGCAGGAAAAAAAAAGAGAGAGAGAGAGAGAGAGAGAGAGGGAAGAGAGAGAGAGAAAAAAAAATTGACGTCATGCAGTTAAGGTAACAATTTACTACTTGGGCTGTGCATCCGAATACAGATATTGAGGGTATATTTCGAACTAGCATTTTTCCCATGTAATACTAGAGTTAAAATTTCATGTTTGCCGTGAGCCCGAATCCAGTGAGTTGGGAAGGTGTTTACTGGCAAGAAATCCAATCACACGTTGGAAATTTTAGAACATTTTTCGAACGTACAAGTGCAGCCCAAATCTGAAAAACATCGTGGAAACTGTGTTGCTTTTCATCACAAAAATGCTGCTGTCTTAACTTCTAAGGTTGTCCTACATGAAGCTAATTGCATTAGAAGTTTGTGAGCAAACATAAAGCTAATTTGCCTTGTGCATATCCTACAGTATGTGTCAATTTAATATTCACACATACTGTTAGAAATTCTAGGCAGTATAATCATTTAGAAATGCTGGTTTTGATTATATATATGTGTTTGTTTTTCTTGGTAGCATTGTGTGTTTACTTGAATGTTGGAATGTGTGACAGCTTATTGAACTGTGTGTTTTATGGTAAAAAAATTGTCTTCATGTACTCCCATGTTCATTACATAATTTCAGCTCCAAAATTTTAGGAAACACCTAAAAATTTCTGTGATCAGTTTAACCAAATATTCCTGTGTTAAAGCAGATGTGGACCATTTTACACATTGCATATTCATATAAGAACATGAAATTCGAATTTACCAGTATCATAATTTTATGAGGTGAAATTTCACTGTAATGAAAAATTCTTTTATTGTAAGCCTATGTCAACTGCAAAACTTTGCATATCAGGAAAATTTTAAAACATGAATCAAAATGGCAGACATCAGCTCATATCAATGTTCCCTGTTGTCATTACGGTATGCTCCTGAAATATATATCATGTGAACAGAATATGGATAGTTCAATTCTAGTTCCTCAAGATTTACAAGATTATTTTTGGATATTATCCCATGGTGCTTTAGGCAAGCAAATGATTAAACGTAAGTAAATTTGTAAGAAAATTTTGCTTCAATCATTTGTTCCATGCATTGCATAAATTTTTGAAAATAAGTGTTCGTTTTTAAAATTCAGAAATCCTTTCATTAATTTTAATGCTAGCATGTAATGCATGTGGTAATATATAATGCAGTGAGCATTTATTGGTTTATATCACACTTTTTTTTCAACATTCTGAACCCAAATGGAGAATATATATATATAGTACTGTTAAATTGGTATTGTTTTCCAATTTTTCTATTAGCATTTTTCCAAGAAATTATGACTTTATGAACAAATTTTCATTTTTCCTTCTGTTCAAGTTGTAATTATTTTTCAAATGTAACAATTATTTAGGAGTATATTTATTATGATCAAAGAGTTTTGTCTTTTCTGTTTTGTCAATCATTGAATACCTTGATCTCATAAAGGAGAATGTATGAGAACCTCTAATCACTGATGAAAAGGTAATTTGATCGATTTCTGTATTTTTCATCATAAATTTCCAGATATTCACAATGAGAGTTTGAAATCCAGCCTTGAAATTTGCAGTTTTCATCAACATTTCCATCAACTTGCGCCATTTCAATTTGTTAGGTTTTTAGGTTTATTTTCATTCCATTTACACTTTTCTAAATTTCATGGGAGTTGTTTTGGTTAGTTTTAATCTATGTATGTGAACAGGATTACATGTCTGTCAAAGAATGCTAAAAATCTAAATTCATTTGTGAAAAGTAAAAGTCTCTACATTTGTATTAGAATGTTTTACAAAATTTTTGAACCCATCAAAAAAGAAGTGAATAACCTTTGTAATCAAGTTGTTTATTTTGAATCAGTGACCACAAAGGATGTAACTTTGTTTTATTTTCACGAAGAAATCGAAAACTTTGAAAAGGAGTATACTTAGTCACATATGAATCATTCTTATCATAAGCTGATTACTTATTTTACTTTTTGATTGGAACTAGAAAAAATTGAGGGGAATGTTATTTTATTGCTATCTCATGACTTACATGATGCACTTGATGTTGTATACTTTGTTTTATCATTTTGCCCTGCCCTGCTTGAATCCATTTCATTACATGACTATAGGATTGAAAAGCAACTATGTACATGGAACCTCTAAGGTGTCACATTATTCATCCATGGATGTTTGAATTTGTAAGTTAACAACAGATTATGTTAGGATAAAAGAAGTGGAACACTGGAAAACAAAAGAAATGCCAACTAATCTGCATTGCAGAATGTTAAAGTGTTTGGCAAAATAATCAAACATGTTTTTGATAGTTTCTGTGTTTAAAAGATAGTCCAAATTGTCAAGACAGGTGTGTAGGTAGGGTGGGAAAGATTATTAATCCCACTCTGTCTTTGAATAATGCTAAATTCAAGCAGAAGCTAAGGTGCTGATAGGTGCAGATCCCTTCTGCTGTATTGCACTAGATTTTTTTTTTTTTTCATCTTCAAGGATTAGTTCCTTTCTGTGCAGTTTTGATCAGAATCATGCCAGATTATTCAGTTGTGATGATTTATATTTAAATAATACTTCATAGTCACATAATTACATTTAGATGATCATTTAGATGATTTAAAATGCAAAAACAAAGCTGTCTTCATATGTTGAAAGGATAGTTTTCAATTTGGTGGATAATTTTTTTTTTTTTTAAGTAGGCAATCATATTTAGGTAGCTATGTCTTGTCCAGTACATAGGGTTTAGTTAGAAGTTGCTACTTTAAGTTACATCATTTGATGTAAAAGTTTTTGGTTGCAGCGGTGCAGCTATGTCAGCCAGTAACTGCTATATTCTTATTTTCATGATATTAAGTTTATCACATCCTCAAGTGAATAGGTACATAATTGGCTATATGTTTAGATAAACATTTGAATGCCTGCGTTGCACAGCTATTTCAAAAAGTGGTTCAGTTGTTTCCTGATAGTAGTGTCTTATTGCCTTATTTGATTCACTTTGGAAGTAAAAGAAGAAACTACAGAAACTGTGCTTGTGTGAGTCAAATTTACAAATATTCATGAATCTCTTGTCATAACCTTATTTCCATGGGCATATTGTATGAACTAAGGTTACATTAAATTATTAAGAATATTGCTGTGAAGTGCCCAAATTGCTTTGTGTAACATGTTGGGCTGGCTCTTTCAGTTTCCTTGGGAAATCAGGTTAAGCATCATTCAAAACATGAAAGCACAATTGTCAGTGAAGTCTTTCACCCTTCAGAAATTCTGGTGTTTTGATTATGGTTATTGCACTTAATTGAGTTACCATAGTATATAGTGTTTGTAGAACAAATGCTTTCATGCAGTTATTTTTCCCTTGTGGACTTTTATTGTTCTAGACTTCCATTGCTGAAAGTATTTAGAGCAGATTGATTTTTCAGAGCAGAGCAGTTATTGAATGAAAAAATTCTAAAAGTGTGCAATTAATACACATTATAAATTCCACATTAATCAACTAGTGCTTATAGAAGTGTGCATTTTTAAGTTTTAACCATGCATAAGTAATGTTGCATTACTTCAGTTTATGAAGTTTGTGAAAGTGAAATTTAAAATTTCCATTTTTTTATATTTCAAGATATTCTGTGAAAGTTTATCTTTTTGTTTCCGAAGTTGTGTAATTATATGAAATACTACTCTTTATTATTAGCTTTTAAATGCTTATTAAGAACAAAAGATGAATTTCATTCATATCGAATATAGAAGAGTAACATTGGAGCATAAAGAGTGAAGAAAAGTCAACTCTTCACAAACCTGTTGTTGTAATTATTTTTTGAGATTCGCAACTTGCAGTCTGTAGTAGCATAGTGGATACTGAAAGTATGTTTTCAAGCATGAAGATTTTGCACCTGTTCATCAACTTTTAATGTATTTATGTACTTGCATGTGATTAAGTAGATTTATTCTGAAATCTATCCAGAAGGCAATTTTCATTTGTTTTTATATTGTGTTAACTGTTCATACTGTAATGTTCACATGGTGCTCAAAGTTTATCCCATTCAACTTGGTTTTAGCATCTGGTTTTGAGTTTTGGATGCATATGGAATAAGATGATTGGACCCATCAGTCTGAAAGTGTCGCAAATGCATTTCTTGTTTTTGTTAATTTCCAGTGCAGACTAAAAGTCACATTTGCCTTTCTCTTTATCATGCTTACATGCAAAAGTTCTTACGCATCATCATATTTTTGAAACCATCTAGGTTTTCAAAGTGTAGAATTCACATGTGAGAATTAAGGTACAACATTTTTCCTAAATTTCGATACCGTAATTTTATTATAGGTAACTTTAAAAGCATGGAAGCAGAAGAGAAATAAAATGGAAAGGAATGAGATTAGTTAGAAATGTTAATCAAGCATTAAGGTCTAAGAAGCAGTAACTGATATTTTTCATTAGGAAAGCTTTTTGGTATAATAATTCATTGTTCCCAGCTCATTTCATTTGTCAGCCTACATGAAATGAAGAAGTTAACCACTGGCAGAATTAAGGGCAGGAAAGCGTGGCTTTTGACAGGAAAAAGAAACTTTATGTAGAAAAAATTGAAGTATTGTTAAGTGATTTTGCATACAATTCCTAACCATATGCTTTTATCCACATTTCAATCTGGAAATTTTCTTTCTGACAAATAAAGACTTCAGTCCTTAATCAGACAAAATGTATCCAACTTAAAACAAATTATCTAATTTGTTTTAAGTTTACTTTTAATTTTGTATTCTCTTCTAAGTGAATTTCCCTATATTTTTGGTTTCATGAAAAAAATGTATTTTTGAGTTTTTTGCTTTTTATGACGTTGAAAGCAGTGCTAAAAAAAAGTCTATGCTATTATTTGTTTATTAATGTAAATCTCATCAAATAAGCCGTGTCTGTGCTTTTGTTTGATGTTGCTGTTAATTGTATGTGTTATTGAATGAATTTCTTTTATAAAGACATGAGTAACATGAATTCTGCTATAAGAGAAGCCATTATAGTTTAGTACATGCTTAAAAATTACATGGTAGTCATTATTTTCATTAAAATGTAAATGATTTCTGATTAGGAGTGTAAGAATGTCTTGGAGTGAGATTCATGCAAACATTCAGAGATAATCCTTCAAGGAAGTTCTCATTTCAAAGAAAATTTTAAAAGTTGTTAATCATATAAAGCTTTTTTGACTTAATCAGTAAAGTTGAGCATGTTTTTTAGAACAAAGAAGTCAGTGAAAGTACTCTGGTACAGGAAGAACTTTAATATAATCTTATGATATTGCAAAGCATATATGTGTGTCTATTTCCCCAAATTGTGAAATCTGTGAACTAAAAATATCCATGTGTTATGAAGTACTGTTTTGGAAAGAATCTAAATGCATGGTCAAAGAATTTTTGAGGTTTTCATTTTGATGACTAGGGATTTAGAAAAAGGTTCATTACACAAGACTTCCTTATCTTTGAAATTTATGAAATACAAATACTTCAAAAAGTACTTAAGCAGAGCAGTTAAATAGAAATTTGTGCTTACAATACAAACAACAAAAGAATATGAGACAGCATAGTTAGAAAATAAAGTTGAAATTTATATTCCATTCATTCAAACGTTATTCATTTTGATGAGCACAGTTTTATGTGCGGATGTGTTTTAAAAGTTTTAGAACAGTAAGTTTTAACTAAAATTATTGTGTGTGTGTGTGTTTTTTTCTTCTAGTTTCTGTCAGTTTGGATATTTGTAATGATTACATTCATAACATGCAACTATTGTGAATGTTTTGCCTTTAATTGTTTCCCTTTAAATAATTTTTCATTATTTTTAATTTTAAGTGTGCCTGATTTATTGTTTGAAAAATGTTGTGTGATCACTAAGGTAATTTATGTGTAGTGTGATCTGAATTTAAAATATTCTTTTTGTATTACAGTGTTTTATGTCAAATGATCAGGATGAAGCATATTTTTATTCATTATCATCATTCTTCCCTAATTGTTTTTGTGGTTTACACATTTTAATTATCTCTTCTTTCCTCTCAATATGTACCATTTTCAAAACGGAAAATTTTTTAAAGGGAATCCAGATGCTGTTTTCAAGCCAGATTAAACAGGATGAGAACAAAGATAAAAGAAACAGTCAGCGTGAATATTTTCCTCTGATTGTAATTCAGTGCTGCGTTGTTTTAACGTAAAGAATTTCTAGGAAAAAGCTTCACTCTAGTTCCTATGTGCTTTTTTATCAAATTTCCGAGACGTTTTTACGTTTCATAAGAGTTTTTTTGAAGTCATTCATCATACTGGCTCTTAAGGAAAACTGCATACTTATTGCTCTGAAACTTTGAAAACAACCAGAGTTGTGTGTATTCTCAAAAGGTTTTTAATCTCTAGGTAATATTTCTCAGGAATGTTTGAAGTGATACATCAAATTCAATTTCTAAATTTATCATATTTTTATCTCAAAAATCTATTCAGTGTATGTCTACACAACACTGATTAGCTTTTCAGCTCCAGAAACTTATTTTATTTTATCCAGCTTACTTTGCATTGTAGATGAAAGTCAGAAAGGAAACTCTACCATGCAAAAAGTATGAGACATTAGCTTTTCCTGTCTCCTATCCAAATCATAAAATTCACTGATTAAATCTGCATGCAAAAATAGAGGAATCGAAATTTCACTCCTCTATTTAAAAAATTCGAGTCCCTTGACTTTTTCATAATTTATCACATCATACTTTTGGTTTAATCACAGCAGTCATGCCATTTGTAATTCAAATATAAAGTACTACCCCATTCCAGTGAAATGGCATTGAAACACAGGGTGCTTTTTTCACCAAGTAAACTTTTACAAGTGCATTTTGGAAGTTCATCTTCCAGGAGCCCTTTTTGTATGAATGTATACTGTTAGGATTTTGGCATTATCATGCTCTGTTGTGACTGTGTAGCTGTTCATGTTAATATCATTTTTGTGTTTGTATTCAATGTACATGTGTTTAGATGTGTTCAGCGTTATTATGTTCAGCAAATTTACAAAGTAAAGTTTGGCTTTTAGTGACAAAAGTAGACAACCAAACTGTATTTTGTAACCACGAAAAAATTCAAATTTTAAAGAAATGCATCTGCTCCTTTACATTTTTGCAGAAACTCAAAAGATATATAGCATTGTTAGAATGGAGGACAATGCTAGAAGTAGCATGTAAATTTCATGAGTAAAGTTCAAAAGATCATTCAAATAGCTAGCTAGCAATCCAAGATGAAACAATTCATGCCATTCTGGATAACAAAATATTGAAATGAAGGTTTGCTATGTGCAGATGAATATAAAAATCTGTGTGAAATATTCAATGAAGGAAAAAAGAGAGAGAGAGAAAATTTAGAATGAATTTCAAAGATTAAGAGAGAATTCTGTTAACAGAGTGTGTTTGATAAAAATCTTGATTGCTAACACAAATGAATCTTTTGTTTTAATGCTTGATGTTTCTACTTAATATTCACAGTTGCTTGCTATTTTGGATGTATCTCATAAGTAGAATTAAAATGGAATCAATTTGGACCCAATGTCAAGTTTTCAGATGTGTTGTCTTTGTAGGAATCCATGAGAGTTCAAAATTCCGTGCAAGTAAAATAACGAATTCGTAATAAGCAAGTGATTTCTTTTCAGGAAAATAAAAAAAAAAAAAAATGCAAAAGATAGAATCTCAAGGACCAGTCAATGGGGAATGTATTATGAGGTGATCAAAAAGCAATGTAGTTTTATCTATTAAGAATAATTTCAGTTTGCAATTGTTTCAGGTTCCATCAACTTTATTAATGTTGATTCATTGCCATTTTTACTTTAGTTGTTTTATTTGAACTTTATATTGTTTGTTGAAAAATCTAGAAGTTTTTTTGTCTCCAAAATAGTTGAAATTTGATGTGATCGTGTTCCTCTTAATATCGATCATAATTTGCTAAAAAATTGAAGGCTCAGGTTTAAAGGATTGCAGAATCATCAATACAAGTTGAACAGTGGAAAATGCACATACTTAGATTGAGTGAATGTAGTCTCCCAGCCATCAAAGTTTGTGTGTCTAACCTTTATTGTTTTTGTCTATCATGCTGCTGTCCTGTAATCCAAAAAGCATGTGTGTCGATGTGGACCCAAGAAATTTATACTTTTTTTTACATTGTTTTTGTAAGGAATACTACATTCTTGGAATTGGAATAAGTGCATTTTTTCATACAAGAAGCTCAAAGGTCAAGTACTTCACATTTAGGACCACAAGTTGAATCTTACTTTATGTGTCAATTTTGAATGCTTACATATCAGAAAATGTTTATGCAAATTTATGTTTGTTTGGTTAGTTGTAATGCTAAACTGCATTACAATTGGCATAATGAATCTTCAGTCCAGTGAGGTGATGAATGGCCTTTAGCAGCTTTGAAAATTGTGCACTGCAGTAATTGTTCAGTTTTGTAGACTTTTGATTGATGTTGATTCATAAATATGTTATGCGGCTGTCTTTTATTGTTCCTTGTGTTGCAGGTGATATGAAGTCACGAAGTTGCATTGATACAGCTTTGAAGGAGAAATATACTGGACGAGACACAGTCATTTCCTACAATTTTGACCTCCATCCCATGAAAAATAGTAGACAGCAGCACAGTTCTATGAATCGTCCTCTAGTCAAAATGTCAATTAATCTGATCAAAACTTACAAGCATATTAATGAAGTAGGTTATATTTTCTATGTATTTATATTTTGTGTCAGATTTACTATGCCAAGAAGAAGCGGAAGGTGCATCAGGCCCAAAGTGAAGATAGTTCCCACAAGAAGGAGCGCAAAGTCTATAATAATGGAGTGGATGACGAGAACCACGATTACATCATCAAAGCAGGAGAAAAGTTCCTAGATCGTTATGAAATAGAAGGACTAATCGGAAAGGGTTCTTTTGGCCAGGTGGTCAAGGCATATGATCTGGAAGACAAGACATACGTTGCTATCAAGATAATTAAGAACAAGAAACCATTTCTAAGCCAGGCACAAATTGAAGTTAAACTGCTTGAAATCATGAACAAGGCAGATTCTGAAAACAAGTACTATATTGGTGAGTGGGAAAGATTATTGGGGAGTGGGAGTTGACAAGTGTGTGTTCAGTGCGTTTAAGGAGACATTTCATGTGGAAAAGTCATCTTTGCCTTGTATTCGAATTGCTGTCTTATAATTTGTATGATTTGCTTCGCAACACCAGCTTTCGTGGTGTGTCACTCAACCTAACCCGCAAGTTTGCGCAGCAGCTATGCACAGCTTTGCTGTTCCTGTCAACTCCTGAGCTGGGTATCATTCATTGTGACCTGAAGCCAGAAAATATCCTGCTCTGCAATCCCAAGCGATCGGCCATCAAAATAGTTGACTTTGGGAGCTCATGTCAATTGGGACAGCGCATCTATCAGTACATTCAATCTCGTTTTTATCGCTCCCCGGAAGTGCTGTTGGGTCTGCCCTACGATTTGGCCATTGATATGTGGAGTCTAGGTTGTATTCTAGTAGAGATGCACACAGGAGAGCCTTTGTTCAGTGGTGCCAACGAATTTGATCAAATGAACAAAGTGGTTGAAGTGTTGGGAATGCCTCCCCAAGAGCTGCTGGATGCTGCCACGAAAGCCCACAAATATTTCGATCAGCTTCCGGACGGCAGCTACATTTTGAAGGAATCCAAAGACGGGAAAAAGTATAAGCCCGCCAGTTCTCGTCGGTTGCACGACATAATAGGGGTGGAAACGGGGGGCCCTGGAGGACGGCGTTTGGGAGAGCCTGGTCACACTGTGGCTGATTATCTCAAATTCAAGGACCTAATTTTACGCATGTTGGACTATGATCGCAAGACACGCATCACTCCCTACTATGCCATGCAGCACAATTTTTTCAAAAGGACTGCAGACGAAGGGACTAACACAGTGACAAACAGCATGGCAGCAGCACCTACGTCTTTGGTCGAAGACCATTTCCTGTCTTCGGCGGGAATCTGTTCTGATCCTGAACGCCATCATCATTTGGTTAACAGAAGCAACATCGCAACCCTTCAAACACTGCTGAACTCTCAGGGCAATAACATAGCGATGGAGTGTGAGAGTCCCCGAGGTGCCCTCTGCCAAGCTGCTTATTTAGGTTCACAGTTCTCTTCAAATATTGTGCATTCAGCCTTCCCTCAACTGCATGCTTCTCCCTTACATCTTCAGCCACACTCAGTACCGTACTCTAAAAGAACAGTGAGTTATCTGTCCCCATCCCAGTCCGTGGACATGAAAACTAATGCAAATTTGCGATACATGCACTCTGGTAAGCAGTCTGCCCTGACGCCCCTGGATGGTCTTCCTATCATGACAGTGAAACAAGCAAATTATCCCTTTTTCGGAGGATCTTCTGCGCCTAATGCTGTTGGCCAAGATAACCAAAGCCATCCAGTACGAGGAGTTTGTCTCCAGCAGAGCTTTGTGACCAGCCATTAATGTAGGCTCGCTTTAGGACACCCATATGTGATGAATTTTTATTTAGATTTTTTCCAATTTTGCAGTGAAATTTTGACCTTCTACTAGCGTTTATCAATTTGACTGGACTCAGTATCCACATTGCCCATTTATCAACCACTTATGTCCAAGACTTGCATATGAGTACTGCATCTTAATATGCTTTGTCATGTTTAAAATAGAAAATCAATTTTATAAATGTAATCTATTTAAAAAAAAAAAATGTACCATTTGTTGATGTTTTCTACAAAGAATCGTTATTTTCGGGTGCCATACTTTAAGAGTATCATATTAAATTGAAAAGTTTCTTCCTCATGAGTGTTGAGCTGCAAGAAATCTTCTCAGCTTTGCATTTCAAATCACTCTGTGAACAATATTATGTTTCGATTAGCATGCATGATTCAGGATTCTTGCCTGCAATCCATTTTTTGTGTGTCAAGTACTCCAATAAGAAATATATTTACGCATAAGTGGAAACGAAATGGTTCCTTTTTGAGTATTTCTCGTGTGTGCGTTTCGCACCCCGCGACCGAGGCATCTCCGTGCACGCGGATCCCTGCGAGTGTTTGCAGTTGGCGCCGCGGGGAACACGGAAGTGCAGCTGCTGAGCACACGGAGCTGCCGGAGTTACGTGTCGCTGGAATTTTTCTTTTTTTCCTACCTTTGGGGGGGGAGGGGGGCATTCACGTGTAGTTGAAAGAGAGAGAGAGAGAGGGGGGGGGGCGGTTTGCGGATGGCACGGTAAGCAAAACGGGAGGAAGGCGCCTTTTTGATGGGTGCGCCCCGGTGGTCTCGCAAAGACGCTTTCTGCTTGGGCGCGACATCGCCGCCCCCCACCCTTCCCTCCTCGCCCCGCACCGCGGACGCCAAAGGCGCCGAACGGAAAACGTCCTGAGGAAAAGAGGGGTCTTCCCGGGCTCTTCCTTCCGAGGTCGCGTCGCTCTTCCGCCGCGCGGCTTTCGCTGCACGCGTCCGGCAAGACACGGTGAAGTGGGCTTGGGACCAAAAAGGCGGACGGGAGCCCCACGGGTCCCGTGGCAGCATCATGCGGTGAGGATGTGCGCAACACCACGAATTTCGGTATACGTCCGGTTGACTCTTCGAGGATTGCTTCATGTTGTGGTTTCATGGGTGACGACCGAAGGGAGTGAAAGGAACCCATGCGGCGATGCAAATTCTTTCCTGTTTTGTGCGCGTCCTGCGATGCTTTCCGGCAAAAAGTGCGGTCCTCAAGATGTTGGAGGCATCGGTTTCAAGAAGAACCCGTTTTTGGAAAAGGCGTCTCTTCTGCAGAAGTCCGATGTCCACCGGATCGTTGCGCGATGCGCTTTGCGTTCCCCCCGACGCCGCCCTCGTTTTGTGCCCTGCGGCGGTGTTGAGGCGCACCTCTACGCAGATCCGTTCGTTTTCGAACGGCTGTTCGACCTGTGGAACTTTCCGGATCGTTCGCCAGCTTTCTTCGAAACGAAATTCCTTTCTCGACCCTGATTCGGTATCTTTGAGGCCCACCGGGTTCAACTTCCGACTCCGCGGAGTCACTTGGGAGCTCGAAGTCGGAATCGGGTTCTGCGCCTGGCATGGAGGTGAACAGCAAAATAGGTGTTGGATCCCGTTCGGGAAGCGCCAGTTTCGGACAAACGCGAGCTTTTGAGGCAAAGCGGATGATCAGAGAAAATGGCGCGACATTGGCAACGGAAGATGGAAAGTGTCGTCGGAAATAAGGAATGAATTTTTGCGTGCAGCTGTCAGCCGGACGTTTCCATCCCATCTGATCGTTACCTTGCACCCCTCCACCGTCTTCCTCCTCCCCCGCAGCCCTCCTCCCTCATCCCTTGCCAGTCCGGCGGTGTCCGAAGGGTTGCTTGGCGACGACGGATCAGGGCAGGTTTCAGCCGGAGGCGAACTGTTCTCCCAGATCAAGGATGAGGGAACCTGGATCTTCATCCGAACGCGAGACCACTTTTTCGTGAGGGTGTTCGTTGTTTCCTCTTTTTTTTTTCTCCCGCCGGAACAGGTGCCCACACACCCTTGCCCGGGGCGGCGTGGCTACGCGAAGGCAGCTTCGGGTCACGGCGACTTCCCTCCTTCCAGCTGCGTACCGCAGGCACCGAATTCTTCGATCGTCAGCGCCTTGGATGTCGGCTGGCGAAGGCGCACCGCAAGCGACGAACGGAATTATTCCGAATTAAATATGCGCGTGCTGACGTCAAATTTGGCCTCCCGTTTGAAGGATGGCCGGCAGCAGCTGGCGGTCGCCAGAAATAGCTCGGAAATAGCGTGAGGAGCGAAGAAAGGCGCCTTCGTTTCCATGTTTCGGGGTGTTTGCCTGCAAGCCTTCCTCGGAAAAAGTCTGCACTCGATTCTGCCGCGGATCGGGAAGAATGGCAGGGAAGTCAGGCGATGGCAGCGCGTTGGTTCCAAACGCCCGTTAGCAACGTGAGCTCTGACTGGCACGAGACGACGGCTTCCCGGGCAGGATTGATGGTTCCCCTATCAAGCGGTAGAGTACTTCCCGTGCACGATTACCGGGTCAAGGGGTGGAATGACCCCGGTGCACACCAAGTGCGAATTCCTCTTGTTCGTCTTCCCAAGCAGAAGAAGAGAGCGGAAGCTGCTCTTCCTTTTCCACGAGAAGGAGAGCTGGGAAAAAGCCCTCAGCGCGAGCGCCCCAGCTGCTGCGGTTCTCCTGCTCCTCCCAAGGCTCACTCTTCGTTGATTTTCCCTCTGAAAGTGCAATCCATCCGGGAAGTGGTCGTCCCTCATGCCTAAGAAGAATTTCGCTCTCTTGGACAAGGTGCCAACTTGCATTCAGTTCGTTCACTATGCCGTTGCAGTCCAAAAAAAAAGAAAGAAATCAGAATCGACCATTTGGTTCAACAAGTTTTTACCATCCCCCCTCAGCAACAGCAACCTATCTATTCTTGTTCCATTCGTCATCAACCCACGATTGTGTGCTGCCCTCCATTTCCTCTTTCAGCTTCATAGCTTTCCCGGTTCGCCGACAGACGGCAGGCAGGTAGGATCGACCATTCCGTGAAGCGCATCAGGTGAAGGGCGGTGGACAGCCGTTCCCGTTCTCGACACCCTGGACCCGCCGAGGAGCTCGCGGGCTGCCGGGCAGCTTCGTTCGCGGGAGCAAAGAAAGCTCGACGTTTACGAAAGACGAACGTCTGCCCTTGGCAGAACGTTCCACCGCAGACGGGGGGGGGGGGATCCTCGCCTGCGTTGGCGTGCCGGAAACGAAGGGGTCGAAACGGCCGCACGCTCGCATGAGAACGCGTGCGCGCGCAACCGCCTGCTCGGCGCTTGTGCGCCCGGGCAACGGTGGGTAACATCTGTAGACCCATCGAGACGGGCTGCAGCCACGAGGGTGCGCGGCAGAGTTTCCGCAGCCGGCAGGCAGCGCGCGGTTCCCTTCCCGAAGTCCCCTTCGCCTGCCTGAGGAGGTCCGAGGAGAGCGGCGGACGCTCTTGCGGATCTGACCTGCGTCATTGGGCGGGTCGCATTCGGCGCGGAGGCAGCGCCCGCTGGAGAGGCACTCCTCAAAGAGCGGCTTGGGGGGAGAGGTCAGGAGGAAGACGCCCAGGGGCAAGGGGAAAACGTCCGGAGCGGAGACGTTTTCCTATCGTGTCGTCGGTCGTTCCGCTGGTTGCTCCTGCAGGTCCCGGCCCTTCACCTGTCTCCCTGTCCGCGGACGGCAGGCAGGGAGTCACCAAGCCCTTGAAAGGCGTCCGTTTTGACCGCATCCGCCGGTGTTGTTTCCCTGCACCCCCGGGGCCCGACCTGCTGTTGTCCGGAAGGAGGCTCCTTTCGGATCCATGGGTCGGCACAGCGCCCCTGGCGCTTGAGCGGCTAACTAACGGGTGTCGCATGTGCCAACGGAATGGAGAAGGGGCCACCCTGTTTCCGCTCACCCTCCCGCTGCAGGTCCGTGGCGCTGTGGCCGGAAGCGCCCTTTCGCCCCTTCCACGAGGGGGACCGGAGGCCTCCCGAAAGCGGGCAGGTCGAAGGGGAGTCGCGCGATCGCCGTACCCGGGTGCCTGTCCCCGGGTGTGACAGGGCCGGCGGGCCGCACGGGAGGTGATCGACGTTGCCGACGAGGGGGTCTCGGAGGGCGCCCCCTCGCACCTGCTTCAGCGCCTCTCGGCGTCGGGACCGTCGGCATGCGGAAAGGGGAGAAGGGCTGGTGGGCCTCTCCTCCTCTCGCGGAGGCCCGCCAGGGCCGACCTCGTCGTCGTCCCCGGAGCGCCTCCGGAGGGGCGGAATGAAGGAGACTGGTCCGTGGGCGGGAATCCCATTGTTGCTGCTCCTCCCCGCATTCTGGGCGAGCTGCCTGGCGGATCACGCTGACGTCAGCGCGGTGCCAGCGGGGAGGTGGCACCGCCGCGGCTCCCAGAGGCCGCCCTTCCTCCTCCGTCCTCAGCTGTCGAGCAGGAGCTTCAGCAGCTCGTTGTATCTCTTCCTCACCAGCTTCAGGGTGTAGTGGTCCTCGGCGGGCGGCGGGCTGCCTTCCAAGAGGTCCTCAAGTCGCGCGGCATCCCCGGGTCCTGAAAGGGCACTCGTAAGTGGGTCGGTCTCTTAGAGCACTGTTGCGACTTCCGGGATCGGACGGCTGCGGATCGCGCGTGGGTCACTTGATCGAGACCGGAGGGAGGAAACCCGCCGGCAGGCGATGCACGGGGTCATACACTCTTCGAGGGGACGCCGAACACATCACTCCTGGTCTCCCTGACGACGGAACGACTGCACCGCACTCCCCCCCCCCTTCATTGTCCCCACGGAAACGTGCACTTTTAAAGAACTCTAAAGTTTGCCTCCCCCGCATCTCTCTCGGCCATCTTTGCTGGTGGGGAAAGGAGTGCGTCATCCCCGCCTGCTGACGCGGGAAGTCTTCGTGGGCCGCTTCTGCGATTCCCGGCGCCGTCGCTGTCGCGGTGTTCAGCACACCCTCCGGCGTCTCCACTTCCCTCGCAAAAGAAGGTTCGGCAAGAAGCGACTCGCGCCCTTGGCCTCGCAGAGGAAGACGCAGTCCTGGAGCCACCCGGAAGTGACCGGGCGGTCCGGTTCCGGGGACGGGGCGGCCCGTCGTCCCGTCCCATCCCATCCCTGGAACCGGACCGTGCAGCGAGCGCCCCTTTCCGGAGATGCCACCCTCGAAAGATCTCCTCTCTTCGACGCAGCATCTCTGGACCGGCACTCGCTGGAATGAGGAGAGAGTCTTTGCCCCGTGCGGGATCTTCCCGCCGCTGAGAGAGCTGGGCGGCGCGAACGACTGGTCGTCGTCGTCAAATGGGTGCTCGGCTCGTCGGCTGCGAGGCCGCTGGCCTCCCGCGGCAGGTCGCCCGTCTTGCAGGGAGGGGAGCCGCGCGGAAGACCCACGATCGTAGGTTCCGCCTTGAGGCACGTAGCCAGCCGGTGACCGGCGCGGTCGGCGACGACGGACCTAGGGCCCGGGCACCCTGGCGCACCCACCGCCTCCCGGCGAACCGGGCAGAGGAGTGCGACCCGCTCTCAGGGGGTTGCTCCTCAGCAGGCTACTTCGCGTCCTCCTGGGCTGGCACTCCACGCGCCCTGCTTCCCCTTGGCCGACATTTTCCTGCCTCCGAGCTCTGCGTGCGCAACCGCCCCGCGCCGACAGGAGGCAGCTCGGACGAAGCCAAGGAGACTTCCCGCTCGGCATGCCCGTCCCTGCAGCCGGTCGCGAGGGCAGGCGCCGCGGGCGAGGCGGCGACCGGCGCAGCCGCTCCGCCAGGGCTTGCCTCGATACGGAGCTCCCGTGAAACCTGTACGCCCCCTGAGCGGTCGGCACGGCGAAGGAGCGCCACTCCGCCTTGCCAACGCCCTGCCGGTTCGCGCAGGATCCGAGGCGGCGCAGAATCGCTGGCTTTCTGCTGAAGCCAATCGGAGCTCAAGGTGGCGTCACCGCTCCGTTCCGCGCTGTGGTTCATCCCGCTTTCTTCTCATCTCGATGCTGCTCCTCGGGAATTCTCGTCCCGTGACGTCTGAACGTTTATGCCCCGCCGGTCGCATGGTCAGTCGGGCAGTGTGGTACGCGGAGGGGAGCCGGTGGAGCCCCTGGCTGGCTCGCGTAGCAGACACGCTTCGCTCGCGTGGCTGCTGCTGCCACCTGTCGTCGTTTTCGTTTGCTTGTCCGATGCTTCGTCCCGCCAGCCTCCCTTCCCTCGCGGAAGCAGGCGTTCCGGGATGCGCCGCTGGCTCCCCGTTCCGCACCTGCAAGCGCCTTCGCCGCGCGCCCGGCTGGGCGACGGCCTGCAAGCTTTCCGGTTGCCCACGACGACGGGACGGCCGTTCGGATGCTCGCCGGGGAGGCCCCTCGTTGACGAATCGGTCGGCCCTCGCCAGTCGGTCTCAGTCCGGACGACCCTTCTTTCTCCCACGCGCGGGAGAAAAGTGCCGCTCCTCTGCGGAACGCGTTGGTGCCATGGCGCCCCTTCGCAGCGCGCCGCTCAGCAGGGGGACGGCACGCGGAGCACTTGACCTCGCCTCCGACCCACCGCTTCCGTGACTAGTCCCCGCAAGCTTCGAGCGGAACCCGAGCCTGAGCGAGTGCAGGTCCTACCCGCTTCCCGCGCGGCGGCCCCACGAGTTTCCGCCCTCGCACGCCCCCGCTCCAGGGGGAACGGCGCTCGCCTCCACGGCCCCGTTGGCAAAGACGCCCCAGCAGCAGCGACACTGACTTTCCTTTCGCGGCGCAGTCCAAGCGCAGATGGGCAAAATACCGAGTGTCGAAATCCCGTACCATCACAAGACATAAATATGTATGCTCATTTTATACATTACTATGTATATGTATTTACAGATAGATTAATATACAAATTTATTCAAACGTATTTATTGATATTCACTGATATAGATAGCATTAACAGTAATATTATTTTTAACATATATGCTTATCAACGTGCATATTATTAATATAATGAATAATACATACGTTAAAGATAATATATATGTGTACTTGTATATAATAAATGCGTATTACATATTCATTTAATACGCATTTATTATATCGAACTTTGAAAAGTAAAAAATAATTGTGACAATGAAAAATAATGGGAAAAAATAAGAAAGCAAACAATTTGTTATATTAATATATATAACAAACGAATTATTAATTATAGTAATAATATGCACGTCAATAAAAATACATGTTAAAATATGACTGTCGCTGAATGTCTATCAATGAATACTGATAAATATGTATGTATACATAATAAACACGCATATTTGTTTTCTAATAATCTTTGTAATATATCTATATCTATCTACGTATCCATCTATCTATCCACATATCCATCTATAGATATAGATACATCTATAGATTCGTATGAATGTCATGATCTCATGATCGTTGGGGGCTTCGATCGGCACACGTGGAGACGAGTCGTTCTCTTCCTTTTTCCCGGTGGTCGCGGCATCCACGGCGAGTGGATCCTCCAAGAGACGGACGGTTCTGCTGATGGGCGGCAGTTTTCCTGCTTCGTGGGGGTGGTCTCCCCCATTCTTGAGACCGCGGTCGTTGGTGAAACGGACCGAACGAAACTGCGCGTCTGCCCCGTCAACGTTGCCTCGTTCCGCCGTCGGGTCAGCGAAGCTTCGCCTCGGTCCCAAGTCCCCCTCCCCCCTTCCCTCCGACAGGATCGAGCGAACAGGAAGGGCGAATCCCGAGGGAACAGGAAGATAGCTCGCGGCCTCGGCCCTGCCGTCCGCGTCCAGTCCCGCTGAGGTTTCCCGGCGTCCACGGCGGTGGCGGGGCCGACGGGCTGCAGGTCAGCAAGGACGGATTCGTTCCGGAGGGAGAGAGAGGCTCGCCTCTGGGATCGAAAGGCTGGGGTGAAACGCCGCGCTTCCCAGGGACACGGGACGCCCGGTTCCCGACAACCCGAGATCGGGTAGCAAAAGTCTCGAGCCACGACGACGCTCGAGGGTGCCCGGAAAATTCGCACGACGGGCAGTCGCGGAGGCCGGTTGGGTCCTTTGCTTTCGGTCCACAGCTGGGGAAGGGAGAGACGCCGTGTTGCCTTGGGATTTAGGAATCTCCCGGCGTTCCTACTCGAGGGGAAGAGGACCCTGAACGTGAGAGAACAGGTGGATGACTTTTAGAAGGAACCGCAGGGAAAGGAGGAAACACGAGAAGTGCGGTGCATCCTCCTTTCGTTTCTTCCCAACAGAGGTGACCCCGCTTGAGCGCGGGGGCGCGCCCCTCGTTGAGGGGGATTGGTTCGACGAGCCCCAGGCGTGCCGAGAGGGACGGAGGACGCGCGACAAACTGTTCGTCGTACAGGCGATACACTTTTGAAAAGCTCCTACCTAGTTGGACACACCGGGTGGGGGCTTGCACTTTTGTTCATGGGTCGGGGACCGTGCCCCATCGCTTTCGTGCTTCACCGGACAGCTCGCGTTTCTCACTCGTCAGGACTCTTCAAGTAACCGGGATGTCTACTCGTTTGTTCTCAGCCCCCACTCGTTCCAAACCATCGATGAACCCAGAGATCTGGGTCTGGAGCAACGACAGAGAGCAGGAAGCGACAGACAGGGTCCCCGGCAACGAAGGCGAAGACGGGGGGGAAGGGGGGGGAGGGTGCAGGAAGACGAGAAGAGACGACGCGAATCTCGACTGCCTGCGGAAAATCTGCGGCGGTCGCTCGGCTACTTATTCAGGCGTCTGACTGAGGTCTCACGTCCTCAGACTGGCCTCTTTCTTCTTTGGCGTTCCCGCAGCACCAGATCGTCTGAGACCTGCGGTGCTGCTGACATTCGCATACGCGGGAAGGCGCATGACGTGCACCTCAGATCCTCAACGGCGGCCTGCGAGTCGAGCAGACCGTGGACGAAAGGACAAGTAAAAAGGAGAAAGGGATTTCATCCCTCCCTCCCTCTCTGTGTGTGCGCGTTGCATTTTTTTTTAAGACCTCTGCCTCCACGGCTGCCACACAAAGCAGAACAAACTCGAAAAAGTCGTCGCCCGCTTCCCGCCAGCGCTACTCCGCTCTGTTCGATCTCATCAATGGAGGAAGATAAAACCAAAACCCCCCCCTTCAGAGGGGTCTGTTTTTTTTTTTTTTTTTTTTTTTTTTCCTTTCCATCAGCATCCTATTCGCACATCTGGGCAGTTTGGAGTCGAAACCTACACGCCAGTTGGCTTGGTCCTCACCTACCTGGTTTTGCAGCGACTTCCCGAATTTCCTTTTCCTCCTAAGCGGAAATTCGGGAACCGAAATACCTCGAAGTCATGGAATTCGTCGCGCAACGGGCTGAAGTTGATGGCATGGGGATGGAAAGCCTCGGAGAGGGCGTGGTACGTACGGAAAAAAGGAAACGCCAGATCGGAGCAAGAGGGCTCAGAACGAGGACTGCGGGGGCTGGGAAATGAGAAGGGATTCTCAGGAGGACAGTTTGCGCAGCCAAAGAGTTTCTTCCTGGAAGCTGAACTTTAGGAAACAGCGACAGAGCTCAAGCTGTAGGGTTATTTAACGAGGCTTAGACGACCGAGTCATCCCCGGATTCGAGGAACGAACATCTGGAGAAGGTGGGAAAATAGCAGCAAATCTCGATCGTTTCCCAGGGTGACGCTGACGGAGGCATGAGACCTGGACGCTGAGCAGTTGCTGCATCTGCGGTCTGTCGCCGATCCGCGGCGGGAACAAGAACGGGGGGGGGGGGGCGGGGGGTCATCTCACTCTCGTTCCTGCTCGGCTTGACCGAACTGCGCAAAACACGGCCCAACTCCACCTTTGCGGAAGGCTCGCCGAGTGGGCGAAAACAAAACCTGGGAACTCCGTTAAGCTTGCTTTGACCGTCCGAGGAGCCATCGCATGGACCGAGAGCGTGCGGACGTGAAATCTCTCGTTTCCGAAGAGAAAACGCGATACGCAGACGATCCTCTGCCTTGTTTACGCCGTGCTCGCAATCTCTGCCTGGACGGAATCGGCATTTTCAGATCTCATTTGGAGCTTTGCTGAGGTTTTTTCTTTTTTTTTTTTTTCTTTTTTTCCACCAGCTGGCCTTACTCTACCAATTCCACCCTTGCGCTCAGCCCCACTTTGTGAAAACTTTAGACCGAAGATGTGCGGTGCATCTATCGACTGATCGGAAACAATCCTTTTTTCCTTTCTTTTCTAAAGGTAAAACCCGATAGCATCAAGTCAAGACGGGGCTGTCGTAATTGCCTGGGTCGGTGGCTGGGGACCCTGCGACCTTGAAGACCTACAGATGCCCGCCTGAAGACCATCGCTGCCGTCAAACGCGAGCGAGGAAACAAACTGCCTGCGAATCGACTGTGCTCCCACCTCTCTGAGAGACCCGAAGGAAAACGCAGCAGAAACCACAGGAACCCAACTGGCCGGGCTCACGAGAAATCCACGTTTCCAGCCTCAGGGCTTCGGAAGCGATGCTATCGGAGGCGCGCGCTCCAGTTAGTTCCGCGCCTCTAAAGTTAAAAATCCGGGATGCAAGGTGTTCAAACGCCAGTCCCGTGCCATGCTGAATGATAGAGGATGATAGGGAATTCCTGGCGCGACCACGGCGACTTGTGCAATGGGGAAGTAGGGAGGAGAGAGTTGCAAACCAATGCAGACATGCGAACGAATCACTCAAGAATTATTCACGCTAATTACACTTGTGCTCAGCCGTAATCGGTTTTATTTAACCTTGGTTTCGGGATGAAGACCCGACTGGATGTGTGCTACACACACACACACACACACACACACCGCACTTTCGCAAATAGAATCAGATTAATTCAAATGAAAGCGACGGACATCGGCAAATATCATCTGCTTTAAGGATGCAGAGTATCATCTGCAGATAACACCTGGGAAGAAAACCAATCTCTGACGTCGTCGGCTAATGACTTTGCCCTTGCTTATCTGAATTAATTATTTACCAGTTTCTCCTCTCTCTTGCAGTTTAGCTTGAAGATATGCATAACAGAATAGGCAGATGTCTTCAGGTTGACTGCGAAGGACCTAAACCAAAGAAACTTGGCTGTACGCAGATGAAAAACAACATCACGGACTGATTAGAAACACCGGTTTCATACTTGGGCAGGTTCTCGTGGTTTAAGTATTGAAGAATCATGTTAAGAACGCAACGAAGACCGCTCAGGGGTTCGTCTGCCCACAGGCAGTTCCGGAACGGCACACACAATCATCTGATTGCAAATGACTGAGGTGTATCCCCCCATGGAAGATCTAACTGGGTGAACCCAAGCCCCACGGAAACATGCTCCCCTCGATACGCATCATCATCTTCCTGTATGGCTTCATTCAAATTTTCGCATTTTCCATGAGCATCTGCTCAGATCATGCCTATGTATTCCTTGGGATTCTGTCCATTTAGAATGCAGCCGAATCCACGCTTTGTTTGTGGATGCGCCCACCTGCAAGATGCAGCATCCAGCGAAGAGCTGCAGAAACGAAGATGGGCACATTTTGATTTGGAGTGGAGCTTCTCAGAAAGGAAGAAAAGCAACTTAGCAGCAGCCCACACGCTAAAGTTGCATAGAAATAGTTTGATATTGCCTCTCACCTCGACTTTAGTGAGACCAAATGCTTATCATAGAAGCAGACTGATGGCATGAATGTTTAGTACTTCTGACAAAAGAAAAGAAAAGAAAAGAAAATCCTTTGCTGCTCACTACATAATTTTGTAGACTTTTTTTTCGAGTTTCGAAACCTTGCACCAAACTGACTTAAGCTTTGGATTGAGTTTCTGAAGATACTGGAGAAGCATCAGCTTATATTCCCATATCCATTTCTTTGTGTTCTGATTGTCTTTATAGGATTCAATTTCCAAGAATGGTAACATTCACTGCTCTGTGATTTTGAATGCTTTTTCAAAACACCTCAACAAAAGCAAAAAGTTTTAATGCTAATCAAAGAAATTAATCGAATTTGTTTTCTCTTTTTATTCCTTTGCATAAATTTCCAAAAAAAGAAAGGAACTTCACTTCTTTCTTTGCATAAATTTCCAAAAAAAGAAAGGAACTTCACTTCTTTCTTTGCATAAATCCCCCCCTCTCCCCTCCCCCCAAAAAAAAACTTCATTTCCTTCTTTGCATAAATTAAAAGAAAAAACTTCATCTCCGCAGCACAACGGGAGGAATCTTTCCAAGTGATTTGTTCCCTGATCACATTTGATCCAGATGGCCGTTGATGAGAGGCATTTGTGGCCTAAGGGTCACAAATTTGTGGTCACATCACCTGTGTAGCAAAGGGTAGGGACAGGAAGTGTGGCTGACGCTGGAACGTCTGCTGATAGCCCGGGCCCACACCCCACCCCAGTGTGTGGAAGAACGTTTGCAGCTGCTGGTTTTTCCTTTCGCAACGTGTGAAAGGCAATATCTGCAGTAAACTTTGGCAGGAAAAGCGACTGACCAGGTGCACCGCCGTTCCCATAATTATTCGTTTCACTCAGGATTCGGATCTAACGATCTACATTTTCTCCGAGTGGCACGAAACAGAGTCAAGTTATCAAATGTTCGAATCCAATCTCCCTTAATCTCCCTTAGCGGCAAGTGCAATTAGATCCCAAGGCTACTGGAATTCCCAAGCCGGGGACGCTAAATTCGGGTTCACCTCTCGAGACAGTTCCTCCATCAGTTCCATCAATCCGGCGGGAATCGTTAGGTGGTACAGGGATGCGAACTGGGACATGCCGCCCCCTCGAAACCCCTCTTTCTGATTCTGTGCGGAATGGGCCCGGATCTCGGGTGCGCGGGAGCAAAACGGTTGCCAGAGAGACTCGGGGTGGAGAGGCAGGCCTTCGTCGGAAGACGGTTTTGCAGAACCAGGCTGCGCAACAATGGGGAACGAGACGCGCGATTACGTCACCCCGGTCGCGTGGTCGCGAGGGAGACGAAAGGACGCTCCCGGCGGCCGCGCCACCGCCGGGAAGCGCGGACCTGCGAGAAGCCTCCAGGAATGACGTGTGCTGCCGGAATCTGCGTTTCCCGTCGGAGGATCGTCGCCCCGGGGAACGGGAAACTTTTTCCTGCTTTCCGATGGCTCCCCTAACATCGCCGGGATTCATTTAGAAAGTGGCACGCAGCCCGCTTCCAGACCGTCCTTCCTCGGAGGGCAGTCGGGAAGCCAACCGTAACACGTTGGCAGGGACGTCGGGATGGAAAAGAAAGGCGGCTGGAAAAACTCCGCCTTCTCGCAAGCCGAGGGACGCGGAAACGGGCGTCCAAAGGACTGCATCCCGACGGCTACACTTCGTCGAACCTCCGAATGCATCCCTCCTAAGCAATGCCGATGCACCCTTTTCCTCTCCTTCCCCTTTGGGACATAACGGGCAAAGCAGGGCAAAAAAGTTCATAGTTACGTTTAGGAAGAAGAATCTGGAAGATGCTAGGCCTTTCCGATCGCTGAGCGTTTGTTGCTCCGGACGAGTCTGCCGTGTTGCGCGCCGCCTGTTGATTTCCGTTTCCGGTTCGGGGTTGCGGATGTTTAATCTCACGCGTCTTCTCCCTGGCCGCGGACATTTGACTGGGAGCCCATCTCTGATGCGAACCATCTCCGATAAACGGCGCCGCAAGGCAGCCCCGGTGAGAACAGAGGAGGTCGAGGTGCCCATCGCCGTCTTCTTGAGACTGCACCTCCGCGGAATCCAAGGAACGGTGGATCTGGTGGAGGTGGTCCAGATGCCTATGGCGACAGGTGCAGTTCGTGTTCCAGGAAAGCCCAGCGGTGAGAAGAATAATGCTGCGGGAATACGACAGGGGGCCGAAGGGACCGATCATAAATAGGGGATGGATCCCATCAGCTTTGTCTAGCCTATCTTCGATTTCGAGATGGTGTTGTTGGACATGGCGTCCTCATCGAAGAAACCCTTTTGTTTAAGGTACATTGCTGCTGACGTCAAGTGCGGGGTGCACAGCTCTGAGGAGAGGTCAAAGTTGATTTTTTGCTGTCAAAATAAATGTCTTATGCGTAAACGAGTCCAGCAGAGTTTTACATGGCGATATGCTGAGGTTTAAATGTAGTAAATAATTCAAAATTCAACAAATAATAAAGAGGATGCATTGAATTGATAGGAAGCGCAACAATGAATAGGATGCGTTGAGCCGATAGGAAGCGCAACAATGAATAGGATAGTTGAGCCGATAGGAAGCGCATCAATGAAGAGGAGTTATTCGTACTGACATTAATTTTGCAATGGAATTTCATAGTTTTTAATTTTTATACTTTTCATCATGAAAAGTAGTGATGATGCCTGCAGCAATGATGGGTGGTGAGAGGATGTCTGTCATCACTGTTCGTATCAGGTTCCGATCGGAAGTTGAAAGACCATCTGCAGGAATGGAATGCAGACCGAACGCGCCACCAGGAGGTCCCAGAAGAGGAAAAGAAAGAAAGAAAGGAGACTTGGCAGGAATATTGATCTGATTGACGCGAACTCGAAATGCGCAGCGAGCCGCCATGCTCGGCCCGCACCGTCCGTAGGTGCTGGCTTGAAACCGTGGATAGAAGGTCGCGCTCAAAACAGCATTGCGGCAGTCCGTTGAGGGCGAGCGGGCGACCTCCCGGCTAACGAGGACGCGGACATCCTGGACAGCTCCTTGCGTGCTGTAGCGAGGATCCCATCGATGGCGAGAGGTGCCAGATGGCTCCGTGCTCTTCGAGCGCGTGCTGGCTTCGCGTCGCGAGGAAACTCACGGAAACGACCTGCACGCGACCCGGGTGACGTGGAGAGCTGCCGATGAGGGAGGAGAAGCGGAGAAGCAGTCCCGTGCAACGCGGAAGAGGCCTCAGCCTGTCCCGCGACGGCGTCCCACATCCCACGTACGCAGAGGGATCAATCCGTTCTTTGTCGTCGGAAACTGCTGCACGCAGCGACGACGCTGGGACTTCTAGGCGATGTGAGGGTGGAAAGGCGAGCGTGGAACAAAGGGAAGCGGAGCCCATGCTGTCAGGGGCCGTGCAGCTGTGGTATCCGCCACGCCCGCAATCACCAAGCGTCGCGGGTTCGAATCCCTCCCAGGGATGGGTCGACGCTGGTTGGCCTATTCGGGGGGTGCGGCACTGGCGAAAGCAGCCGGACGCCCCGTTAGCTGGCCGGGATTGGAAGCTGACCCTCTGGGGTCCTTCGGGGTTCCCCTCCGGTTGTGCAAGTGGAACCGCACCGTGGAGCTGGTTGATACCCCAGTCAGAGAAGCAACTTTTCAGGGTGTCAGAAGCCCGCTACTCCCTTCGGGAGCGCCCTCTAGAGAAATCGGAAAGCGTCCCTTCGAGGTTCTCTTCAGAGGAGGGAGAAGCGAGGAGCGGCTCCCTTGAGGGTTCCTTTCGAAGAAGAAATTCCTGGAGCGTCCCTTTACGGGGGGTCTCTCCGGATAGGACAGGGAAGAGGTTCCCTTCGGGATCCCTTCCTAAGAGTAAAAGAGGAAGGGACTCCTTCCTCCTCCGGAACCCTCCTGGATTCATGGGGTGGTTCCCTCCCAGGGTGATCCCCTATTACTTGAAGAGTCACACGCACCCTTGGGTGGAGCGAACAGTCTCTAAAGAACTTACCCACACCCCCTCCCCCCCGAGGAGGCGGACGGTTCGTTGAAAAAAGAAAACCCGAAAGAGACAAAAGCTGGAAGGAAAGCAGCTGGAACGGAGGATCTCCGGAGGATTTTCCTTCATCCTCGCCAGCGAGGCGTCAACACTCGCAAGTCGCTGGAGATGCGAGAGTCTACGACCCGCTCAGGATGCTATGGGCCTCGGGACGCAGAAGACGGCGTCATCCCGGCAGGGTGGGAAGCGACTTGCTGCACAGCAGCAAAGAAGAAACTTCTGGGCGGGTGGACAACTCGAGAGGTGACGGACGCCACGAACCCGAGTGTCGCATCCCACGGCCTTGTACAATGGGGAGAGCTGCTGGACATCCCTGCGGAGGAGGTGAAGTGGTCCCCAGAGTTCTGGAGCAGTGGCGTCCCCCCCCTCGAGTGGCGGAAGTCGGCGTTGCTGGTGGTGCATAAGGGGGAATCCCGTGAGAAGAGCTCCTTCACCACTGGACACGGGGTGGGAGTCTGGACGCTAAGAGCGCGACGGGTGCGACAAGAAGGCCACCCTGCCTCACCTGCTGTTCGACTGCACTGCCCTCCGAGCCCTTTGCGATCACCTCGCGACGACCCTAGGAACCCCGGGGGACGGACCCCGGGGCATTTTCAGACTCCTCTTCGCTCGCGGTGCCGCACTGCCGCCAGCCGTGTCTCTCGCAGTTCTCTGCGGTCTCCGCAGGATCGTGGTGCGGCGTGGAAGGCCAGAAGGAGAGGGCCGAAATGGCAGGGACGCCGTCCACTGGGCGCAGGTGTTCCTGTGGACCGCCTCGCGATGACCCCGATTGGGCGCTACACGGACCGAACGTGCCGGCATCCTGAGCAGGATGCAGAGGATGTCTCCCAATGTGATTCCGTACCCTGCCCTCCCCCCTCCAGTAAAACTTTTCCTCCCGTTTCTCCTTTTTGCTTGTTCCTTTTTTGTCTTTTTGGGTTTTCCCTTCCCCGTCGCCATGGAAACGAACCTCGCCGGTCTACGTACCGGTCGGGGCAAGTTCCGGACACGTGGTACAACCAAGTGTCTCGCCACACTTGAACACAACACACCGCACTTTTGCTATTACTTTGTTTAATAATTAATTTTCCCACCAGGCTTCGCCGGGTGGGAAACAAATTGGAGTCAAAGGAGACTCCATCGGCTGGTCGATGCTTTGCTTTTCCTCTTTTTTTTTTCCTTTTTGTTTTTTTCCCGCTTTCCAGAAGGTACCTTTGGGTCTTCGCGAGGTGGAGTTTTCCGTGACCTCCCATACTCTGGCTCTTTGTTCCGATCAGGGGGTGAGGAGGACGAGGAAAGGGGGGGGGGAGGAGGGGCTGCCTGCTGTCTGCACGGCACAGGGAGCGAGGCTTGCCGAACAAAGAGCGCATTCGAGCACGCGCAGTGCGATGACTCACGCAGGGGATGCACGCAGGGCGGGGCAGCTCACCCGGAAGAATGAACTCGTCCGCAGCTTCATCGCGCGAGAGCGCGTGCTTGTCGAGCTTTCGCCGCCGCCTCCCGCGTGAGCGTGCGCTCCGCTGTAGCTCTGCAGGGGGAAGGTACGGGGACCAGCTGAAGTACCGAATCTTAGCGGGAAGCGCCCGGAGTCTTTTCGCTCCACCGGATTTCCCGGCGAACATCAAGGAACGGGGGGATGCGTTGCATCGATGGCTTCCGGAGTCAGTCGTGGGAGGGTGTTCTGCGTTGCAACGTGTGCCTTCAACTGCTGTGCCGTCTCGCGGGAAGGTGGTTCTTGTCATCTGCTTGCCTTGTTCTGAAACGCTTGGCACCGCCGTCCTTCTGATTGCTGCCACCCACTGCGACTCTCCCGTGCTTACCTGGGCACACCGAGACCCCAGGTGGGACGGCATCAGTCCCAAATGTGTCCACGGCCTCAGCTTCCCCGCTTTCGGCGGTCGAACGCGAGGCAGAGCGCTCTCTCGGTTTCCAGTGCCTCCCCTTCTTCCGCCTTACCTCCCGCTCCTCCAGCTCCATCACTGGACAGTCACCTGGTGCCACCCTGCACGCCTGCTCGTCGAGTAAGCAACCGGCAGCGTGGGACTCGCTCGCGTCCTTCCTTGAGCGCCGTCGCCGCAACGTCTCCCACTGCGAGCTGCAGCTCCGTCGAGTGGCAACTCTGATGGGGACCCACGATACCTGGCTATCCTGCCTTCAGGCAAACGGCAGTGCCTGGTTGCAGGAGACCGTCCGCACGTGGGCGAGGAACCAGGAGTGATGCCCGGAACAGGCACAGCGATTCTTGTATTCTTTGTCCCCTTTTCTTTGTGCTTCAGGTCTCTTTCTCTTGCACCCCCCGGCCAAGTGCACCTCCGACAGTGTGGTTTCTTCCTCCTCCCCTTGTTTGATTGGTACGCAACAATACCCATCTTCATTTCTGACAGATGCGCGCCTCCTGTTTGGGCCTCCGCATCCCGGATAGCTGAGGTCCTCCATTTAACAGCAACAGACCGACTTGTACCGGCCCGAATCCGGACGGACCACCCTCTCAAGGGACGGCACTAGTAAGGAGTGGAGGATGGGGACAATGGATAAATAAATAAATAAACAGGGAGTGGAATGGACCGGCCTCACGGTATTCCACTCGATTCCCGAGGGTCTGCGCTGGATCGGGGAGGGGTGAAAGAGGGAGGTGGACCCACGGTTTTGGGTTGGTCCGTGCCGCAAGCCCCCCTTTTTGGGTTGGACCTTTCCGTCGCCCTTCGCATGTAGGAGGCGACGGCATTGCTGTGGATGGCTCCTCGAAATGCTGGCTTTTGCATTCTACTTTCATCCTGGCACCTTCTTTCTTCTACGGGCCCTACAACACCTGCTCGCTACGAAAGATCCCGGAAAAAGTGCGTGGGCAGGAGGAACCCCCCTTGCGCCGCGTTGCCCTCCCTGAAGGAGCACATGGTCAGCAGCCTTGCGACCAGATGGGAGGTTACTGTGAAGGTCTCCAGCAAAAGAGGACTGGGGGAGTGGACGACGGGCCAGCTCGCGGACTCTGCGACCTCGATTCCCTCCCCCCCCACGAGGACTTTTGCGCTGAAGCGAGCTACCGGGAATTCCGGTGGAAGATCTGCAGTGGCCCCCAGTGCTTTTGGGCACCCGCACCTTCCCTTCCCTCTAAAGTGGCAGGAGTCGGCGCTGCTGCTGCTCCTGCACTGGGGCCTCCCTCAGACATCACTGGGCATGGGAGACGCACCCGAACTGTGGCAGGTGCAGGGAGCGGGAATCCCCCCTCACCTGCTTGCGGAGTGTGTTGCCCTCCGACGCTTCGTCGCGACCCTGGGAACCCCCAGCGGCAACTCCTTTACGACCCCTCCTCCTGCTAAGCGACGCTTTTCGGTAGGAAGCCTCGCTAGCAGCTCCCTATGCTGCCTACGCGGGAATGTGGCGGCCTGGAGCGACTCAAGAGGAGGACAGAACGACAGGGATGCCACATCCACTTTGCTGTCCGCTCCACGAGGATGGCAACAAGATGGTTCTACCCGGAAAACAACCATGCAGCAAGAGCTCACCAGCTCATTCGGAAAGATGCAGAGGACCATCCCTAGCCGGACGTGACCCCTTCTTGTAGCCCCCCTCCCACCTCTCAAATTATTTATTCATTTTTTGTTTCTTTTTCTTTTTGTTTTCCCCCTCCCCTCTGCAGCCGTGGCAGATTTCACCGGTCTGCATCTCCTTTCCTCCTCCTCCCTCCCTTCTCTCTTCCTCCTTTCCCTACTTTCTGAAACACCCTTGGTCCTTCCCACGACGAGGAAGGCAGGACGGCCTTACCTCCGCTCCGAAACCAAGGAGTGAGCCGCCCGGAAGGCACTGGGAAAAACGCGGGACAGAAGCCGTGGGGACGGAAGTGGGGGAGGGAGGGCTCCTTCTTCTGGTGCCTCCCGGAGACGGCCGACGGACCTGCGCCTCGCTTCTTTCTTTCTTTGTTTTTGTGGCCCTGCGCTGCCTCTTCGACTCTGACGCCAAGCGCTCTTCCCTCCTGGCTGCCGACCTGCGTGCCGGCGGTCCCCGTCTCGCGCCCTCTGGCGAGCAAAGGGCCACTCGCGATACCGACCATAGGCCATCTTGAAAAAAGTCCTCGCGGCGGCTTCTCCCAGCTCCGCCGGGCCAGGGCCGCTTGGGCGGCGGCGATGACGCCTCCTCGTCGTTTCTTACCTGGTTGCGCCAGGACGTTTATTAAGGATAGAAACAATGTGGGAACAAAGATTCCAGGCAAAGAACCAGAAGTTCAAGGGGAGGGCTCCCCGGAACGCAGTTCGGGCGTACTGAAAGTCTGGAACGGGTGGGAGAGGACAATAAATAAATACAAAATGATATAGGGTGGGGTGGGGTTGGGGACAGGAGTCTTTGGATTAGGCCGTTACTTCCTTTCCGAACTGGCGTTGGATGCCAGAGATATCCTTCCTCGCTTCTTCTGGAGGATGAGGTCACCTGGCGGCTGTCGTCATGCTGACGTCGACGATTTCGGTGACCTCTCGAAGAATCGTCCGCGACTCCAACTGGCGGCGGCCCGTGACGATAGCGCGGATGCAACAGATCATTGCGATGGTCTCACCTAACAGAAGACCCCTGTCATGAAGAAGCAACGCATCAAAGACCTTGCGGTGTCCCCCTGATGCAGCAGCGCTAAAGCCAGTCTCCGCCACAGTCCTTGGAGGGCACCGCAGTCGAAGAACAGGTGCGGAAGAGTTTGAGCTGCTCCGCACCTTCTATAGTTCGGGGAGGCAACTCCCCCGGAAACAATGTTGGAGCGCTGGTCGCGATGGAAGATCCAATGCATCAGCAAAAGCACGTCCTGTTCCCATGGAAGGGGGGACACAGAAGTGTCCGCGCACGAGGGAGAGACCACAAGTTCTTCGGGGGGCATACTCAGGAGCATCTTGGCACAATTGTGAGACGTGGAGGCGTCTGCCATCTCGCAAGTTCTCCAGCCGCCCATGGGTCGATTTGCTCCTGCGATTATGCAGGCGACCTCCCACCCCGCCGGTAGGCAACTATCGTCTCTTGCCCTTAGGGCAGACAGCGCTGCGGCAAAGGCCGTGGCTGCCAGGCCAGTCCACTTGTCCTGGTCCTGCAGCACATCTTCCACCGGACAGTACGGGGAGATGTGCACCCAACGAATTTCCACAGGGGGCACTTCCTGATGCGTTGCCCAGGCCGACACCGTCTCCTGCCGCTACGCGTTTAAGTTCGCCAGGCGGCAAGAGATCCATGCATGTGCTTCCAGGAGCGAGGCGAGCTGCCTCAGCGGGAAGCCGAAACCTCCCATGGCGTGCTGGGAGTGCGGCAGCAGCGGGCCTCTCCGTCGTAGGATGCCGTTCGGGAAGCGCCGCGCTGCGGGAGTCCATCTTGCTCGGAAAAGACGCTATCCGCTGTCCAGCCACCCGAGGATTTCCCTTCCGGATCGGGCACCCTCCCGGCGCTGCCGGTCCAGCATCCGCGAGGTGAGGTGGCGGGAGGTCCTCATCGGCGAGCCTCACGGTGGGCGGGCTGCTGGTCCAAAAAAAATGCCCGAGGTCTGGGCGTCCCCAGGCTCAAAATCCCTGCGGGCAGCGGGTCTTTTCCGCCGCCGCTCCCAAGGGAAGCCACCTGTCCACTCGCTGGTCATTTCACGAGGAGCGACGTCCCCGGATGGCTTTCCCCGAAGTTTCACGGCAGCAGGTGGACGAGGGAGGCCAGAAGGGGTCGGGACCACGTCGAGGGGAGAAGCAGCGGCGCGACGCCACGGCGTGCGCGCTCGGGAGGGTCGCGCTCTCCGCAGAGCGCCGGGAGTCTGGGAGCGAGGTTGGTTTCCTAGCGACTGCCTGTTTGATGTGGACCGAGGGAAGGGAAGGAGAGAGGTTGCTGCCGGAGGGACGAGCAGGAGTGTATGCGTTGGGCCTTCTTTGGGATGGAAGAGGCGGGGAGCTCAGCTCCCCATTCGGTTGGAAGTCGCGGAACGATGGGCAGCGGGGGCAGACCACGGAGGACTCGCCGCGCGCCAGCTCGCGTAGGTGTGGGATGTCCTTGGGGGTAGAGACGGGGGCGAGACATTATCCATGCCAGGGGAGGCGCTCCTGCTAGGGGAGGGTCGGTGGTAAGAAAGGGAGGAAGGGTGGCCGCTCTCTCTGGCTGGCCGTTTCTAAGGACCTAGAGCGGCCGGAAGGTGACTGGAGCGGGGGTGGAGGAAGAGGAGGGGGAGAGGGTCCCAACGGGCCGAAAGGCGGCCCTCGGCGGCATGGGTTCGTGACCACGATGTCCGGAGAGAGTTCCTGCATTTCCGAAGGACAAATCTGTGAATGCCCGAGGGAGAGGAGGCGACCTTCCCAGCTGAAGAACGATCGAAAGGAAGAACCGCCGTGGAGGCTGCCTCCTCTCTCTCCTTCTCGCAGGGGTCCTTCTCGGGTTTGATCAGCCTGAAGCAGAGGACCGTCTGTCCACCCCGGTTGATCTCATCGCCCCCTTTCCCTCCTCCACCGGCGCCTCCGCGGTCCTAGAAGGCGGATGAGTTTCCTCGTGAGGTGGTCGCGCCATCCACCACTCCCTCCCCCAACCCCCTTCCTCGCGGCGGTTCGGCACATCTGCGCTCCTCGTTCGTCCGTTTCACTTCCTCCTCCTGGCGAGAGGGTCCCGATAAGTTCCCTCTGGGTTTTTCTCTTCCGGGATTCCTCCCCTCTCCCATCCGTTCGAGGAGAATGGCCGCCGAGTCCTCGCGGGTTCGTCCCACCCCATCTTCCCCTCACGCATCTTTTCTGCGCGCTCTCGGGAGCGCTTGGGCGTCTCGGGAGCTCGCGGCCGCGCGAAACACGAACCCGCGCCCCCGTCGATCGCCAGGAGCGATGATGCCAGAACGTTCTGGTGGCACGTCCATGTGTACATCTGTCAGCATTAAGAGAATGCTGTACGCGCGCATGAACATATGGGATAAACACCGATGTCTGTGCGCTTACCAAGAGTACATCCAAGAGTGTTGTACCAAACTTGTTGCTGCTCGCACTCACGGGACGCATTTTTAGCGAGGTTCGAAGAAACATCATCCGCACTCCGCGGTCGGGAGGACTGATGGGCTCTGACCAAAGCGACGAAGGAAGCGGCCTGGAAATAACAGATGAGATGCGGAAAGCTTTTTGCGATTTTCGTTCATCCAGGTTGCTTCCGTGGGCACGCCCCAGGTAAGGAGCTGCCGAGAGTGATCTGACGGCAGGCAGACCTCCAGATGAATTATTGGTTTTCAGCAGCCAGGGCCCTTTTGACGGAGCGAGGGAAGGCCGCAGGGGTGGGGACTCGGAAGTGGTGCAGAGCGTTTTCCGTTTCATCCTACTTTCCTCTTCAGGGAGGAACGCGCGCCTCTCGCTATTGCTGCTGCGTGCGATGGGAAGCGAAGAACCGGACGAGCGGCCGCTTCCGGTGACCGAACGCCGGGTTGGCTACCTGAAGTGCAGTAGCAGTCTCCGGTTCGCCAGATGGCTGGAGGGGGCATCTTCGCTCTCATGTTTTTTTTTTTTTTCCTAAAAAAACTCCACGCATGCGAGATCGCTCGATATCAGCAAAAGAGCGCCACGCTTCCCACTGGGACGAGCCAAGGGAAAGTAATTACACCGTTTCGTCGAACACACAACCAATTTTCGTCTACCCAAAATCCTCTCGGGACAACGGGCACAGCAGCAGCTGCTGCAGCCTTGGACGATTGGGGAGTCTCCATCCGTGTTGGTGGTATGACGGCTGCTTCCAGCCGGCTATTACGCAGGGTTGGTTGGTTTCGTTCAAGAAGTCTGTTCGCAGCAGCAGTTGACTGCAATTGAAAGAGTAAACAACTGATGGCCGCAATATATTTAAAGCATTACGTAACGCTTTTGCTAATACTAAGGGTGCGTGTAAGATGTATTCTGTCTTTCCGCGGTATCGTACACCCATCGAATCACTCAGTTACTCTGTACGTTATGAAGGCTGTTGTACAAGCAGTTGGTGAAGGTCGCTTTGTTCGCCTCGCGGCTGCATCAACTGGGAGATGCCGCCCATCTTTCCACGGGCTGCGGGCACCCTTTTTCGCGCACGAGGAACACGGGCCTGGCGGGGTTGGCGAGGAGGCGAACGGTCGCCCTTTCAGGTCAGGAACAGGAGCGCAGCACTCAGGAAGTCACTGGACACTGGCCGGACGTGATCCCTGACCGCATTTCAGGACATGTCCGCGACGAATGTTCGAGCTTGCGACGTAACAAAAAAACCACGTCACGAATGCTAACGAAAATGGAATTCCAAACAGCCCTTGGCAGTCCTTCTCTACGTGGGTTCCTCAAACCCAATAGGGGGGGGGGGGGGGGAAGAACTGGTGCAAGGAGAGCTCAGGGAACAACAGGATTTACATAGAGGAAACTGACCACTCTGCACGCGTGTGAACTTTCGTTTCTTCCATTCTGCATCCCCTTCACACATCAGTATCAGAAAAGTGCAGGGGCACCCCTGTATAAAACTGCAGCCCTTGTGGGACGCTGAGAAGCGGACTCCTCACGAACTCTGTGGTTAAATTTTGTGGCATGGTGTACAGAGAGGCAGATGAGGCTGGCTATTGCGTCGTGAGGGCGGTAAAATCCTGTACCAGCCGATGAAGGATCTGGAGTCAAAGATGGGGAGTCTTTGGATTCTAAGTACGAAGAATTCTGTTGTTCGGGAAACGATAAGTGAGTGACCAATGGTTATAGTAAAAGGAGAAATTAGTGAGAGAGGTTGTTGTTGTTTTTTTTTTGAAAAAAAAAAAAAAAGAATGACGTGCTCATGTAACTGGAATACCCGATCTTAAGAGAAGTGTGGAGAAGTGGTACATATGTAGCACATGGTATAAAAGTGCTAGATGGAAACAGTTGAATTGTAGATTGACTCTCAGTCTGGCATGGAAGAATGGCCAACAGTCACTCTGTTTTCGAAAAGAACACGAACACGTGACTCAAGTGGGTTGAATTCAAATACAGCGGTGCCTCGGTACTCGTCGTCCATTCGTTCCGGAACTCGTGACGAGTGCCGAACGAGCTCCTTCCATGGCTTCGTGGTGTGTCATTTTTTAACCGTTTTAGGACTCACGAGTAACGCTTAAAATGCACAGAAAGCACACACACACACACACACACACACACACACACACACACACACACACACACACACACACACACACACACACACACACACACACACACACACACACACACACACACAAGGAACGATTGAGTGGGGTGGGTGTCGAGTCGAGTTCCGAGCACGCGCCGAGTATCGAAGCATTTTCCTCGTCGAAGAGCGCCGAGTACCGAGTTTGGCGCGTTCCGACACCGTCGAGTACCGAGGTACCTCCGTATTCGTGGGTCAGATAGCGCAAGATGCATTTTTCGACAACAGCAACAGTAGGGCCAAAACTATAGGGCTCGTTTCAATTGATTAAATGTAAATTAAATCATTAAATATAAATGTTTGCTTCAGCTGATCCAAACAAAACTGTAAAACCTTTTTTTTTTCTTTTGTATAACTTTAAATATAATGGACAGTTAGTTGTGCCTTTTTCTGTTTTTTCTTTTTTACAACGAAATAATAAATATTCCCACTGTTATACGTTCCATTTGTTTTATAAATACCATCATGCTATCTGCGTATTACCCACAGAGCTCGTATAACGCGGATCCCCGCGTTATGCGAGGGTCTGCTGTCGTGTTAACTTTTAATCCTCTAGATGGATGAGTTTTCTTTTATAGCACTGAACGACGAGTTGAAAATTCCCGAACCGGAACGCTTCTCTCCTCGAATAAACAAAAATTTCGCAGTTCGCAGTTGCGATAGAAACTACAGGATGCCGCCTACGTCACCAACCACAGCGCTGCCAAACCGATCGGAAGTGATCTGCTTCTCTGGCCGGAAACGCTCCAACTGCTGTGCGAGGAAGAAGAGCAGTGGCGGACTCTTCGCCGGCATGAGGCTGACACGCGCGAGAGATGGGCAGCAGATTGCTGCCGCTGTCCCCCACCCCCACCCCAATGCCTCGTCTCCTTGGCTCTTGCGCGCGGAGTCGAGGAGGTTGGGTCCCTCGCTCACTCTTCCGATTTCGGAGGCGCACTGTCTCTCCTTCTCTGCGGTCGCCCCACGGGCAGTGCGGAGAGTTGCAGCTGAACAGTATCTTGCAGTAGAGTTGGACAGTCGTCGTTGCAGTAGCTGAGCAGTGGTTTGTAGCATCTTGCAAGAAGGGACGAAGATGACACCGGAAACGCAGCCCCATGCGATGCTGTCCATCTGGAAAGGACGGCCCGCGCTGGCGGCCGATCGGCTGCGGTCTCCGCTCGCGGCACCGCCGAGCATCGCGGGTTCGAATCCCTTCCGGGGAAGGATCGACGCCGACAAATGGGTGCGTCGTGGGTTTTTGAGCCCCCCTCCCCCATCCCGCAGGATGGAGAAACCAGATGCCCCCCGTTGACTGACCCTCTAGGATCCTTTCAGGACATCAAGGAGCCCTTATGCTCGGGAAAAGGGAGCCGTCCCCCCACTCGGGAAGGGAACATGCAGCTGGTTGACGCCCTCTCCGAAGTGTCAAGCAAGCTGCTCCCTCTTCAGGAAGCGACCTCCAGGGAAATCGGGACGCATCCCTTTGGGGTTCTCTTAAGAGGAGGAGGAAGTCAGGAGCGGCTCCCTTGCGGGTTCCCACTTAAGGAGAAACGAGGAGCGACCCCCACAAACCAGAGGATTCCTCCAGAGAGAATAAGGAAGAGATGGTTCCCTCCCAAGCGTAAGAGGAACGGACCCCTCCCTTCAGGGACTTCCTGGATTTATAAGCTGGTTTCTGTGGGGTTACCCTCGGGTGGGCGTGGACAGCGCCACAGAGCGTCGTGAGTGCCCCCCAAGGAGGCGAACGGTTCTTCAGCACTTGGCAGACCAAAAAGGGAAAAGAAGAAGAAAAAGCTCTCTGGGAAGAAGCGGAAGCCGCGCTCTTCGACCAGTTGAGCGAGGGAGCGAACCGAAAGATTCCTCATTGTTTCTTCATGGCGACGACGATCTCACTGGCCCTGCAACGTCTTGGGACATGTGGCGCAGGAGTCCCGGAATCGGCAGGTCGCTCCTGGAAGAAGTGCCTCAGTGATTTCCGGTTGACGAACTCTATTCTGAGGACTCCACCTCCATCTCCTCCGAAGCTGCACTTTGCTTTCGGAACTCGGCGCCGTCTGGTGGGTAGGAGGGCGTCCAAGTCAGTACGTCTCGGCTGCTGCCATGCTGGTGGCCTCTCTTCCACGCGAACCTGACTCCAGCACGTAACGGGCTGTCGCCATGGCGCGGATGCAACAGATGGTTGCGATCGCAGCGCCCCTCTTCAGCCTGCTTTCTGCAAAGAAGAGTCGCAGCAAGTCCAACGCGATGTCCTGCGGTTGTCGGACCGCCGGAGGCGAGTCTCCACCGCATGCCCTCCAGAGCACCTCAGTCGAGCAAGAGTTTCGGGAACGATCCCATCTCCCCGCAACTGGAGCAGTTTGGGGAGGCAGCTCTCCCGGAAACGAGGCGCCTGGAACCCCTCAGAGTAGACGCCAGCGGCAGGGCGTCCTGTGGTTTCCAGAGGAGTTGCTCTGAGAAGGCGCGGAAACTCCGCTATCCGACCAGCTGAACAGAGAAATGAAACCGAAAGATATGTATTCAAGAAAACGTGCGCTGTTTGTACTGTCGTAGTATAAACGGCACAAATAGCAAAGATGGCTCTGCGAAATCCTCCTTTCTGTGGCTTGGGATTTCTTGTTCGACGATTGTCTTCTCGTGAACGTCCCTTGGCGCGTCCTGGATATTGTTCTTCCGATTCCATTTCGGCCACAGCTTCCGTGGGATGATCCGCATCATCTGACCGGGTGTTTGGGTCGACGTCGCGACTCTACCGAAAGATGACGCCGCCTCATCTTTTCGATGCTCTGCGCTGGGATTCCCAACTCGCGCAGAACACCATCATTTATCGGGTCCCAGCCACCGAGTGAGACCACAAGTAGTGGGCCTTGGACCTCGGTAGACAGTCCACTTCTGATCACCTGTTGGGCGGCATCTTCACGCTTGGGTTTCTTTTCCCGTGTGACTTGACTGAACGCTGCCTCATCGTTCCTCACGGTTCTCAGGTCGTCCTTCTGGATCACAAGGTCCGGATTGGATTCTGCTCCGGTCACACGCTCGTCCTCAGTGACTGCCTTCCATCCTGCGGTGGCGTTGGTAGTGACGCTGTGGATTCTTGCATACAGTTACGTTCGTGCCTGGCGTACCAGTGGTTGAGCAGTGGTTAAGAATACGAGGCAGAGTTGCCCGAGACTCGGACGCGCGCTGTCCGTAATCGGTCTTTGCCGCCACCTCCCCACGTATTGAGAGAAGATTGAGTGCTGATCGTCTGAAAGCCTCAAGCGGTCTCTGAGGCTGCGATGGAGCCCGACGCAGCGCATGACCCTCCCTTGATCGGTGTGTGCGTATGTATGCCAACTCCACGTACATTCAGCTGGAGAAGAAGAAAATCTCGGTGCACTCTGACGACCTGGTCACATCAACTCTTGACCCCAAGTCTCAGCCAACGTCATTCTGAAGATCTGGCGTCTCGTTCCGGCATATCCACTGGTCCTTCCAAATGCTCCGGTCTATTTCACTCCGGGAAGGCTCCTCGCGGATTAAGAGATATCCGTCTGGAGGTTGGTAACGGATCAATTCCAAACATCTTGGTATCTGATGTGCACAGATACTTGGGAAAGCCGTTTGGAATTGAAGTCTTCGATAATGTTCCGTTGAAGGAGGACACGCTGCGCAAAGCCGAAATTCCCCTGACATCTGGACCTTCTGCCTGGCAGAAATCGGATGCTGAGGAAACATTCCTTTTTTTCCTTCTAGCCCTCGTGCGTTTCCAGAGGCTAGGAACGCATGCAAAAGGTGATTGGGAGTTCGTGGACGGGGAGATTAAAAGGATGGTGAAGGCTGTGTTGCATCTAAGGCTGCGGGAGCTGCCAACCAGCATCTCTAAGGGGATCGGAAGAAGGGGTGCCTCGGCCTGATAACGCCTCTGCCAGATGGAGCAGACACCTTCATCACCTGTAGTTGTTTCAAGATCCTCACATCCTCCGATGTCGCCGTCAGGGATCTCGCCAGGCAGTCACTCCGAGAGGTGGCACTTGAGAAGATACTGCAATCACCTTCGCATGGGGACTTGGAAGATTCCTCTCTGGCGACGCAGCAGGGAAAAATTCTCCGTAAAGAGCAATTGGACCACGGGAAAACAAGCCTCCCATCGCACGTCCGCAAATTGGAGCTCTGAAGATGGAGAGACCAGGATTCAAGCTGGAGAGCTGTCGTTCGATGCAGCAACGAGGAGGAAGTTCACCGCGGCGACGCGCAACGCACAGAAAGAACGCGCATGGCTGGAAATGACCGGCGAACATCCAAATCAAAGGAAGGCCATGCCATGCACTGGGCTTCATCGTTCATCCAGCTATTTTTTCAACAACTGGAGAGTATCTTCTTGGCTTTGCTGACTTCTTGTCCATCCATGGGACACTTTCCTTCTTTTTCCTCTCTGATGAGGTCGAACACCCCTTCTGTGTTGTCGAATGGACCGGAACCTTTAAGGATAACCACCATGTTATCTGCCTTCTGCAGCCTCATCAGAGAGGAAAAGGAAGAAAAGTACCAGGAGATCGCCTTGCTGCTCAAGAAAAAAAGCACTTCGGAATGAAGCATTCATCATAGGCGCACTAGGGTGGTGGCACCCCCATAACGATGGAGTGATCCGGGATTTACGCATCAAGAAATGGTATGCGTACACAATGAGGCACTAGATGCTGACCTCACGCACCCAGCACAGCAGCAGAGAGATATTTACTGGACTCGCCGCCTAGGACGTCCTCCAGACGACGCAGTTAATCTGCGAAAAATGAGAGCAGCTGCAAAGGAAGGGAGTATCTCATCGAACCCTGAAAATCGAACCGTCTTTGCGCCAAAGATAGTGGGATGCGGCAGAGCCATTCAGTTCTTTGGCAACCTAATCCAAAACTCGCTGCGTGCATCGCCTCGAAATGTGCATCCACGGGCTGGACCACTCGCATTTTCCTCCACGCCACTCATCACCTAGATCACCTTAACCCACGTTTAAATCCTGGACCCACTCATGAAGTAGACGCACTTCTTCAAAGTTTGACTAGGGAAAGCGCTGCAGTTCAAAGCATCGCGCAAACTCCCGAGGGGTAACTAGACGCCTGCCTATTCTCTCTAGGTCACAGCCACTGCCTACTGCGTGTCCCGACACGATGCGATGGCGTCCGCTTACGTGCTCGCATTCTCTGCTCCGGACACGTCACGGCCCCAACCGCGTCGGGCAGCTTTTAGCTCCCACGATGCCCGAAGGGGTTTTGACCTTTCCCTTCCTTCTCTCTTTTATTCACGTGAAGGTTTTGACTTCAAAGAGAGCGGTTTCGGGAGTGTTCCCCTGCGCTTCCCAACTGGCTCCCGTGGCCGCTTCCATTCGCCGGGCCGCTCGGTCCCTTTGCGCAGCGCTTCCGGGAGTCCCATCGCTCGCGCAGGCCACGGGCAGCCGGACCGAAACGTCGCCCGCCGTGTGCGGGCGAACCAACCGCAAGGGCCTGGACGAAGGAATTTCCCACCGCACCACGAAGCAGAGACGCGCATGCGCACACCCCACCCCATTCACCCCACCCCTCCTGAATGGGGAGGGCGGTGTTCCCTTTCGCATGACGACTCTTAATTCAGCAGAATGTGAACACATATAATGCTTGCCAATTCACACACACAAATCAATGTGGACAACATATGAACGCATACGTAATGCACATGTGACTACTGAAAGAACAGCGAATGCCGCGTCAGGTTCCGGACTCCATGCTGTTTCGCCTCCTCTCGAGGTGGTGGACCAGGCGAAGCAAATCCGGTTCTGGACCGATGGTCTTCATGTTCGAGCTCCAGGTCCCGTGCGAGGTGTAGGCAGAGCGCAAGGAATGGTGCCGCACCAGCTTGCCCATGTGAGTGGCGAGGGAATTGCACTCCATGCCCACCAGGCGCGTGTTGGTGTTGATGTAGTCCGCGACGAGCAAAGTCAAGTCGAGTATCTGAAAGGGGCAGCAAAGGCTCAAAAGCGCCCCCGGCCGGTACGGCCCTTCCCTGTACCTTCGCTTTGTTCAGGGAGAACAGCAGTTTCTGGGTGCCTTCCGCCCCGGCGACCACCATCATGAAATCGTCCTGGCAACCGCCGAACGTGACTACCTGAGAGTACGAGTATCTTATGAGCGGCTGCATGCCAGAGCGGCTCAGTATGACGATGCCTTCGTCCCCAATCGCTAGCCAAACCGACGTCCCGTCTTGTTTGATCTGGGAGGAAGACAGCGGAGCGCCCCCTAAGGAAGAAGGTCCCAGGTACTCACTTTGGCGTCATAAAGTTTGTAACCGAAAAAGGGCCACTTTCTGGTACAAGTCAAGTAAGTACGCACACAGTCATGAACACTCTTACCGGACACTTCTGACCACTTGGAAATGATTTGCCGCCCTAATATTCTGGAAGAAAGGCGACAACACAGTGCGGTTGCTTCTTTCCCTCCCCCTCCCCTTCGTTTCGAAAAGTACGTACTCTAGTTCCTCCTGGGACATGCTGCGTCTGTACCGCGCCGGGTAGAAGCGCCGGAGGACCTCGTCGACGGACACCTTGCCCGACGCGCTGCCGACCTTCTCCGGGTTGTAATCTCCCAGGTCGATCTGCGGGTGGAGAAAAGACGGCGCGTTCCGCGAGCACCGCACCGCACCGCACGCGCGCGTGCGGGGAGGGGGGGGGAGCTCGACTGACCTGGGTCATGAGAGCGCACAGCTCCAAGGCGAGGTCGCGGCTGCAGGGGAAACGGCTTTCCAGAATCTGCTGGTTCGTCTGGTAGCACAGGAACAGGCGTTCCTTCTCGCTGTCCGCGGGAGGCAGCGACCTCCAGAACATCCTGTTCTTGTAGAAGAGCTTGATGACTTTGGTGTTTTCGAACTTCCCGAGGCTCCTCTCCCGCAGGACCGTCTCCCACTTCGAGATCAAGTCGCAGACCTGCAAATCATTGGTTTTGAAATCGTTGGCGCAGCAGGGGTCATAGATGGTTCCATCTCACGGCAATCCCCCAAACAACAACAACAACAACGAGTTGTGCTCACTTTGTCCTCCGGGAGCAGGTAGTGCTCCATGTTCTTGTCGATGGGGTCGTCGCTGTACAGAGCGAAGCCCGACAGGTGCCCGCGTCGTGCGCCTATTTCAGAATTGACTGTCGCCAGCAGCTCTTCCACAGTGGTGGAACCGTCAAAGCCGAACACCTGGTAGGAGTCCGTGGGGAAGTGGATGGGCATCGCGTGGGGCAAGGAGTGGTGGTAGGGATTCTTCAGGAGGATCGACAGGACTTCCATGCGCGAGGGCTTCGCCTCTCGACCACCGTTGCTGCAGGCGCGCTCCAGGGCACGGCGGCAGTAAATGGCGTACCTTCCCAGCTCGCACTTCGGGTCCGAGTGGCGATGCAGGTGGTTGTGCAAGTGCCACAAGACGCGACTGCTGCGTGGGACGAAGAGAGACACGGCCAGGGACAACAGCTGCCACCCTTGTATGAACACAGAGGAGGAAGCTCGGGAGATGGACGAGTTTATTATGGGACGATTGTTCACGTCAAAGAAGAACGACTGGAAACGACTGTGCTTGCTGCGACGCGTCACTGGCTGCTGCTGCATCTGCTGGCGAGATGGCGTAGTCTGTTTTATCAGGATGCACAACAGCTCCGGCTGCAGCTCCACCAGTTCCAAACAACGGGCCAATGCATTCTGGGCCAGGACCACGTGGTAATCAATGCCTGCTGAATCCACAACTACGGTGGTAAACAGCAATACAGACTAGGGACCATTATGAAAAACCATCCAGCATGACCTATGAACTTACTTTGAACAGCTTAATCGCTTCGGCCTGAAGGCTTTCGTTCGGCATGGTGGTTAGGGGAAGGCCCACAGTATCCTTGCTAAAAACCAACAGTGGATGGCGCCACACTTCGGACGTGCTGTCGCCATCAACTTCCATGAGTTTTTGGACTAGTTGCTCGTAATTCGTTCCTGGATTCGGTCCTCCCCCCGACACAACAGTAAGATGGTATAACCATAAATCCTTTTCCTGTTTCGTAGGCAATAAAAGATACGTGGGGCGCTGGTGAGGAGGTCGGATTTCTATTGTCATTTCTTCCGTGTCTGTGTCGTCTCCACTTTCGGATGTCTGCTGCACCTCAACAACTCGTGCGCCACGTAAATCAATCTGTCCCAGAGGGGTCTGCAACAGCAGCAGCAAAAAAAAAAAAAAAAAAAAAAAAAAAAAAAGGTGACGAAGGAGGTGGATCGGATTGAAACACCCACCAGATCTCCAGGGTTTTTGAAGTACAGGAACATCTTGCTGATAACGGCGCACCAACAGCGCTTGGCGTGACCATTCCTCACTTTGGTCAACCATCCCTCAATCGACGAGCGGTTGGTTTCGTTGCGAACCAGCTGACGGGCCGCGTTTTCCTGCTGAATGTTCTGGAGCATGTGGACCCAGTCGTCCAGGACGACCGGGCTGTCGGATGTCAGGTAATACGTGCGCTGGCCGGTGTTGATTTCGAAAGTGCTGGCTCCGTCGGTGCGAGCCACCCTCACTGCTCCGTCCAGCACGATGCACCCCTGGGGTTTTTTGCTGCTGACGTCATGCTGCGACTTCCAGTAACTCAGGGTATCTTCCTGCAGGACGAAGTAGCGCTTCTTCCAGGTTTTTAGCTTTCCGCCGAGCTTGTTGAGGTACCCGGCCTTCTCCCTGCGGCTCGCCGCCTTGCGGGGGTTGTCCAGGGTGCCCAGCCTGCTCGAAGGCAGGGAGGAGTCCGGCGGCGACAAGTAGTCGCCCTTCAGCTCGCTGCCCGCATCTTTCCCGAGCACACGACCGTTCTAGGAGCGCACCTCGGATCATCGCATACTGACCAGAATAGGACTGGGAGCTGTTGCCCACCAGCGAGTGCTTCTGGAGCTTCAAGGGAGACAGGGAACTGTTCCTGGCTTCGTTGGCAGCGTCGTCGTCTGCGTCCGATGAATCCGAGGAGTCCCCGGTGAAAGGAATGGAACGTATCTGAGATGCTCTCTTCGGGTCAGGTTAGTTTTTGTTCGAGGGCTTCGGGTTCCTTACCCCTTTGACAAAAGAATATACTGGGATGTCGCATTTTATGTAACCGCCGTCGCTTCTTCGGCGCTTGACTTTCGCTGCGTTCACCTCCGCAGACGCACGCGAGGACTCCGCCTCGGACAAGATCAACCCGTCCTGGGACGCCACGCGGTAGATTCTGTCCTCCCAGGAAGGGAAGCGGTGCAAAGGCGGGGTGGGGGGTTTGCTCTCGGTTATCTCGGCATCGCTGTGGCAACCGTGGGAGATCCTCTTCCAGGATAGGGCCTCGATCTCGTTGCTCGGAGTGTAGATTTCGGAGTAGTCGTGCAGTTCGTCTTGGATGCGAGGCTGCAGGGGTTTCTTGAGGTCAAGGGCCAGCACTCGCATCTGGTCACCGCTGCTGCTTGAGGTGGAGTCAAGAAGCTCTTGGACGCTCAGTGGCTTCTGCCGGTCTTTGACGTTGATTAGAGTTGGGTAACTGGTTTTGTACACGGAACAGTCTTCGCCCACTGACAAAGATACCGAAGAAGGGGACAAAGATCGGGGGCTTATGGGAGTTTCCAGGGAAACCGAGCCGGTTCTGGGAGTGAGGCTCAAATCGTACGAGCACAAGTACTGGTCCTCGAAGTCACTCAGGAACGACGTCGTTGTCTGGTGCTCCACAGTCGTCAGGTCGCTTTCGTTGCGACCTCTTTGCGGCGCGCCGGCCCTGAGATCGGAATTCTTGCCGGGAACGACAAAGCCAAACTCGTCAGTGATCTGCCGTGGTGCAGGCACGTGAGTGTTCTCTTCCGGGGGTTCGACGAGGAACGACTGCCTCTGTATGTCCTAGCAAACGTGGGTTTCACAAACGCGTGGAAGCGCGAGCGCACGCGGGAGAAAAGACAAACCCCACTTTCAGCCCTGAGGAGCTTCCCTGCACCCTAGCCTTCGGGAAGATGAAGGCGCAGAGAAACTTCCGGTTTTCTCGCATTCCTTCCCCGAGCCTCTTTCAGCTTAGAATCCGACGTGGGTCAGCAGTTACCTCAGACAAGCTCCTTTGGTGCGTGTGCCTCATGGGGTGCGCGATGAGGGACATCTCCAGGATTTTGTTCTTCATCATCTCGATCTGGTCTGAATACTTTTCGTCCTGCACCTTCAGCTGCAAGCGCAGCTGGTGGTTCTGGTCCTCTAGCTGGGAAAACGGGGAAGATTACCAACAGCATGGCTGGGGCCTAGGTGTAGGAGGGTGCCGAACCCAACTTTCGCCATCTTCGCGAAGATGCGGGCGCCCTCTGACGGGAGACGAAAAGCGGATCAAAAGGTTGCCAATTAAAGAGCTTGGCAAGGAGCTTTAGGGCAATGAATCTTTAGGGACTGGATCTAATATGGGTTCGGCCTCTCCTAGCATCGCCTGCGCACCTTTTTCGAGTGCTCAGGCCAACAGCGAGATGAGCGGAATTACCTCTTTCAGTTTATGCATGACCCATTCTTTGATCTTTGCTGCCTTCTCCTCTATCTCTTTGGCTTCGAGCAGGCGATCCTGATGCTGCAACAAATCGGGTGAGAAAGCAACACTCACGGCGCACAGAGACCCGGCCCAATTTCGCTCAACCCCCACGCAGTGCAAAGGCAAACCCACAGCGCTCATCAACCCGGTGGATCATTTCCAAAATAGGCAACGAGTCGAGAGCCAGTTGCACACTTTGGGAAGCGGAAGCTGCAACGCCAGCGACCCGCTCATCTCGCACGAGAGAGCTCGCAGCCCGCTTTCTGTTCACAGCGCTCTGTCCGGTGCACACGGCGTGGTTACGCGATTCAAAGGGTTAGCGTGTGCTGATGCGCATGCAAGCCCTTCAGCCATAACGTTAGGGGCAAGTCCTACACAGACCATTCGGTCCGCTTGTAGACGAACGTGGTGGGCAACGGATCCGCGAGTCGCTTTCACTATGCCAAGTGCTGAGGAACCGCCCGTCTCCTTACGGGGGGACCACGAAGCTCTTGAAGCACCGTCCACGCCCCCCGAGGGTGCACGGAACTCTCCAAGTTATGAGGGGTGACCCTGGAGGGAACCACCTCTTCCTCTTCCTTATTCTCTCCGGAGGGACCTCCCAGTTTGGGAGGAGAGGCACTCTTGACTTCTCAGAAGAGAACCCGGAAAGGATCCGCTCCTGGTTTCCTCCTCCTCTGAAGAGAACCTCGAAGGGTTGCTTCCCGATTTCTCTGGAGGGTGCTCCCCGAAGAGAGCAACAGGCTCCTGACACCCTGGACAGACAAATCCCCGACTGGTGTATCAACTGGTCCATGGTGTGGTTCCATTTTCCCAACTGGAGGGTCAGCTTCCAATCCCGGCCAGTCAACGGGAGCAACGGGATTTCCACCAGTTCCGGACCCGAAGGAGCCGACCAGCGTCGTCCTGCGGAAAAGACTCGAAACCCGCGACGCAGCCCCCGTTTCCCGGCGTCGATCCTTCCCGGGCGGGGATTCGAACCCGCGACGCCCGAAGCCACGCGCGTCGGGCGTCGCGGGTGGCATCGGGCGAAGCCGTGCGGATCGAAAAGTGCAGATCGGCAGGCCCCAGTTCCCGTTCCATGGGGCCGAGTAGATACATCGGCACGGAGGTAGGAAAAAGGAGGGTTGAAAACGAAGTGCCGAAAGTCTGGACCCATTTATGCAGTTGGAAATCAACACGTGACATGATTTACGCTGCTGAAATTCAAAAAGGAGTAAGACGGGATCATCCAGAGCGCACTTAGGAAGTTCCGGACCAGCTCGCTTCTTGCCGACGGCATTTTCTTTTGTTTCTTAGTGCAACACGCCTTTTCTCACGATCCCCCCCCCCCTCCCCCAACGATCCCGAAGACACACATCAGATCCATTCATTCAGAAGAAACTCCCGTGGTCTCCGTGGAGCATGAAGTGCAGAAGTTGCAGCAGAAATGTCCTCACGATCACCCCATTCATCATCGCTGGGGACGAAAGCTGTCGAGGGACCGAGATGGGGGACCACATTTCCCTTCTCGATCGTCGCGTGGGGAAGACCATGAGCGCTCCACCACCTCTGGCGCGGGAGCTGCAAGCGTTCGGGCCAGCTCACAGACGAAGGGTCGCGCAAAAGATGTTCGAACATCCAGCATCACCCAAATCTCAGGGTCGTCGTAACTTCCGGGACGAATGCGGAAGACAAAGTCTCGGCGACCCGCTATGCGGTGGCCATAATCGTGAAGGACCGCACCAGCGTGCTCTTTGCTGTGGGTCGCAATAGTGCATCCCCTCCCCTCCCCCCGATTTAATTCACCTCCGCGGCTCCCCTCCTCCCTCCCCCCTCACACGTATTTTTGGATTAAAAAACGTCGGTTCTTCGACCGATTCGGCAGCGCGCGCACGTCCTCGGAGAGCAACGGACTTCGGAATGAAGTGTTCGTCTCACAGATAGGTGGTGTCAGTCGTTTATATGTTGACGTTCGTCGATTCTACCCCCCCCCCCCCCCCGCGTAAGAGGTGGAGTTTTTGCTCGTATTTTTCTTGTGGCAAGATTCCGAGATGTTTATCGTGGCAGAAACGACAGTGGTACTTTGAACTTCTTCGGTAATCCATCCGGCATGTTAAGACGTGGGGAACTTGGCATCTTGCGCGACTCTAATGGCTCGCACCACCCATTATTCAGCTTGCAACACTTTGAACATCACTTCCTGTTCTTTGATTCCCGACGCTGTGTGTGTGTGTGTGTGTGTGTGTGTGTGTGTGTGTGTGTTTTTTTTTTTTTTTTTTTTTCCGATGTCGCTCGCCGGGGACGCGCTCCTGCCGTGGTGGCACTCTCGAGGAAGACGTTTTCGTGGAGAGCAAGCAATCGCTCGACGGTGGGTTCGATTCGTCGAGCAGACCGTCCACCACCAACCACACGGTCTCGATGGATTTACGACGACGGCGTGAAATCGCATTCAGCAAACGGGCGAGTCCCTGCGATTTCACGAAATTCCCTTTCCGTTCCCTGATTTCCGGCAATTTCGTAACGTCAGTCGCCAGCTCGGAAGAAGATAAGCATCGAAGCCCGCGGGAGACTGCACCCTCGCCAAAGAGCCGACGGTTTTCCTTACAACTGCGAGGTGATGAAAGATCCGCGTTGCGCTGCGCGATGAGAGGGGGAGGGGGGCCATAATAGTAATAATAGTAATTCGGGAGTAGGAAAGGCGACGCTATTTACGTGATGGCAATCGTTTTCAGCATGACCATCGAGAGTTCAGATGTTACGGGGGCACCACGAGTTCACCACTGACCGCTCGCGAACCGAAGGCACTCCTCGGCGAAAATCCCGGAAGGATAAACTGCCCACAGCAGCGACCTTCGCGAACACTCTCCGTGCACTGCGCTTCGATACGGAAGCGCAACACCCGCAGAGAATGGCCGCGATCACGAAACCGGCGAAATTTTCCACACACCTGCTTTTCGAGCTCAGACTGCAGCATGTCAATCACGAAATCCTTCTCTTCCTGTGAATTCTGCAGGGGCATGTGCTGCTTTGGCATCTCTCCAGACTTCCAGTGAATTCCAATGTAATGACGATCCATCAGACATACCTGTTTGAAAAGAATCCGTCAATATGAGATGCCTTTTGTATCTCGCTTGGGAAAGAGGAGGATTCACAACGGAAACGGCATGCCGGGAAAACGCGGAAGAAGCAACGCTGTCAGGATCGGAAAGTGTCGCTCAGGATACCCGAGATGCGGGGGAGGGGGGGAGCACGAAAGCCACGTTTCCCTGGGACACGCTCCGGTGCGATACCCGGAGACGCAAGCAGCCGTTACGGGGGAAAACAAAAAGCCCGGGAAGCCATTCTTTTTTTCCATTGGAACACGAAAAGTCCGAGCGCCTCGACGTCGTAGGGGGGGGGGGGGGGGAAAAAAAAAAAAAAAAACTTGGGTTCCCTTTATCTTCCCAACTCGCAGCTTGAGCTGCAATCTGGAACAACGCGGTACAGAGAATACAGCCTCCGAATACACGAGTGCCGAGAGCTAAATTTTCGTGCACAAACTCTCCGTGCACGCGCACCTACTCGATTTCACTCGGCCTATTTGCGGCCAAGTCTGCAACGGCACTCGCAGGACTGTCCGCTGTCCGAACGGGCGTTAGGTGTAAAGCGCCTCCGATGAAGGAAGGAAAAACACACACACACACACACACACACACGCGAAAAACTCACCTGGCAACACGGTCGACACACACACAACAGCTGGAGCCACTTACGACGGCTCCTCTCATGGCTTCCAGGTACATCGGCAGTTCATCTTCGCAACTCATACAGATGCGAACCGCTCCGTACGCGCTTGGGGGTGTACAGCGACGCGCGCACAACACAACCAGCCAAACAAGCCCTCACCCACTTGCACATTATCAACGCGTACATATCACGAGCAGCCCGTAACGTGTTTTTTTTTTTTTTTTTTTTTTTTTTTTTTTTTTTTGAGGTCCCTCTGGAACTTCACTTCCCCTCTCTGACCTCAGGAAGATTCGAAGGAACGGTGCAGACCCACCAACGGGAGCCGGCACTTTGCATATTTACATACGGCACTACATGAAAAGTATCAGCGGATGTTTCGTAAGGGATCAGCACGCTGACTCAAAACAAAGAAGGTACAGAAGAAGATCAAGCTGGCTCGGCAATGGACCCGCAGATAAGCGCGCGTTTCTTCCGAGCGATGCGCACGGGCCGCGGTCGCCGGGAAGAGATGGGCTCGAGAAGGACACACGGAGGCAACGAGAAGAGCGGCTCCGCCGAGATGTGACAGCCAGACGGCACACAATGTCCGACGCGCAGAAACGAAACGGAACGCCGCCGAAGCCAATTTTCGAAGGCGACTTACTTGGAGCGCCTCGAGCCATGGGAAAAAACGGATCGCACGTCAATGTGGCACGGACCGATGCGTGCCGGAGGAGGGAACGCCTTCCGGAGCGCGCATCGCGCGACGAAGGGCAAAACACGGCACTACCCCTTCTGCTGTGAAACACGGGGGGACGACACACACACACACACACACACATACTGGGAAAGCGTCCCACGGAAGGGGGTCTCGCGGAATGACGTGATCTCCACATTGAGGCCGAGGTTCGCTACCGTCGACTTGCACAAACATGTCTGCACTGATGCATGCGGACGAAACCGCTGTAACTGATGGATGAACAGGGGGGGAGGAGGGAAAGGGGAGGAAGAAAGAAAAAGAAAAACAAACATGAAAAGTAACAAAAAAATGTCATCCTACGCGATGAGATACACTGAAGTTGCACCACGCCTAGGCGCGCGGAAACGATGCATGCGAGAGCACGGGAAGGGAATGCTCCTGCAAGAACGATTTAATTAACAGACGTAACATTAAAACGCATAAGGCCTCTGAAAAATAATGAAACGCACGATTCGAGGACGAAGGAGGTGTAGGGGACCGTCGATACAGATTAAAATTTGAACGAAGTGAAGCCGCTTGCGAGGAGAAGATCGGGATCTCATTTGCTGGAAGCCTCCGGGCCTGATTTCATTTCCCAGACTCCCCAGACAGAATGGTGTCTCCATGAGCAAAGCTCTGGCCGTTGATTACGTGTGCTCATCATCCCGAGTTGCGCTCACGTCACTTTAATGCGTGCCTGACGGGTAAAACGCAACCATCAATCCGACACGCACGCGCAGGCACACGGAAGAGGCGCCTCAAAGGACGGCGCGAAGCTGCGAGATGAACCTACGAAGGAACCAATGCCAAGCAATCCCGCAAAGACATTCTCGTCCGCCCGCCCGTCCTTCCAACTCGAGCGGACGAAACACGCACGAACGAGAAGTGGCTCCGTTCACCACCACCACCACCAGCAGCCCACTCCACGGAAGCCAACGATGGCCTCGAAATACATCGGAGAGCTTCGAGGCACCCGGCTACGAAGTCGGAAACGGTCAAGACCGCAACACGCGGCCAGACTTCGGAAAAAGGCAGCTAGCAAGGCACCTTTGCTGCAAGCACCGTAAATAAACGAACCTCTCTGGGGAGGGGAGGGGGGGCAGACGCCAAGAACTGCTGCTGCTCGGACGCGAAAACAACGAGCAGTTCCCGGGGGCAGCAAATACGAGAAACGGAAACTGTGCCGAAGGCGAGGACCGCTTGTAGACGAGCTTCTGCATGCTCTCTACTGAGGTCTCTTCTTTGCTCAGCGGCCCGGTGAAATCGCAGGTAAGATGGCATGACTTCCTCAAGAGGAGGAACGCACCTTGCCGAACGCTTGAAACTCTTTAAAGAAAAGAAAAAAAAAAACCCTAGGGGCAGGCAGCTCCTGTCTCTTCGGGAATATCGGTTGGGTTGCGAAGTTCCCGTTCACGGGTGGACCAGTCCAAGACCACACATAATGGAACGGGTGCTGACGCGGTTGCAGGGAGAAGGTTCCACTCAGGTGCCACCCGGAGCAGCAGCGTGCAACAGCTCCCACAACTTCGCCCCGCTGGGTCACGGTTGCTGGAGCATTCTCTCACTGCGGAAGAGGATCGCCAACGAACAACCTGAGAACACGGGCCCGGGCGTTCCCGAGAGCTGGCTGTCGCGAGGGACGGCCCGTGCTGTCCGCCGAAAGCGAAGCGGACCTTTCGAGGAAACGACGGGCAGCCATTCCGGTAGTACCATCCGGAATGACAGCAGGCGCTGTGCCTGTGGCAGCCTTTAAATCTTCGATCGAGTTGTGAATCATGGATCAGAGCTGTAGATGAGGCAGAAGGTGGGTGGGTGGGTGAGTGGCACGGCCAGTCGATCTTTGCAGCTGAGGACCAATTCCTGGGTGAAGAAAGGATCAAGGTAGACGCGCTCGCTTCAACTCGAGGGGACTCAACCCGGTCCAGGGCGAGGAATTGGTATGAGAAGAAACGGTCCCTGAGATGCGTCTGCGCTGAAGTTTCCCTGCCGCTGAGCGGCAGGTCCTGTCGTACCTTTGGTACTGTCTCCGACCCGTGCCTAAGGAGCGTGGGTCCACGGTATGAATGTTGGCGTTGCAACCAGTGGACCGCCGTGGACCGTTTCGCTACAACGATGCGTCGATCCAAGTGGGATGCGACGCCAGGAAGCACCCGGCCGCACGTCACGCCGCTAGGAGGCCGAAGAACGGATGCGGAAGTATCTTAAAAAGCATGCCCGAAGAGCCCCTTCGAAGAAGCTAACGCGACCCAAAGGGCGGCACTACTCGTCGAAACAAAACAGAGGGGATGCATCCACAAAAAAAGGCCGCGGGAAGGTTATGCTCAGCCGACGTGTGAAACAAAACCAAAAAGAAAAACGGAAGACTTGAAAAGCAACGCACTCGAGCAACCAAGAAAGTATTCTTAGCTTTGCCGGGGACCATAACAGGGAAGAAACGAACGCTGCCGGATGCCATGCTCCTAAATCAGAGCCAATCGCCTATTTGAATAATTCCAATTTTCCCGGGCATCGGTTAAAACAGCACCAACAGCTGCAAGAAACCATCGGACCAGAATAGCTTTCGATAACGTGTTACCATTAAAACACTCTGTAGGAAGGAAACAGAGTCACCATCGGCATCTGCAGGGAGCTGAGACTTTGTGTGTGTGTGTGTGTGTGTTTTTTTTTTTGACACTCTCATCGGGGGGAACTCGCAATATTCATTATAAAAAGGCTTTCATACGTGACGTTCCTGGAAGGCCCAGCTAACCAAATACTGTTACTTTCGAAATGCTTACTACAGGAACCAAAGTTCGATGCAGTCATCCAAGTGATTGGATATACTGATATGCCGACGTGATTTCAATGAAAACGTGCTCGTGGCCGTCTTACATTTTGAAGAAATGCAGATACCTTCGTGACTCTGCGGATGATTGAAATCAATCGACAGCAACGACTGCTGTTACAGTTCTTCTCATTACTCTTATTCCTGCAACGGCTAACCTTCCGGCCGCAACTAACGCGCATCAACATCCCTCACGCTGCTCGGCGATTTTCACGGCTGAGTCTTCTTCTCGACGCGGAAATCTCCTACGCCTTTATTTACATTTCGCTGAAATCTCACTTCTGCTACTAATTTTTCATCGGCACTTACTTACGAAAGACAACAGAATGTTCGACGAGGTTATCCACGGAACTCGAGGGTTTCCACCAGGAGGCGACCCGGCGAAAGAATGAAGGCTACGGATAAAGGCGGAGATGGGGGGTGGGAGAGTCTGTATCAAAGCAGCCCGCAAACAGATGACAAATCAGATGATGATGCTTCCGCTGGATGACGAAGAGACGCGAAAAGCTCCCCGGCGCGGCTTCGCCGGGTTTCTGTTTCACTGGGACAGAAACCCAGTTGGGACAACTGTAGGCAGAAACCACCAGACGCACACCCTCACCCTCCCTCCTCCTCCCCTGGCATCTCTGAAAGGACGCTCTCCCACGCAGACTCGCCGTCTCACAACTGCACACACCCCGCCCGCACGCACGCGTTCCTGCAGGAGCAGGACGGTGTCTCCTGGAACGAGAACGCGGGGAAGCAGGCGATCAGCTGCTGCAGTTCAGTGGGGGGGAGAGGGTCGCGAGTTTCACCTGGTGTCCACAACGCGATCCAGACAGTCCCCGATAAGCAAATAAAGAACGAGTAGCACGGAAGGGATATTGACAGAAGAAGACTCGACATATGAAGCACGTTCCTCATTGTGCAAGAACCCCAGCCACACCATCAACTAATCTCGTGGGGCTTTCGGAATTTGCGGGCCGTCGAATCGAAGAAACATCATCCCCGCCATCAAGAGTAATAAGCTACAAATGATAAGGAGTAGGCCACACCGCGAGCGCATGAGGTGGGCGACAGAAAAGCAGCGCAAGCCAATGCGGCGATGTGTGAAGGAATTGCAACGCACCGCCATGGTCATGCACATTCAAAAAAAAAAAAAAAAAAAAAGGGGGGGGGGGGAAAAAAGGAAAATGCACAGCGTTCCTAGGATGATGCACTCAGCGTTCCTCTACTCTGCAGTCAGCAGCAGGCAGATGAAAAAGATACCGCTCTACACCTTACTCAAACCGTTTTCGATGGCCGTTCGCTTAATGTGTCCAAACAGATCCGCATAAAGGAAGTGCCCACCATGAATTGGAATGCCCGAAATTTCAGCGCCCCGGCCCCCTGCGCAAACACGATCCTCCTCTTTCTTAAACTGAATGAGGGGAACACGTAGTGCCGACATGCCGGAAGGATCGCGTCAACAGCCGAAGTACATAAAACACCACCGACCCGTGCACAATCGCAACATCCTAAAGGTGCAAGCATCCGTACTCTGCTTTTATGTAGAAACCGGCATGGAAACCACTTACATGTCCAAAGGCTGGCCTTCAAAAAAATGTTTGTACATTACAGAGTACAAGGATCGGACGTTACATCAACGATCCTTGAAGGATTGGGTAAATACTAAAGAGTCACAACAAAGTTACAAGGACTGCCATCTAACAGCAGAGTGAGTCAAAACCATAATCACCCTCCGGACTCAGTACCAACTTGGCCGAGCATCCATCCATCACGCCTCCCGCTACCGCCTGATACTCACTTTTCCTCATTTCAATTCTCGTTTGCCATTAAATAAGTGTTGGAACAAACGTTTCCTCGTACACATGCGCACTGTCGTCACTCAAACCATCCTTATGCACTGCTCGTTTGCAAGCTTCATGGACCGCACTTGACGGATTCCTCGCGCAGATTCACACTTCAGCTTCCAAGCAGAAAATAACTCTGCCGTCTTCCCCCCCCCCCCCCCCCCACGTGCTGACGCCGTGGAGGAAGGAGACCGAACATACCATCGGGAAGTTACGAATCAAAGCTGCCTACGATCGAGAGCGCAGGATGGGTGTTAGCCGGGACGGGCAGATAACTTATAGCCTTCTTTGCGACAGACATTGAAATATGATTTGCTTTACTTTTTTTTTTGAACCATGAACCGTCGGAAGGATTCTTCTCTCCTCCGCGAGAAAACTTCTCCCGGCGCAGCAATGGAAACATAATATGAAACACAGATCAGATGTAGCAGCACACTGACACGTGAAAATGGAAGCTTCTTCCCTTGTGAAGTCCCGATAGGTCGTAAGGTCCCGCCGAACATGGCGATCCCCGGTCGCCGCGGTGCCACCACCTTCGCGAATCGAATTCGGCACGCAGAATGCCTAAAAGCACCAAAGAGCACGGAGCACGCGGAGTGCGCCAACAGGGAACGGTTCTCCTCTTCCTCGAAAATGCGACGTTCGCGCACACTCCTCCCGTTTCCTCATTTGCCCTTTGGCAAATTTTGGAACGAGAGTCGACTGTACATTAAGTTCGGGACGTACAACGCAGCTGACTGGTTCACAGTTCGCTGAGAAGACCTCGGAAGTGTGTAACACTGGTGGGTGATTACCATTCAGCTACCTTCAAAAGCAACGATTACATCTCATATGCGCACGCCATACACATATACATAAAATGGATGCATAACGCCTTCTGCTACCTGAGAAGTGTCACCTCAGTCGGAATACCAGACTTTGTGCACGATGAACGCGGTACTTATGTATCTGGAAGACTTTCAAAACGAACTCTTCGCAACATCTGAAGGCTTCCAGTCTAGCCTCAACATCTATTTCCGGAACACAAAAGAGAAACGCAGGCATACACGGAGCACGAAAGGTTTTCAACGGGGTCGGAACCTTCCAACCCTTTGCCACACCAAAATGAGGGTCAAATCGAGGCGATGAATCCCGCAAACCCCCCACACTGTGCAACCCGACGGATCGAGAGCAGCAGACAACGGAAGGGGAAATGAGAAGCGGGGGAGACACGAAGAGAGGCGCACCAGGCGGCAAACGAATCCCGGGTCCCAGATCTCGTCTTCAAGGCAGCACTGAAAAGCATGAAACGACGCGCTTGCTCCTATTTGGGGGGCGTACGAGCGATATTTTCCCCATCCACGTCACAGATGATGGCGCGCGGAGAACGAAAACACGTGGTGCGACCTCGGAGGCAACCCGCGTCGTTGCCGTGCTCCCGGATTACGCGAACACACGGCGCACACACTCTTCCGAGGAAGTCTGTGGCAAAGAGCAAAGGAAGCAAAACAAAAAAGGACGGGCAGTTCAAAAACGGAATAAATACGACAGAATGGATCAAGTAACAACAACGTTTATTATCAGAGTCCACTGCTATAGTAACTTCGCTGGACATCAAATATCTTGAATCCGGTGGCTGATAATGATTGCATGCAGAAGAGAACTTTGCCAAGAGGGGAGGAGGTTCCTCTTGTCGCTTCGGAAGTGTCCATACACAGTAATAAACACACCAACTTCGGAAACAGATTTGTGTTCTTACCCAGAAATCGATAACTCGGTTGGTTTGCATGCATGCCCTCCACACTGATCATCCAGAATCAGTATGTACAATAAGCACAGATGAACCACTATAGTGCTTACAAATTTATTCAATCAAAGGTCACTGGCTAAACACATTCACTGGCATTCATGTAACGCAAAGGGACACTGTGCTGTGGACATGCAAAAAAAACCTTATTCCTTGTATTTTGTGAACGTTCAGAGTTATCTTACTTTCAGGTTTATTCATACGAAATACGCCGCAAGGCAGCTTCTATTTTGGCATTGGGTTCTTACAACACATAGAAAGAAGAGCATTTTTTTTTTGTATTTTATTTTACTGTATGACATGCTATACACTAACAGTTATTTATCGCTTACACGAAAATTACAGACACACATTAGTGAGAGGAGAAACACAAACATTTGAAAGTGCAGTAATTTCAACACTTCAGAAATGAATTCCCATTTCTATTTTTTTTTTTTTTTTTCTTCCATATTTTCCATATTCTTAACACTGTCCGAATTTCGAACCTGCACTGCGTAGGAGGAATTTCGGACATGAACCAGTCTGAGCCTCGTTTCAACATAACGAGCTAAGAAGGTGACGACGGTGCATTGGCATCGAAGGAAGGCACACGGAGCATCCCCGTGCAAATTCACTTTCAAGTCGACGGGTGCTGTGTACGAACGAGATGGCAAACTGGCTGTGTACAGAAATTCCATACACAAGGGACGAAGGACTTTCCGTCAGATTCGTCAGAACACTGCCTGGTCCGGGATGCACCACGGTGCCGTCTCGTGATCAGGTTGCTGTCTCTGCTTCTGGTGTGGAAGCTCGAATGAAAACAACAACTCTGTGTGAATGGAACGAGGGCAAGCAAAACCGGACACAACCAAGCTCTTTGGTAGAAATCGACGAAAAAAAAAAAAACGACACGCTTTGGTAGAGTGGCAGGCAAAGCAACTCGTTTCGGTGACTGAGGAACCCTCTGACGGATTGGGGCCACCCCGAGACAGAAAATCGAGTATAGGGAAAACAACAGCTGAGGTCCAATTGGGAAAAGCACAGCCCCGTTCGCTCCAGAATGGTGATCGATGCAGGAATGATATGCGAAACACCGTGAAGTCAGGTTAAGGCCCTGCCCAAACGGAATCGCTCTTTTCGAACTATTTCAACCACCAAGAAGTAATTAAGAAAGTAAGGTATGCTCCTCCTCATCGGTGTTGGGCAATCCTCACCCCAAGTTCGTCAGAACGACTTACTGGAAACTAGTTTACGCTGTAAAATTACCAGTTGCAAAGAAACAAGAGCTGACTTGCCTCTTAGGAACAGCCGGAATCACATAGATCACACGGATACCCCCCACCAATGCTGACTACCCTGCCAACCTTCCCCTTTGTAAACATGCGACCGTGATAAAGGCCGCTGCGAACGCGCAGTCTACCTCGGAGTGGCGACGAAGAAGACGTGCGCCACTCTTTCGGAGATTGGTGAGTGTGAGTGTGTGGTGCACGAATGGGGATCTGCACGTCACAGGAAGGTTGGCACGCAGGATCGAGCCCGGTGGCCATGTCGCGATGGCGCACAGGCTGCGAAAAGCGGAGAGACTCCGCTTCAAAGAGGAACGAAACCGTCGCTGAAAATACAAAAGGGGGACGAAATAAACCAAAGGAATAAATACGAACGCATTTATGTCCAAATGGATGTCAAACAAAGCGCTGAGCAGAGGGAGAAAAGAACTAAACCAACGCGGAGGGCTGCAGGAAAACAGGACGAAGATGTTTCCATGGCATTGAGGATCCAGAGGAAACACCTTCCTCATCTTTTCTGATCCGGAATCGAAATCGCCTCTGATTCGAAATGAGATTGCGAAGGATCAGCCTGGGAACGGCTAAAGGGTGGTCACTCTCTTCCGTGTCAGGGAATTTCGAACAAAACGCTAAATTTGCCGCCGATTCGGCTGGAAATTCGAAGGAATCCGCGCGCCTATCCCAAATGCCTGCTTTCGAAAAACACAAGAGCATGGATTACGGTGTAACTTGCTAATAATTCAAAATCGAGGCTTTTATATCCGATCCGTCAGCTTATGTCCGACTCCCACACAAGTGGGCCGACGAGCAAGACGAGCAAATTTCATTTTCTCTTCGCCACAGTACCAACGCGGATGCTTGAAGATTACGAATGACGGATGCGGAATGAAAAGAAAGTCACAGCCCTTCCATTTTGCAGGTATGTCGTTTTTGATTCTGGCTTCTATCGATCAAAAAAAAAAAAAAAAAAAATCCTTTCATCTACCTGGTAAATAAAAGGATGTTCCCCCCCTTCCCCCCCAAAGGACCATGACTTTGAATTCCTAGTTGATTGACATCCAATTGATATGCCTTCAGAGAAAAAGACCAGAGAAAGTGCAAGTCATGCATTTAATCAGGAACAGTTAGCAAAACATCCCATTAAAAAAAAAAATTCATAATGAAACTGGCTTAGCGACATCGGATTTTCATTTTTTTATTTTTATTTTTATTTTTTTTTTTAAAAAAAACCCTAAAATCCAAGCAGCTTGCTAAAAACCGGGTGGCAATGGAATGGGTGAAGACTGTATTTTGACGATTTCATGAGATTTCAAATTCATAGTATGAGAAACATGGAAAGGAACTGAAGCTAATATGCACCATATGTTTACATCACCTAACACATGCTATTGCTAGATCGAGAACCTTTTTTCGTGAGAACACTGTTTTTTGTTCTGGAATGCCTTACTCCCCTATGCTGTCACCCAGGAAACCTCCCTTCCCCTGCACTGAAAATCATTGGAAGGTTTACCCATTCGGTACTCTACGCACACAAGAACCCGCATCATCCACGCTGTCTTCTATCCCTATGAGACGAAAATCTCCCTCCTGGAAACGACTGCAGAGGAAAATTCCTGCATCAACGGTTCGGGATTTTGTGAGGAAAGTTCTTGGCAAGCGTTCTTGGAACACTTTAGCTCCTTCGGTTTTTAATATTTGCATCAGCTGCTTTTGTCATTTCGGAGACATCGATATCAGCATCTATCTAAGGCATACATTTTGATTTATGACCATAGATAAAATTCAAATTGCAAGGCCGCACCACAGTCTTCAATAAATCAGGCAACACGATAATTGCGCTCGTAATTTACACAAAATACCAATGCATAATTTTCACAAGATTCTTTCAAAGTCCTTTTTTTCTTTTTTTTGTTTTGATCATTAAATTTTGGGATGGCATACGCCTTCAGCCTTTTAACGTTCCGCACTCTTAATTCACAGTCACAAAAGCAAGCTTTGCTTGTTACGCCTCTGCGATGTGAAAATATTAAATACGTAGTAAGCTTTCACCTTATTTGTCTTTAAAACTGACTTCAAATCCACTATGGGTGTCGCACTTGTTCACGAATGCTTTCCCAAACCATGAGAACTTAATCACGCAAGACCCCCCCATTTTTATATGATTCACTGTGAGAGAATCTCTCTGCCTGTACTACACGAGCGTATTCGAGCTATTCTCTGAATGATTACTTACAAATGATCACCCACTCGAGTGAGGCATAATGTTTTTCTTCACTTCATGGCGAAAAATGATAGTCTATTGTTCTGCAAACACTTCCACTATGTGCCGGCGGTTCTCTTTTTGCATAAAGCTCCTTATACTGTATTTGGCAATGACATGAACATTATTTGTTTAATTTATATTTTCCTCAGTGGCGAAATCAATGCTTTTAAGGCCATTCATTACAATCCCTTGTGACACATTGAAGTTATAAAGATGAATACTGCTCATCTATGTTAACGAAAACAGAATTCACCTACTCGATGCTAATATTTCAAAAGTGGGAATTCTGGCATCCCTTGAAATTCTCGCAATATTTTCTTTAGAAGTTGATATAATAAAATCATACAAACAAGAATTTGATGTCCATTTTTCAAAAATCCTTCATTAGGAATTTTTAGTTTTCACACCACTTCCACAGTCAATATTTTTATTGTTTAAACACAAGAAAATCACATATCTCTTTGGAAAAAATGCATTTATCAACCTGTTTGAAAAACATAATTACTCATCTCCTAGACTGACTTTGAACAAAGCATATCAGCTATCACAATGATCAGTCATGCATGTTTGAATGATTTTAACAACAACCAACATCAGATTTTATTTATTTCCCTATTTATATTCGGCGCAGTGTTATACTGTTCAAACTGAAATTATGATTCATGGGAAAGCATATCAATTACATTTACTCTGGAAACTATATGAAACAGATCAAACCCATTTTACACTCAGAGTAAACACCACAATTAATTAACATGACTACTACCCCTGTATCACAAATAAATAACAAAACTGAAGCCAATGCAAATGCTACTACCATGAGAAATCACTTCTAAATTCAATGCTAACATCTGCTCAATAAATAACATTCTTGTATTCACATGAACTTTGAAATTACTGCACGGTAATGTTTTTTTAATGTTTAATAGTATTCTTGCACACACTTACCCCATGATAGTCTTCCTCAAAGTTACTTGATGAATTCTGAGCCCATCTTCATGAGTAGATTTCTATGCAATTAAGTATAACAAAAACTTGATAATACTATAATTTGTTATCCATAGGGGTTTGCTTGAAACTCTACACAGTCTACAGAAGTGCCATCTGAATATAACATATACCAGTGAGTGTTGATGCACTTCACACGCTCACATTGTAGCTTTGTTTCACCAAATTTTTGAGAAATAACAAATTAAACAGATGACAAATTTCCTTTTGCTTTCTATTGCATGTGAAAAACTATAAAACTGATTAACTCAAAACATTAAGACATAATTATCAATGAAAGCAAGTTCAGCACACAATATTGATTATATTTACTGAAAAACCTTGACTGTACTCAACCAAAGACAAAAATTTAACCAAGATTCTGCATAAATCAGTATAGTATGTGGCTGCAATAAAAAACACATGCACACACATAATAAATGGGTGTAACACCCATAGTACTGACTATCATTCACACTTTACATGCTTACACCAAGCATCAATACCATGCAGCTAACATCGTTTTTGGTATTTTTCATTCATAATTCTGTTATGCTTTGACTTGTAACTATTCCATTTTAATTTGCTTCAGTTCAAAAAATAAACAAGTAAACTTTCAATGAAACAAACAAGCAAATAGATTACACTAAACAATCTAACATGCCAAAAAAAAAAAAAAAACAGGAGTTTCACACAAGAGCTTGTGGCTAATGAAGTGTTCATAATACCTAAAACAGCTTATGATATTTAAAGATTCGAAGATTAATAAGAGTACTTTACATGAAATCATATTTAATAGAAAAATACTCCTAGTATTGGAACAGAAAAACACTCTTTGGAAAATGCAGATTTCAGAATTCTGATATAACCAACTCCAAAACACAACAACATTAAATTCTCTAAAAATGAAAATTATGAACTGTCAAATACAAAGAAACTGGAGAAAAAACATAAACATTTGGACATCACAAGTATGCCTTTTTCAACAAATCTGCCACATTGACAATGCCAGTATCTTATCAATAATAACAAAATTTGAAACTAATGCAATATTTGCTCTAACAGAAAAGTGCGTACTTTGGATTTAACCATAAAAATCAAATTATAAAAATGAAAAAGAATCTACTAACTCTAGAATACAATAAAGGATGATAAATTGCTTTTACAGTTCAGCAACATATGAAAGTTCAGTTTGCAAACAGAAATTATGAATTAAAGTTCTTCAAGAAAAAAATGCCTGCAAGGTAAGTTCCTAGTTAATCAGCACAACTTTGCTTATTAAATGTTTCCCTTATATATCACAGCTTAGCAAGTAATCTTTCACAACAATAAGGGGTTTAGGATAATTATCAACCAGAGTTTGATTTTGGTTAGAACTAAAGTGCCTTTCCCAAAGCCAAAACATACCAAAAATGAATGCACTAAAAGCAAAGCTTGCAAGAGAATTGAATGTGAAAGAAAATGAATTTTCCTTAAAAAATTACCACACAATCGCCTATTTATTTACAATGCCCAATAAAATGCACAGATATTCTTTTCACACAAATTAGACAACATAAATGAATTTCAAATAGTCAGGCATGATATTCCTGGAAAACAGGTTTGAATTCTTATTTCAATGGAAGAATATATCTATTCAGCAATATTACAAATGAAGACAGTAAAATATGAAGTTTTATCTGCAATTCTCTTCTGAAATCCTTGCAAGCATGTAATCAAAAATACCAAGCAGGAAATGGACATGGCTTCATCAGTATAAAATTAAATTAAGAAATCAGGCAACTATAACACAATCTACTCTTAGCAATTAATGACCATACACCAAATGTATTAATTGGATTAATTATCGAAGGAGAAAATAACAGAAATTGAAACTTTGGTAATGGACATTTATATGTGTGTATTTGACATGCAATGATACAGGTTTAATCAACTCTATGGATAATACAATTTTATGTCGTATGAACTATGCAAAACTTTCGCTAACATTTTAGAAATTCAGCAGCAAGTGTAAAACCGATCAAATTCAAAGCTTCACATTATAAAGAATCAACATTTCTGACTAACATTGGATTCAGCTAAGAGGATTAATATTATCAATTTAGAATGCATCAATATTCTTATATCAGTATCCAATGCACATTTGGTGATTAAGAAGCTCTCTCCCCCAAATCTGTCAATTCATTTAAAGAAGTAATTGATTAAATTGCAAACATTAACAATCATCAAAAATACCGCGTCGCACGAACTCTAACAGTTTCTCCTTGGAGAATTTAATCCACCATCATGAATTCAATTACACCAATTAACATTAAAAAAATTCAATCATCCTATTAATTTTCCTCTGACATTTCCTGCCATAAACACAGCACACTTCATTAATGCATCGTGGTACACAAATTTATATGTGTACTTTCGTAAATTTCAGATTCACACAAAACAATGAATTTAGATCCTACAGTGCAATCAGTATTATCAAACAAATAGTTCCTTATTATCTTCTTTATCTTCAGTTTCAAACTTACTTTCATCATCTGATACAATGGCAAATTCATTTTCGCGATGCCAGTACTTCCTTTTGTTTTTGTATATTTTGAAGAAACAAAATAGCTTCACAGGTACCATTGATTTCATTTATTTATACTTTCTGGTATTTATGTGCACACTTTGCGTTGATTTTTACTTTCACTTGCAAATAAAGTGGAAGAATGAATTACATAGAAACATTTTTCCCCAGAAGTGATTTCACCATATGTTTACTTGAGTAGCAACAAGATTTGCGGACGCATTTTCAATTAAATTGGTGTATAAAATTTTCATTCATTGCCTGCAGCTTAACGAACACTTTTGTTCGATTGCACCAGAAATTAATCACATATCAACCGGAAAAAGAGGTCTAGCCTGAACAAAATACATTTGCAAACCAAGAAACACAAAGTTCTGTCGAAATTCAAAGTACCTGGTAATCAATTAAGCTTACTTGTTCCACAGTTTAGTTTGCATCTCTGTTCTTTCTCTTGGACATTTGAATCCCAAAGCATTAAACCAATGATTCTTTGGAGCCACGTGCTTAGCCTCCCAAGAAAATTTACTGCTTTTTAGGTTCATCAAGAACTTCAGTATTTATTTGGTATTTTAAATTTCTAATATATCTCCGAAGCTTTCTGTGCTACAATTGAAGATTTGAATATAAGACTTTAAGCAGATTTCAATTAAACAACAAAACGAGATAAATACTTTATTTATGGTTCACTCTCACTGCATTTCACTTAGAAAGTTTAGATTATTAATTATTTACAGTGCATTACTCAAAATGCTAAAATAAATAAAGTAGCAATTTATTGTGACTTTGTATGGATTTCACATCGTAATTGAATGCTTAGATTAATCGTTTAGAAAATTTCTTTTATAAGCAAATAATGCAAACACTGAGGTAATTTTGTTTATAGTTATCTTTATTTTGCGTGAGTAATCTCCAATTTTCTTATGACTTTCTCTCTTCTCACCTCATAGAGGTTGATGTCAACTTTTTTTTCAGATAAAATCCACTATATTAATTATATGTGCATTTAAATTCATACAATACATTTGTAAAAAGTTTTAATGCAGCATCCCATGTAAAAAGGCAAATGGTTTTTTTGAGCCTCCCAAGCTCCTATTTGCTAATGAGAATGGAATTCTCGTGCATAATTGCATCTGCTAAATCTGTCGCTGATGATGAAATGCTCAACTTCAAATGATTAACGGAAATTCTGCAGGCAGGCAACTTTCAATCTTCGGTAATTATTATTGATTTTGTTCCATAAATAAGCATCGAATTCATCAAAATGGAGACGAAATTATTAGTAATAAACTTGAAGATCCAAATTCGCCCTTGTTGATATCCTATGTACGTTTTTTTCCCAAGCACAGGACAATTATCCGAACATTGTGCCAAAATGTCCACGAGTAAAACTATAAATACAATCCGGAGAGAAATGAAACATAAATGAAGATAAAAATCAGATCATTAGATGCTTTATGAGAAGCAACTGGTAATAACTGTAAACTGATAATCGAATTTCATTACAGAATGAAAATACATTCCATTTCTTTTTTCACAATATTCCTTCCAGGTTCCGTTTTCAAAAAAAATTGCAATGATAGCACATGGAGTTGATTACAAATTTCGAAATGACTTTCCACAGTTTTATTAAATGTTATTGCAAATAAGGACTGTGTTAGTAAAATGTTATATTTTGCTAACAGTTTAGAATCTCAGCACTGCAATACTTCCTTAAGCAAGCTTCTTCAACAAACCTGGGTTATAAAATTCTGCTTAGAAGAAAAATAAATTGTGATCTATGGATCCCAATAAAATTTGTTAGAATGAAAAAGCATGAGACTTTTTCAAGAAGCTCTACTTTGGGCGCCATGCGTTTGCAAAGTAAACAAATACTGAAAGTATGTTTCCTACAAGAACACCTACCTAAAATAAAATAAAACCTGTTTCTTTTATCTACATCTCAGACTTCAATCCAATGCAACATGGCTGTCATTATTTTAACCCAACAAAATTATGACATATGGGAATATTCGTGCTAAAGCTTTTAGCGTCATTTAGAAATGACCAAAAAAGCATTTGAAAAGTCTTGAAGCCATATAAAGCATCCAACATTGAGAAAAATACCTCTCGTGGTTGTGCGTTATCATGGAATGCTTCAGAGCACCAAGACTTGCAAATCAAGTAAAGATAGTATATTTGTATCTGCGTTTCCCGTGAAACGCCAAAGGAATTGCATTTAATGAGAAACAGTGGACTTTTAGGTAACCCAAGCAATTTCATTGCTTTGGCTTGCCTACAAGAAAGCAGCGATGTCTTATAATAGTTAAATTTCACGCTTAATTAGGATTGCAAGAGTCTTTGGAAGCTTATGAGGAAAAGCTGAGCGACGCTTTTCATTTTGAGCATCAACAAGCAAACTGTGATTCCTAGAGGTTAAGAAACCAGAAACAAGAAAAGAAAAGAAATAGAGTATCAGATGATCTAAACTCAGTGTCTTTAGTAGATTTTTTGATAAAGGCAAACTGCATAATACACCATGAGCATAATTGTCGTAAGCATAACTGGCTCATATTTTGTAGGGACCATCGGTTTCTTCTGTAAATTTAAATTCAAGATTGTCTACTTTGTCTTCATGAAAATACAAGTTACTTTAGATCGTCGTCGTTAAGCTACATCGTCTTTATGGATTGTGTAATTGTATACAAACATTTCCTGCTACTTGAAACATTCTGTAGATACCGTTGTTATGTTTGTGATACTCTATTCCACAAAACACAAGATTTGGTATTCAGTCTTAGGCACTATAGATCTGGGTCTGAAATATCCAAAGCTTTAGCTTTAGCTTTAGCATATGCAAGCTTTAGCTTACTGTGGCATTTGATTCTTAAGTAACAGATTTAATACTCCTCAATCCATTATATCTGTTATTTGAGAATTTATTGACTATCCTAACTATTTATCAACTTGTCACTATTTTTTCATGCATTTTGAAAACCAAGTCCTCTTATTCGTTCGTTACAAGAGAGCTGTCGCTTTCACTTTTAGTAGTTTTTGATATGTAAAATTGCTATCAATCTCGAGAACAGTTTCAAAATCTATTACTTTGGATTAATCTTCCGACGTCTAAAGAATTCAACCAATTTCGAATGCCGCTTTTAAAAAACTTTAGCTTTAATGGGGCTTAAAGTTACACTTACAAAGATTAATTAGGGATCTTGATAATCTAGCAGAAATCGAGCAACATCTTGATGATACACAAATTCCAGTGTCACATTGACAGCTGATCATGACTGCGAAGTTTACATTTGAGATCTTCTTGTGCACTGTATTCACCAAAAAGAGAATTTTCCGTGTATATGATCTTTTGTTAATAAACAGATCAATGCCTTTGATTGCATGGACTCAATGAAAAAAATTCGAAATTTAGATGCTGGTGAGTCTTAAATGAGTCAACCAATAATTCCATGGCACTGTCTACAGTGCCATGGAATTACAGCTAAAGGCGAATTGCAGCTAAATATTTAAAAGCCATCATCATGTAAATATTTCATTTTAAAATTTGTACAATCATGTAAATTATACAAATTTTAAAATAAAAAATTTCCGTCAGTGTACAACATGTTGCAATGAATAAGAAAGCTTAGAGAGACGTCCAAAACAGAAATGACAAGCCAAGACAACAGCAGACATAAACGAATAAAAATTTTTTCCTTTTCAGTTCTCAATGACTGCTGACACCCTAATGCTAAATTTCAGGAGCAATGAGTGGGAAGATATGACGTTAAGGTTAGGTGTCCATGTTTCTATAATATTTAGAATAATTATAAGCACCAAGTTTCCACTGGTTTAGAATGACAATAGCGCCTTTTCCTCATTATTCAGAGTATTTTTCGAAGAAGCTATTCGAGTCCAGTCAGAAGACAGACTGAATATAAAGCAGACGGACACAGAATCCTTAAAAAGAGGATTTGCATGCAGAGATGTAGAGATATACACTCTTACGTCATTTCATCATGAATACAGCATACAACTGCTTACTTCAAGAATTGAAGAAAGCAACCGTATGAAATGCAATAATTGCATCAGATGGGAATGCAGATATTAAAAATATTGTCCCCAGGTTCGGAAGTAGAGACAGTGTGGAGAAAAGCAAGCTTCAATGAAAAACTGGTAATTACTTTGCGTGCCCCCTAAAAGCATCCTTCTGTCTCCCTCCCCCTCCTAAATGTTATAATAGATTATTCCTGATGTCCTCCGGGAAGAACTAACTTGAAAGACAATAGATTACATCCATCCACCAGAAAATTCGTTTCCTGATTTTTCCATTTTTTCTGTTTTTTTTTTTTTTATAAAACACAATAACATTTACATGACGAATGGCTGCATATGTGATGAATCGACGTTTTTCTTCTATGGAAGAATGATCAGATACTGGCTTTTAGATTTAAGTGTTTTCTTAATGCAATATGAGCATTCACTCGATTAATTTATTTGTATTTTCGTTACCACGAATACTGCAGGGTGCGTACATTGAATAAATCATTATTCATGAATTATCACGGGCTGACATCGATAATAAGTCACCTCGTTCCCTGAGGATTCCCTTCGTGAAGTAAAAAAAATTAATCACCAATGCTGCAAATGCTTCCATTTTGAAATTTCAGTATGGCTTCATAATGGCGACGGGGCACGCTTTGTGAGATTGTGATCTAGGCAAGGTCCTGGCGTGTGAGGTTGTCTACATGAAAATCAAAGTGAAATGACATCAAGAGGAAGAAGAAATATGGTTAATCGTTCGAATTTTAATCAGCAACGGCCAAACATGCGTGTGGGGGAAGATGATGGATCCAGATCGAAAGCGAAGATGGAAGAGGTATTGTAAACGACGTTCCGTCTGTTTTGGCTTGTAACTAATAGATTTGGCACAAGTTTCGAAAGGAATGCATTGGGATTAGTTTCCTACAGAGTATAAGCTTTGGAAAATGGGTGGATGGTGTGGATATCGATAAACTCGTGATCGGATTCGGTCGTAGTAGTGGTCGATCGTGGTAACGTGATGTAATCCTTGTGTGTGTGTGTGTGTGTAGGGGGGGAAACAACACAAAAAAAAAATCCAATTCTGGACTTTTCTCCATTTGTTGACATATTGGCCCCGAAGGTAAGTGGTTTCAACGAAGCACTCTTCCCGTGGTCATCAAGTGTTTATAATCTGCCCATGCTGGTTCTCAAATGCGAGTGCAAAGCAATGCAGGTATCAGGAAGTTTCGTTAGTAATAGTCGTGGGTATCGAAACCACGGCAGACGTTTTTTGAAATGTAGATAAAGCATCATTTCTGCATTACGATATGCGTTCATTTCGTTAGGAGTCGAAAACGATTTTTGTTCTTTCAAGTTCATCCTTTGGCTAGCAACCTTCTTGAGGTGAAAATCAAAATGATGCCTTGGAATGAAGGCGCTATTTCGAATTTTGCGTATTTATTATCTAATTGAGAAACTTAACTGATTCGACTTTTGCCTATACCACTGCTGATTAAAGATTAAGCATTTTAAATGGTTGCCCTGCATCCTTAATGGATGTACTGTAATCGGTAATATTTCTATATAAAGAGAAGCAGTTTCTCTCAGGTAACAGCAGTTGCATGCTTTCTGGGATATGACTTTATTGATCGTGTTTTATTGACATATTGATTTCAAGTAAAAATAGGCGATTGTAGAAATACAAATTCATGATTCGTTGTAAACGAACTCCGAGAATGATAAAATACTAAGAAAATTCATTTGTTTGGTACTTGTTTGTTTGGTTGTATACATGGAATTCCATAGTCAGTTTGAAGCAACTGTTTGATTTTGGTTTCTTGATGGATACATGATACTTAGTTTCTTTTTGCATTCAAATTATTCAATCAAATGATTGCAGTAGGTATATAAATACAAAATATAAAGCTTCACAAACAAGTCTTAGATTCAATTTTAATGACTTCACTTAGTCACTTCACTTTCACTTTCAGTTTATAGGGATGCCACCAAATGGCTTTTTAATCATAAAGGTATATTTCTTTTTCATGATTGCATTCTGCAGTGAGTGTTCAAAATGTAACTAAAGAATACATGTGTGGAAGGTTTGTGTTCCTAAATAGTTTCAGTCATTATTCAAGTTGACTGATTACCTTCTAGGGATGAAATAACAAAAGCTAAATTGAAACATTAAGTATTTATGTTGCATATCAACAGCAGCAGCAACAAAAAACTGCTGTGTTTGGTTGAGGAGGTGTTTTTAAATGAAGGGAAGGCAGATTTCTTATTCTGATTTTCGTTTTTTCAAACAGTGGTATGGAGCTATCTTTTATCATATTATACACAATATCCATCTTTAAAATCTTCAAAATGGTTTTCCCAAAGAAATCTCAGTGTGATTTCGTAATGCTGGGTTTTGTAGGGATTTAGTTGTTTTTATTGTATAAAGACAGATGCCGTTGATATTTTCGTTTTCTACTAGATGGAAAATGTTTTTGAAGAATTGTGTTTAAAAAGTTCGTTTTTTGGATAAGTTAATTAATCATGAAACGATCTGAATTCTCCTTTAATTAGCTGGTATAATTTCCTTGAACAGTGGAGATAGTTGCAGGAAAGTCTTTTCATTCATCATTTTATATAGAAAATACCAGTGGAAAGTGTTATATTTAATCATCAATCAATCATGTAAACAAGGCCACTATTTATCAAATTTTGGCGTCAGTGAGTGTATGAGTTCCATGTACACTAGAGTAAACAATGGCAAATCATGAATATTTCAAACTTACTACTTATTTCTAATGGAAATATATAAAAACCTCTTCATAGAGTTCTAAGTGAATGAATTAGGTTTGGGTATTTTGTTATTTCGAAAAAAAAAAAACTTACACAAAGCAGGAGAAAAATGATATTTCGATTTACATTCCAGTAAAGTAAAGTGTTTTTTCTCGCTCACAGATTTCGTGATTTTTTTTTTGTGTGAGATGGTCTTTAATTATACAGTGTTAATAAGAAAATCAATATTTATGTAATTGAAGTGCACTATATTTCACCATTTTTTAATGCTCTTTTATTATTATTTAAGGGTTACTATGAATATGATGGACCAAACAGCAAAAGGAGAAGGTAAAATTATACAATAAATTCTACATTAAGGAAAAATAATCTTAATTAAAGTTTGCTAATTTCGATTTTTAATTTTTGCGTACCAAGTTTACAGTAATTAATTCAATTAAATATTTCATTAGTTTTCAAAATGTGGTTCTCATAGTTTTATATTATTTTAGATAGTTGCTTTTCATTCTAGGGTTGAACCTGAAAATCATGTATTGCTCATGACAATTCTTAATCCTGTATATCCTGTCACTACTGTAAGTACAGTTTATAATAATTGCATTGGTTGAATAACTGAAAATGAACGTTCATTTTTGATAGGATGTTATTCATACTATATCCAGTCCATATGGAAAGGTTCTCCGTATTGTTATTTTTAAAAAAAATGGTGTACAGGCAATGGTTGAATATCCTTTTCAGATTTACGTTATACATTTTAGATCTTATTTGTCACTCAAAGCATTGCAAAAAATCCATGGAAAGTAAAATTTTGTTTGATGGATAAATATGCTCTTTTTGGCTTTCATGGTTTATTTAAATATTGTAAATTATTTGAATACCATAAATTTCATTTCTGAATACCAGATGAATTATGTTTTCTTTAATATGTTTTACATTTGCATCTATTGAAGAAGCAAAAAGAGCCAAGGATGCTTTACATGGTGCTGACATATATTCTGGATGCTGTACTGTCCGTATTGAGTTTGCCAAGGTAAATATGCACAAAAGTGTAGAAAAGCTTGTGATGTGTTTTTCTATTTTTTCAATTTTTGACATAAATTCTCAAGATTTGAATTTCTCAGTGTGTTGAGATCACTATGAGAACTATGTTGGCTTTGGGTTTAATCTTGGTAAATCTGTATTATTTTCTAGCCTACCAAATTGAATGTATACAAAAATGATCTAGATAGCTGGGATTATACAAACCCCAATCTAGGTAAGAATGGTTTTCTTTTTCCATTTGCCACAATATAATGATATACGCTGAGATGGCACAGCGGTTACGGTTTCATACAATTGGCATTACATTGTACAAACTTGTAAACAATATTCTGGTTCCATATGATCCTTTTAGAGCCTGGGAATGCTATTAACTAAGCAAGTTACAAAGTGACCTTGTTGCAGCAAAATTCCCAGGCTCATTATACAGTTGACTTCACCCACAGACTGAGGGCACTTGATCTTTATCATGGGGTAGAATCACTGGCATAATAGAAACAGTCAGAAACCTGTATCAAGGGAGCGACTCATCAGATGCTTCCAAATACAATAAGGATGAACACGCATTGCTGTGTAAGACTGGCCAGAAGAACCCTGTAATTTGTTGTGATGCTCAAAAATCCTTTGATGTTGATTTAACAACATTCTTTTTTCAGTTCACCACAATGATGGCACACAGTTCACAGTTAAGCTTAAGGCTATGTTCTCATGACAGTTGTGCTCTTATCTCAGGTGTGCAACAGGCATTCCTTTCCACTTTTATCCACTTTCAGTAGCAAAACATGGGCAACACTGTTATTGGGTTCTACATTAATTGCTCCAGATGTTTTTTTGACAAAAACTGCTGCTAGTGTGCACAAACCAGTATCCACAGAACCAATGAACTCAAAATATTCTTTGACACGAGGCAACAGCAAACACCACCTGATTTGGATGGCCTTGCACACGTTGAGCACCTTGTTTTTCTTAGAGTAACTTTGTTATAATGCAGCGCATCACATGTGCTTCATTGGTTCCTCATGTTATTGTTTTGCGCACAGGAGGGCAGCTGCGGAAAACCCCGCATGGTCAGCGCTTCTCGGAACTGAGACTCCATGATTGGCCTTCTCATCCACCCAAAGTAAGGTTTTTCCCCCCTTGTTTGTGAGTGTGTGTGGAATGGCACCACCCTTCATCGTGGCAGACATCGGCACCCCGTTGCAATGCTCTATTCCAGATACTGTCTAAGCATTGGCATATGCCTGGGTGTGGTCGGGTGTAGTGGGTTGTATGCTAACTGCTGCCTCATCATCAGACAGAAATTGAGGGAGCAGTTTTGTCGGTTGGCCCAACTGAAAGGCATTTGTTTGGTGCATTTCCAGGCCTCGTTAAACAGGACCATTCGGAGAAAAGACCACTGCTGGAGGAGCCACGCTATGGCTCCGGACCTACACCTTATAGTAAGTTAAGGACTGGAGACATAGTGTGGGTTGGGGTTCACAGTTGTAGGGTGCAATGGGGAAGAAAGAACTCACGAACAGGCATGGCGGAGCGGGGATGCCGGGTACATGGAGGCTGGTGTGAGCCCTTATCGGGCAATCGTTCCAGAACCAAGCATGAGTGGAATGCGCAGTATGACGAGTGGATCTTTGTTCAGCGAACAGTTTGAATATGGCCCGAGGGGTGCAGGACCAACTTCGTTTGCCAATTTTTCTCCAGAACCTTTTGAAGGACGAAGGTATGTGTATTGTATTCAATTGAGATTTCCAACATTTGTGCTGGTCAGAGGTTTTGTGCAGCGTGCTGGAGATGATTATGCAAATGGTTTGGCTCGAAGCTCTCAAATCAGTTATGGAGGTGGTTTATTTTCCCCACATGGTCCTCCTTCTGGTGGTACTGGAGTTCCTCAGCAAGGGGCTGTGATGATGGTCTATGGGCTAAATCCTGACCAGGCTAATGTCGATCGATTATTCAATTTGTTTTGTTTATACGGAAATGTAGTGCGAGTAAGTGCAGTCAGTGTGTTTGTAGCATGTCATCTAAAATCGAGTAGATAAAATTTTTAAAAACCAAGGAAGGTTGTGCCATGGTGCAGATGGGAGATGCACTTTCTGTAGAGAGGGCTATTCAAAATTTGAACAATAAGTTATTTTTTGGATCCAAACTGCAACTTGGGTATGGAATGTGGCTCGTCATGCTCTGGTTACCAAGCTCTGCTTATTAGATACTCAAAGCAAGCTTTCCTGAGCGATGTGCAACAGCCATATACTCTTTCTGATGGATCGCCATCATTCAAAGATTTTATGGGTAATAAAAATAACCGTTTCATTAATCCTGAAATGGCCCAAAAAAATCGTATCCAACCTCCATCTAAAGTAAGGGCAATAAGTGACGGAACACATGATTCTCTTCTACGCAGGTACTCCATTTTTTCAATACGCCTCCTGGAATCAATGAGGAGGAGTTGAAAAAGGTGTTTGAGGATAGTGGAGCCAAGCCACCCACGGGCATAAAGTTATTTCCCTCTAAATGTAAGTGATACTTTATTGGGATGTCATTTGTAGCAATAATAGCAGCTGAACGAAGTTCATCAGGACTTCTAGAATTTGCAAGTGTACCAGATGCTTTAGAAGCACTTGTCATATGTAACCACACAACCATCAATCATTCAAGTAAGTGCTTCCATGCTTTTGCAGTTCATTATTGTCTGCTAAATAGGCAGCAAGTTTCCATATTTAATGAAACTTTGTTTCTCATCCAATCGCAGTCTCAAAGATAGTAACTATTGAGACTTGTCATGGAGTATATGTTGTCCAAAGTAAACGTGCTTGTCTGCCATGTCGTCTTTCATTTGTGGTAATTGGGCTTCAGCAAATCTACGTATGCTGGGGAGGTGTGCTCGATCTCTCATTGTTGGCTTGCTGGCATTTTATATTTTGGTACTCTTCTGAAACGGGTATTATTGAGAAGCACAGAGTACAAGTATTCGTACCTTTTTTTTTTTTTTTTTCTCCTTCCCTCCCCCCCCCCTCCCGTGTGAAGTGTCACACTTCACATTTATGCTAGCAGTCGTTTTCATGAAACATAATATTAAGTGTTGTTATGTGCATAGAAATTTTTGTTTTTTTGTTCACCCCCTTTTTTTTTTTGTTTTTTGTTTTTTGTTTTTTTTTCTCTTCCTTCCCCCTTCCCCCTTCCATTTTATTGAAAGAGGAATGGATCTTGATTCACAAGAAAGGAGGACTCTACGTTCACATAGCAGAAGAAAGTCTTTAAAAATCGTACTTGAGTCAGGTATTTCCAGGTATTTTCAAGTCAGGTATTATTATTCTGTATGTGAAATAAAACTCAAACTGTTGTAATGATAGATGGCATGTACTCTCACCCACGAAATTGACATTCACAGTTATTTTTTCCGCAAACGTGAATCCCAGAAACGTTTGAGGTGATGTAAGGTGAATAAGCACGGTTTCAGTTCTGTTTTGGGAAGGACTGTGTACGGTCTTAGCGTTGCGAAACGTCCGTTTCCAAGAGTAATCCGTGTTGCTATTGAAGGCCTCCGGGGTTGATGCGAAGTGTGTTTTGGAGGATCACGATCTGAATCGAGGCAGAAACTGCCGTTCCCTGTGCTTTCTCAGTACGTCTTGGTGTAGCGAGGCGGGGAGGGCTCGAGCGAGCAGCTCTTGCAAAGGTAATTCCAAGCTCCTCTCACCCTTGAGCGTGTTCCTGCACGAAGTGCGTCCACCAACTTGGCATTTTGCGGCGCAGACTTTCGGATTGCATAACGAAGACTGCAGGCAAACAGATCGTAAAACGGAGAGTGCCCAGCGGTCGGTTCGGGGAGGAGCTCTTTCTCGGAAGCCCCAGTCCGTTGTTGTTCGTGGTACGGAGGTTGCGGGGGTCCGTGAGTTTCACCTCCCGCAAGTTCCCTTAACGTGATCCTGCATCCTTCTTAAGGATCTTGCAAATACGGTGGTAGACCACGTGTCCAAAGCTAAATATATGTGTGTATATATGTATATATATATATATGAGAGAGGAAAAAGAGGCAAATGTACGACGTTGGTTGCTGCGACCTTTGCATCTGTTGTTATTGATTAGGGAGGTTTACACGTGGACTCTCAGAGTTTTGCCTTTCGTGGCCATTCACTCGAAACGCATCCAGTTGTGGGGTTTGCCCTTTCTGCCACCTCACACCGCAAGTCAGCGGTGGGTTGTTTGCGCGTTATTCTTTCTTTCTTTCCTTTGGCGTTAACGTAAGAAACCCACAAAGTGCGCAGACGGCGGCAGCGAGTTCGTGGAAGGCAGCTATTTAGAATACGGCATGTGTTGGGTGCAGCAGTGCTAAAGGTGTTGTTGAAGTCCAAACACAAGGACAGCCACACGAAGGATTTGTAACTTTTTTTTTTTTTTTTTCCTACCCTGAATCCAAAGCCAAGCGATAGCGGTATTCCAGGCCCCCCTCCCCAAAAGAAAGGGTCCCAGTCTGACAGACATCCAGGAGCGGTGTGATCGAGATCGGATCCCCGTCGCGGTGGCTGACAGTCGGAAGAGCGATGCATATATGCACAATTCTCAGCATCCTTTGGAAACTGTGCAAGGATTTCACGTAACTTTCGGCATGCGTATCGGAGACGGAATGCGTACCGACACTGAAGTGCACGCACACTATGAAATGGGATGCGACGACGGCGAGTGTCCATCAAGTCTGCGCTGATCCCCCTACTCGTTGAGCCTTCGCTGAGGTGGCTCGTTTTCCGTTCAGGGCAGGTGGTGGTCGTGGTGGTGGTGGACGGTGGATTTCTTGGTAGCTTTTCACGCTTCCGGTCCCAGAGCACTCCAAGCTTAACTTCGCTGTCCCCGTGTTTACCCCTTCCGCTGCGCCCTCCTCCCTCGTCTCCTTCCCGTTGCGATTAGCATTCCGGGCGATTTTCGAAAACAACATCGAATCCTTCTCGTGCTGTTCGTTTCAACGGCAGTGTTTTTTTTTTTTTTTTTTTCGTGTGTGTCACGAATCATCGAAAGCTCTCGGCAATGGAGGTAATCACATAACGTACTTGCCCATGTTACCATAAGTATTCCCCAGATGATGCTCCATATCCATCCGACCAAACAGAATGTAATCGTAAATAGCTGGAGAAAACCCACGATCGTATTAACGGTGGCAGCCAAGCATCTGTCTCCGGATTTTTGTGTGGCACTGTATCTTGTTCGACCGCAAAACAAGACACACCAGCCGCTCAGAACGGTTCCTGAAATGAGTTTAACTGCTTTTCAGAACTCGTGGCTATCGATTCGCCCGTGCGCCGCTGCCAAGCGAAAAAGACGAAAAAAAAAAAAAAAGCATGCGAAGGCCGTTTCTTATGCGACCCGAGGTCTGCAATTCGTTTCGAAGCACGTGGACCAGGCGCAAAGGGTCGCCACGAGCTTGAAACGGTGACCACCGCAGTACCGCATCCTTCCATGAAATTCCAATGCCGGAGGTTGGGATGTAAGCGGAAGCGAACCAAACCCCGTTACAAGGCGAGAGGTCGCACGCAACCCACTGTCTTCCGCACTTGCCAACGGGAGCAGGATTTTTCCAGAAATGGGTGGAGAGCTTCCTGGTTTGGGGTTGTCGTGGCTTCCGGCGTTTCAGAGAGTTCGCAGTCTCATCGCGTGGGATAAGCGGAAAATCTACGTCGTGATTCTGGGCTTCTCCACGGCTGCCAACGTTCCCGTTTTCGACGTGTGTGTGCGTGTGCTGTCCAGTAGTGCCACCGGACATCCCTTCGTTTGGTGGCCTGGGGGTATCTTGGAAAGTTGCACGGCTGTGGGTGGTGTATCATGAAAGCTGTGGTGCGGTGCGTGTGTGTGTGTGTGTGTGTGTGTGTGTGGCGGTTTTCGTCTTTTGTTTGCATGAAAGTGTTGTGATGGAAAGTGTATCCTGCGTTTCTTTTAGAGTTGCGAAATCTGTGCACCATTTCTGCTCTGCGGATTTTTGTTTCAGTGTTCCCACTATTCCATCCTGAAAGAGCTGCGTTATTTCGTTTAGAGAAGATTTTTTAAACTGCAGAACCCGAGCAGGGCCATGTTAAAGAATGTAAGGAGAATATTCTATGAATTTCTAATGGAGACAGAGAGAAAGTGTTGAACATGTTTCTTTCGTAGAAGTGTTGTGTCGCATCAAGTGCAGGTGCGAGAATGTTTTCGTGTGCAAACGAAGAATGAAAATGTTTCACATCTTAAAAGACTTTAGAAAACCTGCAATGCAAGGCATCCGGGGACGGTGAAAAAAAGAGCAGGCGCTGCTTCATTGTATATCAGTGTAGAACTGTGCTGTAGAACTGTTCAAAATAGAAAGAAACATCCAAAAATGCGTGTTTTTGATTTTGATTGAACGTAAGGCTCATGAAAGTGTTTCCCTTGGCAGGAGGGCAGTCGCGTGAACGAAGCCTCAGGGACAAGGAAACCAAAAGGTTTCCCGTTCCAGTGTCGTGCACCATCCAGCGGCCAGCCGAAGCTTTCGATTCCAGTGTCAGCACCAGGGAGACCTCGCCTTTGCGCGGTCACCTTCTCCTGGAATGTGTACGCCGCTGCCAGGAGACGGGCGACCTCATCTCGAAGCTGGAACCGACCGTGTCTCTCGAAGATTCCTCGGCTCGGCGGCGCACGCGTGGGTGGTTCCGCGCGCGCGTGTACATGTTGCGCAGGGCGGTGTACACCGAAGCCAGGACAGACTTCGCGGAATCACTGCGAAAGTTGCGGTTCCAGTGGCCAGAAATGCCGCCAGGTGTGCTCCCTGCTGTGCCAATCTTAAAAGCGTGCTGCATCGGGCGCGAATCGAAACCGCTTCACGGCGTACCGGTCGTTTGCGGGGCCCCACGTGGCGGGCCTGCAAGAAGACCCCCCCCCCAAAATTCGAAAGGCAACGGGTGCGCGCGTGCGCAGCTGCCGCGCATGTACACTGGCATGGTGAGTACGAATCAGGTGCACGTAAACGGTGCGCAGATTCCTCGTGTCCCCGACTGCTTACCTGTTCCCGGCAGCAGGACGTTCAAAACAAGCAGGAAGAACGCAAATCGGACCGACAGAATCGGGATGGAAGCACTCAGCAAGGAATGGTCGTCGACCAGAGTGAAATAGAGCTGCTCCCTCACTTTGCCGGAGCAAATCTGTTGGAAAAGAGCACATACATAGTGCGCTGATGCATCCTCGTTATGGGAGTAATTAAAATCCTCGAGCTCGTCTTGCGGAGGGGGCCTGTCGGAGAGAGTGGGCATATTTTTTTTAGTGCCCGGGTGCTCTCCGCTCCCCCTCCGGGCGTGCTGAATAATTTCCCGATTCACGGCGGCACGTAATCAACCATATAATGTATGCATTTGCGCCTTTCCGTATTGATCAAGACGGAACGGCGCCTCACTCCTGGTACACGACCTCCTCCTCCACGTCGTTTGGTGCCACTCGCCTTGTTCATGGGAGTCCTTTTTTCACTCGAGGCTCGCCTTCCGAGCCCTTCTTCCCGTGCTCCCAGATCATGCATCCCGAGTTTCCACGAACAACAACACGATTGCCGTCAGCGCCATTCCCTCAAAGGACGTACTTAGCGGCGTTCCAATGTGTTGGACGTGGGAGCCGTCGGGCGTGACTTTGGCATTTGCATTCACAGTGCTTTTGCTTGCCGATTGGATTTGCAGCGACTCGTCTTCAGTTGGTTTCCGTGCCTGCGCGATGGTGCTCTTCGCGTTTCGACAAACGTAATGAACGAATGTTTTTTTTTTTTTTGTTTTTGTTTTTGGCTTTTTTCATAACGAGACGTGAGATGAACGAAACGTGCAGTTCATGCTGCAATTGTGAAGAGAATGCTGGGGACAAACGTCTCCGGTAGATGCAGTTCTTGCCGCACGAGTAAAGCGATGCGGATCCATAACATTAGATAAGGACCTATTTTTCACGCGCATCGTGAAGCTTCTGAGAGTCATTAGGGGCAGAGCTTGATGACCTCTTTTCACACATTTACTTTCTTCGTTCTCTGAATAGCAAAATCGACTAAGGCTATCGTCGAGAACGGTTCTCGTCGTTTGCCTCCCCCCCCCGCTTTCCCCTCCGCCTCTTTCTTTGTCCTCTCCAATCGACGTAAAGGACCCCGGACGCTTCTTCGGAAAGAGGAATTCAATTCAAAGCGCAGGCAATTCGCACACGGCAGCCGCGTCCGGGCTGACTTCCCTGCTGTTGCTCAGGGCTCTCCGACGTGGCAGTTCCACGAAACCACCGAGGCACACGAAGTGGTTGGAGTTTGAACTGCTGCGGGTTTGTCCCTCCACTCCACCCGCAATTCCTCTTCGAAGCAACCAATTTTATCGAAACTGTGCGATGTTTAAGTTCCCAATTATCCGCTTTCTGCTGAACCCATTTTGTCGGTTTCCTTTAACAGGAAAAGGAAAACAGAAGCGCTCAAGCAGCTGATCGCCCCACCTTTTTTAGGTATGAGTGCAACTCGCACCACGCCCCGTGTTCCAGACACAATCAGCGTACCGAGTCCGCACTCTTCCATCACGTGTCTTGAGGACACGTGGTATTTCCACTGCGTGTCGCCGTCCCTCTTCCAAACGCTTCCGCCCCTCCAAAGCCCCGGAGGTGGCGTGGTGTTGCTGCCCTTTCCCTCGCTAGGCTGTTCGACTGCCTCTCGGCGGCACGGTTGGCCTCCGTATCCTTAATCGCTTCAGCGTGTGGTCATCTCTCGTCCTAGTCGATTCGCGTCAGCACGACTCCATCGCCGCGGCGCATCTCTGTCCCCACGACTGCCAACGTGCAGCTCCGTCGCTGCCCGTTGGCCTTCTTGTCCCTCCGCGTTTTCCGACCGTTTCTGCCGTTTTGCAGTCCGCCCTTTGCAGACGGAGGGAGAGACCGGCGGGAGTCTTTCATTCTTCTCCAGGGCGACAGGTTGGTGCCCGGCGGCGGCGTCTGGTCTTCGCCGCGAAGAGCGTGGTTTCCGTCGCTGCTTCGATGTGGGCACAGCACGCGAGGGGGAGCCGTTTGTTCTCGCCTGAGACCTCCGGAATCGATTCCTCACGTCTTCAGCATGCTGCTGTGCAGCATCACCTTCGCTCGGCGATGGTGGCCTGCTGGAAGGTTTGCGAAAAAATTGCGCACTTTCGAGAGCCCTTTTCGAAATTCAGAGGGAGAGGAGAGTGGTGGGCAGCAGCCCCCCTCGTGCTCCGCCGAAAAGAGAAATAAACGCAGGGTTCACTTTCCCGTTGATCTTGTAAACTCTGAACTCCAAGAGCTTTCGGAGAGCAAAGCGGTGATCTACCCCGTGGACCATACGATGACGAGACCGATAAGCATTTTCGCATTTGAGGATCACTGGGGATCCTCGAGGAGAATGGTTCTGGTAATCGCTGGAGATGATCCGCGCAAAATCGATGCCTCCTTGTCGATGTAAACCGGAACGAGGGAATTTTTAGCTTCGTCGTAAAGGCCGCTGCCAAAGTGGGAAGACGCCCGTATGATTAAGCGCCCTCCTTTCGCAGGGCGCTTTCGTTTGAAAGTGCGTTTGGCCGGTTTGATGCGCTTTGATTACTTCTCTGGCTGGTGGCGATGGAGACGTTGAAAGTAGAGGATCCAATCTTGGTGGCGAGGCTCTCCATTTGCTAATCTGAAACTCGAATTTCGGGATATCCCGATGGTTGAAAAGTTCTGGAAGGCCAGCGTGGCAGGTCTTCCCGTTGGAATAGAAGCCAGATAAATTAGCCACGTGTGTCCTAATCCTCTTTGGAATCTTTCCCGTGCCATAGCTAATTCTTTATTTGGGGAGGGGGGAGGGGGAGTCACTCCTAGCAGTACGTTTGCTGGTGTCCAGCGCTCCACCCTTTCCGTTGAAGAGCTTTTTCTCTTCGTACGTCTCTGAAGCCTACAGGCACGGCGAATGGTCGCCTCGCGCAACTCCCGCACGTTGGTCCTGGATTCGAAAAGCAGTGGGATGGAGACGCTAGCCCGTCGGTCCCGGATTTTCGAACCGGAACCTCGGTTTTCCCGGTTTGGAAGGCTTTTCAAGCGAAAGCTTCCAGTTCCATGCCTTTCCGGAAAGGAGGCAGTTCAGGTTTTTTTTTTTTTTTTTTTCCCCCTCCCACAGACGGAGTCTCTCTACGCTCTGCTCCTCCCAAAAAGCGAACTCCTTCAGGTAGACTTCATGCCGCAGTTGGATCGCAATGGCAAGTACCTCGGTGGTACCTCGGTACTCGTCGGCAATTCGTTCCGGAACTCGTGACGAGTGCCGAACGAGTTCCTTCCTGGGCGTCGTGGTGTGTCGTGTTTAACCGTTTTAGGACCCACGATTAACGCTTAAAATGCACAGAAAGCACAAAAAAAATAAATGAATAAAAATAAAAGGGAACGATTCGGGAGGCACTCTATGGAAGTGTTCGGGACTGTTCGCCTGCTAAAGCGTTCACCTGTTTTTTCATCATGAGAGTGGGGTGTGTGTCGAGCTCCGAGCATGCGCCGAGTGTCGAAGCATTTTTTGTGTTCTCATCAAAATGCGACGAGCAGCGAGTTTGACGTGTTGCGACACCGTCGCGTACCGAGGTGCCACTGTGGTTGGGAAAAAGCCTGACCCCAAACACGGAGATTTCGAGTCCGGTGGCTCATTCCGTTCTCCAAATCAACCGTGTGGCTCTTTCGGAACGCGAGTCGACGGAGGACTGCGTGGCTCCCATTCGACCTTCCACAAGCCGTGGTTCTTCCACAGCGGGCCAGCTTTGGTGCCAAATGCTTTCGCGCAATTATGACAGGGGGAGGGGGGTGAAATGCCCTCAGCACGGTGAAGTACACAATTTCACGAAAGTGGAATGCCGATGTACTTTCTGTGCGAAGATACACCAGGTTACACGAAAGGTACACACGGTTTTCAAGGGTGCATTTCCGGTTGGCCCCTGCTCATAAGGGCACGCGTTACCGTGGCGCTGTGGAGCAGCTGCTGTCGGAGGAGACCATCATCTTCCGTCGAAGCTCCCATCCGACGTTGGTCCCTCTGCCTTGCGGAGTGGCATCACGGGATTCTCGTCAGCTCATCCCTATCGGTACGGTGTGTCTCGTCGCAAAAAAAAAAAAAAAAAAAAAAAAAAAAAAAAAAAAAAAAAAAAAAAAAAACAAAAACAAAGTATCCCTCTTCCTCTCCTTACCCCCTGACGTCGGGGCAAGTTCTGGATGAAAGAAGAAAAGCACGAGCGCTTCTTCGTGCAATGAAGCGCAAACGCAGTGGGGTCACTCGTCGCGAAATTGAGAAGCGAGTGGATTCCTTGGCCACGCGCCCCGAAGGGGGAGTGGGGGAGAAAAGGAAGCTTTTGTGTAAATTGATTTCGCATCGGAGCGCGTTCTTGCTTGCCCTGACCTTTCTGGTAGCCCGAAGTCCACTTCCTTCGGTAGGATTATATCGTTCCCGGGAAAGACAAACACCATGCGTTCGCTGTAGCCAGGCAACGGAAAGGTCTCGTTATTTTCCGGATAGATAGCCACTCTTGAGATGGGGAAAGCTGTGCTCATCTCGTTTTCAAGCACAGTGACACCTCGGTACTCGACCTTGTGGGACTCGTCGAACTCGCTGCTCGTCGCATTTTGATGAGAACACAAAAAATGCTTCGACACTCGGCGCATGCTCGGAACTCGACACACACCCCACCCTCATGATGAAAAACAGGTGAACGCTTTAGCAGGCGAACAGTCCCGAACACTTCCATAGAGTGCCTCCCGAATCGTTCCCTTTTATTTTTATTTATTTATTTTTTTTGTGCTTTCTGTGCATTTTAAGCATTAATCGTGGGTCCTAAAACGGTTAAACACGACACACCACGACGCCCGGGAAGGAACTCGTTCGGCACTCGTCACGAGTTCCGGAACGAATTGCCGACGAGTACCGAGGTACCACTGTACAAGGCTGTTGCTTTTTAGTCTTTCGCTGCCGTTTCGAAGCCGCGTCCTTCCACCGAGCCGGTTCCGTGACCCGTGTCCGATGGGGGGGAGTTTCGGAGGTTCGGTCTCCGTATCTTTCGTTCATGTGATCCAGGCTGCGTCCTCGAACAAAATCTGCAAGTCTGCAGTGACATTTTTCCTTTTTTTCTCGTCTTGAGAAAGCAGAGGGTCTGCTTAACACGCAGAGCAGCCTCGTGGCTTGACTTTTGAGTGTTTTCTCAGTGCCTCTTCACCACCTGTACAATATGAACTGCCATCAGAAGCTGTACTGGCAAGTTTGTATCGTTAGCTGTTGGCGCTTGTAACCTGATGTTCCACATAGGAACTTCTTTTTTTATTTTTTTTTCGTACAACTGAAGTGTATCGGGTTCCCACGAGTGAACATTGGTAACTGTCTCTGCCTTTTTTATTCAGTCAGACTTTCCGAAGCTCCTGCATTCCTACAAATTCAGCATTCAAGTGTTTTTGCAGTCGCATCTGCTTCTTCCTCGGTCTTTCATATGTGCGGAGGCTGGTCTCGTACGCTCCTGCTCCGGGGGTGTTTTCGTGGAGTGTACTCGTCTGGAACGAGCGGGCTTGCCTGCTTTTTCCGCTTCGCTCTGGAACCAAGCGACCACACCTCGTTCCTGTGCTGCATCTCGAGGTGCCGCGTTTCGCGGTCGTGGTCCATTCCATCCACCGCCAAGTCAACTCGTGCGGTTCTTTTCCGTAACGCGGAAGCTGACGTCGACGGAGCTGTGTGGTTCGGATTCGATTTTCCACGAGTTTTCTTCTTCCGCAGCTGGCGGTCGCTTTTGGCGCTGACCGCTTCGGCGAGGCAGCCTCCGCACCCGTCGCCGGGGAAGATGAGGTATTCCGAACACACGTGTGATCCTCCACTGCTTGCCTAAGTTAATCCGCGCAGTCTTTTCCCAAACGTACGAAAGATTCAGCAGGAAGCGACGAAGACTTGTGCTTTGGGGGAGGGGGGCGCCAATCTCCGCAGAAAGGCAGAGCACATTCATGAGATGCGTGTCGATGGTCCGTGCCAGCTCGCGCAGGATGGCTTCGCGCCATCTTGCGAAACATCCCACCACCCCGCGGTACGTGATTTCTCTACTCTTGTGGACGATTTCGTGGTGTGGAATACCTTTGGCAATCACAACATCCTCGGGGGCGTTTCATAAAGGCGGATTCACCGATTATTTTCAACACTTTTGTTTACCAGTCCGTTCGATGAAGGATCTGACGACAAACCGTTGCTGGATTGGACAAAGACGCATCTTGGAAGGCCTGTTGGTCTTCCGGTGAACTGTACCCTCTCTCTCTCTCTCTCTCTCTCTCTCCCTCCCTCCCCTGCGTCGTCTCTTTCTGTCTCTTTCTCTCAGCTGTGCTCCCGCAGCTGCTCCTGATCTTCCGGATTTTGTTCATGTATCACATGGAGTTCCCCGTACAGCAATGAGCTGGTTGGAACAGCGCTTCTTCCCTGGTCGTTCACCGGCCATGCTCGCAGGTGCCACACCAACGCATCTTATTAGACGTGGCCTCCTCCGGCGAGGCCGTTGCGTCCACCTCAAGAAAAGCATCTTCGCTCAGCGAGTGATTCCTCTGTGGTCGCTTCGAAGTCGGGTGCGTCTTTCGCGCCACCGCTCCCTTCCATTCTTTCTGGGAGATGTTTCGCCATCTCCCAGCCCGGGGCTAAAGCCGGGAACTTGCCTTCCTTGGCGATTTCCTTTCGACATATCCCAGGACGACGCTGCGGTGCGTCGCTCGATGGGAGCAACCGCTCTGGTTTCCGTGGAAGTCACGCGGATGCCACCTACGCGAAACGGGTGGGGAAGGTCTCTTTCTCGTGCCGCCCCGGATTCGCCCCTTCGCAGATTCCAAGGGCCTCCCCTTGGAATGGGGTAGGAGAGCACTTTCCACTCTCCCTATCCCCCAATTCTTTTCTCGCCGCGCGTGCAAGGAAGGAGCGCACGGAGCGTTACGGAAACTGTCCCAAGAGTCAACGTCCTCTTCGGGTGTTGACTCCACAAGCGATTTCTGTTCGCTCTGCAAAACCACCGTGCTCTTCCGGTACGCCTTGGTGAGCGGTTCGCTCCCCTACCTGTCTGGGGGAAGGGTGGGGGAGTCCCACGAAGCGGATCTTTGGGCGGCCTACGGGCAAGCAGCGACGCAGCGGGCTTCACCCCTGCGTTCGCTCCCAATTCACGTCAGCGCCTTGTGAGAAGGCTGCGTGCGCAGTCGAGGGAGGAAGGCCATTTGCTTTCCTTCTGCCCCCTTGCGCTGGCGGTCTCCGTGATCGCAAGCGGATGATGTCACGAGGCTGACTTCGGGTTATTATTTTTTAATAAGCAGAGGGGTCGTGAAGAATCCTTTGACAGCAGCAGCAGTTTCGTCCGCCCGTAAAAGAGCTGCTCTCTCTCTCTCTCTGTTTTTGCTGCTCGGGGTCGGACCAAGTCGTCCTGCACCCTATTCTCTCCTCCCTCCCCCCCCCCCCCCGAATCGTACGCACATATAGGAGGGATCCTGCGAATGGGACTGCGGTCTTTTAAGTTACCTTCGAGGGAGTCTTCTTCAGGGCGTTCTGCAGAGGCGCTCTCCCGAGCACTTCGGCGGGCAGCGGCGGCGAAAGCACGGCGAAGTTCACGCCGGGGTGCTCCGTGCTGACGTCCTTGAAGACCGCCGCTCCGTTTTCGGCCGCTTCTTTGCTGGAAATTCAAACGTGCGGTCATCGCCGGGAGTCTCGGGAAGCATTCTTGGCGCGCTGCTCGCTCGGCTGGCTGCAGAAGCTCGCGCGCCACGTGACCTCGGGAGATTCCGGGAGACAGTGAACCTGGCGCTGTTCGCGGGAAGGTGTTTTCGTCTTCTTTCTGCGTCGTGTCCGCGTTTCCCCTTCTGCATCCTTCGCGCGGAAGCACAGGAAAGCAGCGATCAGGGAAGGCGTCGGAAAAAGACCCGACTCGAAGGTACGTGATCTTGGAGCGAGGTCAATCGAGTGTCCTGCATGTTCCCGTTCCAGCGGGTCCCTACATAGAGCGAGTGGTGCACGAGCTCGGTGACTGTGGTGCTTCCGTCCTTCTCGATCTTCAGGTGCGAAGGTTCGGCCAACCTCATCTGCAGGAGATCGCGTGAAAGGTGGCCCTCAGCGTCCTCGAAAATTTTTCCGGCGACCTCCCCGCCTGTTCCCTCGGAACGAGACGTTCAGCTGAGTGGTTCGCGTTTGTCCGTTGCCCGTGGAGGCAAAGCAGGACTTTGCGCTCCCCACCGGCGTTCCTGTCGTGGAGCTCGCACTGCGCGTCAATCCGAAGGCGCGGTGGTTCACGAAGCGCATCGAGTAGGAACATCGGACCGACATCTCGAGCTGCGTTTCGGTACGTGTCAGAGGCGAAGGTTCCAGCTTGGAGGCTGCACGAGACGACGAGAAGCCGACGTCTTCAGGAGGAGGCCGGCGTGTGCCCGGCAAGCTTTTCGTGCGGACGGAACGAGGTAGCTCGCTGTAGCACCGCACATCTGTGCCCACAAACCTCTTCCTCCTCCTCTTCCTCTTTTCATCCTCCTCCACCTCTTCCTTCCTTCTTCCTTTCCTTCTCCTCCTCGTGGCGAGCGGCTGAGAACGTTCCCTCCCGGAAGAGCTTCTCGTCTTGCACGAGGCGGAGGAAGTTTCTCTAAATGGTAGACGATGGCTGCCTGACGGGTCACAGGCAGCCGACACGACTCTTCTAGGAATGTGGCGTGTTGGAACCTTGGGGTGGGGATCGGTTTGTCTCACGCGTACGCAAGACCGTGCGCAGACCAATCACCTTTTCCTCTGGTCGGGCCATCTTTTGAGAACTCAGTCGGAGTGGTCTCGCCTCGGCTGCTACGTCACCTTACCGGAGGAGACCGGAGGCAACCGGGGGCCCGAGTGTTTTGAGGGATCCAGCACGCTCCTGTGCCTCGTGCAGCACCAGCGAAGAAGAAGAGTGGGGGTGGCTCACGGGAGGTTCAAGAACTTCGGACCCGTCGGCTCAGCGCAGAAACCGAACGCGTGCAAACCTGGAAGCTGTGTCTCGTCATGCAGGCTGCAGCGGGAGAGCTGCATCTGTTGAGAAGTCGAGGCGGCATCGACCGCGATCGGGTGCGTTCCCCCACTCGACCCTGTTCTCCTGGACACAGGGCAGCAGCTCAGGTGAGTGGGAAACCGACCGTTTCTGCTGTGTCTGGTCGAGCAAGTGCGAACTCCTGGCGCTCCGCTGGCGCGGTGGCGATCCGCTTCCTGTCGAGAGTGGTCGCAGGCCGCGAGGAAGGCCATTCTCTTCGTATTCCAAATGGCTCTTTGTGTCCATGCAGCGCGAACGGAAGCGCGACCGTCTCCACTCGATCCTAGAGGGAACCTTGGTGTTTCTTCTGGACCTCATGGTTGATCTGGGAACCCGAATCGGATGACGCAGCATCGGGCCCAAGCAAAGCACCCGGAGACACTGGTGCTCCCCTAGCCGCAAGGCCCCGGAGCAGGGTACCCGCGAGGTTCGGGCACGCCGAAGAATTCTTTTCGCTACTTGCGCGTGTCGGGGCGAATTCAAAGGACGGTGAAAGAACGCCACGCTGCCTGGACCTTCGAGAGCTGGTCCTCTGCTTTCTTGGACACAGAGGATGGAACAGAGGACATCGGGAACCGGTCGCCTCGTGCGACCAGGCTTTATGGTGTCGGTAGTCAGTAGGCGATAGGCGGATAGGTGAAACGGCGAATGAAAACCGGTTTCGTGATGCGCTTTGATTGCTGTGGGCAGGGATCAGTGTATCTGTGGAGGATCCTCTGGAAAGTGGAGCAGCGATCTGTGAATGAGTCCGCTCGTCTGCTGTCAAACAGGACTGCGAGAGGAGGAGGAAGGGAGGATGAAGTGAGGAGGGGGAGGAAGAGGTTTGCCGGCACCGACGCGCGATGTTTCCACGAGCTACCTCGTTCCGTCCACACGGGAAAGCTTGCCGGGCGCACGCCAGCCTCCTCCCGAGGGCGTCAGCTTCTCGTCGCCTCGCGCTGCCGTCAAGTTGGGACCTTCGCCACGACTCGTGCGACAGGCTTTATGGTGTCGGCAATCAATAGGGAATCCACGGGATAGGTCAAACGGAGGATAAAAACCGGTTTATTGATCGTACTAAAGGAATGATGCACTTTGATCGCTGTGGGCAGGGATCAGTGTATTTGTGACGCATCCTCTGGAAAAATGAGGCAGAGATCTTTGAATGAGTATAACAAACAGGAAGTGGTGGGGGAGGAGGGTGGAAGAAGAACTCGCAGTCCGAAGACGAAAAAGGTTCGCAGGCATCTCAAAGAAAGAAAAATCCGCTTCTGGTACGAAGGCGGTTGAAAAATGAAAGCGTTTTTATGCGTTTTTCAAGGAAAGGCAAAACGGCATTGATGTCTTGAAAGTGGCGGAAACGGTGAAGGAAGTGCATTGCGAGTGGGTTACGAGCGTCGCGCTTGTTTCAGAGCAACAGCCACTCCGTTCGTGGCATGGCGGCCACTGAACGGGACGCTGCCGCTGGAGCAAAAGCCGAGTTCGGGCAGCCTACCATTTGACGTTCCCATCCGAATTCCCAGTGCTCCAATCCCATGCAAACGCGAGGACACGTGAGACCCACACCGGCGACGCGCAAAAAATCTCAACCAGTGATCCTCACACTCCCGATTGCTATGGCTACCAGCTCACTATGGTTTCGCTGTTTGCCAACGCTATCGTAAGAGCCAAGTGGTTCAGTTTTACGTTGATGGTGGACCGAAGCAGCTGCTGTCGGGGCCGGGGGCACAAGACTCTCCGTGCGTTGCGAGGGGCAACCGCTTGCCGTTTCGGAGTGGCTTTCGTTGAACGGGATCGTGGACTCTTCTGGCGTTGTCGGACCACGGGAAATCGGTCCCGTGCGAAACTCCAGCCGCTCGGTTTCCGGACGCGTCGTCAGAGGTCACCTTCGAGCCCGACGCTAAAAGTTTCGAAAGCGTGCACGAAGGTACAGAACTGACTGTAAAAAAAAAAAAAAAAAGAAGGGAGAAAAGGAAAGAAGCGAAGAACTCTGATCATCTTGAATGCACCGTCAGCCCAGCGGCGGGTGGAATACCTTCATCCAGGTACCACACGCCGAAGACCTCGGAACGAATCGACCGACCTCCCCTCAGACGCCGGTCGCTGTCTGCCTCATCTTCGCCTCGAGGCGGGGAACAAAGACGCCAGCATTCCCGGAGGTTTCTCCGCTGAAGCCGACCTTCTCCACTTTTGTCAGACCACGTGACGGGGCTTGCTCAGCGTGTGATCTGTCGCCAAGGTCGTCTCCGACCGAGTCTTCTGAAATCCGGAACCCACGCGACCGCGAAGGGAAGGTGCATATGTGTGTGCGCATAGGTCAATCTCCGTAGGGAAGCGACGCAGTGCTTCTTCCCGGTCCTCCCTGCCTCCGTGCTTCTCCACGAGTGCACCCTTAAAGACCTTAATGCCACTAATCCAGTAATCATGAGGTCGGATTATAAAACATACATAATTCAGAGCGCATCGCTGCGAACGCTAAGTGGTACGGCTGTTTTTGCTTCCCGGACATCTCGTATATGGGGACGAAGAGTACAGTAAGCCGTCGGGCAGTCTCGGGACTTTAGGCGGCAATAACGGGGGATACTTAAGGGAATTAAGGATTTCGTCGACACGATCGTGTTCGGAGGGCTCGAGAATTGGGGAGGGGAGGGGGCTAGAAAAATTTCATTATCCGGCTGCGATTTTTCAATTTTGCGACGTGAAGATGTCTCCCCCGTCGCGGCTCACTGGATGAAAGTGAGTCCTGCTGCTTTCGGAGCGCAGATCAAATCTGATGGCGGATGATATTGACGAAGGAGCCCCCTGTTATTGGAAATCAAGGGAAGCTCCCGGGAATGTCAGCGGCTGGAAACCGGTCGTTCCACCTGCAGGGACGGGCCGCCGCCCCTCCTGCGCCGATCGAGCGCGCACGCGATGGTCCTCGCGGGAGTCCGTCGCAGCCCCCACCCGCCCTCGTCCCTGCCGTCGCGTTTCCGTGCGCCTCTCCGAAGATCCCCAACGGGGTGGAACGGGGCTCAGGGACGGGCGAGCTGGAGCTTGCGGCGGGTTCCCGAAGGCAGGATCGACCCCCTGTTTCCGGACCTTGTCCATCGCGATGCTCCCGCGTGGCTGCGGGTTCGAATCCCGCCCGGGGGAACCCCAGGGGGACGACGTGGGTTTGGAGTCCCCTCCGCAGGGTGGCCACCGATGGAAGCCTGATGGTCTCCTTGACTGTTCGGGAGTTCACCCTCTGGGGTCTCCTTCCAAGTCATCAAGGGCCCTTCGGGGTTCGCTTCTCGTTGTGCAAATGAAGCCGTCCTTTCCCCCTCGGGGGAGACCCCCCGTCTCGTACCATGGAGCTAGTTGATACCTCTCCAGAGTGTGAAGAAGAGAAGCGCTGCTCCCTTTGGAGAGCGGACCTTTCAGGAAAGTTGGGAAGTGTCCCTTAAGGGATCCTCTTCAGAGGAGGGAAAAAGGAGCGGTTCCTTGCGAGGGGTCCCTCCGGAGAGAATAAGGAAGAGGTTCCCTTCGAGATTCTCCTCCAGCTGTGAAGACGTCCGTGCTCGAAGAGACCGTTCCCCCCCCCACCTCCACCAGCAGGGGGACGTTCCGCTCACCCGATCGGCTCGTCCCGAACTCCACAGAGCGGGTGCATCTGTACCAAAGAGCGGAGGTGTGAGATTCTTCTCGCCTCCGCGTGCTTCCGGTTCCATCTATCGGAGACTCCACCAGCCAACGTTCTTTGGAAAAGCCGCCCTTGTAGCGGCGTGATTCGATGGAGGGGTGGGTGCACGCGTGACTGCGGGGGGTGCGCACCTCTTTGCATGTGTCCATCGGACGTGGTGCGCACGCTCGCCCGGCGTGTCGTGGCCGAGCGTGCGCGCGCACCGCTCGTGGCACAGGACGCCTCCCGCTCTACGGCACGCGTGCGGCAGGGACTTCCTGCGTAATGAAACGCGAGCTCTAACCATCGGCGAGGTCTTTTGCTGGAGAGAGAGAGAGATCCTTGATTTCGCCGCCGACGTCGGAGCCTGGTCCCGAAGACGGGATGCTGATTTATTCTCGCGGTCCACACAGATCCACCCGAATGACGATCGCGGCGGCCGCTACGCGCGGATGCGTCCCACGCTGGGGCAAACGCATGCGTGCTTTCCTTTTTTGCCTTTTCTGATCGCGAGAGGGCCCACGGTCACTCTGACTTGTCAGGTGAGCTCTGAGGCCGTGGCCGGAAGGAGGAAGTCTCCCCGGAGCCTGGGCGGAGGCAGGGGACGGGCTGGAAGCGGAAGGAGGGCGTCCCTCCTCTTCCGTCTGCGCGTTCTGTCCGAAGCGTGGATTTTCTCCTCTCTCGTCTTCGCTAGAAGGAGGTGGACCACGGGGGTCGCCTTCTGGTCAGCTCCGGGCCACGTTCGCCTCGTTTGCTGTACCATGGAGATAGTGCGGTACCGCTCCAGACTGCAAAGAAGCGTTCCGCTCCCTTCGGGGAGCGCCCTCCAGAGGAAATTCGGAATCGTCCCTTCGGGGTTCTTTTCAGATGAGGAAACAGGAGCGGTTCCTTTCCGGGGGTTCCTCAGGAGAGAACTTCCTTCAGGATTCCCTTCGGAGACAACCAAGGTGGAGGTGCTCCCTTCGGGGATCTCTCCCCAGGCGCTAGAGGAACGGACCCTGGCAACGCTGGTCGGCGTGCCACGGGCATTGGTAGGAGGCCAGAAACCCACGGGTGCCCTCATATACTGGTCAGGATTGAAAATCGACCCTCCGGGGTGCTTATAGAACAGCTCAAGGAGTTCCGGTTCCCTCGGGGCTCTTCTGCGGTTGCGAAGGGTCCCCTCCCCCTCGGGGAGGTGGTTGTTTCTGCAGAATGTCAATAAGAGCGCTGGTCGCTTCAGGAAGCGCCCTTCAAGAACTTGGGAAGCGTTCCTTTGGGGTTCTCTCGGAGGAACACCAACAAAGAGCGCTTCCCTGAGGGCCCTACCGGATAATAAAACAAGAGCATCCCTCTCCAGTAGGTTCCTTCGGAGAGAACAAGGAAGAGGCGGTTCCCCTACCAGGCATAAGAGGAATGGACTCCCTTCCTCCAGAGGCCTTCCTGGATTCATAGGGTGGTGCCCTCCCGGGGTACCCACTACCTTGAAGGATTACACGCACCCTCGGGTGGCGTGGGACAGCGTTCAAAGAGCTGCGTGAGTCTCCGCCAGGGGCGCGACGGTTTTCGAGGTACTTGGAGAGCCAAAAAATACCGGAAGAGGAAAGCAGCGGAGACAGAAAAGAAACCAGAAGGAGAAATCCTCCCTCCAGAAGGTTTCCACTGTCCATAGCACGAGACGGAGGTCCATCCAGGAGGGGGGAGGGACAGCTCCTTTGCACAACCGGAGGGGAATCCCCACTCCTCGATTCTGTTTCCTGCAAGGACTCCGGAGGGTCGACTCCCATTGTCCCGGCCGCTCATCGGGGACATCCTATTTGAACCGCCGCCGGCGCCTTACCCGATTGAACGCAGGCCGACCGGCGTCATTTCGCGGGAGGTATTCGGACCCACGACGCACTCCCATCTCTCGGTGTCCATTCTTGCCGAGTGTTCTAACCCGCGAGAGGTTTGGTGGTGCCACGCGCGGAGATCTCAGCGGCCACGTGGCCTCCGACGCGGGCCAACGCCTCGTTTGCCTCGAAGCCGTTTGCCGTTCGGATCGCCTGTCGTTCTGTCCGCCCCTGGACGACTTGACGGCGGCATGCAGCGAGTTCCCAAGGAGGGGGAGGGGGGGAACCTACTCGGAATCCACGATGTGGATGGAACACGTGCTCCCTCCATCCTGCTTGGGTGCGTTCTCGTCTGCGGTCCTGGACGTCTCCCTGCAATCAGAACAGGTGGGCTTTGAGTTTTCGGTTTTGGAACCAGGTTCCGGCATCCCCAGAGTTGCTTCCCCCCTCCCCCCTACCACTTCCCAGCAGCAGCAAGTGACGTTCCGTGACCTCGCTTCGCGCACGCTGCGTGAGGAGCAGCATGTCGGGCGATGGACGCCCGCCCGCTCGCGCCTTTGTTTTCCACCCCGTCCTTTTGCAAGTGGCATCTCAGCCCGAGACGCGTGTCGCGCGAAGGATGCCTTCGATCGGCAGGGCGCCATCCAGCACGCGTCCGCGACTCAGTGAGCCGCCTCTGGAAGGAGGCGGTGGCGCCACTCGATTTCTGGGATCAGGAGACACGAAAGAGGACGGCTTTCTGAAGGAGGGACGGGCAGGACAGGAGGGGGAACGCGCGCCCGACCCCGGATGGGGCAGGAGGCGAGGACTCCTAGACTGGGAACGAGACTGATAGCAGCAGCGGGGGATAATTGCTTCTTGTCGCTTAATTTTTTTTTTTTGCTCTTTTTTTTAGAAAACCCAAACGAGCGGAATCCTCGAAACGAGGAGCGCGCTCTTTTCGAGAATGTGGTAACCCTGCATTGGCCCTCGAAATGTCTGCCCGTTTCTTCGGCATGCCGTGATTTTTCTCCTCCTCTGCTTCTGAGATGCATGACCCCCTCCCCTTCCCCCCAAAAAATAAAAAAAAAAAAAAAAAAAACAGAAAAGAAAAAAGGAGAGCGGGAAAGTGGAAGAGAAGAAAGAGAACACCTTCCTCGACTCTTCGTCGTTGTTGCGTTTTCGGCTTCTTCCGCACCCCGCCCTCGACACGCTGTGACCTCACCGCAGCTCCGTAGCGGCGGCGCTCTTTGCTCTCATTTGCTGACCGTTTGCGAGCGCGCGAGGTGGGCTGGGCAGTGCTGGCGCGCGCGCGCACGGCGCTGGAGGTCTCGCCGCGCCTCCCCGAAGAGCGGAAGTTGACTACGTGCATGCGGGCGCGCCAAAGAGCGGCGCGCGCCAAGAGGGCGCGAGCGCTACCGCTTGCTCAAGTGCTCCGCAGCTGCCGTGCAGCTTCGCAGCAATAAATCCGTTCCCCTGCAGAGCATCCGCGCCCCCGCTGGTCGCTTGTGCCTGGAGAGGTCTCATCCTCGTTCCCTGGGCGTTTCGCAATGCTCGGAAGGGAAGGGGGGGGGATATCGCCGTGATGTACGTCGGTCAACTGCGCGCGTGGGGCTCGGAGCGCTTCCACCGCGCGCCTTCACGTGAGCGCGCGGATGGGCGTTTCGTCCCGTCTCCTTGCCCGCGCCATAAATCCGCGCAGCGGCAGCCACTCGTGACGCGTGCGCCAAGTCGTGACGCGCCACGATGCGGACTCTGCGTCTCGGGTGCACCGCAAAAATCCGCGCAGACTTCATCCTCTCCTGCTACCAGGAGAGTCCACGCTCTTGTTCTGCCTGGAGTCCCGTCTTTGCGGGGATGCGATCGGGGACGTACCCCGTGGGGAGGGGGGGAGGGTTCCGCCCAGTTCGTGCGGGTGCGCTGTCCCTGGTGTTCGCCCGGGGCAGGACTTCGCGCAGCCCGTTGCAGCGCCTGTCTTCCCGAACCCCGCGAGATCCGCGGCTGCGGACCCTCCTGGGACGAGGCCTGGCGGAGCAGTCGACTCGCCCACGCGTTTGCGGGCACCCCAAGGCGACATGACCGACCTGCGGGTGTCGCTGAGGAAGCGCAAGGAATTTCTTCGGCCTCTGCGGGTGACTGCCGTAACCACCGCCGACGTCCATCTCCAGAAGGTTTGCACCCGCCGCGAGGGATTCGAGCCCCGTCGATCTTTCGAGCTGCGGAGGGTTTCTTTACCGTTGGCTCAGCAGAGTGGTGGCGGTGGACTTTACCGCCTCCGACGCGAAACCCTCCCTCGTTGCGAGCTGCTCACCACCCACGCGCCCTGTGTGGGGCAGTTCGGAATTTTCGACCGACCCACGGAAGGACCTGAGCTTCTCGCAAAACGCCGAGGAAAGGGCGCTGGAGTCATCCATCCGCTCGCTCCCGGGTCGCAGGCACCTACGGACGTGCGACCCTTGCCGCGGGAGGGCTTCTCGACTTTGGGGAGGGGGTCGCACGTGGTGGGCGGAACTTCCCAACCACTGCGCCACGCTCGAGCAGCAATCCGGCGCGGAAGAACCTGCCGCGCCCCTTCCCCTCCTCAAAGTAGGGGTGGGGGCTCTTTGCCGCGCTGCCCACAGCACCCTCACTTTCAAGGGACGCTCCGCGTGCCCTCTTTCTTCGCGAAAGGGGTGAAAAAAAAAAAAAAAAACTGCGGCGGCGATCATCCTTATTTACTCTTCTTAAGGAAGTTCCCAAAGGGAGTGCGCTTCGCAGAAGTGGGAGAGGGAACCTGAACCTCCGTGATTCCCGGATGGACTCCGGAGGGTCTACGCCCAATTCCGGCGCCCGCCCGAAGCCCGAGAGCTCACCAGCGTCCTGCAGAAGGGGGGAAGGGTAGGGGGATTTGAAACCTCACGACACCAGGTGCCACGAGCGGAAGCCAACGTGGGCGCCGTCGACTCCCTTCCCCTCGTGTGGGGGGTCGGTCGCGTGCCGAGAACTGGCCACTTAAGGCAGCCTACAGTCGCGTCAAACATTTGCGAGCCGTCTCGGGGGAGAAGGACCATCGCTTCCAGGCGGGGTCTCTCGCGGTGCCTGCTCGCGCGGACGCAAGGATGCGCGTTCCTTCCCCTGGTTTCCTACCAAACAGACGGGCAGATTTCCTTCACTTCCCGCCAGCCTGCACCTACCCGGATTCCCGTTCTGCGGGTGTCCTTGCGAGGTCACCCTCCTTCCTCCACCTTTCTCAAGTGTTTCGGAAGAGTCCCCGAAGCCAGTCTTTTTTGGTAGACCACCTGTCTCGGGGCACATAAAACATGAACGGTCAGTCTGACTCTCATGCGGAGCCGAGCTGACGCTTAAAAGACGTATAAAACACTCAGCCACTGTCATCGCCTGACACAGCGTGACGTCTGCAACGTCTGTAGCGGCAGATCAGCCTGACCACCTGTACGCCTCACGCCAACCCCGAGTGGCTTTGTGAGTTGGTAAGGACGGGTGGCGACCTCTATGGGCGGATCCATAGAGGTCGCGACGGTCCGAAGCGCTTTGATGTGAGATCGGTGAGAGAGAGAGAGAGAGAGAGAAGTAAACAGATGAAAATAAGGATCAGCCTGGAAGCAAAACCGGAAGTGCCACCTTTCATTGCAATCCGAAGAGGAGAGTCGTGAAGCTCCATGTGGTGCGCAAAGAAACAAACAGAAATGAACGGAGGTGCGTTCTGACTCGTGTTGTGCGCCTGCTCGCCACTGGGTCAAGCTGTACTTCGTGCTCTGTACAGGTACAGACAGCCCTTAGGTCTACGTATTAGCAGCGCATGTAACCTTTTCGGATTATCGCACGAACGTACTCTTTCGCGATCGTGAAATTCCAACGTACAGGAAGTCCTGTTGGCACAGTACAAATCCCCAAGCCCAATGCAGCCGGTAACCTGTTTGAAGTTGAGTAAACGGGCCTCCCCCCACTGGGGACTCAGTATTCTTTGCCAACTCGCCCAAGACATCAATGGCAGGGTGTCGAGGTCTGTAGGATGTCGATCTCCTCACACTGCGAAGGAGAATGGGGAGGACGCGATCGTTTACGTCGAGAAGAAAGAAGAAGAAGAAGAAAAAAAAAAGAAACCAAGAGTCCCACCTACACGCCAGACGAGCACCAACTGTGCTTTCGCACATCGCACCAAGTAGGGGGGGGGGGAGGCACACCCCATCGCGTATCTGCTTCCGACACTCGCAAATGGCACGCGAACCTCAGCGTGCGTCCTGACCGATCCTCCGCGCCGTTGGGCATTCTGTGCGTCACGTGACTTTTCCCGATGATCGCTTCCGCTGGAGCACCGGGTCGCTGAGATCCATCAGCAGAGCGTCGCACCCTCGTCCTTGCCCGAGCATTCGAAGGGCTTTTCTAAATTCTTCCTTTTTTCTGAGGAACGGGTGGAGCGAAGTTCGAAGAAAAAGAGAGGACGAATCCGCGAGAGCCTCCTTGATCTTCGCCAAACAACTTGCGTGCGCCACGACGTGCGAAAGCAACGGGATTGCATCTCCCGTGTCGGTTGAGACCTCGAAGACCGCACTTGCAGATCTAACGAGACACTCGATAAAAAAAAGGAAAAAAAAGGAAAAAGAAAAAAAGGAAAGAGAGAAGGAAAAAGGAAAAAAGCGCCATCAAGCGAAGCAGTAAAGGCCTCGAAGGAAGGAAAGAGTTCCAGCGCTTGCAGGATGCGACACGGAGAGAATTCGAAAGAGCTGAAGCACAGGAGAACCGAATTTCCGGAACAGCAAAACATCAGAGCGCAGCCTAATAAATGTTATTAGTATTGGCACCGGCAGCATCCCATAGGGAAGGGGGCGACGAATCCATTCGAATGTGATTCCTGGAACGCCTCTAGATGGTGACAAATATTGCGTTCCGTCAGGACTCCTTCAAGACGTGTCTCCTGGCGACACGAATGCGGGCATGCACGATGACGTCAAGAGGGAATCCCTGATTGCAAATCTGCCATCTCCCTGCAGGACCGCGTCCGTCCGTTGAGCATGCCGTTCCTTCACCGCTGCACACCCACCGCCTTCTCCACGCGTGGGAGGAATGGACCGTCCGCGAGCGCGCGCACCGCGGTTAGCTTCACGCCCATGTCCACGTGCATCGTTTCCTTTGGGGTGGTGGGTCGGAGCGATTCCCTGGATTGACTTCCGGTTGGGCGTTGCCGCATGCGGTAGGAGCGCGTGAGGCAGGGCCCTCTCGAAGGTCTCTCCAGTCGCAGCGCTCTTGCAAAAGAGGGTGCACCAAACCGTTCGACAAGTGGCGAACAGAGAGAGCAACTCTTGCGGCAAGAGCGCCATTCGCACGGGAACCGTTCGCAATCCCCCAGGAAGAAAAGTCAGCGTGCTGGTGGTGGCAATGGGTCAGAGTGACTTCAAAAAATGGATAGGAGAGATACAGGAAGCGAAAGGACTCACTGAGATCTTCCGTCTTGCGTGTTCCCGTTTTTCACGAGTGCGCTCCTCCGGTTGGATTGGTTCTCTGTCGTAGGGCGTCGGGACTCTCCAGGCTCGCGGGGTCTTCCGGCGTCAGCAACTCTCGGTCTAAGTTTGCCGCGGTAAAGGCGTTCGAAAAAAGCCTTCCGATCCGCAATTTTCTTGGGGTCACTGCCGGTCACCATGTTTCTTAGCGTCCATTCCTTCGAAAAAACTCTGGAGGACTTGGTGATTTCAAGGAATTACAGCATCTCGAGTTTGCTTTGGAGAGCGACCTTTGCAGTTGACCCCCCCCGGAAATAACAAACTATGAGGACCGGAGGTGTTCCTTGCAACGAACTTCTTCCCCCTGGGTCGCGCGAGGACCGGCCACGTTCCTGGAGAGCCAGTCCCCGCGCTATGCGACCCGACGCGCCACCAGAAAAGATCTCTTCCTCTTCTTCCTGCTTCCGCGGAGGCATTGTCTTCTTTGCAGGTCGCAGGCGCACGGCAGTTTTCATCGCAAGGACATCTCCGCCTCAGGCTTGCTCACAAAAACTGTTTCGCGGGCACGAACTTCCCCTAAAACTGTTCCCGAGGTCCCACTTGATCGATGGGGCAAATTTCGCTTCCTAGTTTGTGCCGCTACTTTACTGGGATAATTGCGAGAAGACCGCTGCTATTGCAAGACATGCACGTGTACTCCCGGACACGAAGGGTAATTCTATCCGGCAAGGTCCGATCCCCATAAAAAAAAAAAAAAACTTCCGGGATAAATTTCAAGTCACGTTACTCCATCAGTGGGCGAGAATTGCGGGAAAATTGCTCCTGAGTGCCGGCACGGGACAGCGGAGGAATGTGGTCGTGAAGGCCGCCATGCTCGTTCTTTTGCCCAAGCATCCAGATGGGTTCGGCCTTTCGGCGAGGATAGAAGTGTGCCATCCAGATGGGTGTAGTGGGCCTTAGGGAATCGAAAGGCCGCCATCCGCTGGGGACAAAGAAGTTGATTGCCGAGAGTCTGTCGTGTGCTGCTGTTCTTGCATCGCATGCATGCAAGAACCCCTGCAGAATGGGACATAGGCAGAGGCGAAAGCCCCGCTGTGGGAGGCACCTCGAGAGATGTATGGTCAGGAAAACCGGGAATCTCTTCGGAGAGGCGAACGGTCATGGGAGAGCCAGCCGATTCGGCAAGAAAGGCACTTTCTGCCGTTTGGTTCCTGCGGATGCCTTTCCCGCCTCTGAGCTGGACTGCCATTCCATGAGGTACCGACTTGGCAGGGACCATCCCGTCCGTTGCAGGACGGCACGCGAGGCGATGTGGGAGGGACACACAGAGTGAGCGAACTGAACCTCCACACCCGTCCTCTAAGTCCGGCATTGTGGTAAAACGTAGCCAGGCTCGTGGCGAGCCGGTTTAAAGCCAATCGCCGCACCCACGTCACAGCAAAATGCCATCACTTGCTAAACCCAGCAACAACATGAAAGTGGACCCTATCTCTCTTCAAAGCTGCCTACTTGACTCAACGACCTTTGGGCGAAGCACGACGACTGGGACGGTACTCGATAAGATCGCAGCATGGCTCAAGAGACAGGAAGGGCGGAAGGACTCGCGGAGAAGTCCTCCTTACGGAAGCGGAGACTCACGTGATGGATCCGGAGCAAGCGCAACTGATGCTCATAAGAACGCGTAATCTCTGGCAACTTAATCAAAGCTGGCCGACAACTTACAGCAGCTCACAACACCCAACACTCAGCTCAGCTCATAACGACCGATAGCCGCTACACCAGTTTGTAGAGGTCGTCGATCACATCCCCGCACGAATGCTGTACCGTACAGTAGTGTCGTGTACGTGCCGTACTATACTAAGAGAAAAGGTGGATCTCCGCGGCGTGCTTCCAGGTTTGTCCAGGATTACAGCCGCGCCCTGGCACTTTGGAGAGGCCGTGGTCCCGACGAATCTACCGGGCTCGGTTTCCTACCGCCCACGGTGCGACGAGACCTTTCTGGGAGACTTTCGTCAGGGCTGCTAGGCTACTTCTCGGGCCAAGTTTCGTCAACCGTGGTGGGGGACCTCTCCGGCTTCGCCCCAACAGTGGTGAGCTTCTTTGTTTGCTGTGGCTCAAGAGCCGAGGGTTTGAGGTTTCTGGGCTTGCGTGGGCGCGTGAGCGGTTCCTGAGGGCCGCGCGCGCGAGTACCAACAGTGACCATTGTTCTTAAGTGAAACCCACAAGGTGACGAAGAACTGTTTATCAATCCCTAGGAGAACAGCCTCTTCCTGCAGCGGCTGTTCCATTCCGTCTACTTCAGACACAGATCTTCCTATGGGCAGCAACCCATGAGGGGCAAGGTGTTCGTTAAACCCTCTGTGAGCACGAAGGGGAACGCAGGAAGAAGCGAACGTTACGGCAGAGGGAGAATCGGCGGAGGTGTTTCCCCATCAGCAGAGATGCTCGGGATTTGGGTACATGGAAAATCTGCCTGGAGCCGTGGTCGCGCCTCGTTTAGGGTCTTGCCAGCGATCCTTCCCGGGAACTCGAAGGACAAGGAAGAGGGGAGGCGCGCTGCTGGGGATCCTTCCGCCATCTCCGGGGCGGGCAGGGGGTAGGGGAGGGTCGGAGGTGCGGGAGGAGAAAATGCGCTCAGGGATGTGCGCGCTTCGCGTCCTGTGAATGAGCCTCCGGTGTTTTTTGTTTTGTTTTTCCCCGTCTTTCTTTCGTCTGGAGAAGGAGCAGCACAAGTCTGAGGACAGTCGTGATGTTTCAGGAAGACGAAATAGCATTTTTTCCTGGACAGACATGCTCTTCTGCGGGGTCAAACTCATGACCTGGTCAACTCTTGCGGTCTTGGGTGAACTGCAGCACTCGGGGTCTTCCCTTTTTCGGATGCGGCGACTCGAGTGCCCCTCTTGTGAGTTCCCTTTTTTGTGAGCAGAGGCCAACAAGGGAAGGGCAGCACGTCGCATTCTTTCGGGCTGTGCCTTCGTTCGGGAGTCTTCCCCTTCCGAGAGCTGCACATGCACCTCGGGGACCGCAAGCAGATGAGCAAGAAGCAGCTCCCGTTCGGGGATTCTTTTCACGAAGGGCGTCCGACGAAGCAACATCAATCATCGCCGCGATCAGGTGGTCCCTGCGCGCGTCACGTCGCAGGGCTGGGCGGGAAACGCCACTGCTTCGGCGGCCCTCTTTGTCACTTCGGTTCCTTCTATGACCGCACCTCCGGACGGTCCTCGCTCTTCCGGTCTTCGGCTTGGCAGCGGTTTCATCGCTTCGCCCTCGCCGGCCGGCCTCATCGCGAGCCGCGAAGGCTCTCGGAGGTCCCGGGGTCGGGCCAGAAAGGGTGCAGCCGCGCAGGGCGTTTCCGCGCGCCCAACTTGTTCCCCAGTGGCCGTGAAAATTCTCCCCTTCCCGCACGGTCATCGCGGCATAATCGGTGCCGGGGCAGCGGACGGGGTCTTGGGATCCTCGAGGCAAAAAGAACGGCCACATCGACTGCGAAAGGAGACGCTCTGTCGCCCCGGAGGTGCGTTGTGGAAATCACTCCCTGCTCCGCTTCACTCTGCTCATCGAGGTCGTACGAGGGTCTGCGTGCAGGCGCTTCCGCAAGAGGAGCTCAGGCGTGGGAATCTTCGAAAGGAGGAGGCGCAACGCACGTCTCTCTTCCTGCTCTCAGGCAGACGAAACCTCCAAAGAAAACATGGAATGCGTGTGGATCGTTCGCTGCCTCGCGACCGGTGTCCATGGTAATACATGGCGCCGGAGTTGTCAGGTGAGTGTGGGCTGACTCACCTCTTTCTCTTTTTGGAGAGAGAGAGAATGGAAGGAGGGGAATTCTTAAAACAACCCACGTTTACTCGACAGCTCTGAGACGACGCGTCCCATCTATCGCCTGCAATAGGCGATTCGCGATGTCATCCAGGAAAGGTATCCCTGCACTTCCCTCGGCAGCTGCTTAGCAACGGGTTGGTTTCGGGATTTGCTGTCCTCCACAGAGGGAAGGAACTGATCCCCCCTCCGACTGTCTGAATGGCGACCCGAGACGGGTTCAGCAGCTTCTTTTTGAGAATCCGAGTCTCGTTTGTTTCCTCACGCATCCACGCCTGTCACGAGCCTGGGAGCGTTTCAGAGTCCTCGCCAAGGGAAGTCTCTTCGGCCGCCCTGCTCAGCAGATGCAGATGCCTTCCTTTCATCGCTCTCCGCCTACTCCCTCTCCCACTCCGACCCCGTACGCGCGCCTTCAAGCTCCCCGAACCTTCGCGTACCGCACCTCTGCCGCCGCCTTTCTCCCGCTTCCATTCGCGCTCCCATCCGCGTGCAGGGAAGCACACTGGATAGGACTGCTGTCCTTTGGGAAGTTCCCACTTCCCAAAGGACAGCTGGTTGGCGCGGTTGCCGGATCCTGTGGGCATCCTCGAGAGCTGGAGGAACGTAAGCGGGAGCTCAGTCTCTCCTTATATCCCGGGAGCCTTGCGTTCCTGGCTTGCGAAGGCACATCCATCCCCCCTCCGAGTCTGGTTCCAGGCCTCGGCCGAGCGCAGAGGAAGGGAGGGAGGTTACTGCATGGGTAGAGGGGGCGGGAAGGAAGCAGCAACCACGGTCCGGTGGGAAGAAAGGAAGAGGGTCGAATGTCCTCCAGAGCCCTTGCGTGGCACTCAGAGAGGAGAGCGCGAACGGGAAAGTGGAAGGGTGTGTGTGTCCTTCCACCACGAGGTGTCCAACGGGTTTCCGTTGCCAAGGCACCAGGCCGAACGAAGAGAGACGCGACGCACGTTTCTGGGGAAACGCGATAAGAGGCAGGGAGCGAACGAGCCGTGACATCCTCGCCACGTTGGCCTTTCCGACTAGTCCTTAGCTGGTCGTTGAAAGTGTGGCGGTCATCTGGGGCATGGGCACCCATCCCGTTGCCCTCATCTACGTGTGCAGGACGAAGAGAAACGAAAAGCTCGGACTGTGGCCTCCTGAGAAGCGCGCCACGCCAGGTGCGAGGACGAGTCGGTTGCTGTGGCTTGGAGGAGCAGCAGCAACCGCCTGCTCCGCTGGTCGAACGTCTCGCGGAGGTCCGCAGGTTTGGTGCTGCTTTCTCTTCGGAAGAGCGGAACCTCCGAGAGAGGAGTGCAGGATCATCTGAGCTCCCTCATTCGTGTACCCGCGCGTACATGTAAGAGCAGTAGAAGCACACGCAGCACATGTACGTGCTCTCAACTGCACGGAGGTCGCCGGAAACCTGCGCACGTACACGCAAATGCACGAGCCGTTCGTCACGCCTTCCGGGTGGGACACCAGCAGTCCTCGCTCTCCTCGGGCTGATGTGAAATCCTAGGGAGACGACTCGAGGATCACAGCAGTTGAGCGCGCCCTGGATGGAGAAGGAATATCTGAGGAGGAGAGGAACGGATGGACGGCACCGACGCATTTCTGCTGTGAGAAGGAGGGAAAAACTTTCGGGAAAGAGAAAAAAGGGAGTGGAGAGCCAATCTCCTTTCCATCCCGCGAAGGCTGCCCAACCGTCTGCCCCCGGGACTTCTAGAGACCGAAGGGGGAGCGCTTACCATCTCCAGAATGTCGCTCAGAAGTGACTGCTGCGCCTTCGGGACGTTGCAGTGACCGTGGTCTTCGTCGCTGTTCCCAGGGCCACCAGAGCTCCCCTGATGCCTCATAACCCGGCCCTAGGGCAGAATCGTCTCGAGCTTCCTTCCGGGTGACTCGATGTGCGGGTCTGCAATGCAAGGCCTTTCTGGAGACTTTCGTTAGGGTTGCTAGGCTACTCTTCGGGCCAAGTGGCTTTGGCATACAAGGCGCCAACAGCAATGGTGGGTTTTTCGTGGCAACGCTTCGTCAGCAGTGGCGGAGCTTTTTCCATGGTAACGCTTCGTCAACTACTCCGGACTGTTGATGGCAAGAGGCAGGGCCACGAAAGTGCTTGAATACGGCTTTTCAGCTGCTCTCTAGGAAGCGTAGGAATTTTCTTCCTCAAGGACTGTCCCTCACGACGTGAATTTCCAAGGCGGAAACCATGGAAACCATTCCATTTTGCGGCCGGATAGCAATTCTGTCATCGAAAAGGAAAGTTAGGAAAAGAAAGGCCAAATCGGGATGACCAGAGAGTGCTCTGTTCTCGTTTTCGACGATATTGTCTGTCCCGCGTCCAAAAGAGCAGCCTCACCGATCAGATGGAGGAACTCTCTTTTCCGTGGTCGCCAGGAACAAAGCATCTGGAGGCCCCCTTCTGAACCTCCCGGAGGAGTTTTCTAGAGTAAAAGTTTTTTTTTTTCCCAAACCTGCGCAACTCCCAAACTTCCACCTTCAAGCAGGAGATGGATGTGTTGCTGGTTTTCTCCGAAGCGTTCTTCGTCCTTTGTGAATTCTGGGATACGTAGCTGTTCCACCTTGGTGCTCGCGTTCTCGTCTCGAGTGGCACGACCGCTCCGCGTGGATGCGAGATTTCCGGTTTCGGCTTCTCGAATCCATCATCCTGGAGCTGGGAGCCTCGTTTTTCCCCCTTCTCCCACAATTTGACCCTGTGATCCGTCGTGTCTACCCGCTTCTCACTCCTCCCTCCAGCGTCTCGTTTTCTTCGTTTCCCGTGGGTCTTCCATGCGAGCTGCCGGTCCTTCGTAGGTGGCGAAAGCACGCGTACGAAACCCATCCTCGAGGCATCCGCGGCTTTCGAACGCTCTCTCGGACGATCCGAAAGACAATCCGATTTTATCAGTGCTCGCTGGACCTAATAAATCCCAGGAATTTTCTCTCCTTCTTTCTTTTTTTGCGTTTTCATTCCGAATTGCTGCTCAAAGAGTTACGGCAACTATTTATAATGTTATTAAGTTAAATGGGAAAGCTGTCAGTCAGCTTGAGGAAGCGATTTAAGTGCAGAGAAAGTTATGGATGTTCGTGAGAAAAAGCCCGCAAGAACGCGGGCTGTGGTCTCAGACCGCGTAGGCACAGCGCGCTCTGAGCCTACGCAGTGCCTTTTTTTTTTTTTTTTTTATCTTTTGCAGAGGTAGGCACGGCGTAGTGTTCCCTCCCTCCCCCCCCCCCTACTTTTGTTTTTGTGCCTTCAAGATTAATGAATTTCGGCTCAATAAATAAGTGCTTCTTTCCTCATGCGCGTGGGAGTATTTTTTTGAGAGCGCTAAGTATGCTCACCCCTTGCATGTCGTAACCTCAAAGAAACCGTATCGGAAAACCAGAAGACAAATTGCATTTTCCATATGTACCTGACGTGGATACCCATCTGGCTGCCGGCAACGTTTTTCTTCTGGTTCGACATTCTGGTTTTCTGGTTTCCGGCCCTGCAGGGCTGGGCGTCCGTCCGCTACCAGGCACGCGGAAGAAGAGGTCCCCAGGAAAGACGAAGCATCGCTCCCAGGCTTGCCACTCCTCCACGCACGCGAGGAACGGGGGGGCCGTTCCCGAGTGCTCTTCCGAGTCGGGAGTTCAGGGAATCCTCAGGGTCACCGGCGTCGAAGTCTGGAGTCGGCGGCAGGGCTGGAAGCGGAGGCAGCGGGCGTGGCGCCGCGCCTGCCTTGGCGAAAGACGGTTTGGAGGCGCCCAGGTCCTCTGCTCGGACCGGAAGCGCGTCTTCCCGTGACGTTTATCCGAAATGATGAACAGCGATGGCAACGACGACAGCAACAGTACAGAACGATGACAGCGACCACAACAGCCCTGTGCCCCTCGGCTTAGAAAAAAGGTCATCACTTTACCCGTCGGAGACAGTAACAGCGTTTTGACCAGTCCGTGAGACTGTAATTGAGGCAGCTCGGAAACTGCCGCAGCGTGTAGGCATCCTTTATGCAAAGTAGGAGTCGTCTCGGCGACTCTGACAAGTTTGTGGGCCCATTTGTCAGGGATGTGTCTCACGGATGCCAAACAAAAGCGCGCGCGGCGTGCGTTCTTCCGATTTAATTCTGGCGCTTGCCGGTCCGCGCGCAGCTTACCTTTTTGGCACCAGCCAGAAGCGCCGGGAGCTGCAGCTACGGGGACCGACACGGAGCGAAGAGGGGGGGAGGGGGGAAGCAAGGGAAAGGAAAAAAGCGGAGGCCCCGTACGGTGAGGTCCAGACGGACGCGAGAGGACCCAACGAAACTTCTGCCCGCCGTGCTGAATCGCCAGTTCTCAGACTGATAGATGGCTGCCGTTTTGCTACGAACGTCCTTTGGACTTTTTTCCGCCGAGCAACCTTATGCGCCTTCTCGTGCATTTTGCGCTGCAGAGTTGCTTGCGGGAAATTTATCTTCGGAAGTGTCTCGCGCGCCTCACTCCAAGGTAGGGAGGGGAGGGGGGCAGGAATGATTTATTTTAAATTTTTCAAGAAGAGCCGTAAATCTACGGCGTGTACCCCCCCCCCCCTCAAAAAAAAAAAAAAAAAATACCAATGCGCCAAGGGGAGGAAGGGGGGGGGGAATTAAATGTGGTCAAGTGCTTTCATCGATCGCAAGGGCTGCAGGATTTTTCGTGCCGCTCGGCAGGATCGACGTTCCGTCCTCCTTCCTCCCTGGAATACGTTCTGCACTCTCCGATAGGTAATTTAAGACTTCAGCTGGAAGACCTGCCTACGTGGCAGAGGGTCGACAAATTGGCGGACTGCAAGCTGCACACGGAGGTTCCGTGACGACGTTCGCGAGGGAGGCTGCATTCGTTGAGAAGCCGAAGTTCGCTGCGCCGTTCCTTGCGCTTCCGATGAGGTTTCGACTTGCTCTGTCCGCTTGATGGACCACCACGGTGGACAACCCCGGCTCGAGTGGGTGCGCTCGACGCGAACGACCCCTCCGCCCGCCGCCAAGATGCAGGACCTGTGCCCGTGTCCAGCTGGGCGGCGTGATCAGGCGGAGGGCGTTTCGGGAGCGCAGCGGTGGGGGCGCAGAGGTGGGGCGTCACCCCTGCTCCTTCCCTTTCCGGCTTCCTCCTCGCCTCCTGGTGATGGCTGCGCCGGCGCCGATCGAATTCTGCCGGAGGAGGCAGCAGAAAGTGCGCGATTTCCGATGCCTCCCCGCCTCGGGAGAAGAGGAGCAGCGGGGGGCTACCGCCCACTTCCCGGCCCCTCATCCGAATAACTGCGATCGGATCAAGTCTTTAGGATGCTCATCTGCTCCGTTGAGAATCAATAATTGACCGCCACTCTCCGCTGCATGTCGCTGCGATCGGGTTTCAATAAACCTGACGGCGATCCAGGAGAGCTGGCGGCAGTCAAGCAAGATGGGAACTCGCGGCAGCCTCTCTCCCGGACACGGGAAAGGAATGAGGAAGGGCTGGGTGAGGAGCACAAACGGGATCCAGGGGTGAAGGTGAGGGAAAGACCCGGGTCTCTTTCTTTTTTCCTCCCCCCACTCCACAAGCGTCTTCGTCCAGCAGCGGCGTCACGCGCATCGCCCTCAGTTACGCACCGGAACCTGTCCAGCGGAAGCGGTTGGAGAAGTCGGAGGTGAGGACGAAGGGATGGAGGAAGGGAAGAGGAGGAGGACGAAGGAAGAAAGGAGGGAAGAGAGAGATCACGCACCAGTCCTTCGCGGACTCTCCGGAGCGCTGCGGGTCACTTTGCAAGTCTCCCCATGCGACCAGGTGGGAGCAGGCGGGAGCCTCAAGAGGTTTTGGAAGAACCGACGCCCTGGGATGGTTTGAAACGCTTTCATACAGGCCGTTTCGGTGCCACCGGAAAGCGGGAGAGGAGGAGTAAGGGAGGAGAAAGAGAAGGAAGACGAATGGATGATGGTGACGATTACGAGGAGGAGGAACGGGGAAGTAGGAGGGGCAGAGACGCTCTTGGTCCAGAGAGAGAGGCCTGGGATGACGGGGATGAGGAGCAGCGGATAAATAAAAATTCAATAAAGAAGAGAGGTTGGTCCCATGCCCTCTAATGCGTGCCACATAATTCTTCTCACCCTTCCTCTCTGCTGGGGTCAGGTGAAACAGTCTGCCGCCTTCTGGGGCGGAAGAGACGGTCAAAGGGGAAAGGTGACCTCGCGCCAATGGAAGACGCGGCTCCACTGCAGGGGATGAGCAGTCTCGGTGTATTTGTGGCTGCAGGGCAAGATGGCAGTGCGGGGACAGAGGAAGTGGGTCCTCAAAGGTGTTCCTCCGGGAGTCCCGGCCCCTACGAAAGGCTGCCGCCTCGGTGCGGAAAAGGACCCGCAGCTCACACAGGCGCCATCCCCCTGTCCGTGGGGGACCAACCAGGAACCAACCTAGGGGAACCAACAGGTCCCCACTTGAGGAAGAGGGATGCAGGAGGTTGTCCCGGCTCAGGGATCCATGTGCCCGCGGGGTAGGAACTGCTGCCCATCGACGGTGCCCACACGAAGGTGGAGGAGCCACGTTCGGTGCCGGCCTCATCGACCACGGCGGGAGCTGCGGCCAGAGTATGAGGTCACGCCCCTCGTTCGGAAGTGTCACGTTTGACCACCCGGTGAGTGTGGCCATCTCGTGGCGACCTTCGTGGACGGCGTCCCCTGCGTTCCGGTCTCTTCTAAAGCTGGTCTCCGATGGCACCATCCCGCGGAGGCAGCCAAGAGCTGCTGAAGATGCGGCTGATGGCGGGCAGAGCGCACTAAGACGCGTTTCATTATGCTCCTGGTGCTGCCGTCCAAGGTCCGTAGGGCCATCCCGAAACGCGCCCGAAGGGAGCAACGCAGCTCATGAGCAGGTGCGGGGGGAGGTCTTTCTCCCTCTCCCCGCGCCTGTGGCAATTCGAGTCCCTCCTCCTCCCCCCCTGGTCCAGTGGTGGAGGCGTGAAGGTCCAGTGGTGGAAGACCCCAGCACATCAGAATTTCCCCATTTCCACAAGCTGTGGGGTGAGTTTATTGGTCAACAACCAATGTCCCAATGGGAACAACAATAACTAGCACTCATGCACTTCCGTCACCTCCGTGGATTCCCACAGTTCAATTTTTCCGCACGTAGCGTCTGCAACGTCACGATCAGGTGGTTTCCTCGGAATAGGTCACTGAGGGATGGAGGGCGGTATACTCCCTCGGGTCACGTCCTCGATCTCCTGCAAGATGTAGCGGTACATCCAGGCGGGTTTCCTTCCGCAATTCATGATCCCAATCTCTCGTTTGATGAGTCCTTGGAAGATGTTCATGGTGGGGGCTGTGATCTCCGTATTCCTCATCTTCGTCCTTCTTATCGCGACGGCCTTGATGAAGAGGGAGATGGTGGTCCGTGCCATGATATTGTATCGTGGGACATAGGCGTTCCCGTCGAACACTCTTTCTAGGATGTTCACTCTTGAGGTCCTCTGCAGGCCAATCATCCCCTTCAGCATGCTCCAGTCCTGGCGCAGCATTGGGCAGATGAAGACGTGGAGCTGGGTTTACTTGCTACCACACGCCTTGCAGAGCTCGTCGTCGATGTTACCGGTCCAGTGTGCTATCCTGTCCCTACTCAGAACGCCTCCATGGTAGAACAGGAGGCGGTTGTCTTGAGTATCTGGTGGCAGGTCGCCCTCAAAGACTGTAGTTCCAGTCTCATGCAGGTCCACCATCCGTGTCCCGTAGAGGTTGGCAGCCATGGCGAAGACGTCTTTTTCCTAGTAGTGTTGCTTCATTGCGTCGCGGATGTTGGCTTTGTTGATCAGGATCCAAGATTTGGATGTCTGGTGCTTCCAAATTTCTCGCGTTCTGCTGGTGAATCTTCCATTCATGGTTTGCGCGTAGCGAAACAGTCGCATCTTGTGGGAGTCGCCATTGAATGGAAACTGTTCGCCGTCGCGCATAGTCATTACTGGCCTCTAGAACATCCACTTCCAGGTCTCTCTGGGTACATCAGACTATACGCAACATCAGAATCCTGCAGCTTTGAGAAAGGGGGAGGGATATCCCTCAGGCAATCGAAGCACCTCGAGCGGGATGCCCGGATGCTCTGGCCAGCGGAACACCCGCTTGGATGGGACATTCGGATCGTGTCTGCCAAAAGGGTATAGGTCGCATATCACCTTGCTGGTGGTGTGCCACTGCCCAGGACTTCCTTTTAGGGGTTCCCGAAGTCATCGGGGTCTCCTGAGACGGACGAAGAGCGTTCCTGGAATGGATGCAGGCCGCGCGCGTTGCCCCGGCTGCTCTTCGGACGCCGACTGTTCCCTGAAACCGGACACTGCAGCTCGCGGAGTGGTAGGGGGTCCAGAAGTTCCTCCAGAAGTTCCTTTACCAGGGCAACCGAAGCTAATACCCTCCCTCCCTTCGCAGTGGGGAGCGTGTGGTGGCTGCTGAGGAAGAGCCACGTCGGTCCGTCTCGTAGCTGGTCGCTCCCTCGGAGGGGAGGAGGCGCTACATTCCACGAGGCTATCCCATGGCATCACCTCTGGGGCAGGTCTTCGGTGGGACTGATGCTCCACTCGTCCAAGAGTCGGGACACCAAGACTGCCACCCCGACGCGGGACCACCAGGTCTTCCGACCTGGACGCGTGACCTCTCTTTGCCCCCAGAGCGTGAAGCCCAAGGTCAGGCCAGCATTCAGAGTGCACCTTCGGTATCGGATGCCACTTGACCCGGTCACGGAGGGTACCTATTTTATGTAAATACACAAACAAACGTGCGGAGTACGAAAATGCTATCGGTCCAAAAACAAAAGCTGCGGCCCGAATTAGCACCTGGGGGGAGGAGCGAAGAATGATCATCGGTGGCGTTGCCCATTCTTCCTCTTTCCAAGTTCCACTGATGGAAATGTGGGGGTCCTGCCACGTTCAAATAAACTTGAAACTTGCCATGATGCCGATGCGCAGACTGGCGAGGTTCACTTTGGCAAGAGAGAGGAGGAGGAAGACAAACTGAAAATAAATGGGAAACCTCGAGTGTGCGGATGGGGACCACCGACTGTTGTCCGGCGTTCTCTGATACTTTCAAGGATCAGCGGACCTTCCGCCTTTCCACCTGACCTTGGAACCACCTTGTTGTCATCCTCAGGAAGCGGATGGAGGAGAGCGAACAGCATCCCTGATTTCGCTGCGGCCTCTTTCGTCGGCCGCCACAACCCCGGGAAAGCGCGAAGTGGCTGCTGACGACTAGGCTGGCCGCGCGGTATCTCGAGTTGGAAAAGGCGTTTGGCCACGTCCCTGGGGGAGGGACGGGCGACGTCGGGTGCCGCCACTGGCTTTTTTCCCTGTGGTGCCAGGTCTAGTCGGAGTCCAGAGCCCTCTACGGGGGGTAGTCTAGCTGCATGGCAGCCTTTTCGTCCCCGGAGTGCCACCGCCGTTCTCCTGCGCGCCTGCACCGCCTCGTAGTGGCGTTTGCGAGCCGCTGCCGATCGTGCAGTGGCTCATCGCGCGCTGCGGGGGCTCTCTGCATGCCTCCTGCACATGCGGTCGCCTTCCCTCCCTCCTTCTTTCCCTCCTCGTACGTACAGAGGATGCCCACGATGCGGAGAAATTCCTCTCCCCCATCTGCATGCAGCTCCGTGAGCTCTTGCTTGAAGGAACCAGACGCTCATCGGAGAGTGGGATGTCTGCAGAGGTCGGAGCACTTTCACGTTGACTGAGGATGCGAAGGACCCCATGACACCCAGTCCATGCTGCTTCTAGTAAGCGCTGCTCTCTCGGAGACCCTGCTATGGGCTCGGGTCACTTGTTTTAAAAACAAGCATAAATGAAATTCATGAAGAACCAACGTGTGCTGGCCCGAAACGGAGGGGTTTGCCCTCCTCACTGGGGGCAGAATAGGAAGGACCACACGGTCGCATCGCTGGGAAAGATCACCCCCCTGGGATGGAGGACGACTTCCGGTTCGGTCTCTCACCTCTCCAAGGCATTTCCATAATGCTGCAGACAAAGGCAAAGGGCCCTCCGGGCATCTGCTCTCACAACTTCCGTGCGTTCTTGCCCACTGCTGCTGCAGCTGCGCCTGTGGACGTTGGACCCTGGCTCCCCATGTAACGCTCGTCAGATCTCATGGACAGATGGACGGTGGCCAATTTAAAAATCTCTGATAACGAGAAGGGATGGCTTTCCCTCCTCGACGAGGACAGAATAAGGGGAGGAGAAAGTAGGACGATGAACAAATGCAAAAATAGGGGATGGAATAGACCCACCTCACGGCGATGACCCCGATTCTCAAGGGTCTGCACTGGGCAGAGGAGAGCAAAGGCAGGGAGGTGGTTGCTGCCCCCTAGTCCGTGGCCAGTAGTCCCGCCATCTTTCTGAGGACCCCCTGCGCCCCTCGTCCCACCAGTTGGCTGCAAGTCCTGCCTCATTGCCCTTGGATGCAGGAGCTGGCAACTGCCACCAAGGGCTCTTTCCGGGACGGTGGTCACCACCTCCCTCCGTCGCGAGCGGTTCACCGTCGCTCCTGCGAGGCAGAGGAGACAACTGAGGAGCCTGGAGAAGAAGACCTGTTTTTCAACAGGTCCTATGGTCAGGCAGCATGTAGTCCTATGGGCAGTCCTTCCAGCAGTCCTATGAGGAAGAACCGAAGTGCCTACAAAGATGCGCCTCCATCCCTACTGCAGTCTTTGGAGCATTCCGAAAGCACGTGCGGTAGGGTCACCCACCATCCCGGAGTGGGTAAATTCTTTGTGGACTGTCTTTCTTGAATTGTGAGTACGAATTCCTATGGTTCCGAAAAATGAAGAGCATCCCGGTGACAAAGTTCTGTTCAACTGTAGGGCGTGACCTTTCCCCGATCTGCGAGCGCGTATCCCGCTTACGAGAAGGCCGCGCTTGCCCACCCCACGGCCTTGCAGCGGTCTATCGCGTCCAAACCAACGTGTCTGCGACACAGAGAGCAGCTGCAATCTCTGGCTCCGGAAACATCCTCAGTCAGACGGAACTTCGGTTGCTTCTGGATGGCCGAAGATTCTTCTTCAGCGCGGGCTGCAGTGTTGACCTGCGATGCCTCGTCGTTTGAAGCTCGTCGAGCGTCTTCTTCTGTCATCGACAGGAACTGCTGCGGTTTCTTGAAGACTCAATACGGGTCCTCTCAGTCGAGCTCTCTTCCCGCCTTTTCCCGGAGGTAGCTGACCTACAGTGGCAGGCATAGTGAATTCTTCGGAATGGGGGGGACACCTCTCTCGAAAGGAGAAACTCCCCGTCTTCTCTCGCGATCACCGGGGGAATGCTGGGCCCGTACAACTGCCGCGCACCTGGCTTCTCGCGGTCGCAGGCTGTGCGGGGGACCCGTTGACTCGTGATCCGTTTGCCTCTCGTGGAGTCGATCCCCTTGAGAAAGTGCTGACGACCAGAGGCCGCGACTCGACACCTGGAGGAGCGCCTTCCGCCTAAGCACTCCTGGTGGCGTCTCTGCGAACATCCCATCCTGCTTCCTGCTTCCCCGCTGCCCGCCGTTGTGTCCGTGGAGCGCAGTGGCTCCAAGGACACTTGTCGAAAGCGGTTTCCTTTTCTGTGGGCCCTTCGAAAAGCCCGTCCACCTCGATTCAGGGGGTGGGATCGACGTCTACATCTGGACAACGGACGTCTGCGTTCAGGGAGCAGGACAAGACGAAGAGCTCATCTGGCCACACGGTGCTTCAACTACTTTGAAATCCATGATGGAAATCCATTTCGGGTTTCTTTCTGTCTTCGCTGTTTTCCTTACATTTTTGTTTTTGGTTCTCTGAGTACCTCAAGGGCCATCGCGCGCCTGGTGGCTCACGCAGCTTCGACGCTGCTCCCCGCCACCCGAGGTTGTGTTTAATTCTTCAAAGTAGGATTACCACCCGGTCACGCCGGGACGTTTATTATATGAAATGAACATACAAAGTGTAGGGTCATCGCCCTACATTGTCCAGAAATGCTCGGAACCTGCCTAATAACCGTCGCTCAGGCCGGCGAGGTCCTTCTTGGCAGCAGAGTGGGGAGAGACCAAACAAAAATAAAAATAAGAAAGTATATATACAAAAATTGGGTGGGTTAGGGAAGGGATCACCCAGTGCTGGAGGACGTCCTCTGCATCCTTTCCAGGATCAAGGAATCAAGTTCCTTCTGAGTATGCCCCAGGTGGCGCCATTTGGCTGCTGTCCGCAGGAAGCACAGGGCGTAGCAGGTGGCGCCCCGATCACGCTATCCTCCTCTCGCGTAGCTCCAGGCCGCCACAGTCCCACTTAGTCAGCAAAGAGCTTCTAGGGATGAGGCAGGCGTAAAGGCATCGCGCACTAAGAGGCGTCCCTGGGATTGTCCGTCGGTGCACAAGGGCCACTGCGTAAGGCAACCACAGGGGCCGGAAGGGCAACACAGTCTACAAGCAGGTGAGGAATTTGGGATTCCCGTTCCCTGCACCTGCAGCAGTTCGGATCCACATTTCCCTGGGTCCAGTGAGAGCAGCGGGCGCTGCACGGGAGACCCCAGTGCAACAGCAGAAGCGCCGACTCCTCCCACTTCAGCGGGAGGGCACGATCGTTCCTCAGCACTGGGGGCCACTCGAGGTCTTCCTTTGATATTCTTAGAAGATCGCCTCATCGCAAGAGTCCCTTCGGTGGGACCCTTGGGATCGCAGCGTCCGTGAGCTGGCCGGTGGTCTACCCACCTAATTTTTTCGCACTTCCACCGATCTCAAGATACGGGTACCCCGGGAGGGAACTACCCTATGAATCCAGGAAGGGCTCCTGAGGAAGAGAGTCCTTTCCTCTTATGCTTGGTAGGGGAACTTCGAAGGAGACCTCCTCTTCCTTGTTCCCTCCGTAGGGACCTCCCGGAGATGGACGCTCCTGTTTTCTTCTCGGGAGAGGACCCGCAGGGAATCGCTCTTTGTTGGTGTTCCTCCGAAGAGAACCTCAAAGGGACGCCCAATTTCTTGAAGGGCACTTCCTGAAGTGAGTGGCGCTAATTCTTAACATTCCGCAGAAACACTTCCTCTCCCCGAGGGGGAGGGGGCCCTTCGCAACCGGAGAAGAACCCTGAAGGGCACCGGAGCTCCTTGAGTTGCTCTGGAAGCACCCCGGAGGGTCGAATTTCAATCCTGACCAGTCGACGATGGTATTCGTGGGCTTTCGTCTTCTACCAGTGCCGCACCGCGAACGGTGGTGCCCGGTTGCAGAGAACCATGCGCACATGGGCGGGGATCCAAGAGCCAAGCGTGGAACAGGTGCGACGTTTCCTGTACGCGCACAACAACAACTGCAAGCTCCAGGAGATCCTGGAAGATCCCGTGGAGAGAGTGCGCGGACAACCAGGACCACCCTCGCCGCCGCGCTGCCCTCCCTCAGGGAGCACATGGGTAGCAGCCTTACCGCCAGATGGGAGGTTACTGTGGAAATCTCCGAAGGGCCAAAAAGACTGGGCGGGTTGACGACGGACCAGCTCACCGACGCTGGGACCCCGAGTGCTTGACCCCGTGGACTTTTGCGCTAGGGCGTGCTACTGGGTATTCCGGAAAAAGAATTGCAGTTGCTCCCGGTGCTGATCAGCACCCGCACCCTCCCCTTGAAGTGGCAGAAGTCGGCGTTGATGCTGCTGCACTGGGGCCTCCAGTGTAACGCCCGCCGGCATCTGTGGACACGGGTGTGTGTGATCCCAAACTGTGCAACGTGAGGGGAGAGGGCACTCTTTCCGCACAGTTCTGGTAGACTGTGTTGCTCTCCGGCACCTTTGGGGACTCTTTGCCGCAACCATTGGAATCCCCGGTGGCAACCCCAGAGACTCACTTTAGCGCCTCTAGCAGCGCGATGCCCGCACGCAGGTCGCATTCCCAGCAGCACTTTGCTGCCTACGCTGCGGGACCGTGGCTGCATGGAGCAGCAACTCCAGAGGCCAGAACGACAGGCACGCCATCTATTCTGCCGTTCTCTTCATGAGGACAGAGTCAAGATGGCCTCATCTGGAAGTCTTGAAACAGGAACTTGCCGGCATCCTTACAAGGATGCAGAGGACACCATTCAGCACACAGTAATCCCTTCCCGACTCCCCATCCCTCCTTTTTTTAACTGTACATTTTTTGTCTTATTTTTTCTTCTTTTTCTTTGCCTCCCCTTGCCCTGTGCTGCCGAGGCGAACCCAGCTGGTCTATGTGCCAGTTCCTTGCAGGTTCCTTTCCGTAACTATAAGCAGCCTGGCAGGATCGAATGTCCTACTGCAGGCGTATGTAAACACTATTTTTCTATCAATAAACCCCCGGAGTGACCGGATGTCAACCAGTGATGCAGCCGAATGAATAGAAGCCAGACAGCGTCATCTGGCGGGAGGAACTCGAACCCACGACGCACCCCCATCTCTCGGCGTCGATTCTTTTTGAGTATTCGGACTCGCGACGCTCGGTGCAATGCGCGGAAACCTCAGCAGCCACATGTCTTCGGACGCGGGCTTCATTCTGGCAGCCCTATAGCTCTGTCCCTTCGTTTGCTTTCAGGCGTGCTTCGTTCTCGTGTGCTGAGATTGTGGAAGGTATGTACGACCTTGGGGAATGGTGGGTCATGCGAAGACTGCAAAAGTCGACCCTGCGACGTTCACTTGTGCACTTGCGAGGCCTCCGGCTGTCGGATTCTCCACTCTCATGTGCGTGCGTGGTTCATACAACAACTTGATCCAGCCCAATCTGCGCTACCCATGCAGCCTCCGAATCCGATCTTTCCTTCTGAGCGCTCGGCTGCCTCGCAAGGTCGGCGGAAGGACGGGAGGTCGCGGTGGAAGGACGTTGCGATCCTCTGCTGCCCTCCCTCCTTCACCTCCCGCGCTCACCAGCCCCTGCTCTGTCCTCCGCGGCGGTCCTTCCGTTCCGCCTTCCACAGGCGGAGCTTCCTCTGCAGGGAGGCGCCCTCTGCATCGAGGCTGCTCCGCTCCGCTTTCCCCGCTACCTCCTGCTTGGGAGATCTGCTCAGGGGGCCGCTTCCTCCCCCAAGCAGTCCCTTTCATGGTTCCGGGCGGCCCCTGCTGCAGAGCCCTCCGACCGCCAGGACGCTTCTGGCAGCGAAATGGTGGGAAGCGTGCTTCCTGAGAGGCTGGCGAGGAGCGCCTGCGCCTCGGCACCCTGCGCGCGGCGCCACTGTCTCCCGGAAGGTGTCGGAGCGCTTAGGACCGTTCCCTGCCTTTTCGGGAACGAAGGCTTCTCAGGGAGGAACGCCGCTTGTCCCATGCCCTTCTCGGAGGTCGACAGTCGGGACGAGGATGAGGGAGGAGGGGGGGGGGGAAGAAAAGAACACGAAGGCACGTGAAGGAAGGGAAGGGGAAGAGAACCTGTGGAAGCGGCGGGTCCACGATGCCCTGACGGGCGGTTCCCGTCTCTACCTCGGGCCGGCTTCCCGAAGGGGGAGAGTCCTCGAGACCCCTCGGGAGCCTCCAGGGGTGGACGAGAGGAAAAAAAAATAAGGGTTTGGGGCGCGTCCCTCTTTGGCCTTTTTGCTGGGCCCAGTACCACCTCCCGCGTTCCACCCAGGCGCCATCAGCCGGGATCGATCTGGAGGCGGACGGGAGCTCCTCCGCCCCGCAGCTTCCCCGCTCCGATTGATCTTCCCGAGACGGAATCCTCCCCTCCGCCCGTCTCCAGGAGCTCCCTCCGAGCTACGGAGAGGAAGGGAGCGAAGGGATGGTAATAACCGTCCTCCCTCCCGGCATCGGGACGCGCTTTCACGCACCGCTGCTTCCTGGATGATCCCCGTCCGGACGACGCATCTCCGGCGGCGCCCGAGCGCGTCTCCCGGGTCCGCGAAAGCGAGGCGGCGGGAGAGGGAGCGGACGCGGGGCTCCTGGATGGGAGGAGGAACGAGAGAGGAAGGGATGCCCCTTTCCTTCTCCATCTCTGTTCTTCCCGCGTGCCGTCCCTTTCTCTCCTGTCCACCTCCTCCGTTCGCTCCCTCGGGAAACCGAGACGGGAACGTCTTTACGGGGGGAGGGGAAGTCAGAGGGAGGAGCAGCAGCCTCCTCGCCTCCACGCGATGCGAAAGCCTCGCCTGTGGTCCCTCCCTTGCACCCTGCTCCCTTTCCTCCTCGAGTCCTGCTCGCAGCGGAGGTCACTAGTCCTCCCTTCCCTCCCCCCTCCTCTCTGTCTCCTCCCCCCTTTCGCAGGTCTAGCGCAACGACGGCAAAACTCCCTGCTGCTCCCTTCCTTGAGGGGTTCGAAACGGGGGAAGGGGGCGTTCGGCCATCACTTAAGCCGAGAAGCACCCTTTTCCTTCTTCCCCCTTCAAGCAGGGAGCGGTGGCTGCTTGGAAGCGACGAGAGCTCCACTCTTCCCCCCGCGGCCCAAGACCGAGGGCGTCGCTTTGTGTGTCCCTTCACGGGACCTGCGCGAGCGGCGGCTCTCACGACCCCATCTGTGGGACGAGGAGGTGGAGAGGAGGCAGGCGGCGGCTCTTTCAGACGCGCGCGGAAAGGCCGTCAGGGTCTCATCTCGAGAGGGCGGAAGAGGGGAAACGCCGACGGCCAGAGGTCTGCGTGAGAACAGGAAGGAACCTAGGAGGTCAGACTTCCTTTTCCCAGCTCGTGAGGTCCGTCGTCAGAGGCTTTTTCCAGCGGTCGAAACTGCCCATCGTCGTGGAAGAAGGTAACAGGAGGAGAAGAAAAGAAGGTAAAGGAAAAGGGGGGCAAGGAGGAGGAGTGGAGCGTTCGAAAGCGTTTTTCGACCTCAATGTGAGACAGAGAAACCGTGACAACCTCGTTCTCTCTCCTCGCCAACCATTTTCTCTTCCTCCCAGGCAAGGGAAGTCTGATTTCGTCACACGGAGAAGGCAAGCGGACGGCCTTTAAGGAGAACCGGTGGTGTGCCTTCTCCTTTCTTTCCCATCTCTCTCATCTCGAGGACCACGAATTGGAGACGGGAATCTCGTGTTCTCCGGTTTCGGGACGTGTGGGGCCTCCCTAAACGACCTCTATGACGAAAACTTCGATGAAAGGCCTGTCTGCTCGAAGGAAGAGACTCGAAACGAGGGGGGACGGGGGACGTGCCGGAAGGTCATCGGGTTGTGCGTTGAGTCGTCAGGATCGCTGCGTGATTGACGGAACCTCCGAAAAATTATCTCGAGGGCGTTCCCAACAGACGTAGAAATCAGTGAATACACAAAGCCTCATTGTTGAGAGCGTGAGAAAATCGGAAGCACGGATGTTCCCATTGTTGAGAGCGAGAAAGTCGGAAGCACGGATGTACCCATTGTTGAGAGCGAGAAAGTCGGAAGCACGGATGTTCCCATTGTTGAGAGCGAGAAAGTCGGAAGCACGGATGTTCCCATTGTTGAGAGCGAGACACCTCGGAGCACGGAGCATTTCATTGTTGCTTGAGAAAACTGCAGTACTCTCCACTCTTGACTGTTCGACTCAGCCTGTCTAGGAAGAAACACAGCTGACCAAACGCAGGAGAGCGAAGCTCAGAGCCATCCGTTCCAGATATCGAAAATCACAAGTTCATTGCACATGTCGCTATTTATAAGGTGTAAGAATCCGAGCATCCCCGATCATGGAAGCTGCGAGAAGCATGAGCTCATGCTTCCACATACATGTGCAGAAAAACCACAAATTAGCGTAATCGACCATGCACAAGCACGTACGTGTGTGTCCAGATTCACACGTAAGGTCGCAAGAATATGGAGAACGACAAGAGCGCTGTTTTGGTGCGCGCTGCCGAACTCAAGCTCAGCAGCCATGCTGCACAGTTTCGTTCTTCCCCATTTGCAGAGCAAGCTCTTGTCGTCGGCACACCCACGGTGCACTCACAGGTACACCATTTCTTTTCGTCGAAAGTGCTGGCATGCAAAGCGGCGATTGAGGCGATTCCCCACCCTTTGATGATGCCTGGTCAGGAGAGCGACGCTGAATTCATGGACATCGCAGGCACCGTCCATCGTGACCGGTGGCTTGGACGTGTGACCAGTATAGGCCACGGCTGGGATGCGTGCCGTCGAGTCTCATCATCTGCTTTCCGTACCTGATGGACTTGCGGTGCTAGGAGCACTTCGAGTCTTGGATTCTCGAGGTTCTGACGAAGGATGCTCGAACCAACGCCGTTGCTGCTATGACATCGGGAGGCAGGGGAAGCCGCTGGTCTTTGCTCTCCTTCTTTTTGCCGCCTTTCACTGAGCATCACGGCCGAGCTGGCAGTAGCCTGCGAGCACGATGGCTCGACTCTCGACTCTCCGACTCGACTCGCCGGTTGGCCTTGGGTGGTGATGCCCGCGTTGACTGGCCTCCGGAATTGTAAGTTGATCTTCCGGGGTTCTTCCAGGGATCAAGGAACCCTTCGGGCTTCCCCTCCAGTTGTGAAAATGAGGCCATACCCGTCCTTCTCCCTCAGAGGGTGACCCTCCAGAATGTCAGCAGCCCGCTGTTCCTTTCGGAGAGCACTCCTTAGCAAAATTCAAAGGCGCTCCTTCGGGGTTCAGTGGGGTAATGAGAAGCGGTTTCCTTGCGGGCTCCCTTTGGAGAAGAAATTCCAGGAGCGTCCCCCGGAGGGGATACCTCCGGAGAGAATGAGGAACATGTGGCTCCCTTCTGGTTTCCTTAGGAGACGACCAGGGCGTATGAGGAAAGAACACTTTCATCTTCCGGAGCCTTCCTGGATTCATAGGGAGTCCCCTTCCAGGGTCCCATGTGCTCTCGTTGGCGTGCATGACGCTAAAAGAGCTCCGTGGGTCTACCCAAGGAGGTGAAGCGTCTCTTCGCCCCTTGGCGAATGCTTCAGAAAGAATGGAACTCGAAAAAGAGAAAAGTCCAGAGGAAAGCAGAGAAAGCAGATGAGCTCAAGAGGACTTCCGCCATCCTTTCTCTCTGCTCGAGGAAGAGTTCCTCTTCCTCGTTCTTCCCAGAAGGACTTCTGGAAAGGATTCTCTCCTGGTTTCCTCCTCAGAAGAAGAAAGAACCCCGAAGAGACGCTTCCCAGTTTCTCTGGAGGGCGCTCCCCGAAGGGAGTAGCGGCCTTCTACAACACTCTGGAGAGGCACGCCCGAAAGAGCTCCGTGGAACGGCTCCATCTTCCCAGCCGGAGGAGGACTCCGAAGGACTTATTGATTCCTGGAAGGACCCCGGACGGTCAATTTTCAATCCCCGAAGCCAGTCAACGCCTGAATCACCACCCGAGGCCAGTCGGTACGGTCCTGAGGAGTAACTCGAAACCCACGACGCACCTCCCTTCTTGGCGTCGATCCTCCACATGGGCATTTGCGACGAAAGCGCGAGTTTCTCTCAGAGGATGGCGCACGCCCTCACTCCCGCGCAGCGCGGGCGCCGCCGGCGCCTCGGGAGTTGTAATCTCGGGGCCAGCAGCGCCCACGGCGAAGGGAGGGCATGGAGTCTTTGAGGATCCGTGGGGCGGCGCTGCCTCCGTCGGTCGAATTCGTGCGCTGCGGCCAGGGAGGGCATCTCCGTTCCATCGGAATTGAGAGCGCCCTCCCCTTCTACTACTGGACTGGGCACGAAGGTTCGGTTCCCCTCCGGAGCGCTCGCAGCGGGACGGCAGCCTTTCCGAGAGAGGTGCTGCCGCCAGTGTCCGGGAGGTCGGGGTCGACCAGAGGAAGGGAGAGGAAGGGGGGAGGAGGAGGAGAAGGCAGAGAGGCGCCGGATGGGTCTGTGCACGGCGGTCTGCCGAGATGCTGATGTCGATAAGGCGCGCGGTCAAGGGAGGGGTGGCGCAGGCGTGATGAATCACCGCTGCGCGCTTTCGGGTCGAGCCGTCCGTTGCGGGGTCGCCGCCGGCGACTCCTAACGGGAATCAATCACGCGACGAAAGAACCACAGGCCCTTGACTCGGGGGAGGACCTCGGAGACGGAAGTTCCTCCGCCGCGAGGAACCTCTGGGCTCTGACTGGAAGATCCAGCGGCAGGCCGAAGGTATTCTTCCCTGTCCTCAGCGGTCCCTTGAGGGAGAACCGCTGCAGCCTCAGGTGCTACTTCGGAATTCCCCACCGGGAGTAGAGCGGGATGAGTGGACAGGGCCTGGCTCTCCTTCAAGGGAGCCGGAGCTCCACTGTCCCTCGTGAAGTCGAAGGGGGAGGCGTCCACCTTCCATCTTCTTCACCTTTTGCTATGGGAGGAGGAAGAAAAGAGGTGGGGGATGGAGGGAACAGGAGGAAAAAGGCAGGAAGGGAGGGAAGAAGTGGAGGAGGAGGAATTCAAGAAGAAGAAACCTTGCCCCAAGTGAGGGAAAAATTGGATGAGATTCTCTGCTCCCCTTTCTTCGAGTGGGCGGCTTATGCTCCACTCCTCCCCGCTTCTTTTTCTTCTCCCCTCGCTACCCATGCGTCTCTCTCCAGAGGGCAGCCTGGAGCTCCTCCGGCAGGGACCGCTACCGTATTCCCTGATAACCGACCTCCGGTCCTCCTTGCCACGGGTCTCCTGAAGCAAGAACTCCTGGTTCCCTTATCCCCTGACCACGGTTGCTCCCAAGCAACAGGGACGCGCCGGGTCCTTCTGCAGCGCCGGTTCCAGAAGGGGGAATGAGTGGATTCTCCCTCTTCCTCCTCCTCCTCCATTCGCCTTCCTTCCGTTCCTGTGGTCCTTCCTCGTCTCCTTGCCAGGAGAGCTGACCGGAGAAAAGCGCCCGCCTCTCCTCTCCGCGAGGGGATCGTGGCCCACGTCTCGCGCCTTCCAGTCGGTGTCCCTAAGCGCCCAAGGCCGACGGGTCCCTGCCCGCTAAGGTCCGTTCCGCGCCGGCTGCCGCTCTGGTCCCTCCCACTCCCGGCAGAAGAGCTGCCTGTCAGGGACCCAGACGATGCCAACGCCAAGGGGGATTCCTTGGACCCCTTTCCCCCTGCCTCCGAAACGGGCACGCCTTCACGATAAGGCCCCGGGCAGAATGGCCTTCTGAGGGTGCTGTGCTCCACTCTCATCCTGGAAAGGTCCAGTCTTTCCTGCGCCACGGGGCGTCCCCGGAGACGGTCCCTCGTTCCTCCCTGAGTCCGCCGGCTGGCTCGCCGCACCTACGGCGCCTCGACGCCTTCTCTCTGGCGGGCGCGTGGCTTCCCAAGGTGGGGTCAGCGGAAGTGCTGCTTCTCCCGCCGTTTCTCCTGAGACTCTCCTGGTCACGATGACCCTCCTCCCCCCTTGTGCTGCTTCCCTTCTGTTCCTCGTCTTCCCCCTGGGGTCGTCTTCCCTCGCAGTGCGGCTCCAGGCGGAATTCCGTGGATTTTCACTCACCCGCGGCGATCCATCAAGCCTCTGGCAGGGGGAATCATGGTAACGCGCGTACGCGCGCACGCACGCACAGCGGGCGTTCCGTCATCGGAAGAGATAAGGAACTCTCGCTGAAAGATGACCCCACTCAAATCCTTGGGTCATTTAGGTAGGGCAGTTGGCGAGGAGGATCAGAAAAGGGAGGGAGAGGAAGAGGAGGAGAACGGATAAGAAAGAGCAGCACACGCCAATCTTCCGCACTTTCTAATTCGCTGATGCCCCGCTTTTTGTCCCCCTCTCCAAGTCTCCCCCTCTTCCGGGAGCGTTTGTTTCCGGGGCGCTTTGTTGACGAAGACGTTCCGAGACGCTCCATCCCTTCTCTACCGCTGACCTCCCTGACAGATGAGTCACGCCCCGTTCCCTAGGCGACCCGGTAGCCGCCGCCGTCCTCCCGAAAAAGCCCGCACAGTTTTCCGGAGATTTCCCGCTGCGAGCGACCTGCTCCCGAGATGGCCCGACCTCCTGTCGACTTTCCAGGAGGGGGTGAGCTCGACTCTCCGCGCTCTTGAAGCCCCGCCGCCCTTCTCTGTTGTCGCTACCTTCCGCTGATGTTTCTGATGCGGCCCCGAACAGCGGCCGGATCCCACATCCGGCTTCCTCTTCCTCCTTCCCCGCCTCGGCCCTCCTTCTTGAGCGCCGGTTCTCCGAGGTTTCCTCCGTGACCAGGTCGCCCCGGGCAGACAGGCCCGGCAAGCGACAGCCGCGGCGTCCTCCCCCGGCAGAGGACGTCCAGCCTCCTCCCAGGTAACGAGCCGTTCAAAAACGAATGTGCAGGGGGGGAGGGAGGGAAAGGAGGAAGTACTCGAAGCGGAAGCTGTCTGGGGGTCGAGACATGCTAGCACTCCCGGAAAAATCTCCCCTGGAACATGGGAAGAGGGTCGTGGGAAACGGAAAGATCGCGCGCCAGCAGGGTCTCCTTCATTCTGGAGGCTGGGACTGGGACTCTGCCCGATGGCGCGCACCTGCCGTCTCCGGGACCTCAGTCGGAGGGGGACGCAAGAACTGTTCCCTCCCTCGCAGGAAGCCCCCCATCGGGATGGCATCGGGTGGATGGAGAGAGATGGATTCGGATCATTTGGATCTGTCTCTTGCGCGGGCGACGAGGGCGCCCACGAAGGGAAGCGTGTCAAAGGTCGCGCGTGCTACGTCACTCTGCTCAGGTCCCTCTCCTTCGAGGGTTTCCACGCTCAGCTTGCGTGGCGTCTCGGAACGGATGATCCGCCTGCTCCTCCAGCACTCGACGGTCGCACGTGTAACGGCATTTCCTTCACACAACGAACAGGAAAAGATGGAGGCGGTGCAGCGGCAGCAATGGACGGGAGAGGTGCGCGAGGACCACGCGACGGTCGCAGCGAATCGAAGACAACAATGAGTGAGGTCGCCGAGGTGACAGCGCGACGGCAACGATCAATAGGAACAAATGAGGCCACTTGCCAGGGATGGGACAGCGTCGTCCAGATCTCGGATGCTGCTCAGTTTCCACTCTTCGAGATTGCTTCTGGAAGCCGACGTGCCTCCCCCAACTCCCTTCCACGCACGTCCAAGGAAAATCCAAGGAACTTTCGGGACGAGGGAATACCTCTCACCAAAGTGCCCGAGAAATCCGCCCCCCCGCTCCCCAGAGCTACTTGCCATTAATCTCGAAGATGTTGCGGCTCCTGTTGGGGGTTTTGGGCGATTGAACGTGAGCGCAATTTTGATGGAAAGTTCTGGGAGAAACTTTCCCTGATCTGCCCTTTCCACGATCCTGCGGCAGCGGCAGCTCTCGTCCAGCCTTGTCCATAGTGGCTCCGGAAGCGAGTTTGCTTCCGAAGACCTTCCTGGAACTCACTGGGAGATGAGAGCCAGGCGGATTTCAGATCTCGGAAACCTCTCGAAGTGCCGCCTCTCCAGGAGCACCAGAGACGGAATCTCGCTTGGGACGAAGGCATCGCTCCAGGAGCTCCAGAGAGCCCCTCACATCATGAAACGTTGCCATGGAAGAAGACGGAGGGCGGATTCCGGAAATAGGTGGCGAGGTACCGCCAAGGACCGGATACCCTCAGTGGTGGGACTTGGCAAGGGACTTCTTGTAGGTCATCCTTTCCAGAGAGCGGGACCAACGGCCTCGCCGACCATCATTCGATCTGAAAATCAGACATCGTCCCTGCGCTCAAGCGATGCGTCCCTCCTTGATCCCAGAGGTCCACGGTCTGCCTCAAAGGCTTAAGGGCACCGTGCCAGGGATGCTGGCCGGGGCGTCCCGGAGAGGGAATGAAATCGGGATGCAGGTGCAGTTCCGGCAGCTGGCACTATATGCTGAGTTGTGGACCAGTCCGCCGTGCGTGCCTGTGCACCTTATCTTTCGGCGCTTCGACGACTTTTACCCGAAGACGCCGGGACGTTTATGTAAAAACAAACGAACAAACTACAAGAAAGAGGGGAAGAAGAGTCCTTCTTAAAAACGAGAAAAGCCAAAAACAAAAAGTTCATCCGGGATAACCACTGGCACGAGGCCGGCTTCCGAAAAGTAGGAGACGGAGGGAGGGGACAATAAATAAATAAAAAAAGATGGAAGGGAGGGGACAGGGGTCTTTGGTTAACGACATTCCTTTCCTTCTAGAAGCTGCTCTGGACGGTGGCGATCTGCTTGGCGACTTCTGTCAGATGGGACCACCTTGCTGCTGTTCTCGTGAGGGTTGCTGCCATACTGGTGGTCTCTCTTCGCCACGAACCCGACCCCGGCACTTGGCGGACTGTCACTATGTCTCGGATGCAACATCTCGTTGCGGTCACCGCGCCTGCACGCTCGCTCTCCCGGCTGGCGGTCGTTGGTGAAGGGCTCGCAACCCTGTTTGCGTGCCACCACCTCCGCCTCCCATCTTGCGGCTTCCCCCTCCGGTGCATCGCTGCTCTGGTGAAAGCCAACACGTGGATTTCCTGCAGCCCTACGGACACTCCGGCCTGGCGCCAGAGAAAGTGAGGACGTGGGTCCACCTCACCCGGGCCCCGTCGGAAGTCACCCTCTGCCGGGAGTTTCGGAACAACAGCGGAAGAACCTTGGAGGCGGTGGGTAGTGAACTGACTATGTTGACCTACCCACCAGCCACCCCCTTTGCCGCAGCGTTGTCCTCCGCTATCGAGGTACATGGCACCTGCCTACCAGCGAAGTGGGAGATTTCCTGCGAGATCTCAGCCCGCAGGAAGCCTATCGGTGGTTGGACTACGAGACAGCTGGCTTACGCAGCAACAGCAAGAACCGGATCCAAAGGGCTGGAACGTTGGGGCGGACTCTTCTCCATTCAGACCGAAGAGTTAGAAGTGCCCCCGGGTTTACGGACAGAAAGCTGCTTCCCCTCAAGTGACGGCAATCGGCGCTGCTGATACCGCACTGGGGTCTCCCGTGCAATGCGCGCCGGGGCCGCTGCACGAGGGGAAGCTCATCGCCGAACTGTGGCAGGTGTGGGGAGAAGGAGACCTTCCCCCACCTCTTAGTGCAGTGCATCGCCCTTCGGGGCTTGTGGGAGGGTTTCTCTGAGTCCCTTCCGCACCCCGTGGACGGTCCCAAAGACTCTTTGAGGCCCCTCTTCGCGCGGGACTCCATGACGCCCGCAGCCGCAATCGCAGCGCTGTGCTGCGTGCGAGGTGTCATCGCGGCGAAGTGCGACGCCGAGAGAGGTCAGAGCGAGGGGGGCTGTCCTGCATGCCATCTGCTTCCGGAGGATAGCTTCGAGGTGGTCGTCCCACCTGGAAAGGAAGGAAGAGGAGCTCGCCGGTATCCTTCAACAGATGCAGACGCCTCACCCACCACGGAATGTGATCCCTTCCCTTCCCCCAAATTAATTTTTTTGTAAGTTTTTATTGTTTGTTTCCTTTTTTTTCTATTTTTGTTTCATCCCCCTTTCCCTTCTTGGACGTGGCTGACCATGGCCTTACCCCTTTTTTTCGTTGTATTAATTGGAATCGGTGAGCCTTTTGGCTCCATCGATCCCTGTAAGAGTAATAAACGCCCCGGAGCACCCGAATGTGAAATCACAACGCCCTTCTTTAGCCCGCTTTCTGCGAACAGGCGTCGCCGCACGTCCAAAGCGTGGTCATGCGGTTGTCGGAGCGCCCAAGACAGTCTCTGCCTCGTGTCCTCCAGGGCACCGCAGTCCAACAGGAGGTGCGGGAGCGATCCCATTGCCCCGCACCTGGAACAGTTCGGGGAGGCAACTCACCCGGAAATCGGGTGTCTGCACTGATGGCACTAGTAATCCCATTGCAGAAACAGCAGGACATCCTGTGGTTTCCACCGGAGCGGGAACACGGAGGTGTCCACACCCAGGGGAGGGACCACGAGTTCTTCGAGGGATGCACCAAGCAGCTCAATCCACCGACGCAGTGGTGGCGCTCACCAGCCCGCCCGTTCGCCTTGCAGCCGCCCAGGAGTTTCTCGACTCCTGCGATACTGCGGGAGAACTCCCATCCGGCCGGTTGGCTGCTGTCGTCGTTTGCCCTGAGGGCAGACAGTGCTGCGACAAGGGACGTGAAGGCTATCCGGGACCAGTGCGTCCAGTCCTGCGGGATATATATCCATTGTACAGAAGATTCTGCAGCGGACCCAGTTCCTCAGGGTGAACTTCCAAAGAGTGACCCACGACTCCAGAGCCTTCTGAAGTCAGGAGTGCCTGTTTATGGGGCGACAGGGGAACTGCGGGTGGGCTACCAGAAGTGAGTGAGGACTGATGTCTCAGTAAGCAGTCAAATCTGCAACCTACGCCGTAGGATGCGCGGCAGAAGCGAAAGAAGCCCTGAGCCTCGATCGCATCGCCGAAGGATGTGGCGTGTCGGTAGCGACGCTAGTTGCTGCCAACCTTCCGCCAGCACGCGATTCCCGCTGAAGCAACTGCCCTCGCTTTGGGAAGACGACGACGGGTCTCCTGTGACCCAGAGAGTTCGATGCCTGGCGGCATGAGGCGGCTGTGTCCCGGGCTGCGAACCTGGAAATACTCATCCGCGGGGAGTCGATCCCCTGAGATCTCCCCTGAGCTACCCCCTGAGCGTGCTGCAAGACGGGACGAGAAGTGACCCTGCACTTCTTGCGGAAACGCCGCCTGCCCTGAGGGCATGCAGCGACAGTCGCCAGCCGGCGGAGTAGGTGTTCTTTTGCGGCATTGCATTGGCTGGTGGACGACGCCACTCCCCGTTCCAAGGCGAAGGAATGTCTCCAGCGGAGCGAACCACTTCGTGCTGCGCTGAAGAATGTGTGGCCTTTGCGTGGACACTGTAGTGTTCCCCTTGAAGTGCAATCAAAATGGGATGCCGCTAGGCGTTCCGGTTTATGGGTTGGAAGGAAGTGGGCGATTGGGCTGCCCGTGGTGAGAACACATGCCTCAGGGAGCAGCCGAATCTCCAGGAACGACGGCTTGCGCGTATCCTCTCGGGGATTTCGACTCGCACGGTTGTCGCAGATCGAACGATCCCGAAGAGCGCCTTCTGCTACTCCCGGTGTCTTCCATGCGACGCCGTGCTGTGCCGCCGCAACCAAGTGCGCTTCCCTTGGCGCCTGCGAAAACGCCCGGATGTCGCTAAGAGTCTCTGGAGGGAGTTGTGTCCCAAAGCTGTTGAAGGTGCAGGGCTACGGAATGGTTCCCGCACCTGCTGCTAGACCACGGTGTCCTCCGCGGACTGCGGGGGAGGCTGTCTCCAACGTTCCTGCGCCACGCTTTGATCTTAGCCAAGAAGCAAGCACGCTGCCAAGAACTCGCTGCTGCGATGATTCTTCGTCCTCGACAGGCACCGTGGCTGCGAAGAGATGCCGCCTCCACTCCATCATCACAGCCCGCCACGCGCTGGAGTCTCGGATGCAGAATGCGGGATCATCCCGCATGGCAGCCGCCTACATGAGGACGTCTGCGAGGTGGCCCCACCTAAAGGAAAGAGAAGTCTAGTCAGAGATCGCCGACATCCAGCGCCAGTTCTAGGAAGAGGAAACAATAGAAGCCTAAAAAGTCCTTTTGCGTCCATGCCGCACTTTTAGAATGGCTGATCTGCGTGCCTGTGAATTCCTCTCTTGAACTTCTTTCCGCTTTCCTCTAGGAGCTGCGTTTCCAACTTGTCTGACCATTTTTCTTTGGACAAATGCCCCGGCATGACCTGATGGGCACCTCGAAACCCTCAGCCCGCGAGGCCATCTTGAGGGAGGTTCAGGCATACGCAAGGAGAATCCATTCCCGTGCTTTCTGGCTGCCGCGCCGGTCTGGTTTGCACTGTGGCTCATGGCAGAAGCTCGGTGGAGGGAGGGAACCTTCCACGTGGTTTCTCCGACAGTGGCCTCGTGGCATCACCTGCTTGGCCGTTTTTTCCTGTTGCCGTGTTCTCGTACGGCGTCCTGTCGTCAAGAACAGGACAGCCTACCCTCCGTAGGTCCCTCTTCGTCTCGAATCGTCCAGAATCCCTCCACTCGCACTTTTTATTCTCTGTGTGACCGCTGCTTACCATTCCGCGTTAGGATCCCGTAGATTCCTGTTTTGCCGAGACGCTCCATAATCTCCAGCAACGATAATCCAAGGAAGTGTTGATGGACACTGCGGTCCCCTTCCTATTTTTCTCTTCTGGTCACCTAGTCTTCGCAGAGGTGCAAAAGGAAGAGAAACAGGGAACCTACAGGTGGCATCCGGAGTCATCGACTCTCTCATTTCTGGTCCACCTATTTAAAAATAATAAACTCTTGAGGATCGTGTGCCGGCCTGAACGGGAAAAGCATGCCCCACTAGGGACAGAATAGGGTAAGGAGAGGAGAGAGAGGAGTTCCATAAAGCATAAACAGGAGTTGGGATACATGTGAAGAGAAGGAGGAAGAGGAGGTCTCTGTGAGCAGACGCTGTGGGAGGATGCGAATGATGGAAGACAAAGGAGGGGAAATTTCCCTCCGAAGGAGAAGAGTGCAGACTCAGCATCCGAAAAAGTGGTAGCGAGGGGAAGGGGAGGAACGGAAAGGAGGAAACCGAGATCCCAGCGCGCCTCCCCGACGAGGAAAAGCTCGACGGCTTCCTGTTTCTTTCGATTTCCGGACCGCCGGTGCTGGATGAGAGGATGGAAGGAACAGCCGGAGGGAGAGCGGGTTCAGATAGGGAGCACATCCATTAGGAATCGAATCCGTCCTTGGTGGCGCACTCGTTCGGCCGAGGGGATTTCTGGGTCCGGAAGGAAGCAGCACCTCAGCCACCGTGGCTGCTCCCTTGGGAGTCTCCCTGCGGCTCGCCAGTGTTGGACCACTGGCGAACCACAGGTTTCGGGCGCCGTGCTCCACCCACTAGGTGGCAGACGCTACGCGTACTGTAGTACTTCGTCCGCATACCGTGAGTCATTACCCGGGTGCCAGTTGACAGGTGCCATGACGATGAGCGAGGTGCACATGTGGAAGGATTACCTGGGAGTGACAGCTGCTCATCCACTGCAACAAGGCAGCACAGCAAACTCCCAACCTTCACAGAGGTCGCGCAAGATATGTTTCGACAGAAGCTGCGCGGTCATTAGCGACGTCGATGCCATCGAGAGTCTCGTAGCTATAAAGTCGTCGCCGATCTCACAATGTCTCCTGCACTCTGTCGAGCAGGGGTGCCCACCCTACTTCAACATTCCTTCTTCTCTCGCCCTCCTCCCAATCCGGAGAATGCTCCCAGGAATCGCCACATCCTGAGTCCCTATCATAGCAACGCTGACCTTCCTCTTCGTTCTAGAAGACCATCGGACACGGCAGCTTTCTCCCACCCACGCTGATGCTATGACTACCCCTCCTTCACCTCAGCTATCCTGCGTTTGTGAGGAAGGCCTCTCATCCTAAAGAGTTGACAGCCGTTGGAGTACGAAAAGGCTAAAGTCAAAGGAAACGACTTCGACTACATGGAGAAGAAAGTGGCAAAGACAAACCAGAAGAAAGACATCGTCTCTTCTGCAAGTTGCAGCTGAACCAAAATGTTTCCGAAAAGAAATGAGGTTGGGCCGTTCCTTCACAAGAAGAAGGCAGAAACCCTCGAAGATGTGGCTAGGCGGACTCGTCCGAGAGAAGGTAAACGACCGAAATCACTACAGCAAGCAATGTCTTCAAGCAGTGCACACGTACTAGAAGTCGATCTGAAGAGGAGGGCGTAAGTCGAAAGTACAGCTTTTGGGAGGAGGAGGGATCTTTACTGCTCACTGCTGAAAGATCTCTGGACCGAGATGCTGCGCACAGAAACCCTTTCCCAACTTTCACTCGAGGATGAAGATCCGAGACAGTGGACGTCTGGTAATGCCTTTGGAAGGATTTCGAGGGGTAAGAGCTCAGTCTCCAAGGGAACGCTTCTTTGGGTGCTGAAACTTCCTTCGTGGTGTCAGTGGGGATACGTACGTGGCCCTCTAATGCGACGCAGCTTGCAACTTTACGGAGGAATCCGTCCACATTCCGCAGTGCGAGCACATTCCCGTTCGTTGCCATGCAAGCAGTGGGACGTGTTGCTATGCCCGTCCCACTTACCTCTGCAAGGGAAGTGCACGTTCTTCGAGGAGCTCCACTTTTGAAGGGTTTGGCGGTGATGGGAGGTAAAGCTTGTGGACTCCTCGCTCATGGGGGTGCAGCCGGCAGACGGGGATAGCGGGTCAGTGGCCTCAAGTTCCACGTACCAGGATGAAACGGAAGCTCACCTCCGTCATCCAGCGGTCTAGTGCCGGTCAGGGGCGCCATGTCCCCTTCGAGAACCTCCCGGACCGGAAGAAGGTTCAGCCATTTTCTCTCCACCAGAGAGCCACCATAAAAGAAGGCTACATGGAAACAGAAGATGATAGCTCATTCTGGAAATCTTCCCATCCATCTCCTTTTCCTGAGACCTCTCTCGGAACAGATTGTAGGTTGATTTTCTGCCCAACTTTTCCCCACCTTTCTTCACCAAGCGATGGAGACACAAGCTTCCAGGACTAGGCGAGACCTTCACTCTCATGCCCGATCGTCCACTGTCCTCTTCTCTTCAGAAGGTTCATACAGCCTTCCACCTGGAGAGGCAGCATGTCCATCAAGAGGATACGGAGCGTTCACCCAAAGTTTGAAGGCATACAAAAAAAAAATGTCTTCCATGTCGACAATCCGTCGAGGCTGTCCAGGGAAACGGCCTCGTTGCCACAGGTGCTAGTCTTCTTGCTCAGACGGCACATCCCCGGCTGCGATGTTGCTTGTTGCTGTGTTCCATCCTTGACTTCGTGTGTTTCGCGTGCATGAGGCCGACCACTCGACTTTTCTCGGCATCCCGATGTTCCTCTGAAAGCAGAGCTTCCAGGAATACTGCGGGGGCTCCTCTGGGTGAGAAGTACTCCTTGCATCGATTCCTCTCCTCTGCTGTCCCTCTCGAGCCCTTGCAAGGACGGGTGGTATCGAGGGCGATGGCTCGGAGAGGTTTTGTGCTGGAGACTGCCCGCTCCTTTGGCTTGGGTTCACCGGATCACCTTGAGGACGGCAACCAGCATTTCTCACGCGATGGTTTCGGCAAATGACAGATGAAGGCGCGCGGCAATGGCGCCTTCCACACCGCCACATCTTTGAATGGCCGCCACGTATGTGGAGTGGCAGGTTTAGGCAGGACACCGGAGAATCTCAGGTGACCACCAGTAAACAAGAAATGACGCTCACCGGCTCAGAGGACCACCCACGCCTCTGAATTCAGCCCACAGAGCCGCGATGTCATGAAGCGGAATTTAGAAACAGGTTGCTAGGCAGCTTCCGTGATGCATGAGCGTTCTTCCTCAGAGGAGACTTCCTGGGAAAGCAAGTTATTACTTAATTGCGAGGGTAATTGCTTCCTAGGACGCTTTGCCCGATCGAAGAAAAAAAAAAACTCCAGGAGCATTTTTGTCGGCATCAGCATGCCTGCTCAGCGGCCCCCTTCCTGAAGTGGAGCCGCAAGCATTCGACCGGGGGCTTCGAAGAACAAGAGCGCAGTCTTCATGGGAACGCCTCTTTGGGCGCTGCAACTTCCTTCGTGGTGTCAGTGGGGATCCGTACGTGGCCGTCTAAGACGACACAGCTTGCAACTTCACGGAGGAATCTGTCCACAATCCGCGGTTAGAGCACATTCCCGTTCGTTGCCATGAAAGCAGTGGGACGTGTTGCTATGCCCGTCCCACTTCCTCCTCCGAGGGAAGTGAGCGCTCTTCGCGGAGCTCCACGTTGGAATAGGAAAATTCCCGTAGAAATTTCTTTTCGGAGACCTACCAAAGAATTCGCCTCGCAAGCGAAGTTTTTCTCGGATCAAATCATCCAGATCATCCTCCTGGAAACAGCAGGAGCTCCTACGATCTGCTGAGACTCTGGAGAATCACCACGCCTCCCGGGGAGTGCCTTCGTTCCCTGCTCTGCGTCCATCTTCTGGCATCACGAAACTGTCCTCGTTCGCACCGGGTCACACGTATCATGTTATACTCACTATGTGCCTTGTACGTACCGTGGCTCAGCACGGTACGTACATGCTGCTACTTACGTGCTGGACGCCATGTGCCACCTTCCCCAAATCGCGTGCCGTGCCACCTGGCACTATCCGCGGCGGAAAACGCGTTTCCGGAGCGCCCATCACGGTCCAGCGTTTTGATTGAGCGCGGCTCTGCCTCGAAGGCGCCCCCTGTCGTGCATGTGTAACGGCGCGTTGCTGGTTTTCCCAGTTGGTTCGGCCGACGCCATTTATCGTCCACTAATTTCACTTGCAGCCTCATCAATCCTTCCAGTTGCTTTTCCGACGAGACGTTTCGGGAGAAAGGTCAGTTTTCCCCGGCGTGGCTGCGGGCTCGGAGCTCCGTCTTCTGGTCCATGCTTCACGGTCTCTAGACGAGGAACGAAATTGATTGGACAGAAGGAGAGGATCCATTTCTAACGGCGCTCCATCCCCTTCCTCCACAAATTGCGAATCCACCCTTCCGTTCCCGAATTCGCGAGCTCTTCACTTTTTGAGGAATCCGGGAAGCTGCCGTCCTCGTCTCTTTGGCGCGCTGCTATCCAGCATCGGATGAGGAACCATCGCCACCGGCAACTGATGCAACGCGATCCTTCAAGGACGCTCTCGCGTGGTTTCCTCGGTGGCGCTTTCTCTTTCTGCGGATTCCGCTCGAGGAAGCGTCGGGGTCAGAGGGAAGCGCCGTCTGCGCTTCGTCTGACGCGACGCGGTCCCTCTGGCGGTCTGCCGTTAGGAAAGACGGGACTCCGCATCCTCTTCCTGTCGCCCGCGGGCGCAAGACCTGACCTCGGACGCTGCAGATTCTCGCGGGAGCGGTTCCGCAACAGCACCGACCACCTCACTCCCCGGCCCCGGGTCGGTTTCTGCGCTCTGCCTGGCTGGGCACGCGTTGTCGTTACGCACAGAGGCACTCCAGAGCTCTGTAGACAGCGCGGACCCTACCATTTCTCCATTCATCCCCGAGAGACGTCAGGGGTCACGGGGGAACGACGCAGGCCGGGACGCCCATTGCCCGGCAAACTCCGAAGCGATCCGGGGACCGCGCTCCCAGCCCGACTAGAGCCGGAGGGAGTCGTGACCTTGCGCGGTGCATATGCACTCTGGGGCACAGTCAGCAAGTGCAGAGAGGCCCCATTCAGGCATTAAGGCATCCCGCCCAGCTTCGAAGGGAAAGGGGGGCGGGGATTTCCCCTCTGCAGCCCCAGGCGTGAGCGGACGACGTAGCCTCAGACCGAAGAGGGGTGCCCGCAGAGAAAGCTTCATGGACGCCTCCCACTCCGGGGGATGGAGAAGCTGCGTGTGGAGTTGCATGACGGTGCTTGAAGAGGGCACTGCACTTCCCCGGGGGCGATCCGGCGGCGCTTCCAGAGCCTAGCCCCAGAGGCAGGTCCGCGTTTCCCCGGCCCTTCCGCGGGAGAGCAAAGGAAGACCCGTGGGACTCCTGGTCCAGAAAAGGACGCTTCGTCGCCGTCCGCCAGGTTCGCCCGAAGCGCAGACTCCCGGACATCTCAAAGAATGCGGGGCCTGTAGGGGTGGGAGGAGGAGGAACGGATGGAGGGTAAGGAGGGAGCAGGCAGGAAGGAGAAGGAGCAGTAGAAAAGGGAGAGGAGGAGGAAAAACGGGCTTTCGACCCCGATCCTGGGACGCCCCGGTCTCACAACCAAGCCTCCGGGAGCGCCCTGCACGCAAGGGAAACCGGAGTGCACCCCCGGAACCGCCCTCTCCCGGATTCCGGATCGGATCGGAAATCTCTCGGGGATGCTGCATCTTCGCTGCTTGCCTAAATCGGAAGGGAATGGTCCTTACGATGAGGGCAATTCTTGGAATGTGGGGGGTCCAAACCGGCCAGCATTCCCGCGACTGTGAGATGGGAAGCAAACAGAGAGGGCAAAAGAGGCAGCAGATGTGGACGTCCACATCCATAAGGGGAGCACGGAGCACCACCCTTCGTTCCCACCCTTAAAAGCAGAAGGAAATGAATCTTCCCCTCCCCCTCCTCGTTTCAGAAAGCAGCCACTGCTCGCTCCCGCCTTCGTCTGTTTTCCCGCTGCCTCCGGGAAGGCCACTCCGCTTCGAGTTGACTCGCGCGCCACTTCCAGGGTTGCCCCTCGAGCTACATCTGGGGACCGTTACCCCCTCCTCTCCCGCGCCGCGATCCGCTTTGCGTCCCCTTCTACCGCGCGCGCGCGCCGGTTCCTAGCCATCGACCACCGTGGTCGGCGCACCCATCCTTCGCGGTGGCGGCGAAGGTCGGAGCGCCCCCTTCTGCACTCCAGTCGGCTCTCGACCGGAAGCAGCCCCCTTGCTCCCGGTCGAGATGCCCTTCATGCGGAGTCCGCTCAAACATCCGGACGCCGACGATCCCTTACGAGGGAGAGCGCCTCGGGTTTCCAAGACCCTCCCCCTCCTTCGCTTCCGGGACTCGGACTCACACCTCGGTCTGCAGCTCCCACGAAGAGAAACTGCAGGGGAGGAGAACGAGTAGGCCCATGGAGAGAGGGAACCGTCGGGGGAGAGTGACCCAATGGCACGCCTCTCGATGTTAACTGCCTCCGGCAGTGGTCAGGGCCGCGGCCAGGGAGGCAGCCCTCCATACTGCTGATGTTCGAGCGGAGGAAAAGGAAAGAAACTGCGGGCAGCAGCTCGCGGCTTTCCACACCGCGGACGCTCCACCGGGTGGACGGACGCGAAGTCGGTCATACACGAGATGACAGCTGACCCCTCGCAGGAAGCCACGACCGGTCACAACGAAAAGCTGCTGCGAAATGCGAATGAGATGGTGCGTCGGTCGACGGATATGCTGCGTACTTAGGGATAAGCAGTCGCGGCAGCAGTATCATTGGGCTGATGATGGTGATAATAATGACATGAGGATGAGAATGAGGAGGAGGAGGAGGAAGGAAGGGGGGAAGAAGGAAGGAAGGGGAAGGAAAGAGAAAAAGAGTGGAGCACGAAACAGAGGAGGAGGAGAAAAGGAGGAAGGAAGGAAGAGGCGGAAGAGGAAAAAGGGAGGAAAAAGAGGAGGAGAGGTAAAAGGGGAAGAAGGGAGGAAGAGGAAAGAGAAAAAGGTGGAGAAGGAAAAGGAGAAAGAGGAGGAAGGGAGGAAAGAGAGGAAGAGGAGAAGGAAGGGAGGAAGAGGAGGAAGGAAGCAGGAAGAGGAAAAAAAAGGAGGAAAAGGGGGAGAGGAGGAAACGAGGAGAAGGAAAGGGAGAGAAAAAGAAGGAAGAGAAGAAAGGGAGTAGGGAGAAAACAAGGAGAAGTTAAGATCCGTTATGGGAAAGAGGAAATCGAACACCGGCATATGGAGAGACCCTCTGCCTCAGGAATGAGACCTCTAAAGCAACTCCTGATTGGGGTGTTCTCAGGGAGGTGAAGGGACTCCAAAGGTGGAAACCTTGATAAGAAACTCGATCCGGGAGGCTCGAAGTGATCATATGATCCCGGCGAGCGCATGGATTTTCAAGGTCATCGATGCTACCCATCCAGTTGCGGAAAAATTTTTGCCCCCATTAATCGTCATCCAGTTATCCGAACACTGCAGAGCGGTCACCGCAGGTAACGCCCCGAAGGCCCACGGAGCTCCGACTAACAGAAACCGCAGGCATTCGAATTTCATAAAGGTCGGCTACTGGAAGGGTGGCAGGGCAAGGAGTCCCCAAGAGACTTTAAAGGACTCTTTGGCATACCCGGAGGTCAACTAGGAAGTCAGCTTGCGGTAGGCTGCTTTCGAAGATGCTGATGATGAGGAGGAACGGGAGAAGAAAAGGTGGAGGAGGATGCTAGTCCGTGCTGAGCGTTTGAGTGGCTTCTTTGGCAGGCCCCGCCGAGTGCGCAACCCCAGGCCCTGACCTCCAGCCTAGGAGGGTAGTTTGGTTCTCCTGAAGTGCAGAGGACTCGGATGCCGATTTGCGATGGTCCCCGAAAGTTCTTACGGGGCAACTTGCGCATAGTCTCCTTTTACGGTCAAATGTACTGCCTACGTCTCTGTTCCTCTGCTCTCCCAGGGACCGTGGAAGTTAAGGATGCCCTCCTCCAAAGCCCCCTAGCCTGCCAAGGAAACCGAGTGGTCCATTCTCCTTCTGGATGCTGCTCGCCACTCGTGAATTGCGATCGCTGCTCTTCTGACCGTCTGACTGCCCCACCTCCTCCTTTGCTGATTCCCCGCCACTGACCCTCCACGACCAGCAGCCATTTCGCCCTCCACCGATCGAACAAGTCCAGGGACCCGCAGGCGTCCAGCTCGGGGGTCTTACCCGAAGAGCGCCGGTCACACGGTGTTCCAGGGGCCGCTCGGCGGTTTGCTGTCGCCTGGACGAGGTCTACCGCGCCCACCACCCGCGGTTCCTTTGATGCGGCGCGTGGAGAGTATCCTCGGCGAAGTGGCTCCTCAATGACACAACCAGACCTCCAGCGAACTGACCGGTGGCCTCGGGCGTGCGGGCGAGCGAACCCGGCACGCCCTTACCTGATCCTCATCCCACTAGGAGGGAGCGCGCAGGGGAACGCCCGCTGGGTAGGGTGCTGAGGATCGAGGGCACCTCATCCTGCTTTCCTGCTTTCATCGCCCCGGGAACGGCACATGCCGTGCACGGGGACCTCCGTGGTGGACGTTTGCAGTGGCAATCTGCGTTCCTCCGTCATCTCGCCCCGCATCTTCATGTGCAGCGGCAGAAATTAGCAGCAGGGTCATTAAGTCCTGCCCGGGCTCTGAGTGGGGGCTAATCCGTGGCGCCGTGGGGCCGCGTCACTCGAGGATAGCAGACGGGTCAGGTCGCGAGGTGAGGTTCGCGTTGCCCTCCGCGGCGGTCGGAGACGCGGCCATCATCGCGGGGGGGGGGGGAGCGGAGGGCAATTCCCCCATTCCCCCTCCTCCCCATCCTCAACGGAAACCTTCCGAAGGGAAGAGGGGGGAGGAAAGGGGTAAGTGGGATAGCATCCGGAAAAAGGTTCCGGAGTCTTCGATCCACCTGATGTCCTCAAGCCTTTCGACTGGACATGGCCCGCTGGTCTCCCACGAGCGACCATCCGCTTTGTCGATATCTTTCCTCGAGCGCTCGCTCGCTCGCACTCACGCACGCACCGTCCGACCCGAGACTCTCCCGTGAGTAATCCCGCAGGCCTTCCTGGAGCTTCTTCCGTTCCTGGGACCTCTTCTTCCGTTCCCGGGGCCGGAGGTGGAGGAAGCCTCCCCCTCGCACAAGAGGGGGAGGCTTCCTCCACCTCCAGCCCCGTCTCTTCGCTCCCAACGGAGGAGCCGCTCCCAGGCGCTCCGGACGGACGCGCGCCGGCGCGGAAGGTCTGCGCCAAGGGAACGCTTCCATCCCGACATGCGCGCCAGCGCTTCGCGCACGCCGATGTGGCACGGGCGTGAACACCGGGACTTCCGTCGCGTCCAGACGTGTGCGTACGCCTGCAACCACTTCACGCGTACTCCACACGCGCATGTGGGATTCACCTGCGCACGTTTATTTCACATACGATGTGGGTATCGCCACGTATGAATATTTTGTCCGTGTATGAGCATACTTACGCAGCTCACATGTGTTTGCTTCATCTGCGCACGTGAATGCAACCACTGCACATGGATTCCGCGATTGGACCAGCGTTCCACGAATGCGTGTTGTTGCAGGAACCGACGAGTATTCTACGAATGGGTGACCGTTCTACGAATAAACGACTGGTCTACGAATGCATGCGTTTCATGGTTAAGTGTATGTTTTACGAATGGACGGCCGTTCCACGAATGGCCGAATGTTCCACGAATACTCAACCGTTTCAAGAATTTACGTTTGTTGTACAGATGCACACCTTTTCCGTGAATGCATGTGTGATCTACCGATGCGTGTTTGTTCAATCCATGCTCCATCCGCAAAGGTGCACTCCACTCCACGTCCATGGCCTTCTCCGTGCAGGTGCGTTCTATTCGTACAAAGTGTACGCATCTGTGTATCGGCGCTCTTACTTGCATACGCGCATCACCTGTGTGCGTTCGTGTATCTGTGAAGCTGCTCTCTGCTTATGTATTCGTGTATCACATATACATCCTTGTATGTGTGCACACGGCATCGAGTGCGCACACACGAATGCACGGGTGTGCGTGGTCATCTCACGCGTGTGTTCATTGCATCCATCACGTGTGCTCTGTCCGTGTTTGTGTGTGCACCCGTGTAACCCACCCATCATGGGCACTTTGCCTACTGAGGTGCGTTCTCCTCCTGAGCACCTGGGTGCCATGTTCGTGCCCGATGGCTCCTGCACCGCGAGCAAGCTCGCTTGCGCCTGCGCGGGCATGGATGCAAGCGGCCGGTGCGTGCACAGTGGACGCCGCGCGTTCGAATGCGAAGGCCGCGGCTCCGAGCCGGCTGGTCCAGATGCTGGCTCAGGAACTTGGGCGACAGGTTGGCCGCGCGGACCCCGGGATGCACCCGCCGGCGTTCCGGTGGACAAGTGGGTTCAAACGCGCCCTGTTCGGGCGACCCTGAGGGCCTCCGCGGGAGCTGACGCGGACCTAAAGACCCTGGGGATGAACAGGTGGCATCCTACGGCTGCGGAGGAAACGGCAAGGGCTCCGAGCGAGCGTCGCCTTGGCCTTCAGGGGGAGTCATCTGCCGGCGGCACCAGGCCCCTGCCGGGTCGACCAACGCGCGCCGCGTTGCTCCTCCGGACAAACGGGCGGCCCTTCCAGGCAAGCTGCAGGAGGGTCCGCTTCGAAGGCACGGCCCCGGGCCCTGTGGGCAGGAATAATGGCTCACGTGGAGCGGCTAAGCCAATCCTCTCACTCCCTCCCTCTCGCGCGCGCTTGGTGGCTTCCTTGTTCCCCCGATTACCTCCCGAGCTAAGATCAGAGGCGGGTGCGGCCCCTTTCCTTCCAGAGGGTCCTCCTCTCCCTTCGACGGTCTCCCTGCTGCCCTCCGCCCATCCTCGCCTCCCTTCTTTCCGTCACCGCCTCGCAACTCCACCGGAAACGCGCAGCATCACCTCGCTCCCGCACCGTCGGGTTCCTCCACCGCACTCTGCGGACGAGTCTGCTCTTTCCCAGCACAACACCGCTCGGTTCCCGGCTGCTCGGGCGACCGCTCGGGCTGAGCGATGGACGGCGTCCGTGCCGGGGAGGAGATTCCTCCGTCACCCGCCGATAAAAAAATTTCGCGAGCTGACAATGATGAAGAGGTCCCCTCCTCCCACACAGCATCCCCGCAGCATCCCTGCCTCCCGGGACCGGAAGGAAGCGGAAGCGGTCCTCCCCGTCTCCTGGGAGATGGCTCCACGGAGCGCCGGGGGCTGCAGCCGCCGCTCTGACGGCGGCCCGCTGAGTGAGCCCCTTCCAACGAAGAGAGCGAGACCAGGCTGGAGATGACCGAGCCACAAGGCCCACTCCGGAGACCCCGAGCGGGCGTTAGGCGTAGGCGTTTCCCTCGCCCCCCCATTCCTTTTCCTGCATCCCTTGAGACCCCGGGGAGCAATCCTTCCTGCCTCGCCTCTTCGGCGCGCCTTTCCGGGGCGCTCCCGTTCCCTTAGCCGCGTCGCCCCCACCCCATCCCAGAGGGGTACCGAAAAGAGAATGCCCTCGGGGCACGGAGGCGACCTTCGCTTCCCTCGAAGCAACACCGGGGAGCGGCAAGAAGCGGCAATCGGCCTTCCTTCCCCCTCCCGCCGCGCCCTCTTCGTGGCGCGGACGGAACTTGAAGGGCGCCGGCCCTGAGTAGATGGATGAAAGCGGCGATCCGCTGCCGGTTCTATCCGAGGGGCTCTCTTGATGGATCGCCCTCGACCACGTCCGGCGTAGCGCCTTCTTGCGAGGAGGCGGGGTGGAGGCCTCGCCGGAGGAGTCGTCTGTCATCTGCAGCGCAGCCGGCTTCTATCGTCTCCTCCACCCGACCGGAGGAGGGAAGGGGGTCGAACGGTTGATGGATTCCCCCGCCCGAAGTGCCGTCGGCCCTCTTCTTCAGACGCCGCCGCAGACGAGACCGAGCACCGCCGTCATCCTGGAGACGAAAGCTGTCCGCGCTGGAACGCGAAGACTGCGAATGGGCTCTCGAAGGACGTCGTCTCCGCAGACGACCTCTCCGGGGCAACGAGGCGAGCACCAGGAAACAGAAGGACTCTGCTCCAGGCGAGGGCGCTGCAAGCAAGTGCTCCACCGAAAGGACTATTGGGCTGGGGTGGCCTGCTAGGAATCCTTCAGGAAAAACTCGAGTGGTCCCCAGCGCTGAAGAACAACCGGCCCTCCCCTGAAGTGGCAGGAGTCGGCACTTCTGCTGTTGCACTGGAGCCTCCCATCAACGCCCTCTGCTCTCAATGGACCCGGGGGGATATGAAACCTCACACTTGCAGGTGCAGGGAACGGGAATCCCTCCCGCACCTGCATGTACACTGTGTGGCCCTCCAGGCCCTGTGGTTGGGTTACACCTTGGCACACCGATAGACGATCCCAGGAACACGACAAAGCGCCTCTTCGTGCGCGACGCCCCTTCTCGTGTCACATCCGCAGCAGCTCTTTGCTGCTGCCTACGCGGGATTATGGCGGTCTGGAGCTACACGAGAGGATGACGTCACGATAGGGACGCCATCTGCTTCGCCCTGCACTTCCTGCAGATGGCAGCAAGATGGCCCCACCTGGGGCACAATCGGATGAAACTTGCCAGCATCCTGGAAAGGATACAGAGGACGACCTCCAGCACCGGTGATCCTTTCCCTAACCCTCCCAATTTTTGTATATATATTTTTGTTGATTTTTTATTTTTTGTTTGCCCCCTCCCCCTCCGCTGCCGAGGTGAACCTCGCCGACCTGCGTGTCGGTTCCTCGGGAGGTTCCGAGCATTTTCGATGTAGGCCCGATGGACCTACACATGTATGTTTATTTTTTACAATAAACGTCCCAGCCGTACCGGGTATTAAACCAAGCAGGTTGCTTCACCGAAGAAGTCCCGTTGCCCGAAAACGCGGAGTAATGGCATTCACCAGCTAGCTCGTCTTGCAGTCGTCCAGGAGTTTCTTTCTTTATCCTGCGATGCTGCAGGAGAACTCCAATTCCACCAGTTGGCTGCTGCCATGGTTTACCCTAAGGGCGGACAGCGCTTTGCAGGATGGCCATCCCGGACCACTGCGTCCACTCCTGAGGGATATCTCCTGCAGGTTTGTCTAGGAGATTCTGTCGCCTTCGCGGTTCCTCTGGGCGCACTTCCAAAGAGGCAACCCAGGACTCCAGTCTCAGCCGCCAGGCGTTCCAGTTTAAGGGGAGGCCTGAGAACCACCGGTAGACTACCGGAAGTGGGAACAGATGCATCAGGGGGCAAACAAATCCAGTTTCCCTATGTGGGTTGTGCGGCAGCAGCGAAAGACGTCCTACGCTTGCGGTGCTTTGCCGGTGGATGTGGCGTGCCAGATCGCACCAGTGACGAGCTCACAATTCTCCATAAAGGGTTAAAAGTCGGAACTGCACCTGCAGTCCGACTCAGTGGTGATCAGGATGACCCAGCGGGAATGCTGGCACAGCGTCACCAAGTCTTTTGGAGCATCGGGGACCTTGCAGCGCCCCATAGGACTCTTCCAAGGAGCAATGCGCCCGGATCTTGACCGAATAAGGGGACGGAAAAACAAAAAATTAGGGGCGGAGGAAGGAAGCGACAGGAATGTCCCAGATGACGGCCCGTTCTGGTAAGACGAACTCGCCGTCGAGCAGCAGGCCGGCAGCCACCTCAGCCTTCTGAAGGCGTTCCGACCGCTCATCTGCAACAGGGGAGTCACCCAACGAAACTCCAAGGTCATTTGAAGGCCGAGTTTTTCAAATTGGAGTACTCGTCCGTCCCCCAGACGGATCGAGTGGGACTGCCCCTCCCACGTCGCGCTCAAGGAGACGACCAGGCTCCTTCTGCTGACCCTCACGCCCGCAAAGAAGCCGGCGGTTGCGCTCGGGGAAGTCCTCGAGCGTACCCTCCGGGGTGGGCGCGGACAACAGGAGAGGCAAGGTGTCCGCGCAAGCGGCCACGCCCCGGCATTCCCGGACAGGAGCTGGGCAGGCTGGTCAAGATCAGTCCGTACGCCTTCGGCACCAACTCAGCCTAGATGCTGAAGAGCAAAGGGCTTAAGTTATCGCCCTGTCCAAAGTGACACGCCCAACGGAACGCCAAGGTGTGGTGGACTGGTATCAGGCCACCAACTTCGGATGCGCATCTGCTGTAGACGTGGGATGGGAGGTTGGCTGCAGAAGGAACGCTTCAGGATGCTTGCGGGAGGCTGCACCTGAGATTCCGCCTGTGTGACGAGTAGGCCTGTCTCGTACGGACGAGAAGTCACGCAAGACCCCCTTGTATCCCCTGCCGCAGAAAAGTGTTCCCACTCTGTTCCATGTGGTCTTCCCTCGACGGGGAGTGGTTGGGCTCAAGGAGAACGACTCTCGTTGGCCAGGGGACACAAGAGACTTTCTTGTGCATTTTCCAGTGAAGTCTGCCTTCCTCGACGGATATTCCGGACTTGCTCTTTGCTAACATCCGGGCCTTTCTTGCGTTCTTTCGCTCACTTCACTGTTGGACTGCCCTACTGGTCTGCTGCCGAACCGACGTCCCCGGAAAGGAGGTAGACTCGAGAAACGAAGAGCAGGTCCTACTTGGAAGCTCAGCTCGCATCCACCAAGTGGCCCACCGCACCAGAGAGCGGCACGGAACGGTAAGAGCAGCCACGAGGACTCCGTCCTCCAGGAATGTGGTCTTCAGGGAGCCATTCGACAGCACTTCCGTGGTCGAGGGCTGGAAGCAGCCGGCTTCTGGCCATCCTACCGCAGCATTCGCCTGGAGGCGCAGGAAGCGAAAAAGAGAAGGGGAGGGGAGAAGCCGCGCTCTTAATCGTGGGTGCGGTTGCCCACCGCTTGCCATGCACCTCACAGAGAAGAGCGCTGGCAACACCCAAGGCACGGAGGGGACAGGAACCAGGAGCGGAAGACTGACAGCGCTTCTTGGAGACTGCCCACGAGGTAACTCTGTGGACTCAAGAAACTGTGCGGTGCCGCTGCTACTTCTGTGAATGACGACAAAGACAACGATGAATAGGAGGTAAAGGAGGAGGAAGAAAAGGGAGCGATGAAGACCTCAGGCAGCCCGACATGGGTGGAGCTTCCTCATAGGACCCACCGACGGCGAAGCCACCTCGACCGCTCCTATTCCGCTCCGATTTCGAACCCTTACCACCAACAGGATAAGAATACCAACCAGTTGCAAAGAGAGTAGCAAAAAACGGAGTGCCATTGATGTCCCAATCTCAGCGTCTTCAAGCGTCTAAGCAGCACCTCCTAAAAGGTACGAAGGGACCGGAGAAGAGCGGCTCAAGGAAAGAAGCGAGCCAGAGCTCTTCCTGAAGAGAGAGTGGTGTCGCTGACCTCCTTCCCTCGGCTCGGAAGGGAGGAGGAGCAGGAAAAGAGGGGGAAGAGGAAGGGAAGAGGAAGAGGGAGAGAGGGAAAGGAGAAAGAGAGGAGGAGGAACCTTCTTCCCTCGGCCGGAGCTCGGGATAGCCAAGTGCAACTGCGCCATGCGTGCGATTCTCGGAATCCGCCGCTGAGCTCGGGGTGCGATCTGGGGGAGTCAGGGGAAACACAGGAGACTTTGCCCCGGTGCAAGTGCCTCCGTCGCTCCAAAGGGGACCCCGGTCTCTCGAGCGGGCGCTCTGTCAGTTGGTCTTGGCAGAGTTGCGCTCCCCTAACTGCTCGTCCCTCCTGGCCAGGAACGGCGATTCGGAACTCCTCTTTGGCCGACGGGGGGCTATGCGCTGCGGTTTGCGTGCTCGAATCGAAAGCCGCCTTGACCTCCTATTTTCGCAGCCGAGAGCTTTTGCTGCTCTGCTTTGTCCAGTTTCCTTTTTTCCTTTCTTGCCATACCAGCAGAGATGCTTGGCAGCTCTGCACCGCTCGCGAGTTCATCAGTTCTTCCCGTCATGTCTGCTCCAATACATCCCTCTTCTCCATGTTGGTCCTTTTTCCCCGAGAACATCTGTTCATCTTGGAGTGGGGACGCCGTTGAGACGCGCGAGTAAGAGCCGCAGCAGAATCTTGTCTCTGCTGCACGCTCCTGGTCGCTCCCGTCGCTGCACCACTGACTACCTCGCTACAGAGAATCTGCTTCCATCGCTGCTCAGAGAATCCGCGCCTCATCACTGTCAAAGAACTGATTTCTTGCGTCTCCCTGCATTCGCATGCTGCGCCTAATCCCCCCTCCTCACCACTTGCTTACCCGGACCCTCCGAGAAGGGACTAATAATAATAATAGTAGTAGGATGATGATGATGATGAAGGGAAGGAAGGAAGGAAGGGAGGAGGAGAGGAAGAGGAGGGAGGAGAAAAAAGGGAGGAGGCGATTCAAAACTGATCTACGGTTCGTGTCTTGCTTAAGTCAGAGTAGAAAAGCGACCTTCATCTTGAGGATTTTTCGTGGACTGTTCTATGGAGGGATTTGTGGACCTCAAGAACTGAAGTCCACCAACGAAATCATTCGAGATTCCTGGATGCTATTCGTCCGGAACTTTCCCTTTTGAGAAATCACTCGCATCTTCCTAGACGGATCAGAATCCACGCTGATCGTTGTTGGTCCAGAGCGCCAAGCTTGAAACATTAGGGCGAAAACCTTTTCGAAATGAACCCCATAGAGCCACCGGGGACTATGGAAAGCATTCCAGCTCCTGCTCATCCGGAAAGGCTCCCTTCTAAGCGTTCCCGGGACGCTCCTGAATCTTACACGAGGGTCTCTCCATCCCTCTCTTGCTACACTTTGATCTTAGCCAAAAGGCCGAGAAGCGATTGGATGCGGAGGAGTTTTCCCAGGAGACAACTCTTTGATTGTTGATGCTTCTGGAGAAACACTTTTCTAGTTCTCTCACGCTCGCAGTGCTGCGGAACTCGAGATGCCTCCATCCGCTTATCAGGTAGCGCCTTGCTTATCTGTGTTGAGGATAAGCGGGTCAGAGGCGACCTCCTTTCTCATCATCCGGTACGCCCAGAGGTCCCAACGATATTCGATGCTCTCCGCTGAGAACGCAGGTCGCCTTCATACTGCCTCAGGCTTGTGCTGCTGACTATCATCAAGCTCACTTCTGGAGCTCCTCCGCGGTCTCCATCGGAAGAAGACAACCAGGGTCGTCCACCAAAGGAAACATCAACAGTTCCAGCAGCATCCGGACGGTGGATGAGCGAAGACAACATGGGTTCTGAAAGAAAGTGGACTGAAGCTCAGATCCGGATATGAAGCTTCCGATGGGTACGTAGGAAGGAAATCGCCTGCTTTCTGCGGATGATCCGGACCAAGGAAGCTATGCTTTCTCCCACCGCGAAGCACTCGTATAAGGAGAGGTCATGCCTTGGGTCAGACACAGTTCGTTTTTCCTTCCTTCTTCCTCTTTTCTTCCTCTCTCTCCCTTCCTCCCTCTTTCTCCTCCCTTCCTTCCAGCACTGTTTCTGCTCGATGGGAAACGTTCCATTTCTGAGAACGGCCTATTTTTCCACGTGGGTCGGCTCATTTGATGGTGTGGTTAGCGTAGGAGCTAATATCACGTGCACAAGGCGTGTGGTGAGAAGGAATCGTAGCCATGGAAACATGGGGGTGATCACCTAGAGGCGCGGCGAATCGATGGCTAGGAGGACCGCTCAAGAAGACCAGAAGCTGCTTCCGGCCTCGTGAGCATTCCGGGAATGGGTTCGAAGCTGCGACGGGATTTGGAGCCTCGGGGCAACGGAAAGAGCGACTACGCTGGATGCTACTTGTTCCTGGAGGAGACGAACCGGAGGGGCTTCTCCACTTCCTCGCCCGACTTGTGTGGGTACCATTGAGTCCTGGGATGCTCGTCGCAGGATCCCTGGATTCACGGGGTCTGGGATCCGACGACGTAAGGAGGGAGCATCCGGAGGCACACCAGGAGAGAAATGCTGTGTGCTCGGACACGCAGCACTCCCGGGACACCTGAACCGGAAGCACGAGATGCCCCCATTCAGGATTAAGTCGACCTCAGACAGCATCCTTCGACAGTAGGAGAAGAGGAAGAGACAGGATTGGTCACGGAGAAGGTGGACCATGCCGCTAGCATAACGCATGATTGTACGTGTGAATGTGACCTGGAAGCAGCGCCGAGACATCATGGAGATTCGTGACATTCCAGCTTCCTGTAAGAATTGAAAAAGAAAAAAAAGGTTTTTTCCTTTTTTTTCACCCAAAGAATCCGTCTGACTTTTTGCCAGTTCAGGTCAAGACCATTTTTTCTAGCGCGATGATTGATGCATGCCTCAGGCTGCTTGAAGGGCCCTTTCTGCTTCGTGCCTGCCATCCACGGGAGACTCGCCAAGGCGCTGCTCGTGTGGTCAGGCCAGTGTCCCTCTGATCCCCTGAAACAAAGGGCGTTTCCATTCCTGCTGCCGTTCCCGAGGGCATTTCTGCGAGGGCTTCCCACTGGGACCGGAATCTCTTTCATTCCTGCGCGGACGTCCCTCCCCGTGATCGTGAGTTGCAAGAAGCTCAGGGATCGGGATGCGTCCTTCTTGGTGTTGAGGCAGGAAGCCAGGGTTTCCGAACCACACAGCAGCAGCAGCAGCAGCTCATAGGAAGACCACGGCTGCAGGGGACATGTGGAGCGACGCGGGAGGTGAGGGATCCTTGGCAGCTTCCACGGACTTGAGTGTCGCCTTTTCTTGTCCGTCGCCGCTGGGACCCCAGCCCGCGACGCGATAGCGGAGGGTCTTTCGCCACTGCATCACGCTCGCTGCCTTGACCCTCTCCATGCCCTGGGCCTGAAGGCTGCTAGTGATCTGCACCCGGTGGCTCAGGGAGTGTCCCAGCCTGCTCATCTGCCAGGCAACCGGGCCACGCTGGATCTCCGTTCCTAGCCGCTCGAGGAACTTCGCAAGGTTGCATGACGACACTAACTTCCTGATCGTTCCCGGATGGCACTTTGGTGCCATGGAGTAGTTCCTGGAGAGGGATGAGGTGACTGACCAGCGGACCGCACCCTCAGACGAAGAGTGGTCCATATTCTTCCTCTCCAGTGCCGTGGCGCAGCTTCCGGCCGCGGTCTTACGACTACCTGAGAGGCCTCCGACCGACAAAGCGCTCCCGGGATTCCGCCGGCGATCGCGTTCACGCGACGCCGTCTTCGCGCTTTCGGGCAGTCCAGAAATTCCTCTGGTGCGTTTCCGCGGACGTGGGGGAAACTCTGAGGACGACGCTGCCCCGCTTTCCTTACCTTCTCCGAGACTCCAACCCTGGGGGAAGGCGACTGGGAGATGGAAAGATTAGATCCGCTCCGGACAGGCAGACGACTTTCCCATGCGTCATCACTCTTAGCCGTCGGATCATCTGAATCCTCTTATCCGTCGAATCCAGGTGTGAAAACTTTAAGTCATTTTACATATGTTACTTAAAGTTGCGACATAAGTCAGACTTTCCCGATCTCCAGCAACAGAGAAGGTCTGACCCTTCCTCCTAGCTGCGTTTCCAAGGAGACGGCTCTCCCAAAGATCCAGGGCTCCAGAGCTACGGCCGATTTGTTTGCTCCCCATCCTATCCGGTGCGAGGCCCGGTGGCCGTTTTATGAGCGTCCTCTCCCAGCGAGCGCTCCAAGAGCCACATGCGGAGGCTACACCTGTCTACAGATCACCATCTCGGGAGCGCTCCTGCGCCATCCCGCGCCAGGTCGTACAGGACAGTGAGTTTTCGCGACACCAGAATCGCGAGCCGGGAGTCCTCAGACTGTTGCAGGACCGCGGCCGAAAGCCGCGCCACGGAGCCGGAGAGGAAGAGGACGCTGCGTCCGAGGACACGGTCCGCTGGTCAGCCACTCCGTTTCCCTTCAGGAAATTGTACCACGGGGCCGGAGAGGAAGAGGACGCTGCGTCCGAGGTCTCGGAAGGCTGGTCAGTCACCCCGTCCTCCGGCTGCAGGAAAGGGGCTGCGCCCGAACCGTTCCCGCTGGACGGTTCGCCGGACGTCGTCTCTCCCTCTTGCAGATCTGGACGGACCGAGGAATGGCGGAACAACTCGGCGCTATCCTCGCAGCCGCGCGGCCGTCCGCAGACCTCGCCCGCTTGCGGACATCGCGTGGCTTCCGCAGCGAGCTGCGGTCCGACGCGGAGAGCGTGGGGGGAGGGACAGCCGCCCTGCGGAAATGAGCCGCCTCTCTTCCCGTTGCCCTCCCTCTTCCTCCCTCTCCTTGCGCTTCCATCTCGCCTGGAGCACCCGCAGGCGCCGGGAGAGCGGCGACTCCTCCAGTGCTCACCCGGAGTGGCCGCTTTCCCGTTCGCTTCCTTCGCCCTTCCCCTCCCCTTCGGCACCTGCGTACTCGGGTCCATTCCTTCCAAGGGCGCATCCTCGTTAGAAGTCTTCCGGGAGAGTCTTCCAGATGAAGGCTTTAGGGCAGCTCGAAGGCGACTTCGATTTCTTTTCGGAGAGTGCACAGCGGCAGCGCGGAAGCTTCGTCTGGACCCTGCGACGAGTTTTCTTGCTCTCTGGAGGCTTGGAGACACCAGCAGGTGCGGGGAGGCGAACCGAAAGGAATGTCCCTGCGGCTCAGGTAGGGGAGGCTTCATCAGCGGCTGGGCCGGGAGCCGTCCCTACTTGGGGCCCAGACGTCCTTGCGCTCCCGCAAAAGGAGCCGAGGCTGTCCCTTGTTCGGAAGCAAACTCTCTCCTCCCTCCTCCCTGGCCCCTTCCTCCTCCCTCCGCCGCTCTCCCGAGCTCCGCCGATCCCTTTGCTCCCTCCGGTTCGGGAGCGGCTGAGCACGTCGATCGATACCGTCGCCGAGGGAGGCGCTGCAGGCGGCGCTGCCGAACGCGCGAAACTTCCCGCCTCACCGGCGGAGCGCCTGCTCTCCCGGCAGGCGCGCCATCCGAGGCTTGGGTGCGGCGGGACACGGAGGAAAGGAAAGGAAGGAGGAAGGATCGACACGGGTCCGGGCTCCCATTCCCGGGGTCCTCCCTTCTTCTTCGCCTCGTCTGAAACGGTCCACAGCGAACTCCACGGGGAAAGAAGGGTGAGGGTGAGTGGCGATGCCGCCTCCAGGGCTAATAGTGCTGGCAGCGGTAGTGACGACGCAGACGATGAGGGTGCTCTGACGTGATCATAACACGAAAACAACAACAACTCTTATGACGCTGACGTCGCTGATTCGGAACGGTAGTTGTACACGATGGTCCAGCGGCGTTCAAGGGAGATGGCGGGAGTTTTTCGTGGGACAAGCAGGAGGGGCATGCCGGAAGCGACGCGCACCGCACCGCTCTGGGGGAGCCGACAGGGGGGCTCGTCCCCTGGAGCGATGGGTTCGCTCCTCTCGCAGGGGTGCTAGGGGGAGTTCCCTGGAGTGGCTCTCCTCTCCAAGGAGGTCTCGCCTGCTGCCGACAGTTCCATGAGAGCGTGACTATCATCTGCGGTCCTCTTACGCTCCTGTCTGCTCCAACGCTTCAGTCCCCGTTTCCCAGAAACGCATCCTTCCTCCTGGCGAGTGACCAAGCCGCGTGGGGCATTCGAGTTCTTGGAACTCACCCCCCCTTCTGATGCACCAACAGCTGGACCGAGGATTGCCCCGCGCACCGCCTTCTGGGAACGCCCAGGGGGCAGTCCCCAGATTTAACCAGAACCTGTGAGGGTTTCCTTCGATAGGCGCGTGCGACTTCTTGGGCTCGTCTTCTCGTCAGAGGCAGCGAAAGGGACGCTGCCGTAAACATGGATTTCGCTCGCGATAGGCCACCCTCCTTCAGCGCGACTCTGGCCGCTTGACTGTGTATTCGGCTTCCCTTATCCTCAAGATCATCTCTCGGGAACAGCCAAAGACCTCATTGTCAATATGGTGGCCTCAGAGCCAGCTTCCCAAATGAGGCCTCCATCAGAGACGATGCCAAAAGCCTCTTCTTCTCAGAAAAAGCAAAGATTTTATCCTTTTGGAACGGGAAGAAAGGAAGAGATTCCTGTTCCTCTCCAGAAGCCGCTGCTGCGTATTGCGCGCTTCGCCTTCCTCCAAACGAGGAGTTCTCACCAGCTGCTTGTGGTCCATGAGGTCCAAGAGCACGTCTGGTGGATACGCCAGTTCGGATTGAGCGCTGGATGGATCAGGAAGAAAGGGTCATCTGGGACAACCGATTCCCTCTGCTGAGACTCAGCAGCTATGTGAGCTCAGTCCTGGCTCCAGGAAAGAATCCTGGTGGGCAACGGTGGAGGAAACCACAGAGGCCAAGGGGAGAAAGGTCCCGCATCATCTGAGGAACATCTGCACGATGCGGCAACTTGGTGCTGCACTGGAAGATGAAACTCGTGATGCCTTTGTACCGGAGGAAGGCCGGAACTCCACCAGCTGGAGCTCCGGGGAAATCCTCCGAGGTCCTTGACATCCATCGTCTGGAAACGGTTCCTCATCTTCCGAGAAGGACCATCTCAAGAAGACGAAGGAGAGGGTATTTTTGGAGTTTGGACTGTGCGGTCCCCCCAAGAAAACGCTCATTGTGCTGGGCTTTTGCATCTCAAACAGGTAAACTTCCTTACCAAAGAGTTGGGGGATCCAAAAGTTGAGAGATACAACACCTTCATCCCTGGACTCGGAGCCCTTTATTCAAGATTCTAAATGAAGAGGAGGGCAGTACGCTGTAGGCGAGAGTAATGGGACAGGATCGAGCTTCCTCGTGAAGCCAGATCTCTCCTTTCCACTTCCTCCTTTCTACCTCCTCCCTTCTTCCTCGTCTTTCCTTCCTCATCGTATTCTTTCTTTGTCCCAATAAAAAAGGGTCCAGCATCCGCTGGTGCGAGACCGAGGAAACAAGACGTTCCATTACTGGGGGCCATGAACAGGAAGAAGGTGCTGCGTGAGGAGGGGAGTGACACGAAGAAATGAAGAAATACGGCGGACCAGCCTCGGGGGCTAGACGGTCGCCGTCCCCTAAAGTTCGCGTCGCTCAGGAACGGGGAGCAGGAAATCGTCGGAGACCCGGTCTGTGACCGATCTGCCCCGAGGCCCCCATCCCTTTCGTCCCATCCCTCCGCTCGGGCCATCCCGGGGCGTCCCGCACGAGGGCGATGGAAGGGGGGACGCGCGTGGATGGCGACCGCGTTCTCCTTTCGTTCCGGCGGTGCCTGAGGAGATTGCTGACACGCCCGAAGAGGCGCGCGCCCTTCCAGCAGGTCGCGTGCGGGAGTCGGTGTACGCCTGCGGCTATGCCGCGGTCTCCGACCCTGCCCCTCCGGAAGCGCCTGCGAGGCAAGGTCTGCCTCTCGCTGCTCCGGGGCGCTCGAGTTCCTCCGCCTCGTCCGCAGCGCGCGATCCCCTTCTTCCCGCGCGTCCCGGAGCGGCGGGCTCCCCAGCCGGCGGTCTCTTAGGGAAGGGAAGAATTGGCCTCTTTGTGACCCGAAACACCCAGTTTCACTAACGAGTCGAGAGCTTCCTTCCGTGCCCCAAATGCCTGTGCGCCACGCAGACCTCGGGGCGCCCTCAGCGGGAGGGAAGGAGACTTCACCCCCGGTTTTCCCCCTCTCCTTTTTTCCCGCGTTCCCGGGGCACGTCTCGAGAGAGGAACCGCCGCGGACGGGGTGCATAGAACAGCGGCTAATTGCCGGGCACGGGGCTCCGTCCGGGATCGCCGATGCCGCTTGATGGCCGGAAGTGCCGACGAAGGCATCCCTTTCTCCTCCGCTCCGTGCATCCAATCCCTCCCCATGGCGTCTCATAATCCGGCAATTCGTTCCATGCCGCCGCCGCAGGACTTCATACTCGATGAACTCCTGGACGCGCTCGGCTGGAGGGCCAACTTTTTGCTCCAGGCAAACGTCGAAGACCGCGTGACCCAGGAAGGCGGATCTTTCGCACTGCGCACCCCCCTACCCCAGGACCGTGAGCGAGTAAACCGGGAGGGAGCGGGTGGTGGCGGGGAGGTGCAGACCCAAGGGGCTGGGCGAGCTCCTTGTTGGAAGCGTGCGCCGGCTCCTCTACCGGTTGCCGCGAAACCGAGGGGGAGGGCAAGGATCGGTCACGCGACGGAAGGACGTCAGCGGGGAAGCCCTGGTGAAAAGAGAAGGGGACGCCTGGGAATGCCTCTCTTGTCGTCGTCCCCTCAAGCAGGCGGGAGCGGCTCTGAGAGGCGCCCGCAGCAAGGCATCTCCCTCCCGTCCCTTACCCCTCCCCACTACCCCGGTTTTCCCACGGAGTGCTCGCTGAGCCAGCCGGGACAGGGGACTGCCTTGCCACCCCACCCACCTGACTGGGGCGTGGCGGACACGCGGTGAAAAGACACGTAGTGGTCCACGAAGGGTTGCCTCAGCGACTCTTCGGGAAAGAAGCAATCCGGAAGCGGAAGCGCGTGGGAACGGGCGAACTCCCTGCCATTTTTTCCTCCGAGTCGGGATCCGGGCAAACAGAAAAGGCGCCCACGGATTCGGTTTCCTGAATACAGGCTGGGCTCAGGACGTTTCCCAGAGCTGTCGTTCGAGCGGAGTCCTCCCGTCGCCTTGGAGAAAATGATGCTTGGCCGCTACGGAGATGCCGCTGTGCAAACACCACGCTTTCAGCTGGGCGACAGAGGGTCCGGCTTTTTCTCAGGGGCTGCCATGAGTGCCTCGCATCCATAGCAACCGTCAGCTCCATGCCTCCTCCGGGATCCGAGCAGGGGTCCGGCGTGCTTGCAAGGCCGGCTTTTCCCCAGCGGAAAGCGACCGGCATCTCCCCGACTTCGTCCCAGTGGTCCAGGTTCCCCCATCTGCGGCTGCTCGGGACGACACCCGTGTGGCGGTGACGCCCTCCATCTCCGCTGCTTCGCGCGACGGTTCGCGAACGCGAAAACCCGGCAAGGGTCGCATGCCGGCGCCCTCGCAGGCAACCATCCCCGCCCGGCCTTTTCACAGAATGGCCGCGTCGCCTCAGGGCAGTTCCGCCTGGACGCCGCTCCTGAAGCTGCTCCAGAAATCCATCCCCGCAGCTTTCCATCATTTTCCTCGCTTTCACTTTTGACCCTGGAGACGCACGAGGAGAAATCGAATTCGCTCCTCTGTCCCTGAAGTCAGCGTGCTGACCTGGTTGGGAGGAGTAATCACGAAGCGCACAGCCGAGATCCTTTGCTGCCGGCTCCACCGCCATCCGTCTTGGCCGCCGTCCTCCCTTTCCGGGCTGCACAGAGTGCACCCACTGCAGCCGCCTCCAGAGCTCAGGGTCTTTCCTGTCGCGTTCCCCCTCGCCGAGTGAGGTCATGGCTGGAGTCCCCGACCCAACTGGGATGTCCCTGTCGAGCGGATACCTCTCTTCCTCCCGCCTTTCAGACCTCCTCTTCACTCAGTTGCTTAGTGCTTGCTCAAGTTGCACACTCGAGGATCCACCTTGGATCCATGCAACCAGGCCCGAGGTGCTTCGAGGGGAAGTGAGGTATCATGAGGAGAATCCAACATCCTGCAGGCCCGACCATCTCAGCTGCTGGGATCTAATCGTACCTTTTGCTTCGTAGGACTAGGGGGACGAGGAATAGAGAGATGAGGAAAAAGAGGATGAAGAAGGGGTGGACAAGAAATGGGGGGATGAGTAACAGGAGAACGAGGAAGAGGAGGATGAGAAATTGGGGGATGAGGAGCAGAGAGATGAAGAGGAGAACGAGGGAAGGGGAGAAGGACGAGGAGATCGGTTGGAATTGGTTCAGCCCCGACTCATTCCTCCTCTGCATTCTCTCTCCGCTTACACCGCTTTACTCCTAGGCTCCCGGTAATTGATTCTCGATCAAGAGCAATGCATCACTTCCCGAGAGATAACGAAGTCAGGAGGAACCAGGCAAAAGGAACACCACGTGCCTCGCAGGGAGAATCTTCCAAGGAGTGCTGCGAGCTCATTCCCTGAGAGGGAAGAAGGAAGTGAGGAGGAGGGAGGGACGCTTCCCTAATTTGAATGCGTCACTCGGGAAAGCGGTAAATCAAATGCCTCTGCTCTCCTGGGTTCTTGGGATGGGGGGAGCCGCTGAGCAAGGATTCTGCGCTGGAGCTCAGCTTTCGACTTGGTTCGAGAAGGTCACCGGCAGCAGGGCAGCCGCCCTCGGAAAAGGCGCTGTTGAGACGCGCGCGAGGTCTCGCACCAGAATTGAGGATCATCGGTGCTCTTGTCCACCGGAATCGGGAGGAGAGTGGGAAGGAGAAGAGCGAGTGGACCACCGGCTGTTTGACTTGCGTCCTCTCAATGTCCCTGCGGCCTCAGGCAGCGTCCCCTTCCAGCCCCTGACATAGGTAAGAGACCTTATGCGGGGCACTTCCAGGGTCCTCTAAAAGTGGGGTGGGCTCACGAAGTGCCTTGCCACGCTCTGGTCCCGCTGACGAGACCGGCACCACTGTCGGACGAGAGGGAACGCTCCGCTCCCCGAGGAATGACACGGGCAGGGCTGCTCTGCACCTGCCGCTGCACTGAGAGTCCCCTACGGTGGACCGCAGCGAGCGAAGGATGACCTCTTCATGGCGGAGGGTTTCCCTCCGCCATCCTTGAAGAGGTTCCTTGGTCTTGTCGAGGCAAAGTGAGAAGGCGGCAGTCTCGCTTGCGCCGACCACTGGCGACGCTGTGCTGCGTCCACGCGGCAGCAGCGCGTCGCCCTGGAATCTCCGCCATCCTCTCTGACCGCTGCCCCTGGAAAGATCGGCGACTTCTCCTGAGGGCACACAGCAAAGGGAGGAAGCCGAACGCCGGAAGCCGGCACTCTTATTTTCCTTCGTTCGAGTTGGTTCCAGTGCTGGAGGTGATCCTGGGAAACAGCCCCAAGTCTTGAGGTAGTGCAAGGTCCCTCACGCGTACGGTAGACCGTTGGAGGTCGACGGTGGAGCGACCCGACGTGATGCGTAGCCAAGACGCACTCCGGTCAAACCGTCTAGGTCATCTGCCAAGAGGGAGCGGTCGGGGAGGCAGAAGCTGCTACCACCCTTGCGAGCAGTGCCTACCGAGGAAACATAACCCAGCTTCATCTGACCTCGGCCCCCAACTTGATCCGAGGACCCAATGTACCCTCCAGGAGCGAAACCCGCCCTTGGACCGTTTGGTGGCATTGGCATGCACCGCGCCTGCTGGTGCGGTCGCCGCCGAGCCGCTGTCTTCGAGCTGTCTTCGACTCCACCACAAGCGCACAAAGTTCGGTACGCCGCGCGTTTCGCCTACGAGGGCTGGGCCTCGAACCGCCGCCGCTGCCCGAGAGAAAGCGCTGCGGGCGTCGCCCCATTCTCGCATGCGCCGCAGACGACCGCGTGCGGATGGAGCGCCCCCCGTGGAGCCAAGAAGTGCCCTCCTGTCTTTTCGCAAAAGCGGCTTCCGTAATGAAGTTCAAACATGAGGATGGAGAATGGGGGGACGATGATGAACAGGAGGGAGAGAATAGGGGAACAAGGAATAGGAGGATGAATGGAAGGACGAGGGGTAGGGAGACGAGGATGAAGAGTAGAGGGAGTTCTTCCATCCTCCTGCCTCTTTCCGCCCTGGCGGCGGAGTCGATCTCCGCGCGGGCGTCTGTTGGGCACGCGGTGGGGAACAGAGGGGGCCGCCCAGCTCATCCCACCCAACACCGCGGGATAGCGTGGGCCACTCCGCAGCGGTGCCTCTGGGCCGCATCCGAGGCTGCGGCAGGGCTGCACCTGCATCCCGGTGGCACACACTTCGGAAAGGGAGGTTCACAAGGAATTTACTCACTCCGGGATGGTGGTTGACCCTACCGCACGTGCTTTCGGAATGCTCCAAAGACTGCAGTAGGGGTGGGAGCGCATCTTTGTAGGCACTTCGGTTCTTCCTCATAGGACTGCTGGAAGGACTGCCCATAGGACTACATGCTGCCTGACCATAGGACATGTTGAAAAACAGGTCTTCTTCTCCAGGCTCCTCAGTTGTCTCCTCTGCCTCGCAGGAGCGACGGTGAACCGCTCGCGACGGAGGGAGGTGGTGACCACCGTCCCGGAAAGAGCCCTTGGTGGCAGTTGCCAGCTCCTGCATCCAAAGGCAATGAGGCAGGACTTGCAGCCAACTGGTGGGACGAGGGGCGCAGGGGGTCCTCAGAAAGATGGCGGGACTACTGGCCACGGACTAGGGGGCAGCAACCACCTCCCTGCCTTTGCTCTCCTCTGCCCAGTGCAGACCCTTGAGAATCGGGGTCATCGCCGTGAGGTGGGTTTATTCCATCCCCTATTTTTGCATTTGTTCAACGTCCTACTTTCTCCTCCCCTTATTCTGTCCTCGTCGAGGAGGGAAAGCCATCCCTTCTCGTTATCAGAGATTTTTTAAATTGGCCACCGTCCATCTGTCCATGAGATCTGACGAGCGTTACATGGGGAGCCAGGGTCCAACGTCCATGGGCGCAGCTGCAGCAGCAGTGGGCAAGAACGCATGGAGGTTGTGAGGGCCCTTCGCCTTCGCCCGCAGCATTATGGAAATGCCTTGGAGAGGCGAGGACCGTTCCGTGACCAAACTGGAAGTCGTCCCCCGTCCCGGGGAGAGGGGGAGGATAATCCTTCCCAGGGATGCGATCGCGCGTTCCCTGCTTTCGCCACGGGAAGAATGCCGACGCGCGCAATGGGGTCACGAGATCTCTGGACCGGATGTGGATGAGTGCCTGGCAGAGGGTGCTGAACCTTCCATCCCGCGGCGGGCGCTCCGCAGCGCAGCCTTCCGAGAGGAGAGCGAGGAGGGACAACCTCCTTCGCGCGAAGGCCGGGCTCGCCCAGGAGACCAAGAAGATAGGACTCCAGAAGGGGGCTGAGGTGGACCTGTGGCCTCGCCAATGCCAGTCCCACCGGGCCTTTGTCGAACGGAAATGGACGCCAAAGGGCCACTTGCGTGTACCCCCCGCTGGCTCCTTCCGGACGAGGCTGGCCAACGGGGAACCCATGCCGGGGCGTGAAGGGAGGACGCAGCAGCATCCCACCAGCGCTGCTGACGAAAGGTCTCTCCTAAGGGGGTAAAGGAAACATTGGAGGACAAAGGAGGACCAGAGCACAGTCACCGCCGTGAAAAAAGAGGGTTTGTCCGGCAAAGAGGTCGAGGTCTCGGGAGATCGTGGCCGCGACGTCATCGGCACAGAGTCTTCCCTTCCACCACCGCTGGGACCACTTCCTCGTATGAGGGGAGGCCGCAACCACCTCCACACAGCCCGCCGCGTCCCGTAGAAAGTGCACACAACGTCATCCACGACTTTGGGATGTGATCACTAAGGAAGATCGGCTCGAAGGCTGCGATTGTGCAAGGAAACCGGACAGGAGTCCTGGAAATGGTCTCTGAAATAGCCGTTGAGTGCCAGGCAATTCAGCAGAGGTAAGACGGGCTCGTCACCATGGCGATCTCTAGCGCCTTTCCCTGGCTGCTCTTGTCAGACGGGGCTTCCCGCAATCCATCCGGGGCACGCAGAAGCGGGATCGGAAAGAAACTGCTGGGAAGAAACTGCTGCGCGCCTCCTCGGGCGTCAGCAGCCTCCTCAGGCACCGCCAGAGCAAAAGGAGAACGCGGCCGCCATCGACGCATGTCCCCCCTTCCATCGCCCTCGTGCGGGACGCCCCGGGATGGCCCGAGCGGAGGGATGGGACGAAAGGGATGGGGGCCTCGAGGCAGATCGGTCACCGATCGGGTCTCCGACGGAGATTTCCTGCTCCCCGTTCCTGAGCGACGCGAACCTTAGGGGACGGCAACCATCCAGCCCCCGAGGCTGGTCCGCCCTATTTCTTCATTTCTTCGTAGCACTCTCCTCCTCACGCAGTACCTCCTTCCTATTCATGGCCCCCAGTGATGGAATGTTTGATTTCCTTGCTCTCGCACCAGCGAATGCTGGACCCTTTTTTATTGGGACAAGGAAGAAATACGATGAGGAAGGAAAGACGAGGAAGAAGGGAGAAAGAAGGAAGGAGGAGAAGGAGGAAGGGAGCAAAGGAGGAGGAGGAAGGGGGGAAAAGGAAGAAAAGAGGAAGAAAGAGGATGGGAAAAGGTGGAAGGGGGAAGGGAGGCATCTTCACTGCCACACCTTCTAGATAAACAGCAGCTCAGCATCAACCGGCCATCCTCGTCGAGAGGATTCCACCATCGTAGCAGGCGCTCCTCGCCTTTACCTGGGATGAGATGCAAGTTAGAGTGAGTGGTCCTCTCCCGGAGAAGATGCCCGGAAAGTGAGAATCCATGGAAGATGGCAGCACGCTGTTTTCTGCTCCAGAGAACCGGCGGAGGTGGCTTTTCCTGTCTTTCCCCCCTTTCGCTCTTGGGGTCATCGGGGCAGGAAGCTGAACGAGGGGGAGGAGGGTGGTGGATCCTTCCTGAACCAGAGGAAGAGGGTTTGACAACTGGTAGCTGGAGAAGATGAGGGGATGGAGGATCAGCACCGCGAAACTTTCACTGGAGGAAAAGCTGGGTCGCTAGCCTGGGGAAAAGGGATTTCCGGTGGCAGGACGTTCCCGTGAGGGAAGGAGGGATGGTTGGACCTTTCCCGATTGCATTTCCAGGACGGACGGGTGCGGTATCTCGTGTGGGAAGATGCGTAAGGAAGCCCTGAGATCGATCCTCACGGTAGAGGATGTTGAGGACTGGGAGACTGCTTGGAGCAATGTCTCCAGGCTGCTCGGATACGGATGGGAGCATCAGCAGGCCTTCGCCGCATTCCGGAACCACCGAGGGTGCTGCACGTTCTTCCGGAGAGTACACCAGAGGGCCTGATGGTGGGGAAAGAGGTTGGACGGCTAGAAGCTCACCGAAGAGTCAGCAAGGGTGTCTACTTTTCTAGGCAATGCCCTTGGGATCTGACCTTCTCCTGATTAGAGGGAGTCAAGTCGTCGGTACTGAACTCGTGATTTTCATTGGAAGTCCGCAGTCAGCGTTGAAGAAGGCGTGCGGAATAAAAGAGGAAGGGCATTAAAGCTGCGCGCTCTTCCCCTTCGATCCTTGGGAACCCAAACTTATTTGCGCGCAGTTGCAGCGACAGAGGGAAGGACTCGTGGAGGCTGTCATGGAGGATGTCTGGAAAACCCTCCGCTTTTGTCTGCATCTATGGAAACGCATTGGGGAGGCGAGGACCGTCCCGTGCTCCCAAGGTGTTTTATGGGTCGACGTTCGCCGTCCGGTCATTGGAATAGTTCCGAAGTGCCGGGAACAGCGATGCCCCGCGAGAGCCGACAAGGAACGCGAACCGGCCCTCTCGATCCAAGGAACAGAGGGATCTCGCAGGAAGAAGGGGTGGAGGCGACCTTCGCATTCTTCAGAGTCTTCGAGTGCCGCCCATCTTCCTGCCCATGTGGAGCTGTGGTGCCGCTAGCCAGAATCCTCTGTCACATCCGTATCCGTTTGGATCAGTTTCTCTTGGGCATCAATCTTCCGGCAATTCTTCGTCTCGAGGATGTCCGAGTGCATGGGTTCAACCGCATGCAGCCTCCTCCACCAAAGCGTGGCCGTTGGACCTCCATCTCTCACATCTTCTCTTTACTTCGGGGATGCCAGCACCCCAGGGAGCCGACGACTTGGTCTCTGACGGTCACCCAAACGTCCATGGTCCACGCGGAGGAGCGTGGTTGATCCTTCCTTTCCCAAGCACCTCCGAATGCATCAGGGATGTTCTCAAAGAAACAGGAAGTGTCAAGGAAAGAACGCTTCCAGGTCCTTCCCCCTCATCCCCCCCTGCGCAGCGCCACATCTGGAAGGAAACGGGAATTCACCCCGGGGCTCGACCGACCGCAGGAAACCACCGTCTCCCAGCTGCTTTCACTGGTCCCCGTATCGCCGAACGCATTCGAAAGAGCGCTGCAAGCGCGGGGCAGCATATGACCCCGGACCCGACGTCTCCTGCATCGAGATCTAACCGCAAGTACGCCGAGACGGGAAGCCTGGAGGAACGTGCCATCTGCAAGTCGGAGGACGCGTTGCCTTGAAGCCAGGAAGTAGCTGGAGCTCCTTTCTTTTCAGCTCTACGTCTCTTCTCTCTGGTTCATGAGACTTTCTACCCAGAAGATCCGCTTCTGGACCGAGATGAAGGTCACGGACGCTCGATGCAAACTTCCGCTTCCTCAGGGTTCAATCGAACGCGTCGTAGGCAATAACGGTCTGCTGCCCTCCCTAGGCAAACGCCCATTACGCTTCCGTACCAGCCAACGATGACGTTGTTCAACATCCGGCACAAGAGGAACATTCGCTAAAAGCAACGCCTAGGGCACTTTTGGAACGAACAAGAGCAGACCCAAGTAGACGGCTCACCGTAAGACCAGCTTCTAGAACGCGGAAATTCCAGCATGCAGTTCTGTCCCGATGGCACTAACTCTGTGGGCGCCGAGAGGTCGCTCGAGGCTTGAAACAGTTTGGCGTTGCTGCCGCCCCAACGAGGAACGCCCCTCCACCCTTGAACATCCTCTTGGCGAACGCCCTTCACAACCGACAACGAAGGTGGACAGACGGAAGGCGTTGCTGAAGCTGCTCAAAATCCCTCCCTCTCCATTTCTCTCTGAAAGCCTGGACAGCACCGCAGGAAGAGGAAGAGAAGGCTTTGGGGTTTGCACCCTACCGGGTGAGGCAGAGCACGGTGCACCCTGAGCAAGGCCTGCCGAAACATCACGAGCAGCTTCCTACTACGAGCCGTCGAATGTGTCCCTCAGCAAACCCTTCCCGCCGGCCGCACCGTGACGAGTGCCCACTACGCTCAGCAAATGCAGGAGGAGCCACGCATGCTGCTGACCGGTCCAAAGAGTCGCCTCGGAAGGTACGAAAGAGATGGCCACTCGATGGGGGAAGCCTAGAAGCACGAAGGCGCCAGTCCCGAAGCCGGAGGTGGGCACTCCCGTTCGGACGCGGAGTATTGGCACTGAGGATGAAACAGAAAAGAAGAACAAAGAGAAGCGTGTTTGAAAACTTGGGAGCGATATCTGACCCCTTTCTTCTCTTTCTCCTCCCTTTTTGCTTGTTACCTTCCTACTCCTCCACCTCTTCCCCTTCCGTCACCTTCCCCCTCTTTCTTCTGCCATCTTTCTTCTCTTCCTTCTCTTCCTCTTCCTCCTTGTCTTCCTTCTGCCATCTTCCTTCTCCATCTCCAATCCCTTGCCCTTGCCATTCCCCTTCCTCCTTCGAGTGTAGTGTGTGCAGATAGCCGGCGACCCATTCCTACCCTACTACCTCTCCAGCGAAAAATGCCCTTTGGCAGCGCACTCTCCAGAGACCGGAGTCTGGGAAATTCTTGACCTCCGGGGCGCCGCTCCTCAAGAATATGCTGACAGGGGGGGATGTCACACGGCTAATCCGGGGGGAGGTCGGAATCAAAGAGGTTGGCCAGCTATATGCTGGCTGCTGAGCGTTTTCCATGGAAAACGCTCTTCCCACTGCCGTCCCGGTCCACGCACTTTCGACCGGGAAAGAAGTTCCTGTGACCTCCGCAGCCGCCCGCCTACGCCCGATCAAACAAAAGACCACCAACAGCCCACGGCAAGACCACTGGGCAAAAAATGAGGACCTCCAGCAGCATTTTTCAGAGGTGGTGGAAACCATTGGAGCACCCGTGCGCCATAAGAAGGTGGTGGTTGCTGCAAGGGCATCTATCCACACGTTTCATCTACTACTCTTTAAGCCAAAGGCGATGCCCCGGGCTTTCCAGTCATGAACTCCTGCGCCTCGTGTAGCCCGGAAGATGATCGCCACGGAAAAGGGTTCCTCTAATGAGGATGAGCCGGCAGCCTCCCCGACCAGCTGCCTCCGATTCCTTTCCGTCCGCTAGAGGCAGAGGAATCTGCAGTTGGTACCCTGCACGAAGAAGCGCCACAGGCGACGACGCGGTGCAGAGGCACGAAAATCTCGGATGCTGCATGGATGTTTGGACTCGGCGGCTGCCTGCTTAGCTCCATCCCTCATCCGCAAAGCGCCAGAATCGCTGAGGCATGCGCGCCAGGAAACATCGTGGCTTGTCCGAAGGCAGCACTGCCGATCGAGTACGCGCACACGAAGCGCCGCCGCCTCGGGAACGAAAGAAGGATGCAGGGAGAAGGTGGGGTGAGAGGAAGGGGTCGCAGCTATCGCTGGAGCCAAAGCTTCACTAGCGCTACTTCCTGAGACCGAGTGCAACCAGCCCTCCTAAGAACTTCCGCAAGCCAGAGATGACGTCATCACGGAGCTCGAAGCTGTCCTCGCCGACAGGGTGTTCCCAAATCCAGGGAGTCGAGCCCGAACTTCGCACGTCGCGGGGGAGGAGACACCGCGCTTGGTGCCCGCGGTTACGTCGCCCCACCGGAGGGTGTCGCGCGGTGCCTTCCGTGGAAGGACGGCGGACGAAGGTGAGCAGCGCTGCAGGAGCATCGCGAGGCCAACAGGTGGCTTCAGGAGACCTCAGGAGATGTTCGGTTTATCACCCGGTCATGCCGGGATGTTTACTATAAAAAATATACATACAAAGTGTAGGGTCATCTCCCTACATTGTCCGGAAATGCTCGGAACCTGCCGAATAACCGTCGCTCAGGCCGGAGAGGTTCGCCTCGGCAGAGGAAGACCAAAGAACAAACAAAATTCAAAAGAAAATAAAGTATATATATGCAAAAATTAAGAGGGCTAGGGAAGGGATCACCGGGTGCTGGAGGGCGTTCGCTGCATTTTTTCCAGGATGCCAGCAAGTTCCATCCGAGTATGCCCCAGGTGGGCCATCTTGCTGTCGTCCTGATGAAGCGCAGGACGTAGCAGGTGGCGTCTTATCGTGCCGTCCTACCCTCGCGTAGCGCCAGACCGCCACAACCCCGCATAGGCAGCAGCAAAGAGCTGCTGGGGATGCGGCAGGCGAAAGGGCATCACGAACGAAGAGGCGTTTCACCACGTCACTGGCAGCGTTCACTGGTGCACCAAGGGCCATTGCGAATCGAAGTACAGGATCCAGAGGGCAACACAGTCTACAAGCAGGTGCGGTAGGGGAAGGATTCCAGTTCCTCGCACCTACAGCAGTCGGGGTCCACATTCCTCCGGGTCCAGCGAGAACAGCGGGCGCTGCACGGGAGACTTCAGTGCAACAGCAGGAGTGCCGACTCCTGCCACTTCAGTGGGAGGGCACGATCGTTCCTCAGCACTGGGGGCCACTCGAGGTCTTCCTGCGGGATTCTCAGCAGCTCACCCCAGTGCAATAGTCCCTTCGGTGGGGCACTTGGGGTTGCAGCGTCTGTGAGCTGGCCCGTGGTCCAACCAACCAACTCCCTCGTCAGGAGAGGTTCGAAGGGACCCTTCCGCGGCCCGGAAGTCACGGTCCACCTTTCGCTTGCACTCCATCCCGGCGAGAGAGAAGAATGGGTTCCGGGTGCTGCAAATCGCTTTGGGTTCCTCTACTTTCGTTGCTTTCCTTTCAGTTGTTTTTTCTTTTTGGGGGATCTCCGAGTACTCAAGAACCGTCCGCCTCCCTGGGGGAGGCGCCGGCGAAGCTCTTTCGCACTGCTCACGCTACCCGGGGGTACGCGTAATTCTTAAGAGCAAGGGCAATTCTTAAGAGCAACACCGGAGGGACCACCCTATGAATCCAGGAAATCTCCGGAGGAAGGGATCCGTCCCTCTCTCACGTTTGGGAGGGAACCCCGAAGGAAATCGCTCCCTTATCCTCTCCGGAGGGACTTCCCGGTTTGTGGGGGCCGCTCCGCATTTCTTCTCCGAAGGGAAACCAGAAAGGATCCGCTCCTTGAATTACCACTCCGGACTGCTCCTTCCCTCCTCTGAAGAGAACCCCGAAGGGACACCTCCCGATTTCACTGAGGGGTTCTCTCAAAAAGGGAGAAGCAGCGCGCTTTTTGACACTTCGGTGTCAAAAAGCTCCATGGTACGCGATAGAGGGTTCCTCCCCAGGGAATAGATGGCTCTATTTGCGCAACCGAAGGGCTCACAGGGAGGCCACAGCTGACCAGGGGGAGGTTCCCGATCGTCTGGAGGAAGGAAACTGGCTAGCAATGTGCCGAGCTGTTTGGGCATGCACCGTGCCTCAAGCTTCTTCCTCGCCAATGGTGATCACCCGAGATCCCGGAACTACCGGTCCATCCACGCAGTCGTATCGAACGTCCCACCAGTCAGGACTGGAGCCAGGATGAAACCAGAAGAACGCGCGTGTCGGTGCTACCGGACGGCAGAGGGAGCGTTGCCTCACATATTGAACAGATGCAGGGGACACACTCATCTGTCGAACGTGCGACACGACGCGATTCAAGAGATGATTAAGGCCGCAGCGGATGAAGCAAAGTGGATCCAAGTGTCCAGGAACTACCAGATAGCTTCCGGAACGAATTCCCTCTCAAGGCCAGACTTGGTGATGAAAAAAGGCTTACGGTGCTGGACGTCTGCTTCCCGTACGAGGATGGAAGAGAGGCGTTCAGCACAGCTAGGAGAAAACGGGCAAAGCGCACGGAAGTAGCCCTCCGGCTAGGCAGAGAGGGGGAGCAATGGAGGGTACATGCTCTCCTCGTTGGTTCTCTGGCAGCCTTGGGTCCAGGTAATGAGGAAGTCCTACAGGACCTTGGAGTTCGAAAAAAGAACTCGGGGAGGATGAGGCACCGGGCGGCGGCTTCGTGCATCCGGTACTCCAGCGACATCCACGCAGCCCACCTGCACACTAAGGACCGGCGGACAGTTGCAGCACGGAACGACTTCCCTCCACCCTCGTGCGGGTTGTCCTGGAAGGACCCGGAAAGACCACTTCCAGTCCCGGTTGGTCAACGGGGCACCCGAAATGGCCAACCAGCGCCGTCCTGCGTTCCAGGACGCACCTCCAATTTCTCGACGTCGAGTCTTCCCCGGGCGGGATCGGAACCCGCGACGACTGGGTGCCGCAGAGGGCAGCTGGTGCACATGGGTGCGAAGCTACCCTTCCGGCGCAGCGACTCCGAGCATGGCGTGCGCCCAGCAGTTGTGCACACCCGCGTGTGGCGCGAGACGGTGAACTCCCTGCACGTCGCTCGCGAGCCCAGGGATCTCGTCCCTGCCCCTCCTGCACGGGAGTTTCGCTGCTGACGCGTAAGCAGCTCGTCCTCGGGCTGCTCCCTAGTGTCCAACCGTACGCACTCGGATTCGTTCTCTTTGCTTTAGCCCTGTGGGCAGGTGGCGGTCCTCCGTCGCCTTCCTCGCAGCAGCTTCTCAGTCTCGACCTTACCGTTGCTGGCGAGTGAGGTGCGCAGGGGAGACAAGAGTGGTCGAGTCAGATAGAGGTCATGTCTCATGCTTCCCACGCTGGGTTCCATCGCTGCCCTAACCCTCTCGGTACAGGACATTGCTTAAAAACGCGGGGAACCCCCATCCGTCCGGGACTGCTACCATGCAAGGAAGCAAGCGAGGAGCCCCTCGGATGAATGGTGAGCTGGGGAGGAGCTCCAAGATGAAACACCTGGTAGGGCAGTTCCACACGCCGCTGCCAAGGCCCCGTCGCAGGAATGTCCTTCACCCACCTGGGGCACAAAAGAATACCACGCGGAAAGAACTGAAATGCTGAAACTGTGTGGCCGACGGCTTCTGCGGTTTCCATCTGCTCCGAGAGCAGGAAACTGCGGCACGCCACAGATGCTGCGGTACCGAATTCGTTGGTTCCTGTCGAAGTCGACTCCTGGAGAAAAAGGTCGAGCCGCCCGGAACCAAATGGCTACTACCGACGGGAGCAATGCGGCCCTTGGATTGCGCGAAACACCCGACCACCTCTGCCACGTAAACGGCTGCAGCTCATCTACGAGCGCTTTCACTTTCATTTATTTACGTCTCTCTTCCACCTCCCTCCCCCCCCCTCCCTTGCCTTCTCGTTCGAATCCACTTGCAGTCGATACGGTTGCCAGGACTACGCGCTGCTGAACCAGACGTTCTTTGCGGACGTCCGCACGGGCACGGGTCCGTCGCAGCGTGCACGCCGACTCGTCTTTCTTGGGTTCCTGGAAAGCACTTGGGCATGTCTGCATGCGAGGTCACTCCATGCTTCCTTCCGCTCGAGTCGATTCCCGTTGCCGCCCCGAGGCTTCCCGCCGGTTCGGTCGAGCCCGGAATCCCCGGGAGGAAGCCTGCAAAGCCGGAATCCCCCCTTCCGCTGTAACGGTGCGTCGGCCGCGTCCGCCTTGCACCCGGGGACGGGAGGCTGGGATTACCGGCGCAGGTTTCCGGGGAAGGGAGGTTTTCGCCCCAAGCCTCCTCGCAATCCCTCTCGAACGGAGGCGCTCCTGTCCTCCCCGATGACGTCACGTCCTCTTCCCTCCCTCCCTCTCCCGTGCATCGATCGCGCGCGCGCACGGCGATGCAGAAGCGCCCGCGAACACCTCGATGACGTCCAGCCCTTCCCGCGACGAGCGGGCACGTTCGCGCGACTCGCAACCGCCTGCAAGCGGCGACGAGCAAAAACTAACAACGCTTTATTTTTGCTGACGTCATCATCTGACTAGATCGGCGATCCCATCGCCAGAGCGACCCCACCCTTCGTGGGCGCGTGGCACGGAGCCGACCAACGGAAGGGTCGTGGGAAGAAAATCGTCTCCCCCGGGACGAGCTCCCGCAACCGTTCCCGAGGAGGACCCGAGCTCCTTCCGTCTGTCGCTGCCGGGTGCCGAGGGACGCGGGAGAGCTCCCCCTTTCCTCTTCCTTTACTTGGGGAGGCGTGCTGGCGTTCTTCTTCCCGCGGCGGTGGGGCGAACCGAGGCTGCTGGTCAGGATGCGCTCGTGGGCCCGAGCAGCGCCCTGCACGTGGCTCCAGCCTCTTCCGGCGAAGGAGGCGGGCAGGTGGGGATGGGAAGTAAGGTGCGGACCTCCAGTCCGCCAAGAAAGCTCACACGAGGTGACCCTCGAGTTCTTCGGCGGGAGACACGTCGTGGGGGACGTTCGAGTTGTTGAAGGTGCTGAACACGGGGACGGCGGGGGGCAGTGCGGGGGAGGGCGACACGATCTGGGGTCGGTTCAGGCAGCCGTTGGGCACGGTCCCGTTCCGGAGGTGATGGTGGTGGTGGTGGTGGTGGTGGAGGTGGTTGAGAGGGCCAGTCTGGGACGGCAGAGGAGGCAGGAGTTTCTGGGAGGGGTATGGAGAGTAAGGCGCGTCGCTCTGGTACGTGTGGAAGTCACGTCCGCTCCTGGGGGTGGCGACTCCCCTCGCCGCGGGCGACTCTCCTGGAAGAGAGGTGTCAGGTCAGGGGAGCGGGCGCGTGCGCGCGAAAGAGAGAGTGGTCTCACCGCTCGGTTGGTGCTGCTGCTGGGCAACGACGGCGGCGGCGGCGACGCTGCGCAGAGTCTCGGCGTAGTGGCGGCTGCCGTCCCTCTCGCCGTAGGGGGTCCTCCCGCAGGGGAACGGCAGGGTCCTGGAGGCGTACATCTCGTTCTGCCGGAAGCCCGTGTAGCTGGGAGGGTCGAGGTTGTCCACCAGGTACGTGCTGGTGGCCTTCTTGGCGACCTCGTCCTTGAGGAGCAAAAAGGAAAGCGGGTGAGGGGTGGTGCATCGTTCCTCCCACAGGGGAGGGGCGGGAAGGGACGAAGCCATCCCGCGACGTACCCCGTAGTCCACCGATTCCTCGTGAGAGTAGTTCTCCGTCTTCTCGGACACCGAGCTGACCGTCTCCCCGGTCACCGTCTCGTTGTACGTGCTGGCGACGTACATCTCCATGGTGGCGGACTTGCTGCTCTCCCGCTCGCTCACTGGAAAGCAAAGAGGACCGGAGGTCAAGGTCTGGAAAGCGACAAGGAGGCGGAGGCTGCTGCTGCTGCTGCTACAACTGGGGAAGGCAGGGCGGCAGGCCGGGCGAGGGCGCTTGCGCGCTCGGATCCCGGATCGCCGCCATGTTTGCTTGTCTGTCTGTTTCCTGTTCCCCGCCTGCGTCCTTACCCACGGACGCGGAGCGCTTTCTGCGGTGCCTACGGAGGAAAAAAACGACCAAGAGCACGTTCAGCAGGAGCAGGCAGCCGCCGGGGACCGACACGCCCACGATGACCATCACGGCGATCTCCCTCTTCTCCCGGAATATGGAGCTGACTAGCTCGACCTTGGCGCTGTACGGATACTCTTCTGGAAGACAGGAAAAAAGCGTGCGACTCACCTGGAATCCGCTTTCTCCGGCGCTTTTGCAAGAAACAAACAACGATAACAACGTTGAAAAAGAAGAGCGCGATCCCTACGAGGATTATCACGAGAACGAGCTGGCTCGGGACGCCCGTAGCAGCGAGGGGGCGGTCGGTGGAAGCGACCGAAGACAGAGGAGGCACACCTGAAGACAACCATGCAGAGAGAACCCCATGGTTAGATTGGAATCTTCTGCATGCATCACGCCGGGCGAGCGCAGCAGCGGCGGCGAAGCAGGAGGGGGGGGGGGGAGAGATGACGACGACGACGACGACGACGGCGAAGAGCAGCAGGAAAACGATGAGAAGGAAAGAGATGGTGATCAAAGTAGGAAAACGAAGACGAGAAGTCAAGGAGTTCTTGTTGGTGGTGGTGGTGATAAGGAAGAGGATGGAGAGGGAGGAGGAAGAGTTGGTGGTGGTGGTTGTGAGAAAGAGAAAGAAATTAGCAGCAGCAGCTGCTGCTACACTCAGGGCCAAGCAGGAAGAGAATCCGGGCTTGCTTCAAGAGGAGGAAATGCTGGAGAGGTTGACTTTAGACGGATGCTCGGAGTCCGGGAAGAAGAGGAGGAGCAGCAGAAGCAGCAAGGGATCCGGAGCGCGCTCCTTTTCGTGCGACCGTCGTGCTGATGGGGAACGGGGCCACGGGACGCAGCGCCGCATTTCGCTTTGGGCCATTAAAAAATGCGCGCGCAAAGAGATGGACGGCAGAGTACTCACTGGCAGTCTTCGCCTTGGTCATCCCGTTGGAAAATGCGCTCTGCCCTTTTTCGTTGAAGGCCATCACAGCCAAGGTGTATTCCGTTCCGAGCTTGAGGTCTCCCACCACGTAGGCGTTCTCTTCTGCAGTGGGGACGTCGACATATTTGTAGGCCGTTTCTCCCACTGGACGGTAACGGATGCGGAAGTACTGAGCCAGGCCACCGTTGAATCCTGGGGTCCACTGCAGTGCGACGGCGTCGTGGGTGGTGTTGAGGACTCTCAGGGACTTGGGAGCGTCTGGAGCGGAGGTCACGTTGAGCATCACGCAGTGAGTCGTGAAGCCCAGCTCGTTCCTTGCGATGCAGTCGTAGCCGCCGTAGTCCGCCGCGCCGACGTTCTTCACCAGCAGCCGCCCCTCCCAGGTGGTGAAGCCCACGGGCCGCTCCTCGCTTTCGTATTTGCCGTTACTCTTGGTGTCAAGGAGGGCGCCCTCGCGGGACCAGCTGAAGGTCACGTTCGGAGCGCCCGCGGCCTTGCAGACGAGTAGCGCAGTGCCACCGTTCTCGCTGGCGGCCTTGGAGTACGGAGATGACCGGTCGATCTCGGGCTTGACTTAAAGAAGAGCAGAGCCAACGTGAGTGCAGAAGAACACAGAAAAGAATGGCGGTGGTCATGAAGCGGCTCCGATTAGAAAGGCTAAAAGAATTGAAGAAGGAGCGCGGGGGGGGAGGAGGGGGACCGAACTGCCCGCTCACCCCTTCCCATAATGAACACCCGTGATGTTGCAGCTCCCGGACGAGGCGGAGGAAACTACCGTCTCTGACACGAGCGGAGCCACGTTAAAGGAGGGCAATTGACCTCGGCTTGGCAGAAGAGAAAAAGCGAAGGTCAGCAACTGCTGGGTCACGGCGCAGAGGGCCTTCGGCCGTGGAGCCCTGCCGCCCAAACGATGACCTCTGCAGCAACGCTCGACGACGGGTGACGAAAATGGCCGAGCTAAGGTGATGGTGGCGCCGCGAACGTGATGCAGAGATATTCTACCAAGACGGGAAGGGATACAAGAAAGAGGAAGATGGGGACGACGACGACCCGATCCTTCGCGCCCGACCGCTTCCGGGGATGGCGATCAAGTAGCCCTTGCCGGAGTCGTGTATGCCTCCAGCGGTTGCCTGAGGGGTGCGGGAAGGTACGAAAGGGAACCCCCCGCTCTCCCAAGAGGAGCGCACAGGCAGGTCGGTTTCGAATTCGCACTCCGAGGACAATGGGAAGGGATTCTTGCACGCCAGAGTCGGAAAGCTTGGAGGACAAGGGGCCGGCGGTGGAAACGGACCCTTCGCGTGCAGTCCTCGGTTCTCGAGCCCTTCGTAATCAAAAGTGAGGCCACCGCAAAGAAACTCCTGCACCGGTCCAGACGCAGGAGGCGACGAAAGGCACACGCCCTGACTCTTCCTTCCTTTCGGTCTGCACGGAGGTGGTTCTCTCTCTCCCGTGAGTAGGCCCCCGAGCGGAGTGGACAGTCCGACGACCGCGTTGCCCCATGCCTAGCGCGCGGGATCCTGCTCCCATGAACCCTTCCCGCTTTCCACGCCCTCTGGTCTCCTGGAAACAGGAGGTTGGAGGATCGGGGAAAGAGCACGTGCAGCTCCCGCTAGAGAGTGGTCAGGAAGAAGAGTTCTTCCGCGACGCACTCTGCAGGGCCCATCGATGGCGTGTCGCTCTCTTGGGAAACGTGGGCGAAAGACGAGAATCTTCCATGAAGAAACAGGAGCGCGCTCACCACCCTTTCACCCAGAGCAGCGTAAAGGACTCTGCGTGCTTGCCTTGACGATGACCTGCGCGATGACGGAGAGAGGAAACTTCGGCGGGCTCCGCTCCGCGTCCGACTCGGTGCATGCGTCGCCTGAAGACGAAATTGCCGGATCTGTCCTCGGCCAAAGTTCGGGACTCGTCCCACCAACAGACCTCCTGCTGCAACGCAAGGGGGGTCCGGAGGAAAGCGCAGACAGAGGCGGTGAGCGAGCGCTCGGCAGGAGCAAGACAGTCCGGAGCCAGCGCCGGCGCTCGGCTTGCGAGAGCTTCGCTTCCTTTCCCCGTCTCCTCCCTGGTGGGAAACCTGGGAGCGCCATGGTTCGTGCAGCAGCAGTGCACCTCCCATCTCCGACGACATCCGTGCAGGAGCTTCGTCGGCGCGCGAACGAGAGGGATTCACCACCTCCACGAGTTCCTTGCGTTCCTCGTCGCACGCAGGGTACAAGGGAGTTGAAGAGCATTCTGTGGTTAGCACAAACTGTTCTGGTTCAAACCACCACACCGCCACTTCAGCACAGTGGCGTCGAAGGTTTTACAACAGCACCGTGTAGGGCGGTTCCAGCAGCCACAGCGCAATGGGGGGTGTCAGGAAGTGAAAGGAAGGAAAGGCAACCCTGTAGATGAAACCAAGGAAGGAGAAACATGGTGATGTAGAAGGGTGGAAGGAAGAAGCAACATGGTGGTGTAGAAGGAAAGAGCAGCTTTGCGAGGGGTCGAAAGAGGGAGCATCGAAGAGTCCAAGGGTTACGCACTATTGTGGCAGAGTATGTCTAAAAGGATGAGACAGCCGTGCAGTGCAGAGGAACTGGTTATCCAGTGAGTTCACCTTAATCACTTGTTTGGGCACACAATTTGCCTCCTTCGTTTTTTACTTCGAGAAGATTTTTGCCACACTTCACTCCGTTACAAACAAGATTACTGAAGGATGGAGTGCAAGACAAGTGCCTACAGAACTACAGTTAACGATGGTCCTTCGTTAGGAAAAGATCTCGCAGGCTAACCGTCCACTGCAAGACTAACCGATTCCTCGAAGAAACTCCACGAGGACAACCTTTTTTTTTTGTATTCATACAAGTGTGGGTGACCTCACAATCCACAAAACTCTCGCTCGATTGATCTGGGTACGTCCTGCACAACAGATCTTGCGTCTGCCCTAGGCAATGCACCCTTTGGTCAGCTCAAGGGACTGACAGTGTAGTATGAAGCGCGTAATTCTCGCCTAGTGAAAAGTGCGTAGAAGGAGTGCAAAAGAGTACGATGACTCCCAAGTCCGGAAGTGGAAAAGCAGCAAAGAAGGCTGGTAAAGCTCAGAAGACAGGGAACAAGGAAGAAGGGGAAGAACAAGAAAAAGCGGAAGGGGAAGGAAAGCTACGCGATCTCCATCGACAAAGTGTCGAAGCAGGTGCACCCGCACACGGGTATCTCGCATGTCGATCATGAACAGCCTCGTCTTCGAGAACACCGCTGCAGAAGAGAAGCATCCCTTTGTCGCACCGCAAGAAGCGCACGACTGTCACCAGCCGGGAGGCACGGACGGCAGTGCGCCTGCTGCTGGCCCGGGAGGAATTGGCCAAGCGTTTCGGAAGGCACGAAAGAGGTGACCAAGGATACGAGCTCGAAATCAGCAACGTGCGGTTGCTGCCGCCCGATCACCTTGCACGGCCAAACCAACAACCCCCGACGACTTGCGTTCACGGTAGATGCTGCAAACGATAGACGGCCTTTGAACTCTTCGCTGCACTTTTCCGGCAACAGCATTACCAACACCCATTTGAATTAATCAGCGGCAATTTCCGCGGGAAGGGAGAGCTCATTAAGAATGCACGGAGGGTACATCAAGGCTCTCTTGGAGCTTCAGTCGGATTCATTTTTTGTTGTGCCTTTCGATCAGCTTTAAGACCTCCATCCCACGTAGAAAGAAATGCTCAGGTCGCGTATCGTACGATGCCAGCTTCGGGGTCAAGTTGGAATTCGCGGTCGCCTCTTTGCAGATGTGAGCAGGAAAGAAGAGCCTCGCGAAATGGGCTTTGCGCCAACTTACATTTCACTATCAGCAGTGCCGTTCTGTTCGTTGCTTGGCCTACGCCGTTGTTGGCGACACAGGTGAATATCCCGGTGTCTTCCCGGGACACGTTGAACACAGTCAGGTAAAGCTTGCCGTTGTTGTAAGATGTTCTGGTCTTGTTCTCCATGGGATAGCCTTCCCTCATCCAGGAGATTGTCGTGTCTGCAAGAGGGTTGGCGTCCACGGAGCATTCCAGGAACGCATTGGTCCTTGCAGTGATTACGACAGGAGACGAGATTTCTGTGACAACAGGGGGATCTGAAGAGAAAAGGAAGCATGAGGGCTGCGGAAGGCTGCAGTGCGCTTTCGCACCACGCCTGATCCCACCCAGCGCCTCTGGAGAATGCTCCCCGGCGTTCTCTCTTTAAAAAAGTCTGCGCAACCTCGCAAACAAGACGCAGGTCGGATCTGAAAACTCGTGGCACTCGCTGCCGCTGCTGCGTAGCCGCAGAGGCGCCGGAGTGCATTCGATTTCCGTATTAGGGAGGAAGATTAACACGGGCGGAAGGTGTGATAACAACACCGTGGAATTCCTCCAAAGTTTCCCGAAGAACAAATCGACGAGGAATGGCAGCGACAAAGAAACCGCAGTGGACGGACGCGGGCACGCAGTCCGGCGCACTGACCCAACAGACGGCAGGCAAGAAAGCGCGAACTTACATCGCACGTTGATGTAGACGGATTTATAGGAGGTTCCTTCCGTGTTGGTGACCTCCAGCTTGTACGTTCCCGTGTCGTTCCTGTTGATCACTGCGATTTTCAGAACGGGGCCGTCGATACTTATGAGGGCGTTATTGGCACGGGGCGCGTAGCTGCGCGCGAGGTTCGCGCCGTTCCTGGTCCAGAGGTACGTGGCGATTGCCGGGTTGCTTCTTGCAGTGAAGTTGAGGACGACGGGCTCTCCCTCAGCAACGTCCATTCTGTCGGGGTGTCCACCGACGAACTCGGGCTTGACTAAAAAGTACAAGGAGGAGTTATTATGGCCGGGAGCAGAAACGCTGCGTTCCGTGCTGGAATGGAAGAGGTCGAAGATCTCAGTGTTGGTGTTGATTGGCGCCTCTTTTGGGTTTTGAAAGAGAAGATTTCGCGGGCCACCTGCAACGAGCCACTTCGGTCTGAACTCGGAATCGTTGGGGCGTTTTATTCGCGATCAACCAACACAACCAGATTTGCACGGAGCCAGGTACCACAAAGTTCCGAATGCTAGAAGGCGGATGCTGCGCAACCAGCCGGCGAGGCTAGCTTTGGAAAGGTGAAGGAAAGAGGGGGAAGATAAACGGATAAATATAAAACCACAATATAAACAAAGGCCATTGAAGTCTTGAAAGGGCATGACCGAGACATATTCGTGACACGCCAGGCGTCGCGCATGCGTTCTCCGAGAATGACAAACCGGCGCTCCTGCGCCGTTTCGTGCCAAATTCTGAAGCGAACCCGACCCACCTTTCTCGAAACCCTCGAAGAACGGCAAGGGAAAGACAGGAGAGGGAGGGAGTCTCGTGATTTGTTTTGATCTGGCCCTGTTGAGAAGTGAGTTTTGCCGCGGCATCGTTTGATGGAGCGCGACTACAATTTGGCAAAGCCCCCTTCGCCAAGGTGACAACTTCCGGAGCGAAAACGCCCACCGTTGAGTACGAGGCGCACCAGCAGCCTCATCACGAAACGCGACTTTCCTGGACTCTCTTTTTCCGGACAGATCCTCGCACATAAGACTCCTTTCGATGCAACTGCACTGAAAGATCCGAAACGGCGAAATTAAAAACGGCTTCCTCGGAAGCTCTTCACAGCCAATCACGGTCGCTGATCCAGCATCCTCATCCCAGAACCGAAATTCATTCAATTTCTTATTTACTACCACCGCTTTCGGAATGCGCCATCTCGCTGGCAATCACAATTTTGAACAGTATCTTTATCTCATGTTTTGAAATCACATATCCATTCCACTGAAGTTTATTTTTAGTTTTTTTTCTCTTCCTGGGGCACCAGCAATATCCACGCGCTTCCGAACGAACCAATTAAAAAGGACCGAATATTCTTCAAGGAAATTCATTCCCTTCGATTTCTTGTTTGTGCACGTAAGGCCGAGTCCAGTTAGATCGTGCGCACTGTTTACTGTTCTGCTGGATGGCACGCCTTGCTTTAAGAGGGGCCCGATCGTGATAATCAAATGCATTCTATTCGAGAGTGTCTGGAACAGATGAAATGATGCGACTAAAGGAATCCGTTGGACCGATTTCACACCACATTACATTCGTGCATGTTTCCTTGGAGGATCCCTACGCAGCTTCCGTGAGGCTCTTTCCTGGCTACGCAAATTCCACGAGTTCACCCGTGAACTCGTGGAAGGCAGGGATGAGCTCACGATGAAGCGGAAACCGAACTGTGATAAGTTTTCCGTCCCATACGCGCAGAAAACATGAAGATGACGGTCTGCATCCACACTCAGCACAGCCAGGACATCTTGGATCACAGACAGGATGAAACGCCGGAGTGCTCTGGAGAGGATAAAATCTTGGAAAGCGGGAAGAATTCCCCTCTCCTCCGACATGAATCCCCGTCATTCTTGGATAACATCCTCAAAGAGTCCAAGTGGTCTTTGGTAACTCAGAAACTAGAAGTTGGCCTCCTCTGATGTGTACTCAAATCTTCAATTCCCAGGACGCTTTAAAATCTCTTCCGAATTTCGCAGTGTGCCTTCGAGGCGCACTGCACGCCTAAGAGTCCACTAAAATGGTGCTGCACCAAGCAGGATGTGCTCCGGCATAGGATCCTCCCTGGACATATACCGGTGCCACACCAATTTGTGCCAACGGAACGCGCAGTCATCTACCCCCCATCACTTCAGAAATCCCTCTACGTCCCCGAAGGCGGCAGTCCAACGAGGGATGGTGCAGACAAGAATTGCGCGGTCCGGTCTACTGATCAGAGGAAAGCCTTGAGGGTAGCTTCATTCCGGCCGGTGATCGGGCTAAGAGAAGCACAACCTTGTGCTCCGTAAGGGAAGTCGATTATCCGGGTGGAGGAGGGGAAAAGACCAGAATGATTGAAGGGAAGGCGGCAGAAATAACAAGCGGCCGACTTCGAATTGTTTCGATAACACGGTCGAGAAGTTTCCGTTGCTGAAGCTGTGAAAGCTGGGAGCAGGATGTGCCCAGGGTTTTAACGGCGCTAAATGAATTTTGATACCAATCTTCCTGGATGGCGCCGGTAAGCAATAAGATGAAGCGGATGAAATGTACCACAATCCTTTCGCAGCTAAAGACAAGCGGATAGTCTGAAGCGCAACCACCATGCAGACCAACGTCTGCAGCCTCGAGAGAGTTCCGGAAGTGCACTCTTTTGGAAAAAGGGAGGAAGAACCGTTTAAAGACGGAGCAGGAGGGTCGGTGGTCACGCAAACGCACAAAAAGCCAAACACCAACATGGACACTTACAAGATACTTCCAGAGTGATGGCGTCGTGAATGCTCTGACTCAGTTCTTCGTTGGTCGCCTGGCACGTGTACACGGCTTCGTGATCGGTTGAGTTCACGGTCACGTAGAGAATGCTTCGGCTCGATTTTCCTCCGTCGGAAGAAGGAGATATCTGCACTTCACCACCGGAAATGAGGAATCCTTGCCTCCACCAGGTCAGGGTCGCCTCTGGGTTGCTGCTCCTCGATTCGCAGGACAAAGTCGCTCTCTCCCCAACTTTCAGTTTCTTTGGCTTGATTTTGACCTTTACGTATCGAGGAGGAACTGAAACCGACGCGGACTCGTCAGCAGAAGACATCAGAAAACAGGAGAGCTAAGAGCAGGGCTGCGCGCGTGAAACACTGCAGGTGAGGATGGAAAGATCGACTGAAACAGGAAGAGGAAGGAGGAAAGTGAATCAAGGAAAAGAACACCAAGCTTACAGCCAAAGATGCAGGCAAAGGAACAATTCACTTTGATAGCTGGAACCACTTACAGTAAACTTTCAAGGAGGTTCTGACAATGAGTGGGTTAACAAGGGCTTCGTTGGACGCTTCACAACGATATTCTTCTCCATTATCGCTAGAATCGACCGTTATTTTGATTTCGGCGGTGGCCCTGTCTCCGGATTCCGTTCTCAAAGATGTGAGCTGCAATTCACTGGTTTAATCCTCTGATTTACATCCACATAAAATGAATTTCTTATTGCATTGAGGGAAAAAGAATCAAGCGTGAACCATTGATTCAAACAGATTAAGACAATGGGAGTCGGAGGAGCAGGAAGGAAACAAGAGGAATCGCGGGAGGAGGGGAGGGGGGTTCCCCATTACCCTCGGTTTATAGGACGAGCAGTCGAAATTGCCTTTCAGGGATGAGAGCAGCCGGATGCTCAAGGAAACCACAGATGATTGGGACCCTGTTGCGCTCGTGCTGCTCCCGTCCCGCACCCTCAAGCGACACCCCAGAACCGGGAAGATCGGCATCCGCGTCACAATTACACCAAGAACACAAGCAGCGCCGGAGGAACCTGCCTACGGATGCCGTGGGGATGGAACAGCAACGGAACGCTTCTGCGACACCACGGTCCCAGGAACGCCCTTTCCCTTCGAGGGGGAGGAGCCCAGATCTGATCTCTACTGGAACTTGACTCCAGTTGCATCGCTTGTCGGGCGTTTTCTCAATTGACCAGTAGAAAAAAAAAAAAAAAAACTTGACGTGGAGGGCTAGGTCTTCTCTGCAGCTTGCTGGCCATTCCTCGGATAATCAGCCGCCACTTCGGCGAAGAGCGTCCCTTTGTCCGCGGATAAACCACTTCGTTCCAACAGCGTGAAACACTCCCCCAATTAGTGCAGCATGTCTTCGTCTTCGAGAAAAGAAAACAAGAATTCCAGACTCGACTTATTTTTTTTACTTTTATTTTATCTTTTGTCAGGGAAAGAGATACCAAGACAGCTAACGAGCAACATGATGGAGTACTCTCCTACAGCCGTGGTGTGACTGCTTAAAGGTGACTGGAAACCCATTCACAAGCGGGAAAAAAAAAAAAAAAAAAAAAAAAAAAGGGAAACAACAGAAAGAACGGAAAGAGGAAGGCACGAAAAGAAAAACGAAAGCACGTCCCACAAGGATGGGCAAGTGGATGAAAAACCACCCGGAGAAGAGCTCCCGCGATGCTACCCGCGTCCGCTTGAAACCGTCGAGAGAAAGTTGTAAGAAATCGTACCCGGGATCGAATCGCGAGCAGCAAGACGAGCAAATCTGGTCAAGGCAGTGCCGTTGGAAAAAGTCCCCGGAAGCGTGCGCGCCACTAGACAAGAAGGGTGTATTAATATTATCAAGGGATTCCAGAAACGTCCGTTTTTCGCGCCGGAATCGCTGTGGACGTGAAGAGATGGCCGCATTACGAGTTTGGACACTCCGAGAGGCTGTTCTACAGTCATTAGGCAAAACTGAATTTCCTCTAAACATGCTTCACTTCCTCGATGGCAACAGTAATGGACTGAAGCGCCCTACTTGCTGGCCCTCCTAAAGCACTGGACACTCACACTGGCTCACGCATCAAGATGAGGCCGTTAAAGAAAATAAAAGTTCGCCGCTTGGAATTTCCCAGTGTGCATTACAGCGTGACAGCTGGAAGATTGGAACATGGCGAATCGTCTCCCATCTGAATGAGCTCGGAGCACCCCACGATCAATTCGTCCGAGGTGGCCGACTGCTGATGCCAGCAGAGACGAACTTTATGTGGCTTCCGTTTTCCTGGCGGTGAGAGTGGAGCAACATCGCACAAGATAACGGCAACCTCTCGTGATAGCACGAAACCCTTCTGACTTCCGAAACAACCCAAGGAAAACCATTTCCTTCCCATCGTAGATGGGGTGCCGGGATTTTTGACAGAGCTGATGGCCGAAAAACAAATATCAGGGAAGTCGCTCAATAATCGATACACCAACACGAAGCCGTTGTCAGATGCACTCTCTGATGGTTCTCTGTGCATGTTGCTTTGTCTTTCCCAATCAAGGAAGAGATGCTCTGCGAGGACGTGCCGGACGCTAACGGGAAAAACAGATGCTTGGTCAACATCGCTCATGATACGCATCAGTCCCCTTCCAGGACGAAGCCCTCAAGCACCTGCCGCCTTCATCATGCAACGCCCAAAGAAAACAGCCACAATCACCGAAGCACCCTTGGAAAAGAAATAAATCAGTGCACAGGAAAAACTCACAGCCAGAGGTAACCACAGTGTCCTTGAGTCACAAGGAAACGCACGTCCGAAAGAGGTCAGTTTCTGCGAAAGCCCAAACTTTCCCGATGGATTTTTTGCTCGGGGATGAAAACGACACACACAAAAAAATCCCATTCCATGAATTGAAATCAGCACGTAACGTGAAACCTCAAGGAGGGCAGCAAATGACTTTGGTGTGACTAAACGTACCGCACGACGACCGCCGTGATAATTAGCAATCTCGCGGACAACGCAGCTCTTGCGAACCTTAATCAAAATCTCGACAGAATGATCTCTTCGGGCCTCTTGCATGTTTTCGAAGAGCTTCGGACTGCACTCCGAGCGATCTGCTGAGCGGCCATAGAGTTCACATGGGAGGACTTGCCTCTTCTGGTGCTCCACCCACGCACCGCATGATGGTGCTCGTGTGTCTTTGAGCGAATGGAACTTTTCCCGAGCCGTAGACACCTTCGTGGTCAGTGCTGCAAAGTGGGGAAGCAATGCCGCAGGCAATGCGACAAACCGATCATTCAGCAGCGCGAAACAAAACGAAGTCATGAGGTGGGTCTCCAGAGGCGGCACGCGGGAGCACTTAGAGAACTAGGGTGCGGGCATGCAGCCTCCTTTCGGGTGCCCCTTTTCGGCGATGGTTTGACATGCGTACGCTAAGCCACGCTAAGAAGCTGGTCATGAGAGTTGGCTGCCTGGAACATCCCGCATGGCCACGATATCTATCTGTTGGACCCACGGGATAGGGCATCAGCTCGTCGATGAGAACATCGAAACATGGATAGGAAGAGGGTAAAGATGGCGGAGACTGTAAAGCTCCCTTCCCCCTGATTCAATGCAATTTCTCAGATCGATCAATAAAAGAGCTGTCATGAGAGAACTACACCATGAATGACCTCCGTCACTCAGGGAACGATTTGATGGAATGTATCGGTGCTTCCAATCAAGACGGAGATATCAAAGGACAGGGGGACCCAACAAAGTTTTTCGACGCCTGGTCAACTCAATCGGGAGAACTCGATCCGTGAGCTTTCGTGAGGTGCGGAGAACCCAAGTGAGAAGGTCACGTGATCCGCAGAATCGAATTTTGACGGAAGCAAAACGATCTCACAATAAAAACTGTTTCTTTCTTCTTTTTTTTTTTTTTTTTTTTTTGAAAAAAAAAAAAAAATATGTGTGCATGGCTAAGCTTCAAAAGACAGGGTCACTGGAAAACGTGCACGACTTGCTCTTTGAAGAGCCGGTCATGAGAGACACGGAAAGCCATTCACAAAAACTCGGATTCCAAACCCACCTTTGATCAGCGCCTTCAGCTGTCCACGGACGCTTTTCGGAAATTAGCAGACCGAAAAACGAAATTTTGCACGGAGCTTTGCTGGCGCTCGCCCGCCAGATGGTGAAGATATTGCTGATCTGTACCACAGTGCAGTATAACGCAGGAACGAGGCAAGGGAAGCAAGAGAACTCGCAACACCTTGCGGAATGACCCAACGCCCCCCCAAATTTCCAAGCAGGGAGTCAGCAGGTGACAGACACTCGAACAACACGCAACCAAGAAAATCCCAAGCGCGCTCACGGAATGCGCAAGCCAAGGTTCGACAGGATGGCCCATGCACACGTATCCACTCCACACCTTACCTCTCTCCTCCCTTTAAACCACTTGAGCGTAGCCAGCGGGTTCCCTCTGTCCGAATTGCACAGAAGATGGATGACGCTACCAGCCACAAGTGGTTTGTTGCTCGTGTATCCGGTGAGGTACGGCGCGGAAGGCGGATCTGGTCACATTGAAAGCACTTAACCTTGAAATCACGACTCGCAACCTACATATGACGCTGACAGAGTGACTCTGTATGATCGTTTTGCCGATGATTTCGTTGTAAGCGTGGCAGCTGAACATCACGTTCCTTTCAACGGGCTCGATGGTGTGCGTTATGTTGCTGACTGTGATCCAACCACCCTCCTGAGAAAGGACGGTCGACGTGTGCACGAAGCTGCTGTTGTTGTCTTCTGCCGCCTTCCCGTCCACTATCCATATGACTTTGGCTGCCGGATTGCTGACCGACGTGGTGCACGAAAGAGTAACTCTCTGGCCCATTCGGGCTTTCCTGTCTCCGATGATGGTGAGCTTGGCAGGTCCAACTAAACAGAGAGAACACGGGTGACCCGCTCTCCTTTCAGCAGCCTCGACAAGACTCACATCTCACCGACAACCTCACGGCGGCCTCTAACGCAGAAGACGTCATTTTATTGCTCGCCTCGCAGCGGTATGTGGCGTTGTCGTCCGAGACGTCGGCTTTGAAAGTGTAGCTGTTCGTGGACATTTTCCCGGAAGTGGAATAACTGAAGTCGATCTGTTTTCCGTTCTTCGACCAGATAAGCTGAGCCAGGGGGTTTCCGCCACGCGATCGACACGTCAACGTCACCGACTCATTGATCTTTATGATTTCTCCATCGCTGTACCCGATTATTTCCGGAGCTCCGGGGGGATCTAAACCGTTCGGATGATCAGCGATGTCGGGCTAGATGGGGGGAGCTGTACTTACAGAAGACGTTCAGAACTACCGAGGAGCTCATGGCGCTCGGAAGAGCCGGGTGGTAGGCAGTGCAAGTGTAAGTGGACTTGTCGTCGGAAGCACGAGGGATGACAGTAATTCGGCTCCTTGTATTCTGACGTTTGGGCAGGGTTCCTTCTTTTGTTTCCGTCGCAGAAGGTTCTGGAAAGGCATTCCAACAATTCAGGATTTCAAGCACGCGAATAGGAAAATCTGCTTAACAAATCATTCAGCGCCTTCCCCGATGCACACTACACTCCTCTTGGATTAGAATCTCGAAAACAAGTGGAAAGCCTTCACGTAGTCATTTTTCCACCCATGGAGTCTCACGAGCGACACTGCCTGTGTCACAACTCATTGGGCAGCCTTTTCTCAACCTGAAAAGCTAAGAAAAGGCTGCGCAACCAATCTACATCCCTATCCCACATGACTCGAGAAGCACAAGACGCCAATTCTTTCAACGTTACCAGGCGACGGCAACTACTTCTGCATGCAAGGGAGCAGGATCCCCTTATTAATTGTGTATCACTTCGATCCAACAGCAGTACACAGACGCTTCTCCCGAAATCCGACCAGTTTTCCAGAAAGTAATTTCCATTTCTATCCTCCGCTAAGATGACGTAGAATTCGAAATGGCGTTCTTGCGGCTTTCTTAAGCCGAGGGTAATCGCTGCTTAATAAAGGGTTGTGCCGAAGATGTAAAATCTACCATTAGCTGCAACTCGAGGTTTCGACTCAAGTGAGCAACTTTAGTGTGCGAGCACCATTTGGAACGAAGGGCATCAGCTTCGCTTTCCTCGCCGATGCGTAAGCACTGCACCCGCTTGCAGGAGCAGCAAAAGCATCTTTACCATCTTCCGCATGCGCTTTCCGAAGAACATTACATACATCCTCAACACTTTCCGATAAGTGGAACATTTTCAACCTCAGGTTATTCTTTCCTCGCCATCAGCCAACTCGACTATGGGCTCCCTCCTCTTCCGTTCGAGCTCCCATAGTCACTGCCTTCTTTGCAATCGTTTCTTTGAAAAGTCCTTCTGCAAATCCCCTCGGAAAGTGACCAAAGCAAGACCATCCCTACTTCACCCCATTTGACAAAACACCACGGAACGCGTGGCGACAAGGTGAAAGTGTTCGCGTTTCGCTAATCCAATGCCCTGGGACCGACGGGGGGGGCAAACGCAAATCCACTTAGTCTCATGGGTGCTGCATCCCAGAACACCACATCTCAGAACACGAACCGGACGAGTGCCGAAACTTTTATCCGCACCCGTGGGAGCCAATAGCAAATGCCGTTCTCTCGTTTCTTCTGTGTTTCTCCACGGCAGGGAGGTACATCTCTTCCATCCTTCTCTGAGGGGAAACTGGGAGCACATCCCCAATCCACAACACAGTTCTACACTGGTCATCCATGCTGCTACGTTTACTTGCCAGCAGTGCCCAACTTTCGGAGGTTTTCCCGAAGAAAGTGAATGAAGCTTCAAGGCGATGCCGAGATGCGACCAGAAGATACGTTTGCCACCGGAACCGCAGGAAAAGGAAAAAAAAAAAAAGATGCAACAGAAACGTCGCACTGCTTTAGATAATGGCAATTATTTCGTTATGCGCCGTGCAGAACCAATAAACATTGGAGATGTTGTGATGGTTCCTTCCGGCGTCCAGAGAAGAGGCTGATTTCAGCTCCTGCGTTCGGCACTATCCCAAGGACTCAGCGCGGGCAGAGCTTCATTCTCAACGGAGCCTGCGATCCGAAACAAGATCCGTACCTCCTGCTCTGAAAACCAAACACAGCTGGCTGGGATGGACGAAGATTGCAAGTGAATCTGACAATAGCGATGCTGCAAACGGAGACAGTTGTGGAGCTTCCGAAAGAGTCGAGTCCGCGCTCCGTCTCCCAGTTCCTGCTTCCAGCTTTGGCCGATCCCGCGTTTGATCAGCCCCAACCGGAAAAAAGAGCTGCAATTAGCGGCTTATTTCGACCTCTTCCTGAATGAGCCACTGGTAGAAACGAAATACCTAAGCAGGACGAGAAGCGAGCCGAACGAAGGGAATCACCGCAGCAGTCAGCAGAACTCGAGATTGAATTTTCCAATACAGCACGCATCCAATCAGCATTTGTGCTTCCTAGAAAGATCTTGTTAATGACAAGGATGACTCAAAAGCTCCTATCAAGAACTGGGCTTCCCATGTCCATGAAAGACGGCAGTGCACTTCTGCCACTTTTGTGCTAAAATGAACACAATGCCTTCGACGCAGCATCAGTATCGGCATAGCAAAAAGGAAGGAATTTTATTTTTGGAGAAACAAAACTAACCAAAGAGAAGAACAAAGGACAGATCTACGAGATACCATAAATCAGCAATCCAAATGATACATTCAAGGAGGGTAGCTCTGAAACATTGCAGCTTCAGCCTTGGACAGTCACGATTCTGACAGAAAATTTAACACTGAAGAAGTGCCACTGGACTTTCCTACATTAGGGATAATGGCAAAATCTTCAAGTTGTTTCAAAGAACCGTGTAATCTGGTTTTTTACTCATCAATAAAACAAGCCATAAAATGAAGGGAAAAAACAACAACAACAACGTTTGTTTTGGATTGATTTCTAACCACTACCTTGCGTGTTTTTTTTTTTTTTCTTTTCTTTTTCTTTCTTTCTTTAATTTGATTCATACTCTCTCTGCAAGAGTCAGCTGCTTTGTGTACTGAGCCATCGCCTGAAGATGGAAACAGAGGATTCCTGTGGTTGCGTGGCGAGTTCAACGGCGGGACACGAATATTCTGAGTAAACTCGCACGAGCAAAAGTAATTTCGACAAACGTTTCGACCTGGGAGAAAAAACAAGAACCAGAGTTTTCGAAACCTCGTCCTTCTTCTTGCTTTGCAAGCCTTCCTGCGCGCATTCAAGGAAAGAGCGTGGCGTGAGAAATCCGAGTTCAAACGGATGGACCGTGTGAGAGCAAACGGCGTGCTGTTTCTCTTGAATCGAGTACACGCTGGAGACAACACCAAAGGTGTCCACTGTTAGTTGGCATATTAATCTTCCCTGCGAATACCGCATTCGGTGACGCGAGTCCCTCCGACCTACCGCAAGACTTGTTGCGCGCGACACCCGAAACCCACAGACTGGAAAGTTGGGAAGCGCTGGATTCGCGCTTCCTGTGGATGGGTCTCGCGTTTCAGCGGCTGGACAAGCTTGACGAAATTCTCCTCTCTCGATTCTCGCTTTCCCTCCGAGTGAGCGAGTACCTGCGCATCCCTGGCCTTTCTTTCGGTTGGGCTCACGGCGTCCCTCACGATGGCATTCGAGCGGCGAGCACCCCTTACTTCTTCCTCCCTCGACGGGCGCCCTGCGGGACGAATTCTTCCTCAGGTAGCAGCACACGCTCCGATCCGTAACGACTTTCCAGCATCGTGAAATCGTCAAATTGCGATACGGTATCCGATCTCCCGAGATGGGAGGTTTTCGCTCGGAACATCGCTTTGCAGATTACGGCTACCGTTACCGAATCCTCTAATTTTTGCTCGAAATCACTTTGTTTACTTGGATGCTGGACCTGACACCCTCATCTCGGGCTTGCGGAATTCTCCCCTGACACGGAAATCCATCCTACTCAACCCATGCGGTTTCCTTGGTAGCAGCCGACGTCCCCGTTCCGATTGATAGTGGCCTCCTGGGCAGCCTGCACCAAGTGAACCATAAAATGCAAGATTTGGCTGGCGAGGCGGTCTTCAGGTTGCCGTTCGGACCTTCCCACGTTGTTACGGTGAAACAGGAAAACCAAAATTACCTCTGGAGATACCATCATCAAACAAAACCTGCATCCGAGAGCAACAGCAGAAATGATGTACTCGTGCGGGGTTTCGCAGCAACACATGAGAAATAGCATGCCTTAGATACAGCGGCTCCTATAAGTCCAGAAATCAATAACAATAAAAATCCTTTCGACTCTTTCCATAGCTGCCCTCATTTTTCATTAGGTTAAATGAACATTTTATTAAGATACATTCCTAATAATACGGACACTGATCGAGCGATAAATACTTTGCCATGGAAACCAAAAGAAGTTCACGCGGCATTGGGCTAAGCCATTCGTTTCAAATCCATTTCTGCTGCGTTACGAACGTCAGCATTATTTTCCTCCGATTTCTTTTTCCTTTTTTTTTTTTTTTTGTTTTTAGAGGAAATCTCGAATGCTCGCTTCCGTACAGTTACGTAATTTCACCTTGAATTTTCCGATAATGAACGCGTACACACATAAATGGAGGGGAAAAAGAAGAAGAAAAAAGTGGCTTTCGGAATTAACTCAAAGGTCATCCATTCGCATTCGATCGGGGGTGAATGTGGGGCAGCGACTGTGAATCCAATCTAAAACAAGATAGCGAGAGGTCCAGGAGAGCTGCGAGCCAATTTCTTCGCGCTTTCTGGCTCCCCGTTCCCTCCTCGAGGAAGAGTGAAGAAGAGATTATCCCTGATGGAAACAGGAATTGCACCTTAGGTTTCGCGCGCGCCGGTTTCCTTGGCCGCTTCAGTAAGTGAAAAGGCGAGCCGGGTCCAGCGGGCGCATTCCAGGGATGCTGCGCGGGAAACCGGAAGCGAAAGTGATCGCGTTCGGAGCGCGCGCGGAACGTTCTCGAGAGGTGGCTGCGAAGCGACAACGCGGATGCTGCGCTCGGAACCCGTGGTCGTTCCCCCCTCCCTCCCCCCCCTCCATCTGGATCAATCTGGAATGATCAAAGCGCGCGCGTTTCCGCGAAGACAACAGACAGCAAGAAGGCTACGCGCTGGAAAAAGAAAAAAAAAAAACTGCACACGGCGCAATCTTCGCAAACGATCGGAAACCTCGCACGGGGGATGAAATCCATGCTAATAGAATCTTCGAATTTACTACGGAAGACAGTTGACACGCTCATCTGAAATTTTTGATCGATGTGGCCTGTAATCACATCTGAAACATTTGGTGGCAGCAGCATGCAAAATCCGCAACAGGGCTGCAGCGGGCTCAGTTCAATCTGGAGCATTCGTGAATTTTTAAGCAAGACGATAATTCGGGAGGAATCGCGCGAATTCCATTTTTTTTTTTTGTGTGTGTGTGTGGGGGGGGGGGGAGGAGGGGGCATTGAAAATTGAAAACATCGATTTGAGCCCCAAACAAACCGTAGCGATCGTTTGCCACACACACGTTCGTCTTCTGACCGGTGGCGACGGGAATGGCCTTCTTCCAAGCGGGGCATAAGGCTGACCAACAAAACAAAACAAAACATTCAAATCAAATTCAAAATGCGAAAGGTTTTCCACTTTCCTGGCATTAAAAAAGAAAAAAAAAGGAATCTCAAGCAGGAGAGTTGACCCACCGAAAAAGACTTCTTGGCTGTTTTTGTACCACTTAATCGTGGCTGCCGGTTTGGCGTTTGTGACAATGCATTCTAAATAGACGGGGGTGTTTTCTGGAATATCGATAGATTCTCCGTCGCTTCTACCAGTAATTTGGATGGTTAAGGGGGGCACTATGAAAATAAATTAAAAAAAATATGTATACATATAAATAAACAATATGCATCATGAACATGTAGCTAAAGCACCAACTCATTTGATTACAAACATAATGACTCAATTAAAGAGAAAAAACCAAAACATTGTGATGGTGTCACGCACGGATCGTGCCATGCAGAGAGCTCCGTGATGCTCACTGCGTTGGTTCCCATCTCCCCCCATCCCCCCTACCGTCCCTCCCCGAGTCAAATGATGCTCACTTTTTCCTGTTTAAAAGATCCGTGCGTCAACACTTTGTCCACACACGAAAAATGAGGCGACGGCCGATTCGATAATTAAGCGCTGAAAGTCGGTGCCCAAGAGAAGCAGGCTGTTGGGCTGGAAGAACGGGAACAGGGAACTGGGAAGACGCTCTCTGTTTCGAGGCGATCACCGACCTGAAGAGCTCCACTCGCAACGCGTGTGGCTCAACTTTGGAAACTACCGAAACTCGACAACGTGGTCGAAGCAGCGCGCGGTCGAATGACCGAAACCAACACGGAAAACCACGCTGCCATCACTCTGACCGCCGTCCCCCTGAGAAAAGATGAGAAACAAAAGCCGCGCAAGTCGACGACGAACCCCTTAGAAGGCCCCCGTTCCACGCCACTGAGAGGGTCACCCGCCACGCAGAATCCGGAGATGAGCATTCCAGGAATCCCACCCAAACAGAGCAGACCGAAATGATTTTGCCAAAGCAAAGAGGCAAACGAAAAATTCGCGGCGCTTCCGATCGTCGACGGTTTACCGGCAGCTGAAAGACGTCTCGGGAGGGGGGCAATTCCGACGCTGACCACAGCGAATTTCCCAGACGCGAAAGGAAAATCCGATTCCTGGTGGAACTCTCTCAAAATAAAACTGATTAACAGATGGACTGATTCTTAGAAGTCGCTGGTCGTGTGGAAAGGAAAAAAAAGGGAAGAAAGTTCGCTCCGGTGGGCGCGGGGAGACGCGGCTGGCTGGCTCCTTCTTCACGCGGGCTGCAGAGAGGAGGCCTGGAGCAGAAGAACCACCGACGCGCAGTTTTCACCCCGTCACGATGCTCCCATAAATCACAGGCGGTTTGACGAGTTCTCCGAAACCTTACGGCTTTTCCCCGGTTCTGCTCCGTCTTCGAGCCTCGACGAAAAGTTGAGTTCCGGGCAGATCGCGACGGGCTTAAACGATTTACTCGCGAGGCAGGCGATACTCCAACGTGTCCGTGGCCGCTCGCGTCCTCTGCTGCAACACAGGACACGTGTAATCCGGTGTGCGAACACCGCAGCTTCCGAAGAGCCTCATCTGCGTGTGGATCTGCGTTTTCTTCTCGTGGAGAGTCCGCGCGTCTTTGCACACTCCTCCGACTCCATGAAACGCGAACAAAGCGCGCGCTTTTCGGGTAACACTTCAGTTTCCAACGTCAGCTGTCCATCAAATCGGGACAAGGTGCTCCGCCTTTGCAACAGCGGATGGATCGGAAGAATTTTAGAAGCACTCAACGTGACAGAAGACGGAAATGTGACCTACGAAGAACACTGTGGAGAGAAAATTCTGGTCTTGGTGCATCTGCAAGACACAAGAAGAAGATGAAATGTTCTTCTGAACCCGAAATTTCCGAATTCCTGCAACAGGCACCCGGGTGCTGCGCCCCACGAGCTCGGGAACATCCCGACCCATTTTTGTTTTCACGTTGCTGGCCTCCTGGAATGCTTAACGTCCTTCCCCGGAAAGGGTCCCCGAGTGCTTCAGGTGCGCCTCCAGCCTACTGAAAGAGTAGGTGGTTCAAACAATCCCATCCTCAAGTCGGGAAACCACAGTGACGGCCACAACGCTTCTTCCTCCCCCAGAGCATCTACTTCTAAAGATTTCTGCCAGTGTTACAAACTGATGTCCATCATCAAAGAAATAATCTTCCTAATTGACTTTTTTGCTTTTGAAAGAAAAAAAAAAAAAAAAAGTTATCTATGGTGTTTCTTTTGAACAAAAGAAAGACTCATAAAAAGAGGAACTCGGAATTCGAACCCATCGGAGAAAGAGGTTTCAGATTTTTTCTCTCAATACTTATCATCTTCCTGCTACACGCCCTCCGTTCTCCTTGTCTGCAGCCTCAGAAAGTGCACTTGCGAAATTCAAGAACCACACCGCCACAACCAGAACGGATCCTTTTTGCTTTTAGACATGGAATTTCTTGCTAAGGCACTGGAACAGGGCTGGCACGCGCAGATGACCACCACACTATCCAAATACTTGATGTTGGAGATTTTCGAAGGTGCTCGAATTCAAGTCGAACATCCGATCTCAATTTGCATCATCCGAGGATGCTGGAACGGCGCGCTCGGCTTCGCATGAAGCAAAGAGGGAGGCGTTCTGCTTTCAGGCAGCACTTCGTGTTCTCCGAAAAATCTCTCGCGGTGCGAATCTCCCTCCTCAAAGAGGAGCTCGTCGGCCGCATATCCTTCGGTTCGAATCTCCCGGAAACTTCGCTGACCACTGGCGTGTGAGTCTCTGCAAGAAACCCTCGAATGAAAGGTGGCTGATGACGATCCACGGATCCTAAAGCTCACACCAGCCTCTGCAGCTGCTCACGAAGATGAGATAAAGTTTTGCGTCCATAGGAAGAATAAAGCGTACAAATGGGATCAACTGCATCGGTTCTCATGAAGAAAGACGAATTTTTTATTTTTATTTTTTTTCTGCTGGAAGATTAGGAGGTACAAGCAGATCAACGCAGCTTAATGAAAGACAACTTTACGACGAAGATCGCTGATCCCGAAGAAACACCTCTCTTTCAATATGGAAGCGGCCACACCGGAAGCACTCTTGCAACGCTCCCGAGAAAAGAACTTCCCATTCGTTCACCAGCAACAGTCGAGCATTCCCACGTTCGTTTTAATCACGGTTGCCGCTGAGAAACCGCGCTCCCTGTCTTCCGATTCTGGAGAGCAGTGGGATCCCTCCCCACAGAACGCTTTCTACGAGAAGCTCCAAAAAACTCCCGAAATGACACATGAGCATTCGAACGGAAAGCAACGCCCCGTTTAGAGGGAAAAGGAAAAATACGACACCGGACTAGCAAATCCCGAGCAGCAACCGTGGCTGCTGGCCTGGAAACCGTATTGCATCACTTTCCCTTTCGGTGGAACAACAACCACAGCAGAAATTAAGAAATGATGCTCGCTACTTACAAAGTACGACTAGTTTTCCTTCTGCCAAAATCTGCTGATGCCCTTGAGCCTTCGACGGACCAACCTGACACTGGTACACGGCATCGTCCTCCAAGGAAACATTAGAAATCCTCAAATGATGTTCCCCTTTATCTGCATCGCCTTCCAGTTTGTACGTTGCATATCCTGGAAGGCTGCGATTGAAACCTGGAAAGGAAATACCAGATGTAAAAATGCGCAGCTGAGATCCAAATGATCAGTTGCTCTTCGCTACGAAAGCTCCAAACTTGCTTCTTGAAGAGGGGAGGGGGGGGGGGGGGAAGAGTTCAACTGCAACGAGTTCCCTTCAGCAAGAAAAAGCATCTCAGCATTTTCGTTGTGCCTCGATGTCTGACCGACAGAACACTCAAACCAAAGAAAATGCTTTCCTATGACTCTTCACGGAGCAGTTGTATAGTCTATGATGGCGCATAAGAGTAAGGGAGTATCTGAGCAAAACTCAGCGCTGCCACGGGCATTGCTTCTCGGACTGAACGCAGACAATTCACCAATAATAATAATGAAAAAATAAATGTGGGATTCCCTTTATGCGAATTTTGCAACAGGCAGAACAGTGTTACTACACAGTGCGCATAACAGTCGGCTGCAAAGTGCATTTAACACAAAACACTTGCAGTTGTGGTCTCACGAAAAGTGCATCTCCTCACGATGAGCAGCATCCGCAGCTCGGAATCTGCCCCAGGAACAAAAAAAAGTCCGTTCCTAATTACGTGACAAACCATTCATAGAAACGACGCTGCTAACAGCACGTCACGATGCCAATCAGGTGAGACATCACAACCAGTCAATGATTTCCACCAGAGCACATCAAAGCGCTTTTTGCACGGGGGGTTCGATCCCCCCTTCATGAATCTCGACCGAGATAAATTTTTATCTGCTCCGGCAGATAACGTCATCGATCAAAAAGTGCGCATCTCCGCTGGAGACTCGAGGAGGCTGGAGATGGATCCGCGTTGGAGCGAAACAGACAGTGCGACGCTGTGCCTACTTAGGAGTTTGACTAAGTAGGGAGCTCCCTGACTATCGCGTGGGAGTTCGTAACAGTCACTCAAGAGTGTAGGGCGCGTGCAAGGAGGAAAGGAAGCGTTTCCTATGACGACTCCGGGGTTCTAAAAAAATTCCTTAAGCAGCTAGGAGAACCTTTAAGGTTTAAATTACAACAGTCCTGATCACTTCTAGAAGATTCCAAGAGATGAATTTCAGAAAGCTGCGGGCCAGAAGTCGGGCACCAAACCGATGCATCTCTCTCTCTCTCTCAAAAAAAAAAAAGAAGACCATCAGACGAATTTCAAGAGCACGGTCTCATACCACACATGCTCAAGTGCTTGCTAAACCAGGAAGAAGGAGCTGGTTTCGAGGCAAGGATGGACGGTACTAAAAGTAGTACACTTAAAATCGCTGTAAAAAACAAAAAAAACACGCAAAGGAAAAAAAAACAAAAAAAGAAAAAAAAAACAAATATTTACGAATTAACGAACCGATAAGAAAACCAGAATGTCAGTAAGAAAGAAAATCAATCAAAAATAATCTCTTTGACACTGTTTACCACACCGGGACTGAGTACCCAACCGAAAGAGGTGCGCCCATCTTCTCTATAACCAAAAAATAAAATAAAAACACTGCTAGGATAAAAAAAACAAACACATGTACCCAAAATTCTCGTTTTCCAGGACAAAAAAAAGGCGAAAAAAAGAGGGAAGGCTGCTGCTGACGGCGAAAAGGGCACACTAATTTGGCTTACAAATAATACAACTCCATGGAAACAAAGGAAGATTAGTGGATGCGAGGATGCGCAAAAGTCGTGGCATTCATGAAGCCTCGACGGGAAACGCAGCTTGGAGTGTTAAGAGATCGAAAAGTCGACTGTTCGTTACATGCTTAGTCACAATTAGTAGGGAATTGGGCCCGTTTGTACATTCGATGCGACCATTAAAAATGCACCTCCACGCATCTTCAGCAGCGTGGAGACGAAGTGCGCCACCACCATAAGCGGCTTTGCGGCGTGGGCGGAGCGAACACTGATGGATGATTCCCAGATTTAGGGAAACAACTGCAAGTGGACCTTGGTACTTTGCGTACCCAGAGGACACTGCTCAGCATGACCACGAATGCGCGATCCATAATGTTCCGTAAAACGTCTCCGAAGAGAAGTTCTAAGAGCATTACTAACGAGGAGGAAAGGAGGCACGCAATATGTCGACCAAATGAATAGCCAGTGGTTCACCTTTCCACTTGATAAAGCTTGCGATGTATCTCGCTGTTGACACGTGGATGCGTTGGTGGCCACCGGAAACTGCGGCAACACAGTGATGAAAATCCGATAGAGGCAGGGCGGAAGGGTGCTGTCTTTCAAATTCAGTTCATTTAGCTAAGAGCTTAACAAACAAAGGTGACAGTTTCGAAGAAGTTCAAACTCACAATGCAATTCATTATAACTTCAAATGCGCTGGAAAAGAAAGAAAAGAATGAAAGAGGAGAGAAAAGTGCAGAAGAAGCGAAAGCCGAAGAGGGATGCATCTCAAACTTAGCGAACGCCTCTCACCCGGCAAGTTTTGCCAAGTTCCTGCCTTCCCGGAGACACATGAGCATCTCATTTGCTTCGTTTCTAATGCCTTTCTCTCGATCATTTCTATAAATAAACAAGTCCGTTTATGAGGCGAGAAGATCCTCGTGGTGAGAGCTAGCAAAAGAAGAAGAAAAATCAGGGCAATCCATACGGAGGCGTCCTGCTCGACCTCAAATCCCTAAACAGCTGAAGACACGTGCTGTAGCGTTCACATGGCAAGGCGCGAGGAATCGAATCGGAGTGTGAAGAGAAGCAGACGACAAAATCAATTACTGCTAGACTTAGCTTAGGCGCAAGAAACGGCTCAGAAATGAGAGAGCAAAGACCTTCCCACGCGCCGAGAAGGTGCGCGGCATGCCATGTATTGATGAGCACAGGGTAGCAGACCTCCCCCTCGGCAGCATCCGATGGCCTCACCCTCAACGAATCCTCACCGATGACTTGGGGATGGCCGAAGACAAGAGCTCTTCCCCGAGTAATACGGACCAGGCAGAAAAGGACAGGTCGACCACCCCCGTGATGACTCCGCAAGATCCGTTGCAATGCACAAGGGGAATGCCAAAGAAAGTTCCCAATCGCTGAAAGGCAACCGTGAACGAAGCCGGTGGCACGCCAGACGTCGACGCGTGATGTTAGAAAGCTCGTGATTGAGAGTGGGATCGAATCTTCGGTGGAACACGAAAGCTGCAAGAGTGGCGTGCGGCACGGGGTGCGAAACCGCGCCAAACCACCAGAAGCTTGCGACCGATTCCGATCTGGGGTAAACTTGATGCTCTTCTGAGAAACTCGACTGACGTTGCCGAAAGAGATCGCCCTGAAGGGATGATGAAGGACACACGAACGTGCACTCCGGAGGAAACACACAACAACCAGCTCTCGCGATCCCGTTTCGAACCAAATCGCAAGACTGTGAAAGTGCTCCAGACAGGAACACATTTCTTGTGGGAGCTGCTGGCAAATTTTTGCAGGGGTGGGACAAAGCAGCAACAACCAGATGTGCAAAAGAAGAAAAACAAGTTCGTAGCTTCCAGAGTATCCAGAGCTGAGATCGTCACAAAGGAGTGTCCTTGCCTCAAATGCAATCATCAGCAACAACAGACGCTTTAGATGGAAGAATGAGCGCTTAAAATCACCGAATCCCACCTACTCATCGCTGCATTTCCTTGTTGAAGAAATGGGATTCGTTCTGAAAGTCGATGGACGGCAAAGCACACAGGGCGGAGAAGCGCCGATTGCACAAATTGCGCCAGCGGAAACCTCTCAACACGGTGATTTAAGAGTATTTACTCTGCAAGAGTAGAGACAAAAGTCAGGCCGCGTTGCATTTCCATCAATAGGCAGAGCGGGCGAAAATGAGGTGCGAGGGATGCTTTCCTCTTTCACTGATGGTGCGACGACGCCTCGCAACAAGTCGCCCGACTCCTGCATGAGGATGCTGTTTATGTGACGTGGGAGGACACATGATGCTGCGAGCACGTTAGGACGTTTCGATTCACGAAGGCGCGTGAGCACGAAGAGAAGTAACTTCTTCAAAGACTTATCACAAAAGAGTCGTCCTCCAGCTCTACCAGAGAACGCACGGAAGAGCACTGGAAGGGTAACGAGATCAATGAAGAATGAGCATGGACTTTCCGAAGATTCAACTTCTGGAGAGAAGGAAGAATTCACTCTGTTCCCCGTCAGATGACCGGCAGCACGACTGTCCAACGGGTATGAAGTTTTCTCAACTGAGATGTACGCCGAGCCAGAAAAAAAAAAAAAAAAAAAAAAAAAAAAAGGAAACCACATAAACACAAGAGAAACATTTAGCTGCTACGTAAATAAAAGAATAAAAGCAAATGATAGCAAGGCATAGTGCTGACAGGCGGTAAAAAGCAAAGTTTAAGAACAGTTTTCAAGGTGGTTGAGAAACGTTACTTTTTCATATTCATGGAGATCCGCGTGCTTGACATCAGCCACGAATCATGACAGCTCGTGAACCGTAAATCAATCACTCTGCTCACAAGAGCCTGCATTCTTCGAATTCGAGATGCAAAAGTGACCCAGGAACGCACAATGAGAGCTCTTGGAGAAGCGGTCCGAGCTGCACTGGTTTCCCAAAGAAGCCAGAGAGGAGCCAAAGGAAGAATCAAGCAAGCAGAGAAACCATTACCGAGCTCGCGCGGGTGCAGATACTTCCGGTGGCGGAGGAACACCACGGACCACTTGTGCGTCACTGAGATAGGATGGGTTCCCGACAACGCACGATGCTTGGACCAGCATGTGGGCTGCGAGATGCGCTTGAGAGGAACAGTACTGTACAGGCAGAGATAATCGAGAAACGGGAAAACACACGACAACCGAAAAAGAGCTCGAAAAGTTCTCACTACGTGTCGGAATTTCGCACATGCCAACGGATCTGCGGGTTATTTCGAAATTAATCCCGCTCACTTCTTCCGGAAGCTTCCTCTGTATCACGTAGTACAGCTGGAGAACTGCAAATCGCAAGATCCTCCGCAAAATTTGTAGACAGCTTACCTTTGAAGAATACAGAAAAAAAAAAAAGAAAAAGAAAAGATGCATTTCGATTCGATTTTGCGAGGAGATTCTTAGTCTGAAACTCTGGACTGAGATTGCCGCGTGCGATGTCAGAGTGACTGCACTTTAGGACCTAATGAGAATATTGCTACCAAACTACAGCTGAGAGAGGCGATGACCAACGACTCCGGGGAAAGAGAAAGGCGTTCTGGGCGCAGCACTTGAGGAAGAGAGGGCATGTCGGCCACAACTGTTCTGACAGCTGGCAGCCTCCCCATGAGCAGCATGCAGGCGATTTCTTTGGGCTCCATCCTCTCTAGCGAGCTACAGAAGACTCTTCAACGTTCCCACGGCGGAGAACTTGTTTTCGAAAATGCAGCGACCGACTTGCACGGCGAACCTCTATTTGGACAAGGTCAACTTCCACAACCAACCAGAAGTTTGGGGTAATCAAGAGAATATGGGAATCCTAAATTGCGAAGGGAGGAAATCACTTCCAGAGTGGACTCTGCCACACCACTCGCGATGAAGCACGTCCCCAAATTTCCGGCTTCCAGTGCACTTGAGCCTCTCCACCAGATTGGTCGTTTAGATAGGGGGCAAAAGAGAAGAACGCAGAGACGCATCGCTCCTTTATCATTTGGTCCTTTCGTGCATGTTGGGTTTCGTTGGATAGGTTAGCCTCTTCCTGCCCACCAAAAGACTGAAAAAGGAAGTGCGATGCATCCCTGCTAAGAGTGGAGTGTGCATCCTGCCTCCATCTCAGTACAGACGACACGACGATTGGCAAAGTGTTCACTTCGAATCTGGCTGAAAAGTTTTATTCATCCCCACCAATAGTCTGTGATTGCACACGGAGAAGTCCCCATTCCCTACGACTCAGGTTGCTATAAAAAAAAAAAAAAAAGAAATCACGCAGATGGGAGGTTACAAGAGGAGGGATGAGATGACTTGCCTCCGCAACCGCCCAACTTCAGGTTTCCCTGTTTACGACTGTCCCGAGACCTCGTTCTATGCTTATCGCAATTAGAATGACACCGCTGCAGTTAAGAATCAGATTTATGGATGATGGATGCGCTTCAACGGGAGAATTGGAAGTCCAAGCGCCAAGCAGAGGTGGAAGATTGCGCTACACGTTTCGAGAAGCAGTCAACAGGCCACGCTTGACCTGAAATGTCGCGAATCTCTCGGAAGTTTCTGAAACGCTCGACCACCGAAAGAGCGGCGAGAAGGAGGAGGACCGGATGCTTCGTGGCCTCAACAGCTACCCTCGATGAGCACGAATCACCATGGCTGCGCAATGAGCACAAGCGGGAGGTAAGTCAGTCGGTGGTGCACATGTTCTTTCCGGAATGCTTCCTGAGCTTGCCGAAGAGAATATGGAAAACAACCAAACCGATTCCCTTGAAAGAGGGAACCGAGCAGGAGGGGGAGTTGCCAAGAAACGACAAATCCACTCAGCAACAAAATTCCACTTCCCATATTTCCAGAATACCCGATGGTATAAAATAATTCTTATCAATTATCTCCGCGGCGTAGGTACATGGGTACACCTTTCCGATTCTTCGCATGTTGGAATTCGGTTTTCGTCCGAGGTCTCGAATGCAAAACGAATCCGACCGAGATTAAGAGTAATGATGGGAAAAGACTGCGGAGAACTCCAAGACTGCGGCGGAGGAATCCCGTGCTTTTATGGCTTTTCCTTAACGCAAACTTCCCGGCGGCAATAAGAGGAAAAAAAAATCCGAAATTCCTTTGCAGCACCAAAGCGGCGTTTATTTCCGGAATGGGATGCACGCACAGATGCCTACCAGTGAAGAAGGGTCCACTTCCGAAAGACACGGGACTCTGTTTCACGGACCGAGAAAGCGATCAGCGAAAGTAACTCCCGGAAGACAGGGAGAATTTGATAAAATCGAAAGCAAAAAGTTCGCCTGCTTGCCTTCGTCGAATCTACGCTGCTTCTCGTTTTCATCGGGGAATGCTAATTTTATTCTGTGTTGCAAAAAGATTCTTCTCCTCAAAACCATCACGGGAAGAGCCGAGGATCCGTGGATGAACGGCTACTTTCACGAACGGCTGGAGAGCGATCGGCGCGACTCATGAGCCTCACCACATCTCGTGGTGGTGGGAAAAAAAACGTCTAAAAGGAACTCGGAAACTCGCGGAGTGCGGTTTCCCGAAACCAATCAAAGCAAACAAACAGAAAAGAAGATTCGCCGTAGCCAAGCCAACGCCTGCGTTAAGTGTTCACGGCTGCAGGGCGACAGTGGCCTTTGCTGGAAGTGTGTCCGTAGTCGTTAGAGGTCAAGCAATGCACCAAACGCCGAGACGGAAACGGGAGAAACAGGCTACCCACCCTTCTCTTTGGCGGAGCAAAGTTTTACGACTAAAAGACCTCCCCGTTATCACAGGATTCCTAACTTTCAGAAACCATTACTCATGCAATCACGAACATCCAAGGAGCAGCATCTATTTCCGAACGACGGATGGAGCTTGAAGAAAACCCGAAATGAAATTGTTGCCTCAGCACAAATGGAGTTACGCCTCTTTCACATCTGTTTCAAAGAGTTTCGTGCTTGCCAAGAAGCAGCCCTTTCAAGCTGGATCTGCGGATCGTGAGCTCCCCACAAACCGTTCCTTCCAAGACCACGCCACGAAACAATTTATCGTGCGCTTTTCTTGTTCGTGCCATGTCAGTGACACCTCGATCATTTAACGTTAGAGACGCTTGCTCTTCTGTACCTGTGCAGTTTTTTCACGCGCAAATTTTCCTAGGAGGCCAGGCATAGCATCCATGCCTTCCGTTGTTACTGAAGCACTTTGCTGGAGAAGCGATTCGTCGTCTCGGACGCGGCAAGCTTTGGGGGCCTGCAGCTACCCTACCCCCCCCCCCCCAAGTGGCAGCAGAAACTGACAACGGCCCAACGCGGGACAGCAGTTAGCCGTCGTCGGCCGAAACGGATCAACAACAGAAAACATAGCACGAAATTTGAGCGTGGCCATCTTGAGAGGTACGGCTGAAGTGTTCCAATCCACCTGGGGCGGAACACATACCATCGAGTCTTTCAACGGGTCGTCATCCGACTCTGTGTTAATCCGGCCTGCTTGATCGTCGCCGCCTGCCAATCTGTATCCATCAATCGATCTTTAGGATGATTGTCCGACATGCACCATCCGCGAGGTGCCACAGAAAAATTCACCCACGGGGAGAGAGAAGTTTCCACAAGGCAACCTTCGAGAAAACGCCACACCCTCCAGACGGCTTACCGAGCACGCTGCCGCTCGCGGGCGTCCCGCTATCGAGGAAAACCCGCATCAGCATGGGTATTAGGACTCGTTAGCCTGCTGCATCCGTATGCTCCCGCTGCTGGACCCCCGGCATTTCCGAAAGCAAAAGCACTCGCACGAAGACGCGATTCGACCCACGGGGCGACAAAGTGAAGTTTCCTCTTCGCTCCTAATCGCACTCCTGAGGTGGTCAGGTGGTGGTTGTTCACCGTCCGGATGGTCGTTGTTCAGCTGTTCCTTTGCTTTCTTCCGTCCTTCTCACCATCCCTAAGAGCCTGGAACGAACCGGAGGCGAGACACCACCGCCGAGCAGTCAGGAGGGTTTCGCTTCCGATCCTGGCGCGAGCAATTCCTTGATGATCCGGGATGGGTGGGGGTGGGGGGGGGGAGGAGGGATGAAGTTTCATGAAGCGGCATTAATCAACTGGAGTGCTTGACAGGAATATTCCGCCTTCCTCCCACCTTTGCAACCCTTCCCTCCTCCGTCTCTTTCGACGAAGACGGAAAACAAGCCGCAGAGCGCCTTTTAGAGCACGGCTCTTGCATGAAGTTCACTTCATCAGGGTGAGCGATGGAAACCCGAAGTGAACACGTTGGCTGACACACGGAAAGCGCGACACAGTGTCCTTCTTAAGGGTGTCACTCATCGTTCTTCCTCACGAGACATCTTCGCAGCAGCAGTGCCAATGGCGTTGTTGCGGCAACGGGAAAATTCAAAACCAAGAAGAAATTGGATGGGGGAGGGGGGAGGAGTTGATTCGGATTGGGTTACACGCGCACGCGGAACGGAAACCTTCCGAGGAAACATATGACAAATATGTTTTGCAAGCAACTCGCATTACACAAACATTACAACTGTTCACAAGAACACTCTTCTAACGAAATTACGTCGACATCACAGCTCGGAATATGCAAAATGCGATCCTCAAAAGAGATCCGAAATCTTCAAAGAGCAATTAATCACTTTTAATAGTCACTTTTAATCGCTGATATTTCCATATCTTCACTGAACTCTAATGAAGAATGCCAACTATGCAATGTTTGTTATCGGGAGAACAGTTATGGACGGTGCAGTCGAGAAAATCTGCAAGAACGCCAAACAAATGAGTTGGGAAAAAGATGACAGACCGAATATACGTTTCCCAATTCAGATGCGCTGAGTTTAATGCAATTACGGCAACTTCTATTACCATAATTCGTCATAGTGACAATGACACATGTAATATGATACAATATGGGAATGAGATAGCAGTAAAAAAAAAAAAAAAAAGTACCTTCTCTTAAAGGCATGCATGGATCCACTGCGAAAAAAAGAGAGCACGAGTTTGAGCAAGTGTTGTGGAATGGGTCGCTAAGACTCCAGACAGTGAGAAATTATAAGTCGAATTAATATGCGATGATTTTTCTCCAAGAGAAAGGAGAAAAACAACGGAGTATTGGTCATGAGGATCTCCAGGAGAAATTCCATGGAATTCTCGACATGGCTCAAATTATTTCACGATGTCGAAATGCCACCACATCCACCGGGAAAGCCACGCGTGGAAGATCAGGGACACGGCTCATCAATGAAGAGTTTGCTGGCTTTTCGATCCGAACAAGCGAAGAGGAAGTTCGTTGGTGCCCTCACCTCATCTCTGGATGCCGAGACTCACTAATGTGTGAGCAAACGAAAAAAAAAAAAAAAAAAAAAAAAAAAAAAAAAAAAAAAAAAAAAAAAAAAAAAAAAAAAAAACAGAGAGGCACCATAATAAATCAACTTGACAGACGTGGATCGGACAAAAAGTGATGTGCAGCTTGAGGTTCACCGGAACGCTGACGATTCACCGAGGGACAGTCCAAGTCGGACGAATATCGGCTGCACGAAGTCTTCGTGGAGCACTCATGGATGCGAAAAATATCTGTAATTTTGCCCAAGGAAGAGCATGCAGCCCAAGTCCAAACTGGTTATATCATGAACTCTGGTGAACGTTACGTGGTCAATGGCCGATGAAGCACACGGGTCAGGTTCATACTGATTACTGGTAACTTCGTACGCAGCTACGTATGAAAGGACCTTTCGCTTCAACCGAATGCTTTAAGCGAAAAGAACAGCATTTAAAACGTTTTTATCGTTGTATCTGTGACTTGATCTTTCAGAAAACCACTTTGATAAAAGTGTAGATCAGAAGCTATAACTGTGAAATAAAAAACAACAACAGCTTAATTGGCATCGAAATGATCGAATCCGAAAAAGTTCATTACAACTATTAATTTCTAAGCGTAATTCGTGTCCCAAGTCCGTCTTCACATCGACGAGATGCAAAGAGTTTTCACATCTGTCATGCTGCAGCGCAGCGTCTCAAAATCAAATTCATAGCTTTCCCATAACGCGCTCAACATTCACATCAGAGAATATTAGAAGAGTTTGCACAGAACTGACTTTCACGTAAACGTGTTCGAAAAATGAAGTTCAAGGAAACACCGGGAATGATGTGTCATCCGCACTGTTCCTGATGGAGCCAACATCAACGGATCAATGAGACCTGCAGATGGTTCCACGAGGAACTCTGAAAGACTGTCAGCGCTCACCCGCCCACGTGAGGATCACGGAAACCGGCAGCAAACAACACACAGGGACAACCAAAATGAAGTCGACCGGTGGCCATCATGCCTTTTGGCAAAGTCCACAGTTCCAGAAGGATGGGATGGGAGTTCAGCTGAACGCCAAAATTTCAAGCATTCCGTGAACCGCACGCCAGAGCGAAAGACTTCGGTACGGAACGAACCAAACCCCAAAAATCCTCGACTTTTCATTTTCTGCTTATTAACTTTGTGACAGTTACTCGAGTTTGCATTTTCACGTAACTCTCCCGTTTGGTCTTACACTTTTACGCAGACCCATCCAGTCTTGGGGAGAGAAACACACACACACACACACACACACACACACACACACATAAGAAACATCCAATTGCATTTGTCACTGCAGTGAGCACCGCGCCCGAATACAAGTGGAATTCGGTGTGGATTGCAACATCCCTATGAAGCCATCGTCTTTGATCAGGTCTTCATTGGTCAGAAGTGATGACACTCATCGTAACCCTGTCGGGTTGTAAATAATCATTTGAGCGCAGCTTCGCAAACGCGGCACACATCGACTCCCATTTTCATTTGAAACACGGCGAAATGAGAAGAGACTTCACATCTTCATTTCCATCAGAATTCCATCTTCCTGCAGCTTAATGGACGCCTAGTAAACACCCTCATGCACGTATCCATCCCCGTCGAAGAATTCAGCGTGCACAGAAAATGGAGTGAGTACATGTACCGAAGCCTCGGTGAAACGGAATACCTTCTTTTACAAGGGTACAGAATAAAAGGGTATTACAGAGGGGTGAGCTCGCTGTGGAGGAACCCGTTAGATGGGGAAGGCTGGGGTTCGGCAGCTCACTGTACTCACCTAACGCAAAGCCGTCCTTGGTCCACTGGACCTGACCAGCTTGATTGCCGACTTTGCATTTCAGCACTGCGGAGGAATGTTCAACGGCTTCCAATATGGAATCTGGTTTCTCGATGAAGTACTGCTGGTTCTGACAGGTTCCTGAGGATGGATGAAAATGAATCAAGGGAATGCGACAGTTACGACGTCCAGGAAAACAACGCCGCGCTCAGGGCAGAATGGAAGCGAAGAAGGTGGAATCTCTTTTTTAGAAACTCAACGAACTGTTGGTGATTTTTTATTGGGTACTTCCAATCTCTTCTCTCGTTGTCTTTCTTTCTATTTTATCGCGGTTCGTTCAAAGGCAATTTAGGAGAGGACAATATTTTAACATTTACGCAAGGATGGAAGCCACATAACTCATAATTACGGAGAAGGCTCTTCGCACACATCGCAGATCCCTAAAAAAACGGAAAGCAGAAAATCTAAGAATGTGAGTTACTCCATGGGAACACGCGCACAATAAAGCACTTTTACGAACGCGCATAAATTTCTTGGGGTCTCTGAAAATACCAAGGGGCCAGAATTTGCAGCAACCAGCAGCTGAATGGCTCTGCGGACTCTTTAAGCAGCAATCGCACGAATTACGGCACCAAATCATGATTAGAAGAGCGTCATCATCCTCCGAATGCGAGGTTGCAGTCCTCTGCTGCACACGGATTACACACGTGAAACCCAGCAACTCCTCCAATCACGGAAGGATCCGGGAAGAAGAAGAAGAAATTGGTGAAGATCGGTCGTAAAGGTAACTCCCTCAACTGCTCCGCTTCCGCGCCATGGAGACGGTACAAAGTTCCTGGCCGAAAATCAGTGTTCAACGCCACCACGTTGTAATCTCGGTAGGTTGTATTAATAATAATGACTTTTATGATTTTCCTTCGCTTTATGATTTTCCTTTATGTTTAAAAAAAGAAAAAAAAAAACCATTAAAACAAAAAAAGGAAACGGAGATCTTCCGTTCTCATGTAACACTCCACAGACACGCCGTGCTGTATAAAACGAAATTGTTCTGTCGGTTCCGTTTATCCGAAATACGTCCAGATGTCTGCGCAAAGTCAGATGCAACCAGTGGATAGCAAAAATTTGCTGATTTCATGCATGCATACTCGGGCAGTACTTCCCGAGTTGTTTCCAGAGCGTTTCGAATTTCGACGTTCCCCAGGCAACCAGAATAGGGCGAGATGCCATAAACACGGACGCGAACGCTCACAAACAAAAACTTTTGGGTGGATGTGAAAAATACGACGATGCATCTGTGACGAGAGGCTGCGCATTCAGCCTTTCTAATTACGCAGCATCCTTTTCATCATGGTTTCTCCATCGCAGTGATTGGAGATGTGCTTAAGACAAATGCGTCAGTCCGAGGTCCGGGAGCTAATGAACAAGTGCGTGAAAGGCATCAGTACAAAACGGTGTTTGTCCACACGAAACCAATCTCTCCGATTCCCTGTAGAAGCCATTCGCCGAGGATGCAGCACGGAGGAAGAAGATAAAGGAAGAATTGCGGAAAGATGCGCACGGAACCGCTCGAAAGAAAAAAAAAAAAAACAATATGGACATCAAGGTCCATGCTACATCCTTCAGCGCTGGTCCACAGAGATGGGATCAAACTATCCGAATCGATTCCCCAAACAGACGGATGTACAAAATTAGAACCATTTTCCATTCTAATAGTATGGATCACTTTGGCAAGCAGCTCAGTACCGAGCCTGGCGGACGGATGCGGAGAAATTGAAATGAAAATTGGATTCCAGAACGAGAAGGAATTATTTATGAAATCAAATAAAATTTTCATGCGATGATCAGTCAACTCGATCGATGAAAAATGCTTGTTTCAAACTGCAAGGTATTTGCGAAATTTCCCAGTTTACCCAGGGATGCCAAGTGGCTGTACCGCAAATCCCAATTCAAATTCATTTGATGACTTTCCCCGCAGACGCTCGTACACACGAATGCCACTGAAGCTGGATAATTAATAAGGCAAGAGTTATCACATGGTTGCTCCTTTCTCCCTCCCTCTCTCTCTCTCTCTCTTTTTTTTTCTATGGGAAAAGCAAACACGTCATGAACTCGAAGCACGCGGAGTTTAGAAATGAATCCATCAAATCTCATGAAACACATCACTAATCAATCGGTTCGAAACTGCGGCTATCTGCATGTGTCCCCACCACTGTGGTCAGTACCCGCGGCAGTCGTCAGACGATAAGCAAAAGACTTCTTTTTTTTCTTTCTTTCTTTCTTTCCTCGACAGGAAAGAAAACACAAGTGCACTTCGTGTTTGAAGGGTTTTTTTCACGAAACAGGAAGCACGATGATTCATGAATTGCTGGAAATATTCCAACAGAGTGTTCTAATCCGATCCACAAAGAGTGCGCGATACGTACACTTAACATTATACAGTCCGAAGTCCCCTTTCGATGCCGGCAAGCAAAATATGGGACAACCGTAATAAATCCTGGAAGTTGGTAGGAAGTGCAGCATGCAGACCGCAACACCTGACCAAGGGACTTCCTGTCCCTGAAGTCGAGCAGGTTTTTTGCACCAGCTCTTCTGATTGCCAAAAACGTGCTAAATATGTGTGCATTTCGCTAAGGCTTCCATGCGCTGCCTCGCTGGCAGACGCGTTCCTCGGTAAAGCACATGCTGTCTGGTAACTTTTCCATCACTGCAGGACTCTTGCTGGATTACTGGAACGCCTCCCCCCTCCTCCTGCTCTCCCTCTTAGAATGCCTCCTAGGGTAGCTACTGACAGGCTCCGGAAGGAGCCGTGTTGGCTGATGAGCCACTGCCACAGAGCATCCACGAATTTCTGCCACTAAGGTGGGAAAGTGCTCAAGACACGACCCAAGTTTCGGAAAATCCATAGCAGCTCACAGTTTCGTCTCCGTGGAAGTTCGAGTTGCGATTTCAAAGACACGTTTGCAGCCTCTTTTCCACCTGCAGCAGCCCTTCCCTTACCCTTGCATTCGGCTTGAGTGGCACCTCTCCCGCATTCGACGTCTCTGACCTTTTGCAGCGGTGACCAGTTTGCGGGTTTTCACTCCCTTTCCCTATGAGGAATCACGCCGCTCATGAGGCTTGCAGTCTACGTGAGAAAGATCTGGCGTTTGATCCATAAACAACGATCAAAGCCTATCTCTCCCACCCTGACAGCCCTTGGAAATTCTTGCTGGTGTCTTTTATCAATTCACTGGTACCCAGGACAGCGGCATCGCACGGGTTCCACTTCCAGAGGAATCCCCCCTCTCCCTTCATGCAGTCTGCTAATAACAAAAAATTACTCATTATGTAGTTATTCAGAATTCGCAAACTGCTGTGGAATGCCCGTGCTTGCATTCAATTTCTCGGATCACTATAAATTTATGGAATAACTTCCTCCGTGCAGTTCGCTGAATTCCTGCGTTTCCCAGCGAAGAATGCGTTCCACATCCTTAAGGATTTCGTCCCTTGCCTCCGATGCTGGCTGGTAATCTTCGAAATTTATTATCTTTTTCTTTTGAATCGACTCATTTGGGCCTCTGATCTGTTCTGCAACGAATTGCATGCCGTTTTCTATGCGACTAATGAATTCTTATTGGTATTCTATAATCTAATTTGATCCTTGCGGATTAAAGGCTCTGGCTGTTTTTCGGAACCAATATTCTCAACAGTTTGCAAGAATAAAATACACCCCAATCAGTGGACACTCTTTATACCGAGAATACCGCTCTTTTTTCATTCAGGAAAGAAGAGAATGGGAAAACAAAGCTTGCTTTCAAGATCCAATTTTAAAAACCACGAAACGAATTGAGGTACCAACGCACTCGCAGTTATGAAAAGCTCGAGCACGTCAGTGCTCAATGATCAGTAACGAAGATATTGATGACGGCGAGCACGGCGATGCCGAGGAACCACTTCTGACCACGTGCAGTTTTGTACGAACGAAAAAATTGACGAATTTCTTTCCTTATTCCAGATCATCTCAAAGACGTTACCAATTGGTCCATGACAATACTTGAGAGCCCGGATGAGGCAGGTTTAGAGATCGGATAGGGATCCCCGGATAGCTGCGATTCGCGAGATCCTGTCACAAACCGTTGAGCAATTTAAATCACCATGAAGAAAGCGTTTCTTGGGAGTTTATGGCACGAAAATGGAATCCAGGAATTTCGTTTCCGGCTTTCGATACCCGAGTCAAGAAGAATCCAGGATACCTGCGAGCAGCCGCCGTTCCCAGCAGTCGCCGAGACTAAATGAGGAAGCGAACACAAATGAGGAGAATGGAATCGGAGAAATAAATACATTTAATGAGATGCATTCCACACCCCTCCCCCCTCTTCCTCCCCGGAAAGTTTATGAGTGTTTTGGACCTAAATCTCGCTAATTAGTATTTCAAGCCAGTTATAGGCAGCTTATGAATAGAAATGGAAAAAAAAAAAAATCAGGGCTCACCACTATTACACATACTTTGCATTCACATCTAGAAACACTTTTATGCATAAAAGGCCACAGCAACCGTGATGGAGTGTTCGAAAAGGGGCAAAACCACGCGTGTCTTGCCCGCGCAAGTAGGAAGTCCCAACCTGATCGACAAGCGAGCCAAAAAAGAAAAAAGAAAAAAGCTCGAGTTCAAATGCTTCATCGTGCCTTCGGGAACTCGAAAAATTCCGATGTTACTTCTTCGGTGAAGAGGCCGGTTACTCTCTTACCGAGGTCACCCTGACAATTGGTGTGTGTACGAGGATGCGTAGTGCTTCGGGCAGCTCCGAATGCGGAAGAGGAATAGCTTTCGGGTACAAAAAAAAAACAACAACAACAACAACAACAAAAGTACCATTATCTGCGCTAAACCATTAATAAAACGTGAGATTCTAATGATGGAGTCCTTCTACTTCCAAACTCAAAACCAGAGCCTTACGAGACCCGGCATCTAACTCGCCGAGTAATGCATCATGGTCGCAAGTTATCACAGGATTTTTTTTAAAGGTTTCATCAACAAGAAAACAAAAAGAGCAATCATTCTTCTTTTTTTTTTTTTTTTTTTTTTGCTCGACTGGACGCAAGAGAAACTCGGGCCTCGCTTGAGGTCTGCGACACCCACGGACTCCACGTGCTACTTGTAAATGCATCTAAAAATGCCTTGCGGCTGAAAATCCCGTGCCATGGGACAAGTCCACCGCCGCATACGGAATTTCGGAGACTGGGATTCACGTGTCTCTTCCGTCCCGTACGCGAATCTGCATTCCCGTACTCATCCGTGGTAAGATGCAACAAGGGCCTTCTACGTTGCCAGAGCTGAGACGTGAAGCGACCACCACTGCTGACCTCCAGGAATCAATTCTGCACAATCCTGTACCACGCAGCTCGGGCCAAAACCTGCCTGTGACGTGACCGATGGATTAGAGGATCGCATAAAATTTGCGCAAGTACAACGCGTGCTGGAAGTAATGCGCTGTACACTGAGAGCCAATTCGAATGAAACCCAGGAACAGCAGCAGCAACATCGAAGTGGAACGCCACTCTAATAAACGCAAATTCAATTCCCGACTTTATCAGAAATGGAGAAATTTCCAGTTCATTCTTCCCTGATGCTTTGTTTTGGTCCAGGAGTTTAAAACAATTTCAAGACTGTTTCATTCCAAGTTCTCCCTATCGGCTCCATTCCAAATTCCATAAACGGATATCGAAAGTTAGTCGTGCGAACAGGAATAATGGAGTGAATCTGTTTCTTTACATGGAACCAGCCTCGTTTCCAATAAAGTGACACGAAAACACAAACAGATAGGGTTATCTCGACTACTACTGGTTGGGCGGAAGGATTTTTTCTCCTTCTCCTTCTTCTTCTTGCTCCCAACAAAGTGCGGAATCGGGAAAACCGTGAAGTGCATATGGAATCCCAGCAGCTGGACGGATAAGAGACGGCTCGAAACTTCACCATGGAAACCGGTCAAAGATGCTGCGCGGCCGCGGAAGGAGGGAAAGCACGCGGTCAACAACCGGAACGACTGGCCGCTTTCGCTTGCGAGAAGAAGAATCGAGAGAAATCCGTGTGATAGAAAAATGGAAGGCGTCCACCACGGATCGGTCGAGAGGCATCGGATCCGTCCACGTGGCAGCGAACTTGGGAAGGCCGGGCCGTGAAATCTCTGTAATTCGGAGTCGGTAATGCCGAGTAATGAGCATAGGTTAAGGAGGTAAAACGAAAATCTCAGGAGAGGAATTCCTGCATGCGATAAGATTCAACGGTTACTGTACACTGAATCATAATGGCGGCTAAAATGCGTACTAAAACAAAACGGTAAAACAATAGCTCCAGCAAATGGGTTTGATGTCACGTTGATCGTCTTAAGAGGTTTGCACTAATGACTCAAGGAAATGCTACAACAGCCTCTTCGGAGCAACGGAGACGTAAGGAACACAGGAGATAAGGTTTTTTTTTTTGGTTTTTGATGCTGCGTGCTGAATTCACTGATTTGTGATTCCGAAAATTCGTGCAAAATAAGAAAAGACCACGGATGAGTGTTTATCTACATGTGATAGCAAAAAGAAATGGCAATAACGATGTACATGTGAGTGCACGAAATACAACACGTATCTGGAAAACGATTTACACTGAGTTGCAAGATGCCTCGCCGGTTTCCATCACTGGTATTACTAAGTGGCAAAGCATAACTACCACATCGGATGATTAATCGTATCGCTTCAGAACACGGCAATGTACGTACTTATCAAACGCTTCATTTGAAAAGCTGAGCAGTAAAACGCTCACTGTTTCTTGGCAACTTACTTTACGACTCCCTTTTTCACTTAACACTGCAAGAATGATGTCCTTTCAAAACAGCAAAAGATGAATTCCACTATGTACGAGCGAGTTCGCTGAAAAGAGGTGTAACGGAAGGGAAAAGTACTTCTGTGGGAAGAAGCATTTCCTGCACCACGCCTATCCACGAGGACTTGGGAGCTCCTGCTGGAATCGCGCTATCGGGGACGCGAATCTGCGTGTCCAAGAACAAGAAATCTCCATTTTGTGTAAACACAGGTCCACGCAAACTGCTGCCGCAGACACACATGGGATTCATTACGGAATTTCATGCAGTTGCAGCAAGCTGTCTGGAATGCATTTTGAGGGAGGGAAGGGGGGGGGGGGGAAGCCGAATCGAATTCCAGTGTTTGATGTGGAGACGGACACTGCGCCTTGTCGGAGGAACGTGTCTGCGAGCAGACGGTGTCGTCTCCTTGGGACACGGGGTTCAGAGACGCAGGCATCCTCGGGAGGAAGGAAACCCCGAAGCAAGCGAAACTTTCCAGAAATTCTTCACATAAACAAAAGCTGGAGAACAACCTATCGGATATCCACAGGGAGAAACTTCGCGAATTATCCACAGCATCATAAGAGCCAAGCAAGTGGTGTTCCGTTTAACTGCTCACACTTTCGAAAACCGTGATCCTTGGAAAAATGAAATGAGCCTCCGGGATGCATCACCAAACTAAGACAAAGGATCAGCAGAACGGACTCCTTATTAATTCTTTGTGGATAGAAATCGACCGCATCGACTTGGCTTTCACTGCTCGAACCACTCTCTAATAAATCTGTTTCTAACAACCATCTACCTCTCCGTTTCTATATATCTATGTCTGTACATCTGCTCATCTAGGGCCACCTACCTATCTATATCCATTTATCTATCTACCCATCCATCTATCTATATAGATAAATAAACAAATACACATATATATGTGTATAAAGGATAAAAGGAAAAACGTGTTTCGGTTTACAAACTCGAAACGAGAAGCTTCGCTTTCAGAGTGTCATTAAAGATACCAACATTATTATTATTATTATTATTATTCCCCCCCCCCCTTTTTTTTTGCTGTTTCCGGAACTAAAATGGCGTCTGCTGAGATTTCTGTCCTCAGACACTGGATATCCAGCGTAAATTCATGGATAGAGTAAACAAAAGCAGGAGAAGGACAACGGGGCGCTTCGTACTTGGAAGCTTCACTCTCAAATGAATGTGTGATTGACAAGGCTGAAAATTTGCTCAGATGACAGAGACTGGCACCCAGCATCCGCAGCAGCAATTTTTCAAAACCACACGGCCGTTCGCTAATCAGTTTCCGTTAATTGAAGCGCGCGAGCAGCCTCATGATTAAAATTCATAATTATAAGATGCTGAAAGCCAGAATCAGGATTTTATTTGAGGAATAAATGGCGCTTAATTGCCTCTTCCGATCACAGGCTTCGCCATCGGCTTTCAAATTAGAAGAATCTTTTTGTCACAGATGAGGAATCGTGATAATGTTTGGCAATTGTGCCAACAGGCTTCTCTCCAAACCGTTCTTAGGTAGATAAGAAAATCCCTTGCCAATTAAAACTGTCAGGGTGGATTCATGAGGAAACCACGAAGATACACGGGGAGGGCTTCAAATCCCTGAAGTCACAGAACAGCTCCCCCATCAAAATCAACAAGTGCCTATTTATATAGTTTCTTTTCCTTTTTTTTTCCTCTCCTTTCTTTCTTTGAGTACGTGCAGTGTTTTTGTGCGGGGTAATCCCCATGAATGCAGGCATCCTTCCCGAAAAGGGTTCAACCCACGTGACGCAGCCGAGGAACCAGACACGGAAACTGGCGTTTACAGGAAGAGTTCCCAAACATCGTCCCCTATGCACGCCACGATAACGGCCCGCAAACTGATCCAACTCGTTAGTGCAACTCCGCACCCATTAAGACGACGGCAGAATTATAAGAAACCAGAGTCGCTGCCACCGCCAGCAGGCCACTTAATTTGGAAATATTGAGAGGTGTCACCGTTATATCAATGGCTCGGTCGTCTCAAGCAAAAAACACATCCTGACATCTCATTAAGCTCGCAAACAAAATGGCTACGAAATGCACATGGTGGCCAGAAGGAGGCTGCCAAAACGTGCTGCTGCTTCGTAAACGGCGTGTACGGCAAGACGTGCAATTAAACAGATGAAATTTCAGAACAGACCAACAGGAAGTTTTTCTGCGAAAGAGAAAAAAATTACTGCTCCCTTCGGGGTTTCGGGGAAAGCTTGCAGAAGCAGCAGCAGCAGCAGCAGCAGCAAGCCCCTTCCCTCCCCTCCCCCCAGCCCCACAACCTCGAAACGGCGATGATGCTTTCGAAGGTCCCAATTTCCTCTTCCGATTCTTTCCCCAAGTACCATCACCAGAAAAGAAAGACGTTCATGAAGAGTGATGAGGTAAACAAACCTGAAATTCCTTCTGCATGCTATTTCCGCACCTTAAGTGGAAGGTACTCAAATGGGTGTTTCGTCACGAAGGAAAATAGGGAGTTCTGCGACCCCGAATTCCATCACAAATTCGAACGCGAAGGCTACGCCGGGAATCCACCCCACCACTTATCTTCGCCCAGGTTGACAACACAGAGAATTAAGAGAGACTCTTCATTTCCTTCTCAGCCGACACAACTTTTAGCTCATTGGGATGTTCCGCCAGCTCATGAGCGCAAAGCCGCCTTTTCTCCGAGAAACAAAACACACGCAAAAAAAAAAAAAAAAAAAAAAAAAAAAAAAAAAATTGCTCAATTTCCTGCATGCTTACGAATCCTTTTGCCCAACTTCCACCCATGTTGAAGAAGAACGGAAAGGAGGAAGCATGTTCTTGGGCACACTTATGGGAAAGTTTTCTCATCCATCCCCCCCTTCCCCCATCAACGTGTGAGCTGCTTAAAATCAGCACTTGGCAGTCTTGAAAAATCCATCATTTTGTACAATTGCTGACTCTCTGAGCAACTTTCATCGATGAAGCGCTGGGAGTACCGAAATCCCACAGACAAAGAACCAATTTGCCATGTACCAAGTTTCAAACCAACAAGCAGAGGGATCCCCGACACCCTCTGCCGCGGTACAATGGAGGTCTGGCGCGGATGGGGGCGAAGGCTCCTTCTATTCATGCAAGCCCGCCCTTCCTCTATAACAGTTTCCCTTTCCGAAATGAATTTATCGATGTAATGCCGGGATTAGGAGAAAAATACTTTGAAGAAAGACTTTCCTGGATCCGGGAACATCGGAACGATTTTTGCATTCATCATCAAGCGTGATCTCCAGCATTCATTCCTCGCTATTTATTGCTTATCCCACCATATAAGAAAGCCATAAAGCAATCTTTCCCCCGGAGGAGGAAATGCCCATGAGATACTCCAGTTGGCGGTCGCACGGGATCCAGCATCCGCACTCGACGGAGACGTGAAGCTGGACGCACCTCTCATCATCCATTTTCGTCCCCCCCCCCCTCCCCCAGAAGCACAGACGCAGTTCGATTTAAAAGGGAAGCAGATGACGCGAATGCACCTGTGCAATGGACACACACGTTAAGAGGCAACCCTGCTTAAATGCACTAAAATGATTTACACGCAACTTCCGTAAGGACGAACGGAAGTTCTTCCGCGGACTTTTGCTGTGTCTCCTACAATTTTCCATTTCAGTCTTGCCAGACTGCCACTGCTTTTTCATTACACTCCCCGAGACAAATCTTCCGAAACAGCCTTCGTTATCTTCTTCTTCTTTGCCTTTTTTTTTTTTTTTTCTTCCCCCTTCTTTTTCTTCCCCTCGCTCTCCCGGTGATAACGAATCGTGATGGACCAAATAAAAAAAAAAAAAAACTCGAGAATCTCTTAGTGTATCAGCTCCGTGTCACAGGAAAGGAAAGGATATTTTTCCAAACTACGTGTTTTATCATAACGCGGATTGCCCCCGGAATAATTTGCTCCCGTCGTCTCCTATGAGCCCCTCAAAATTTTCCCTCTTCGCTTCCCGGATTGAGAATCACCTGGCAACTTCCTGGCCTATTCCTCGGATGCTGAAGGAATTAGAGAGCAATGAAGGAAAAAAAGAAGGAAAAAAATGTTATACGAAAAAGACCACATTTACACCGATTACAAAGCATGCAAAAGAATGAAGGGAGGAAGGGAAGCGCTCTTGGTTTCAAAAACCTCACGAAAACATTGGGCATGCAATACCAAATCTCGGCGAATGATTCATAAATCATTAACACTGCTCACAAAGACTAAACCTAGATCCAGGAATAATCGGAATTTCGGTTTCAGCTTGGGCATTACAGACGCACGGGAACCTGAAGAGAAGGACCACCGTAAGAACCTTTGGATGCAGAAGAAACATGAGCGGTTACGTCCGGGTTGCAGCAAATGAGCTGTTTGCTGACAGCTGGGATGAAGAAACTGCGGGAGTGCGTGTCGCAGTTCACATTTTGCCTCGTACGTGTGTTTCGGTCGTAGAACTTCCCGGAAACGCTTATCAGGGATCCTCCGGGTTTGCGAAACAGGATTGGAAATGAGCTACGTAACCAAGGAGGAATCATGGGGTTAACGCCAAGACCAACGGCCGGAGACGGCATCCCGAAGAGAAGTGTGTGCCCGACGTGTTGCACGGAGACACCAAAGTTGCACACAGCAAGACGGGTGGGTGCTCCCGAGGATGACATCACTGCAGTTTCAGAAAACACCGTGCACGTGCTTTCCACCGAAAGGGGAAAACACACGCCGTGGTGCCGACCACGTGCTGCCAGCTGATGGGCAGGGAACACGACAAGAACACCACGCAGTTTCCGTACTTTATACACATCTACATCCAGATTACGTAGAAGAACTGACCCTGAACAAATTTCCAACATGCTTGAAGCTCGTATACAACCATGCAATCACTTAAGGATTTACAATATGTAAGGCAATGGGAACACGTTTATGGTCTTCCTGCTCGTGTATTTGATCAGAACAGTGTTGTTGTTACTCCTGATTGCACGTCCATTAACCTTTTTCACACACTGAGACCACCTTGGTGTGCAACAGCTTTTGTGGCAAAAAGAGGACTTGGCATGTCAGGCTCAGTTGGCTTGAGGAAAACGTGAACTCGGAGAGACAAGCAGTGGACTGCATTCTATCTGATTTCTTGCCATGTTTGCGTGTTCATTAAATGGGCTATTTAAAGTTGAAATCCAGGAGACGGATAGATGGGAAAGGGATACATACAATCCAAGGATTGCAATCTGGCCGGAAGTAGGAGGTTAACGTAGCAATCGGGAAAGGCTGCTTCCACGAAAGTGTGACCGAAAGGAAACCAACCCGTTCTTCTTGCGGCGGACACCACATGCACGTGGACACGTGGAACACGAAACTACGCCACTCTTGCGTTCGTTCCATGGGAACCCTGCCCAAGAATTCGCAACCTCCCCACACGAAAGTCAGCAGACCCACGAGTTGGTTAGTTAGCCATTTCATCCGGTCTGGCTATACTTGGACAGCTCGAAAAGCAGCCACTCAAAAAACCCGAAAAAATGGGGAAGGGGGGTGGAAGGAAAAAGGAGTAGGGCTGCCCCCCCTATTCTTGACTGCAGCGCAAAGTTCTTATTCCGTGAACATTATCCACACACTCGCGCGCGCGCGAAAGACTGAATCGATTCTGACGAATTCCATACCGGAAGTTAAGGCATTCCGTAAAATAGGGGAAGAGGAAACAAACCGGCCCGGCTACCAAAGTACCTCGGGGATCCCGGACAAAATGCCCGGAAGTTTCTCGTACTCACTAGTTATATAAATGGAGCGATTAACGCTCCCAAGTTGGGGGACCTCGGACACAGCGTTCGGCGCCGCCTAAATTTACTGGCGACTTGACAGTGACAACGGTGACCGCGAGCAGCGCCTAATTGGCCTCAGGTTAAAACCACGCAAGCAGCCCGGAGAACGCGGGAGAAGAAGGAAAAATAATAAAAAAGGGAAAATGAAATGCTCGGATAGGCGCTCTCGGAGTGTTTCAGCGTCTGCGACAACCGTCTTATCCTGCCCGTTCTGACACGACAACAGAAGATCAAAAGCGGTTAATTAAAACCGGAGCTCAGTTTCTGTACCCAAAAGAGAGAGAGAGAGAGAGAGAGAGAGAGAGAGAGAAAATAATAACCGAAATCCCACTTTTTTTTCTTTTTTCTTCCGAGTTTCGGAACAAGAGGAAACTTCGCCTCCTCGTTTTATCCCGACGTCAGACTTCACGACTGCGCGCCCCCCCAAAAAAAAAGAGGAAGAAGAAGAAAGGTATGCATCATGAAAACAACAACAAATGATCCGCAGATCGGTCATTAACGGACTTGCAAATTGAAATGGTAAACCTCAGGCAGAGAAAAAAGGAGACACGGGGAGAAACCAGCGAATGCAGTGAATCGGAAAACGCTTACGCGTCACATAGTGATTCCGGAAATGATTACAGTGATTGGGGCTCTCGCGTGCGTGACCATTTCACACCGCGGCACGCATTCGGCACCGAGCGGGCACGGGAACGCCGCTGGCACACGGGTGGTGTCCGGAAGGAGACGACACGCCGTTTCGTACCGCACGCACGAGAATTGTGGCCGTCGGGGACGACCGGGAACCTGGCGCGAGGGTCTGCGAGGAGGGACAACAGGGAGAGGAAGGGGGAAAGAGGAGGAGACGAACGCGCAGCAACGGAGGCGGGGAAGGGGGGATTCCTCCCTCGGAGAAGAGGAGGAGGAGGAGGATCGTGAACGTACGCATCCGACTTTCACTTCCACGCTATTCAGGATCCATCAAGCAAAACCGAGCCACGGATCGCGCGCACTTTTGGAACGGAGTCGCGCCCGATCCCCGGATGGAAATCGGGAGCATTTGTTTGGCATCCGGAGGAGATCATCGTGCAGGAACCCGTCCCCGTCGACGTCTTCCAGACCTGCGCGTCCTCCCGGGCACGGCATCCCGGCGGCGGACGGATGCCTTGGGAGAAATTTGTGCCGCGCGATCGAGGATGAAGTGCGTTCGTCAAATCGAACCGACACTAAAGAATATCATGGCCAGCGGGATTCGCGGCAAATGAAGCCCATTATTCTATTTCCAAAATCATCGAGATCATTTATCACCGTGGACACTGACATTACTCTTTCGAGTGGGATAAACATTAAACAAATGTCCGCAGGATATACTCGGGACTTTGCACAGAAAGCAATAAGTCTCTTGGATGAAAATCCCACGCCATTTGTGGATGAAATTTTTGGCAATGACGTGATTACTGTAAAGGAATCGAAATTTCCATTACTTGATAAACAACACATCCTCGAAGTTTGGAGTGCACGATGGAAAACAGAGAGAGGGAGGGAGGGAGGAAGACAATAAGGGGGGGGGGGGGAAGAAGGAAAAGAAAGGCACACAGCCCGAGTGCAGATCCACCACACGGCGAAACGTCGAGAGCTCCCCTAGGTCCGCGATCCATGACTTCCCCACGACCTGAAATAGATCCCGGGCCGCTTCCAGAACATCCAGAGCCTTCCACGGCTCGATGGCTCGCAGCGCCAGCGGTGAGGCCGACGCGTGCAAACGAACCGCGGACGCGTTGCTGTGCCTCCTGACAACAGCATCTTCTGGAGGCTTCCCTGTTGAGGCTGTCGCCAAAAGGGCAGCCGAAAGTGCGGCACGAAGAAAAAGCGCGCATGCCTGGACGGGGACCCGCGCGGCTCTACTCACCCCCCTCCGGAAGAACCTATAATCTCACCCGAAGTCGGTAACGTTCCCATCGCGGGTGACAGGGAACGCGCGATTCCTCCGGGCAGAAGGGGAAAAGGCGCGCGCGCTCCCGCCGCTCCGATGCGGTCGGCGCGCGTTTTCATCCAGCATCCGCGAGGCGGCGGCGAGATCTCTGCGCGACCGAGACGGCCGAAAACTGACCTTCGAGAACACGAAATGTTCAGACAGGCGTTGCTCGGCTGCGTTTTTCTCGCTGCGCGCCACATGGCAGCTCCAGGGAATTCCGAGAGTTAATTGATGATGGCTTTCGCTTTCGTTTCCACTTTCAAGCGTGCAGCGCATCAATCAGAAAACGAAAATTAAAGGATCCACCTTTGTGTGTGTTTCTGTCTTTCACCCTTGTTTACCTTTCCTTTTTTTTTTTTTTTTCTTTTTCTTTTTGGCAACATCGAACGGACAAATGAATCGTGCAGACAAATGAATTATTTTCGACGAGATGAGCACACTCGGAAGCAGCATCCAGCGAGAAGGACAATTAATACGCATAAGCATCCATTATTCTTGTGAATTGGGACTCGCCCGTACCGTCGTCGCCAGGAGCAGTCACTTTCACGTCCACGGACCTTCCGTCGAAATTTGCCAGCAGCACGCAGAAGCGCCTTCAACAAGAAATGCCTCCCGTGCGCTTTTCTCTTGTCGCCGAAAACAAATCTCAAAGAAACATCCGAATTTCGGAAGCTGCCCGTGCCCATCAGTCCCCCCCTCCCTCCCTCCTCCCCCCCTTCCCCAAATACGAGATGTGGGAACAGAGTCCATCACCGACGGAATCTCTCCCGGCCTCGTTAAGTAAGCCCACGGGTTTTCCTCATCAGTTACACGGATGCTGAGTAATGCGCACTGATCACTGGGAATCACGAGCAAAGAGATTTCTTGGCTTCTCCGCGTGATGGGGATCATGCACGAGAGAAGGGAGAAAAATCCAAAGAACCGTCGTCCGATGACGACGAAAACAGGAAGAGTTCTCTCTGAAGTGGTCACCGGCAACGCATGACAATCAAAAGAAAAAAAAAAAAATGTGCGTGTGTGTGTCTTTTTTTTTTTTTTTTTATCCAACCCACGAAATCTTGGAATGATGAATCCCTATCGGAAGGATCCGGGAAACTTTCGCAGCATCAGGAATCGGCGACGAACCGCAACGGAAGAGATTTTTCGACGGAAACACGCCAGAGGTCCCCAGCGGGAACAGGGATCGAATTTTTACTGTTGCGGATGACGGACTTATGGATGCTGAGGCGTAGGTTACCAGTGCGAATGTAAACTTCAAAATATCAGGTTTTCTTCTCGTGTGTCCTTCCTCCGCGCAGCAGCCCGGAGTGGGAGCGCAGATGTTCGCGGAGGCAACGCCACGTGAGAGGCGCGTCGCCAGGAGACGCGGATCGCAAACACGGAGACGTGCGGCGGCAAAAACACAACAAAAAAAGTGTTTTATAAATATATGCCATTTATTTCAAGTGGCAGAAGGATGGCATAAGCTGTTACCTTGGATGGGTTCACAGGGATCAAGTACCACGGGATAAGTGTCAACATCTGGTACTGCACATGGTTTCGAGAACGGCCTTACGATCGGTCTCTGAGAAGAGTTTCACAAAACGAATGCATTCGTTCACATGGAAATCGAAGAGAAAGATAAGATGAATAAAACATGCAGTGGTCTATTAATTTCCTCTTGATGCTGCATGTGTGTGTGTGTGTGTGTGTGTGTGTGTGTTTTTCCTTTTTTGAATTTTTGGTTCCTCCGAACGCGATCTTCCGATTTCTGTGACGTTCAGGAAGCCCAAATAAACCAAAAGGATTGGGGGATAAAAGAGCAAAAGAAAAAAAAAACCAAAGATAGGCAAAACTCACGACACTCACGACAAGGGAAATGCCGCCAACTGTGGACACGAATGGTACTGTACAAACAAAAAGAGGAAATTCTCATTTCGGCGGACGCGTGGAAGAATGGAAAAGTTTCGAAACACGAACGCCCTCTGCAAACACACACACACACACACACACACACACAAAAAGAAATCCTTGATACAAATTCTGTCTAGCAAAACAAACCCTCGAAGGACTCCATAGACAGGCGAGCAAAGATGGTAACTTGGAAAAAACAAAACACACACACACACACAAAAAAAATACGGAATTCTGGGAGACAGAAAGGGAAAGCGTGAAATCAGCAGCAAGAATTCCGGATACTTGAACCAGCAAGCCCTTCTTACACCCAAACATCTTAAAAACCCACTGAGGAGGAGGAAGAGAAAAAAAGGAAATTTTTTTCTGAAGGATCGGATCAAAACACGAAGAAGGAACGGGGAGCCCGGAACAGCATCCTTCAGCAGGAAAGGAAGAAAGCAAACAGGACGTACCCACGGAACCGAAAATGCTTACATTCATTAGCAATGAAGGATCGAAGTGGTGTAATAGGGAACGTGCCGGAACTGCCAAAAAGCTGGAAGCCCCACGTGACTCCCTCTGCAACGTCGCCTCCATAAGCAGCCGCACAGAGTTGCAGCCAGAGGGCCTTCCAGCAGCAGCAGCAGCAGCAGCAGCAGCAGCAGCAGCGGACCATTGCGAAGCTGGGCGCGTGGGTGGGTGCAGCCAGCGGAATGGGGACACAAACGTGCCAAGCGGGTGCACCGGCGATGCTGCAAGAAGGCTTGCAACACCCCCCCCCCAGAACGCAGGATCGGAACGTGACCCAGGTGAAAGATGAATGAAGGAATAAAGGAAAGCGCGCCGTTGTCTGCCGATGTCGCAACTGCTGGGGCCGTCGGAAGAACCGACTTCCCTTTTGCAACGTCCACGCTGTGTGCTGCGAGCGGCACTTTCGGTGTTCGACGCAGTGATGAAACGAGGCGTTCCGGGCTCAACTCGCTCGCAGGGGCTGCCGGAAGAGGGGGAAGGGCTTCTGCTTGCACACCCATCTTTCCCCCTCACGCTGCCCCCCGCCCCTTCCTGCCGGGCCGCACCGCACACAGAAGAACCTTTCCTGGCCAGAGGGAAGTGCCCCCAACCTCTGCAGCAAGATCGTGCAGGAAAAATCCAGGTCTACCGCAGCGACGGGCCAACTTCACAGGTTGGATCCCTACTACTCCTAGTGGGTGCCCAATTACTTGCGGGGATCATTGGTATTCCGACTTTCCTTCGGGAGATTCCTCGCAACGAAGAGGAAATGGAATGTACTTCCGCTAGAATGCACGCCGACGTAAAGTAGGGGCTAACAACGCAGAGGTTCTGACTCAAGCAAGTCGAACCTACCGACGCTAGGTCCAAGGTGTCACGGTGATTTTCATTAATGGCGGAAGGCTGTTGCATCACGATCTTCATTTTCTGCATTCAGACGACCGTTCCCGGAACGACCCAGTGGGTCCTGCTGCAGGCTCCTCCTTCGAATACGGGGTGTGCCGATTCAAACCAATTCCTTCCCGACCCGCCCGAGAAGATTTGATCAGTACTTTCGCTGGGTCCCACGGTTTGATCTCATTTTCGAATCAAAGGGATTCCTCGTCGCGCCCACTCCAATTTACACGTTCGCTGTGCTCTTGCAAACAGCATAGCTTGCAGAAGCTGGAATATCGAGCTGACTTCCGCTTGGAGGAGAGAGGAAGGGGGAGGGGGGGGGGGAAGGAACAGGAGACACACGGTTTCCTTTTAGTGGGTTCTGGTTCGGATCAAATGAGCCGAGGCCTCCGACGTGTTACCGTGGCAAAGAAATGAAATAAATGCGAGGAACAATCACTCTTCATAAGGGACGCAGTTTCCGCTTCAGTCTGAGGAGATCCCCCCCCCCTCCCCCTCCTCTCCACCACCTCAGCGAAAGATTCATCGGATTCAAAACCGAGAAGCGAAGACAACGGAAAAAAGTTCCTGCAAAAGAGTGAAAGCGGATTGACCTCGTGCCGGGTCGTCACGGACGGAGTTTATCACACCGAGCAGCATCATGAGAGTACGACTTGCCGAGTACACCGATCGGTTGACCCCATGGGGGTGCTGCTGCTGCTGCTTCCGGGAAGATGAAACGCTTGCCGCGCGCTGCCGAGGTGCGAACCGGCGGCCTGGGCGTCGCAAAGCTCCTTTTTCCAGGCAAAATCGAAGTGCATTTGTGTTCGGTCTGTGAAATGCAGCCCGTGTTTGGCCAAGTGGCTGCAACACGAAACGCGCGCATAGATTCGCAAAGTTGAAAAATCCTTCCCGAATCAGTCCCCGAGCTTCATCCTGTGGGACGAGATGAGCTCTTCGAGTATGTTCGCACGTGCTCGGACACTGTACGTATGGGACCTTGGAAGAACGTCCGTACGTTAAAAGACTCGTTATTTGGTTGCGAAAGAAAACCCTCTGCTAACCATATCAATCATTTCTCCCTGGAAGTTATCGTTCTTTTATATTTATGGCCGCATTGTCAAAAATTACCATCACAGAATTCCCATGAATGAATGTTAGCGTATGCAATCATAAATACCTGGAGGTACGGGAGGACGGGAAAATCAAGAGTAAATCATAGGAACTGTGAAGCGATAATCTTCTCTATGATTCACGAACATGTTATAGTTTAAAGATCAGGAAACCATTCTGCGACCCAAATGAAAATGAGCAGCTTCACCAGAAATATCTAAATCACGATGCCTTGAAGAGGAGGAGGAGGGAGTGGAGGGGGGAGGGGGGAGGAAGGGGAAAAAAAAAAAGAAAAGAAAAACCACAAAAATTCATCATCTTGCACGCTGGGTGTTTCTTATTCCCCTGATCAGCCCTTCACAATCTTGAGGACGACGACGAGAGGGAGAAGCTGAAACCTTATCGTATCAAACCGATGCTCCTTAATGATCGAAATGACAGTTTGATGACTGACGCACCGCTCCTGCAGCTCGGACTCGTACAGGTAAACGCAAACAATGACGCTCGCGCTAACAATGAAAGGGAGGAGGAGGAGGAGGAGGCGCGCGAGAGGCGGGGGGGACGCGCGCGCTCAACAAAGGGGTTCGAGATATAAACAGCGCCCGTCCTAGGCTAATGCGCGCGACAATGGGTCGCGCGTTTCTATTTATAGACGCGCGCTTTCCAACTAATTTGGGATGCTCACGAGGCGATTTTTCGAGAACACACATGCGAGTTACGCAATGTGGGAATTCATATGGAGAAGCACGAAAACAAAACAAAAAAAAAAAAAAGGAGGAAAGAAAAAGAGCGACATGATATACAGACACGATTAAAAAACAAAAAAAAAAAAAAAAACTATGAAAACATAAATACCGAACGTATACACCCAAACGGTCGAAATAAATTTTCGCGTCGGATGGAGAATTTGAAATCAGACTTCCCACGAAAAAGAGAGAGAGGGGGGGGGGGGGAGGGGAATCCGAAATCAATTCCTTGAAAAATTAGAAGGAATGGGTCGGTTGAGCTTCAATGAGTCAAAACACGCACTTATGACGGGATGTCGTCTGTAACAGAAGCACACAATACGTGCTTCCGCGCTGCAAGAGGAGCACATGGATTCCCTTTTTTTTCTTCTTCTTCTTCTTCTCCTTTCTTTTCCCCCCCTTTCCAGAAACCACTCTGCCTTCCGTGGTGGAAAGATTCCCTCGTTTCTTCTGCGTTCTTACAGCGCTCCTTTTTTTTCTTTTTTTCTGGAAAGCTCCCCGTTGGGTTTCATGCTCTGGTCGAGCCACACAGTCACAGAGGGGACGGCAGCTGACGCGGTGGAACCACAAACACCGACCCCAACCACGGGTGCGTGAAAAGCGAGCTGTGGCTCCACGGCCTCGGTGCTGACCCCCCGGCCGCGGGAAACGCGCAGGCGCCTTCTAAACCAAACATCCGGCGGAGGAGGCACGCGAAGGACCACAGGAGCGATGCTGCCGCGAAGACGGATGAAATCGCCGGGCGCAGGGAAAAGGCACTTCTCCGCGATTCGGCCTGCGATTTGAATGACTTGGGAAAGGGTCGAACGCTCCCGAACGTCATCAGCACATTAAAAAGCGCACGGGAACGGACGAAAATATGTAAACGAGTGCCATTCATTGGCAACGCTTTCCGATGGAACACACACAAAAGGACGATGCTTTTCGGAAGAGCTTCACGGGAACAGATCCCCCCGTCTGTTTCACTGGAACACACAATTCCTGCCAAAAATAAAGCGTACCAGACAATCGAAGGGCGTGGCAAGAAGAAAATCTCCTACTTAAAATACAGCCGAGCAGAGGATTAGAAGCATCATCTCGCATACAGAACTCCATGCTGAAGATTTACGAAACAACCTCCTCTTTCCAAGTGCAACTACTGGATTGATGGGTGTGTGCAGCAGATCCGAGGATGAGGTAAAAAGGAAAAAAGGGACGAACAAACGGAACAAGGACACCACCGGATGCGCACCCGTGGTGCCCAACACCCGGGAAAACCCTTCCCATCTCTTCTTATTAGCAGATCGTTTGCGACGGATCGGCTTTTGCTATCTTCCAGGATGCTGAGCAGATCCGCCCACCGTCGCATATTTCTGGGGAGAGAGAGAGAGAGAGAGAGAGACAACCAACCTCACATACGTGGACTAGAATCCCTGACCAACTTTTCACATCCCAACATTGAGAGGAACATTATCAATGACAAGAACCTCATCCCAGACGGCTAGAAGTTGCACAGCAAATATTTCCTCCTGTTGGCTAATCCATTTCCAAGAGCGTGCCAATGATGTTCAGCATGCACGCTTGAAGCTGAGCATTCCCATGTTCCTTTTTTTTTTTTTTTTCTTCCAGGATTTTGTTCCTTAAAAAATGCCCCTTGACTTGGAAGCGGATTCAGAATCGGCGACCTTCTCCTTTTCCGAACCACCACCAGTACAAGAGGTGGCCTCCGCCTCTGGGAAGCCGGTCTGTTTACCCATCTCTACATGCCTTCCAAACTGGAATGGTCCCATAAACTGGAATGTGTCCGGACAAGCCAGATGCACGTGAGATGGAGTTCCACAAGAGTAAGCGGTTGCTTAGATGGTGAGGATGTTCCGTGTCTCGAGAGAGAGAGAGAGAGAGAAAGAGAAAAGAAAAAAAAAAAAGGTCTGTTCCAGTGGAATAAGTTGAAATTCCGCAAGGATCGCCAAGTCATATCTTTTAATAGGCACAAAAGTCTTCGACTGTAAACCCGGAAGCAATTTATAGCGTGTGCACGCCATGTTAAAACAAAACAAAACACAGAAAACAGAAGAAAAACCAGGCAACGCTGGAGTATAAGAAATTACATTCAACACTTGCAAGAGATAAGGCAGAGAGACACGTGAGTGTGTGCGCTTTTTTTTTCTTTTTTTTTTGCACAGAATGGATAATGGAAGACACACTTTTGATCCTGAGCTTCGGTTTGCAATCATTTTGCAAACGACTGTGATTTGAATTTCGTGGTGATGGCGCCCGACCGTCGAAGGGGAAGAGAGAGAGGCCCCCCTCCCCCCCCCCCAAATATATATATATATATACATATATTCGGATTTTTTCGACGGGAAGGAAGAGAAGAGGAGGGTATTTTTAACGAATAACATAGGGCTGGAAGATGTGTTTGTGTACGAGCAGACCATGGATACCAATCAATAAAAAACCGCTGTCCTACGTCGCAGCAGACTACAATTTGCACCAAGGGATTCAGGAGCACACAACTCGCTCTCCGAAAGGAAAGAAGGAGAAAGCTTTAGAGAAAACATCTGCGAAACATCCGCTGCAACACACATACTCCTGCTGGAAGAATTCGTGAGCGCTGGATGCACCCCACTCGGATGATGGGACGGGGAAAGTGCAAACGGCGAGGAGAAGGAAGCCGTGTTTTCTCGTGTGCACACCGAGAAGGAATTCGAAGACGGCAGCACCACCAGGGTGGGGGTCCGTGGCGAATCCCGTGTGATGGGCTGGGAAGAAGAAGAAAAAAACCCACCTTCGGTGGTGCTCCGCCTCCGGCCACTCGAATCCTTTTCCCGAAGAAATCCTCTTCGCCGAAGAGCAAGCGAAGAGAACGATGCCGAAGAACGCACAGCGCGAGGAGGGCACACGGGCAAAAGTTCGCAGCTTCCCAGAAGAGGGAGAGGCCGTGAGGAACAACAAGGTCCGGGCAGCGCTGCTGCACGCGGCGCTGAAGAGTTTTCGCGCTCTTCCGAGAAGCTGTCGAATCTGTCAGCATCATCCGAGACGACTCCTAAAGTATTTACTACATGCGTCAGCATTGAAAATGCAGTTTGGAGATACGGGAACAGGATACTAAGCGCAGACACAAAGGAGCACATTCTCACGCCCTGGGGGTGAGTGCCAATATCGTCAGCAGATGCTCGGGGAAGGGAGCGAATTCCAACTTTTCCGCGAAATATTTGGTTTCCAGAAAGGAAAGCAGGCTGCTCGTGCTCTGCTCGGACGCGCAAGGAAAGAGGCGCGCAGCACCACCGCCGCCAACACGCAGCCACGGACGCGCGCTTCCGGCAAGACCTTCCCCACGTCCACTTCCTCCCTGCCGAAGAGTGGACTGGGGTGGCGAGCCGCAAAGCCACCACCAGGTTTCCCAACGAAGGGGATCCCCAACATGTGAGCGTGCCAGGCCCACCAGGAGACAGAAGAAGAATGCGAAACCAAAAAGAAAGAAGAAGAAGAAAAAAAAAAACGGTGCTCTCCGGTTCGCGAAGAAGCGTCTCCAAGAGCGCATATGCCGAGAAATCCATACTCCACGCTTCGCTCTTCCCATGTGTTAGTCACGTGTACCTCGGGAAGATGCACCACTATAATAAAATATCATTTTTCCTTCACAAAAGAAGAAAAATCTTGAAGACTTAACGGAAAAGCCTTGCACGCGGAGGGGTCGTGGAAAAACCCGACGTGGAACATGTGCTGAACATTCGCCCAGGAGCTCCCGAGTTTCGTTTCAGGAAGAAGAAGGAAAAAAAAAAAAATTTTTGCATCGTTTCGTGTTACCGGAGCAGTCCTATTTAGAGTGGCAGACGTAGGCTGCAGCTCCCGATTTCCCTCTCCCTCTCCCTCTCTCTCCTTCTTCCTTTTTCTTCTGGAAGCAAACGAAGCAATGCAAACGAGAGCACGATAAAAATTGCTCCCGATATTAATTGGCCATATCGTTAGCTGGCATCGGAACAATTGGCAAAATCATGTCTTGTGAAACTGTCACGATCAATCAGCCGTAGAGAGCATTCATCCCTCTTCCCGGGTTGCGAGATGGGTTACACTCGTGAAAACATTCACATGACCAGAGTGTTGACAGATGCACGCGAAAACCGAGAGGCGCGGTCTTTGTTCAGCCACGGTCCGCGCTCCATCTGGAAAAATCTCGACGTGCTTGTTTTTTGCGAAAAAAGTGAAAGCCAAAAAAAAGCAGGGCGGGAAGGCAATCCCGAACCTCCTCCCCCCCTCCATCCAAACTTCGCCGGAGTCGCTCCGCCACGCCGACGTCTTCCCCGGGATAAAGGAGCGCCTCCAGAGGGACCGATGGCGCCGCAACGGGAAACGCGAAACCGCGCGTTGAAATCGCTTCCGCGACCGTCGGACGTCATGCAGAAGCGATCCCCCAGCCACGGGCCGAATAGGGGGCGGCCGTCACGTGAAGCTTCCTGGGAGCGATGGGGACGCACCGAAGCCGCTTGCAGGTGCGCAAGCCCTCCGGCTGCCAGTCGCCCGCGGAAGAGAGTGGTGGTGCTCTTGGTATTCATAGGACCGCTTTTCACTCTGGGGCTGCGGAGCCTTCATCTTGCCCGACTTCCAGGAAGACGTGCCAGCGGAGCGCCGGAAATCACCACCGACCCCTCCCCCCTCCACTTCATCACCGGCCGGCGCGAATCGGTTCCACGGTTGGCTTCCAGGAACCAGGAAAGAGCACGCGTTCGGTGGGTGAAGTACCGCAGGAGACGCACTCTTCCTTGGCACTGACCGCGCGGACGTCCCCAGCAACCCGGTGGGTTCCTTCTTCGGGGTCGAAGCGCTTTCGACGACGACAAGAAAAACCAGGAGGTCGGCAGCCTTTCTTTTCGGCAACGGACAGGAGCAGGCAGCACAGAGACCACGGCTTGCCGTTCTTTCGCAGTCATGGCGATCGGCAACAGGTGACGCAGGGAAACGGCCCCGCACGGCGCGATAAGCGCGCTCCTTATCGAAGAGCGCGAAGAGTCACCGCCGCTTGCTGGATGGCCGTGCGGCCGGACTCTTCCCGGAGAAGGAAGAAATCGGGCAGGATGCCATAGCTTCCAATCCGATGCGACGGATGCGGATGCGCCAGGAGGGATGGAGCGTGACGCGATGATGATGATGAAAGGCGAGGAGTTATTTGCAGCGAGGGCCGATGAGGACCTCGGACGAGAACTTCCAATTTTCAAGGGGAGCTGCGTGACCCCGCGTGCGCGCGCACATGTCCGCCGATGCGCGGTGCTCATGGCGATACGTTGAGATGAGCCGCAAATTGGAATTCAATTAAATCTGCACGAGCCTCGGCGGGGATTCACGCCGACTTCACCGTGTGTTCCGAAGGGTCTCATGACCGCTGGCGGCGGGGGTGCGTGCGACACCTCGATCTCTCTCGTAAAAACAAAAAGGTCGGCGCGCAGGAGAGAGGAACGGCGAAAAGAAAGGAAGAAGAAGAAAAGAAGAAGCCCCCAATTTTTCTCCTCGGATCTGCGACAGCCGGTGACCCCCGAATCCACGGCGCCCCCTGCGCGCCCCCGACCACTTTTTCCGCGAAGCACATGTTCAACACGTGCGCGGGAACCGATGCGCGCTGCTAAGAAGTGCGCTCTTCGCCGCTCCTTTCCTTGGGGTGTCTCGAATATCCGCTGCCGAACACAACAGTTTCGAATTACAACGTGTTTCCAAAAGTTATTCGCAGCGTGGATTTCCTTCCTTATCCTTCTCTCCCCTCGTACCCCCTCCCCTTCCTCCCTTCTTCTCCATGGAAACGACAGGACTGTATTGTAGGGTACTTGCGGGGAAAACAGCTTCTTCTAGTGAAGCGCGCGTGCGCGGAGCCGCACTCCGGGAAACGCTTATTTCGGGTATCCCCTCCGGCTTCCCCCTACCCCCCCCGCGAAAAGGGAGGCCCCCTGGATGCCCTGGCGGAAGAGCGCACCCTCGGACCTTCCCGTGCGAGCGCACGGGGCCTCGGAGCGCCACCTCCCCCGGGCATGCATCTTTCCGGTCAAGCCTCGCCGCTAGGTCCGACCGAAGACAAGCAAATAATGGGCCTCCGATGCTCTCCCTCTTCCTCCTCCTACTTCCCCCCTCAACGGAACGTGTTGTCACGAATATCAGCGTCGCCCGTGATTGATACTCCGACGTCCGGGGAACAACCGCTCGGACAGGGTTGCCGAGTCCGCCGCGGCCGCGCGCACATTCCGAGCGTGGCGCGCGCGCCTCGTGCAGTCGGCTCGCAATAAACAGCCGGCAGACGAAATAGGTTTTTCGTGATGCGCCTCCACGCGAAAAGGAAGGGCCGCAGGAAGGAAGGCATCCGATCTCCTAACAAGGAGAGGGCTTTCACCCACCGATCCTCGCGCCCAAGCGCGCGCGCGCGAGCGCGCTTGGGGTGGGGGTGGGGGGGAGGGGGGAATCACTTCCGCAAGGTACGGAAAGAAGCGCGCGGGCGCGCGCGCCGAGGTGTCCCGAGAAGACGGGGGGAAAAAAAGAAAAAAAAAAAAAAAAAAAAAAAAAAGGAAGGGAAAATGGCACGATGGACCCACCGGAAGGAAGCCCTATGATCTTTTCAAGGGCAGTCAAGACCAAGTGTTTGGACAAGCACTCGAAGAGCTAATCAAGTTTGCGCGCGCCGCTACCGATTGAACGGAGGCATCCTCCGAATCACAAAGACCGTAAGAGAGGGGGGGGGGGAAGGAAGGAAGGAAGGAAAAAGACGCATCTTTCCTCAGAGTGGAACGAAGATGGCCGTGGCAGAGGAGAGGAAGGCGAGAACACGCGGCGAAGGGCAGGAATGAGTTCGCAGAGGGGGTGGGGGTGGGGTGGGGTGGGTGCACCCTGGCAACCCCGCTCGCTGCGGAGACGGGGCCGAGAGGAGCGGGAGAAGGAGGGAGGCGGAAGGAAAGGCTCGCTTCCGCAGCAGCGGTTCGGTCCAACTCGACGGACGAGCGCCCTCGAGGGGAACCCCACGGCGAGGGGGCGACGGCGCACTTGGCTTCGTTCCCCCGGCAACCGCTGCCGCTCTCTCTGTTTATCCGCAATGAAATTTAAATGCCCGAGCTTCGCGCGAGCACTGTAAATCTTCCGATTCCATCTGTTTCTTCCGCAGCAGCAGCAGCAGCGGCAGCAGCAGCGCTCGCCATGGCATGGGAGGAAGGCCCACCTACGAGGAACGCGGACTTTTTCCCTGGGAAGGAATAGGGCGATAACAGTCGTCGGTGTCACGTCCAATTGGCAAACAAGCCGGCGAGAATTTACTCAAAGAGAATGCTGGATCATTAACAGTGGCCTCGGAAGCGGGTCAGTCCCATCACGACGAGCAGGCGCGTGGACCCACAGATATCACTCACGGGAGAAGAAATATATATATATATATATATGTAACCATGGGAACCGAAGATATTAGCGAGGACGACTCTCTTTCCTTCCTCTTGCTTCTTTGTGTGTGTGTGTGTGTGTCATGTGATCGTTTTCGTTAGCCGAGGTTAAAAATAATAAAAGTGGTCACACAATTGGAACAATCTTTCGCCCCGGAGACAGCGGGCTGTCACTCGGGGAGGCAGGCTGACGTCGGAGTCCCACGGGCTCCAGGCCCCCGAACGCATGCCCCGCGAGGGCTTCCACAACCTCTCGCTCCTTTTGTTTTATCCCATCTTTCACCCTCCCTTATCGATGAAAACAAACTCCCAAAGTGCAAAGAAAAAAACAAGCCTTTTTTTTCTTCCTCTCCTTCTTCCAAGAGGCAAAGCGTGGAGGACCTGCAGGGATGCCACACGAGGGACGAGAACGGGGTGCCCGCCCCGCGGAAGGAAGAAGACGAGCCCGGAACGGAAATGCGGCCCCGGGGACAAGGACGAAATCGGAACCCCCCTCCCCCCACCCACAGATACCTTTCATTCGGAACCACGCCGGTCGCCGATTAACCGCGCGGCCATATTGGATCGGAAATGATCCACCCGAACGGCACACACACACACATTGAGAGAAGGGGAGAAGACAACAAAGGGGAGAGGGTGGGGGGGGGGATCTGGTCCGAGTCCACTTCGCTTGGAGGGGTCATTCGGAGTGCGGAAGACCCTCAACCCTCCCGCTTTTCGCCACCGCCGAGTCCGCGGGGGGGCAACGGGCATGGCCATCGTGTCAGCACCGGGGAAATACGTAAGCGAAAAAAACGCACTCGGAACGTGGAAGCACACGTAAGCGAAAATCCAAGCTGCCGCACCATTTTTTTATTTTTTTCAAATAAAAAAAAAAAAAAAAAAAACGGGCAACCACACACACGTTCTTCCGAAGCGCTTGCAGCCCACCACGGACAACACTTCTGCTTATGGGGCCTGATGATGGGCGACACACCCCAAGACACGAGGAAACAGCACCAGCCAACAATCCGTGGGGGGGAAGGGCCAAAAAAAAAAAAAAAAAAAAAGCACGAAAAAGCCAAAAAAGCCTCACCTGTTTTCAACACAAACAGTATCAGCAGAAAGTCATGAAGACCCATACCAGAGGAACCGGTCTGCACAAGTTTCAGGCAATCATATCGACACGAGCATCCCAGGCATGGAGAAACGTTGAAATTTCGGGATGAGGATAATTCGATTGCGGGCCATCACGTATGTGGGAACAACAAACTCCGGATGACATTAATCTCTTTGCAACCTTCCCATCGTAAGTCTGATGGAAATCTGGCATGAAAGCCGACACTAACAACCCCGAGCTGCGCCCTAGTGCGCGCCCGCGACGCTAGATGGCAGCAACGCTGCGTTCGCTCGCGCGGAGCAACACACACACACACACCGCCTCTTCCTCCTCCCCCCGGCCTGGTCCGCGCGCACCCCGGAAAACGGCCCCCATCCGGATTCGCCCCCTCGCGCTATGCACCATCGACCATTCGTCCTTCCAGGAATGCACCCCTCCGTTTCACCTTCCACCCTTCCTTTCTTTTTTCTTTTTTTTCAAAAAAAAAAACAAAAAAAAAAAAGGCCCCAAAGTTGATTTTCCAAACTTCCGCAACTGCGAGGAAGCGAGCGAACGTATCCGTGCACGGACACACACGTTCTTACGCTCCGGATGGTCATTCCCAGCCGCAGGAGCAGCCTGTGGTCAGCTGAGTAACAGCTCAGAGGGATCACGGGACCTTGCCGTACAGGGAATTCATTTCCTGGCTCGGGTTATCAAAACTGCGTCCGCACAAAAATCATTTAGTCTTCCCAGTTGGATGGGAAGCGGTGAAAAAAAAAAAAAAATAACAAACAAACAAACGAGGACGCTTTACTTTCATACGAAGGATTAGCGTGATGCACCATGAAACCACGCCATCCTTCACTGATCGCCAACATCATGCGAGCGCCGCCCGCTCTCCGTGTCCGGGCGGCCGGACTGGCGGCGTCACTTCCCGGAGAGGGGAGGCGAGCGCGCCCCGCGGACGTGCGGAGCGGGCAAAGAGGGCGGAGGCAGCGTCGCGCGGGCGGACGGTCGCGCCGGCAGGGACGGACCGAGCCCTCTGCGTCTTCCCGGGAGGGAACGCGACCTGCCGAAACCCCCGCCGACGCCGCCACCGGGGCACCGCCGGTGCGCCGCCGCACCGTTCGCGCCCAAATTCCCTCGCGAGCGCCCCGCGGACGTGCGGAGCGGGCAAAGAGGGCGGAGGCAGCGTCGCGCGGGCGGACGGTCGCGCCGGCAGGGGCGGACCGAGCCCTCTGCGTCTTCCCTGGAGGGAACGCGACCTGCCGGACCCCCGCCGACGCCGCCACCGGGGCACCGCCGGTGCGCCACCGCACCGTTCGCGCCCAAATTCCCTCGCGAGCGGAGCTGCGGACGGAGTGCTCGTCGGGAAGGCGTAACGTGCGTTCGGCTCCTCGGTTCCGACGGAAAATCACGTGGTTACTCGACGTACCGGGAATTCGTACGCCGGGAGTTAAAACGGCGAAAAATAACCACGGAGGCTGCTGGGTTTGACTTTTTCTTTCTTTCTTTTTTTCACGGTTAGGTTGAGTTTAATTAAAGACTCATAAACGTTGATCGCCATCATCCGCTCTTCTTGAAGTGCCATTATGGAATAAATGAGGCTCCGAAAAGTCGTAAGTTCCAAGAGAAAATCAGCATCGACGGCTCCTTAAGAAAAGCGAAATAAATAAATAAATAAATAAAAAGTGATTGCATTCTCTGTCTCAGGGCTCGGGAAAAATACAACCGTATCACCTGGCAAGAAGGACTCGGCTCCTGTTCCGGGCTAGAAAGGAATCTGGAACGGTTTATGCTCTGGGGAACCACAGTACCCTTCGGAGAAGTGGCTTCGAAACTCGCAGACTTCCGGGGTCGTCGGAATACGTTCGCATGCTGATGCAGAAGCTGCTGGCGACTTCTGGAGACTCTGACAAATGCCCAGAGCCCTCCGTCCGTATCAGCTAGTACTTTTGCACACCGGAAGTGCTGACCAGGGAAGCAGCCTATCCACCTTTAAGTGCTAGATTTGTTTCCCATCAAGCACTCCTGTAACAGTTCAAAGGTACCTTTTGACTTTTTTAAAATTTTATTTGGAGTTGGCGAAGGCAGTTGGCCCGCCATTGAAGCATTGCAGATGGCGCTATAAACCACACCTTCAAGGCACCTTTGCTTGGTGTTCTCCATGGGAAGTGCTTCGTGAACGGTGAGTCAACACAGATCGGACTCACTGAGCAGAACAGGAAAAAAAAAAAAAAAAAAAAAACAAATGTGGAAAGGAGCTTTCGAAATTGGGTGCTCCTACTAAGTGCAGGATTTTCTGCTCCAGAGCGTTGCAGGACCATCCTTTCCTTGCTTACCGAGAGAATCGGTAAGTCTCGCCTGGACCTGGGCAATGTTTGCAGCAGTCAACAACTTTTATTCTCTTGGAAGGGACCAAAGTGGAGGTGTATTCTTGATTTTCTGTAGAAGGGCTCTCCAGTTCTCTTGCATGGGAGAACAGGCATCAGTCCGAGCATTGGCAGTGGATCTCAAACAGCGAAATCCTGCGGGAATTCGAGATCTTTCGGGAAAGGGCAGAAGAAATCAGATGCAAGATGATGAGCTCCAATATAAGGCATGGCAAGAACATTTATTAAACACGTAATGTGTGCCTGATTCGCCTGGTTCAGATGGATGCAGCTGAGCCAAGATCGCAGCAACAATGCATGACTCAATTTCAACAATTCATGATACAATCTCAACAATTGATGATTCTATTTTAACAATGTACGGTTATATTTCAACAATGAGCAGCTCAATTTCAACAATGAGAGATTAAATTTCAGCTGCAGAAAGCAGTTGCCAGAGAATGCAAAGTAAACGTCTCGGCTCAGACAATCTTGAGCAACAATTATGTACCCTGGAGAACGAAGAGCCGGTCGGGAGTCACAAGTCGGGAGTCGGGATTCTAATTGCTCCACAGCTTACGTGGGACTCCACTCTGTGACTCGATAAGTCGTCGCAGCATGAAGACTCTGCTGGCATCAACACCGGCGGATCATGGGCAAACTTTGGATTAGGCTCCCAAATAAGGGGAGTACGTCAGGCGCTGCATTTGCAGTGACCGTCAAGCGAGCTTTCCTTGCTTTACCCACACTTGCCACTCGTCCACACCTGAACCCGCCTCTTCCTACCACTTGCACATCTCGGACCACCCTTTCCTCTCGGCTTAACCAATCTCGACGCACGAATAATCTCACGGGAATGCAGAAAACCTAGTTTCCTGGATGAAGATGTGGAAATCGTGAGCTTGTCTTATACCATCATTTGAAATGTACCATATTGAAAGTTGTCGATCTCCTTGCGGTTCCCTGGACTCCAGATCCATCATTCCGTCATTCCGGATTCCGTCTCAAGAAGTCTCGCCAAATACAAGTTCCTCTCGAGATTTAGTTTTGATTTCCATGTGCCCTCCGCCTGCTACACTGTGGTTCCCGGAATTTGTCCCCACGCGATTCCAACAGCGGGGCATTCTCTTTAAACAGAGTTCTTTATCTCCCGTCTCCAGAGTGTCTCGCCTGCTGGCGGTCTACACGTTGCTGTGTTCCCAGATGGATCGCAGGAGGATCTCTCGCGGGACGACCCAGCGGAATGACAAGCTCAACTTTCCACCAGGAGGAGGTAGGATGCTCTCCTCTTTCTTCGCCATTCGGTGGAGACGGTCCAGCGTCCTTCCAGGGGCTTCGGCAGGCTGCAACCATCGCTCCTCTTCCAAACCACCACTGCAGTCCTCATGGACCGGAAGGTTCGACAGACACCACCACCCCATGCACTGTCTTCCAAGTCACCTCGAGAGCTGTTCCTGCCTGATCTCTGGGTACTTGGCTCGATCCTATCGATTTCGAGGCCCTTCCATCCAGGCCCTGCAGCCACTGAGTCCCTGAAAGCAGCAGCGGACGTTTTTCGCAGTTTCCGTGTTTCCTCGTTGCGCTTTCGCGAGCGTGTCGATGATGGGGATTTTTGGATGCTGCCCGTGGAGGCGAGCGCGACAGGAAAATGACATGGTCATTGGTCGCATGACCGAAGCATCCTTCATGCATCGCTTGTCTTGCATCGCCGCTAGGTTTACCTGTCGAAACGGAAAAACTTGCGCACGCTCCTGCCTTGGAGAGGTAAGGGGCGTTTGCGGCTGGCACTCCCCCTGAGTGTCGCGTCGCAGGTCTCCCCCCGTCGAGGAAGGGAAGCAGCAGCTCTGGCGGGGAACCGCCGCTCTCCTCAGGCTCGTTTCGTCTCCGTGTTGCGTCTCACTCCGTTCCTCAGTCATCCACGCGTTTACCACACGTTCGCCATCGGTCTCATCGTGAACTCATGTGAAAAGCAGCTGCCCCCAGCTGCCAGGCACGCAAAGTGCAAAAGAGAAATCTGCCAGTGGATTTCACGGACATTGAAATCGACTCCCGCGTCTGGAGTCCCGTGCCCGTTGCGTTGTCCCTGCATCCTATTCGTGGGTCACTGAGCCCCACAATTCTCGTCAGCGTCTTCCTGCTACCGCCGCAAGGGAGTGAACCAATGTGCGGGTAGCACTTTCAAAGATCCAAGAGCCGTTTACCGTCACGACCTTCTCCTCCCCCCCCCCCCTTCCCTTCTCTTCCCTGCCCGCTTTGACCTTTGACCGCGTCACTGATCGCCGATCGGCAAGAGCTGGGTCGGCGGGGGAAACTGTTTGGGTTTCGCGTGGGGTCGCTGCCGTACCCCTAACTTCCTTTTCCTCCACCTTCCACCCGGCGCGCTTCCCCATTCTCAGCGGATTCATGCATTCCTTTTCCTTTCTCTTCGGCTTCCGGAACCTTTGGTTCCGGCACCGCAGGAGGCGGCCACCTTGCCTGCCTGCTCATCCCCGAAATCCACGCGGATGTCTCTCTTCCTCGCCATCCGGGCTTGCCTTGTCCTGAATGGAGAAGAAATTGGTCTCCTTATCAGTTGATTTGATGCTTTGTGCGCTTTCGGTGGACTGCAAGTGGAGAGATCCCGGGCATTCTTCGGGAGATACATGGATGAAAGACCGGGAAGAGGCGCACACCGGTCTGATTCGGCTTGCGAAGATTGATCCTGATAACACGCAGTGTTCGCCATTTCCGACCTCCAAGGCGGCCAGCGGTGCGACCTCGCTTCCCGAGAGCAGAAGACATCGCACACTTGTTGGACTACGGGAAATTTTCAAAATCCACAGAGCTAAGAAAGAGAAGGGTGTCCAAGTAACCTGTTGCCTAGTGGAATAGCAGCCACTGTCCACGTGTGACTCAGCCTCTTCCCAAAACATCTGGGCTGTTCGGATGTGCCTTCAAAAGTTCAAGTCCGGATGGTTTCCCCAGGTGCTTCGGGACACTCCAACAATGAGGTCGGAACCCTGGAGGACTCTGCGAAGCGTCCTTCAGAAGGACGCTCCAGGTTTCCATGGTGAATGGGCTCTTTGAGGTGGATCGAAAGGCTTCGTCCATCTGCGCGACGTGGCCACTACCATCCACAGTCCAATGGACGGCCTGCCTGCCAGAGTCAGTGTTCTCATGGCGAAAAATCAATGGCACGGGAGAGGCAGACTGCATCTGCCTACGGAACAGCTGATATGCTCACCAGCCGCTGACGGAGGTCCTGGAGAACACCTGGAATCTGCTGTGGGCCCCCTTCATCCCCCTCGCCCCAGTGCTGACCTCCCTAAGGAGAGCAATAGATAGCCAACCATCAGTGAGGTACGAAGTGACCTGCGTGATAGGGAACAGAAAAAAATATCTGGGTGCGTGGACAACTAGGGAGCTGACAAACGCCGCAATTCCAAGTTTCCCACCAAAAGGACCACTACGCTAGGGAGAGCTGCTACAAATCCCTCCAGAGGAGGTACAGGGGCTCCCAGAGTGTTGGAAAAGTGCCACCCTCACCCTAAATTGGCAGGAGTTGGAGACCCTGTTGTTGCACCGGGGCTTCCCGTGCAACGCCAGCCGACACCATTGGACCCGGGGAGGAGGTGAGTCTCAACTGCATCAGGTGCGTCGAAAGAGAGTCCCTCTCGCACCTGCTTATGGATTGTGTTGTCCTCCGTCCCCTGTGGGTACGCTTCGCCGTGTCCCTGCGGATCCCCGAGGGCAACCCTAGAGGCATTTTGAAACGCCTATTTTCGCGCGATGCCCTTACGCCGGCCGTATCCCTAGCGGCGCTTCGCTGCCTACGTGGGATCGTGGCTTCATGGAGCTACGCCAGAGGAGGCCAGGACGACAGGGAAGCCATCTATTTTGCTGTCCTCTTCATGGGGATAGCGTCAAGATGGCCCCATCTGGGGATCCTAAAACAGGAACTTGCCGGCATCCTTCCAAGGATGCAGAGGACGTCCTCCAGCACACAGAAATCCTTGCCCGACCACAACCCCTTCCTCAATTGTTTTTGTTTTGTTTTATGTTTATTTTTGTTGGTTCCCCTTCCCTTCCCCTCTGCTGCCGTGGAGAACCTCGCCGGCCTGCGCGTGGGTTCTCGACAAGTTCTTTTTGTACATTCTTGTAACATGGCAAAATCACTCATCTTTCCTCTGATGTCCTAGTTTTATTTTTTATAAATAACCGCCCCGACGTGACCGGGTGTCAATCCATAGTACAATCAAATGACATCGAAAAACAGGTCCGAAGTCAAGCGGCCATGGTGTGTTTCTGGCATGCTGCTGGCAGTTTGGTCATCGTCTCAGGCGAGGGCGTCATGAAGACGTGCATCCATTTGGGTCGGCGGGGAAACTGTGATCCAGCATCCACGTCATGGTGTCACTGACGATCCGAAGGAGCGCTACGCTCCACCACGGATTCGCCGAGTTCTCCACGGGTTCCAGGAGCTTCGAAGAAGTCGGAGAGGTCAGACGAGACGACGCCTCATTGTCGGAGGTCCCAAAGCACATGGGAAAACCTCTCGGACTTGAACTTTTGATGGCTCATCTGAACAGCCCCGACGTTTTGGAAGAGGTCGAGTTGCACATGAACAGTGGTCTCTATCCTGCGAGGGAACAGGCTACTTGGATATCCCTTTCTTTCTTAGCTCTGTGAATTTCGAAAACTTCAAGAGCTCGTCCAGAGATGGAATATCAAATTTCTGGATTGCAGTCTTCATTGAATGGTGAAGAAGTGCCTCCTCTCACCACCAAGAGACAAAAACGCATCTCTGTACAGCCCAGCGGCCAAAAGGAGCCTCGTACGGCAGTCGGGTGAAGCTGCATCTAAGCTGCTGGAAAAACTGTTAATCTCTTGGATTATGAACTAAAGTCTAAGTCAATACATCCAGCGAGATGCACTTATTCATGATGGGGTTTCCCCAGAAACTTCCGGAGACAGAAGTGACAGTGAAGAAGATTTTGTTACCACTTTCTAGTACCTGGGAAAGCACCTTCCTAGAAGGACTTCTGGCAAAATCCTGCCTTCACAATGGACGCGCTTACGGCATTTGGACGATGGGCAGGCAGCCATCAGTTCGAACTCTTGCCGTCTGGGAAATTCAAGGTAGCGAACCAGAATGTCCGTCGGCGGCGTTTCTCTCCTCTTCCACTCTACATGATGAAGACGGGGGATCATGCGGTAGAGGACGAAACTATGGTGTGGGACCTCATCAGCTACTACTTGGAAATCACCCTTAGGAGAGGTCACCGGTTCGCCTTTCTTTCGGACCAAGCTCGTCTGCTCCTCGAGATCAGACCTGCCTTCCACATCAACCACCATGGCTCACACCTCAGAGTAAGGATCGCTATGCATGACTCCTCCGTTGCTTCGGGAATGTGCGATCTGCTAAACCGTGATCAAAGCCTACCCTCACGGACTGCTTTCCGACTCGCACGAGGACAAGTCGCCACTGTCTACAAGATGTTCCTCGACGGCTCTCCAAGCTGGACTCACGCCCAATCACTCCTAAGGGGTACCATCGCGATCTTCCTACCCTTCGCAGCCGGAAGAACCTGCGGTCGTTCGATCCCCGCTGGGAGGCAAGAACGACTGTGTACCAGTTGCTGGGTGTTCGCTCTCGACTCTCGAGCGGTGACCAGCTCCGAGGCCTGCTGCTTCGTCATGGGAGTCACTGCATCCGCTATGGAAGATTCCGACTGCCATGGTTTGCTGTCCATGAAAACCAACACTCTTACAGGGCGCGAGAGGCCTCGGCGTTCTAGCAGAACAGACTCCTCACCCATGAAAAGTTTGATAATAGCTTCTTGAGGTCATTTCATCCATAAGACCTCTAACGGTTTTGATCAACTCACTTCTTTAACTTCTGAATGACCTTCGAACGACTACAGAAGAAGCGGCCGCGAAGCTCAAAGGGTCTGTACAGTAACGAACGTCGGAGAATCGGAAATGGCGAAGGAAGGAAAATCCGTATGGTGTTCTAGGGATAGTCAGGATAGCAGCCTTCACAAGAGGAGTTTGCCAAAAGAGGGGATCTTAGGTAGCCCGCCCCATGGAGTGCTCCCGCCCAGTGCATTCAGTCTCCTAATGTGCTCACCTAACGCATGAAAGCGCCAAAGAATGTTCATGCAAGATGCCAAGATGGACGTCGGAGAGAGGAGTGATCCTTTCGATGTGCACAGACGGTGTTTTACACTGGTTGAATTCACTGCTTTTTCTTCAGCTCCGGAAACCAGCGAGGAGGAAAGTCACTGCCAACTCCCGGTCCCGTGTCCCGGAGAAGAAAATGAACCGTCTTCAGGTGGTCAGCAACCACAGAAAGCATAAGGAGAAGGCAAAATAAATAACGACCAGGAAAAGGATTACTTCTTGTTCCGTAAATTCGGAAAGATGGAGCTGCATCTCAGAATGGTGCAGCGATTTTCATCTTGAACAGATCTTTTTTTTTGCAGGAACTGCTGACTCTCAAAGAAGGCAAGGAATGCTGCGAGGCATCTATTCAAAGAGTCCGTTTCATTTTCCACGGATTTTCAATCTTCGATGTGCTTCCTTAGAGATCGCCGTGAACTCGAAGAAGGACCCCTCTGAACCTCTCAGGGCACCTCGTTTCAACCTGAAGAGCTTCCGGTCACAAAGGACATATTTCAAGTACTCATATAAGAGCTAATTCTTTTGAGAGTCAAGTAACCACGTCGTGTGTAGGCACGTATTCGTACGAAACATGCAGGAATGTATACGTCTTGTGCCTACAGTGCTCATTTTACGTTCAATGGGAAGGAAATTTCAGCAACTTCGAAGTGTACCAAGACCAGAATTCCGTTCTTGAGCTCTCATTTAATAGAACTGGAAGATCAAAAGAAAAAAAAAAGAAGGGGAGGCGTTTCTGACTCGAGAGATGAACACTAAATTGAGCAGTGATCGAGTGAACTCTTTCCGGTGGAGTCATTAAGACGTTGCTGCTTTCGGACCCCAAGCGCGAAGAATTCACTTGGGTGATGATGCAGGTAATCCTCTATGAAATGGCGGAATTTGTATCAGCTTGTTTGGAGGCTCGCGGCGTGGGCGCAAGAGCCTGGAGATCGGAAGGTCCGGACTGGATAATCTGATGGTCTTTCGAATGCACCCGGGGATGGCTGCTCATGTGACGAAAGAAGCTCTGCAAGGAAGGATGAATTCCTCAGCGAAGGGCGTGAGACTGGCCATCAAGGGTAAACCTGCCTAGCCGAAGTGATTGGAAACGCAAGCATCGATCTGATTTGCAGATGCCGAGGTGGATAGCCGAGTGATTTGAGTGCTCTCCGCCTCTTCCTCTTCTTCTTCCTCCCTTTTTCCTCTTCCTCCTCCTCCTTTTCCCTTCCTTACTTCTCCTCTTCCTCCCTTTTCTCCTTCTCTCCCCCTCCTCGCATGTGGAGAACCCAGATGCTGACATTTACTGCTCGCGAGAGGAGTGGCCGTAGGGCGGTCGCCCAAGGACCGACGGGAAGGGGAAAAGCGAGCGCATTGCCTCCTGAGGATCTTCTTCGGAACTTTAGGGATAAGCACTGAAGGCAGTCTGAGGGAAAAAAGGGAGCGCGGATTTCCAGCCCCGTCCGTTTGGACTGTTGGGGTGAGGAAGGGTTCCAAGGACGGTAGGGATCACTGCGCAGATCCGCAGCTGGCGACGCCGCCTTCGTGGCGCACCGAACCGTCCAGACCACCGCAGCCCGGATTCTCCCGTCCGGGCGTTCCCCGGATCCCGAAATTCCGCCGCAGAGCGCACGCCGGCGAAAAATCGTCCCCCGGTCCGCCTGCATCCAGACTGAAAGGATTGCAAGTCGTGCGCTTTCCAATCGGCTTGTTCGATCGTGCTGATGGCAATGCATCGGAACCCATTCGCCTCGCAATTTTCGGAACAGCCGCCTTTCCAGGGAGGTAAAAAATCGCTCCTGCTACCCATCCGAACAGGAGAACTCATTTCCGCTTTGTGTTCCTCGCTCGCTGGGTGTCTGCGTGCACACCGGATGCGTGCTGAATGCTCGCATCCATTTTCCGAGCGGGGAGCCAGGCAGTTGGACCATCTGGAAATCCGTGCATTTTTGCCGCTGGGGTCGCACATGGTCCTCTGTTGTGAAAAGCAATAATGGTCCCGCGCAGCATCCCTAAATTCAAGGATGCATGAAAGCCCCGTTAGCAGACGGAGGAGGAACACCAACTCCATCCATCCCTTTGTTCTTTCATGCTTCGTGCCTCGCTTCTTCCTGGATTTCATTGTTTCCTTCCTTTCCTGCGATTTTTCTGCAAGCGATGCCCGGGATGATTAAAGCCCACATGCGGCGCTGCTCCCGCTCGAAGACTTCGATCCGAGTCGGGGAGTTCGCTCCGGCCTTCCTGCCAGAGTTGATCCGTCTCGGAGCCGCGCCGCAAGAAGGCACCATCCGGACGCTGTCCGTCGCGGCAGCCGGGACCCACGCCGGAACGGCCACAGGTTGCCGCCGCCGCAGCGTGACGGGAACGTGCGCCGCGGTCTCCGGCGGCGCGCCTCGGCGCAGGAAGGAGGCGGCCATCGGCTCGTCCTGGCGGCGCTCCTCGGAGAAAAAAGGAGGCTGCCGTCGGATCCTCCTGGAGGCGCGCAGGGCTGCACACTAGCACCGACCCACGGGACCGTTCCTTCGAAGCCCTCGATCATCTGCAGCCACCAATACTCGTGGCGAGTTCACCAGCGGCCGACGGAGGTGCCGCCGCCAGGAGGAGTCCGCTCCGCCTCCCCCGCCAAAGGCCTCCCGCGTGTCCCCTGGTTTCGGTTTCTTGGCGTTTGCCATGTCGGTTCCCCGCGGGAAGCGATCTTGCCCGTTAAAGGCATGCGTTCCTTCGCACCCCTTTTCGGGGCGCCTCGAAACTTTCGTCACCCAGGCCGGGGTCCGCGCTCGTGACCTCCTGCCCGATAACTGACTTTGTCCAGGGCTGCAACCCGCGTGCGCATGACGAACTCCAAACCCCGGTGCCCGATGCGCGGCTCGCTTTGCGTTACGCCAGCCTTTGCAAGGGCAGGCACCCCACTCGGCGTGATTTTTATTGCTCCTTCCTTTCTGATGGGGACTGGGTTCATCCCATCATGGCCGCCGGCGGGTTCGGATGTCTGCCTACTCGGGTGCGCGCGTCTTGCTTGGGATGTTTTCCAGGCGCCCAAGGTGAACGGGCTGAACCAATGGGGAGCCACGAGGCGCATCTGGCTGAAGAAGTGGAGGCAGTGAGGGGGGTGTCTTGGGCCGGGGGGGGGAGATCCTAAGGGCTTCTTTCCGCTCCTCCGATGGGCGCCAAATGCTCCCAAGAGGGAAGGGAAGAGCGGGAGATGCTGCTGCCCTTAACTGGAAACCTGACCTCGTCTCCATGGATGAGAAGACAAAGCCGAATCCATCGCCACTCTGCCTGTCACGTGTTGTCAAGGAGACCTCCGATCCCTTCGCATCCCTAATCCATCCTGTTATCGAGAGAAAGAGAAGCAGCCTCTTCCTGGAGGCTGCCGCTTCGTGGCTGGCGAACTTCTGTTGCGAGAGGCAAGCCACGCCGCTGCCGGGAACCTGACTGGCCGGAGGCGGCTTCAGCCCTGGACCTGCTTCCTGCGGACTTCCGGTTGATGGAGAGAAAAAAAATAAAATAAAATGGGCGTGGGGGTCCAGTGCAGTGATCCGCTCCCCGTCCCAAAGAGAGAATCCCGACTCCTGTAGATTTCGATTTTCTGCGAATGCTGTCGTCTCAGACGACGACTCCCTGACCTCTGAGCGGCGACTGAAGCTATCTCAATGGATCCCAGGCCGCGGCCGAGTCAAACATCAGACATACCGCGGGGACGCAGAATTCCCCCTTCCCCCATTAGCACCAGAAGGGTTTCTTCCTACCCGCTTCCTGTCCTTTTCTTTTCCTGTGCCAGCATGTCCTTCGGCGTCTGCCTCGTAATCTCCCACGGAAAAGGCGGTGGCTTTCGACCATCCGATGGCACGGGCCGCCAGAGTCAGAACGTGAGTGGCGGTCTGGCTCTGGACTTATGGCGGCTCCTTCAGGTCCGCTCTCAACGCCTACGAGGCCCACACTTTTCCGACCGTCGCCGAAGAAAACCAGCGAGCAGAAACCGGGAAGGGAGAACCAGCGGCTAAGAGAAAGCCACGAACGGTGGGCCATGGGATTAAGGACAATTAGGATCACCGAATCCGACAGACCATGCCCCAGACGCCGCTTGCATGGCACCCTTCCCTTGCCAAAACCTCCAGGATCTCTCTGTTGGTCCCACCACCGTCAGCACCTGAGCCGACGGCGGCTCCGGGAGAGCTCTCTCCCACAACCTCCTTCTCCGAGACTTTCCTGCCCTTTGACGTCTGAGAAACCTTCCGTCCCCTGCTCGCGTAGAAAGGGGAGTTGCGGGCAAGTACTAGCGGCTGGCAGCAGCCACCCAACTCATCTCCGGTACCAGTTCTTATCCGTTGACGCCGTGACGTTTATTTTAAAAAGACAAACTACAAGAAAGAGAAAAGAACCCCCACCCATACCCTCAAAAACGTGAGATGTCAAAAAAAAAAAAAAGTTCATCCGAGATGACCACCTGCACGAGGCCGGCTTCCGAAAAGTAGAAAACGGAGGGAGGAGACAATAAATAAAAAAATAGAAAGATGGAAGGGTGGGGACAGGGGTCTTTGGTTAAAGACTTTCCTTCTTTTCTAAAAGCTGTTCTGGACAGTGGAGATCTCCCTGGAGACTTCTTCTGGCAGATGGGATTACCTTGTTGCTGTCTTCATGAGGGCTGCTGCCATGCTGGTGGCCTCTCTTCGCCGAGAAACTGACTCCAGTATGTGACGGACTGTCACCGTGACGCGCGGACGCAACAGATGGTTGCGATCGAAGAGCCTTTCTTCAGCCCACTTTCTGCGAACAGACGTCGCCGCAAGTCCAAAGCGTGGTCATGCGGTTGTCGGAGCGCCCAAGGCAGTCTCTGCCTCGTGTCCTCCAGGGCACCGCAGTCCAACAGGAGGTGCGGGAGCGATCCCATTGCCCCGCACCTGGAACAGTTCGGGGAGGCAACTCACCCGGAAATCGGGTGTCTGCACTGATGGCACTAGTAACCCCATTGCAGAAACAGCAGGACATCCTGTGGTTTCCACCGGAGCGGGAACACGGAGGTGTCCACACCCAGGGGAGGGACCACGAGTTCTTCGAGGGATGCACCAAGCAGCTCAATCCACCGACGCAGTGGTGGCGCTCACCAGCCCGCCCGTTCGCCTTGCAGCCGCCCAGGAGTTTCTCGACTCCTGCGATACTGCGGGAGAACTCCCATCCGGCCGGTTGGCTGCTGTCGTCGTTTGCCCTGAGGGCAGACAGTGCTGCGACAAGGGACGTGAAGGCTATCCGGGACCAGTGCGTCCAGTCCTGCGGGATATATATCCATTGTACAGAAGATTCTGCAGCGGACCCAGTTCCTCTGGGTGAACTTCCAAAGAGTGACCCACGACTCCAGAGCCTTCTGAAGTCAGGAGTGCCTGTTTATGGGGCGACAGGGGAACTGCGGGTGGGCTACCAGAAGTGAGTGAGGACTGATGTCTCAGTAAGCAGTCAAATCTGCAACCTACGCCGTAGGATGCGCGGCAGAAGCGAAAGAAGCCCTGAGCCTCGATCGCATCGCCGAAGGATGTGGCGTGTCGGTAGCGACGCTAGTTGCTGCCAACCTTCCGCCAGCACGCGATTCCCGCTGAAGCAACTGCCCTCGCTTTGGGAAGCCCGACGACGGGTCTCCTGTGACCCAGAGAGTTCGATGCCTGGCGGCATGAGGCGGCTGTGTCCCGGGCTGCGAACCTGGAAATACTCATCCGCGGGGAGTCGATCCCCTGAGATCTCCCCTGAGCTACCCCCTGAGCGTGCTGCAAGACGGGACGAGAAGTGACCCTGCACTTCTTGCGGAAACGCCGCCTGCCCTGAGGGCATGCAGAGACAGTCGCCAGCCGGCGGAGTAGGTGTTCTTTTGCGGCATTGCATTGGCTGGTGGACGACGCCACTCCCCGTTCCAAGGCGAAGGGATGTCTCCGGCGGAGCGAACCACTCCGTGCTGCGCTGAAGAACGTGTGGCCTTTGCGTGGACACTGTAGTGTTCCCCTTGAAGTGCAATCAAAATGGGATGCCGCTAGGCGTTCCGGTTTATGGGTTGGAAGGAAGTGGGCGATTGGGCTGCCCGTGGTGAGAACACATGCCTCAGGGAGCAGCCGAATCTCCAGGAACGACGGCTTGCGCGTATCCTCTCGGGGATTTCGACTCGCACGGTTGTCGCAGATCGAACGATCCCGAAGAGCGCCTTCTGCTACTCCCGGTGTCTTCCATGCGACGCCGTGCTGTGCCGCCGCAACCAAGTGCGCTTCCCTTGGCGCCTGCGAAAACGCCCGGATGTCGCTAAGAGCCTTTGGCCTCCGGCCCGGCATCCGTCCGCAAATTGCCGTCCCTTTTTTCTTTAGTTCTCAAAGGGTGCTGAAGAACTGTCCACCTCCTTAGGGTGGACCCACGAAGCTCTTCAAGCACCGCCCATGCCACCCGAGGGTGCGTGTTGACTCCTCAAGTTAGAGGGTACCCCGGAGGGACCACCCTGTGAATCCAGGAAGGCTACGGAGGAAGGACTCCTCTTTTCCCTTACCCTTCGGAAGGGACCCCAGAGATACCCTCCTCCTTATTCTTTCCGGGGGGACCCCTCGGAGGGGACCGCCGTTCCATTGTTTCTTATCCCAAGGGATCCCCGAAGGGAGCAGCTCTCTTCCTAACACTCTAGAGGAGCATCCCCCCTCTGAGGTTATCAGTCAGCTTCATTGCACGCTGTGGAGAGTCCCCTCCGAGGAAGTAAGGGTTTCATTTTTTCAACCGGAGGGGAAGAGCTCCTTGATTCCTGGAAGGAACCCGGAGGGTCGACTTCCAATCCCTGCAAGTCGACGGAGGCAAGGCCCGAAGCCTCTCGAGGCCAACCAGCGTCATTCTGCTCGAAGGGGGGGGGACTTGGAACCCATGACGGCATACCCCTCATTTCTCGGTGTCGACGCGTCCCTGGGGGAATTCGAACCCGCAACGCTTGATGCCGCGAGCAGAGACCACGCAGCCTCACGGCCGCCAACGCGGCAGCCTTCCTGGCCTCATTGCAATGACCACCGTCCTCGCAATTTTCCTTCTAAAGGCGGCGTGTGGGTGTCGGACAGAGGCTTACGAGAAAGGGAAGGCCGGTGCGTTTCCGGAGCCGGTCGGTCCGAGAGCCGCGCGCACCCGCCCGCGAAGGAAGCACGAAATCTCGGGTACCCTGAGGTCCTCACGTTAACCTCCCACTGGAGGAATCTGCTAGCTTCCTGCCATCCCGAAACTCCGCATGCATCCTGCGGCTTGACGCATCCTCCTCCTCCTCTTCCTCCTCCCTTCCTCTTTCTTTCCTCCATAAGCAAGGGTGCACTTCCTGAGTCCCTCGTTGGATTTCCTCTTTTGGCGTATTTGACGAATCTCCTCAGTTTTCAGAGACCCCGGAGCAGGTTCCTCATTCTTCGTCACTTCCGGTTCTTCTTTGTTTCGGAGACTTGTGCTTGCGTTTCGAGTTTGCATTTGTTTCGCTTCTTGTCTACAAGTTATAAATTGTGGATACGGAGGAAACATCCCCGATGGCGCATGGAAAGGTCGCGCGTCTCGACAACGTGACCACTCGGCGTACGAATGGTACTAGGGGGACGTTTGGACAGGAGTGCCTTTCAAGCGGGTGAGGGTTTGATCGTCGAGTGGCCTCTGCTGTGGTGGCAAACGAGTTCAAGAGTTTTTCACGGAAGCGCGTGGGAGCTTTGGGGTTTGGAGCTTTAGGAAGCATTGGAAACGGAAGGCACTCTGAGCGCCAAGAGTGCAAGAATTCCTCCTCCCTGAGGAGTCCGGCCCGGTTCAACAGAGCCCCTGAGGAAAGCGGCTTTGCAGGCCGTTCGTAAACTTCACGTTGGGGCAGATGCAAAGATGCACTTCCCTGCGTTCGCTCGAAGCACTTTGAAGGGACCATGGCACGAACCGGTTCCAGCCTCTTCTTTCAACATCTGCTTCGAGATCAGAAGCGCCTCTGGTTCTTCCTACAAGAAGGAAACGCCCACTTTTTGGCTTTCGCCTTCATTTGAGAACTGAGGACACTTTCCTTTCGCCTTCGAGCTTGCAGGCTTTCGTCTTCGGGCTTGTAAAGACCTCTGCACAAACAAATGCAAGACGAGTTTTCTATCCACGGAAGAGATTCTCAAGAGGAGGAAAAACAAAATTTGCAGCAACCTGCCACCATTCCCCATTGGGATCTCTGTTGATTTCGGTAGCTGATAGTCATCTTGCCAAGCTGGAAGACGCCACTTTGGTAAACTCGAGTGTTTGGAGAATGCAGCAGATCGGTAGGAGATGCTTTGAATTCCCATTGCCGTTCCCTTGGCAACCGGGACCTTTTCCTCTCGAGTTAGGCGTGCAAACGGAGATCGCTATCTCCCAGAAGAAACCAGAGATCTCCACTTCTGATGCTTGATGAAACCATCAGCCCTTGTCTTCGAGTCTCCGAGCTTCCTAATTGTTTCAGCGCTTGCATTTTCCCGTGTTCCCGGAGAGCAGCCCGTCCGTACGCATATCGAGGTCTGGAGTTCCGTGAGGGTTGCCTTCAGAAATGCCCTTTCCTTCTCCCCACAGGTTTCGTGGAGCGTCGTTCCGTCGTTCTCAAACAGGAAGCCCAAGTACAAGAGGAGTACTCGATTTCGGTTTTGGAAATCGAGTCCCGGCTTGAGCATGGACTGGACTTCTAGGATCGGTTGATTGCTGGATCGGCCTTTCCATCCTCATAGTTTTTCGCAGCTGCTCCATGCACCCACGTTCCGGAACGAACTCCTGCATGTTGAAAGTTCCCGTGCGACATTTGAGTCTGGACTTCCCCGAGTCCAGACTTAAATGCTGACAGGGTGGCTTCACGGGCTGGCAGCTGTGTGGGTCCCTGTGTTGTGCACCTGGAACCGTCGGATATTTCGGTCCAGGAGCCACTAGGTTCGCAGAACCGAGGAACCGAGGAACGAGCTCTTCAGGGAGCGCTTCGAAGCAACCTAGAGAGCCAGCGCGGTAGCCACCCCTTGGTTCCTCACAGAGGACGTCAGGAGCCACCCTACACCGGCTGGACATTCGGATTGATCGTGTCTTTGCGTGCATTCGCCGTCTCTGCCTGTCCTTTCTTCTTTCGCCTTAGTTGCTACCAGTGTCCTTCCCGCGCACCTTAGCTCTCGGCACCTTAGCCCCATCCACATTCACGCTCCGTTCTAAAAAAAAAGCTCCTTTCTCCCCCCCCTCCCCGCCCACGTATCCCTTGTTCGGTGGGAGCCATGCTCGCCTTCCTGTATTGGCTGGTCGGGAGACTCCGCACCCTTGCAGTGGACCACCTTCTGCTTTCTGATCCTTGAGGGTTCCTATGCTTGGAGCACTCCTTTCCAAAGAAAATCCCATACTGAGGAACTTCCCAGTTATGACCTGGGCTGCTTTCACAGGAGCTCCCGTTGCTACGGAAACGAAGCGAGAGGGAAAAGTGAAAGCAAAGCTTTGAGGGACTCCAAGGGGAACTCCATTGTTTCGTTCTGACAGGAGACTCCGTCGAATTAGTGCTGTCTGGTGCAAAGGGGCGCTCCAACTCAGCCACTCGCTCGAAGATTTTTGGAAAGGTCAAAGAAAGAGGGTGGCGGATTGCTTCTCCGCCAGCAAGCAGCCATTATCTTCGCCCGCCACTCTGTTGGTTCGTTTTCAAAATGTCGACCGCTCCTACCGGGAGAGCCATGCTGGTGGGCTCTAGTGGAAGGAGATCAGGAAAACACCAAAGCGAAACACAGACACGTATGGACGGCCTGTGGCAACGAAAGCGCTTGCAAACCTCGGTGTGACCTCTGACATTCGGTGGTCGGCAAGGGTGGAACGTTCCCTCTCCTGAGAAGGAAGTGAGAAATAGGAGGAGGAAGAGGGAAGAGGAGCAAGGAAAAAGGAAGAAGAGTAAGGGAGAGGGGGTGGTAGGCAAGGGTGAATCGGCAAAGCTGCAACAGATCACATGTGAACACGTGTCGTTCGAGAGGACCTGTCTTAGCGCCTGCCAGCAGCGAGTCATATGCACACATTCATGGGAGGACAAACTCTCGAACGTTCTGAACTTGCGTATCTACTGTAGCAAGGGGATACAGATGGTTACTGCCTACTTTTCCGCAACGCTGTGGTTCGCTAAGTGCTGAAGAACCGTTTGCCTCCTTAGGCAGGGCTCACAAAGCCCTTTCACACTGTCCACGCCACCGGAGGGTGCCTGTAACCCTTCAATTTATAGGTGGTTATCTCGAGAGGACCTGCCTAAGGAGGCGCTGCCTCCGCAGTCACAGCACTGCCTTCAGGGACAGCTGCCACGGGCACATCTTGAGGCGCTACAAGAGGTTTCTGCCTATCCTCGACGGGAACCCGCGCCCCTTTGGAATATCCAGGAGCCGGTTAGACTGCATCCGTGCCGTCAGCTCACCGTGCCTGTCCCGAGGAGCCAGAGAGTTCCTGACGGAAGGAGAGGGAAGCTGCCTATATCCTCTGGTGCTGACTGAGATTTAAGAGTGAATTTAGCAAATAGTTAACACGAGATGAACGGGCGATTCATTACATGCGTAGCAGATCGATAAGCTGTCTGTTTCCCTGGCAGCCCTCCTGAGATGTCGAGCGGAGCGTTCTCTTAAACAGCGCTTATGAAGGCGAGATGTCTTCAGGAGGCCCCCTGACCTTCGCAACCGCCTATCTGCTCGTCACTTTCGCTTTCCTTCCTTCATTTGACGACACCACCGAGAGCCCAATTTTTAATTAAATGAGTGACGCTTGGAATGTGTCCACGTGAGCGTGGAGAGCTTTCTACGCGCTGGAGACGTCGCCGGGCGAATCAGCTTCTTTCGATACGTGGTGGCAGGCATCTCTGGTGCATATTCAAGCAGAAACGTGAAATGATCTTAAAAGTGAAGGAACGCGATCCTACGTGTCTTCACGTGTCACGCGTGACCGAATGAGGCTCAAGGCTCAAGGCTCTTGCAGCAGATGCCAGTGATGAACAGAACTGGTCCACAGATATTGAAACTGATCACCAGCTGAAGGATGCTGAACCCGGAACTTCCCGTTGCCATTGTAACCTGAAGACGTGCTGAGGATTTGGCAACAAAACGGCACTGCGAAGAACTCGGGCTCGGCTGTACCGTACCCAGCAAGATTCTGGGCATGCGCACGATGTGCTCTGCCGATATTCGCCAGAGCTGGGGAGTTTGCCGAGGTGCCGTGCACGTGCTCGAGCTCTCGAATGAGCGAAGGGTGGGTCACTCGGAGAAGCGCGTTCCACTCGAGTCTCCACTCGGTTCTTCGGGGGACGAGCGTGGTCATCAATCGCAAGTGGGAAAGTAGCATACGGAGGGGAACTTGTTCGTCGCTCACAAGGAACATTTTGCTCCTCGAGGTTTCCGCGTGTGTGCCTAGCAACGAGAGACCTTGCGATCGGACAATCCTTTGACCTGAGAGCTGTTCCCAGTTCTTCCCTATAGTAAGACAGCAGCAGCCCCAAATAATGCTTTCATGGTTTTTCCTTTTTTTCTTTTTACAGCGCTCACAACGGTTGGAGAAAGCCCTGTCTGAAGGAATGGGTGCCATTCATCAAAGGTTTTCAGGAAGCTCTGCAGGCGCCCTCGTGGCAGTAACGTTTCTTGAACGTGAGAAAACCTGCACTTGGGGGGTCATAGTTGGAAAATTCCATGCTTATAGTGTCCTTCTAGGTCGTCCGCCTAGGAATGGAAAGCCATCAAAGAAAAATCACCAACGGTGCTGCATGCTGGAAAGTTTCCGAGCTGGCAAACCTCTTTCTCTCGCTACTTTTGTGATCAGTCCCACGGAGAGACACTTTCTAGCCCGGGCAGCCAGCGAACAGCAGCGCCATCCACCACATGCAGCAAATTTTGGTCCTTCCTGTTTCCGAATGATCCGATGGCCATCTGATGATAATGATCGGAAAGTCGTTCATTTTCCCATTATTTGTTTTGCTTGAAATCAGGGTCTCTTAAAGTTATCCCCTGAGGCACTTGCAGACAGCAGAATATACGGCTGAAGCTCGCTCTGTAATCGCGTCTAATACGACCCAGAGATTACGCGAGTTTCGAATCTGTGGGATTCCGATTTGCTGAAGAAGTTCTCGTATTCTCAAGCCATCCCAAAATCTGCAATTATGGAAATCGCCATCTGAGCTCCTATCAAACCGGATGGAATCTTAGTGTTCTTCCTGACTGACCGTTCTTTGTTCCATGTTTGGCTAATAATGCCATCACAGAAAGTGCCCTATGGAATATTTTTCTCTTCCTTCAGTGCGCTCGTGAAATGCTCTTCCCGGATCAAGCAGATCAATCTGAAGTTATTTAAATTCCTGCAAATTGTCTGCCATGTGGTTTGCAGAGATCCTTAACTTTTTAAAAAAAGAAAAAAGAAAGAAGGAAAGAAAAATTAGGAAGGCACCTAAAGAATTCCATGACAAAATAAAACCGGTGTTCAGTTCTTCCAGTCGAAGAACTGCTTCGGAAATCGCGGTGAGGCTTGACCTTTTTCCCGTCGCAAGACTTTCCACTGTAAATCACAGAACAAGATGAGACTTTTCTGACAATATGCCTCTGATAACATCCAAAGGAGATTCTCAAGGAAATAATTGAGACTGATCCCAGCGGCATGAGGCCAACAGCAAGCAGAACCGGACTTTTAGAGAGAAAACGAGATCCATTACGAGAGAGAGTAAGCTTCTGCGTCACTGAGACTCGACTCGCAAGCAAGAGACACGACTCCCAACAATAGAACGAGACTCGCAACAATGAAATTTCCATGAGCGACGAAGAAAACCTGCTCGCAACAATGGCACGAGTCTCGCAACAATGAGACTACTTGTAGCGATACCATGAGCTGCTTCTCTCGGTGGAGTGGAACGCGGTTGTGAAATCCCTGCCTGTGGAAGCTTTGCCCGGTTCTGCTGGCAGTAGACAAAACTGCCTGCCTTCGCACGGGGAAATGGAAGAGAACGCTCCCTCTAGATGAGATCTCTCTCCCAGCTCCGAGACTTTCCGCCATTCCCGCCCATCTCTTATGACGTCTGCTGGGACACTGGGACGCTCCACTTACCGAGGCTCACAGACTCCCCACCCGAAGGATTCCTTGAAATGCTGGTGGTCGTCCTCTTAGGAAAGAAGGGCAGGGACGGACCCGAGGCCCGCGGCGAACTGCGGGCTGGGAAAAACCCCGTCTATTCAACCTCCTCCCGCAACAAAATTTGCAGTTTTCCTCTCCTCCCGGGTAGGGGAAGAGGCGTTGTCGACCATGCACCCGCTCTGATGGACGTCGGAAGGAGCTTCCCGGAAGCGAAACCGAACGTCCGCAGGAATCCTGTGCCCGCGCGCGTGCGCCTCTAGAGTGCTGCGCTCTTCCTTTCCGCTCCGGCCAGGAGGCTTTAGGAGAGAGAGATCTTCCCGGTCTGTGCGCGAGCGCGGCAAGCGGAGGGACTCCGTGGGATCAACGTAGCCGCCTCTTCCCTGACCTCCAAGACGAGTCAGTGAGCTCACCCCTTCGCCAACCCTCCCTGTCCAACCGCGAGGGGGAAGGCAGTGGGGATTTCATCCGCGACCCTTCGGTGGCTGGCGTCGATCTCTTGCAGTCCTATCCCTTCCTCGCCCTTCCTCGGCAGAGCTCTAGTCGTGTCTGCCGCCCTCTTGGAACTTCTCCGGGAGCCCGTCGAGGAGAGTAGGAGTGGGGAAGGAAGGCAGGTCACTCCACTGCGTTGCATGCTCCAGGCTCGAAGGAAACATCTGGAGCCTTCGCCGCGGGGGATGGTCATCTGAGAGGAGGAGACGCCGCTAGATGGAGAAGGATCCTTTCCTGGTGCGGGAGCGACTGGAGGTCGCAAGTGGGGCTGAGAGGGCCTGAGAAAGGCTCGTGGGGACTGAGAAGGGAAAAGAGGCCCTCCTTCCCTCATGGGTCGCTCTTCCCCTTTGCCAGGAACGAAGGCGAAGGTCCCAATGCCCCCATCCTTCCCTCCTCGTCCCCCTCCGGGAAGATGCGAAGCGGTCCGACCCGGGTCTTTTCCCTGAGAGCGTCGGAGATCGGCAATCCGTGGGTGGGTCACGTGGCTGCCGCCTTGAGAGGGGCCGCAGGCAGAGGAAAGGCGCGATGCCCTCCGTATCCGGCTTCCAAGGAAACCGGATGTGGGGTCGCTGCCGCCGGCCGTGGGACGTTCCCAGGGCCTCTCCTCCGGGTCCAGCAGCCGAATTGGGCGGGAGGGCCAAGCCCCTTTTGCGGAGAGGGGTGGGTAGCGCCTTTTCCGTGGGGCATGTCGCCCGGAAGGCCACTCTCCACCCGCTCTCGCCCCCGAGGAGGCGCCGAATTGAGCCGGAAGGCGGTCCCTCGGAGCGGGGCGCGAGGAGACTGACCGAAGTTCCCCGCGGCCGCTGCTGCGAGCGTTGCCGGCGCTCTTTCGCCAGCGGGCGGGAGATGGAGAGAGAGGCGGCGAAAGATCAGCAGCGATCCCCTAGGGACGAGAGAGGAAGTCCCTGCGAAGAAGGGGGTCGCCAGCGCACGCGAAGGTCCCCACTCAGGTTAAAGGGCGATAGAGGGGCGCAGTTCGTGCCTCCTGCGACGGCAGGGGACCGCACCTCCCTCGAGAGCCTCGGGCAACGCAAGTGAAGCGCACCGAGAGAGTCTCGGTGTCTCCCTCCTCCTCCTCCTCCGTCTTCTCCTGTTGTTCCGGTTTCCCTCTTCCAGAGTTTTTCTTCCGGTCTTCCATGCCGCTCAGGGCAGGGAAAGGCCTCTTTTCCCTCCTTCCCCCCCACAGGGAGAGTGCTGGCGTTGCGTGCTTCACCCTTTCACTTCCGGTCGCTTTTCGATCCCTCCCGGAAGTGGAGGCCGGGAACTCCAGGGGGAGCTGAGGGTCGTCCGGGAGAGAGAGGCCCCACTGCATGGGGGCTGGCTGCCTGGGGGGACTGGGATGGAAGGCAGGATGGTAAGAGAATCGAATCCGTCTGGCGGCGGATGCGGGAAAGGCCGCTGCTCGTCGGAGCGTGGAGTAGCCGGGGACCGTTTCCAGGGCGACGCCAAAGCCCGGAGAGACGTCCGTAGTCCGGTTGCTTCCGGGGGTTCCCGCACGGGCCGATCGAAGAGAGGGACCTTCGGGACCGCACTCCGCGGTCAGGGGGAGGAGAAGGAAGCGGAGACGAGCCCCCTCAGGTCAAAGTGGCGCGCGCCACTGGGAAGGGGAAGATGGACGGAGGACGGGAACGCCGCGCGGAGGTCCCTGTGGTTGGTCGTGTGCGTCCAGATGCTAGGGGGGAAGCACTCGGGGATGGATCCTACACGAACGAGGGACGGCATCGCGTTCCGACCACGGATGCATTCCGCGACCGTCCTGTCACCTGGTGCAGCTTCGGAGAAGTTTCCTTCACCGAGTGGTGGCTGGGTGCCCACCGCGCTCTGACCGACTGCACAGAGACCCGGCTGGCACACCGTCCTTAGCAGGTGCATCTGGCGCAAAACGGCTCTTGGCCCCCTTCTCCTCCCCAACTCCTTGGCAACCATCCCCAAAGGGGTCTTTTGCGGCGCGTCGACAACCGTAGCCCAGCCGGAGGGCGCTTGGTGTGGCGGCCGAGGACGGTGCCGATTGCACGGGCCCACTTCCCTTCGAGTCCTAACTTGCTCCTTCTCCCTCCCTCCTTCCCTCCCTCTCCGGGGACGACCAGCCGACGCACGAGGTGGATCACCGGAAGGAGTGCACCTGAGTGCGTTCGCTTCTGCCTCCCGGCTGCAAGCCGACCGGGTCTGCGGGGGGCGCTCGGGGACTAAGCTGGCATCTCCCCAGCGAGCGACTGCTCCAGAAAGAGGCCGGAGGGCCTCACCATGCAGTGACTGCAGCATCGCTTGACGGCAGAGACGTCAGCGCGTCGCAGGCGATCAGGAGCGTGCCGGAGGGTCGCTGCTGGTTTGTCCTCCGAATCCGTTGGCCCTCGGAATACGGCGACCGCATCGCCAGCTCCTGCATGTAGTGAGTCCGAAGCGGGACCACCAAAACTTCCAGGCGGACCGTGGATCCAGAACGACCGTAAGGGCTGTCCTCAGGAAGAGATCGGTCTGCTGGCGGGCAGATGAGAAGCAGGGGGTCGTGCGGAGGGGAACACCCCGGAGGGAGAGGAGTGCATGCCATCCAGGAACGGGGAGGTCCTTTTTGCCTCCGGGAGCACCTGAAGGCCGTTCAGAGAGGGAGAGGTGCGCGCGTTCCCACTATGGGGCTTTCGGGGCCGGCGCCTGTCGCGTGTCGTCGTGCGCGAGTGTACCCGCCGAGCACGCACACTCACTCAACCCACAGAAAGTGAATGCTCCTCCCGAACCGGTGCCGGCTCCCGGAAGTACCGGCACGCCGACTCCGGCATCCTGACCATTCGCAGGATCGGACTGCAGGTGCAGGTACGACTTTTGTTCCTCTGTGGCCAATTGTGGACTGGTCACGTGTACTCCACATCTTCCGGTGATGTCCCGCAAGCGAAGAACTTCCTTTGCTGCTGCCGAGCAACCCTTAGGGAGACTGGACTTGGTTTCCCCCTGAGGCAATTGTCGTCACTCCTGATAGCTCAGCCGCAGATCTACCTCCCTCAAAGCCTGACGGCAGGCGGCACTGGAAGGTACTCTGGAAGTAGACCCAGAGGTCCACTTACAGAGTCGGCTGCGGAAAACTGCTATGCAAACTTGTAGGAGATATCCCGCAGGAGTGGATGCAGTGGTCCCGGATAGCCGTCTTGCCGCAGCACTATCTGCCCTCCGGTCAAACCATTGGAGCACCCAACCGGTGGGGTGAAAGTTGTCCTGAAACATTGCAAGAGTCGTGAAACTCCTCGACTGCTAAAAAGACGAGCGAGCTGGTGAACTCCGCCACTCCTTGTTGCCCGGAAACGGTGGACCACGACTTCGGTGGAGCGATCTCCTCCTCGTTGTTCTCTTCAAAGAACTCGTAGTCCCTTTTCTGTGTGCGGAGGTGTCGGTGTTCCCGCTCTGCTAGGAACCATAGGATGTTCTGCTGCTGATGTCTGCACTGGGGGATTCCGATGCAACCAACGCAGGCACCTCGTTTTCCAGAGGATGGGAACTGTTCCAGGTGCGGTAGGATGGGATCGATCTCGCACCTCCTGTTGGACTGAAGTGCCCTGGGGGACATGTAGTGGAGACTCGCCTCGGCAGTCCGCCACCCAGAGGGCACCTCTTCAGACTTGCCGCGGCGCTTCTTCGCTCAAGGCGGACTGAAGACGGGAGCCGTGAATGCAACGATCTGTTGATCGCGACTACGTGCTGGAGTCTCGTTCGCAGCGAAGAGAAGTCGCCAGCATGGCGGCCGCCGATACGAGGACAGCTGCAGGAGTGTCCTCGCCTGCCAGAAGTCATCGGAGAGGTCGTCACCATGCACAGCCTCTTCTAGGAAGAAAGGCACGAATAAAACAAAAGACCATCGTTCCTACCTACCCGTCGTTTTTTTATTTCTTTATTGTCCTCTCCCTCCGTTCTCTACTTCCTTAGCAGGCGGCGGTCTCTATCTCCTGAAGCTGGAGCGGCTGGAGCCGCAGCAGCTCTAGTTCCGGACGCTTGCCCTGGTGGCGAAGTTGTCGAGCGCCGTCTGGCGCGACTTGAGCGCCTCCTCCTCGTCGAGCAGACTACCGTCAGCTCGAAACTCTCGTCGTCCCCCCACCGCGAACTGCAGCTTCGGCGGGTGGCCACGCTCGCCAGAAAGAACATGGGATGGATCTCGTGCCGCACCGGCGAACGGTGTTGCCTGGCCGCGGGAAACCGTCTGCATGAGGGCGAAACACAGAGAGCCACGCCCAGAACAGGTGCAGCTCTTGCTGCACGGTTTCTGTGGCAACTGCTCGCTACGGGGGATCCTGGACCATCCCATGAAGAGTGTGTGGGCAGGAGAAACCTCTGTCGCCGCGGCGCTGTCCTCCCTCAGGGAACTTACGGGCAGCAGCCTCGCAGCTAAATAAGAGGTCATTGCTGAAATATCCACGAGAAGAGGACTGGGTGAGTGGACGACGAGCCAGCTCACAGACACTGCGACCCCAAGTGTTCCCTTCCACGAGGAATTTTGCAATGGAGCAGGCTACTGGGACTCTTCCGCGGCTTCCCGGTGCTTTTCTACAGCCACACTCTTCCATTAAAGTGGCAGGAATCGGTGCTGATGCTGAGGAACTGAGGTATCCCTTGAGGCGCCCGCCGGCATCACTGGACATAGGGGGTGGGTAGGGGTGAACTCCAACTGTGGCAAGTGTAGGAAGCGTGAATCCCTCCCGCACCTGCTTGTGAATTGGCTTGCCCTCCAGCTCCTCAAGGAAAGCTTTGCCGCGACCCTTGGAACCCCTGGAGACCCCTTCCAGGGACGCTTTACGATCCTCCCTCCTTCTACGCGACGTCCTTCGGCCGGTGTACTCGCTAGCGCCCTTGTGCTGCCTATGCGAGATCATCACTGCCTAGAAAATCCAACAGGAGGGCACAGAAACAGGGATGCCACATCTACTTCACCGCCCGCTTCCTGAGGATGGCAACAAGGTGGCCCCACCTGGACAGAAACATCCATGAAGACTTCGCTGGCATGCTCCAAAGGATGCGAAGGATCATCCCCAGCAGAAGGTGACCCCTTCCCTCCCCCCAATTTATTTATTTTTGTTTTTGTTTGCCCACTCCCTTCTGCTGCCGTAGAGGACCTCACTGGTCTGCGTACCGGTGACCCGGAAGGTTTGGAATGAACGTGGTTGGACCAATGGTGCCCCTCTGCTTGACCTCTGTCCCTCTGAAGACCTTCTGGTGTCTGTCTGCTGGGAGAACGTGTGTGTCCATCCCATCCTTCCGGCCTCGCCGGAGACCTTCCTTACACAGAGTTTCCTTCCTGGACGGCCGTTTGCTCCTGGGAGGCATTGCACAGGTTGCAGATCGTCTCCTCCCTTTCCTCCTGTGTGAATCTTTCCGTTCAGCCTCCTTTCCTCAGGAATCTCAAATGATTTCTTCCCGAATGGATGGGAAAAAAAAAAACGTCATTAAGGAGGAAGATGATGTTGACGGTTGTGAAGCACACGCGCATCCAACGTAGAAGAGGAAGACCGGCTATCGATTCGCATCCGCAGATCAGCGCTCCTCCCGTCTCGATCCCGGGACCGCGCTCCCGCTCCTGAGGTTCCGTTCGCCTTACCCCCACACGAAGCGTTCGCCAGCAGAAGATTCTTCAATGTCCCGGATTTCTTTCAGCCCATGCAGGGCAATTTCATGATCAAGGGTTTTTTCCATCTAGGGAGGGAATCTTTGCACTCCCGGAAGTGTTCTGGAAGAATTCCTTCGATTCATATGGAATGGATCATCGTGTCATTTAAATCCGGGGTCGCTCCCCGCGACCTCTCCATTCCCCGAAATACCAACGGGGGCGCACCAGTCGCAGCACGGCGGGCACGACGTTCCCGGACGAGGGGGAGCGAACCGGAAGCTCTGCGAGGCGAACCCGCCATTCCTGAAATGGATCGCTCCCAAGCGGCAGATGGAGAGATCTCCTCGGGGAAGGAAACCTGCAGTACAGGGAAACCGAGGCAACCGGCTCCGCATAGATCCTGAACATGGCTGCTTCTCAGGGCGCACGCGCTGATCTCAAAACAGGCCCTGAGGTTCCATCTGCAGCCGCACAAAAACGAGCCTGCGGCCCTACCGGATGAGAGAAGGTCGCATGGTCGCATGGCAAGGCGAAGCGCGTCTCCTCCCATCCCGAAGCCGAAAAAATTCCGGCGGAAACCCCCGATCGAATTTTCGGGAGCCGAGCAATCACCTGGGCAAACCGAACACCCGCCGAGTACCACTGCAGCTGCAAAATCTGGGAGGCTCGCCGGGACAGCTCGAGGCGAGCAGGACGAGGACGTGCAACGATGCTGACCGGAATTCTTCGCAGGTGGAAGAAACGTCCATCCGCGCAAGGCAGCAGCAAGGGACCGCCGCTTCCCTCTTCGTCAGCGGGTGTTTCCGTAGCAACGGCATCCTCGGGAAAAGAAGTAGGCGTCGCAGCCGCCACGGCAAATCACACACCTGCCGGCAAAAAAGCTGCCAGAAGCCAGGGAAGGTCATCTTCGCGAGGAAAGCCTGGAAGGTGGCACCTGGGTTTGAGGAGCCCCCGCGCGATGACACGGCAGCACTTCGGGAGTACCACGAAGCGACCATGCGATGCAGCCAGCCAGCCAGCCAGCTTTCCCGGCATCGCCTGCTCCAACTCTGGAGAGACACAGGACGAGGGAGGACCGAGACCAAGGCTATCGTTGCCGAAGATCAGAGGTCATCCAACTGCGCCACCGCCCAAGCCTCAGCCTGTTCATCCCTCAGCTCTGCAGCTGAACCTCAGCCCGGCTTCATCTTCTTCCTCTTCGCAACGAGGTTCTTCTGCGCTTCTGCCGTTCACGACGCCCGAGGCAGAGCCCCTGCGGCGGAGCTGCGGAACGAGAGGGGCCATCTCACCCGGCCGCGCATCGACTTTCCTCGAGTTCCCGGAGAAAACTCCCCGATTCAGCGCGCTTCCCGATCGACGCTTCCGTCCCTGGCCGCCTTCGCCGTGCACCGCGCGCCCTCTCGCAACGGCGACCGAGGTCACCGCGCCTCCGCGAGCGCGGCGAGCGCCGAGAGATGCGCGTTCGGGACGCTGCAGCGGGCGGGTGCCCGCGTCCCAGCTGCCCGAGGACGCACCCCTCAGGACGTGCTCGGAAGCAGGCCACACCCCTCGCGGCTCACCGAGACCCCTTCCTCGCTGGCCACTCTCCCTCCGCCACGTGCACACGCTCAGCAGCAGCAGCAGCAGCAGCAGCAGCAGCGATGATCTCCTGACCGGAACGAGGGGCGTGACCGCCGTCCGAGGGAGCGCGTCGCCGCCTTCCTCGAGCGAGGTCCGCCGGAAGGGGCAGAGCCGGAAGGGGAACGCGGAAGTGGCGGGGTCAGGACGATCGCGGGCTGACCGGGTCGCCTCCACATCACCGGCGCTCCGTGTCTTCCGCTGTCCCCTTCGCCCGCCTCAGGAGAACCGACGCCACCTCCCGATCGGTCCACAGCCCTCGTTTGCTCACGCGTCGTCTCTCTTCAGAGGTCCCGCCGCCAGCGAGAAGGTTCACTTGGCGGCTGGTGGTCCTTTTTCCAGCGACGTCCAGGGCCCCTGGACTCGGTCTCGCAGATGCCTGACCCTTTATTCTTGCACAGCCCGAACCGCGGTCCGGGTCGGCTGCAACAGCTGGAGATTCGATTCGCCAGTCGTCGATCCAGCAAAGCCGCAGAGCGCGGCCATCTTGGGTCCTGCGTCCTCCAATCCCAGCGTGCCGGGTACGAAACCCGACGCGGATGCCGAAGGCGCGGGTGCGCACGGGTTCGGGCGTCTGAGGCAGGGCAGCGGAGTGGACAAGGCTGCGGAAACTGGACTTCGCGCTCGTGGAGGCGGGGTCGGACCTCAGCAGCGACCTTCGCACCAAGTGCCCCAGCGGAGCGTTTTCCTTCGCTCTTGTTGGCGGGGGCTGTTCCCCAGGAACGCTCAGGAAGATGGATCGGACCTTGGTAAGGAGCTCTTCCCCGAGCGACCAGATTCCGACTGCTTTTCACGTGTCTCCAGCCGGGTGCTGAGAATTAGCTGGGTACATCCTTTCCTCCCCATTCTCCTCCTTCTCCCTTTCCTCCTTCTCTTCTCCTTCCTCCCTCCCTGTTCTCCCCCTCCTCTCCTTTCTGCTCCTCCTCTTCTTCCTTCTTTCCTCTTCCTGGGTGCTGAAGAAGCATTGTTCCTCCCCGGAGGGGGAGGGGCGGCGTCGGAATGGCTGCACAGCCATTGGTTTGTGATGGCAACAACACGGTTGCTCGCGGCCGAGGTCGGTGCGAGGCAGGTGAGGGTGACGAACCCCGAATAGCAGTTAACGATCCCGGAAGGAGTCCACTCCCAATCTGGCTGTTTGCATGAGCGGCTCACGCTCGAATCCTGGAGCGGTTTCGGAGCTGGCGTCATCACGCAGGGATTCGCGGAACTCATCTGCTCTTCTTGCCGGGGGCGCCCATCCTCACAGGGAGGAATTTGTACTGGTGACGCCGGGTGTCGCACTGACGTGTTGACCAGACCGCCTCCTGGCGAACGATTCTTTGGCCATGGAAATTTGGAATTCGGGGATCGCAGTGAAGTAGGCGGGGCGAAGGCTTGTAGAAATGGTGGGAAAAAACCCTTCCTTTAACCTACCCACGAATTTCCGGACCTCGCTGGATCCATCAGTCTTATTGAAAATAAATAAAAGTAAAGGAAGTTCGGGAACGCATGGGAGCAATGCCGGTGGAGCATTCCCACCGTTCCGACAAGACTACGGTCGCGGAAGTGATGCAAGAAGCTCCTCCCTCTGATCCCTGCAGAGCCTTCCCGAAGCTTCCACGGGTCTTTTATTTCTTCTTGTACTTTAAATAAATGCCGCGGCGTGTCGGGGCGGTTCGGCCGCAGCAGGGAGTTTCTTTGCCGGAGGCGGCAGAAGAACAGAACCTAGTGGTGTCTCGCACGGAGTGGTGGTCACCTCCAGAGACGCAGCTGATTCAGAGGGAGATGTCTGGGAAGACGGGGATGAGGGGCAGTGAACAAATGAAAAATCAATAAAGAAGAGGAGATTGATCCTGCGTCCTCTAACGCACGCTACGTCATCATCCTCCCTCGCTGCTGAGGTCAGGTGAAACAGCCCGCCACCTTCTGGGGTAGAAGAGACGTCACAAGGGGAAGAGTGACCTCGCGCCAGTGGCCGGCACAGCTCCGCAGCAAGGAATGAGCAGCCTCGGTGTCCTCGTAGTTGCAGGGCAAGATGGCGCTGCGGGGCCGGAGGAAGCGGGTTCACAAAGATGTCTTCCGGATATCCCGGCCCCTGCGAAGGGCTGACACCTCGGTCCGCAGCTCACACGGGAGCCATTATCCCTGTCCTTGCTAGGGGGGCCAACAGTTCCCATCTTATCCCCCCTCTTGAGGGGAGGGGATGCAGGAGGCTGTCCAGGCTCGAAAGTCCATGAGCCCCGGGGGGTAGGAACTGCCGCCCATCGTCGGTGTCCACACGGAGGTGGAGGCACTACGTTCGGTACCGATCTCGTCGACCAGCGCGGGGTCTGGCCAGAAAGGCCGGCAGCGAGCTGAGGACGCGGGTTCGAGCCCCGATGGCGGCCTCCTGCCCGAATTCCCTGAGCGGAACGCTCTCTCTGAACCGGCCTCACGAGAGTGCGGATGCGGGAGGAGCGACATTGAGTCCCGGTCCGGGCGTCTGGACTATGAAGAAGAGGCTGCTGGGGAGAGGACTCCAAGCACGAGGATGGAATGGCGATCCAGAGGACGGAGACAGCGGCATACGCGGATACCCTCCACCTCCTCCACCTTTTCTCTTCCCTTCCTCTATTCCTTTTTCTCCTGAGTGCTCCTCCACTTCTCCTTACTTCTTCGCAGTCTCTCTTTTCCTTTGCAATTTTCCTCTTTTCCCACTCCCTTCGTGCTCCCCCTCTACCTTATTTTCCTTCTCCCTTTTTGCTTCCTCGTCTTCATGACGCCTCTTCTCTCTCTTGCCTACCTTCTCTTCCTCCTTTCCTGCCTTCCTTCTCTTCCTGCCTTCTTTCTCTTCCTCCTTTCCTGCCTTCCTTCTCTTCCTGCCTTCTTTCTCTTCCTCCTTTCCTGCCTTCCTTCTCGTCTTCCTTTCGTGCTCTTCTTCCTGCCTTCCTCTTCATCTTCCTCCTTTTTTTCCTCCTCCTCTTTTTTTTCCCCTTCTTCTCCTCTTCCGTTCTCCTTCCTCCCTCCTTCTCTTCAACCTTCCCATGAGTTTCCAAGTTTTTGCGATGAACAACTATCTCCCGAGGGCGTGCACAAGAGGGTGCGCCCGTGCTCTCTTGTGCTCTCGACGCGCCCTTCCAGCTACGCCACGATCGGTGGAAGGGCGCGTCGGTTGCGCTGCTGTGGGCTCCGTCGGAGGAAGACACGCAGCCCGACACCAGCTGTTTCGGAGGGGAGGGGAGAGGGAGCGAGCTCCGTGGATTCTCCGCTTATCTTTGTCGGTTCTAAGAGCGGCCTGCGCAAACCACGGGAAGGTCCGGTTCCTCTTATAGGCGATTGCTCGGCATTTGCGCCACGGCGGCGGCGAATTCCGCGCGTCTCCGACGACGCTCGGGATTCGTGCGTGTGTACGCCACGCGCTGCCGCCGAGGGACGGCTCTCCTCGCTCTTGCTGGTGGTGACGCCATGGCTTCCGTCTCATCCATCCTTCCCGTCTCTCGCCTCCCTGCTCTGCGCATCATCGCGCGTTCCGAGAGGACCGAACGGAAGGGAAGGACGCCTCAGCAGCAGAAGCAGCATCCTTGGGAAACGCGTGGCAACGCAGGCACGCGACGGCGCGCTTCTGGAGCTTGCAGGAAGGGGCAAGGGAGGGAGACTCGTGGACTCCCCGTCACTCAACGAATCGATCCCGGCTCATCTAGCGCATTCTTTTGCCGCCCGTCAATGCCGCTGATGGAAGAGGTCTTGTCGGGCGCGGGTTTGAGGAGGAGCAACTTGTCCGGAGACAAAGAAGGCGTGCGCTCCCTGACAGATCACATGCTGCCTCCAGCGATGAAGGACAAGATTCCAGCGACCTTCTGGAACCAGTGAAGCTCGAGAAAATACACAGGGTCTTCTCTTGCAGGTCTTTTTTCCCCTCGTTCCTTTCCTTTTGTTCTCTTCTCTTCCTCCTCCTCTCTCTTTCTCCTTCTCTCTTCTCCTCTTCCTCTCCTCTTCCTACCTTTATTCTCCCTATCCTTTCATCTTTTTGCTACTCCTCCATCTCCTTTCCTCCTCCTCTTTCTTTCCTCCTCCTCTTTCTTTCCTCTTCCTCTTTCCTTTCTCCTCCTCTTCCTTTCCATTTCTTCCTCTTCCTCCTCTTTCCTTTCTCCACACTTTCCCCTCCCTTCCTCTTCCAGTTCCTTTCCTCCTTCCTTCTCTTTTTCTTCTCTTCCTTTCCTAATCTTCTTTCCTTCCCTTTCTTCCTCCTTTCGTCTTTCTCCTCTTCCTCTCCCTTCTTCATCTTCCCTCCTCTTCTTCCTCCCCCTCCTCCTTTCACTTTTTCTGTGAGGAGGCAGGAGAGGTGGCAGAGAGGGTAAGCGCGACTCGAGAGGCCACCATCTTCATCGAAAAAGCTGATAAGGCAAATACCAAGGGACGGGAGACGTGTGGGGTACTCGAAGAAAGGTTGCGCTCCATGAGAACGGCTTCTGAGGGAGGAGTTCACGCGTACCGTGCGAAGCAAAGCATCCTGGCGGCCCAGAGTGGGTTCTTTCAGCTTCCAGGTTCCCGTTGCTCCGGGATTCCACCTCCCCTCCGTCTGTGGTGGTCCCGAGAGGCTCGAAGTTGTGCTCCTCCTCTTGTTTCTCTTATGCCGTCCGGGAACAGCACGGGATCCTCTTGCGGTGCATGGATGGGACCGAAGAAAATCTGGAGCGTTGGCGTTCTCGTGCTGCTTTCGAAACTGAGCTCATAGGGTCCATGGGTTGACCCCAAGGTGCAGCAAAATCATCGGGAGGCAAAGAGATCATAGGCGCCCCGCCGTATGCACAGGACGGAGAGAAGTCACCCGTGACCCTGGAGATCTCTGACTCTGGAAGTGTTTCGTATCCTCTCCCTGTTAACCTTTTAGTGCTACATCCTTCTCTGGCAGGGATGAGGGCAGATTCTGCCGTCCTATTCCCTAGCCCCCGACCTCCCTCGTCTTCTATTCCGAGCGCTCTCGCTGCAGAACTGCAACAAACAGTGAAAGCGTTTCTCCAGACCACCCCCAGATGGAAACTGCTGCGATGAGAACCCCACAAGGTAGAGGCTGGCCAAGACCTCAGTCAGTCTGGCCAACGATGCCTCGGCGAGGGAGCCTTAGAATCTCTTGGATAAGGAATGGAAGAGCCGGTGGCGGTAGAAGCAGGGCGGATGCTGCTGCTGACCGGGTAAGACAGTGGTGCACAGCCGGCAACGCGGTCCCAGCAGGTGCGCGAGATGCGTTCGAGGGTCGCTGGGCGAAGGGCGTCTGTCGCTCTTCGCGCCATACCCTCGCCAGCCAGGTCAGCTCTTGAGAACCTCGGCTCTCCGGGGGAGTTCGTGGTGGGCCTCCCGGAAAGTCGAACGGTGATAGGCGAAGGGAGAGAAAACGCAGCCGCCTCGTAGTGGTGGCCGCGGTCCGGGACCTGCCAACGTGGGGGAGGCGTCCTCTCCGCGGAGACGAAACCTCAAAGGGAGACTCCTTGACTACTCCCCTTCCACCCCAACCACCGGGGGTTAACGTGCTCAGCATTTGACGAAAGGCTGGGCAGCCTTCGGGGAGACTGGGACGCTGGCAGAGCAAAGAGGATAATGCGCTTTCCTTCGTGCACCTCTTCGAAACGCGGTGATGGGGAGAGACGCCGCGGTGCAGTTCGCAAGCTCAGGGATTCACGAAAAGAAAACTTCCCATCCTGGTATGCTGCGTCACTCGGGAAAAGTAAATGGCAGGAAGGTACAGCAAGAAAGGGTCAAGCATCCTCAGGGTCATCCATCTGAGGACCTGTGTCACTCTAAGAATGCTTATAGGTAGGAAAAGGAAGTAAGTAAGCAAGGTCCCTGGAGTTCGCCCTGGTTCCCTGGAGTCTGACTCGGGCACGCGAGAGAGTGTAAGAAGCAGGGAGTCAGACTGGGAGCTGGTGGCCTTTCAACCGCCCTAGGGCAATCGTGAAAGAGTGGAAGCCGCTTCCTTGGACGCCACCCAAGGGAATAGAGACCACGCTCTCCTCCCACTGTAGGCAACACCTCTGCTTGCACGCAGCGGGAGCTGACCAGCGAGGAAGCAGTGCTTTGATGCCTGCTGGAGCGCGAAACCCTGAGGCTCGCGGTCGGGTGCGACGGAGAGGCGTCGTTGCTACCTTGCAACGGAGACTGCACGGAGGCGCTCGGATCCCTACTGAAGTAGTCAACGTCTGCGCTACGCGAGGAACACCGCCCTTCAGACTACGACTCTTGTGGCCAGGAGGCTGCGGGCACCTAAACCCGATGCGGGTCCATGGTGCCGACAAGAGCTGCACACCATGGACCCGCATCGTGCATAGAAACGCAACCCTGACATGTTTTATTCACCACCTGGGAGCGGTCTTCCTGGCGGAATTGGAAATGAATAGTAAGAAGTGGGCCCGAGCCACTGTTACTCTACTATCTTCGGCGCTTTCCCTCCTACTGGAGGGAAACGACAGATGCCAACCGGCAGGGTGGTTGGCCTCGTTTCTACGAGGTCACCAACCAGTTTCGCTGCCCCAGAAGGAGTGGCGAAACTGGTGGGCCGGTAGAGGGGGGGTCAGTTGGCTGATACCCGGTGCCCGCGCTGAAGGGTCACTCCGTCGGGAGGAAAACCCGCCAGGCCGCCACCGGCTGGGCGGCGTGGCTGAGGAGGAAAAGAGGCGCCTCTCCGGACTGCGCCAGCTGCGGACGCCTTGCGGCTGCCGTACTCCGTCTCCGAGACACCCCGGAAAAGTCCCTTCCTTGCTCCGATCCAGAACGAGTTTTCGCTCTCTATCGCGTCACGCCAGGAAGCCCCGAATACGCAGGAGGAGCACCAGCAAAGACCGCGCGCCTCAACTCCGCAGCGATGAAGAATGCGGCAAAGCGGTCTGCAAAGGATGGCCAGAGTCAAGGAGGACGCCGCTGACATCGCGCGCAGGTTTCAGAAGACGAAGAGGGTGTGACCGGTGACTACCGTCCTTTCCTCTCTATTTATTTATTCATTGTCCCCTCTCCTGCATCCTCCCTGCCTCCTGTTCTTCGTGGGTTCGGCGACGGAAGCGCGAACAGTAGTGTTTGGCTACAGGAAACCGTTCGCACGTGGGCGAGGAGCCAGGAGCAACGCACGGAACAGATGCGTCGTTTCCTGTTCGTGCGCAAAAACCTCTGCACGCTCTGAGAGATCCTGGAGGATCTCGGAAGAAACTTGTGGTCAGAAAGAACTTTCGCCACGCAGCACTGCCCTCCCTTAGGAACAGCTGGACAGCAGCATCGCGGCGAAATAGTAAGTTAAAATTACCATCTCCGAAAGGACGAAAAGACTGGGCGAGTGGAAGACAAGCCAGCTCACCGACGCTGAGACCCCGAGTACACAACCCTATGGACTCTTGCGCTGGGGTGAGCTACTTACTGGATGTTCCGTTGGAATACCTGAAGTGGCCTCCGGCGCTCATGAACACCCGCACCCTCCCCTTGAAGTGGCGGAATTCGACGCTGTTGCTGCTGCACTGGTGTTTCCCGTGCAACACCCGATGGCATCATTAGACACGGGGTGTGTGCTGAGGGAGGCGCAGGGAGCGGGAATCCCTCTCCCACCTGCTAGTGGATTGTGTTGCCTTCCGGCCCATGTGAGAACGCTTTGCTGCGGCCCTGGGAGTCCCCGCAGGCCACTCCAGGGAAACCCCTCTTCGTTCACGACGCCCTTGGGCCAGTTGCTTCCCTAGCAGCTCTGTGCTGCCTACGCCGTATCGTCGCTGGATGGAGCAACGCAACAGGAGGGTTCAGCGACAGGGATGTCATCCACTTCTCTGTCCTCCTCATCAGGATGACAATGCGATGGCCCCACTTGGACAGGACTACCCAGCAAGGCCATGCCGGCATCCTATGGAAGATGCACAGGACCGCCATCAGCAGACAATAATCTCTTCCCACACCCCACCCACCCCAAAGTGTATTTATCTTTATTTTTGTTTCTTTTTTATCTTTTGTTGGTCCCCTCCTCTCTGCTGCCGTGGTGGACCTCGCCGATCTCCGAACCGGTGACCCAACAGACCTCCATTAAATTGTGCTCGGTCGGACCACCGGTTCAACCACAGTTCTCCTGAAATGTTTATTCTTGAAAGAAACGCCCCGCCGCACCCGGATGAGAAGCCACGGAAGCGCGCGAGCCACCCCTTCCGCAGCGCGCGACCGAGCCGCCCGGCTCGGCGACGCGAGCTTCCTGCCCCTTGCAGCGACGGGGTCGCGGAAACGCGAATTCTCAAGAGGGGTAGGCCGCTCCGCGGGTTCGGCGACGGGAGCGCGAAAACCCCTCTTTCCGCGGGAACCCCTACGTGGCTTCTTGTTTTTCCATTTTTGGGGAGAGAAGGGGTAATAAACTGCCTGGCGGAACCGGATGAAGACGGTGGAAGCGTGCGCTACATGGAACGGCACCGGGAAACAGTCCGGCCTCCAATACTAGGGAAGCACGGAGCTGTCCGAGATCTCCACGGGGATCTCCACTTCATCCTGGAGGGTTCCAAGGAAGATCCGCCCGATGGGGAAGTTCTCTGGAGTGGTCAGCCAGTGGACGCGCTGTCCAGCAAGCAACAGTCTTTTTCACCCTGAGACTTCACGGGACGCCCCCTTTCCCGTCCCGCCAGATCGTCGCGGTCACCTCTCCTTAGCAAGCGGAGTCCCTTGCGGCCAGTCAGGTCTTCTTGGGGCATCCCACAATCTCCTGTAGCGAACGGCGAGCGTAGCTGGAAGGAGACCTACGCGGGCACTGCACTTCTCCCTTCGTCCACGTCTGGGTTGTTCCCAGAGCGCGCAGCTTCCTGGGCGGGCAGGAGATCCACGCGCGGTCCTGCGCCAAGGCAACTATCGCGCTGAAGCTAGCACTCGCATCGGCCGCAGTCTTGGGCGTGGAACGGCTCCTGAGCGGCAGCCTCCCGGAGCCGGGCTTGGCAGGGCTGCACCGATGGGTGGTCCAGAACTCTGCTGCCTGCTACTCGAGAGTAAGCACGACCCTCTGGGGCTGCGGCCTGGTAGTCTGGTGGCTGGCGGGGCTGGAAGCCGCCACCAGGGGAACGGCATGGAGCACCACTCAGGCTAGGTCGGTGGCTCTCCTGCGAGGAAGAGGCAGGAAAAGAGCACGGGTGGAGTCCCGGGAGGAGGAAAGGAAACAATCCCCGGCGCAGCCCCAGGGCCAACGCGCAGGCACGCAGCCAACGCGGGAGGCGCAGGTTCCCGCTCGCCCTTCCGATGAGGGGCAGCGCTCTTCTCCTTCCTTTCGGGCTTTGAGCAGGGGTCGTCAGCCCGTTCCTCCGCGTTGCCGGAGGAAGGACAAGAAAACAAAAAGCAGTGGGCGGGGGATGGAGGACGCATCGAAATTGTGCGTCAAAGGCTGGAGTGTATCGGTGTTCAGATGAACACCGACTCAAGAACCACGCTGAAAAGAATCGACCTCAAGCCATCCCCGTGCCTCGTTTCGCGGCTGGGGTGTTCGGCCAGGGAGTTGGGCCTGCGACATCCCCTGCACCTGCTGGCGCGCGGATTCGGAGAGGGTGTTTCGCCGCAACCAGGATGTTTCCAGGGTATTTAGCGAAAAGGGAGGCGACCATGCAAGCATTTCACGGCGGCACCTGCGATGCGCTCCGGGGTCAAGTTCCACGTGTTCCTGCTTCATGCGATCAGGTTTCATGTGATCCTGTTCTACGTTCTACACCCTCTCTCTCCCTTGCTCCTTAAGGATTCAACCTTTTCCACGGAGAGGGAAGAAGGCGGGAAAGGGAATCCTTGGGGCTGAATGAATGAGAGGGGAGGGGGAGAGAGAGGCACCGGATCGCAAAATGTTCTGGAGACCTCAAAGGATGCAGGAAGGAGGAGAACTCGCCGAGTCATGGCCTTGGCGAGTTCTGTCGGAACAGGATCAGAATAGGAGGAGGAGACCGACCCGGGGCGCCCTTTACGGAACACCCTTAGAATCCGGAAAGCACCGGGAGAAGGGGTCCGTTGCTCTCACGTTTGGGAGGGATCCCTCTCCCTGTTTGTCTTCGAAAGGAGCAGTAGGCTACTGACACTGAACCAACTCCATGGCGCGCGATGCAGAGTCGCCCTCCCCCTGAAGGGGTGGACGATTGCATTTGCACAACCGGGGGGAAGGACTTCCTGGTTCTTGGAAGGACCCTGGAAGGTCAACTTTCAATCTTGACCCGTCAAGGGAATCATTCAGCTTCCACCAGTGTCGCACCCGAAACCCGTGGGCCAACCGGTGTCATTTTGGCAGGGGTGGGAGACTCGATAGACCTGCGACGACGCACTCCCCACTCTCGGCGGGATTCGAACCTGCGACGCACGGTGCCACGCGCGGAGGACGCAGCTGAGGTCTGCCGTTTGGCCACCTGAATGCCTCGGACGAGGAGGCCACTGGGAAAAATTTCGCTCCACAGAGAGCTCGTCGTGCCGTTCCAAAGGCCTGGGGAGTTGCTGGTGTGGTTCGGCGCGGTCGCAAACCTTTCTTAGGGGTAACTGAGGTCTCCACTGCCTCGTGTTCGGTCGATGCCACGGGCAATTCTTCCCCCCCTTTGCAGCTCTTTTCTCCGATGCCTTCTCCACCCTGCGTTCCTTCTCGACTCGGATCCATGGACCACTTGACACGAATAAGTAAAATGGACTGACATGTGCTGGCCTCAAACAGGAGTGACCGGGTCTCTTTGGAGAAAGGGCGTAGATAGAGTAGGAGGAGAGAGACGAATAATTAGGGAGCAAAGCTGATACGTGACCAGGCGGAGAGCGTGGTCTGCTTCCTGACACTGAAAAAGCAAAAGAGCGAATGACACGAGCGTGGGGGATGAGAGGAACCATTGCCAGGGAACGGCTTCTCCGGAAGAAGGCGAAAGTGAAGCGAAAAGCCTCCTCCGTTTTGCGCCGCGGTTCCCGCTCGGCGAAAGGACCCCCCGCTGCTTCCGGGAAGAAGGGGGTCGATCGGTGACGTTTCGTCGCTCCGGGAAGCAGCCTTCGTGGGTCGGATGCTCAGATGCACGCGTCGGTTGCTTCGACGTGTCCCGAGTCGGGGAGGTCTGATCGATTCCCAGCGGTAGCTCGACCTGCGGGCGGTCCGCCTCTCCCGGTGGGAGTGGAGGCCGCGACTCGCGCGAGAAGCTTTGACGGCGCTCGGAGGAAAGTTCGACTTCTGGACTCTTCGGAGAGAAATTTTAGAGGTCAGTAGAACTCAGAAAGCCCTTTCGCGGCAATCGTCAGTCCCGGGAGCCGCTCCTGCGGGATCCCGGAATTCTCTGGCGCGTGACTACTGGCAGTCAGGTTTCCGGTGGTAAAGGCGGGAGAAGGATGGAAAGGCGGAGGAAGAGGAGGAGGGAGGGAAAGGGGAAGAAGCACGAGGGGATCGAAAGGCGCAGTTCAAAACTGACGCTCGGGACGGAGAGGAATTCCTCGCCACCGGTCCTGGAGAAAGGAGTGAGGGAACGAGGGAATCGCACGATCCTGTCAGGAGCATCGAGGCCCTGAATGATTAAGGAAGCAACCATTGGGCCGGGAGCAATGGGTTTTGTGCTCACCACCAGCGCTGTTCTGCGAGGGGAGAGGATGGAGAACATCTGGACGGAAAACAAGAGAGCGAGTCCTTGACAGATTTTCAGGGGGGAAGGAGAGATCGGGACCGCAGTCTGGACCCGAAAATTTTCGCTGCCCGCAAAACTTGCGGTCCTTCTTCGCCTGCCGCTGAAGACTGCGACGCGGGGTCCAAAGCGGAATCGTAGGTCCTTCGCCACCGGACCGTTGGGTGCGCCGAGGCTGGTGCACCTTAGGACTGTGCCGGGTACGGGGAACGAGAAACTTTCCCCCATCTGTTGCTGTTGCTTTTCTGATTGTCCGGGAACGCTTTGCTCTCACTCGCGATGGACAACGGCGACACGATGCCTCCTGCCGCTTCCCTCCCAGCTCTATGCGGCCTCCGTGAGAGTGCGGCGGCGAGAAGCCGCGCCCAAAGAGTCAGTCGAACGGTGAGGTCATCGCAATTGTTCCTGTGCGAGGAAAGCGGCAGGATAGCCGCGTTTTTTCCAACAAAAAAAGGAAACTGCCAACATCCTCCAGATGAAAGGGAAAAAACGCTGCGTTGCTGCTGCTCGCGCCCCCTATAAAACCGGGAGGACCTCCTGGGCGCTCAGCATCCCACTTGCAGCCACGCTCAACACAATCCAGCAGAGTGAAAACAGCGATGGCCTCGCAAGATGGGAGATATCCTGCGAGACCGCGGGAAAGAAGCAGCAGCTGGAATGCTAGAAGGCGCGTCAACCGTCTGTGGCATGCACTCCCACCGTCCTCTTCAAAGGAATTCTTCACTCGGCTGAGCTCCTGGACATTCCTCTTAAGAAGATAGAAATACCCCGAGTGTTTGTGAACCGCTCCACGCTTACCCTGAAGTGCCAGGACTCGGCACTGCTGTTGTTGCACTGGGCGATTCCATGCAACGCATGACTCCACCACTGGACGAGGGGGAGTGTAGCCCCACTTGCGAGGAACATGAAACCTTCCTGCATTTGCTGCTGTTGACCTCCTCAATGTCCGGAAACGTTCCGTTGCAGCCCTGATACTCCTGCTGGTCAAAAAAGACAGGTCTTGAGGCGCCTCTTCGCACGCGACGCCATGTTGCCCGCAGCTTCTCTCTCAGCTCCGTGCTGCCTTCACGGGATTGCAGCGGCTAGAAGCCGCTTCGAAAGAGGCCAGCCGGACGGTGACATCATTGCAATCGTCTGGTCCTTTGTGAGGAAGGCGACAGAACGCTTTTACCAACGAAAGCAGGAAGTTGCCAACATCCTCCATATGATGCTGAGGATGCCGCCAGGAAGAAATCTACAATCCCTTCCCTCCCTCGTGTTTTTTTCATTCCTTTTTGTTTGCCCCTTCCCCCACCTCTCCTGTGGGGACCTCGTCGGAGGAGCTGCTCATGAAAAGCAGCGCCTCCGAGGAGTCGTCTCCCTTCCTAGTGGTCCTGTGAAACCACTACGAAGAACAAAGACATCTCTTATCTTGTATAAGACTGCTTTTTTGTAGATGTTCTTTTTTCCAATAAACGCCCCGGAGCGACCGGGTGAAAATAAATACATTTTAGCAGACCTTCAAGGAATATTCATGGGCTCAACAGGGGGCCGTCAGCATCCGGATTTGTCTCACGACGTCATTCCTGGTCAATCTAAGGTACACGTAGCTTGGTTTCGACTCCACTGTTGCACCGCGGGAAACGAAGACCGTGGTTTCCGCCTTGGGAGCAGCGAACTCGGCGCTGATCTTTAAAGGCAAGATTTTTTAGCAGCATCATGAATGCGGACTGTCCTCTTCCCAGTCGTGCAACAACTCTTTTATCTGTCCCTGCGGCTACACTGCTGCGCCACTCCTGTTCCGGAAATAAAGTTGGATCCAGCATGATTAGCTTCAGTTCACCCCTAGGCAGCACCACCAGGTGCTGTGGAACCACCACGAAAAAAAGAATTTCTTTGTGTGTGTTTGTGTTTTTTTTTTTATTTTGTAAATATTTTGTACAAGAAACACCCTGGAGTGACCGGGCGTGAAAATGCGCCCTCTGACCGGATGCACTAGTTGTCAAAGTTAAAGGGTAAGTCCATCCCTCGGATGCGAAGCTGCTGAAAACCAGTGCTGAAGAATGTTCAGAGGATGAGAGAGCCATTCCGCCTTGAGTGCTTCCTTCCTCTCCTCCTCCTCTTCTCTTCTGATCGGAAGACTTCCTGTCGGGAGCCACGGTGCACAGCGCGGGCTGATCTCTTGCAGGAAAGGTGGTCAAAGAGGAACAGAGAGGGACTAGCACAGAGGAACTGGTCGACCGCACGCGGAACAGCGGAAGAGGAAACCCGTGACCTGCCAGGGCCACCCTTCTTTTCCTGGAGAGCGGAGACCCCGGCCCGCAAGAAGATGCTTGCAAAGTGCAGCTCATTCGGACGCTGGGTAGGATGGAGCAGGGGTTTTTGGTTCTGGAGTTGCCGTGGGGAAGACGGGACCTACTGCGCCGCGCTGACAAGTTCGCCCACAGGCTACAACTTTCCCCCCGGAACCACGTTGTGATGTGGTCCATCCTTCATGGTGGCAAGATCAGAAGCGGAGAAGTTTGAATCATGGCGAGACAGTCGGATCCTCTCGCGAACGGCCTTGCAGCAGGAAGCGTCTCTTCCCTCTGCATCACTCTGACAACCATTCGAGTCCTCCCGAGCTGACTTCTGGTCATGCACTTCGACATCAGGGCGCCTCGGGGCAGGGGTGCTTCGGCAGGAGGTCACGGGTTCTCCAGTAGGCTGGAGCGATGCAGTGGAGAAATCCCCCAGCATCCACGAAAGGTCCTCGTAAGGTGAAACTCGTCCCCGGAACTCGGTCATCTCAGTCTTGCAGGGCCAGAGAGCACCGTGGGGACTCTGAGAAACGCTCCCACTTTCCGGAGAGACTCGGACTCGAGACTCCGTTAACTAATCCGGAAGCCCCCCTTTTTCGGAGGAAGGGAGGTTTTTTTTTTTTTGTGCGCTCAGATTTTTCCCTTATTGAGTTACTATCCCGTCCTAGTTCATTAATCCATCCTTTCTTCCCGCAACCGTTAATTTCTCTCCGGATGAAAGTGAGAGATGCGAATTCCTTCCTGCTCTGCATTTCTTTTTTTCATCTTTTTTTTGTTCTCAGGGTCGAACTGAGGCAACGCGCTTGCCCCGAGATGAATCATCTGACTCTGGTGCCACCAAACGGCGCATGCGCGGAAGCAGTCGGGAGTAGGAATCCAAGGGAGGGAGGAAAACCCGAGCAGCCGTGGAAGCGCCCGCGGTCTTTGACAAGATGCGCTCCTGCTCCATTGGGCTCCCTCCATCCTGCCGCACCCTCGTCGGCCGTCAGGTCAGAGGGCGGTTCCTGCAGAAGGTTCACGAAGAGCCAGATTGCTCCGCGAAGTAGTCCCATCCTTCGAGATCGCCCGAGGTCTTCCGTCACGGTGTCGCTACTCCCGGATGAGCTAAACCCTGGGCAAAATCGCCTTTTTCCGGCATCCCAGTTTCCCGGACATCCTCTCCTTATGCCAACGGCCTTCCGTCTGCTTCGAGATCCACGTGGTATCCCTAGCGATCCACGCTCACACCTTCACATGTTGATTTTATTCCTGGCACGCTTTCCTTGCGGTTGTCTTGATGACTAAGGCTGACCCAGTCGTCCGAGGAGTAGGGGAATGGGGGGGAGAGCAGACGTGAGAAGAAAGGGATGACCAGTCTGCCGTGGGATCACGGTGGTTCCTCCGGGAAACTCCGTCGAGCTTATCCGGGAGATATTCTTTCCCGTCCCTGATCTTGCCGGTTGGTCTCCTTCCCGCCAGATCTAATTTATGGAATCCTCCCTCACGTGTCGAGGACTCCAGCGCTTTCTGTTCCCGAAGCCGAAGCACGGCGAAGGTGCCCATGAGTTCTCCGGGTTCGGACCGAATTCCGACTGCCGGGACTCCTGGATGCGCGTCGAGAAGGCAGGTGAGCCTCTGTGGAGGAATGCCTGGCCACGAAACCTCGGAGACGAAGCGGCCAGACGAGAGCGAACACCTCGCGACCACTCGCCTGTCCCCTACGAAGGTCACAAGACTGCCAAAGGAAGCTCAAAGACCGCCTCGGTTTCCGGCTGGAGGCGGAAATCTTCGTAGGAAGGAAGGGCTGCTGCTGTGACACAGGAACGCTGAAGCACGCGTCTTCGTGCAAAAAAAAAAAAAAAGGGAGCAGGAATCACAGAAAAGCAGGAAAGAATCGTTGCCAAGACTATACATGGCATGCGATGTACAGATGACATCCACACACGTCGCCCCCCCTCCCCTTCCCTTCCCTAAAAAGAAAGGAACCCTCTGTATGGCAAGGCTGCAAAGAAAAGGAATCTCAGCAGGAAGAGGAAAGCCAAAAAACCTGCTGCCACTGTGGAGATTTGCGAGGTGGCACATAACGGGTCACAGCCCCACATCGTGCTCCATCAGAAGGCCTTTGAAAGTTGGGAGCCCCACGCTGTCAGCGGCTCTCGACAACCGGGTCAGGAGCGGAGAGGAACGATGCACCCCGCGCGCTCTTTCGACGAATGCACAGCACTCCCCTCGTTACTGATGCAGAATGCTCGGTTGATGAGAGAGAAGGAGCCGAAACGATGCGAGAGCATCCAAGCTCTGGAAGGAGCAACAATAACAAAAAAAAAAAACAAGCTGCACACAAAGCTCGTTAAAGAATGGAAAGATCCAAGCAGGATGACGTGTTTCAAACATTCTTCCTCGCAAATGGAACGTTGCGGATGACTGGAAGGCTATCGGAGTGCCGGATCCAGCAGATGCATCCCGGCTGCCGGATGGCCTCCCCTTATCGCTGCCGCGTATCCCACAAGCGGGAGCCACCCGACGAAGAGCACCATCGGTGCTCAAGAAAAGAGCGTTCGTCAAAGAGGTTGAACCGGAAGCCGGAAGGCTCTCCAGCACTCACCCTCGAGAGAAACCCACCCGCCTCACGTAGCCTTCCTCACCCCAGCATGCTGCCGCCTGTTCGGAGCGACTAAAGAAAATGAAGACGACGACAACCGAAGATGCAGACGCCAAGACGATTCGAAGAACAATCCCCGCTCGGGGTACTTGGGTAGTGGTCGCTACTGAGGTCCGACCTCACTTCGCCGAGCGCTAAGTTTAGTTTCCACATCTCTCAAGATGAAAGGAAGGAGGGGAGGAAGGAGAGGAAGGGAAGGAGAGGAGGGGGAGAACAGGGAGGGAGGAAGGAGAAGAGAAGGAGGAAAGGGAGAAGGAGGAGAATGGGGAGGAAAGGATGCACCCAGCTAATTCTCAGCACCCGGCTGGAGACACGTGAAAAGCAGTCGGAATCTGGTCGCTCGGGGAAGAGCTCCTTACCAAGGTCCGATCCATCTTCCTGAGCGTTCCTGGGGAACAGCCCCCGCCAACAAGAGCGAAGGAAAACGCTCCGCTGGGGCACTTGGTGCGAAGGTCGCTGCTGAGGTCCGACCCCGCCTCCACGAGCGCGAAGTCCAGTTTCCGCAGCCTTGTCCACTCCGCTGCCCTGCCTCAGACGCCCGAACCCGTGCGCACCCGCGCCTTCGGCATCCGCGTCGGGTTTCGTACCCGGCACGCTGGGATTGGAGGACGCAGGACCCAAGATGGCCGCGCTCTGCGGCTTTGCTGGATCGACGACTGGCGAATCGAATCTCCAGCTGTTGCAGCCGACCCGGACCGCGGTTCGGGCTGTGCAAGAATAAAGGGTCAGGCATCTGCGAGACCGAGTCCAGGGGCCCTGGACGTCGCTGGAAAAAGGACCACCAGCCGCCAAGTGAACCTTCTCGCTGGCGGCGGGACCTCTGAAGAGAGACGACGCGTGAGCAAACGAGGGCTGTGGACCGATCGGGAGGTGGCGTCGGTTCTCCTGAGGCGGGCGAAGGGGACAGCGGAAGACACGGAGCGCCGGTGATGTGGAGGCGACCCGGTCAGCCCGCGATCGTCCTGACCCCGCCACTTCCGCGTTCCCCTTCCGGCTCTGCCCCTTCCGGCGGACCTCGCTCGAGGAAGGCGGCGACGCGCTCCCTCGGACGGCGGTCACGCCCCTCGTTCCGGTCAGGAGATCATCGCTGCTGCTGCTGCTGCTGCTGCTGCTGCTGAGCGTGTGCACGTGGCGGAGGGAGAGTGGCCAGCGAGGAAGGGGTCTCGGTGAGCCGCGAGGGGTGTGGCCTGCTTCCGAGCACGTCCTGAGGGGTGCGTCCTCGGGCAGCTGGGACGCGGGCACCCGCCCGCTGCAGCGTCCCGAACGCGCATCTCTCGGCGCTCGCCGCGCTCGCGGAGGCGCGGTGACCTCGGTCGCCGTTGCGAGAGGGCGCGCGGTGCACGGCGAAGGCGGCCAGGGACGGAAGCGTCGATCGGGAAGCGCGCTGAATCGGGGAGTTTTCTCCGGGAACTCGAGGAAAGTCGATGCGCGGCCGGGTGAGATGGCCCCTCTCGTTCCGCAGCTCCGCCGCAGGGGCTCTGCCTCGGGCGTCGTGAACGGCAGAAGCGCAGAAGAACCTCGTTGCGAAGAGGAAGAAGATGAAGCCGGGCTGAGGTTCAGCTGCAGAGCTGAGGGATGAACAGGCTGAGGCTTGGGCGGTGGCGCAGTTGGATGACCTCTGATCTTCGGCAACGATAGCCTTGGTCTCGGTCCTCCCTCGTCCTGTGTCTCTCCAGAGTTGGAGCAGGCGATGCCGGGAAAGCTGGCTGGCTGGCTGGCTGCATCGCATGGTCGCTTCGTGGTACTCCCGAAGTGCTGCCGTGTCATCGCGCGGGGGCTCCTCAAACCCAGGTGCCACCTTCCAGGCTTTCCTCGCGAAGATGACCTTCCCTGGCTTCTGGCAGCTTTTTTGCCGGCAGGTGTGTGATTTGCCGTGGCGGCTGCGACGCCTACTTCTTTTCCCGAGGATGCCGTTGCTACGGAAACACCCGCTGACGAAGAGGGAAGCGGCGGTCCCTTGCTGCTGCCTTGCGCGGATGGACGTTTCTTCCACCTGCGAAGAATTCCGGTCAGCATCGTTGCACGTCCTCGTCCTGCTCGCCTCGAGCTGTCCCGGCGAGCCTCCCAGATTTTGCAGCTGCAGTGGTACTCGGCGGGTGTTCGGTTTGCCCAGGTGAATGCCTGGCTGCTGGTGGGGAAGATGGTCGTTTCTGCTGGAGCTACGTTGCTGTTAGTCAGTTCGTCCTCCCGATCGACAGTGCTTGCGGATAGAAGATGAAGCCGTCGAAGGGAATCCAAGGAAAATTGGAACTCGAAGCCGTCAGCGGAAAGAATGATCTCATGGGCTGATGATGACGCAAAGTGTCTGATGATGTCCTCCAGTGACGTGAGGCCTCCTGACACCGGAAGACGTATCAGGAGCACCAGGAAGAGAAACACACAGACGCTCACACGAAAAAAAAAAAAAATGTATAATCCGAGAAAAATTTTCTTCTACTTTTTTTTGAAATTCACCAAAGATGCTTTCTTCTTTTTCTAGCTTGCGTGAGGCGAATGTGAAAAGCAGCGGAGGGCAAACCCAAAGTCAATCAATGAGCACTTACTCCAAATTATCGGCGTTTCTTGAGGGAGCGATCCAAATAAAGGAACGCTCTTCTTTTGATGAATCAAGAGGATCTGCGGGATGAGAGTCCAGACATGATGGAAGGGCTCTCCTCTGAGGATGATGAACTCACGGGAAGGAGAAGGAAAATTCGTTTCGAGTCCATTCGGCTCCAAGGAGTTTAGGGAAGAATTAGCAATCAGGAATGGGACCGCTTCGGGAACCGCTTAATGCGCTGATCATTCTCCGCGGTCGCAGAATGATGGCCTTCCTCTGAAAAGATAGGAGGAAGGGAGCAAATTGGGGAGAGAAGGAGGCTGTTGGGAGCGATCGGAAAGAGAGGACGCAGGGATGTCGGGACACCCCGAGAGGATCGCCTCTCTCCTTGCGAGGCGCTTGGAATCTTCTGCTCTGGCACTCTGGTTCTTCCGCGTCTCTTCAAGATGCCTGGAGGAAGGCGCATGGAATCCGCTCCTGCAAGGATCCTCTAGAACGAAGCTCTCCTTGTCACCTCCGCCGGTGTGCCTGACCGACACTGAAGCGTCGTTTCGCCAGGGGCGCGCCAACAAGGAGAAACCCTGGTGGGCAGGGCGGAAGGGCGTGCGCCCCTGAAACGGAGGCGGGACCCCGGACCTGCTCCTTGTTTTGATAGCATCCCTGGAAGCTGGAAGCAAGTCCACTTCGGGGACCAAACCACCTGAGCGGGAAAAGGGCGTCCAGCCGGTTCGCGCTCTCTCGTGTCTCCTGCATGGTACGGGGGTCCCTCAAGAATCGACCATTGGACGCTGGAGAGTCGATCTTCCGAGGATGCGATCAAGTCCACATGCGCCTGTGGACCTCGAAGTGACCGTCACATGTCTCTCCGCCCGCGGTCCCTCTGGAAGAGCGCGCTGTGATGGTGCAATCACGTGAAAATTCGTGCCCGTTCCTTTTCTCCCACCGGGGGGATTCCAGTAGTCCGAGAGGGAGCATCGCTTTCCTCAGGAAGGGGCCAATATTGGAAGAGGCCACGGCGGGTCTTTGGCAAAGCACACGTGGTCGCTATCCCTCTGCCAGAAGGCTTCCTCGAAAGGATCGTGGAAGAGATGTGTGGGAGGGTTCACCTTCGTTCGAGGTGATTTTCGGAGGGTATCCTCAAGAGAGCGACCGAACCGCCGGCTGCTTCCTCTCGTCCGGCACCGTAAGAGAGGAATTCGCAACCTGAAAAGAAAAGGAACTCTTCTTGTTCTCGGGCATCCTCAAAGAAGACCAGGAACGTCTCCGCTACCTTTCCAGCCCCCCTCAGCGCACGGGGACCAGTTCGAAAGCGTGGCAAGCCCCCAATAAAGACTGCCTTTGCATCCAATCACGGGAAAGTCGAATCTGCGAAGACGAAACAGACTTTCATTTCGCCGACAATCCTCTCTTCTTGGCCCGAGGTCGCTCCACCACCGGACTGCTTCCCATTTCGAAAGGTCCAAAGAAACCGCGGATTCCTCTCGGGAATGAAAATTCCCAAGGATGGGCTCGATTTTCCACGGCTCCCACTTCCATGTCACCACAGTGATAAGAAGAGAGTCTCCAGACTGCTCGCTTATTTTGGTGATGGACATCAAGCCGAGGTCCGTCACAGGTGATTTCCTGGAGGGCCTGCCGAACAGCCCCTACGAGAACAGAAAGGTCCCGCTCCTGTTTTTATCCTACTGCAGCATCCTCGGAAGCATGGCAGATGGCACAAGTCGACCTGCTTTCGTGTTAGAAGATGCGACGAGAGGTGAGCATCACGTTCGTCTACTTGCAGCGACCCCTGCAGCTACCAGGGCTACGCCCGTCAGCTATACCAGGCCACTCGTTCCGGAACGCCGCGGGGCTCTGCACGTTCATGAGATGGGGGGCCCCTTTGAGGTAATGCTCAGTTTCCCGCTGGAGCAGCTGCTGCTGCTGACGCTACCTCCTGCACAAGGAAGGCAGTCTTTATTGGGAGCTTGCCACGCTTTCGAACTGGTCCCCGTGCGCTGAGGGGGGCTGGAAAGGTAGCGGAGACGTTCCTGGTCTTCTTTGAGGATGCCCGAGAACAAGAAGAGTTCCTTTTCTTTTCAGGTTGCGAATTCCTCTCTTACGGTGCCGGACGAGAGGAAGCAGCCGGCGGTTCGGTCGCTCTCTTGAGGATACCCTCCGAAAATCACCTCGAACGAAGGTGAACCCTCCCACACATCTCTTCCACGATCCTTTCGAGGAAGCCTTCTGGCAGAGGGATAGCGACCACGTGTGCTTTGCCAAAGACCCGCCGTGGCCTCTTCCAATATTGGCCCCTTCCTGAGGAAAGCGATGCTCCCTCTCGGACTACTGGAATCCCCCCGGTGGGAGAAAAGGAACGGGCACGAATTTTCACGTGATTGCACCATCCGATGATGACTTGCAGGTGCAGCCGCTCTCGCCGAGACTCTGGAGAAAGTTCCATGCTGGTCGCAGCGACTGAAAGATTTTTGAGGATCTTCGTGGACTTGCACGGTACAGTGGTCATTCGAAAGCTCAGCGGTCAAGAACTTGGACGTGAAGCAAACACGCGCTTTTGCGGCTCTCTCGCATTCCGAGCAGGCCGTGGGTCCTGCTGGAACGAGACCGAAGAAGCACTGCAAGGCACGCGACAGCAACACGGAAGTCCCGATTCCTGCTCCGTCGGGACGAGTGGATCCGCCCTGGGAACGTGGCACGCCTTTTTTTTTTTGTGTGTGTGTGTTTTGTCCCCTGCTTTTCGGCCAACGCGAAAGTTCTGGCTCCATTCTTGAAGGGACAGGGAGAGAGGGGTCTTCTCGACTCGCTTCCCGTGAAGCCAGAAAATCAAGTCGGCGCGCCCTCTGATTGAATTACGTGCTTCCTGGATGCGCATGCGCGGGGCGGGCGAGCATACGGCGCGGAGCGCTTGCCATATGCGGGCAATAAAGTATGCGTAGAAGCAGACGGATGCTTAATCCTCAGCTGTGCGCGCCCGTCGTCCTCTCGGGTCCCGGATCCATGACAGTGCGTGTAAAAAGGTCTTAAAGAGCTCATGAAACTTGGCCCGCCACTTGTAGAACAGGGGAATTTTATTTGAATTCCAATAATTCCAAGGGAAGTTTACTCATAATTACTACCCAGACGGATTACTTCTGTTGAAACTTCAGCAAAAGCAATTCGTGAGGGATGCATACCAAAAAAGAATGGAAAGAAAGAAAGAAAAAAAAAAAAAAACAGGAGGAGAGAGAGAGGGAGATACGTAGATGAATTGCTGGATCGATATCAGATTGAAGCGAAAAGTAGATCAAGTTTCCTTGGAGAAGTTACTGGTTCCTGCGCGTCACATTACCGCCAACAGCACCGCCCCGAAATCTCCCCAGCCACGATCTAACGGTTTCCAGGTGAGTGGCAACTGCATCCGCGCCGTGCTTTCGCGGCTATCCGGCAAGAAAACGAGGAAAGCAGGGGAAAAAGATGAGATCCGGAATGAAGGACCAAGGAGCCATTCTTCGAGATGCGGAACCTCCGGGCCCCTGAGTGAGAATTCGCTCCTGCTCCACCCGGGGCGGAGGGGCAAACACCCAACACTTGGATTCGCTGCATCGGAATGTTTCGTGTTCACCTGCCGCGTCGTGTGCCCGGAGAGATGCGTCGGGATTCCAAGATTTTTGAACTTCCTCATCACCCGGTCACGCCTGAGCGTCTATTTCATGAAAACAAACCAGTTGGGAACACAGTTGCCAGCCGAAAATGAGGGAAGTTGAAGGAGATGGTCCACTGACACGCAGGTCGGGATCTCCAAAAGTCCGGAACGGGATGGAGGGGACAACAGAAAAACGTGGAAATACGAGTGGGATGCAGCAAGGGTCTTGGGTGTCGCTCCGTAGGCACCGGGAAAAGTCCAGAGCGAAAAGGAGTGGGAAATGGAGACAAAAACGAAAGAAAATAAAGGGAGACCGGGAACAAAGGTCGCCGGCGTCGGCCATTCACTCACTTCAAAACCGGCACTGGATGCCGGTGATCTCCTTCATCGAGGTGAGGCCTCCTTGCCACTGCCCTCATGTAAGCAGCGGTCATGATGATGACCTCCCTTCACTGCGTCGGCGCATTGGGCACATGGAGGGCCGTGGAGATGCCTCAGACACAACCGCCCATCGTTGCGACCACTGAGTCTGTCGAGAGTCCGTCGTGCAAAAAGAGTTCCCGCTCGCGGGCGGTCTCCTGCTGGTGCAGCCTCCGCCAACGTTCCCGGAGGGTAATGCAGTCGGAAACCAGGTGCAGAGGAAACCCCCACCGACCTGCACCTGTAGCTACAGCTTGGGGATGCAACCTCCCCAGGAGACGAGGAGGTGCCGGCGCTAGTTGCACTGGAGTCCTCCGCAGTGCAGTAAGAGCATCACTGTCTGCTTCCAAGACAGCCGGAAGGCAGAAGGCTCCAAGCAGAAGGGAGGTATCACGAGTTTTTCAGGGGAGGCACTTCCTTCGAGGAATCTTTTCGCCTGGATACACGGAGTGGCAGCATCCGCCAGCTCGCGCGTCTTCCAGCCCCAAGGAGTTTCGTCTTTCCCACGATGGTGCAGGAAGGCTCCCGCCTCGCCGGCTGCCAGCTGTCGTCGCTTGCCCTTGTGGCTAAAGGAATTTGGCAGCTGCGCGATTCGAACCCACGGATCAGAAAAAGCTGCTGTTTTGAACCAGGGTTCAAAGATAGGGCGAAACATAGGGTCTTCCCATCACCATTCTTCATCAGGTTGCAGCGGGTGCGAGAGATCCTGGTCATCAGCTGTCGCCGGTGAATTTGCTGGTGCCTCTCCGGCGCCTTGAGCGTTGAGCCCTCTCCGAAAATTCCTGTCCATCGATGCAAGTTCTCAGGCGACGACCTGGGAGTTAACCCAACTGCTCCATGCTTCTTCCTGAAAGGAACCAAAAGCTCAAGAACCACCGAGCACTAAGAGATCCAGTTTCTCCAATCAGAGCTTCATCCCGCGAGCATGAAGTCTCCCTATCCGCGCGACCTCCAAATACAGACTGCCGAGATATGCGGCCACGGCCAGACCCTCGCGCCCCCATGGGTCGATTGCTAGGCTTCTTAACAGGGAACACCTCTCAGACCGCCATCCTGCTTACACCACGGTCTGAACGTTCTCAAAGGCCCAGATGTGATCACTGAACGTCGCTGCTGTTGGCAACTGAGGATCTCGCGTGTTCCTCCCACATTCGCAGAGTGATCCTCATGGGAGGAAGATGGTGGGTTGCGGTTCAGTACCTAAACAAGTCGATCCTTCGCTACAATCACCTGCTAGGGAGTTCCCCGGAGCGACCCAGCTCGGAGCCGCAAAGTCGAGTCTCTAGATTGCCAGCACTTGGCCCCGTGAAACTCCAACCGTTCATGGAGCAGACCCTTGGTCTAACGGAAAAGCCTTCCAGGATGCTGAGAGGATGAGCGAGCTTTCGAGCCATGGTGATGAAGCCTCCTTGCGGTGCTTCCATCCCAGCCAGAAGCAGTCGTGCCTCGGCCTGGACCGTCCAGGGCTTCACCGAACAGATCGAGGAAACCATGGAAGATGTCAGAAATCCCTACCTCGTATCACTTCATGTGATCTCGCATCCTCCACAGGAAGATGCTATCTGACGAAAACGAAATGTTCATCTTTCTTGAAAATGACTTCCTGGCTTTGCTGCGATAATGTCGAAAATCCCAACGTTGCTTGGAGCTGCGTACACTCCGCAGGTGAATCACTCTCAAGAAGTAGAACACAGCTGTTTGTTGTCTGGAGACGAGACTGAAGTGAAGTTGAAGAAGTGCCAAACAAAAAAATGGGGAAAAAACTCTTCGACTGCCTGCGTTAGGGTGAGGGAGTACAAAGGGGGAGTGCCACCCGGTCACGCCGGGGAGTTTATTAAAAACACTGTACATTCGTGGTGTGCGGCCACACTACGGTCAACACATCTCTGGACCTTCCGGGTCGCCGGAGCGCAGATCGGCGCGACACTCCTCGGCAGCGGAGGGGGATAGGGGAAAAAACAAAAAGAAAAATAAAGGAAACAAAAAAAAAAGAAACACTTTGGAGGGCTGGGAAGGGATCACTGTCCGCTGGAGGAAGAGACCATCCTTTCCAGGATGCCCTCGAGGTCCCTCTGCATAGCTCCCAGATGGGACCATGCGATCGCGATTCGCAGGTAGCGACCCGCGTGTACGATGGCGTCCCTATCGCTGCTTCCTCTGTTGGCTGCTCTCCACGCAGCCACAATCCCTCGGAGGCAGCAGAGCGCTGCCAGGGCTGAGGCTGGTTGCAGGGCGTCCCGCACGAAGAGGAGGCGTACAACGTCTCTGAGGAGGCCGCCGACCGGGATCCGGAGCGTCGTTCCCACAAGGGCTGGAGGGCAGCGCAATCCACTAGCAGGTGGGGGAGGGATTCCTTCTCCCCGCACACTGCACAGTTCGCTGCACTTAACCAACGTCCAGTGGTGGCGGCGCGCGTTGCAGGGGAGACCCCAGTGCAACAGCAGGAGCGCCGATTCCCGCCACTTGAGGGGAGGGTAGATGAGTCAGTAAACACCGGGGGCCACTTTAGGTCATCCGACGGGATGCCCAACAGCTCGCCCCATCTCTGTAATCCTCGCGGAAGGACGCTCAGGGTCGCGGCGTCAGCCAGTTCCCTCATGGTCCAACTGCTTAGCAGCTTCTCCTTGCCCACTATCCGGCGGGAGACTTGCCACCTCGGAGTTCCGCTGCTACCGAGCGCCCTCCTCAAGAAGGGCAGCGCCGTGGTCAGTGGGGTCGTCTCCGCCCACGTGCTCTTGGCGGGACACCCGAGCATCTTCTGCAGCGTGCAGCGGGTGTAGATGCCGGATCGCAGGCGGTTCCAGGGTTCACCACTTGACTGGTTCAACTTCTCCCACGTGCCAACTGTTTCTTCCAGCCATGCGGGCCATCCAGCCGTTCTCCTTGGCCAGGTGGCCATGCGTCCGAGGAGAAGGTCGCATCTTATTCTCCGGCCGGGGCACAGAAGAAAAGAGGAGAGCCCTCCCGCTCTGGATACAGGACTGGCGAGGAGGCGGGCCGGAACGCATCAATGGATGCTCCAGTACTTCGCTGCGATGGCCAAGGTTCTCCATTGCAACTGAATTTCCATCCGTTCCAGCGTCAAGGGACCGAGACCGCCATCCCGACGCGGAGCGCACAAGTCCTTTAAAGGCACACGGGTCCTCCCGTTGCCCCACAGGGCGATGCGCAGGAGGTCCTTGGTCCTCTTTCTCAACTCGCGGGGTACGGGGAAAACAAAAAGCAGGGGATGGAGGATGGGAGCCGCGAATGCGTTCAACACCGCGGCCCTTTCCGGCAAGAGGACCTTGCCTTCCAGGAACGGGCCGATCGCCGACTCCATTTTTTGGAGACGACCTGACCAGGCTTCTGACTGGCAGAAGTCCCCCAACGAACTCCAAGGGGGAGGAATCATCCGAATTGTTCTGAGGTTCCTGCACCCTGTAGAGGATGCCAGCGGGTCCCTTCTCCGGATCCAACAGGTGGGGCCACTATGGTCGCCCTCCTTAAGAAAGAGTTTATCATGCTTCCTCTGTGTTACCCTATTCCGGCGGCGCTCCGGAGGCAGCAGTAAGTTGGAATCGCCGGGGCAGGCGAGGTTGCACTCCGGAATTGTCCGCGGAGAGTAGATGCCCACCCACTTGACCTTCGCGAAAGCTCCACCCTCCCGAGTTCCCCATCAATGAAAAATACCAACAAGATGGATGCCCCACTTGACCAGGGGCAGCCGCAGGAAGCTTGCAGCCTCAGGAAACGGAAGTCATCTTCCCTCAAGGCCATAAGCACGGAACTCCTTCCATTGGGCGACTGATCCGACTCTTCGGAGCGTCTTCCCCACATCTTTACAAAAGAAGGGGAAGTCCCGTCTTGATCACGCACTCTGAGGTGCCACGAGGGGAGTGACGATCACTGCTTTTGACATTACGACGACCCCTGCCCTTCGCACTCGTCTCTTCTCCCCTACACGGAGTGGCATCTCTGGAAGCTCTCTCCCTGTTCTCGCTATTATCAATCTTTGCAGCCGCGTTTCGCGTCTTCGGTTCCTGGATCCTTGGCACCGACTCGGATGGAGAGGCGCTCTTTCCGGGTACACAGGAAGAAGAGGAAAACGGTGCCACAGAGAAGGTCGAGGAGTGTTGGCAGAAGCGGCTGCGCACCCGATCACTTGGTCATTTCCTCCTGATGGGTTCACCTTGGATGGATTCACCTCGAGGCCAACGTGCGACTTCGACCGAAAGCAAACAAGGTTGCCTTTGCCAATGAAGCACCCGCAGCAGCATGCCTGAGGCGGTTCCAATGCGAGTGCCGATTGCGGATCTCAGGAGAGACTAAGATCAGCGACCGAGCTGACCATGCTGGAGTTAGCTCCGACTCTATTACCTTCTTGACGCTTCGTAGCTACAAATCTTCGTAGCTACGAGGCGCTTGGGAGGCAAAGGGTGATGGAGAAATGAGCAGCCCGGCTTCTCCAGAAGACATTCTCCCCTTGCGCAGGAAACTCGCGAGTTCGTCGCGAACCTCCGCAGCTTCCCTAATCTGAGGAGGCAATTCAAATTCTGCCCAGGTCCGAGGAAATCGAAAACAAGGGTGTCTTTACGCAGGGAAGGACGTATTTGTCAGCGAAGATTGCATCCAAAGCTGTCCAAAAAGCCGTTGGAGGAGCATTCCCGATGAACCTTGCTCCAAAGGCTCGCGCTGCTCTCGAAGAGAGCGCACGGTAGTCAGTGGAGCAGGAACACCAACTGCATCCATGCCGGTCATCGCCTTCATCCAGCTGAACGAACGTCTTCTGCTGTCACCCGGAAGATGCTGAGAAAGTTGTGCGGCTCAGGGATCATAGGGCGAATCGCAGGAGTTCACCGCAATGCCCCTCATCCCAAGCCCCGTGAACTTCGGCAAGTATGGGGACAGTGATGTTTCATGGACTTTCATCTTCTGCAGGATTCTGAGGCCGAAGGGAGCAGAGAAACGAGCTAGGAATTCTCGAGAAACGATTTCTCTGGCAGAGACTTTCGTCTCAACTGAAACGGCTTCTTTTCCTTTGTCTGGCTTCCCGTGGGTTCGGGAGCAGATAAATTCCCAAAGCAAATGGTCTTCCGGGAGCTGGAAGACAAAATACCAAAAGGTAAAAATGACGAAAGCGGTGAAGACACTTGCGACACCAGGCGGACATCACAGCGAGAAAGAACTCCAAGGACAAATGCCGGAAGCATTGGCTGGTGCACTACCACCACGCAATGCCGGCCCATGAACGGTAGTGCTTGGTTGCAGGAAACCGTTCGCACATGGGCCTAGATGAAGGAGGAAGATGTGGAAGCGACTGCTGTACTCCTGCTAAAACAACCTCCATCTCCGCGTGTGCATGGACGCCATCGTGCACCCCACCACGTGTGTGTGGGCAGAACGAATCTCCTTCGCCAAGGCACTGCCCTCCCTCAGGGAGCACCTGTGCAGTAACCAGCCGATCAAATTGGAGGTTGGTTACGAAATCCTTGGAAGGAAGAGAAGCTCTTTGCTGCCTACGTGGGATTGTGGAGGCCTGGAGTCATGAGAGAGGAGGACGGCGCGATAGGGACGCCATCTGCTTCTCTCTGATCTTCTTGCGGACGGCAGCCAGATGGCTCCATCTGGGGGCATACTCGGATGGAAATTGACAGCATCCTTACAAGGATGCAGAGGACGCCCTCCAGCTCCCGGTGGTCTCTCCTCTATTCCTCCCAATTTTTTGTATATATTCTTAGTTTCCTTTTTCTTTTTGTTTGACCCCTCCCCACTCCGCTGCCGAGGGGAACCTCGCCGGCCTGCTTGCCTGTTACTCAGCAGGTTCCGAACTTTTTTGGACGATGTAGGGCCGATGGTCCTACACCTTTATGTTCCTTAAAAATGGTTTGTTTATTATTTTTATAATAAACGACCCGGCACAATCGCAATGGAAAAGTGAGGAGAGCATCAAGAAGTGATGGCAACTATGGAAATAATGAAAACATGAATGCGGAGTAGCACAACGCTCTGTACATCGCTCACCACAGAGATGGAGAGGACAGCTGGATGAAAAGGCCAATCACCGCCAAAATGTATTCCTTACATCGAGGAGATCACCTGAGACTGGACTGCATTCTCCATTGCTTTGGAAACTCGCGCCGGCTTCTTTCAGTGCTTGCTCGCGATGCTCACATGCAGCCACCTATCTTTGAATTGTTCTGCTACAGTAAGTGCTCCAGCTTCGCCATCACCATAAGATACCCACCAATCCTATAAGTGGTTGTACATCTAAAGAGGGCAAATAGAACTCGCTATTGGGACCTCATCCGGAACTCGACACTCGAGCAGTTGCCCGAGCAACGGGAATCCAACAGCATCCTAAGCAAGAGCGCTCACTTGTGAAGCAAGGTGCTCTCGGGAGAGCAACAGAAACCAATGATACAAGTCTGATGGAATACCGAGATGCTTATGGAATCTTCGGCTGCTAACACAATGATTAGAACAATGAAAGGATAAAACAACGATTGAACGGAGCATGGACATCCTGAAGATAAGATAGCAGCAGAATGAAGAGAGCAGGTGAAAGACCTGAAGCAAATTGCTTTGAGTTTGTTTTTCTTTTCTTTCTAGAAGTCCCAAAAGGAGGGCACCTTGGAAGAACGGGAAGAAGAAATGCTTTGCGCAAGCCTTCAGGGATTTCTCTACAGGGTAAGAGAGACTTTCCCAAGGGCCTCTTTCCTAGCTGCTTCCTCCTTCCTCTCAGAGAAGAAGGAGCTATGACACCTCGCATGGACCACGCACCTGATCTTTCAGCTTCTCTTTGCATCTCTTGCAGTTCACCTTTTTACCAACCGGATCCACACCTCAGCTGCAGCCAATACGTAGGCGCTGTCCACTTCTGCATCGTCACAGAACTTCGCCTGCTTCGTTGCCAACGCAGGAAGCGACTGATGTCGTCCTTGGAAGCCAGCGAAAGCAGCCACTTGCTCCGGGAAGAAGCCACGCCGGGTCTTTGACTCTGAAGCTTTCTGGAGGGGCTTCAAGAATTCACGGCTTCCCGATGCGGGAAGGGATTGGTTGATCCTCCGGATTGGGACACCTGGCGTTCTGGCGACCGTCTGGATTCGGACACCGGGCACCTGATGCTTTGCGCTTGGTCGGTCGCATGCAGAGTGGCGGAAGGCGTCCCTAAGAGTCGCCGTGGTTTTCTGTCCCACCCTAGTGGGCAGGATTGATTTCCTCACGAGTTGCGCCGAAACTCGTGCCTGTGGCCTACTGGTAGAGGAAGCAATATGTCTGTCTCAGTTTTCCCGTTCTCTGACATCCGCATTTCGTATGGTCTTCCAGGAGGCGAACCCCACCGACATCGTCGCGTTGTCGAAAAGTGCTCCGTCAGAAAACACAGGGATGTGATTCTGTTCGCAGCTTCCTCACTTTCGAGAGAACGCCGCGATTTCCGAGTGCCCTGGGAGTTTCCCGAGGATGCTCGAGGAGATGTGGAAAGGAAAGAAAAAAAAAAGAAAAAAAAAAGGAGCATCGGGCATCATTGGTCAGAGTTCCTCTGATGGTTTTCGCCACGACGGGACGTTCTGTGATTTATGGACGGGAGAGAGGGATCAGGGTGGCAGGCGACAAACTCCGTCCAAGCCGCAGATAGGTGTCGCTCTTGACGGCTTGTGTCTTCCGGGTCACGAGCCCCCCGGCCGGCGAACGGGGAGGGAGGAGAGAATCCCAACCACCACTCTCAGGTCCCGAAACGAACTCCCGGAAAGAAAGGAAGAGAGGAGGAAATCGTACATCACACTTCTGTCAGGGCCGCGAAAACTTGTGTGATTGCTTTCGTGCCTGAAGATCCCGAAGTATTAATGAAAGCAGCATCCAGTCCATCATAACTTTTTGAGTTCCATTTCAGCAAATGGACCTTCCAAAGGTTAAATCAATCACCACCGTGCCGCTTATCCCAGCAGTGACAAGAGCGAGATGAATTGCGTTCTCTTGATTCCGGGGCCCGGGAAAATGGGTCCCCGGATTCCAAGAATAAATGGGAAAACTTTTTGCATCCGTGGGCCTCCGCTAGGAGGGGCGGCGGCGTTTTCCATGCCGCCGCAGCCACCGCTAGGAAGGGGCAACGCTTGAGAAAGGGGAGGGAAGGAAGGAGGACTTCGAAGTGCTCTCGAGTGATCACCGGGCGTCGTGGGCGTACTGTGGTGATTGGTCTCCGTCGAAAGCGCAGCCCTCCCCGGCCTTGGAAATGTGGGGAACGTGGAAATGCTGAACACGGAGGAGCCCCGTGTTCCCACGGTGCTAACGTTCCCATGGTGACGCTTTCCTACGGCCCGAGGATCCCCGAGGGAACGAGCCAGAAGGTTATTAGGCGCTCGAGCTCACCCTCTTTGTCGGGACAGCGGACGCGCTTGACCGGAAGCTCGTGGGGGCGGAGCGTAACTTCGCCCACCGGAAACGGAACCGACATGCTTCCCTCTTTCGGGAGAGCGCCACAAAACGGCAGCGGGTGATTCGGTCCTCCGAGCGTCTTCCACATCGGACCGTCTTCTGCCCAGCCGTTTCGATCGAAGGAGCAAGCCCCAAGCGAGAAATACTCGAATGTCCCCGGCTGATTCGACTCCAGGGGCTGCAGCATCGTCCCGCGGTCATCATTGCACTGTGAGTAAACAGTCTCCTTCTGGACTCTACCCCAGAGCCCGTCCTTGAAAAACTTCGTGGATTCCCGCTCAAAGAAGAGGAGTCCAGACGGGAGAGGTCGGCCAATCCGGGTACAGGCGGGGCACTCGCTCCACGGAGGAGCACTTCCTCTCTCCCGAGTCCCTGACCTTGAGCTCGATTAAGCGCCGAGCGGCAGAACGCTGTAACCACGTTGTAGAAGGCCTGCAGCGTGCCATCGTTGGGTCCCACAGCTTGCCGGCGAGTCCAGGGGGAGAGCTGTTGACTCTGACGAGTTCCCAGGGAATTGACAACGAAATGGTGGTCGCGGGCACTGCAATCCAGCAAGAATGCGGTTCTAGGACGCTCCTTGGAAGGGTCCTTCTGTTCCCTTCTTTCTCCTTATTTCCTCCCTCTCTTTCCTCCTCTCTTCCTCCTACCTTCCTTTCCAAGGAAGAGAAGACCCTGCCAAGGAAGATCACAGCTTCCGAGGATGCGACTTGTCGAGGCGCGTGTCTCTTGTCGATCGAGAAGTCACTCTCGAGAGCATCTAGGTGCTTCGACGACACGCCCGGGGCCAGTTTTGACCTTTCCGAGACGGATAAGGTCGCGCGTTCCGTGACCTGAGCTCAGATGCAGGCGTCCACCGAGGGTGCGGACACGACCCCGGGGGTCGCACCGCGTGCTCCGGCAAGATCGCCCGAGAAGTCGCGTTCCCGAAGAAGACGGTTCTCCGCGGATCGGACCGAGGGATTTCCAGCGTTGTCCTTTCGCTTGATCAGCATGGTCCACCAGGTCGGAGGCGGGAAGGCAGCTCTTCTGCTCCCGGCACAAATCTCCCGATTTCACGAGACATTTGAGTTTCGTCCCCAAGAACAAGTGTGGAACGTACCCCTTCCTCCGGAGCCTTCCCAGATTCCGAGGGCGGTCCCTCCGGGGTTGCTTCTTGACTCGAAGAGTTCACACGCATCCCTGCGCGGGGCGTGGGTGGCGTCTAAGAGCTCTGTGAGCGTCCCTTAAGGAGGCGGGCCGTTCCCCAGCACTCAGCAGACTGCTCTTCCGCTGCGGAGGCGTTTCGCGAACACTGCATAGCCTTTCGGCCGACCCTCGGCAGGGAGAATTTGGCGCCTGAGGGCGTCCAGACGAGCACCGCGCAGCCACCCGTTTTGCGCGCTACGGTGAAGGGAGCGAGACTGGAGTACCCTGCTGCTGCTGCTGCTGCTGCGTGCGTACCCCCGTTGGGCAGGTGAGCGGTCGGCCCCCAGTTGCCTCACAAGTGGACTCGTGTGGGTGCCCCAGCAGCCCGCGCGGACGCAGGCGGACGCTCCTGTCGAATCCGAGGTCCCAGCGCCTGACTCGAGCTTGGCCCGTAGCCCTATCTGGCACCGGAAGTTCGCTCCGGCCCGCTATCGAACGGCGGGAGGGCGTGTACCGGGAAGGAAGGTCACATGAGCCCGCCATCGAAGGGGGTTCTCTTGCATGCGTTCCGATGAGGAGTTCCGAGGACGGAGCGGATCGCCCCGGAAGCTCCAGGCATACCACGCGGTCGCTCTTTCGTCGCTCCAGGAAAGCGGCTGAAGAGGACGGCGGGCAGGATTCCTGGTTCGCCCAGCAGCCCGGCAACCACTAACGCTCGCCTGATGTACAGCTGACCTTTCCAGGGGATCATCCAGGACTCTTCCTTCGGGATAAGTGCTTCCGGCTCCCGCTCGTTGCGCGAATTGGAGAGACAGACTCCTCCGGGGCACCGACCCCGCCTTGGAGACCGGTGGGCGTCCACTTTCTTGCGCAGCCACTCCGTCGGTGACCGCTCGACAGGAGTTCTCTACTCCAGGAGTTTGGAAACACGTGGGAAAAATGGTTAGAGAAAGAAGGGAGGAGAAGAAGAAGGTGGAGGAAGGCAGGAAGAGGAAGAGCAGGACGAGAAGACAAGGAGAAAGGAGAGATGGGAAGAGGAGTCAGGAAAGGGAGGAAGACGACAGTGAGGGAGGAATGAGGAGGAGGAAGAAAGGAGGGAGAGGAGGAAAGAAGTGCAGGGAGAAGAAGAAGGAGGAAGGCAGGAAGAGTATTTTTTTCCCCGCCTTATCCGCTGACGCTCACATGAGCTCCTCTAGCGGGTGCTGCCAGCAACTGCAGGGTAAGTCAGTTCTGATTTGATAAAAATGGGGAAGAGAAGGAGAAGAAATGCCAGAGGCGATGAAGAGAAGCTTTTATGAAAATGTCTCTGAGTCCCAACTTGTGACGATAGAGAAAAATATTTTTAAAGAAAATTTCCAATGCCCATTCGACTTCCCCCGGGAACCTGGACCAATCATGATCAAAGGTTATCCGTATCGACATTCCCTTCGCATCAGCACTCCTGCACCACACTGAAGAAACTGCTGCTACCTCCAAGATGTGCGTCGACGGCAGTTGGGGTTGAGCTGATGCCCAAACTCTTTTGCTTGCGCTGTCGCGATCCTCTTAATCTTTGGAAATTGAGGAACCCGCCACTGCTCTACTCCCTTGGAAACGCAGGCAATGCTGTTTATTGGTTGCTGGGAGTTGACTCGGGCTCCAGAGGGCTATTCTTCTTCAGATCTGGTTGCTCCGCCTGGGGAGTCCTTGCACTCTCTTTGAAGGAATTCTGACTGCCATGACCATGTCTCTGCTGTCAGAAATAACCAGCATCTTCAACGAGAGCTGACGGAAGCTGCAGCCCAAGTTGCGAAGAAACATAGTGGAGCATGCTCACAGGAAACGATGCCTCCATCACCACAGCGTCTGAAACCTCTCAGAATGTCCGGCACTGCTTTTGCCAACAACAACTACGCTTTTTAGAGTCTCTTCCGGAATCAATCCTCTAACGATAGAGAGTGGCTTTGTTCCCAAGAGGTGCTGGGTTCTTGGGAAATGAAAGCGAACTGGAAGCTCCTCAGAGTCCCGTGTGAAGGAAGGAAGGAAGAATCTTCCAGTCGGTTTGAAGGCTGTGAGCTAATAGTCAGCAACTGACCTTGGAGTGCTCGCTGTCTGCTGACGGGTGTTCGTCACCACTGAGAAGAGAAGCTTCACATCAAACAGCACCAAACTCTCGGGAGAAGTGGAGATGTTTCGGTCCTCGGACAGCAACCATCATGGATGACGGAAGACATCATCATAATCAGCTCCATGAGATGTTCCTCCGACCCTTGCATGAGTCAAAAACGATGCGAGAAGATTTCCCGGAGAGAGAATGGGTGCCTTCATGCTACTACGGTTTTTTCAGCCTTCAGAATTGAGTGCATCGAGGAGGAAGGACAGACTCCGGCTTGCTCTGGGAATGTATGATCTGCTAAACTGTGATCAAACAGCTAAACCGTCCTCATGGACCACTCCTCTGCAGCAGACACCCTCCGACTCGCACGGGGACAAGTTGCTACCACCTACAAGATGTTCGCCGATGGCGCTCCGAGTTGGGTTCATGCCCAATCCCTTCTGAGGGAGTCATCGCGATCTTCCTACTCCTCGCGGCCGGAGGAACCTGTGGTTGTTCGATCTCCGCCGGGAGGCAGGAACGGCTGTGTACCGGTTGCTGGATGTTGGTTCCCTACGTTCGTGTGATGTCCAGCTCCGAGGCCGGTCGTTTCGTCAAGGGAGTCGTTGTATCCTCTTTGGAGAATTCCAACTGCCATGGCCTGCTGTCCTGACACCCAACACTTTTATTCTATTTTTTTTCAACATTAAGATTCATTTTGTTTCCTCCGAAATTCGGTATCGTATCCCAAATCCTTGCACTCAACAAGGGGGGGGGGGGAAATCACGAGAACAGTAGACAGAATTTTCGGCGTTGCTGCCATGGACACACGAAGACCCACAGCATGCATCCATCCACATGCAAACCTGCTTCACTTTAATAACCATAACCATTGGCATCACAACAGGAGAACAGCTCCATGCTGCAGGACGTTTCACGTTATTTCCGCCCGATCACGCCGAGGCGTTCATTGTAAAAATATGTAGAAAAGAAAATGGTCACATTATATATAAAAATGTCTCCTTTCGTAGTGGTTTCACACGACCACGACGAAGGGAAATGCCGTTTGGGAGGAGCTGCTTCTCGTGAGCAGTTCCCAAACGAGGTCCCCACAGGAGGATTGGGGAAAGGGGTCAACAAAACAACACGAAAATTCAGTTTAAAAATGTTTGAGGGGGGAGGGAAGGGATCGCAGATTTCTTCCTGGCAAGGTCCTCAGCATCCTATGGAGGATGTTGGCAACTTCCTCCTCCTTCTGTTGGCAGAGGCGTGGCCATCCTGCCGCCTCCCTCACGAAAGAACAGACGATTGCGATCACGTTACCATTCGACTGGACTCTTTCGGAGCGGTTTCTCGCTGCCGACACCAATGCCACAGTGCACAGAGCTGAGAGAGGAGCTGCAGGCGACATGGAGTCGCGCGCGAAGAGGCGCCGCAAGACCACTCTGTCGTTGCCCATCGGGAGTGGGAGGACCGCAGCGAAGCGCCCCGAACACTCAAGAGGGGAACGAAGTAGCAGGTGGGGAAGGTTTCCCGATCCCCGCACCGGGCACAGTCCAGGGATACACTCCCCCGAGTCCAGTGGTGGACTCGTGCGTTGCATGGGATCGCCCAGTGCAATTTCCGACTCCTGCCACTTCAGAGGAAGCGTGGAATCTCCATAAACAGTGAGGGGATTTCTGCCTCTTTAGTAGGAATGTCCAGGAGCTCTTCCCAGTGAAGAATCCCTGTGAGGAGGGCAGTAAGTTGATCCACCGTGCAGCATCCCAGCTGCTTCTTCTTTCCCGCAGTCTCGCAGGATATCTCCCATGCTGCGAGGCCATCGCTGTTTTCTTTCTGCTGGATTGAGCTGAGAGTGGCTGCGAGTGAGATGTTCTGTGCCCAGGTAGTCTTCCCGTGCAGCGTGCTTCACTTTATAGGTCTTCCCGTGCAGCAACGCAGCGTTTTGCTCTTTCCTACCAAGACAGTTCCAGTAACCGAACTAAGGTCGCCGGGGCTCTCATGAATGGCAGCAGTTGGAGATTCAGCGTTTCTGCGAGCCGGAGTTGTCACCCATGAAGGTTCAAAAGTAGCCTCAATCCATTACGGTCGTGAGGTCATACGCTTTGCTGAGTGGGAGTCACTCTTGCTCCGACGAGCGACAGCTGATCTAAGGGAAAATGGGGAGGCAACGAGCTTCCAGTGTTTCAGTCGGTGTTCCAAGAAAACTTCGAGTAGGGCTGCTGGGAAGAGCCTTGGTGAGATTTTTGACCAGCTCTTCCGGTCCTCTCGACGGACTTGCGCTTTTCGAAAGTTCTCCTATTTTCTATCAGTTGGGATTACCCAAGAGTACACCGTGGATGCAAGCACTGCAGGATCGGATACGAAACCACCTCTTTCAGCTCCGAAATTCCGCCAGCTGGAGTCACCCTCCTAAGTTTTAAAGAGGCCAGACTGTAGGTTAAGGCTACTGTCATCGCGGGGTCGACTCTCGGTTCTCTTTCTGCGTTCTCTGGATGCAACGACTTTGTTGGTCTAGATGATGATGGATGATGTAGAAAGAGAGCTATAGTGAGAAAGAACTCAGAAATGTTTCACCCGCTCATCCTGGGGAGTTCCCTTGAAAAAAATAAACAAACAAATATGGAACGCAGCTTCCAAAACAGGAACAGAAAAAGAAGTTCAAGGACAGCGTCCACGGACAGGCAAGTCGGTTGCTGAAGAAACTCAGGACGAGACAACGAAAAGATCAATAAAGAGAGGATGAGCACAGCGGTCTTTGGTAGCAGCTGCTCTTTTCTTCTTCACCTCGGTTCAGAATGCCAGAGATCTCCTTCTTGACTTTTCTTCTAGTTGGGACCACCGCCGCCGTCTTCGTGCAGGCGGCTGCCTTCCTTGAGACCGAGACCCCAGCACACGGCGAATCGTGACGATGGCACGGATGCAATCGGTTTGCAATGTCGGTTTGCAATCGCGGTGGAAAAGAGCAAAGACTGTCCCTGGATGTGTCCTCCTGATGCAGGAACATGAAGGCAGCCTCCTCCGCAGTCCGTGGAGGACGCTGTGGTCCAGCGGCAGATGCGGGAACCACTCGATCGTCCCAACCCGGAAGAGCTCGCGAAAGAGGCGCCCGTGCTGGCTGCTCCGGAAATCCCAGCACAGAAGCGGCAGCACCTTGTGCTTCTACCTCAAGGGGAACACCCAAGTGTCCAGACACACAAAAGGGGGACCTCGAGTTCTCCGGAGAACACAAAGTTTTTCCCATCTGACGACGTGCAGAGGCGGCGTCGACCAGCTGGCGCTCGTCTTCCAGCCGTCCAGGAGTTCCACTAGGAGCTCGGACTTGCATAGGGGGCATCCAGACGGTTACTTCGGCGTGCGGCCGAAGAACACGAGCTGGAACTCGGACTCGATGCACCGTGCACCATCCATTCGAGAAGCTTCCGCGAATGTTTCGTTTCCATGGAAAGAGTAACTTCCTCACCTGTGAGAACGAAATGAATTCTTCTTGAAGATGGATGCATAAACTCGGCCACTGGCAATTTTTCTGATGAGGAAAATTGAAACTGAGATGGCAGCGCTCGTTTTACGGGAAGCCCCAATGCAAAAGCAGCACCAGCTGGGAAACACCAAAGGACAACCCATCTTAAGGAAATTCCAGAGGGAAACACCGAAGTGTCCGCACAGAAGGAAAGGGTCATAAGTTCTTTGGGGTGACACACTTGAAAGTAAGCTCCAGGGAAGCAGTTTCTTCTCCTGGGAACCCTGAAGTTGAGGTGCCATGTTTTGGAGCCCGACCCTGGTCGCGGTTCGGCAAGGCTCTCGATGACAAAATAAATTTCAAGGCCACACAGCGTGAGCAGCGAAAGTAACACGCACGCACAAAAATCAACTGCCATCTTGTGTGCAAATTTGTTACTCTCTCTGTAGCATCCACGTGCAGGGACAGACGGAACGGCCCCTGAGATGCTGCTAGGGTTCCCCTGGTCTAGAATTCTCCCGAACGTCAACAGCGGGGAGCTCCTCGTTCCCTCTCTGGAATCGAATAGCAAAGGAGGAGAGGGGGGGGAGAAAGGAAGTGAAGACTTCAGCTCCTCCGGATCATTTTCGAACACGGACAAACCAGCATCCTTCATCCGACACGAGAGCCCCTTGGGATCGGTAGTCAGTTGCCCTGCAGGGAAGAGAGAAATGAAAAAAATAAAAATTACTGGGAGGGAAAAATCACTCTCCTCTCTGAAGGCGAAACCCGATGAGGTGGAGTGCGGAGTCCCGGCACGTCAATTACGCGTTTCGATGATTCCAATACAGGGGACATTTCAATTCTATCTGAAATAGATCGTCTAGCGGGGGAGGGGAGGGATGAGAAGAGGGGAGCACGGTAGCAGGTAATTCTTTAAAAACGGAAAAAAAAAGGGAATCATCCCAAATTCACCTGGATACCGTCTTCCCATTTCGATGATGCTCTGAAACCCAATCCTCCCGGAGTGTTTCCTCCCTTCCCGGAGGAGCGAGGAAGCGCGCTCGCGTTCCCGGGAAGTCCTCGTCCGCGATCACGTGCGAGAGGCAGAGGCGGGACATGGCGCCTCTGGACGGCGGCGCGAGAAAGGCGGCTCTCTGGCAGGAAACCCAGCAGCTGCGACGCCGCAGCCTTCCCTTCAGAAAGGCGCAGGAGCGCGCTTCTGCCTCCACCCGTCCCCCACGCGCCCTCGCGACCCCGGGGAGAGGCGGGCTTCAGAACACTGGGTGATCCGCGTAGTGACTTCGTGCCTCGCCCGCAGGCATCAGTTGCGAAGACGATTCCTCCTTGAGATGCAAGGCTTCTGCCGAGAGGGTTAACCTCCTGCAGCCTTTCGTTGGCACCTGGAGCCTTTGCCAGCGGGCTGAACCCGTGCGCCCAAGCCTTGTGGTCGAGTGATGATGAAGGTCAGCGAGGTCTTTCGATCCGGAGCACACCCAGACGTGAACGTCTAGGATTCCGTTCTGGATTTTTTGGGAGTTCGGGATCGTTTGGGAGTTGCCGCAGACGTCGCGTCCTGTATGTGTTCCCGCTGGATTTTTGACGACACCAGCTTGCTGAGATGACTCTCGCACGTCCCAGAAATTCTCCATCCCTTCCTCAAAACATCATCGTTTGGGAGATATCGGGAAGCCAATTACCAGATGATGGCTGCGCGAATTGACCCTTAAGGTTCCTGAGAGGGGAAGGAGGAGACGCTCTCGAATGCTCATTGGTGGACGATCCATCAGCGCGATGTTGAATACCAATACCTAAAGAAACCGTTTATTGTGGGTCCATTCCTATCGGCACTCATCGGACCTGGCCGACGAGGTGACCAGGATGGAAAACGCTTAACGGCAAAAAACCACTGCAGTGCGAACGCTCATTCCCAGACTGGCGCATTATCAGTGGCTGGGGCCGTTCGGCGAACGGGATGGGGTGCTCGTGGGCAACAGCAGCACAGCGGTGAAATTTCGAGAGCATGGATTCGCCCCCGATACGTGCCTCCCCAGTTCTGGTACCTGCAGGAGCACCTTCCCCCAAAGATGATGCCTCACAGAGAGCGCAGGAAGTGCGGTATTGGAAAAGTTCCTTAGCTACATCCCCAGCGTTTGCATCCGACGCGACAAAAAGATCACCGAGGGACACGCAAGAAAGATACAAGCCAGGATGGTTGAACTCGGTGCCCCAGGCTGGCAGGAAGGCGGTGATCGTCATCGCGGCCTGCTTCTGTGAGACCAATACTGAGGTGCAAGAGGAGACAAGGCGGAAAAAGGAGAGAAAACGCAGGAAGTCCACTTCGCCGGTAAAAAAAAGGTAAAAAAAAAGTACTGGCATCTGTGAAGGCGATCGCCGTAGGTCTCCAATTCCATAGCTCCTACAGATACTGAGGGACCTGAAGATTCCTAAGCCATCGATAGAGGGCATCACGAAGGAAATGGTGTGCTCCAACGTGTTCTACTCCGAAGAAGTCTTCCACGCGTCCTCAGCCCTGATGCTGTGCTTTCAGATGAGCAGTGTGTGCTGATCGTTGTAATGACTGTCCTTTGCCCCGCAGCGAGGTCAAAATTCACACCTCGTTTCTCTTGTCTGCTGACCATCATCTCGGGCTCTTCCTGTCCTATGTGCGTCGCCTCCCCCACTTGGTCTATCAGAGGACTTCGTGGGTCCTGGAGTGAAGGCTGCTCATTCGATGCTCTGAAGTGTGCTACAGAGTTGTGTCCCTTGCTGTCCACCACCCATCTGTTTCTAGGCTGCTTTCTCAGGTGGACAAAAGTGAATCTGTGACCACGATAAGAGGATTAATCCCCGTTGGCAAGAAAGTTGCTGGAGACTCTCGGTGCAGTCCAATGCGAAAGTTCCTACAATCGAGGCAATGCGGATCCACATCGGCTTCCCAGGTTGTTTCTCTGTTTTCGGAGCATCTTAACTACCTAAGTGTTTACTATCACCTCCTGAGACTTCAGCATGTATGACGGTATTGCTATCCGAAACGAAGGACCTAACAGAACTGAAAAAAGGCATTGGAAATGCTGCTGCCAAAATCTTGTTTCAGTTCCCCGAAAGATTTTCCCTAAATCGACTGGCTGCTCTCGTTTCTGCAGGATCCGGAGATCCAGCAACCAACGTCTGCCTCGTTCCGAAGTATCAAAGAGGGCTTTCCAAACCCAGATCCCATTTTACCCTTTCAAAGCTTATTCCTGGAGCCACTTTCTATCTTCCTTTGGTGGTTCCTCCACTCCACACCCTTAATGGGGTTCCTCAGCCCGAATCCTCAAGCGCCCAATCCATCTTCCGGGCTGGTCAGGATGAAAAAGTTTCAGCGTCTCCACCTGTGATCTCAGGAGTTTGCAAGCGAATAATGAGATACATCTGCCGCAATGGAGAGTGAACTTTCTACTTCCTAATGCTTCTCTTCCACACTGTCTTCTCTATTTCCCACAGATATCAATCTTTCACGGAGAACGGTTTCTGCATGCAAAAGATGCTCCTAGCAAATCCGGGGACCAGTCCATGGCCGCGTCATCTTAAGGTCCCGGTTGTAAGGCCCCTAAAAGAAAGAAACCTCAAACAGTGAACACTGAAATCGAAGGAGCCATGGCGTTTGCTTAACTTTCCGGTACCAAGTGCCTAGAGTGGCTGCAGACAAACTGAAGCAGCAAGATTCTCCAGAGCATCGAATTTGCTGATGCTTAATGCAAGAAGGGTACTGAAACTCTTCACGAAAAAGCTTGGTTTCTTGATCTCTGCACTTTCGTTCCTCCATCAATGAAAATTCTGACCCTGGAATTTTAAGATTGCTGGACTCGAGAAGTTCCTTCTTGCGCTGTTTTCCAAGGGTACTTAGCTACCGCTGTGTTGAACCACAGTCGCTGGGTTTGCACTCAGCCAGCTGAAAGAACCGGAGCAGTGCCGAACGCACTCCGAGCCTTCTTGGATTCATAGGGTGGACCCCTTTCCAAGGTGCCCCTTCTATCCTGAAGAAAAACACGCACCCTCCGCGGGTGACGTGGAAAAAGTGTCAAAGAGCCACTTGCGCCGCGAGGCTCGCGACCGGCTCTTGAGGTACTTAGCGAACCACAAAAAAGAAAACCTGAAAAACCTGAAAAAAAAATGCTGGGAGGGAAAAAAAAACCGAAGATAGAAAAAACCCAAAAGGATTTCCATCATCCCTAGGCCAATAGTAACAATCTCCTCGTGGGGTCGCCACTGGCCTTTAAAAGGAAAAAAAAAAAAGTTGACAGGGGATCTCCACCACGAAAAATATTCACACGTTTCGAGAAATTTACCACATAGTTTTGAGAGTGCTTTGGTGTGGATCCACCGGTCTTCATCGAATGGATGCGTGACGCTTTGAAGCCCCTTGTTCTCAAAAGCTGTTTATTGATCGAAGCTCCAAGAAAAACCGAACATCCTCTGGGAAGCAATTGGTTTCAAGGAGGTGGAATGGAGGCTTTACCATCCTTTGAAAGCAAGGGCAGTCAAAAGAACTGGAATAGCAAAGAGCCATGGATCGAAGAAGAAAGAACAAAAAAGGAAAGCACCCACAACGTGCCTGACGGACAGAATTGATAAAGGGAGATGTCTGGTGATTTTGGATAAGGATATGCTATTGGACCTTCGAAGACGGCAAGCTGAAAACGGGAGTCCAGAGGCTGGATACTGCCTCCAGAAAACGCATGCTCCAGAGAGGCGAGGTATGGCACTCCCTCATCATACCAATCTCGGAAAAAGCTTCATGTCTTGCATCGGACAGCATCGCTCATCCTTTTTGTACGACAGAGGTCACTTCAGATTCTCCTTTCTACGCGCTGCCCTCCTTAGCTTCCTGTATGTGCGAGTGTGGTTTACGTTTTCGTTTAGAAGCGTCGTGGATCGCACGTGTTCGGCGTGGAGTGAGGTCCTGAATTCCCGAAGTGAGGGTGCCGCACCCCTTGGTTACCTCAGGCGAGGTCTAATGGCCAAGAAGTAACTCAGGCAAAGTGGACGAGCTGATGGTGGCTCAGTCGACTCGAGTGTTCCCCCGGATCTTCCAGGAAAGCAGTGGAGAGTCATCATGGTCGATGCCATCCGTTCGCTCGAGGGTCCGCAAACAGCGCTGTGGAAAGCGCGACAAAGGAAACTGAGCAAATGCAGGGAGCTTCCTCCCACTTCCTCCTCCAGTAGTGGACCGCTGGTGCGGGAACTGACTGTGGGATCTCTGAAGTCTGCGACTGCACGTAAGGATAGGTTCTTGCAGCCCCTTATCCTCAGGAGCTAAAACATATGACTGAAAAGTAAATAGTAATGATGATGGACCCTTTAGATAATGATTTCACCAAAGGGCCCTTGGGTAATGTCACGGTGCTCATTGCGATGGCCGTGGGTGGCAAACCAGGGGCTGGTGCGATCCATCAGCCACGGAATAAGCAACGAACAATTTAGGGATTTCTGGACTTTGGCGTGGGCAACCTTGTTCCCGAGCCAGCTGTTCCTGATCAGCGATCATTGCCACATCTCGTCCCCATTCCAATCAGAACAATCATGCAGGATTTACGTCCTTTAAGTTGCTTGGTGTTGTTGGATCAGGATGTTCTACTTTTTCTGGAAGGTGTTCACGCATGTGCGTTTGCCAGCCCAGGCTGTAAAAAATGGGACACTGTGTCTCAGGAGCTATTCTAACTGCTGCAGAAGGAGTGTTGACCTCTTTCCATGGGAAACTAAATTTCCAACATCACGTGTCAACTTCGGTGGAATATTGGCAACCATGGCAGCTTACCACTAGCAGCTTCTAGCTAGATTCCCAGATTCGGTTCGCGAGGCCGCTCCTGAGAGGACTATCGCACGTGAAGAAAAACAAGCACCGGAAGCACTTGGAACAGAAGGTGGGATTCGCTAATATACAGCACGGCCAGGACGTATACTGGGAGCACGTCCTGGTCCATCCTTTCCATCACGCACAGATATGCATCATGCATCATATAACCAGGGACCCAGTATCGTTCTTTCGACAGGATCCATTTGAAATTGTACCCCTTCTCCAGTAACCGCGCGGCCGCTGAGGACTCATTTAATTACGCAAGAGGTTTACAAATAGATTTCGATCTGAGATCAACCAAGCAGAACAAATGCAAGAGCAAGCATGACCGCGTGGTGTTCAGGAGGGCTTTTCTCTGGAAATTGGGAATTAGAGCCACCATTCCGTTTATTTCCTTGTCAAACCAAATTACAGTACAACTTACAAAGGACGTCCTTCAAGGGTGTGGAGGCCGTGCGCCTCGACTCGACGCAGCACACCCCTGCTGCACAACAGGTGACAAGATGAAAAGTGTTCTCATCCCAACCAAACCCGTCCAAGGTTTCCAGTTCTTACCCGGTTACGCCGAGACGTTCATTTTAAAAAAAAAAAAAAAAAAAAAAGAAGCTACGGGAAAGAGGGGAGAAGAACCCCTGGAGAACACCTTCTTCCTCCTTCTAAAAAGTTCACCACCGGCACGCAGGCCGACTTCCAACAAGTTGGGAACGAAGGGAGGGGACAATAAATAAATAAAAAAGACGGGGGGGCAGGGGGACAGGGGTCCTTGGTTGAAGACGGTCCTTTCCTTCTAGAAGAGGCTCTGGGTGGTGGCGATTTCCCTGGAGACTTCTGGCAGACGAGGCCATCTTGCTGATGTCTCCATGAGGGCTGCTTCCATGCTGGCGGCCCCCCTTCGCCGCGAACCTGACTCCGGCACGTGGTGGGCTGTGACTATGGCTCGTGGATACGACATCTCATTACGATCGCAGTTCTCTTCTTCAGCCCGCCTCGGCTGAAGAGGCGTCGCAGCAGGTCCAAAGCGGTGTCCTGCTGCTGTCGAAGAGCCGAAGGGAGTCTCTGCCACAAGTGCTCCATGGTGCCGCAGGCCAACAAAAGGCGCGGGAGCGACTCATCGTCCCTCACCTGGAACAGTTCGGGGAGGCAGCTCCCCTGGTGGTTTCCAGGGACATCACCCTCCTGCAGTGACTTTTCCTGTTGTGCGTAGGACCTCTCGGTGGCGTCCGAGACGACCCACGACAGAAACGTTCCCCACAAACTAATGTTGATGGGGTCGCGCATGCGCACGCAGGCACCCCGGGCCGAGCTTGCCGGCACGCCGTGCGGTTCGCAGAATCGACCTAACGGTTCTCTTCGGGGTTTCGGTGGCCAAGAGGAGAGACGGAAAACCGAGGTGCGAGCTCCGAGTCCCCGGCAGGATGGCTCCATTCCAAAAGCTGCAAGAGGAACGTCTGCACATAAAGTATTCATGCTGTTTCCTTATTTATGTATTCACTTTTCCCTCTCAGAGGTGGATCTCCAGTGGGAGCTCCCGAGTCGGTCCGGATTGCGATCCGCTGTGCTCATTACGTCTGACGGCGCAGCTTTCTAGCGGGAGAAATCGCTCAGAAAATAAGGCTAATAACGGAGGAATCGGGCTTGAATTTAAAAGAAGTTCGGCACCGAAAAATTTCGTATTTTCGATTCCAGAATACCGCCGAGACGATGAAAACGCATCCGGATTCACTTATTGCGAAAGGCGGGCACGCTGCGCTTAATGCATGCTACTTAGAGCACTTAAAGCAATTTGGTAATGTCGTTTTCTTTTTCTTTCCTTCTTTCCTTTCTTCTTCTTTTTTTTTTTTCCGCGTAAACGAAAAGCATTTGTTTGGTGAAAATTCGGGAATGCCATCATCCTTAAGGAATGCGGGAAAATGCAAACGACCATGTAATTTCCACTGGCCACACTTGCAGGGTGGATGGGTTGAAAAATTCGGCTCGAGATGCGGTTCGATGCATCGCTCCTCCCGATCGCAGCTTCCGTCTACCATCCCTCTGATGCGCCTTGAGGGTATTTGCGACCCTTGCGGTCGTACTTCACCGATCATCAAAAGTGTGTGCTTCCGCAGCTGGTAGCAAATAAAACGCGCTGATCAAGAAACTTCGAGGAGGATTCCATATCCAGTGATCGGTGTTCCGCAAATAGGATGATGGCGCCTCAGACAGTGTTCCCACTTCCCCGATTTCGTCCGGATTCAAAAAAGCACGCGGCTTTTAACCAGCTACTCCTTCTTTCGAGTCCTAGGGGGTGTCCTCCGTGTGCCACCCGTTGCCGTCCGCCGTGGAGGAACTCGCAGTCCAGAAGACGCAGGTCGACGCACCCGGCCCGCCTGGCAGAGTTCGGGGCGACTCCGCACTCGATCCGGCGGCGTTTCTGCTTCGGTCGCACGTGCGAGCCCGAACCCCGGGGCAAGAAGCGGAGAATCTGCAGGGGGCACCATTTGTCGCCTTCCCGTCACCCCGGAGCCGTTCCGAACGTGCAGCGGGGGCACCTGATGGGGGGTCGCTTTCGGATCCCAGTCTCCTGGTCGGCAGGCAGCTCTTCTTCCTCGTGGCAGCGAGGGTGAGTAAGGACAGCAGACCACGTGACTCTGCGTTGTTTCCTTATGAGGGAAAGAATCGTAAAAAGTGAGCATTCTTTTTTTGCAGGATTCGGGGTTTCGGAAGGGAAGTCCAACAGCCGGGCGATGATGCAAAAAGACCTGGACAGCGAAGGGGATAATAAAATAAATAAATGGGGGAAGGGAGGAGAGGGTGAAACCCAGTATAACAGTTAACTTTCCGTGGTCTCCTTCCTATACGAGCAGCGTCCTCTCTACCTCGGCATCTTGTAGGTGGAAGGAAGGGGCTAAGCGGTGCTAAGCCCCTTCCTTCCACCTACGGTGGTGCTAAGAAAGAAGCGTCGGAGGACATCGAGGAAAGCCTGGCCAGAAGGGAAGCCCCCGGTCAGGAGCTGCGCGGCACGTGAGAGAGAAAAAAATGGCGACCGGTAGGGAGCGGAGCTGCGACAGCAGCTACGAAGTCTCCTTGAAGACCGAGGTGGGCTGCCGGGTCTCAAGGGGCAGCTGCCTTTCCCCGTCGGCGTCGCCTACACTCTTCGTGCTGCCGGTTCGGATCGCTCGTGGCTCGCGAGCGTATGGTCGGCTAACCTCCGCCACGCGGTGTTCGCGAGTTCACCTCGGAGATGCAGGCATCCGGAAGGCATTTCCCGGAGGGAAGCGACGCTGATCCCGTAACACAAGCAGCAGGAAGGGAATCACTCCGAGAGCAGTCAGGACGTTAGCTCGCGGATTCGGGGGCGCCCAGGGTATGCTCATCGGCGCAGTGTAATTAAGTGATGCAGTAATATAATAGGTTTAATGAAGATAATAAAGGCACAACACAGGGGTTCAGTGAAGCTGGGGAATGAGGGCAGTGCTAACTCGGGAATCGTGGTGGAATGCGCTGTTCGTGACACAGTCGCCTGGAGGAAAAGCGTGGGCGCGGCAGCCGGAAACAAGAGTGCCACGGCTAGACATCCTGAAGGCGAGAAGGGTGAACGCTGGAAGACTGCAAAGGTGCCAGCGTCCCAGCGGCTCCTCAGGCAACATTCCCTCCCATTTCCTGACGCAGGTGGGATCATCTATAGACTTAGGGAAGGGATTAAGCAAGGGAAAGGATGGAGTGTTCTGGCATCTTCCGGTTCTGTTGCTCCTTGGCCACGTGGAGAGCTGCCACTGTTGCTCAGATGCAGCACTGCGTCGCCAGCGAGGTCAACTGAGATGACGTGAAGAACCGCTTCGAGAGAGGCCCGCAGCCGGATTCGTGTCTCTGGTTTGACCGCTGGTCTTTGAAATGCATGATCCCTCCTTCGAGATAACGAACCTGAGCGCAAGTAACGATCAAAGAGTCTCCAAAGAGCACTGAAAGTAGCCTCGGATGTGGACGGACAGTTGGGTTGTCGGGGTTCTCCAAACTGTAAACTCAGTCCGCAAAGAACGCTTGGTCCCACCCCACAGGAATCGGCAGCAGGAGCATCGTAGGATGGCTTGGCACGCGCCCGTGATTTGCCCTGAGGCTTGCGCATGAATACGGCTAACGAGGCAAACCGGGGAACCTGCAAGTTCTGGAGAATTTCCAGGACGCATTTCCTCATGAAGCCGACCCTGCAGGTTGTTCCGTGGTTCCGGATCATTGCCGCATCCCGTGGTCCCAGGGGATTCGTCTGGATGGCACCCACCGTGGCTGTGAAGCCACTCCCTTCAAGGTCTTATTCTTTCCTCTTCTGGGCACCCGCGCACTCGCGCCTGCTCTCTCGACTCGGGGCGTGATGTCAGCAGCGGATCGAGGGCGATGTCACGGCGCATCCCTCCTCGGTCGCCTGCTCGCTCGTGGCTCTGCCTTCTTCCGAGGAAGGTCAGCTCCCGTGCATCCAGGTCACTCTCGCAGGAGCGACAGCGAAACACCTGGGAAAGGGTCTGCTTGTGGCGCAGGCGCAGGGGCGGCACCCCCAGTGGGATCCGGCCGCCGCTTCGAACCGTCGGAAGCGCGCGGGAGGCAGGGTCACGCTTGCCGCGAAGGCGACATCCTTGACGAATGCATCCCAGAATTACCGGATCGTTTTAGACGATTTGGGGTAGTGGCTCGCGAGGGCTCTCCTTCGCACCGCCCCTCCCTTCCCGGGACGAAAGACTGGAGCGAAGGGCAGGAGAGCGCGGGATGTGGGCAGCGAGAGGGAAGAGGCTGCTTGGAGGTCCCGCGATCTTCCCACCACACGCTTCCCGAGTCATCGAACGGGGAAGAGTGCAGGAGGAGGAAACTTCTCTGGAGCGGGTGTTTTGTTCCCGCACTGTGCATTAGGAGGGAGCGCGCTGTCCGCCGGGAGAGGCGTCGCTCCCACGACAGCAGGGGCTGCCGACACCCGCCAGGGCGCGCTGGGCTTCGGGTGGGTGCGGGGCTGAGAGCGAGTTGCCCCTTCCTTCCCCTCTTCCTCCCGGCGCCAAGGGCGGCGGGCATCCCCCTCCTCCGGGAAGGGAGGCAGCTCTCCTGCGCTCCCATCAACGACAAGTTTGACAAACAGCGCGCTTCCGGGACGCACCGCTCCCAAATGATGGCCTATTAACTCCCCTGGAAATACCACGGAGAGGCGGTTGCCAAGGGTGCGGGCTGGGAACGTCCAAAGGTAACAGCGTAAACAAATTGCAACGGGAGCGAGCGCTTTCCTTTCTTTTTTTTCCCCCCTTCCTCCTCCCCCTCCTTTGCCCAGGAATGGATCAGGGGGAGGCCGGCGACTGCCCAGAAGCGTCCTCAACCTCGCCAGGCGATCCGTTCCGGGTCCGATCGGCGCGTCGCCACTTCCGGCTGCTCCCAGACTGGGAAGGACGGCCGTGCCTTCCGGTGCTCAAGGGAAGGGAGGGTTCCCCGGCTGGAGGACCTTCGACTCGGACGCGCAGGGAACCTGCCGAGAGGGAGGAATGAGGAACGGTTTCACCGTGTCACGCAACCCGGAGAGGCAGCGCGGCAGCGCAGCTCGACGGGGGGTCTCCCGCCGGAGAAAGCGGACAGCTTGCTCCGGCCCGCAGGGAGAGAGCTCCGAGTGACTCCTTGTCCCCTTCTTCCTTCCTTCCCTCTGGACATTGACGCCGCCTTCATCCGCCTTCCTAGAGGTCTCTCTTCAAGGCTTCCGACCGACTTCCCTTGTAATTTGGTCTCGCGGGGTCTTCCTCCTTCCTCCCCTTTCGGCCTCGGCAGCTCAGCGGCACCCGCGGGAATGAGAATCGCTGCCTGGTGAGCGGTGACAACGAGCGGTCCAGCTACCCGCATCCTGGCTCTGCGCAGCAAAATTACAAGGTGTCGCGATGATGCGGAAGAAGCGTTTTCTTTTCCCGGCCCACTCCGTGCGAACGCGGTAGCCGTCAGCGATGCGCACGCGCGGCTCCCCACCTCTTTCCTTCGCGCCAACGCAACGTGTACGGACTAGAGCTCCAGCGGGTGGCCAAACTGACCAGGACCAACTACTGGATCTTCTGCCGGCGCGCGTACGGTAGTGCCTGGCTGCAGGAAACCCTTCGCACGTGGGCCACGAAGAACGAAGAGAGCCCGGAGATGCAGCGGCTGCTTCACTCCTTCTACAACAACCACCCGCTGCAGGACGTCATCGTGCAGTCACCACGTGTGCGTGGGCGCAACAAACCTTCCTGGCCGCGGCGCTGCCCTCCTTCAGGGAGCACTTAGGCAGTAACAGCCGGTCAAATGGGAGTTCAGTTGCTAAATCAGTCAGAAGACGAGAAAGCTGGGTAGTTGGACCATGGGCCGGCTCACGGACACTGAAACCCCAATTGTCACACCTAAAGGACTATTGCACTGGGGTCTTCCCCTGAAGTGGCAGGAGTCGCCACTTCTGCTGTTGCACTGGGGTCTCCCGTGCAGCGCTCGCTTCTCTCAATAGACCCGGTGGGCCTTGGATCCAAACTGCTTGAGGTGCGGGGAACGACAATCCCTTTCGCACCTGCTCGTTGTCTGTGTTGCCCTCCGGCCCCTCTGGTTGAGTTATGCAACGGCCCATGGTGCAGCGACGGACAATCCCAGGGACGCCTCTTCGTGAGCAATGCCTTTCGCCTGCAGCATCCCTAGCAGCACTTTGCTGCCTACGTGGGAATGTGGCGGCCTGGAGCCACACGAGAGGAGGACGGCATCCTGGGAAGGATGCAGAGGGCGCCCTCCAGCGGACAGAGGTCCCGTCCCGTGTCTCCCAGAGTTTTTCTTATTTATTTTTCTTTTTTTTGCTCCCTCCCCTTCTGTTGCCGAGGCGATCCCCGCCGGCCTGAGTGCCGGTAACTCGGCAGGTTCCGAGCATTTTTGGACGTTCTAGGGCCGATGACCCTACACATGTATGTTCTTAGATTAAAAGTTTGCTTATTATTTTTGTAATAAACGCCCCAGCGCACCTGGGTGTAAAACCCTCTTCCTTGGTCCCCCAAACAAAAGGGGTTCTGCAGTTCGAGGACGCCTGCAGCCGTAAGCCCGCGCCTTTTCTTTTCGAATGGTCCTCGCGCCTCTTCCGTGCAGCCGAAATCGTCGCACCAATCGGCTCTGGAGGCTCCGGAGGCAGCCGCATGCAATAGCGCGCGTCCACTGGTCCCCCGAGTTCACGGAGCACCGCTCAGCTCGTCTCCTCCACAGCATCTCGTTTTTTCTTCGAGCCGTGCGCCGTCCTCGCTACACGTCTTCTCCTGCAGCAACGAGTTTTTCCACAGCAATGACATCCTCCTCAGCAGCGTGTTGCTTCGCAGCAAGGACGTCTTTAACATCAAGAACTCTTTTAGAAAGGACGGCTTCTTTCGGAACAAGCATACCTTCCTCAGCAAAGAAGCCTTCCGAAGAAGGGACCTCTTCCACAGATACAGCCTCTTTCGAAGATGCGACTTTTTCCTTAGCAAGGACCTCTCCAGCCAAGGCCGCTTCTTCTTCTGCAAGGATTTCTTCTTCCTCAACAAAAGCAGTCTCTTCCTCAGCAAGGACCACTTCTTCCATAGAAGGTTCTCTTCATAGAGACCTCAGCAAGGACTTCCTCCTCAGAAAAGGCAGCTTATTCCTCAGGGAGGACCTCTTCCCTTGCAAGAGAAGGTCCTTGCAAGGGAAGAGGCGGCGCCTGTCCTTGCCTCTCCCGGCCGCTCGTTGCGCATGAGCCCCGTGCTCAGGCGTTCTTCCTCCCGTCGCGTCGGCTCCACTGAGACTGCTACCTGCCGCCTCCGGCGTTTACCGAGCGTGTGCGGCCGAGACTTCGCCGGATGTTTGCTTTGCTTTTCGCGCTTGGGCTCGTCGGGGCCGGGCTGTGCCGCGCGATCTTGCGCACGCGCCGCGGGTCTCTCGCAGAGGAGGGCGTCGCCGCGAAACGCTGCGGTGGCCGCGTTCGGTCGCGGACGGGGGATACCTGAGGGCACAGGGAGCTTCCCCCGAGGCCAAGCGAGCATCGCTCCCCTTCGCGCCGCAGGGGCGGGGCGGGAGAGCACGTTCTCCTTCCCCGGTCCAGGTGGTTCGCCCCCTGCCCGTCCTAAGTGCGTGTCCACCCGTGCAGATGCTGCCGCCTTCGCGAAGGCTCGACCGGTCGGAGACTCAAGGTCGACGCCCGGAGGGATAGGCTGGGAGCTGCTGCTCCGCCAGAGTGCCGCGCACGCCCCGCGGGATTCCGAGACCCCTCTCGTCCTGTGGAGAGGATCCCTTCCCCCAGACGGACTTTTTTCTCTCCTGAAGAAGGATTGCTGGGGGAGGGGGGCAAACGCGCCCCCTAACATCGACCCAGGGGGTAACTTGCGGGTCCAGCAGGCAGACTCCGGGGAAGAGTCCTGCTCCTGCGTGGCTTCTGCATCGCTTGCCTCACCCTCCCGTGCTGCGGGTTGCTGCAGAGGGTGCATTGACGACCTACCGGCAGCTACTCCGAGACTCGGCCGCCCTTCGAAGTTTTCCTGAGGACCACGCGGCACGCACATTTTCGGGCCGGAGGGTGTGGTGGGGAGAAGACCGAAGAGGACGAACGGACTCTCGGTTTCCTCCTGATCGAGGGAGACGACGGCGTAGACCATCAGACTGGTCCGCCCGCGTCCCTTCTCCATCCGTTGCCAGGCGACCAACGCCGCTCTACTCAGCGGGCTAGAGCGAGGAGCGGGAAAAATAAAGTAGAAGGTGGGATGGGAAGCAGGAAGCGCGCAGGGGCGGAATCCCGAATTTTCGCAGCTCTGTCTCGGCGCATGCGGAAGCCCAGGGCACGGTGGGCATGCGAGAGGAAGTCTCCAACGGGTGGCTTTCCACTGCCCGCCCCCCACCCCCGCCTTCTCCAGCCGCTTGTCCACGACCCGTCGTTGCCATGGTGCCCTAAGGATCTGTGCGAGGAGGACTCTAAGGGGGAAGGGTCCTCTCTTCCTTCTGCCTCCTGGAAGGAACGGCCCGAAGTTCTTGGCTGCTGGCACACAAGCCAGCCCTTCCCCTCGAAGCACGGGAAGCTGCCGGGCGGCAGGGCCAAGGGTGCAGTGTCTGCAGCATATGCGCCCTCGTCCTCCCTACTGCCCTCTGTACGTGCAGGCAAGAGCGCCTCTGGAGGAGGGAAGGCAGATTCGTCCCGTCATTGCGCAGCCGCGACCCGCCTCGCCTGAGAGCGGGCACGAGGAGCGCTCCTCACGTTTTGCCGCGCTCGCCGCGCGACCGGCGGTTTCCAGCCTCCCACTGGCCTTCACCCCGTCCCGTGCGAGTCCTGGGCCGGGAGAAGAAGACGCGCACCCTTCGCGGCTCCTCCGCCGCGATGCCCTTCGCTGCACGTCGGAGAGTCGCTGCTTCGGGGATGTGCCCTGAGTCGGTGTCGGGCTGACTCCATCCCAACCTAGCTGTCGGGACTCCCTCTCCCCAGAACAACTCCCGTGCGCCTTCGCAACCCGTCGCATCTCGCTAGTGGCCTGAAGTCCAGGGGCTCTCGGGTGTCGTCCCGACGGCACACCTTGGATTTGTTCCTCCAGGCAGACCCGGAAAGCCTCATCTGGCCTGGCGGCAGAGTGCATTGCGGTCGCCGTCATCTGCCCCTGCATCTCTCGGCTTGTCTGGTCTGGCCGTTGGACGAAACAAAGTGAGCTCCCCTCTGGGTTTTCTAGCTGCGGATTCTCGGAAGTGGTCAGCGCGCCCTCTTGGCGGGCAAGCGCCTTGGTCTCAGCTCGCAAGCCTTCCTGGCGCCCTTGGCTGCTCTGGACTTCATCGACTGCAAGACTACTGATTCGTACGACTACCTTCTTGCCAGCAAACTTCATCTGACGTCACAAGGAGGCCTTTGGGGGGACTCATGCCTTTCCCATCCCAGGCTGTCTAGAGTGACGGCAAAGCAAGGATGGGACACCTCTGCCACCCTTGCAAATCTTCTTCATGGTCAGAGGTGGGGCGGAAGACGGAGGAAGCAGAGAAAGTAAGAGGATCAGCTTTCTTCACTTGACCAGTTGAAGTGTTTTCACCCGGGTAAGCCGGGGCTTTTATTATTTTAAAAAATCAAAATTACAATTATTAATTGCAGTCGATTGATCATCATTGTTTTTGTGTTCCTGTCGGAACACATTTCCGTATTGTTTTGCACGTGTTTACCGACTTGAGTGCCGGCAAGGCCAGTTGAAGTGTGCTCCAGCACCTGTCGGCTTTGTCCTCGCAGCATCCCTAAGGCCAGGGGGCCTGGAGAACGACAGGATCCCAAGATGAACGAAGACCCTCAAGCGATGGACGGAGCACATGAGGCAGGAAATGGCAGTATGCAACATACCCTGCTCCAAGGGAGGTCTGCGGAAAGCACGGGTCAGGCCACCGGTCGACATTAGAGTGCCCTGTGATGCCACAGCGTCGATTGCCGGAAGGAGTGAAACTAGCAGGCAGAGAAGGAAAACGGTGATGCTCTCCGTTGTTCTTCTCTGAGCAGCATCGGGCTTCCGGTCATATGCGGTTTGGCTCTCAGATCATGGATTTGCCTCTGGAGGGCGGCGACTCGACCTTCTGCCTACGAGGTATTGCCCCTGGGCGATGGCTCTGATCCCCTGCACAGAAGGGTCTCGAAGATGGGAAGAATCGCAAAGTCACATCGTTGATGTCATGGGCAAACAACCAGGCGGTGACTGAACGAAAGCAAGATGGGCTGTTGATCCAGGTCAAGAATCACTAAGAGAAGGTAGGCAGACTCTTCTGGGAGGAGATGTGAAGCCACAACCAGATCACAGAGCATCGTTACGAGGATGCATGTGAGGGGAATAGAGTTAATCTGCAAGTCGTCGTGGAACAAGAGCAGAGAGCACCATAGGTGACGAGGAAGCGAATGCGGTCTCGATCTGCCTGGGCATGGGCCCAAGGCTCCTAACTTTGCTCTAAAAGTAACCGAGGTCTTGTTGAACCATTGGCGAGTAGGAGGAATTCCATTCCCTCCGCGCTTCTGTTGCACCGGCGACGTGATGTGAGGTCAAGATGTGGCTTGGTGTTGTGCTATGTGAGTATTGAGTTTGATATCGTCCTTTCCGGCAAGCGAAGCTGCCATGGGCGAGTGCTTCGTTCGCCCACACGCTCCAGGGCGAAAGCAACGATTTCTTTCTCAAGAAAGGTCTCTTCTGATTCGACGGTCCTTTCCGTAGCGGCGATCTCTTCGGCACGTGCCGGCGGAATCGACGGAAGGTGACCCATACTGTCCGTCTCTTGACCTTAGAAGTGCTACCTCGCTATTCGTCGGTTTCGGCACTCATCACGAGTTCCGGCACGACGAATTACCGGCGAGTGTCGAGGCACCAGTGTATACATCAATGGGTTCTGCAAGGCAAAAGAAGAGGACTGCAAGTATCGATGGTTGACTCTCCCTTTTGCCTCCAGGTGAGCTTCTGCTCGAGTAAGAGTTTGGGATGCGAGAGATGGTGAAGTGCTGAAGGAACGGAGAAACTCCCCAAAACCTGGCAGAGGAAAGAAAGCGAATGGGAAAAGGGAAACTCTGTAATCACACAAAGTGCCTCTTCATCTGTTTGCATCCTCCTTGTTTTCACATTAATGCAGCCAACAGATTTTGAACAGACGGTCGTGAACCCCGGAACATCGTGTGTAGAATATGCAGCGGAGCAGAGTCTCCTGCACTAGAATCTTGCAGATGCTGTGCAGAGTTTTTGTTTTTATCTCTCCTTTGGGATTGGTTGACCTCAAGAAGACTGATCCGCTCGACTACCTCCTTGTCAGTAACCTTCTTCATCTGACGGCATCCCACAACCATCAACCATATTTGGGATGCTCCATGTTCTAGATTTGACATCGTTTCATCAAAGCATGTGATCCATCCTTGTGACGAAGGACCGGTGAACAGATGTCACTCCTCAGCATCAGGTCACGATGGGTCTCCTGCAGCGTCAGACTGCTACGGGTCCCCCTTTTACGAAAGACAGAACCGAAGAAGCTGAGAGTGGTTTTTCCAAAGAGATGCTTCCTCTTACGGCGCAAGCAGCTAAAAGAGAACCCGTGATGCACTCGGGCGCCTGGTTGATGACGCATCTCCCGGAAGAGCGAGGCCAGACTCGCGAACTCTTCCCACGTGACGAGACTGCATGATCACGGAGTTTCCCAGCAGGCAATCAGCTGCTTTCTAAGTTCGAAGACCACATTTAGTATTTCGTTCCTTTTATTTTTTCTTTACTTTTCTTAAAAATAAATAGATAGATGGAAACGCCTGTAACGAACAGAGCATTTTCTTAGTGATGCAGCCAATAAGGTTGCGCCTTATTGGCTCACCAGTTTAAAGCACCAGGCTCGGATGAGATCCGAAAGCGATTGTGGCTGATCACAGGTGTGGGCTGGAAGGAACGAGTTGAAGCTGCCCCTGAGGTCGAACAACCACGCGGTGACTGAGCGAAAGCAACATGGGCTGTTGACCCAGGTCAAGAATCATTAAGAGACGGCTGGTGCCATGGGGGGCCCATTATGGAAACCGGGATTCCGAATCGCACAAAGTGCTCGTCGATACCAATGGACCGATCCCCAGTCCACAGTGATGGTGCAGAGTCAATTTCAGGGATGTCCCTAAAAGTCGCTTCTTGGAACGGAGTCCCGTCGTCAGGGACTGCTGGCCACGGCGCTATCCGGACAAGCGGAATACGACCTCGTTACGCGCGAGAGGGTCCACCAGCGTTTTCAACGGATGCGTGACCTGCAATTGGGATGGGGGCGAACGAGAGCCACACCCCTCGGAGGCGCAAGCAAGCACCACCTTCAGTTTGCCACCCGAGAAGGCGCGACCGATCCAAAGTCCCATGCCGCCGCCGTCGTCGGATTTTCAGCAGCGCGTTTTCGGTGCATTGGCAGAGAGCTTTCCGATGGCAGCTCTGCTTTGCATCCATTTTTAGTGCAGGGGCGTTGTGCTATATCGTTTGCTTCCGGGAAAGTCAGATTTATAGCCTGCGATACAGATTGTTGCCTGCTATGAATCTTTCGGAAGCTTTTCCTTTGCTTTTGCTGACATCGCATCGCTCACGGCTACTAATCGATCATGAAAACTTCACTCCTTCCCAGAAGCAATACTTTAACTGCTTTAAAAGGGATCTCCAAGAGAAAGTCCTCCACGAGGTCTTGAATGAGCTGTTCCCGTTTCTCCATCGATCTTGGCACCACTGCATTTGCTGTTCCCCGAAGGAAATTCGGTCCGAGGTTCCCAGTTTTCGGAACCCCACCAGCGAGCGTTTCCATAGTCACCGGCCATGCTTTCACCAGGTTTCCACTTCCACCGAGCTGCTCGAAGGAAGTCGTTTGCTCGACGGGGGGATGGCAACACGGAAATTTCAGCTTCATCTCTTGCGTCGCGCTGATGCTTCTTGCTATGTCTTCAGATCACTCGAATCTTTGAATGCGATTTCAAACGGACTGAGAAGCCAGCAGTCTGAGTTTTCTCAGTAAGGATACGAGACAGAAACGCAGCAACGGGATGCTTTCCAAAGCAAAGGAGCATCCAGAGAGATGCTTCATCCGCTGACCATTCCTCTTGTCTTAATTTGTTTTGACGTGCTCCTCCAATCTGCTTAAGTGGGAACCCTTGCGAATCCAGTCGAATGGAGTAGCTCATGACCACATGACGACGCGAATCGGATGGCTACCGTGAGCTGCGCATTCCTTGCTGATCGGCTGTTAGCCAGCAAAGGATACGCAACCTTGAGCGCTGCATCAAAGGTCCAGAGAAAGAAAAACAAGGTCTCCTTCATCGTCAGGAGGGAACCGAACTGCATATCCAGGTTGTCATGTTCTCCGAATCCTGCCCAGGGTTCTGCTTGGGAGTTCCATTTTGAGCCCATTGGGCTCTCACTCCTAGCTTTGATGAACGTACGTTTTTTTGCGCTGCTCACCCAGTGTAGGGTCGATAGGGCTGAGAAACCAATGCTGACTCTCCTGCGGAGAACGCTTCTGCAAACCAAGGCATCCTCTTGAAGGTGTCCGAGAGCGAAAGAATCGAGACATCTTGTTTTCTTCTTGCGCGAGACCTCAGGCGGAGTTGCTCCGTGAGGAGAGCGAAGAAGGCAACGAGTTTAGACTGCGCAGCACCTCACCCTTCTCATCATCGACTCCGTGTTGCCCGACTGGAGGAGTTGTGCGCGGTTGCTTTGATGCGGTCTTCATGCACAGCCGATGGGTGATTTTCAAGGACCAACAATGGGTGATTTTCAGGACCCCTGCAATATAGTCATCGTCTATAGCTGACCTTTCACTCTTCTGATGGAGTCGTAGGCTGATGAGATGAATTAAGTCCGGCTAGTGATCTATCCAGTGCTTCCTGTAAATGCCCCCTGAGTGTTGGATGGTTATTCAGATCATCTCCATGAGCACTCGGCTTCCTTCTTCGGAACCGACAGCTTCCTGAGTACCTCGGCGTTGTCGAGACCCCATGATGCCAGGGATTTGAGGAGAAGCGTGAGCTTACGGCTTCCAGGACGACCTTTGAGGAAAGGTAGAGAACGAATCCACTGATATTTGCTCTCCTTATTCTAACTTGATTCTTTGAATGCTGTGGTGGAGTGATCTCATGGCCACTATGTCTTCTTCCTGGAGAACCAAGTCCGGTTTCTGCCTGGAAAGGGCTGGCTGATGTCATGGTCATACACGACCACTATTTTTTACGACTACCAAGGGGTCTTCATGCCTTGATGGCAGATGCAGTGGTTGACAGTGAGACGTAGAGGTTCTTTTGCTTTAAGAACTATGCTCCCGAGTAGCCCACATTTGGGTTATCGCAGAGGTCAGCCCAATCGCAGTGCAATGATAGAGTTCTGGAGGGATCTCCATCGTGACCAACATCGCCTCGAAGTCAGAAATAATTAAGAAGATAGAGGTGGTTGTAGTGAAGTGTATCTCTGGTGTCAAACAACCAGAGGGCTTCAGGGATAGACTTCCCCTTGCGAACCGATTTGATATTACAGAAGTCTAAGCGCACAGTAGTACTGGACGTCTATTGCTCGTTTGAGGGTGGAAGAGAAGCGTTCAGCTCAGCCACGAAAAGCTAGATAGAGAAGTACAAAGTGGCCCTCCAGCTAAACAAGGGAGGAGAGCACTGCAAAGTGCATGCTTTCATAGTCGGTTCACCAGGAGCCTGGGGGATCTGGAAAAGGAAGAGATGCTGCACGATCTCGGAGTTGCTAGGAAGCGCACGGAGAAGATGAGGTACCGTATGGTGACCTCGCGTGTCCGATACACTAGGGACGTCTTCGTGACCCACATCACAGGAAGAATACCAAAAGAGACTGAAGCGAATTCGCAGCCGGAAAAACCCAACGAGCTGCTCTCGCGAGAAGTCCGCATCGGAGGATAAGATGCTGAAAACGCAAAAGAATGAGGGGCAACAAGCGCCCCATAAAGACAGTTGAGGAGACCCGGAACAATATGGAGAGCCCCCCTGTAATGCCCTAGGGATTCTTTTCCTTACTCCTCATCTTCCACCCATCTGTTCGGTTCCGTTTCTGGTAGGTGCTGCAGGCGCAGGCAGGAGGTTCCGTATGGCCCTGTGACACAAATCTGCAGTCGGCACTTTTCACGCACTCTCCGGTACAGAGAAAATGGTAGGCTGCAGGCGTCGTTTCCATTGCGTTGCCATTGTTACCGAGAGCTGTTTTGTTACTGATGGTGGTTTTGTTAACGTGCCGTTCCTGTTATGTGCTTTCTGACGGTGCATTCGGAGTGAATTGGCATCCGGCGCTAATCGTTCGAGGATTTGTCGAAAAGGTTTCTTCAACAGGTTTCAAACCGAGGTCTCGTCTGTTCTACGCCCGACTGCAATGTCATTCTGCCGTTTCACCATACGTGCACGCCTACAGGATATCTCTGACCTCGTATGCTGTAGGTACAGTTACTTCCATCCTTCCGGACTTCTGTCCCAGTGCTCTTTCGGACGCTGCTCGGCTGGAAGCGCAGCTCCTTACCACATGAACTGGACGCGAATTTGGTCTGGAGCTCCTCTGACGCTCTTGCGAGAGCTGGTCGGCTGCCGGCCAGCAAGACCCAGTAATACAAAGGGTTTCTAGCCCCTGTTTATTGCGAAATTCGCCGCTCCACCCAGCAGGTTTAAAAGACGGAGATGTACGGGTGTCGTTCGACCTCCGGGCCTGGCAGAAGAGCACACTTGAAGCTCTCCCGAGACTCTTCTCAATCACAAGAGAAGATCGCCTCAAGGTGTGAAGGCACAGCAAAAACCTCGCATCGTCAGCTTCGTGCGAGCTGACGCCATTCACTGTTCAATGTGCTTGTCATTCATAGAGCCCGATTCCAAATCCCAGGTAGTCGCGGGATGCAACAGATTCCACAGATGCTCGTGGCATCCAGGGATGCGAAGCGTCCATCCATCCTTCAGGTGGTTTGCATCTCCTGTTTCTTGTATCTGCGATTATCAGCAGTAGCGAATCATTCTGAAACGCGGTTTTGGTTTCGCCACTGTGGAAAGCACTGGGCAGTGAGGATGCGTTCTTCAGGCGCCACCTCGTGTCACCGGGATGAAAGATGACATCTCGATGGAACGTGGAGACTCGGGAGTGCTCGGGAAACCAGAAGGTAAGTTCACCTGCACCTATCGGCCGGCACTCATCTTTCAGCAGCCGCACGCATTTTCCTTATAAGGGGGTAGCTGGTTTTCCGGCGGAAGGGCATCCCTTCCTCCGAGGCAGCACGCTTGCGTTATCACATCAGGCAGGGGTGTCAGTTTGACGTGTCTCTCTTAGGGGCGGGGCCACATGGTTCCAGGAAGAACATTAAATTGCCACGACCCTCGCGATTGCTGAGTGCCACCGAAATTTATCAATAATTTCATAACCAAACCCCAATAAACTCCAAATAAACATCAAAGCGCCTCAAAGTTTCCGGAGAATGGAACTGGTACACAAATCTACGAGCCGACATTTATAACTGAGGAACTTTCTCATTTAGCGTTCGACGCCGCATCCTCAGTGGATGCAGGATCTCTGCTTCCAGAAATAATGAGGCGGAATACTTTGTGTTGAAAGTTCGGAAAGCGAATTGGAGGTAGGGATAGCCTTCCGATGAGAGCGCAGGTAATGAATGATGCAATGAAGTGGCTGATGGTATGAGATGTGTTTGCAGACATCACCGCGTCCCAGTGCTGCGTTTCAGAAGAACTTTATCGAGGGAGTTTTATGTCCCATGGTCAGGACGGCGATTGGTTTCTTCGTCATGAGTGTCGTGATGACAAGGACCAAACGGAGACAACGAGGAAGTTCGGAAACTATAGGAATTCTAAAAGGACCGATACGAAGTAAAGTGGCATCAGCAGGAAGGCTTGCGTCTGGACGGTTCTTCTGGGAACGAATAATGCTGGAAGGTTCCCGTCTAGACATATCCATACATCTCGAAGATCGAAAACCATATGCCTAGGTAAGCGGCACACACCCTAGAAACCAAGTGCCACAAGAAAAGTCGAAACCCCCCGGACAGGCAGCCAAATAATAGAAGTTCGGGTAAGAAATGAGGGGTGAAAATATTCTCCGAGTGACCCTTCTGGAAAGAATAGGGAAAATTCCCTTTGGAGACAACCAGGGCAGGGATTCCCTCCAAGGTTCTCTACTAAGGGTGAAAGGAAGTAAAGCGACGAAGGAGAAGCACCCCAAAGCATTTGCGTTATCCAAACAAACGAAGCTTCAGCAAGAGGAAGACAATGCAGAGCATCGAGAAGGTTGAATTTGACCGTGCGGACTGCATGGTCACTCTACTCTTTACTTTGGCATTCCCGCTGTCCTTGTAGTAAAGTTGGGCGCTGCTCTTAACCCCTGCTGCTACGGCGAACTATCAGCTTGCGAGTACAAAACGGCCTTTGCGGACGGTACACAAGATGTCAAAGGCTAATCGGGGGTACCAATATAGATGTTCCCGTACAATTACAGGGAAGATATCCATAGACCATATGTTTCTCCCAGGAAGAAGTCTCACCGATCCCTACAACTGCTCTACAACTGATTAAAGCTTCGTTAAAATGTGTCTTTAACAAGCCAAATTGCAGAATGACTTTCTGAACAGGAGAAAAGTCCTGAGTTATCAGATCTCTGCAGTTGTTTGGAACTGCCTTGGTGCCTGCTGAGTCTTCGTCTATGGGGAAGAGTCAGAAAGTTTCATCTATTGGCGAACCGAAAGGCGTCAACCAGGAGTTGCAAGGATTCAGTCCATTTGTGGATTGGAAAAGAAAAAAAACCCAGAAATGCCTCCACGGGAATTTCCACTGTTCCAAAAAGAAATGGTTTTTTCCATTTCTGGAAACTGTGAAGACCATAGAAAAAATTAAAAAACTGAGCTTGGAATCAGTATTTCAAGTGAGCCATCCGGACGGTATAATTGCTCCACTTTTCCATTCCTCATTAGACGCCAAAGTTTCCATTTCTCTACCACCGGAGGGACACAGTGTGGAACGGTTCGCTCCTCCCTTCCCATGAGAAGGGTGGCTAGAAAACTTGAACCGGCTTTGACTGATGGTGGAAAAGCCCATGCAAAGGCTTGAGAGTTTTGGACGAAGAACACGACCAGGAGAAAACGTGTGAATAAGGTGCTTCTTCTCTGAGAAAAGTCCTGTGGAGATGAAGAAGGAACCTGCCATCTCCCAGTCGGTCACGCCTATTCAGACTTTGATAGGGGTGCGTAGAAAGGGCAATGGAAGTGCGTAAACAGAGGAATATCAATGGATGCTGCAGGCTCTACTACGCTGTCAGCAATAAAAGTCAACAAATATTTTTTTTTGAAGATAGGAAGAAGGGTTGCTTGGATCTAATGCGGCCGTCCGATGAAGCGGAGATCCTCATCATGGACAGCTTTAAGTTTCCATCCTCGCCGGATACCTCGGTCAAAGAACTCTCCATGAAATCACTCGGAGCAAATGAAGCCTCTCGTGGCAGTCTCCTGTACCCGGCGCAGTCGTGACATCCACCACGGACACATCGACTGGGAGACCAACAGTCTCTAATTCGAGGGAACGTCTGGATCGAGAGGACTTGGGTGAGCAGCGAATCGAAGGTGCAGGCGAATCGCGTCTGGAAGCACGTCTTCAGGAGTGCAACTCTTAACAGCGCTGGTCATGAAAATCCTGGAAGACGGTGCGGAACCAGCTCATGTACTTCTATTCTTGCACGCCCCTTTTTTTCCAAATGAAATTGAAATGCCATCGTTCGAAAAATCCAGTCTCAGCTGCTAGCACGGGCGAACCAGATGTTGAACCGAAGACTTCGAAAGCCATCGGCATGGAGGGCTGCAACGGCTCTTAGGAGACCACGAGAACCCAGCCAAGCAGGGAGGTCGCAGTCTCCGGATGAGTTTTTTCCCATGCACACCAAACTGGGAGCGTAAAGAGGGACGCCTGGAAAAACGAAGAGTTTTTCCCAGGCGCGTAATCGACGGTCCACCACGATGCGCTGAGATGCTTCCCCTAGGGGTCTTCCCCACCACTACCTGCTCTGCTCACTGGCTGCGCTCTGGGCGGCACTTTTGCTTCTTGACCACTGTCCCACCAGATACTCGTCCTCCTCTCTGTCCATTGGAGCAAGCGCAATCTTCTCTCCGCAACACCTCCAAGGTCTTGCAGAGTGCCAAAGCAACAATTCTGGCTGCCCAAAAACCGTCATACGGAGAAGCACAGTTTTATATCTCGAGTCAGGAATCTCCTGAATCCCGACATTCCTTGCTGCGCTGACAGAGCCGGAAAGACGAGTTTATCAATGATAAATTCGGAACGCTTGTTCATCTCCGAGCCTCCGTCGTCTCCGTGATGCTCCGAGCATCTCCTGCTCGCGAGGTTTCCTGACGATTCCTTCCATCTCCGCCCCGCGCACACGGAATTCGTCTTCTTCCTCCCCTTCGCTCCCTAAAGAAGGGGAACTTTTGCCTTCCTAGAAGGACGAAGGACCGTAACCTCCGAACTTCCTCCTAGAGCGGGCACCCTCGGAGGAACAGCCCCGGAGGTCCCGCCCGTCGCTTGGAGGCCGCATCAGCTGGAGGGCAGTCACACGTCTGCGGACAATCCCCTCGAGTGCCGGAAGAAGAGGACCAGCCCGACCGCCCCCGCTTTTCACGGGGACCTCTCGCTCCTTCTAGCCCGGTTACGTTGGGACCTTCATTTCTTCTAGTCGGCGTAGAAAAGGCCGTGGTAGGACTGTAGGTTCCTGCCGCGTCCACTGATCGAAGAACTTGCCGAGAAGCCGGCCTGCAGACCGATCCGAGCTTCCCCTTGGCAGCAAGGGAGAGAAGGGCGAACAGAAGAAAAAATAAAATTAAATCCAAATAAAATAAATATGAAAAAAGCCCTCTGGAAAGATTGGGGAGGGATCACTGCCTGCTGGCGGGAGTCCTCTTCATCCTTCCAAGGATGTCGGCAAGTTCAAGCTGTGTGCCTCCCAGACGGAGTCATCTCAATGTAATCTTCAAGAAACGCATCGCAAAGTTGATGGCATCCATGTCGTTCCTCTCGACGGCGCTTAAGACAGCCGCAATCCCTCGGAGGCGACAAAAAGCTGCGGAGGACGCGGCTGGCGGTAGGGCATTATGCACAAAGGGGGAGCTTCAGAACGTCTCTGGAGTTGCCGTCGGGGGTCCCTAGGGTCACGACAAAGCGTTTCCACGGGATCTGGGGGCAATGCAGTTCATAAGCAGGTGCCGGAGGGGTTCACCCGTTTGCCGAACCTGCTAGAGTTTGGACTCACCCGACCCCCCTACCTACCCGAGTCCAGTGATGTCGGCGAGCGATGCATGGGACGCCCAGACACAACAGCAGAAGTGCCGACTCTTGCCACTGAAAAGGAAGGATGCGCCTGTTCGGGAGCTCTGGATGACCACTCGAGGTCTTCCCAGGGAATTCCGAGTATCACGCCCCAGCGCCAGAGTCCTTTCGGCGTGCCAATTGGGGTCGCAGCATCTGTGAGCTGGTCCGTGGTCCAACCACCTAACGCTTTCCTTCTTGTGCTCAGTTCGCAAATTACCTCCCATCTTGATGGTGGGTTGCTGCCCATCTGCTCTCTCAGGGAGGGGAGTCCTCTCGCTTCAGAGCCATCCTCTTCCCCGATGACGTTCCCGGATGCGCAGCGTCCACCCGAAGATCTAGAGCCGCACTTGGTGTTCCAAGAGGGGTGGAAGGTGACGCCACGACCCTTCCCAGCCTCGAAGGTTGCGTTTTACGAACGCTCCAGGATCACCATCGGCCATTGCGCGAGATCGGCGTGTCTTTCTCCTGAGCTTAGCAGCGGGTTTCCGGACTGCCGGACGAGGGCACTTGGACATCGGAAAGCTGCTTCGTCCGAAGGAGAAGCATCGGCAAACATGCTGCCGAAAGGAAAGCACTCTTGTTGATGGACGGCAAGAATTCCAGCGCGACGGTCTCGTTTAAGCTGATGCTCGAGCACTTTTGGCTCAACACCAACCAAACCTCTGCACACCGGAATGGACCGATAATGGAGCACAAGTCTAAGAATGTTACTAAAGCCAAATACATGGCCCAGTTGACCAGAGGAACCATTGGGACACGAAGACGCACTCTGTCTCCGAGGAACCGAGAACTATTGTGTCTTCCTGGTTGGTTCGGAGGAATCTCAACTCCAAAAGAAAGGAATTCAGCCGTGAATTTCGATCTCCAAGATCTCCTGGAACGGTCCGCCCGTACAACATAAAACATCAAGAGGTGGCATCAACGGTAAAGATGCCAGTGGTTTCTCGGTGGACTGGTGCGCTCAGACAATGTCTTCGAGCTCTAAAGAAGCTGCCTGTTCTGAACGAAGCTGCACACTCCTATGAGATGGAGAACCGCGCTCAAGGTTCTTGAGCACGATTCCGTTGCGACCGCCATAAACGCAACCGAAGGCGTCCCGAGAACGACGCATATCGAAATCATTCTTAATTGAAAACACACACCTGTTATTGATGACGATGATAAACTGCTATGGAACCACCCGTTCGTCCCCTAATATCCTCGTCCACTTTCATGAACTCATTTGGTACCTTCTCCAAAGCCTAGCACACGTTCATCGTGAGGACATTCTTCATATGCTGGGGAGGCAGGACCCTATTCCATCATTAAAATTTCTTTCCCTTCTTAAAAGTGATCTATTGGGTGTGACTTTTTCAGTATTTACTTAGATAAAGCCCACCTTCAAACACGTTTGCCTCAGTAGATATACGCCAGATGGAAGTGCCCAGGGGCGAGGCTGGATTCATAAGCTGGAACCCGGAACGGTTCTCGAAAGCTGCTGCACTGAACTGTGCCCAGACGAAAGGAAGCGGACATGAAGACACGAAACACCACCAGCGAGGCATGAGCACAGAGGAAAAGGTCTTACATTCGACTGTCGCAGCTCCGCTCCGCTTCTAAGGACGGAGCACGGATTTTCCAAGGATTTGGGAGTTGGACATGGTGGATCAACAAGAAAGTCCTTTCAGAGAGTGAGGTGAAGGTGACGAGAGGAAGGCACGGGAAATCTTCCAGCCAGAGTCTCCCTGCTTCACCAGCCACTTCCGGGATGGTGGTTTCTGTTCTCTCAGCCAAGGTCTCAAAACAGATTTGCACAGATGGCTCGCCAGAGACTCCGTGTTCAAAACATCACAAGTGCCTTTCACGTCACAAGCTCCGCCGGCTGTCGAACAGCAGAGGGCTGGCTTTCCACTACGACCAGGGGACCTCACTGCGAGTGGACTTTGGGCTTTTGGATTCCGGAAATCCTTTGCACACAATTTTCACGCCTCTCGGGGCACAGATTGGGCAGCTGATTTCACGCGATTCCCAGATTAAGGCACCTTCGAAGCTGTGGCGCTCCAATCGTGTGAGTTCCGATCAAGAAGATCGGAGTGAGCCTGGTCTACAAGGGGAAGCGGCCGGAGAGTGGACTCTACCGACCAGCTCAGCTGCAACGAAGGTGTGGTGCGGACTTTCATGGTCCACCGTGAAAAATCACCTGCACACGGCTTCAAAGGAGCGTTCACGGCTCTCTGTGGCGGAGAACTGGAGCACGAATCTCGAAGTCGCGACGTTGATTTTTCTCATATCGCAGAGGAACCATCCAGCGCCCTCCGTTGCGGAAGCCAGTCTGGAGCAGCGAGGGCGCTTCTACTTCACCGCTTTGGGGCCAACCTGCATGCCTCCTCGTCCAGCAAGCCAACGGCAGCATGGGACACGTGTCCTTCCTTACGCGCCGTCGCCGCAACATCGCCCACTACGGACTGCAATTTCGGCAGGTGGATACCCTAAGAACAGCTGGAACTCCTGCCGCCCCCGCAAACGGTAGTGTCTGGTTGCAGCAATCCGTTCGCACGTGGGCGCAGCACAACAAGCTATGCCCGCAACAGACACAGCGTTTGCTGAACTGTTCCTATAACAACTGCTGGCCTCCTGGAGATCCTGGAACACCCATCAAGGAGCTCGTGGACGGATTAACAGCCTCCTTTGCCGCAGCGCTGCCCTTCCTGAGGGAACATATGGGCCGCAGCCTGTTGGCTAAATGGGCGGTTCGTGTGAACATTTCCGAAAGGAGAAGAGATCTGGGCGAATGGACGGCAGGCCAGCTTAGGGACGCTGAGAACCCGAGTACCCCACCCTGTGGACTTTTGCGCTCGGGCAAGCTACTGGGACTTCTGGTAGAAGATCTGTATTAGCCCTCAGCGCTTTTGGATAGACACACCCTCCCCATGAAGTGGCAGAAGTCGGCGTTAATGCTGCTGCTTGCTGCACCGGAGTCTCCCGTGAAGAGCCCGCCAGCATCACTGGACACGAGAGGCTGTGAACCCAAACTGTTGGGCAATACCTCCCTCACCTGCTAGTGGACTGTGTTGCACTCCTCCCTTTGGGAGAACTTTGCTACGACGCTTGGAATCCCCAGCGGCAACCCCAGGAATGTTGTGTGCCTCCTCTTTGTGCAGGACTCCTTGCAGCCAGCAGCAGTCGTATCAGCACATTGCTTCCTCCGCGGGATTGTGGCAGCGTGGAGCGACGCCGACAAGGAAGAAACGAGAGGGATGCCGTCCACTTCGCTGTTCGCTTTCTGCGGATAGAAGTCAGATGTCTCCACCTGGGGCATATTCGGACAGACGTAGCCGGCATCCTGGAAAAGATGCAAGCTCCCTCCAGAAAACAGTGATCCCTTAGCGGCCCTCCACAATGTTTTTCTTTTTCTTTTTGTTTTTTCTCATCTCCTTCCGCTACCGAGGTCAGCCCAGCCGGTCTGCGGACAGCGATCCAACAGGTCCATTGTAGGGTGGGCCGTGGTGGGGCTACATGCCCCGCCACGAAAGTTGTAAGTTTATTCAAAGCATGAACACCCTGGCGTGACCAAGCGGCAACTCTACTTCACCGCTTCTACGTGCGAGGTGCTTCGAGATGGTCGCAAAGCGGAAACTCCAAACTTCTCTGTGAGGTTTCCAGGAAGCGGCGGAAAGGATGGAATTTACCCATGAGGTTTCGGTTTGTCCAGAGACGGAATCTGCTCACTTGGAAGTTGAGGTTTCAGAACGCAAGAATTCGATACCAAGAATGCGAAACACGATGCAATAGCGAGGAGTCATGGAAACGGAGGGATGAGAACGAGGACTGAAGAGGGGAACTCCCGTGTTTTCGTGTAAGGAGTTGGCTCGAAGAGGAGATTGAACCCCTCGCTTTTCCTTCAAACGGTAGACGGCTTTCCTCACAAATGACCGATCATAAATTTGGAAGATGGGTCTGTTTATTCAAAGCTCTGCGACCCACGCAGAGTGGGTTTCCCTATCCAATAGTGGCTACGGCTGGGCGGTTTCACAGAGGGTACCACGGACAGCACCTTCCGTGACAAAGGGGGCGTGCTGGCGAGCTTCTGTCTCTGATATCTTTCGCAGCTGCCATCAGGGCGTTTTGACCATTCCTCCGGAAGAAAAGGAGGGCAAACAACCAAACAGCATCGCGCTCGCAAGGTGCACACGTTTGCAACCAATGATGAGAGCGATATCTGATTTCGTTTGCGAGAGAATGATCCGGCACGCAGTTGATGAGGCTGAACGAGCGTGCTTACTGGCTCCAGAAACAGAGAACATCAAACGGGAGCGAGCTTAGCTTTGGTTTCAGCTGGTTCCGGTTCCGCGAAGGATGCTGTAGAGGACATCAACCGATTCCACTGATTTCAACTGCCCTTTTCGAAAGACGTTGGAAGAATGAATCAAAAAAGCCTGTGCCAGACAGTCTGAACAGAGTACAGTCACTGCTTGCATGATGATGGCAGTCTCCTATGTCAGCAGATGGTGATTCATAAGTTGCCACGCCGCAGGAGCACGAACGAACGTATTCTTCCTTATCAGCTGAGATTTGTTTCCTTCGAGAATGTATCAGCACCACAGAGCATCATCTTTTGTTTCGGGAACATTCGTCACATCGTTTCCTTTTATTTCGGTTTCCAGTGATGCTGGCTTTCAAGATGTGAATGCTACCGTAATGAAGTCTGCTTAATCTGCGCTGCAGAAGAGACGTGGAGCTCTTCCAATTTATTGTGCTTATTCCTGTGACCTTACATGCCTGCTTCGCTTACCAGAGCGAATACTTTGAGATCCGATGGATTGGTACTGTGGGTCGAGGCACAGAAGGCAAGGTAACCCAGGACCCACGGCTTTGTCCTTTCAATCCAGCTGCCTGAGCACCCTTTGAAATGGCGACCTTTAGGTTCGTGCTATTCGCCGCACGCGATGGACACGTAGGTCGAGCGCGTCAGACGTCTTCGAAACGATTTCAGCGTCGGCACCGACAAAAATTACCGCGCGCAAGAGACGCTGCTTTTCTCGAGATGTTCACGAGTTTGAGAGGATAACGCTGCGTTTCCCAGGACACGCGCCGGAGAGCACCGATGCGTCCCGTGAACTCTTCCGCAACCTCTGCCTTCGTGAACGCATCCGCTCTCCCTAATAGTCAGCGAAGTTGGTGTGCGTGCTCAGTGAGGCTTGGGCAGTCCAGAGGATGGCAAACAGGAAGGCCGTTAGGGAAATTACCCCGAGGATGGGGTGGCATCACAGAACCCTGAAGAAGGTCGGCGTCGGCGGGGAGACCGTTGCCTCTGGAACGAAAGTCCCTTCGGGGGAATTTCTGGAAGGCGGGAAGACCCCCTCTGGACTCATGGACGTGGAGACCAGGACCTGCGTGACCCAGTAGTGCAGCCCTCCACTCTCATTTATAAGGTAGGGAATCTAACTACGAAGAGTTAACGAAAGAATGGCAGCACATCAGGGTGATCCCAGGGCTCTTGGTGGAGGCAAGAGAATCTCCCAAAAACGAGCCATCGATACAAAAGCTACGGCATGGAGTGCGCAGGCGCGAAACATTCGTAAGGATCTGCCAGCGGACCTCTCTAAGATTCCTTAAGAGGGAGGGGGCATGCAGTCTAGCAAAGCTGATGGAGAAAAGTCTTTCTGAGACATTTCTGGAGGAAGCCTACGCGGTCCAGCTTCCTCACTCTTCACAGAGATTCAGTGGCCCCGCCACGTCTTCGGACGGCACCGCCACCACCAGCAGCTACATGCAGTCCTTCGGCGGTCCTGAACCTGAATGGGGAGTTGACTTTTCTCCGGCAGCGCCTGGGAGGAGACTGCGTCCTGGGTTCCGTCCCGGTAAGGGCGGGCCATCCTTCATGAGGAAGAAGACGGGAGAAAGGGACACCCATCCCTTCCCGTCCCCAGGTTTCCGAGATCTTCGCTTCGGGAGGCGGCGGTGACGGCACTTCCCTTCTCGGAGGATCCCTGGGAAGCGTGGCCGTCTTTCTGGAGCGCCCTGCAGCCCGTGTGGCTGCCCTACCTGCTCGGCCAGCTCCTGAAGCGCAGAACGCTGGCGGGAGTCCTTCGAGCCCTGCTTGGGGCCATCTTTGTGAACGCAGCCATCTTCTCTGAGCACTGCCTCGTCTCGCAGGTGGACCTAGGGAGAGTCTGGATCAAGGCTTCGGTGACTAGAGAGGATGGCCCCTTCGGGGGCACCTCGGTCCCCTGGTAAGGGTCGTCATCGGCTCCATGAGGAACCGCACCGAGGGCGCATGGCTCCTGTAATCCAAAAAGTGGCAAAGGTCTCGTCTACCTTCTCCTCGGCAGCAGCTCCTCCTCATACCCTCCTTCCCCGTGTCAACGCCGGCAAGGGACACGGCGCGGGCCGGCGGCCGCCGCCTCAGCAGCAGTAGCAGCTCCGGACGGGTTCTCTTCAAGTTATAATTACCACAATAAATTCTAGAACTACTAATTTAGTTCCTTATTTAACACCTATATACTGACTCCTCTTATACTACTACCTTATAACACCACAATTCGCATAATCATCACATCATCAGACGTTCTTCATTCATGAACCATCCCCTCGAGGGAATCCATCCGGTCGAGAACGCCTCCAATCCGCAGAATGTCGAGCCGGTCATCCTGGTGTGGTCCACGGCACCGTCGAGGGTCACAATCGCCACCGTCCATGCAGCACAATGCAACCTCCCCCCTGAAGGGGCAAGACGTTCCTGCTGCTGCATTGGGGGCCTCCCATGCAATGCCCGCCGACACCACTGGACTTCTGTGAGGAGATGAGTCCCAACTGCAGCAGGTGCGGAGAAAGAGAGTCCCTCCCGCACGTGCTCGTGGATTGTGTTGCCCTTCGCCTCCTGTGGGAACGCTTTGCTGAGTCCCTGCGTATCCCCGAGGGCAATCCCAGAGGCGTTTCGAAGTGCCTCTTCCTGCGCGACGCTCTCACGCCGGCCGCATCCGTAGCAGCACTCTCTTGCCTACACGGCGGGACCGTGGCCGCCTGGAGAAACGCCAGAGGAAGCCAGAAAGACAGGGAAGCCATCTATTTTGCTGTTCTCTTCATGGGGATAGCTTCAAGGTAATCCATCTGGGGATTCCGAAACAGGAACTTGCCAGCATCCTTATAAGGATGCAGAGGATGCCCTACGCCTACGCCGGTGAGTCCTTTTCGAACCCTCCCCATTTTTGGTATATATTTTTTTCTTTTATCTTTCCCTTTGTTGTTTTCCCCTCCTCTCCCCTCTGCTGTCGAGGCGAACCTCGACGGCCGGCATGCCGGTCCTCGGCAGGTTCCTCTTATATTTGTGACGTGGCAGGACCAGGCACCCTGCCACTGTCTTGTATGTTTATTTTTTATATAAATAAACGCCCCGGCGCAACCGAGTGTCAACCCATCCGGCACGAGGTCGCCGGACGCTGGTCACGCCTCCTTTTCTATGCCATGGGTGAAGCGGGGGCGCTCCGTAGCAGCACTGCCGAGAGGTCCCAGGCCCTGGAGGAGGAGTCGTACCGATTTGGCCATTCGCCGTGGATTTTTAATGACTTTTCGGAGAGCGGGGAAGCTCAAAGCGCAGATGAAAAATAGATGGCTTCTGAGAGTCCGGGAACTGCAGCGGCTTGCCAGCCCCGTCGGAGTCCGGAGGACGTCGCCGCCACATCGAAAGACGAAGGCAAAAAAAGGAAATCCCCAGGAATAATAGCAGGGTCAGTTTCGTCACGCGCGATCCATCCTGGCCCTCATGGAACAGCGACGTTCCGTGGAGCGACACGAGGAGACGCCGTGTAGCGGTATCCCTGAGGCGTTTCGATCTCTCATTTCTTCAGGGGATACACAAAGTGTCAGCCACTTCTCAGGAGGAATCCTTGAGGTTGCTCCGCACATGCCTGCGAGCAGGAAAAGGATGGAATTTTGTAGACACTCCTGAAGGACTGGTTGAGGTCAGCATAATCGGGTTGTGTGCTGCGTTGCACACTACGAGCCATCGACCATGTGCTCTCCGATAACCAGCTAGCACAAACGGCGTTCTGCCTTCTTGGATCACTGCAGAAATGGAGCTTCGACCACTTCCTTCCGGGAGAGGCCTCGAAACAAAGAGAACGCGTGATCGGCCACCGGGATCTGACTGGGTCTGTTCACATGGTGAAAAGACTGGGGTCACATTAAAGATCCCCGTACGCCTCCCCTACGAGTGGAATCCTCTGCACCGTCTTCCCAGCAAGCTTCGCCGAAGGGCAGGGAAGACTGCCTTCGCGCCCGAAACTTTCGACGGACAGTCAGCCATCTGGCAGTAGCGCGCTACGTTGATGGATAGGCAAACCTGGCAATCGAATGCAGCAGAGCTGCTACGTCGCCGAAGGCCAGCTGTGCCCCTCGTCGAAGCGCTTACTCCGCGTAGTAAGAAGATGCTACTCGTACTCGTACGTAGGGATTGCTTCACACAGCTGCTCAAGGCCGCCACATGCAGTTTCTCGAAGGAGCCTTTCATCCGGCTTCACGGACCCCTCACAATCAAAAGAGTCGTGGCTGCAATCGAATGGATCGAAAAGGAAAAAAATCCAGGTCTTTCTCAGAGAGATCTTCTTACTCTTGGCATTCAGCTGGGACGAAAAGATTCGACAGGGGGACTGCCCAAGGAGGAATCTCCTCGGCGCGTTCTTTCAGCTGGTGCCGAACGCTCACCGGCACACTCTCGAGCCTCCCTACCGTGCAGCTTCGAGGATATCCCTGGTAAGCCGGTTTGCTGCTCCCTCGCTGCTGCGTGGACCCTGGAAAGCACTCTCGAAGAACACCTCGAACCCATCTGCAGGCGTTGCGGCACATCCGGATCCATAAGCAGAGGTCAAGACCGGCAATCGGGCACGTCTCCGAGTGGGGAACGAACCCTGTGGGGGAACTCCCTGGATGGAGCTTCCTTTACTTACTCGTGGGCTCCCTCTCATGCGTTCGCGCCTTCACCGAGGCGGGTATGTGGTCGGCCTGTTTGGCGGAGACCCAGAGCGTCCTTGCTTCCTTCCGCAGCATTCTGCTTCCGCTTGCCGGGAGGGCAGCACTGTGGAATTCTCAGCGCTCCTTTCCCACTCTTTCCTTGATCGCCCCCGTGACCGCTGCGTGTGGCCTCAGGTCGCCGGTCCGTGGTGCCCTACCGTATTTCGGGCGAGACTGAACGACTCAGCGCTCCCTTGCCTGGTTGCGGATCTTGCTCTCTGCGGGACAGCTGTAGATGCAAGCATGATGCCGGGAATTGCTGAGGAACACCTCTTGGCATCTCTCTGGTGAGCACATCAACATGATGGATGCGGCAAAGGTCCCGCGCCCGTCTTCCCACGCAGGCGCAGGCGAGGGCGGCGCCTGCGCCACCCGATATCCCGTCTCCCCGTGAACCGGGAAGCTTGGTGGGAGGAGTCATAGGGCAGGAGGATTCTCTTGGCTGGAAAGTTCAACCTCTTTCAGCAGCGGTTGGACTGGAAAAGCTGTCTTTCAGAGAGATGCCAGACGGTTCTCTTCAGCTTCCCAAGACTCAGCGCGAGACCGCTAACTCTCATGATGCATCCATCGGTGAGAGAAAGCGGCATCGTCCTGCCTGCGGCGTGGGATGCAGTCTGCTGGAACTCAGTGGTTAACAAACGCACCTCCGAATGCACGGGTGCCATCTGGAGAATGGAACCCCGACTGGAAATTCCGCTGAAAGTAAGCAAGGTTGGATCGAGTTTTCTGGAGGTCATCGTGAAAAGCTGAGGACCCCCCTGTCTTCCTCCTGGAAGCTTCCGTCCTTCCTCTTCGTCACCACACCTTGTTGGTGCACTGGACTGTCCCCTGTAACGAGGAAAGTTGATTGGGAACGGGCTGGGTGCATGCGCCCTGCCTATTACGCTCTCTCTTGTGCCCCAGTCAGTCTCTAGGGAACAAGGATGACCATCCTGAGGCTGGTCACCTCTGACCACCATTTCTTACTATGCAGTTCTTATTTATTGTTCTCACTATTCTTATTTTCGCCAATAAATAAGGTGGTTCAAGTCTTTCGATGTGTAGTCCATGGATGGAGCCGGTTGTGAAAGTGTGAAGATGCCCGGCTTCGTAGCGGGCGCCTCTGTCCTTTCCCTGCGCCTCCAGGGAGCTGCTGCATTGCTAGTTCACTGGAATTGGAGTCAATAGTTCCCCATGATGAGAAACGTCACCATGCGTAAGAGTGGGGGGTGCCCACAGAGTGCACTCTCTGCGGTACAATGGAGAGGGCTTGGTCAGCGATGGAAACGCATGGCTGAAGCGCTTTTCCCCAGTTTTCCCGGAGATCTTCTCAGGTGTATTCTGTTGTCTCTCCTCTGGCCATTGTCCACAACGTGCGGGCACCAGTGGCCTCCAGGATGTAGGAAAGCAGTGACGAAATGACCAATCTGAGATGTGAGGGGAACCTTCAGTGTATTGGGAGCAGGCTGACCCATTAGCGATGAGGCATCCCGACTCCCTCATGTTCTACTGTAACCGACGCTCGTAACGCGGTTGTGGCTAGTACACACCGTTCTCAATTCATTTATTTGCTTATTTATTGTCACTCCCCCATCTCCTCCCCATTCGTGTCCCCAGTGAGGGTAGTCTTGTTGGGCAAGACACGCCGACACATGCCGGCGTCTAGCTGTAGTTGTTATTTATTTATTTATTTACTTGAAAATGAATGGTCTCTCTACCGGGAATTTTGCTAAAATTAAATAGGCATGCATTAACGTGCCTTGGGGCACGACTTGGGGAACGACCGCATGCAGGTCAGTAGCTGAGAGGAAAGCCCGCTCAGTAAAAAGGGGTGAGAGGGTAATGGAAGGGAATAACAGAAAGTAAACACACGACACGAGGAAACAGCGGATCCAAACGTTTGCTGTCTCTGGAAGACGGGGAAGGGACGAGAGGGCAAGGTCACCTGAGTTCTGTGCAGCGTCTTTGATTTCTTGGAGCCTCTCCGCGACCCGGGAGCAGGGTCCTCTCTGGTTTAGGGACGGAGGTGATGTCATCTTGCCACGCACTTCATTATGGTCGGGATTAAGCGAATGAACATCCTCTGACGCAGTCGCCTGAGATCTCCAGCGGTTCCGGTGGCCGAGGTAACTAAGTAAGAGTAAGGAGCCAGCGCGCAAACTATCAAAAAGAGTCCTATGAGTGGTGCAAGGAGGCTGATGCCACTCCTTTCCATCCATTGCGGAAGCAGGTGTGGGTATGATTTGATAGCCACTCTGGCACTCCTCGAAGGGGCGTCGCCCCTCCTTCAGTTAGGTGGTTGAATTGAAGTTCCAAGGACATCAATGCTGAGGGCGGCAGACTGCGTTCCATTGGACCAAAAACGAAACAACCTCGTCCTAACCTTTCCCTCAGTAGAGTCTTAGCAACGGGAAGAATCAGTTCTCTGAACATTCGGCGGAACTTCGGCATGAAAGCCTCTTCCGAGATCCATCCGGATGTCTGCTGATCATTTAGTAGCTGCTCTCTGGCCAGCATTGGTATTCGAACACGTTGCTTGCACTCGCCAGTTGTTGCATGAAAAGTGTCACTGCATGTGGCAATCGGAGGGAAGCACCACGGCACTGTATTGAGTGGCTGGAAGAGACCAGCCCCATTCCTTTTGAGTAGATCTTTTAATTTGGTCCTCAGGATCTCGTACGCGTCGTCACAATGGACTTTTGATGGGCATGTCTTGTTAAATGGACTACCTGCACGTAGCAACGACCACTAGGGGTGGAGTGCACGCCATTGCTGGAAAAATAACACACTGTTTACGCTGATCGATAAATGCGGATATCGGAAATGCGGCTGGAGGCACACCGACTGAGTGAGCCAAAAACGAGTGTCGTGACCCAACATTTTTACCGAAGGTGCAAGAGCTTTCCATTCTCGGAGAAATTAAGATAACATCTGCGATATAAAGAAGCCCTGTAAGGGGATAGACGTCCGTGCTTCATGAATAAGGGATAACAGGTGCTAAGAATGCCATAAAGCAGGGAGTTTATCGAGGAAGTAAATGGAGCTGAGACCAGGATGCAGGGACATTTTTGTCTCGAGGAGCGACTCCTCTTTCTGGACCTCTAATTTATGTAACAACCGTCAGAAATGTGGATAGAAACCGGTAGAAAACCAACTCTGATGACAGCGAAAGAGGAAGGCGGAGTTTCCGGTTAGATCGGGCGTCGCTCTTGTGATTAACACTCCCACGGTGAGCTTGGAAAGAAAGAGGAATGTTTCCAGATGCAAGGAAATCTCTCTGGAACTGATTTTCACCCGGGTCGCCCTCCGTCCGGATGACAACGGGCCAGCCTGATGACCTTTGTTAAGAGCAGCTAAGGAAAAGAAACGAAAGGTCGCGAAAGGAAACCGAGATCCAGGAAGGACGCTGCAACCGGCAGCAAGCACATCCACTTCCCTGATCTCATTCAAACAGTTAATCTTAGCTTCTGGAATTTCGGCAGCAGAAATTCCACTGCGAGGCCCGATACCATTGACTGGAGCGTTCTACCCACGATGCTGTCAGGTTCAGTAAGGTCAATACCCAATCGAAATTCTTTTCAGCTGCTCCTAGCAAAGGGAGGCTGCCCTGTTATCTCGTAATCTCAGACTTCGATGGGGATGAATTTCGTATGCAGAGTTCCATACAGGTGAGGGATTCTCCTCGCTGAAGTCTCCAAACCGCCGGGTCCCTGCTGTTCCTTTTGTAAACGTTCGCAGCGCAACGGCGACTTCGCACCGTTTTCTCCCCAGGCACGTGAGCGCCGTGGGTCCAACATTGAAGGGATGAAGAAAATGGCCACAAATGGTCAGGAAAAAGAGAAAAAAGAGCAGGTCAGCAAAACGTCGGCCACAAAAGAGGGCTTTGCCCGTGTGTCGGTACACATCCCAGTGAAGGTGGATGGAAATGCTGTGAGAGTGCAGTCCTCCCTAGAGCTCGATTCATCTTGAACTGGCATACGAGGCCACAAAACTGTGCCGTGGTGGTTTCTGCATCTCTAATTCTGGAAGACCCTGATCGGGACATTCTCGCGTTTGGATGAGGGGCGTTTTAAATTCCCCGGACCTGGGATTACCTGCACACTCGGATCAGTTGCGCGATAAGAGTCGTCATTATAGAAGGGTCGTCTTCTCGTTTCACTTCATTTTCCTTTAAAACCATAACCAGCGATTTTCTTCTGTCAAAGGCGATGCTTCCATTGTGTTTTCCTCTTTTCTCTGTTGACATGTAGTTGATTCCATCTTTCATGTTTTATCTTTTCTTAAATCTGCGTGCCAGGCACATGGTAGGTCGAAGAACTCCATTTCAGAAGCGGCGTGATGTGTGGTTTCTGTCTACCTCTGGGAATTGTTCCCTTCTCCCTCATAAGGTCAAAGAACACGTGAACTGCCTTTTTCATGATCTTGGATGGATGCCCCCTATGCAATTCCGAGCTCCTAGTGGAACTCCTGGACGGCTGGAAGACGAGCGCCAGCTGGTCGACGCCGCCTCTGCACGTCGTCAGATGGGAAAAACTTTGTGTTCTCCGGAGAACTCGAGGTCCCCCTTTTGTGTGTCTGGACACTTGGGTGTTCCCCTTGAGGTAGAAGCACAAGGTGCTGCCGCTTCTGTGCTGGGATTTCCGGAGCAGCCAGCACGGGCGCCTCTTTCGCGAGCTCTTCCGGGTTGGGACGATCGAGTGGTTCCCGCATCTGCCGCTGGACCACAGCGTCCTCCACGGACTGCGGAGGAGGCTGCCTTCATGTTCCTGCATCAGGAGGACACATCCAGGGACAGTCTTTGCTCTTTTCCACCGCGATTGCAAACCGACATTGCAAACCGATTGCATCCGTGCCATCGTCACGATTCGCCGTGTGCTGGGGTCTCGGTCTCAAGGAAGGCAGCCGCCTGCACGAAGACGGCGGCGGTGGCCCCAACTAGAAGAAAAGTCAAGAAGGAGATCTCTGGCATTCTGCACCGAGGTGAAGAAGAAAAGAGCAGCTGCTACCAAAGACCGCTGTGCTCATCCTCTCTTTATTGATCTTTTCGTTGTCTCGTCCTGGGTTTCTTCAGCAACCGACTTGCCTGCCCGCTGTCTTTGAACTTCTTTTTCTGCTCTTGTTTTGAGGAATGCATCCTCAATGACTTAGTAATGCATTTAGTAATGGATTCCCCGGCGTGACCGAGTGGAAACGACTCGAAGCCCTTCTAACCGAAACAGAAACAAGAAATTTTTCTCCTGGAAGAAGAGCACTACTAAAATTTCCATTTCGAACAAATCTGTCGATGCTGGTGGTAAAGCTGTGTTTCGAGAACGAAGAGGGTTTTGTTCTTCTAACTCACGTTCTTCCCGTTCCCTTATCCTGGTTTATGTGATCTCGATCTGCCGGCGAAAACCTTCTTTCCTCAAAATCCCTGCATTTTCAGATGATGCCGTTTAAATGCATTGTGTTTCCTAATGCTTCAGCATTGAATGCGCTCTCCAGAGTGACATCCCGCATACCGTTGAAGCTTCGTGGTCCCTCGCAGTTTCTTAAGCGTGTGTTGATAAAAAATCTTGCAGTCCTCTAAGGCCTCTAGAAGTAACCTCAGGATTGCATTTGATTTGCCGATCATGAGTTCACCTCTCGAGGACTCAGAGGGCTGCAAAGTTTTTATCTGCAAAGTTTATATTAATTTGCCAAGTCACGATGGCACTTGCACATGAACCTCGCTAAATTAAAAAGGAGAAAAGACGCGCCATATCGTTGGCATCCAAAATAGTTGTTCCTTTAGCTTCTGGCGACGAGAGAGCTCAGCAGCAGCCCCGTAGAATTCTGCCATCCCAGTTCCTTGAAGTTGCTCAGAATCGCCCACTATACGTAACTGTGTTTTCCAGTCCAGTGTTGACTTTCCCTTTCTCTTTTGACCACGTGAGATGAGTCCGCCCATTCGTGCTTCCCTATGAAATCTGCTCTCATTAAATGTGATGCTCCTTGAAGACCAAGGACATTAGATTCCTGTAAACGTCATATGATTATTATTATGGAAGCAGACGTTTGGCAGCCCTACTTTCCACAGTCCCTCCGGATCGGCTCACAGAGCACTTTGATTCCGGCCTGATTAAAATCTGATTGCCGATCCCAGCCCCCGCTGCCTCCAGAACTACAGCGAAGAGCTTTGATGACCCTCAGCTGTTCGCTTCTCGTGCACGACTGGCATGGATACCACTTTTAAGCCGACGGATAAACTCACGCTTGAAGCCTCTCTGCTGCATATTGTATTCCTGGAATCTTTGGATTCAGGTGGTGCTTGAAAAAGATGGCATCTTCTTATCAACGAGTGATGTGTAACTCAGGTAGTAAGCGAATGCGCTCCTTCGAATTATCAAGGGAAAAAAGCAGTGTTCATTGCCACTTCAATTGTGGGCTTTTTTTTTGTTCATCAAGAAGATAGGGTTTCATCAGTCTTTGATGGCGCTTTTCCTCTCATGGAATCTCAACCATCAAAGCAATTACATGAGCGGGCGGCTTTTCTCGCTCTCATGAAGGTACTAATCGAAACACTTTCAGACGAGATCTTCAGCGCACCTCCAAAGCACATTGTGAACTCTTGACCTTCTTGCTCGCTTCTGGAAATCAAGCCTCATTTCTTAATGGATCCTGCAAGCACTACATATATGTATCAGCTATTTGGAGGCGAGGAATTTCGAGCTTCAACGAATATCGAGGTTTCTTCATTTCAAAAACATTCGAGTGTTGGTTCGAGAATCATCCAGAATCTCATCGAGCTGGGATTGCGCGTGATGAGGTGCATCGAGTTCACATCCGGCGAATTTGCTTTTTTTTCCAAAGTCTCCATAACCTTTACAAAGAACTACCACTCTAAATCCAATAGTTGGTGACCGTTTCTCTGGGGAGTTGGGACCAAGTGACTCTCCTCTGGAAGTCATTCGTGTGGACCATTCCTTCGCATCGGCACTCCTTAACCTCACTGAAGAAACTGCTGCTGATTGATTGTGATGCAAGATGACGAACAGGACGTGCACAGGATGTGCGTCAGTGGTCAGAGTTGAGTTCACGTGCAATACTTTCTAAGGACACCGTCGCCTAGTGGTTCCTACACTTTGCAGCCATTAGAACCTGTGGTCGTCCGAACCACCGCCGGAAGGCAGGAATAGTTCTCTACCGGCTGCTGGATGTTTGCTCTCGACTCTCGGGTGGTGTCCAGCTCCAAGGCGGGTTGTTTCTTCCAGGGAGTCGCCTCGAGGAATTCCGGTAGCCATGATCGCCATGCTACTGTCCGTAACAACTAACATCTTTAACGAGCACTGACAAGCATCGCATCGTGTGCGCCGTGGCCTAATGTTCAATTACTCTGCGGAGCTTCTTTTGCTGACCGAAATAGTCCTCCTGGGGACACTCATAGAGCGGGGAGTCCGAGATTCAGCTTTCCAAACTTTCCAGACTTCCTTCAAATTTCTTATCTCACCTCAACTCATGACCTCAACCTTTTTAAGGTCATTCTAGTCCTAAGGTCCCCAATTGCTGGATGATACCCTCCTTGTTCCTTCTCCTTAAGCATATGCCTGAAATACTAAGGGAACCTTCCGATGGAACCAGTTACTAAGTAGTGGCTCGCTCCGCCATTGGTCCCTACATCCAGACCTTGCGACCAGTTAACAAGTTGGGACTGCTATTGAACTCTTCTAGAGCTTTCTTTGGCTCCGCTCTTGCAGGCACAGTTCTCCATCTACGTACAGGCAGTTCTTCAAGCTATGAACACGTAGCACCACTTTCAACTCCTTTTCTCTGGTTTTATTAGCGTGTTAAGGCGCTTGAGCTTTTCTGCCGAAATCATTCTTCAAGATCATTTCGTGTTCCTGCAATTCAGGTTTGAACCTTCATGTGCTGATGTCACAAAAAGTGCCCTTTTGAGTTCCTTCTAATCTCAAGTATTTTTCGAGTCTTGTCATTTCTGTACGATGCTCCAGGAAGAAGTTTGTTCATGTATTGCTTGAAGCAGGAGAGAATCTTAGAGTTTATGGTCATGGGCACAATCTTGAGAGCATGAGATCGGTAAGAATCTGACCGCTCTTTCAGTGAATTTGCTTTCCTCTGCTGACAGAGTCGATAACCATAACTTGGCTTCTAGTTTGCCATGTAGTCTGAAACTGGGGAATAGTCCGGAAGCTCTGCTGTCTGTAACCGCTGCCATCAACAGAGAAGGCATCACTTCCATGGAATGTGGAGATAAGCTCGAGGATCCACGGAACTCCGTCCTGAAGAATGACCCCTTCAGTATCTGGCCGATGGTTCCGTAAGGTGCAAATGTCCGCCTTCACGGGCCTTTCCCCCCAAGTTAGCTTCTCGAACACCCTGAAAATATGTTTTTCTGTTGCATAGGGGTGTATTCAGTGTGTTTCATCTCTAGGATGAGCCCAGAATTTGACTGCAGCATACAGTTTGATGAGCGCATACTCTGGGTACGAGGATGTCTTAGTGATTCGTGCTTCCTGTAAACAGAGGCTCCTACTTAAAGTCTCCCGAAGAACCTCCCATAGCAGCATCTCTGGCTTCTCTAGTTACCAAATTACGCATCTCGGAATTAAGCCGCAGTTCACTCTGATCAAATCTGTCGGATATACACAGCCTGAGGCTACGCTGCCTTTCTTGTGAGCACTGAAATTTCGAAAGCCTTTCCAAGAGTCATGGTGGTCAGGTGCATCAAACACAAGAAGCTCCCTGAGAACCAACCAGTCGGTATTTCCGAGAGAAGCAAAGTACGAACGAAACAAATGGGAGTCGCACTTCGTTGGGATCTTCGAGGTGGCGCAACGGCAACCGAACTCCTCCAATGGTGGGGGAAGAGCTGCAAGAGCTTTTGCAAGAGCTGAGCACTTGGAGCAAGGAGACTTTATGGATCCAAGGTTTTAAAGACAGAACTGAGGGATCCTTAAAAACCCACCCCCAGTGAAACGGCTTGCCCTGTGCTGGATTCACAATTTCCGTGGCTTCTTCGGCAGTCTGCGCGGGATGCAATTCAGAACGTGCTTTGTGAAAAATCCTCTGCCAGCTGACTAACCCTGCCTCTGGCTTCGTCGGTGCAAAGGCTCTCTACACTTCCGTTTGATTTAAACGAGAAGCGAGGATGCGGAAAATCCAACTCAGCAGCGACTTCTTCCACGTTTCTCTTCTTTCAGCTGATAAGTTTCTTCCAGCTTCACTGCTCCAGATTCTCAAGAAAACCTTTCCCTTTCTTCAGCACCCAAAGAATGCTTCCCTCGCTACTGCTCTTGGCGATCCATTCCTTTTAACTGGATCTGACTGCAAGGAAGTAGGGAACGAGGAAGGAAACAATCTGAGAGGCTGCGGGAGAAGAGATTCCCGCAGACCATCCTCGGGATGGTATCACGCTACCACATCGCGCAGGAATCGTGGTAAATGGGTCTCATCTAATGGGATCTTCCGAGGCACCCCAATTTGCAGCAATCCCCAGAATTTCGCAGATCGCCCACGGAACTTCGCAGATCTCCCACGATGACTACAGCCTACTGATTTGCATGCTGTGAAGAGGCTTTCCGATGAGGAAGTAGGAGGCTGCACCGATGTCCCTGATCTTCCGAATTCGCGGCCGTCGCCCTGTACGTTCACGCGCATGCCCCCTGCTTCCTATTCTGGAACCACGGAAAATGGTCCCAGTGCCTTCTTGCAGCCTTCCGTAACGTTTGTCTTATTTCTCCTACCTCTCGGCCTGGTAGAATATTCAGCAAAAGATGCAGATGCTGCTGCACTTGTTCGACGTTCGAGGATCAGGAAAGTCGCGGGTCTTCCAGTCACTACCAACCTTCTCCATTCCTGTGCTTCGATGCGAAATCAAAGCACAGGAGGAAGAAAGCAGGACAGCAGGACAACTGCTTCCCGACAACGCAGGGAAGAAGATGGGGATTTTTAGCATCTGACCTGATGCTCGCACTGCGCTCTGTTTGATTCCTTGAACGGGGTTCAGTTTAGCCATCGAAATTCCCCCTCTTTGGTTCGCTTCAAAGCCATTGCCCTCCACTCAACTATTTCAGGAAAGGCTGGCGTTGGCCGAACATTTCCTGAGCACGACGTTGTCATGGAAGTTTTGGCGACTTCACCGTGAATGATAATCACACTTACTTGTAACGTATCCTACTTCTAATAATATACGTCCTCAGTGGTTCTCGTCTTACAGTCTGGTTTCCGTTACACTCAACCAAACGTATGAATCTTGTGACGTGACCGAACGAGCAAAAGAATTACTTTTGAGCATATTAGAGGCTTCGCTTGAAGCCCTAAGATTTTCCAGTGGAGCACTTCTGCTCCTTTAGACCACGGCTGCACCCTAATTTCTATGTGAATGTGCGAGTCTAAAAATTCCTTCCAGCATTCTTCCTGCATGGAACCCATGCCATCCTCTCTGTCTCTGTGAAGGCAGATGATTTACAAGCGGCAGGGATCGAGTGAATTCTTCGAGGGGAACATCCCCCGAAAGCCTTCAGTTTTCTCTTCTTTTCAGCACACACTCACTGGCGGCATCCCCCTCGAAAGGAGAAACTTCTCCGTCCTTTCGCGCGATCACCATGGGAACAGCACTCTCCTGGCTTCTCGCGGTCGCAGGCTGCGCGGGGGATACGTTGACTCGTGCTCCGTTCGCCGCTCGTGGAGTCGATCCCCTTGCGAGAGTGCTGACGCCCACAGACCGCGACACGACACCTGGAGGCGGCTTTACACCAGGAATCCACCTACCAGAAACGCCCGAGGGACTTCCGGCGGGTGGCTCGCCCGTCTTCTCGCGCCGCTGCACGCACTCTCGATTTTCACCCGGATTTCGCCGGGGCGTTTATTGATCAATAAACATTTACAAAGACATGCAGTGGCTGGACCAATGCTCCAGCCACGCACGAAGAAACACAGAGCCTGCCGGATCATCGGTTCGCAGACCGGTACGGTCCACCACGGCAGCAGGGGGAAGGGGGAAAAAACAACAAAACTAAACAAAAAAGAAAAGAAAAAGTGGGAGGGTACGGGAAAGGGTCACTGTAGCTGGTGGGGCCGTTGCATCCTTCGCAGGATGCCAGCAAGCTCTTTCTGCATTCCTGGATCCAGGTGGGGCCATCTCGACGCCCATCTCAGGAATTGGGAGGCGCCTTGGATGGCACCCTGGTCGCGTGGTCCTCCTGTAGCCTGCTCCATGCGGCGACGATCCCGCGTAGGCAGCACAGGGCTGCTATCGAGGCCGTTGGCCGAAGGGCGTCGGCAACGAAGAGGGCTTTCAGAGCGTCCCTGGGATTGCCACAGGGGATTCTGATGGCCGCGGCAAAGCGGAACCAAAGGGGCCGAAGGGCAACACAATCCACTAGCAGGTGGGGGAGGGACTCCCGTTCCCCACACCTGACGCAATTGGGGTCCACCGCTCCCCAGGTCCAGTGGTGTCGGCGGGCATTGCAGGGGAGTCCCCAGTGCTGCAACAGGAGAGCCAACTCCTGCCATTTTAAGGGGAGGGTGGACGTGTTCATAAGTACTGGGGGCCACTTTAGACGTTCAATGGGAACATCGAGCAGCGCGCCCCAGAGCAGAAATCCATGGGGAGGCGTACTCGGGGTGGCAGCGTCAGTCAGCTGACCCGTCTTCCACTCTCCTAGCTTCTTCTCCTTTCCGGAGATTGTCACTGTAACCTCCCACTTCGCCGCCACATCGCTGTCCAGATCTTCCATCAGGGAGGGCAGCACAGCAGCGAGGGGGGTGCACTCGCTCTCGACTCTGCTGCTGTGACGCGCGCGCCTTCCGCCTAAGCGATCCTGGTGGTGTCTCTGCGAACATTCCATCCTGCTTCCTGCTTCCCCACTGTCCGCCGTTGTGTCCGTGTAGCAAGCGTCCGTGGAGCCCAGTGGCTCCACGGACACTTGCCGAGAGCGGATTCCTTTTCGGTGGACCCTTCGAAACGTCCGTCCACCTCAATTCAGGGAACGGGTTCGACGCCTACATCAGGAAAAACGGACAGGGACCAGGACAAGACGAAGAGCTCACTTGGTCACGCGGTGCTTCCGCTACTTTTATTTTGGCAGCACAGTCGCTCTGTTCCTTTGTGTGCTTCCAGGCGTGCTTTGTTCTCGTGTGCTGGAGGATGGCGGAAGGCGTTCACGACCTTCGGGAATGGTGGGTCAGGGCGAAGACTGCAAAAGTCGACCCTGCAGCGTTCACTTGCGCACTTGCAATGCTTCCGGCTGTTAGGTTCTCCACTCGCACGTGCGCGCGTGGTCCACGCAACAGCTCGATCCGGCCCAATCTCGCGCGACCGATGCAACCTCCGAATCCGATCTTTCATTCTGAGCGCTCGGCTGCCTCGCAGCCTCTCCGGCGATCATCTAAAGATTATCAACGATCCCGTATTCCGGTACCGACAAGACAGAATTGGTAGTTTCACGAAGAGGAATCAATTACTTTAGTTGATGAGCTGAAGAGACCTCATGTAACGGCACTCTGAGCCAGTGGATCAGCGGAACATTATCTCGAGGCACGAGTAGAAGAAGATCCTCAACTCAGAAGGGAAGATTCCTCTGTTGATCCGAATAAGGAAAACCTTTTTGTTATCGGCAACTTCTCGTTGGACCACTAGGAGCTTGAAAATTTCCTAAGAACCGAATGGAGATTTTCTATTTTCCGTGATGTAGCTTTCTATCGCGGAGGGAATGCTTCCTGCTATTCTCGAAGACGGTCTCATGTAACTCACATTCACTCATCAATCGACCAAACGCATGACGATATGTCTATTTACGACTCGCTGGATCAGGATGGTTCAAGATTTTCCTCTCCTCTTATAACTTGCTGATGGGCACGGTAACTTTGGTTCGATGGGCTGCCATCCACCAGCAGCGATGCGATGCTTCACAAAGTGTCGCATTTTTTAGCAGATGATACCAACGAAGATGCAGTTGACTTCAGATCAAATTACGACGGAGATGAAACAGAGTCTGTGGTACTACCTGCGGAGCTGCTGATGGCAAGCGATGCAAATTTGGTCTTGGAGCTGGAATGGCAACCAGTGCCCCTTCTATAATCCTGGAGACACAACTGATGCTCGTATATCATAACGGATAATCCTGAAGTAACTTTGGATAAATTGCTTGAAGACCTGCCAGGCTCGCATTTTCTGCAGCTGGCGGAGCCATTTTTGAAACGTTGTTCAGTTTAAGGGTGTTTAAACGTGGTTCAGTTGTTTGGCTTAAGAGGAATCGCGAAATAATTTTCCTATCTGAATCAGTAAACGTGCGATGGTTGGGCAGATGGGAGATATCGGGACAATGCGGGCTGCACGATGTGTGCTTCTTGTAGCCGTGCTCTCTCGGCTGATCTTTTCACAGCTGCAGCACTTAAAGGAGCAGCTCTTACAGATGAAAGCGTCGTCCTCGATTCTTCGAAATCGCAACATCCATTCCCACTCTGTTGTGTGTTCGTGTTGAAGTGGGATGCGATATTAAAGTACAGTGCACACACCCCATCATCGAGGGTTCCACCATCAATCACTCACCATTTTTCACGGAAATGAACGGAGGACTTGGAAACAGCAAAATCCACTAGCAGTAGCAGTCGTTTTTAATTGCTGTTCTATGAATGAAGCTCTGAGAACATGGAAACTGCGTGTCAGGGAAACATGGAAGAACAAAATTTAATTGGATTCCATGTTATCTCTATATCGGTCCTATCGAAAAACAGCCGCTATGCAGACGCCATTAACGTAATGAGATGTCATGAGCAGAGGAAAGCCATCTCCAAGAGATTTTTATGTCAATGAGCGTGTGTTTTAGCGAAAATCATTTATCATTCTTGAGCACATGATTAATGGCATCGCAGAACGCGTGCTTACGGCTGGCAGTCCCGAATAAAACACGAGGTAAACCGAAGGCAGGACGCACCTCATAAGGCACGAGAGATAGAACGCGTTGTCTACTATCCACAGTAGCTGTAGATACGGAATCCGCTGTCCCACATCAGACGAGCACCCAGACATCCTCCTTCAGATGGTCTTTAAGCACTTGAAAATTCTCTTTCTGGGCTTAGAGTATCAGCGAATCAAAAGAGGATCACTTTATCCTCGCTGCTGAGGGCTCGAGCGCTAACGAGATGCCAGAAGAACCTGCTGATGAGAAGCTAGAAAGTCCTGGAAGTTTAAACACCGACTGTTTAGCTACGGCGATCACGAGCACATGTTCCGCTACGTGACGTCAGTTGGCATCCTACTTACTCATCTGAAATGCAGATACCCAGCTGCATCTTCCAGAATTCGTCCCCAAAACGGTTTTCACGTCACAACTCGTCTGAGAGATCCCTGATGTTTGGGAGGCAGGTGTTTTCCCTTTCTAAAGTTCCCGAGACTCCAGGCTCTAACAGGAAGGAATTCAAGGGCACCGAAATCTTGCACGGAGTGTGGTTGCATTCTCACGATTAATCCCCGCTTGGTTTCCTCCGAGAGAAGACTAAGGAGCCAACGGTCAGAGCAGTTTGGGGAGAGCATCGTGTCATTTTTGAAGATGACCGTGCCGGTCTTCCAGCGTGCCAAAAAAAAGAAATTCGCCTCAATGCAAGGACGCACTTGCTAACGGAAAGATGATTTTAACAGGTTCTTTGAGTGAGGTAGAGTTAGAATAGGCCATCAAGACGTATCACGGATTTTATCCTCAGGCCTCCAGGAATGATCCTCGTACACCATTTTAGGTGCCTTCTCCCTTCTACTTGAATGTTCTGACGTCATGTCTGCGCCTGACAATATGGCGTCAGGAGCACATATGACATCTGAGCAATCTGTTATAACAAATGGCAAATAGTTAATCAAGCAGTCCCTATAGAGGAGTAGTCATGATTATATAATCCTATCTCGCCACCTATTATAAACGAATTATCTTCGATGTTAACGAATCTACACCTCCTTCCATCCGATGGCGCAGTCGCCGGATGGAAGGAGGAAGGATCCTTTTGAAGTTTTCCGGAATTCGCTCGTTCCCAGCCAGTTTGCTTGGCAGCACTGCCTGCCAAATCCTGTCCGTCAAAACCGCCAAACTGATCCCTGCCTTCCGCCGCGAGCGGACACGAAGCCCTGAGCCGATCCCGGAGGGAAGTGCTCTTCAGAAAAGCGAGGGACGAGAAACCGCGGCCGTCGAGAAAATTTTCCCATCGGAAACTTCCTCTCGGCTTCGCTGCAATGCGCGGATGGTCCTGTGCTCCAGGAGAGCCTGTGTCCGAACTTGTGGGACGTTCCGGCTTCTATCGCACGTGCCATTTGTCACTGGTGAAATGGCCCGCGACAGTGATATGCCGGCCAGACATTCCCCTGAAGCTCCCCCACCGCGTGCCGCGTTCAACTGGGTCCGGGAAACGAAAAGGACCCGCGAATGTTCAACTGTCCCTCTTGGCCCCTGCAAGGAGACACCGGCTTCCAGCGGGCCGATCACCGCATGCTCTTTCTCCGTCATGACTAACATGTCAGTGGGTCTTGCGGGTTCCACAGGCGATATGAAGAACCAGAGGCGATGCTGTTGTCTAGGAAGGGAGGACCAGAAGGTACGGCTTCCCCCAGGAACGAATTCGGATTTTTTTTTCTCTCTCCTCATTCCAAGCGCCTAAATGGGATAAAAACCTGATGCGAGACTTGCATTAAGGGGCTACCGCGACTCCTCAAGCAAGTGCTCAGAAGCACCACGGTGATCCTGAATGCTGGTGTATCAGCAAAGCTAAGAATCTGATCTCCCTGCCTAAAAGTGTGCTCTGAGCTTGACCCGAAATGGACAGTTCGAGCGCGAACGGAGATTTAACGCTTCATGCTGCAGAATGTATCAGCAGAGGGCTTCAAGAGGATGAAAGGAAGCAACTCCCATCTGATTCTCCTCTTCTGGTTTGAATGACACCTGGCTGTGATTCCTGATGATTCTTTCAGTACGGACGAGGAAACATCTGACAACTTAACACACATCTCGGGAATGCTGGACTTTCGGGCACATCATCCTTTTTTTTTTTTTTTTTTCGAAGTATTCTGCCTGTGTCCCGGGAATCTTTTATTCTCTCGGTATCTCGTAGGGACGCCACGACGTACGCTCTCAGTGTGGCTTGGTATTCTTTAGAAAGCGCGCTCTGCCTTGCCTCTTCCAGTACCATTGCTGAATACTCCAAGGAGCACGTGACCCCTGCTACCAAGGGAAAGTACACCGCTCCAAGCGCGGTGTACCCTCCCTTCTGCCTGGCGAGTTGGGTCCGTCTTTAGCTTTCAATTTGTTTCTGGGATGTCCTGATTTTACGCCGCCAGCTAGCGATGTTTCACAGTAACGCTCTCAATATACTGACCCTGGGTCAGTAGATCGACCCCTGCTACTAACTGTTGACATCTACGCTGATGATTCTTGGAGATGAATTCCTACAAGGTTCTGTGCCAGGTCGAGAGTTTAGGTCATTCGGCGGAACACATGTAGAAAGGAAGGTAGGCAGAAGGACTCTAAGCTATCTTCCAACTCCAACTGACTTTTGCTCGTGCTGTCATCTGAGTACTATCGTCTTCTCCAAACCCTTCTTTGAAGAAACTTTTCAAAGAGAAATGCCATCTGGGAACGAATCCGTTCACCGCCGGATGCCATTCTCTTCGTGAACTCTCCTGCCCTTGCATTTTCCTTCAAGCCTGCATCCCTTGAAAGGTCCGCGGAGTTTGTGAGTTTCGAAGAGAGTCCTTTGCTTTTCAGCGTCCAACGCTCAAAGGATTGTCAGCGGCTGATCGAATTCATCCTCATTGGTCACGAATCTCCCTTTCATCTAAAACCCGCCGCAGCTTTGCTCCGCCCAACTGGAGTCCTAGTTCCTAAATGGTGCGATTCGAATCTTCAATGAGGGTAAAACAACACCCCTAGTGTGGATCCTAGTGCCCACTGACCAAAGAGCTCCAGGAATGAACTCCCTCTTAAGACCGGACTTTGTGATGAAAAAAGAAACCGGTTCATAGTGCTGGACGTCTGCTGCCCCGTATGAGGGTGGAGGAGAGGCTCTCAGCGCAGCTAGGAGCAGAAAACAGGAAGCGTGCAAGAAAAGGCCTTCCAGCTGGGAAGGGAGGGGAAGCAATGAAGGGTGCATGCTTTCATCGTTGACTCTCTGGCAGCCTGGGGTCCAGGTCATGAGGAAGTACTAAAGGACCTTGGGATTCCAAAAAAAGAATTTGGAGAGGACGAGGCACTGGATGGTGGCTTCGTGCATCCGGTACTCGAGAGACGTCTATGCGGTCCACGTTCACACGAAGGACCGACAAATAGATGCAGCAGGTAAACCCCAGTGGTCGGCTCTCGAGAGATGAAGAACAGGAAGCCGAGGAAGCGAGAGGCTGAAAGGCGACGAGGGTCCAAGGTGAACAGAGGAAGAATTCCGGAAGAATATCAAGAGCACCTGCTGAAACATGTTATCTTACTGTAAATCAAAACAATAAAAAACTGGTACTCGCTCAAGTGCGCCCCTCGCAGATCTTCCTTTGTGCCGCTTCCAGTGAGTCCAAGTCCACCAGTCGTCTGCTCCAAACGCTGCCTTTCACTATGATCCACCTAAAGCATCATTAAAACACCACTGCGTAGCATCACCGTTAGGATTTTAGAGAGCTTCAACTCTCTCTTTAGTTTTTGAGCCTTCGAACCCACTTTTCGCTTTGAAGCCAAGAGTACTCTAGAATACGGAGAATAATAAAGGATGGATATCCATGGCGCAGTGGACCATGCCCAGTGAAATTGCACACTTGCGTGGCTAGAGGCATAGGGGACATCGGGTCTGATCCCATGTCCTGAAGTCGCGACGCGAAAGTGTTTCAAAGGAGTCCTCTTTTCACGCTGTTTCTTCACGCAGCCTCTGGTCGTCGTAAGCTGGACCGCTTTGAGTGGATCATTCCTTCTTGTGGATGACGTCGCCGGAATTCAATTCAAAGGATCGTGACCTTCCAGTCAGAGACTCTTTGCAACACACTTTTCCAATTAAAAGCGTCGGTGGCTGCATCTGTTTTAATGGAATGGACTCCCGAAGATATCAGTCAGGTCCGCCGACGCCCTGGAACCGGAGACTGGCACGATGGTGAGTCCAAATGAGTTTCTGGCGTCACTTTCTGACGCCGCCTCGGAAACGCCTGTGGTTGATGATTTCTGGCATGCCTTCCACGCCTCAGGTGAAACTGAGACGCTGGCAGTCGCTTTATTCTGATCGACGCAGAAACCCAGGACAAAGAGGCATCTTTTTTTCCCTAGGAGCGAAGGAAGGGTCTCCGTTTTTTTTCTTTTTCGTGTGCGCGTGTGATGTGTCCGCTTTCCAGGAGGAATCCCAATTTGTCACGTGATCACGAAATTTCGTGCGAATTCGCGCGAAATCGACCGTGGCGACTTGTCCCTGAGAGCAGAGTTCCATCCGACACCCCATCTGACCTCGTTTAATTCAATTAACTTCCCGAAAAACTTAAACTGCCTGCGAGAGGACCCGTCATTCGGGATGGGAGCAGCTCCAACAAAGAAGGAATCCATTAAACCTTCCGAGGGACGTAACTCGGCAGAACTTAAACGAGGGAACCATTCAGAAGAATCCAAAGTAATTCAGTGCTGAATGCCCTGTCCATTAAGACAAAGAACGGCACTGTTGAATTCTTAAGCTGCGAGCAAAGAAAGAGCGAGACACGATCAACGCTAACGTGAGATGTTTCGGAGGCTGGAGAAAAAAGCCTGCGCTAATCGAATCTCGACGGACGCCGTGCACGCGAGCGCGTGCGCACTCGCAGCGTCCATTCAATTCGCGTCCGGGAAACGCGCGGACCGGGCGCGTCCATCAATTTCTCTCGGAATGCACTCTGCCAGATGATCGCAGGCAGCTCCCGATGCGTTTCCGGGAAAATTGGGAGATGCGGAGAGGTTCTAGCCTCCCTTGCCCACCACCCCCCGCACCTACCCAGAGGATCGCGGGCTCGACATGCGTGGTCACGAGTTGGGTTCCGATTCCTCCTGTCCGGTCCAGGAACTCTTTGTGGGCGGATGCGGGGACCCTTCGTGCTGCTGAGCGAATCGTTTCGCGCTCCGGGCCGCCTCCACGGAAGACGCCGTCGTCTCAACCGCAGCGTGGGGCGGATGGCATTCTACGGCATCCCCTCCTCCCCCCCGCCTTTTCCAAATTCTAGTTTCGAAGCATTCGTCACTTTCTATCTCTTGTTGTGCTAAATGGAAGCAGACATGTGGAAAGCATCCTTCAGAATTTGCCTTCCTCGAAAGATGAATGGTCGCATCCAGAATGGCAGCAATTCCAACGAAATAGCTGCAAGACTATGGAGCAATGGAAGGGTTGTCATGTCGTCTTCGATTCAACCACAAAATAATCACGCGAACGATGCCGATTCAAGAGGAAATTGCCCAGATCCCGAACAGTTGGAGGACTGTTCCAAAACAGGGGGAGAGCAGAGAAAGAACGATTTTGCCTCCGCTTTTTCCCTGTCTCCTGGTGAAGCGGTCAACTTACGGGAGGTTTCAGGTCGCGCACCTGCAGCTCCTTCATCCAGCCACCAGTGGGATGGATCTTCCGTTTTCTGTTTGGATTCCAAGCTGCCCGAAGTCGCCTCCGAAAGAACGGAGTCGACTTGCATGCATCCTTTGAGAGGATGCTTTTAGAAGATGAATGCCCCGCTGTCTTCCGCAGATGCTGCGCATGAATGAGAAGACAACATCTCACCAATCTTCGGATTTCTCTCTTGAAAGGTGAAAGGCATTCAAGGACCCGCGAAGACAGCTACGTGCACGTGCATCGGAGGAGGAACGGCAAGAAGCAGTGCTCGAGAGATGATCCGAAATGCAGCCTCCCCGATTCTAATTTCGCTCTTGGTCTCGAAGGGCTACCGTCTTTCCTTTTCCCATACGCACTTGGAAAATTTGCTCCAACACACGCATCCATCTATTTGAGCAAGCAAACCCTGTAGGCACGGGCTAGAAAACCCGAGGTCATCTAGTTCATTACCCTACTCATTCGACCCATTCGTCCTCCGAAAGTTTTCTGGAATGCCAGTCCTGATGTTCCCAGCTCAAGGGCTCGAGCAGCCATTTAGGGAAAGTCGGAAAGTGGGAAAATTAAGAGAGGCGCGACGCCATTGCCACGCATCGACGCACTTCTAGACGATCATTCCGCACAGAAGAGGGGGGATACCGGAAGGAAGGAAGTTGCTGTGAGCAGAAGGGAAGCTGCGTGATCTTCCCTTTGGTGTTTATTCTCCGGGTTCACAGATGCGGGAAGCCGGGAACCACAGCGGCGCCAGAAATGATCTCGCGGGTGGAGGCATCTTGAAGTCTCTGGCGGCAGCCGGCTGGCTTTCGCCGGAGAACATTCGAGAAAATTTTCGAGGTCCAGGATCCAGCCATTGCAGGGCACCAGTCGAATGAAGGCCAAGCCAGTCGTTCTGGATCACAAATGGAGCGAGCCAAGTCGGTTCGAAAGCACGAGGGAGTGGGACTAACGAGGTGGTACTTTTGGGAGATGCGTCGGCTTTACAATTCAATCGCAGCCTTTGCCAGCTTTTTTTCATGCCAAAGAGCAGTTGACGATGCTGAAAGCAGACCCCGGAAAAGTAGATTGCACCAAAAGCTTCGAGCTCATCTTTGCAGCTTCGTTCGGCATCCCGACGGAGCGTTTTTCCACATCCAGACGATGCATTCCCACGTTCTCAGTGAGCTCGCAGAAGAGCGCATGACCGAGGCCCTCTCCGAAGGAACCGATCTCAGGAGGGAAGCGGATCCACACTCAGACGAGGACACTTCCCAGCCTGGAAAATCAAGATTTTTTCTTTCTTCATAAACTGCGGATCCTCAAGCAGCACTCGTATGACAACCGAGTGCTTCGTTCATCGGTTGGACGAGGGGGTGTGGTCCGACCCCGGTCCGACCTGCAGAGCCCACCCGCTTTTCCCTTTGAAGAGCAGCCTTTGCACTGCGTTTCTCTGGACACGCATGCCACTGCGTGGGGCGGGAAACTGGAAAACTGCAAAAGGGAACCTCCGAGGTGGCAGAACTAGTCCGAGAGAACTAGCTTTCTTGGTTCGGCGGCCGGATGAGTTACGCACATGGGGCTCATGCCCATGAGCTGCTCTCATGATCAATTTGCTCGATGCTTGTCCCGTTCTTTTTCGATAGATGTCGCACACCATAAGCCCTTGCACTGTAAGCAGCTATTCTGAAATGACCGACAGCTAAAGATGTCCTATAACTTGTGTCCTACAACTTATCGTGATCCCGTTTGACGCTTTATCCCAGTCCCAATTGTCACTTGCAATTTTGGAGCATCAAACTGATGCGATGACAATAGGGTGGGATGATAGCCAGAACGCTTTTCCCAGCAACGGGGACTGGTGACGACAACGGAGTCGCTTCGGGGGAAATGTGGTTCGAAACGCGACTCCGGAGGAGGCGAGGTGAGACCCACAGTTTTCCAAGTGGAAAAGTTTTTTTTCGTTTGACACGCAAAGGTCAAATGCAATGCAGGAAATCAAATGCAGGAAACACTGTCGCTGCAGTTTCGCCGGAGCCACTGATGGGAGCACTCTAGTATGAAGACAGACAATTCTTCCGAAATTGCGCACTGATTGCTCGAATTAGTACATATGGCGACCTATTTTTAATTCGAACATGACTTATTCTGTCGTTTGGTTGACATTCCTCCGGATACGCACCTTATCGATTTCCTTGAAACTTAATTTGCCACCCTGAACTCTCGTGCTGCAACCCTTGACCGATGGACCGTGTTACTTCCCCCTCGACGATCCATTTGGGCGTGGCATCCCACTAGTTCTTGATTCCAGGAGGTAAGTCTCCAGGAAAGGCTCCAGTCGCAAGTGCGAGTGGGCTACAAGTGAGAATTTCAGCTACGTCACGCCTCTGTGGGAGCATGGCACTATTCGGTGTGGTCAGTTCTATTAGAACCGCACATGTTTCGCCTTCAGCAGCAGCATGAATTTCCAAGAAAACTCCATGTACAAAGGTCACTTGGAAAATGCCTGGGTGCTGTCTCCCTATGTGAACCGAGACAAAGTGTTATTTGATTTTTTCTTATATCGGCGAATCGATCAAGACTGTCTTGAGGGGATTAACAGATTTGCGTGGCACACGTGAAAAAGCGAGGCTCCAGCATAGCATTACAATCCCATTTCAATCCTCTAGAGTCCCATCCAGATATTCGTGATAACGAATTTCTAAATATTTTTTTCCACACTCTTTACCTTCTGGGCAATCGTGCAATTTGAGGTGCATGTTTTTATTTTATTTTTTGGATACGCATAAAGAAATGTGCGTGCCTTCACGCAAGTTGCTCGATAGAACGGGCATTTATTTCGTCCTGGCTATTCTCGCTTTTGAACTGGCGATTCCCGGAAGCAGTCTTCAGTATGGCCTATCCCAGGACGGTGAAGTGACCCAGCGGAGGAGAGCCTGTTTGAAGGACGCCACATCTCGAGTTGTCGGAGAGCTTTCTGGAAGCTTAGATGGAACTCATTGTCTTCACTGTCCAATGCTCCATGCCGAACGTCCCTTCGAGAGTACGAGCTGACTCGACCAGGGAAAGCGTATTTTATTCTGGATGTGAGCAGGAGGAAGGGTGCAATTCTTCCGTCACTTTCTTTGGGTTTACCGAGTGGAGTCATTCCGCCAAAGCCGAAATCCAAATTGGCTGCAACGAGCGGGGTGTTCAAGAACCTCCAGTGCAAACACAGGGACCGCTTGGGTTTTCTACTTCCAAAGAATTGACTTCGGAATGGCCAATTCAGAGTTGACGTAGCCATCGAAAACTGTGCTTCCGGGAGCAAAGTGTGCCGCATGAAAGAACGGCTCCTCCTTACAGCCCTCGATATTCCAGTGGAATTTTGCTGAGGTCGAATGGCATCACTCTTTGCTATCAGTGGAATCTTAGGTCCTTCACGCCAAGGAGCGCAACAGAGGATCATTTCGGAAAAATCTTCGTTGATGATTTTTCCTCATCCTCCCCGCTTGGAGAACCCTCAGTCTTCCTTCCTAATCTTCCAAATGCAAGATTACGGAGCCTGAGCAACAAACTCGCGAGGTTTCTCCTTCCTTGATGCTCGGTCCTGTGCAGAACTGAAAAATCAGGACCAGCACATCCAAGTCGGAGGTGAATCCCTCAGGATTTGGCAGCTTCAGCTCGTTTCCCTCGGAAATTCTCACCTTCCTTCCACTGAAATTCCTTCCCTTGTAATTTTCTGGAGGTCGCCGAAGCAGAAACGTGTTGGACGCAATTCTCGGAGCTCTGCTGACGAATGCCACATGGTGTTGGATTTCGAATTATTCCTCGAGACTTGACATTTCGCAGGCGTCCTCAGGAGCAGACCTGCAGTGGCATTCCAGGAAAGAGGGAGGAACCGGTCGTGTGCAGCTGAGTAGGTGAGGTAGACTCGGGGAGGAGACTGATGGATGTTCAAATTACTTGGGAGAAAGCTCAGAACGCCCACACGTCATCGGAGCATGCGATCCTGTTCCAGCATCACGGATTGGGAACACAGCGCTTGGATTTGGTGCAGGGCCATGCTGAAGACAAGATCCTTGCTGTCGTGTGGAAGGGATACGAGGAATCGACTGCCTCCCCATGAAGCGCTTGCCGCATGTACCCAGGTGTCCCCCCTACGCTTCCTCGAAAATCTTCGCTTGCCACTAATACGACGGGAATCATTAACGCAAACACGGGAACTGTTCTGCTTCCGGCATGAGTTCCATGCGCGGCGTTCTTATTTGGGTCCTTTGATTTGGGTGGATATTCAAATTAAGGACCCAAATAAGAACGCCATCGGACGCCATTCCATCGGATGTTTGAAATACAAGTAGTTTTCCTTTCCGCTTCCCGTTTTCTGCGCAACGGAATTCTTTTGTTCAGCTGGCACGAAATCCCATAGTGCTGCCCAGAGAAATGCTTCATTGCATATCCTCATGGAGCTCAAGCGCCCTTTTGCATCCACTTCCTTCCTCATCTTTTCTTCCGGCTTCCGAACGCAAGCAAAGGGAATTTCTCATGTAAGCAACACAGAAGTGAGTCTGAGTCTTCAAAGGTGGAAGGATGGTCAAGTAGCTGCATGTGTCCTGAAGCAGTTGGCGAAAATTTCCCACCCATAGGAGATGGAACCGGGAATCTTTTGCAAAGAGGAAAACAGATCTGGCTAAGCAAAGGGAGCTGAAAGGGAAAGAGAGAAAGGGAATCCAGAAGATTCGCATTGGATTTCCATGTGGCAGCATCGAGGAAACACCCCGACCTATTATGAGATCTCGGCCTGTGCACCGACTACTCATGAAGCACATTTTGCCTCTTGCTGTGTCTCCCACTAAGATGCTCTTCTCAAGCCACCTTGCAAGATGAAAGGTCGCTCGGGTCGGAGGAGCAGGAGAACGCACACAACCGTGGCGAGTTGCTGCAGACGGGACATTGTGAAAATGGGCGGGGCAAGTGAACGAGATGCAGACAGAGCATGGCCAGCTCACGCTTTGCCGGCAGTTCCAAGCTACTTGTGCTGTTCCTCTTAAGGTCGCTCGTGGCTCCTCTTTGCAGAAGCTCAAAGGGGAGGAGCAACAGTGTTCTCTGCTTGTACCTCGGATCTGCACCGCTTCTCCCTTTCCCTCGACAGGCTCTGCATTCCTCGCAAGTTATCATTCTATGTTGCTGCCCTGCGTCCCATCGCCGGGCCACTCTTTTGAGTCTCCCAGGAACCTGCTGTTTCTGAGTTGGCTGCGTTGATAATTTGCCTCGATCGCTTGTTGATTGCATCTCGTAGACTCGCGGGCTGGTACAGGGTAGCTAGCTGTTCCACCGCATAAATCAGTCTTCCTTTGCTAGCCCTTTAAGGGTACTTTTTTTCTTCTTCAAGAGTTCTTTTGACGCACTGATTTCTCCGAACATCAGAAACACGGGTGTTTGGTGCTATTCTTCCATAGGATTTCGTTAGGGTGGCGGAAATCCTTTTGGGCCCTCCTGTTTTTGCTGCTTTCCTACCAACTTTTTTTTTTTTTTCGGGTTTTCGTTTATTTGGTACGCCAAGTGCTTAAGAACCCTTCGCCTCCTTTGTGAAGGCTCACGAAGTTTTGCACGTTGTCGACGCCACCTGAGGGTGCGTGTGACTCTTCAAGTTATAGGGCTCCCTCCGGGGTAACCTGTGAATGCAGGGAGTGCTCCGGAGGAAGGAGTCCGTTCCTCACACGCTTGGGAGGGAGCTCCGAAAGAAACCCTGCATCGTGGTTGTCTCCGAAGGGAACCCAGAAAGGATTCTCTCCCTGTTTACTCCTCCAAAGGAAACTCTGAAGGGATGCTTCCCAATTTCTCAGAAGGATCGCTCTCCGAATGGAGCAGCGGATGTCTGACACTCTGGAGAGGCAACTCTCCAAAAGGTACCAACCAGCTCCATGGCACGCAATGGGGGAAGAAAACGGCTCCATTTTCACAACCGGAGGTAAACTTCGAAGGGAACGGACTCCTGGGTTCCTGAAAGGACCAGGGAGGGTCCAATTCCAATCCTTGTTAGCCAACGGGGGCATCCGGTTTCCGTCTTCCACCAGTGGCACACCCCCGTGCAACGCCCGCCGGCATCACTGGGCTGTGCAAGGTGCAAGCAGAGGGAATTCCTCCCGCACCTCCTAGTAGACTGTGTTCATTGCTTTACCGAGGATCCACACGACACGCAATTGCTGAACTACCTCCGGCCCCGCCATAGTGTTTTCTTTTTGTTTTTATTTGTCCTTTCCCCCCCCCGCTGCCGAGTCGAACTCGCCAGCCTGCGTGCTTGCTACTCGGCAATTTCAGACTCTTTATTAGAACATTTTTTTAGGACGCTGTAGGGGCAATAGCCCTACACTTGCTTGTTTGTTTTTACTAAAAAATAAACGTCCCGGCGCACCCGGGTGTAAAAGTAGACTGTGTTGTCCTTTGGAGTCGCTTTGCCGCGACCCTTGGAACCTCGGTGGCAACTCCAGAGAGGTTTGAAAGCGCCTCTTCCTGAGCGACGCCCTCACGCCGGCCGCATCCTCAGCAGCACTTTGCTGCCCACGTGGCGGGACCGTGGTTGCATGGCACAACGCCCGAGGAGGACAGAACGACAGGGACGCCATTTACGTTGATGTCCTCTTCATGAGGAAAGCATCAAGATGGCCACATCTGGGAGTCTTAAAACAACTTGCCGAACTTGCCGGCATCCCTACAAGGATGCAGAGGACACCATCCAGCACACAGTGATCTCTTCCCGACCTCCCCCTCATTTTTTTCTTTTTGTTTGTCTTCTCTTCCCCTATACTGCCGAGGTGACCCTGCTGCTCTGCGTGCCAGTTCCCAGCAGGTTCCTTTTGGTAGTTATAAGTAACTTGGCGGGATCGAATGTCCTGCCGCAGAAGTGGATGTTTATTTTATAAATAAATGCATCGGCTTGACCGGATGTCAACCAGTGGCACACTCGAAGCCCGCGAGACAACCAGCGTCATCCTGACGAAGGCTGCATCCACATGGCGCCGCCAACGTGGGCCTCTTGCGTTTTTGCCCGTCAGGCACATTTCCCCAATCGGTTTCGTTTCGGATGGTGCCTTCCTTTCCCTATGGGGCAGCGGACCCTCGGCGATGTTTTCCTACTTCCTCGACATCCCATCCATCAACTTTATGTCCGTGTCGGAACTGCTCACTAACAAACTTTTTCGCAATGAGCAATTCGATTGGAACGTGAAACAACACGGTTCTTTCACCACGTGGGCGAGTCTCCAGCTGCCTTTGGTCAGCTTAGGAACGTAATGGCCACTAGCAGCACTGAGAATGGACCGTGATCTCCTGAAAGAAATGAGATGGGCGACGCAAAAGGCAGGTGTGGATGTCCGTCGCACCAAGAGAACCTGTGCTCGCCGTGCTGAAGAAAGGGCAAGAAAAAAAAATAAAAATAAAATGGCCGTTTTCCTTTCTTCCCTCTTTCCCGTGATTGCGCAGATAGGAGCAGGAGAGCACTTGATCTTGACCGAACGCCTGAAAGGAGGCCACGATCGGGAAAAACTCCGGAACTGCAAAACGCGGGGCACGCCCACAGCCCCATTCTTCAGGAAGTTGTGCTACACAGCATCAATATGCGACCGCGTGAACTGATCTCCTGATAAAAGCTATCGCATCCGCGCAGCTACAGACGATAAGAGGGAATCGCTGCCGTCCATGAAAAAAGGATATTTATCAACCGAAATCTCAAACACCTCAGGACCTTCGCTCACATCCCCCCTCGAAAAATCTCCCATAGCCTCTTCGGGAACGCGCACTTCCCTGGATCTGCTTGCGACCTACCCGCTTTCTTATTGCCTTTCCTTTTTTGCCGCTCTTGGAACGAGCGATTCCCGCCCGAAGTTCGTCTGCAGGTGATGCTGAAGATTCTTGTCAGATAATTGAATAAAAGTGTCAAGAGCCGAGGCAGTCGAGACCCGGGGGTTTCCATCTGCAATTCATACAAAGTCGGATGCTCCCGCAGGAAGGTGATAAAAACGCGAGGACTCGGGGGGGGAAAAAAAAAAAAAAATTCAGCGAGACGCAGCTCCTGACGTTCATGACCTCCATGATGGAGCAGGAGGGAGGGAGGGTCCACGGGGACCCAATTCATCGAAATTCGAATTCGGATGCTGAATTTTTCGATCCGGCTTTGCGGTAGTCGCATCGCCCGTCGGTGTCTCTCCCACCGACGCGCCCATCGGACGCGCAAGGCCGGAAGCGCTGCGCAAAGCGCCTCGGATCCCGGAAGTGGGGCACGGGCAGCCGCGCAAGAGCGAATACTTCGGTGGCACCTTCGAGAATTATCCACACGGCCAGCCGCGACGTTTGTTCCACAAAGAAAAAATAAAAAAAAAAAACAGTGGGGAGCACGCCGGTCGAGATATTCAAAAAGTCCGGAACGAGGCGGGGCAGAAGGGTGAAGCGTATAGGAGGGATGGGAGGATGGGGCGAGGGACTTTGGTGTCGCTCCGTATACATAGGTACGAATATATAAAAAACAGGAAGGGTACGGAGCGAAAAGGAGTGGGAAGCGACTTCACCGGTTTCCATGGAGATTCTGCTGCAGTAGATGCGGTTTTACGTCAAGATACACCTGCCAGTTGCACGAATATCATAGTGTAGCATTCAGGCTTGATGCAAACGATGAATGGAACGTAAAGCTAATTAACTGAACACCTTCGGTTGTGCACTTCAGAGTTTTCTAGAGCACTGATGTTAGCATGTGCTTTGCGTTTCACTCACTGAATGCTTTCTTTCTTCTTTCGGTGTTTCCTCTCAAAGTACGAGTACTTCTTAAAAGACACTCGAATCTTACGGGTGGGAAGCTGCAAAGAACAGACACGTCCCGTCACCCCTCTCGCGGCATCCACGCTGAAGTTTTTCTCCAGGTCACGACGAAGCGTTGGCTTCATAAAAGTAAACCAGTCTGGAAGACTCTGGTTCCCAACCGAAGACAAAAGAAGTTCTGAGTGAAGGTCCACCAGCACGCAGGTCGGGTTATCCGAAAGTCTGGCATTGAAGAGAGAGGAAAGAGGACAAAGAAAAAAATGAGGGAATACGGGGGATGTGGGACAAGGATCTTTAGGGTAGCTTCTATGCACCGGGATGAATATATGAAAACCAGGAAAGACACTGAACCAAAAGGAGTCGGAAACGGGAGAAAAATAAATAAGTAAAGCCAGGCTGGGACAAGAGTCATCGGTGTCCGCCGTTCCTGGCTCTCCTCAAACCGGCTCTGGATGCCATGCTCCTTCACTTCATGTTTCAAATGAGGTCACTTTGCAGCCGTCTTCATGTAGGCAGCAACCATCACTGCGACCTCCCTTTGCTGCGTCTACGACGCCTGCAAGACATGACTGGCTGTGATGGTGACGCGGATGCAACCATCCAGCGTTGCCACCACCGCGCCAGTCGGGAGTCCGTCGTGAAAGAAGAATCGCATTCCAAAAGCAGATAGCCGGCAACGATTCCTCCGACCCGCACCTGGAGCAGTTTGGGGATGCAACCCCTGCGGAAACGAAGTGACGGCGCTCGTTGCACTGGGATCCCCAGTGAAGGAAGAGCAGCACAACCTGATTCCCGGAGAGTGGGAACGCGTCCTGGCTTCCAGACGTTGGGGAGGGACCACAAGCTCCTAGGGAGGCAGCACTCAGAATTTTACCACACCGATGGAGTCTCGTAGCCACGAGGAGTGTTAGCGTCCTCCAACTCGCAGATCTTCCGGCCTTCAAAGAGTTTTCTCTCCCCTGAGAGGGTGCTGGAAAACTCCCGCCTGGCCGGTTGGCAGCTGTCGTGACTTTCCCTCAGGGAAGAGAGAGCGCTGCAGCAAGGGGTGTGGTAGTCAGGGTCCACTACTTGTAAAGGTTGCGGTAGCAAGTGGCAAAGGTACTCCGGGCTCATTCCCCGGAATGCAGCCAAGGACTCAGCAGCCTCCTGCGGTCAGGCATGGCTGCTCAGCGGGCAGCAGGCGATCCATGGTTGGACTTCAGGAATCCGGGAAAAGGTGAGGGTGCGCGGCACATCAGTCCAACAGACGGCACGTTGCGGAGGGAGTACATTCGAAAATTCGGGAACCTACAGATTCCTGATTTCCTCATCAGCTTCCGCTCCGGTGCCCCCTTACGACCAACCCTACGCACCTTTCCTGGAGGATCCCCAGCGGAAACCAAACGCATGCATTTTCTGGAGCCGAACATCGCAGGTAAGCCAACGGACTTGGACTTTGCCACTGAATGCAGATTCCTGTGAGTGCAGGAGCCGTCTCCCTAGACCGGATAGCCAGCTCGGATCCTCTGAGGCTCTGCAAATGAAAACGACGGTTCGCGCAGCATCGGATGCTGCGCGAACGTCGGATGGACACGACGGAAGCTCCGTCTGCCATGATGACTTTGATTCGTCGGAAGCAGGGAATGCTTTTCGTCGAGAAAGTTGCCCACAGACGGCGCGTTTCCCTCCGGAAGGATCGTGGGCGTGAGAGGGCTGTGTGCGACGCCGGCTGACACGTGGGACGCATTCAAGAAAATCAACGTTGTCATGGAAATTCAGAGAGTATGCGGAAGATTCGGGTTTCCGGGAACAAGGAGAAACTCGAAAACTCCCGATCTCAGGCTCCGTGCTATCCCAGAGAGTGCTCAGGAATCCGAAGAGGCAACATGAGAATCATCATCGCGGATTGGGTGGCTGTTGAGAGGGGATCGCGAAGGCTTTTCACCTAGCGTGACCTGGCGCAGGCCCTCATTCGTCTGGATGAACTCCCCCTCGCCGGCATTCTGAAAGAGGTTGGCCCATCCCAGCGCGAGACACCATGGAGGGTGTCAAACGTTCATCGTTGGGATAAGGAAGAAGAGAAGATGCTCCTAAGGCGTGGGGGGCGACCCGCCGTATCTCCGAGGTCACCAAGCCAGCGGGACATTGGACAGCATCCCGCCTTTGGAACGAAGTACTCTCAGAGATCCTGCTGAGGGTCTCCAAAGAACTGCCGGTATCAGAGAAGGGGACGCATCGCAAAGAGGCACTTTGGTTCCACAAAGCCGTTCCAGAAGACCACTTCAGAGGGATGTTTACGCCTCCACGCTTGCCGGTCTCCTCGCCCCTGACGATGCTCTGCAGCTCATTACGAGAAACGGTGACCGCTGGAAATGGAAGGAGGAAGAATGCGGCCGGCATCCCGGCGAATGAAGGGTGCGATGGAATGGCCCAATCCGGGAAGCGGGATGCGAGGGAGAAGCGGGCGAAGGGCACATTTGGGGGCGGGCGAAGTCGAAACCGGTGAGTGCACCACCACCTTCCGTCCCTTGCCTGCCGGGCGAATGCCTCCAGGAATCCAGATGAGTGCCGTCAGACCGATCCGTTCCATTCCTTATGTCCTTTTTGATCCATTGTTCCCCTCCTGCAGTCTTCTGTAGTTGTGTCCCCTGCGAGGGCAGCCTTTAGCATTGGGTTTGGATCGATGCACGCCGGTCTTCAACTCTTCTGTCTTTATTTAATTACTATTATTTACTTACTTATTTTCTGTCTTTATTTAGTTACTACGTGACGCCCGGAGTGACCTCATCCCGGGTAACAGGGATGAGGTCACTCCGGGTCACATAGTTCTTTGCCGGCCAAAAATAGCGAAACACACACACACACACAGGAAAGGACGTTGATTTGGGAGGGTTTGCCGACCTGCGGAGAAAGACCTTGCCCCGAGCATGGGTGGGAGCGGAAAGATACACCAACAACTTAACAGTGGGTGGTTCGTGCTCCTCTTCCAAAACCCCCGCAAGATGATGGTGGCGACTTTCAGATCACCTGCAGGCCTTCTTCGAAAGGAAGAAAGACAGTGGAGCCAGTGGCTCCTCGGCTACAGAGCGCGGCGACCGCGCTTTCTCATCGCACGGCCACCGATGTTGCGATCGCGAAGCTTCGGCAGGCGAGGGACCAGCTCGCGAGCTCTTCGGCGAGCACGCCCTCAAAGGTGCCGATGCCAGTGGCTCCCCACTCCCCCTTCCCCCAATCGGCGCAATTCAGCAACAGATGCTACGCGCTTCGTCAGGACCCTGGTGCAGCCGGAGACGCGGTGCAGCCGCTTGCTTCCACCTGGAGCCCTTCCCCAGTGCAAGAGGAGCCGAAGCTCGCAGCAGACACGGAAGAAGCGTGCTTTGGTGTCAGCTGTTGATAAGCAAATCGCCAAGCACCGGAAGGAATACGTCCGTGTGCCTCTGCCGGCCGATTGGGTTGCAATTTGCTGCCAGCAGCACTTCCCGCCTCCTCGATCTCCCTGAAATCTGATGCCGTCCTGATAGCAGAAGGCATCGCTCATTAATTATCTTCCGTGCTGCTGGGAGAAAAAAATGTATGGAAATGTGTGTTTCAGGGCTTTTTGATGGCGGCAAGGTCGAATCGCACGATCGACCTGGAAGTGAGCAGAACGGATTTGGGGAAGGCGAGAGGAGCATCCAAACGAGTGTCCAAATTTCCCCTAGCAAAAATCGATGAGCATGCAGAGATGACGAATTGCTTTCCTGTTTTTTTCTTCTTCCACACATATGTATTCCAGATGATTTTCTCGCTCCCATAATTTGCAGCAGTTACTTATCATCGATCTCCATTAGTTGCCCTTATCAACCAGGATGGAAGGGTTACCGTGGAACATGGACAGGCTCCTGCAAGCCAGTTGTCAAAATCGAAACCCTTATTAGAGCTTGCTCAAACTCCATCTTTCAATTACTGGTGTGATCATGGAAACGCTGTCCGGAGTGACTTGCAAATTCGCAGCATCCCAGGACCACGGGAATTCATGTTTTTGGAACGCAGGTTGCTCTTGGGAACTGGCCGACGAAGGAAGACGGCCGCCGGATGGGAACTTTCCATTCTTGCGTTCTCTGCAGCTGGACCACGGAACTGCTCTATCACGACTGACACCCATTCCAGCCAGCCAAACACCCGCTCAAAGCTCTGCATCGCTCTGCCAACATAGGTTCACATCACGAGCACGTCCATCCGCCATGTGTCCAGGGTTGCCAGATCATACCTTAGCTGTATGAGAAAGGTTGGACTTTGCTAAGAGAAGGTAGTCCCCTGTGTTTGTTTGCTCGTTGCTCGTGGTGCACCGACGAATGGTCACCATCCCTTGTGAAAGTCGTCGGTTACGCCTCGACGCGATGAATCTTCAGCGTGTGCACATCCCGGGAGTTGGTGCCACCGGCACGAATGGCAATAAGTGGGAAACCCTCTTTTCGCGGGTTTCCTTCGATGGCTTCATTTTCCTCGCTCTTCCTGGATTGAAAGCACAACCCTATTTGATGAACCCACCCAGACTCGTGAAGCACCGTGCGAAAGATGCACGCATGGACGAACACTTCTCCGGAGAGCTCTTTTGCAGAGTCGACTTTTCTTTAAAACCTTTTTCGATCCCTGAAACACACCTCGAAGGGCGTTGATGAAGGACATGGTTTTTCAAGAGAGTTCCAAGAATGCCTAGGTACAGCATCAAATGATACATTATAGTCGACATAGTTTCCTAACGCGCGTGCTGAATCAGTGCGAGGTACTTGGATTTTTCCAAGAGCTCTGTGGACTCGGAAAGTTTCGTCTCGTTGAACGGAATCCTTCCTTCTTTGCTTCTCCTTCACTGCTTGCTTATTTTCGTCCAGTCTGATCATGGTTAGGTCAGTGAGATGACGCTGAGGTCATTTGTCGAGTCAGTGATTGCCATCTCATGAAACTAGCCGTGGTGCTTTAAAAAAAAGCTCATTCGAAATCGGAGAAGGATGCAGGGATGAGAAGGCGATGTTAATTAATTTTTTCTTAAATTAATTCATATTCTCCGTGAACCAAAAGAGATCCAGGCAAGAGAAAGTTATGGCAAGCGTTTCCCAGCCTGAACTCGAATCGTGCACGTTGTTTCATCATGGAAGAAAGAAAGGAAAACGAAGCGGAAGATGCAGGAAGGTCCCAACTTTGCAGTCAACAGGTGAGCATCTTAAGCATCCTCTGAATCATCGACAGATTGTACACGGACTGCCCGTAAAAGTCTTTCGCACACCTATTTGAAGGCGGTGGTTCAGCCGAAGACATGCATTCTGCTCATGCGCGTCTCGTGCGTTGAACTCCGCAGGGGCGAGTGATGGATGCATCTACGACTGTACGAGAAGTGCCGCTCCCGCAAAATTCAAAAGTGGCTCATAGATAATAGCCATCTCTCCGGCCTCTCTTCGGTGGCACGGAGGATCAGCACTGGGCGCTGCAGACGAGGTTCGACACAGCACGGCAAGGCCTCCGAAGTCATTTACATGACCTTCGGCAATCGTTTGGAGGATTTCCATTGTGCATTTCCTCCGAGAAGATTCCACTGGTAGAGGAGAGCTGTTTGATTCGATGATGTACAGTGGAGCGTACACCTCTATCCAGTACCACGCGCTCTCCACGAGAAGTATATTGGAGACGGACATAAATGGAGCCTTTGTTTTCGACGTAGCCGTCCAAATGCCTTCGTATTTGTCCGCTTGTTTGGATGAAGGAACTTGCAGGAATCCTTGGGATGTGCAGTGACGTCAAACCAACTAACTATGGAATCCAAAAGGTGCGTCCTCTTGCATCTTGCTGTGACTCCACATTCAGGGCTGGCTTGGAAGCGGAAGTGTCTGGGGAATCCAGCTGCACATTTCCAGAGGAGATCATTAAGTATCGGGCGTTGCTTCGCTCACTGTGTGGCAAAAGACGGATGCATTGAGGATCTTGTTCCTTTTCCCGTGTCCACTACTAAGGGCCAGGAGCGCCCAGCAAGGCAGAGTGGGTGTTTCTCAATACCCGCATTGGGCAGAGCTCCAAGAGATGTCCGAACTCGACAACCGGAGCAGCTTCCAAACAATCTTGCTTGAATGACATCAGAGGATGTGTCGGCCTGACACATCCAGAGCGGCCATGAACTTTTCAGTGGACAACTGCTTCAGGCTGTTAAGGACCGAGAGTGAAGCATCTTTTCCGGTACGCCCTCCGTACGGTGGTTCGGAAAAGACCACAAATGACGTCAAAGAATATAGACTTGGTTTCGTTTGGCACAAACACTGGGTGTTGTAAGTGCTGTAAGCATTCTTCCGGGTCAGTAGGGGTTGGTGGACCTGTCGCAGCAACATTACGGCCAACGGAAAGAGGTGCGGAACATGTACGACAGAAAACTGAAGTACCGTCATCGATGAACACATGAACGGAAGACTTTTGCTCAAGTGAGAACGCTGCAACAAGGGAAGGCATGACCCAGCTCGGCGACACCTCGCGTTGGTTACATAGAGCGATGATATTAAAAGATCGTACAGAATCCCTTCGGGATTTCCCTTATGCAGCGAAAATTTTGAATGACTCGGGGGGATGGCACTTTTCAAGCACCAAGGAGTTATTCATTCAAGAACTCCAGCATCACCGTCCTCCCACTGTTGCGGAGAGCGATTCTCTGGCCGGTGTTGGTCCAGGGGAACAGCGTCGACGTCGTGGACACCCACAATTGCCTAAGAGCCAGGATGTTCGGCTTATTCTTAGCTTACCGTCTCTCAAATATATTTCTAGACAGAACAAATAACCGAACATATATATTACTCATCTTCCAGAAGAAGTTTCCACGGAGATTGCCACCGCCCAGAGCCTCTTCTGGAAGGATAGGGACGTCTTCAACCAAAGATCACTGTTCCCATCCTCCCGTCTTTTTTATTTATTTGTTGTGCCCACCTCTGTTCCCCACTTTTATGAAAGCCGGCAAGCTAAAAGCTTCTTTTTCTTTGGCATTTCTTGCATTGGGGAGACACTATTCTCCTCCGACTTGCAGTTTATTTTTTAAACAAACGTCCGGCGTCACCTGGGAAAAACCTCATCAGCGTGCCGCTTCTAGGAGAGAAGGAACGATCGAAACCAAAGACGGGAGGGTCAAGACAAAGGTCTTTACCCCCCCGTCTTTCTTATATTTATTCATTGTCCCATCGCTCCTTTTCCTACTTCCTTAGAAGCCGGCCTGAGTGCCGCTGGTCCACCTCAACGAAATTCTGTTTTTTTTGGCTTTTTTTTTTTGACATCTCCTGTATTCAGGGGACGCCGTTACCCTCTGACCTGTGTTTTATGCTTTAGATAATGGTCATGTTACCGGGGAAAAACTTCGTCAGCTTCCGAAGGCTCAGCACCAGGGGGACGAAGTCCGCCTTGAAGTCCCGCAAGAACTCTGAGGGCAGGCCATTCTCGTCTGGAGCCTTTCGTCTCTTGAGCTCCGGGATGGCGAAAGGAACTTCTTCCATCGTGAAGGGCTCGTCGAGACGTGCACTTTCCTCCTCGCCGACGGCGAGGGCATCCGCATGCAGAAGCAGCTCTGAGAAAGGACTGTTTTCCTTCTGTGCCTCCGCATACTGCAAGGAGGAATAGCGCCTGACCAACCAGCGCACGTTGACTGGGGGGCCGAGCATCCCAGCCCTGGTTGTCGAGCAGACAAGCCGCTCCAGAATGCCAGACCTAAAGTATTTCACCCGGTCACGCCGGGGAGCTTATTTCATGAAAAGTAAACCAGTTGGGAACCGGGTGATCAATTGACGACTACAGGAAACAAAGGGGAGGGTCCACCGGCACGCAGACCTGGGCAATAGATTCTGGAACGGAGGATGAACAAGAGGACCACAAAAAAAAAAGCAAAGTGGCCTGTAGGGGCAGAGATCTTTGGTGTCGCTCCGTATTCACCCGGATAAAAGAAAAAAGCACGAAGAAAAAGTACGGAGAGAATGGGGACGGGGGATAAGAAAAAAATGTAAAGGGAGGGAAGGGAAAAGGATCGCCGGGTCCGTCATTCCAAACCGTCCAACATCGGCGATGGATGCCGGCGATTCCCTTGGTTTCATCTTCCAGGTGAGGCCACCTTGCAGCAGCCCTGATGTAGGTGGCTACCATCCTGGTGACCTTCCTTCGCTGCGTGGTGATTCTAGCACCAGTTGGGCCCAACGATGGCACGGATGCAACCCATAGTTGCAATAACAGCGCACGTCGAGAAGCCTCTCGGAGCGATGAACCTCCGCAACACATCTTGGACGATGTCCTCTTGATGCAGAAGTGCTGTTGCCAGCCTCTGCCACAGCTCATGGAGGGCGCCGCAGTCCAAAAGCAGGTGAGGGATCGAGTTCGTGGACCGGCACCTGGCACAGTTCGGGGATGCAACCCCTCCGGAAACTCAATGTCGTCGCTGGTTACACTGGAATCCCAAGTGGATGAAGATCACTACGGTTTGTTTTCAGGAGAGAGGGAAGACTGAAGTGTTGAAGCGATGCAAAGGCAACACTCAAAAGTTCGCTCTACCGAAGGAGTCCCTTCGCCAAAGCACGCAGAGTGACAGCATCCCCAACTCGCCCGTCTTCCAGACGTGGGGGGGTCTGTTTTTTCCCGCGATGGTTCAGGAAAACTTCCACCTCACCGGCGGGCTGCTGTCATCTCTTGCCCTGAGAGCAGACAGCGCAGCGGAGGGAAAATTGGAGGCCAGGGTCGAAAAATTCACCGCGTCCTGCCAGATCTGAAGTGGTCCACTCCGGAGTGCGAGTTCCTAGGGAAGCTTCGGGAAGATTGCGGGCAGCAACACCACTTCCCTTTCCTATGCGTCGCAGGCACTCGGGAATCGCGGCTCAGATCCGCGAGTTGGCCCATCCTATTACCTATTCATTCATCCTGCCCTCCCTTCGTCCCTTCGGAGCTCCGCTCCCAGCGCAGGTAGTTCTTTTGGCTTCCGGTCGGCACGCAAGCAGCAGGAATCTGGATTCCAGCACTCCTAGAATGAAAGTCGTGTACCTGAGATCTCCTCCGCGATCTTTGGGGGGATGGGGGTGGTCAAGAGGGACAACCGAGGCAGAAGGAGAGAGAATCCATTATTTAGTTTGGCTCACAGGCGGAGATCACCCTATGGATCCAGGAAGGCTCCAGAGGAAAGAGTACGTCCTATCAGACTTTTGAGAAGGAACCTTCCTCATTCTGTCCCGAAAAACCCTGTGCACCCTGTAAGAAGATGTGCGCTTCCCATCTTTCCTGCTCTTTTCTGAGAAGAAGGGAACCCGGAAAGGATCCGCTCCTGATTTATTCCTTTGAAGGGAGCTCCGAAGGAACGCATTCGAATTTCCCTAAAGGGCTCTTCCCCGGGAGGGGAGGAGCAGCATGCTTCTTGACACTTCAGAGAGGTGTCAACCGGCTCCATGGTATGCGATAGAGGGTTGCCCTCCCCACTCACTCAGGGAGAAAGAGGACGGCCTCATTTTCACAATCGGAGTGGAGCCCCGAAGGGAACCGACTCCCTGATTCCTGGAAAGACTCTGAAAGATTGACTTCGAATCATGGCCAGTCAACGGGGACATCATCCAAAGCCACCCGAGGACGACCAGCGTCATGTGCCTGGGGGGACTTGAGACCCACGACGGGCCCATTATTCTCCCCCTTTTTTTTTGACAAATCCTCGACCTCAAGGGCTTAGTCTCAATCAACCGCAGTGTGGTGGCTGCTCTACTTCTCCGTGAACCAAAAGAGATCCAGGCAAGAGAAAGTTATGGCAAGAGCATCCCGGTCGGTACGCAAGTCGTCTATAGACGATTTGACGCCTCCACGTTCGTCAGGCAAGGTGTTCATGGAGCTCCGCGGAGCCCCAAAGGGCACCATGTTTTTACTTGCTGGGACTCGCGACGGAAGAGGGACCGTTGCACCTCCGGCACATGGAGAATGAAAGAGACGCTCCAGGGTGCCTAACCTATCCTCCCAGCACCAGAGGTGAGACGGTGTCGTCGCTCTAGATCGGGACGGATTCCGCTTCAGAGGCTTTTGGCAGCGTTTGGCAACAGCCCGGCGGATGAAGCCATCATCCGCCGGGTTGTTGCCGGCTTCGTCCCGCTGGCCGTTCGACCAAGAATGTGTACCAAACGTCCGAACCTGCGGTTCCTCTCTTCCCAAGCGGGGCTTCTATCGCAACGACTATTTATCAGCAAGATAAAACCAACCTGTCTGCCCACAGTCCCAAGGCGTCGATCCTTCATTTCCACCCGGTCACTCCGGGGCGTTTCTTGTATAAAAATATGTACAAAAAAAAGGGATCAAATAAAAAACTGTCTCTGTTCTTCGTAGGGGCTTCACATCACCACTACAAAGGGAAATGCCGCCTCAGAGGGGTTGATTCTCGTGAGCAGCTCCGAAACGAGGTCCCCACAGGAACAGTGGGGAAACGGCTGAAAAAAAAAACACACACACACACAAGTTTAAAAACGTTTGGAAGGGTGGGGAAAGGATCACAGATTTCTCCCTGGACAACGTCCTTACCATCCTTTGGAGGATGTTGGCAACTTCCTCCTTTTGTTGGCAGGGACGTGGCCATCCTGTCGCCTTCTTCACGAAGGAGCAGACGATTGCCATGACGCCACCGTCCGACTGGCCTCTTTCCGCGCGGCTTCTCGCCGTCCCGATCCCACGAAGACCCCACAGGGCTGCAAGCGAAGCTGCGGGTGACATCGCGTCGCGCCCGAATGGGCGCTGCAAGAAGTCTCTGACGTTGTCCATGGGAAGTGAGGGACGCAGCAGCAAAGCATTTCCCGAACAATCAGGAGTGGTACGCAATGCAGCAGGGGATGGGGGAGGTTACCCCTTCCCCACGCCTGGCACAGTCCGGGGACCGCACTTCCCGTAGTCCATTGATGGACTCCTGCGTGGCATGGGATCGCCCAGTGAAACAACTTCAATGAGGAGCCCTGGCACTCCCGGGGAAGCGTAGACCTGTCCACAAACCTGAGGGTATTTCTAGCTCTTCAGGAGGAATGTCCAAGAGATCCACACAGCGACGAATTCGTTTGGAGAGGGAGGCGGAAGTACATGCGTCAGCCAGTTGACGCGTTGTCCAGCATCTCAGCAGCTTCTTCTTTCCCGCGGTCTCGCAGGATCCTTCCCATCTTGCGAGGCCATCGCTACTTCCACTTTGTTGGATTGCTCTGAGCGTGGTGGCTGCAAGTAGGGTGTTCTCGGCCCAAAGAAGGTGTTCCTCTCCTTCCTTGGGCAGTCCATGATTTCCTGCAACTAGCAGCGAGCATCATTCAGGAATCGCAGGCATCGCGATGGCCCCAGACTCGTGCCTCTTCTTTCCGTCCAAGCCTGAGCTGCTTCCTGTTTCCAGCACCACACTTGGCGGAGCGGAAGGAAAATCCATCTCTTCTCCTGCACCAATGCGACCATTTGCAGGAGTTGGTACCCCCAACGGGGAAACTCTCTCAATGGCCATGCATGAGGAACGTGCTGCCCAGTCCCTAGACACCAGTCTCGCTTGGCCAGAAGTGGGTCTGGGCCGTACCAAATGGTGGCGCAGAACTTCGCCTCTAGGGGCTAATCTACACTGGAGCTGTCTCTCCATCCTCTGCAGCGTTAAGGCGCAGAATCTGTCGTCCGACGTGGCGCTCACACGCCCTTCAAGCGGACCCGAGACCTCTGCGTTCCCCAGAAGGCTTTTCGCAGGAGCTCCTCGTTCCGCATTTTTACATCTCCGATAGAGAACGCAAACAAACAGCAGGGGTCGGACAAGGTGTGCGAAGAACTTGTCCGGCCCTTTAAGAGTATTCTCACCTTCAACTCTTGACACCGCGCGCCGCCCGCGCTGGAGGCCGCGTGGCCACTATGTCCGCGCATGGTGCCAGACGCAGGTGAATTCACGAAGACTCGCATAGAAGTGCCAATATTCTGGATGTGGTTACATATGACATCCAAAAGTCTTGCGAGATTGTGTCAGCCAGTCGATCACTTGGAGCACACGAAGATGAGGTGCAAATTCACGCGCAACGGAAAGTTGAGTTGTCGTGGAAACCTTTACGTGCCTCATCTCAGGAACGCGCATCTCCCTAGATCTGTCTGCGGCCTCCTCGCTTTCTGTCTCTCTTCTTCTTTCCGCACTTGGGACGAGAAACTCCTGGTTGAAATTCGTCTGCAAGTGATGCTGAAGATTCTTGTCGCATCACTGAATGGAAGTGTCGAGAAGCGGGGCAGTCGAGACTTAGAGGTTTCTATTTCTGTGAGCTGCAGCTGCTCTGGAATGTCCCTTGCCCGCTCCACCTGAAACATCACTCTCCTCATGAAGGAGAACTTGGATGAGATGTAAGTACCGAAGTGGCTCGCATGACCTTCCCCAAGTGACCAGCATTGGCGTGGCAAGGGCTTTACGAAGACGGGAGCTTCGGAAATGCCGGCCTCCACGTTCTCCAAGGAGCAACTTGTTGTCGGCGCAAGATGTAAGGCTTGCATACATCAGCAGAATCAATCGCTGAATGTCCTCACAGGGATTCCCAAGTAAAAGAGAAACTCAGGAGAAAAAAAGAAAAAAAAAATTAATAGTGGCAAAGCGGGTTTTCTTCCTTATCAGTTTTCCTTGATTACCAAATCATTCTCATGGTTCCAAGACTGCGAGACGCAGGCCTTTTCATGAAAGGGTGTTTTCATACTCGAACCGCCAGTAATCAAAAAGTCATTATTATTTTTTTCTGCTTGATTTGGTTATGTAATTGCACATTTATTTACGCGATTCAATTTCCCATCGCCTTCTGCATGCACGATGGAAAGATGAAAGGAATGGATGAAGGTTGGTGCGCTGGTGATTGCCAAAGATAATGGTGCCCTTCGCTGCTGCCTGGGTACCAAAAATATCCAAGCAGATTTGGGCAAAAAATTTCCGAATTGATTTCTGATGCCCGGATATTTCAGGTATTTTTCCTCCCCGATATTTCTCACACCAATCTGGGATCTACTTTGACTATTCCCAGTTCGAGCACGCGAGTTTATCATGCCGTTAGGGATCGCTGAAACAGTCATTTTGCAACTCTTCCAGAAGAGAAGAGAATATGCCAGTGGCAGCAATCTGCTCGGCTCTATTTTTCATTTGCTGCACATGCGGAGGAATCTCCCGAAAGAAACATTAATAAACATAAATTGGAAAGACTTGCGGAAGGCGCATTCGAGCGGCACCGAATGTCGGTTGCTCTGGAAGTGGGTATTTGAAACGCAAGAATTTTTCCCTCAGAGGGAAACGCGGAATGGATTCGTTTACTCCATCGTTGATCCCGAGGAACTCTTCCAGATGATTCCAGGTTTACCGACTTCTTGCTCCAGTCCTATCGCGGGAGGGAAAAGTTCGCGTGGTAAAAGTAAATCCGGGATCACATCGCTTCGCTTTCTTCCTGATCAATGACCTTCGGTAGCTGACCAGACGGCAGCACTCCTCAAATGAATGGAAGTGCGCATCCTTATGAGCGATGGACGAGCGCTTCTGCCTACACCATTCTTCTACATACACTGCGGTCGGCATCCAATTCGGATCACCACTGAAAAACTCGCCCTATGGATTTCATCCGAAATTATCGTCGCGCAAAACGACTACGATTCCTCACAGTTTCCACCATCCAATCATCTCTTCAGAGGCTTCTTCCCATCTCCGGAAGTGAACAAGATTGTATGTTTCGAACGGAGCGGAAGAAAGATTCCAGGAAAGGAGTTTGAGTGGATTTCACCTTCGCCCATGGTGGATCTTCTTGGACGCTGACTATCCTGGCCACGAGGTGTGCACCCAACGAATGAGCCGGCTGTTCTGCAACTTGCACACGGCGCCCTTCGTTTCCAGCCAAGATTGCCTGAGGGGAACCTCGAGTCCTCCTTGCACCCCGTCCTTGTTGGTTTCCACGCTTCCACTCCCGGAATGATGGATGCGGCTTCAGCTTTGAATGCGTTCCTGGAATAGTGTGACTGAGGATGCGTCTGTTAAGGATGCGACCTGTTGGGTCTCAGGCTCACCAGGAGATCCGATCACCATGAGCGGCCCTTACCGATTCGGGCACTCTTGCAGCAGAGAAAAGGGGGCGATGCAGTTTCCGGTATCATCTTTGTCCCCTTTGGTCGGATTCCTTCCAGCGTTGTTCCCGAGGTGCCACGAGGGAAAGGTACCTTGACTTCCATTCTCGAGAACCAGATTTGGTGGAAGTCTCCTGTCGATCCTGGTATTGGCTGCTCTGACACCTGGTCAGGACGGGGCGTTTGCCATAACCTCCAACAGTAAGCACTAAGCATACAAAGATATAGAAGATAGAAGTATAGATTGGGACACTAGATCTTACCAGGGTTTTCAGAACTCCGGATGAGATTATGATTCAGCTAGCTTTCCGGCTAGGTCATCTTAGAGGGAGGAGGTGAAAGGACACCAAATAGGGGAATAAGAGAATCCACAGCCGCTTAAGTGGGTGAAGGGAGAAATATCGACTGCCAATCTTCAAGTCTGTGTGTTTAGGAGGGACATTGAAGGATTCTTGAAGCACAGGAGATGTGTGGAGCTCTGAAAGATTCACAGTTTGTTCTATTCACTGTTTTTCACTTTCAGTATGGAAATTCCAAGGATTGATGAGATGCGCAGTCCAACTTTCAGCATTCAACGCATTGTGCAGTTGCTGCCCCTACTCGAATGTGAAGGGCAGCTGACGAGGTTCCTTTGGGAAGGGAACATTACGCGTTTTAGTGCACCCTGCCATCATTCGTATCCAAGATCCCATATCTACATGTACAGAAAATCTCCGATTATGATCACAAGAATCTCGGAGTCTTGATAGTGAGTTCGAGGAAGCGTGCAGGAGCCGTGGATTCTTGGATTCCCTTACTGATTGAATCATGACTCGAAAGGATAGCCAATAATCAACCGTTAACCACACTGCCATGGTCCGTAAATTGGTTGGTTGATCAGAGGAGCCGTGAAATTCTGTGATTCCACTATTCTTCCACCAAACGATAGATTTGGCAGTCCGGAGAGCATAGCCGAATGCTTGAATTCTTCGCAAGGATCTATCCGTTCGCCTCTCTTCATCAGCCAAACTTCAGGACTGTCTACTGCATACCAGGCTTAAGAGGGAAAAATGCGGGAAAAACGATTCACCAACCACCAAGGAAGCTATCTGACACCTTGTAAAAGACCAGGTGTCCATATCAGATGCAAGCCATGAGGATCAGGGTCCCGTTTTGAACAAGATGTATGTTTCACTTGGATCACCCCTTGGCTGCCTCGACGCGAGCCTTGAAGAGCGAACTTTGTTTCAGTTTCTTCAATGCGATGGGTGGTTTGCATTGAATACGCCCCTGTAGGCGTGATGCACCTCGTGTTCCTATTTCTGTTCCTCCTATTTGGAAGTTGGTGTTTTCTTCGAGCTGCTGTTGCAGTTTGTGAAAGTCGATGCTCCTGTGGCTGTTGTAGGTGAGAGCAGTAGATCGTGCGCTGGATCGCAAGACGTGAATCAGTAAGAATCTGCTGGACCATCAACTCTTAATCTTCCCATTAGGAGCTTGCTCGTAGATGCGGTTTGGTCTTCCTCTGTGATGGATGTTGGCATTAACGCTCATAGTCACGACCGCGGCGTGCCGTTGCTGTTCAATCGCTTCCATCGCGTGCACTGTCACTCATGTAGGGTCCCTCATTGCGACTCTTTCCTACCAATCATTTTCTTTTAGAAAAGGATACGATTGGTGGAAAGCCTATGATGGAAAAGAGCTGACCTCTACACTTGGAAGGGAACAATTTGCGCAACTTCCGACGACTTTAGAAACTAAAGAAGTAAGCGAGAGAACCGCAGTGACTAGAAAACCTCCATAACTATTCAGAATTGCTTTTTGTGTTTTCGTGACTCCAAAGGCGGAACACCTTTCGAGAGTCGCGTTGCAGGGAACGGTCGGGATGAAGCATCCGGCCTTCATGATATACGCCCGCACATGCATCTTGAAATCCAAGCACAAGCGAGAAAGCTGCTTCCTCGACTCCTGTTGAGGACCTCAGCAATGGATTCGTGTTGGGTGCGATAAGAATAAGGCAATGAGAACAAATTACGTGGCTTTTCTGCCCTCCAAGATCTCCAAGAGTTCTCCTCGGAGGGCAGTTTCACTCTGTTCTTCGGCCCTCGGTTTCAGCCCTTGCATCACCGCAGGAGTTTAATGGACAACCCCGCTTGATGCAAGCAGCACGAAGATCAAGATGCACACCAAAATCAAGTGACACCCAGATGAGCTACGTCACTCTGCAGAGCGCACCCATAGGGATCCTTGCGATTTTCCCGCACGCTGCTCCTTCGATTCCTGAAGTCCTTGGAAGTGGCAGCAAGTTCTGTCCCCTTCCCAAGTATAAGGAAGAAACGAATGCACACTTCATGATTACGTAACTGGATAAACGAAACAACTCGTTGCTTCCTGCTCCTCTATCCTATCCCATATTCACGAGTCTTCCTGCGTTCTTCTTGAAGGTGTTTGCATGAATCGTGAGAGCATGGTCATCCATGTGGTTAACTTACTCTCTGAAAAGGAAAAATGAAGCAGAGGGCTGTCTGCTCTCATCGCACGCTGATAACACAGCTGATGCAGGCAAGCATAAGGTGGTGCACATAGCACTGAGTTTTGATCTCAGTGGCATGTGCTGAGTGGGAGAATCACATTATAAGGTTGTATACTCCCAGAAAGAGATGTACAGTCGGCATCATCTGCATTACCTTATGCTGCGTTGCAAAAAAACTCAAAGGGCGCATGCTTGATGGGATAAAATCGCATACTGTTGTTCTTCATGCACCTCAAGGGGCATGAAGAAGAACTCAGGTAGGGCAGTTTTTACTTTCTAATGGCAAAAAAAGAAGAAAAAAAAACGGTTCTACGAGTGCCTGATGACTCGAAGAAGCAGTTGTAAGTGGGGAATGAGAATTTGAATCTTTGGACTTGTTCATGTGAGTGTGGAAACCGCGGCAAGGGGAAGAAAAGAAACATTCTGGAACACCTACTGTCGTTTCCAAGAGAAACGCGTGAATTCGAAATCCGAATTCGCCATGCGCGCCATGATTTGTGAGCAACTCAGCTTTTGCTTCGCATTAGCTGCGGTGATGAAAGTCGATTTGGACATGAGTTCCATGAAGCTGGAGATTAATCTGTGTAACAGATATGTATTCTTAGGTCCGCTTCTCAGTTCCTCTTACTCTCCCTTCGAATGGATGGGTCTCAAGAGTGCAAGATGGGGAAATCGTTCGATTGCACCCATGAATTTGATTGCGGTTACGCTCACGCCGAGGCGGGTGACCTCCAGAGTAGAGGGTAAGTAGGTAGGGTGTTTGCAAAAAGAGCTTTCTGTCCAGGAGAGGCAACCCTACGAGGGGGCTTTTAAGCAGATGCACGGTCCACGAGGAAAAGGGGACGGCCCCACTTTCCCAACAGGAGGGGAGCCATCTCCTTGGTTCCTGGTAGGACCCCGGAGGCTGAACTTCCAATCCCAACCTGTCAACGGGAACGTTCGGTTTCCGGCCTCCACCATTGACGTACCCGAAGCCTGCAGGTCTACCAACACATCTTGTGGAGGGGGGGGATGGAAACCCACGACTCAGTGGTTCTAGGCGTCGATCCTTCCCCGGGTGGGGCCACCACACCGCCGCCAACGCAGGCAAAGTGATGTTGAGATAAACAAGCAACCAGGAGCAAAGTAAATTCCTCTTGGAAGGAGACAGTTGAGAACTCACCGTCCTTTCATCTCGATGGAAGACTCTTTTAACTGCCATCCCGCAGCATGCAAGTCGTACCATTTCCATTGATTGTCTTCAAAATTCAATGATTCTTGAACCGCTCAGTGGGAATCATCGGATCAATTGGTCCAACAGCGCTTTTCGATGACCGTGCTCTCCGGTGTCCGAGCGCCCTGGCAGAATGCTGCGGCCGGCCCACTCCGCTGGCACACAATGCATCACTCCGTTTGTTTCGGTTCAATGTTTTGGCCGCAGGGCTGATGCTATCCTGGGACAGTCCTCCATGGTACTTTGATGGGAAATTTGAGCTCTGTTGATGTCGCAGTGTGAGCTGTCAATACGTGAAGGGGCATGTAGGACTTTTCCTACGAATCGCGTTCTTCGAAATTCTGCACAGTTCCATTAAGCAAATTGAACTGAAAAGCATCTGGAAGACAGCCTGCAGCCCACTCCCAAATCCAAGACTTTATGGTCTCATTCCGCAGCATTGTGAGAACAAGAAAGACTGCCATCCAGGAAGAGTTCTCAGCAGCCATCGCTAACGAGACAACGAATGGCGGATCGATTGCTGATTGCATAGATGACACCATTGCACGGAGCCATTGGAATTCTTGGAATCCCCAGTTCTACAGGAAACCATGAAGCCATGGCACGTCGGAAATTCGGGAAAGCTCGCAGTAGTCGAATTTTTCACGTCACTCTCCATAGTTAGTGAACAGTGACCACCTGTTATCTGGGTGCTTTTCGTCATTGGGAGAAGATCACACTATCAGTACTTTGTCACCGTAAATTCAGTCATAATCAGGGGTGATCAGACAGGTGCTTCTTTCTGAAATCTGGTCATTCGCATAGCCTTTCAATAAGCTTCGATGGAACAGTGGCTTCTTGGTGCATTCTTTTGCTCCCTCTGTCGAATGGCGTCATCGATGCCTTTTCATAGATACCATGCGCCATGCTTGCTAAATCACCTGGCACATCCCCACTTGCTATGTTCCTTGCTTCCCATCAGGTACAATATACAATTGTAGCGTTTGAAAAAATGGCGTTGTTGGATAAACAACTTTCCCGGAAGTTGAAGCGCGCAGTTGTTTTCTACCACTGCAGTGGAATTGGAACTGACTGTGGCGCCGCGGAGACTCCTATGCAAGCCACTAGGAGATCTTCCATAGGAATGGTCGCAGTGGTCCCGAATAGTCACCTCGCCCCTCATCGTAGCACTGTCTGCCCTCAGACCAAACCATAGCAGCAGCCAACCGGTAGAGTGGGAGTTGTCCTGCAAAATTGCAGGAGTCGAGAAACTCCTCGATGGCTCAAAAGACGAGTTGCTGAACGCCGCCACTCCTCTTTTCCAGACAGAGCGACCCCTTCGAAGGAGCGACCTTCTCGGTGTGCCTCCCGAAGAACTGGTGGTCCCTTGTGCTCGGAGACCTCCGTGTACCTGCTCCGCTGGAAACCACAGGATGTTCTGCTGCTGCTATCTGAACTGGTTGCACGGGGACCTCGTTTTCCGAACTGTTCCAGGTGCGATGCTGATGGGATCGTTCTCTCGCCTCTTGTTGGACTGAGGTGTCCTGGAGGACATGTGGCGGAGACTCGCTTCGGCACTCCGTCAACCGCGGGACACCGCTACGAATTTGCTGCTAGCCTTCTTCATCGGAGGCGGACTAAAGACCGGCGCCGTCATCGCAACGATCTGTTGCATCGGCGCCATGGCGACAGTCCTCCATGTGTTAGAGTCACATTCGCATCAAGAGAAGGTTTCCAACATGGTGGCCACCTTCATGAGGACTGCTACAAGGTGGCCTCACCTGCCAGAAGAAGTCAGAGATCGCCATCATACACAGCCGCTTTTAGGAAGGAAGGGCTCAAACCAAAAAACCCTTGTCTCTACCTTCCGTCTTTTTTTTTTATTTATTTATTGTTCCCTCCTACCATTCCCTTCTTCTTTAGAAGCCGACCTACGTGCTAGTGGTCATCCTCAATGAACTTTTGTATTCAGAAGACGCTGTTCCTTGCTAACTTGTGGTTTATTTTTTAAATAAACATCCCGGCGTGATGACCGTGTACAAATCACTGCGGTGGAATGAGAGCGCAGACTTGCATTTATGCCTCCGATTCGATGCCTTTGACTCGTGGAAGTGTTTGCTATGCGGAGTAACCTTCAAGTAACCGGCTAGAAGGAATTATGCTGGCCTCTCGCCTAGTTTGAAGACAACGATGGTTCGTTAGGGCAGTCACGGTGACCTTGAAAGATGATGACCCGACTCGGTGGTTCGTCCTCGTTACGTCGAAATCCATGGGGCAGCTGCGGCTCTCGAAGCGCATTCACTCCATGCAATCCCAGCAACAGAAGACCTGCAAGAAACGCCGGAAACAACGGAGGTTTACCTATCTCTTCCAAAATTGAATGCATCTCATGCCGCGGTTCCCTCCTGGCATGCTCAGGGTTTCCGATCGCTCGTTTCTTTTGGCACTTTCACGATTCGCTCGAAATCGCCTGACTTTCCTATTCCTTCATCAGGCTATTTTGCCGCGGGTTTGCTGGGAAGAAGAAGACAAATGCAAACGCATGCTGAAGAGCCGAAAACTTGAAGAGGACAGAAAGCTGATCTTGTATTTGATCAGACCAGAGGTATTCCCTGCTACAAGCAAACGGGATTCGTGCTAGAATGAACGCCGGAACGCTGTGCGAACGAGTTTGAGATCCTGGGAATAGCAGCCAGAATGAAGTTGGAACTTCAATTGGAATCCAAACCGACTCCAGGGGATGTGGCAAATGTGGATCGGTGTCTTCAAACAAACCGGGGTCTTCGTGCTGCATCGTGGTTTCTGCAGCCGCCGTTGAGGGTTCCATCCGAATGGTGGACTCGGAACTCAGCTCCGAGTTGCAGAGCCTGAATTCTTCTGAGAGCGGTCGATGCTGCCTTCTGATGCTTGCACGCGGGTATAAAATGCTGCGATTCTTCCGGAACGAAAAGAAGGCTGCAGAAGCCAAAGAATGGCGACCGCGTGCTATTCGTTTCGCGACCATCTTAGTTGAATCAGACACCAACTACGAGATAAATCAGAAATTATAAGGGAAATGGATTAGCATCCGCAACGATGGCGCTTGCTCATCTAAGAAGAGTCGCTTAGCAAATTTGGAAACGAGAAATAAATGCACAGATGAATCCTTCGTCTATGGGATTATGAAGCATTACTGACCACTGATACGCAAAGGAGGCCCTCGGCAAAAGGGAACTGTCGAAAGTTTCATCCGCAGAACTGAATGCTCAGATGCGAGAGAATCGAAAGGCACCGGCGGCTGAGCACATCTGCATTCCAGAGCTGCTGAAGTCAGCCAGAAAGGTGAGCCATCGTTGATCCGCGAAATGGATGTTCGCGCCTGAAGATGAAGATGCACAAGAAAAAAGTGAAATGAAAACTAAAGGGCATTCCTAAGTCGTTTTCGGGATGAATGTGGGCGACCAGAGGTGCATGTTCCCCGCGAAGAATCGTCAACACCTCAGGCAGCCATCAAAAACAAAACAATTACTGGTGCTCTGGAACTGGAAAAGTGGAAATGTGACTCTGTCCTCAATTTGGAGATTAGATCAAGGGAATTTAGGGACGGAAGCACGACAGGTGCGTCCCCTTCGTTGCTATCGACACAGCCAGTAGCAAATGTTCACATCCAGTGTTGTTAATAAACAAACCAAATCAGTAAGGGGCCCCCTGATGACAAAAAAGGCCGAACGCACATTTCCATACTTGAATGTTTTGCCCGTTCGCAAGCAAATACATATACATAACATGCGCATCATTCTTCAAAAATACATTTGCTGTGTGAGAGATGCATATCGATGATGAGGATCAGCAGATGGCAGGTGCGTGCAGCCACACCCCTGCGTTGGCGACAACGCGGCTGCGGTGTCTCCGCGAGTGGCGCCAAGCTTGCGGATTCGAATGCCGCCGGGGAAAGGGTCGAGGCCGAAAGATGGGTGCGTCGTAGGTTGCCAGTCCCTTCCACAGGATGGCGCAGGTTGACCTGCAGGCTTCGGGCGCGCCACTGGTTGACAACCGGTCACTCCGGGACCTTTATTTATACAATAAACATCCGTTATGTGGCAGGGCACGTTACCTATAACTACGACAAGGATCCTACCGGGAACTGGCATGCAGGCCAGCGGCGTTCACCTCGGCAGCACAGGGGAAGGGAAGACAAACAAAGAGAAAAAAGTAAAACGAAAACCATACAGTTAAAAAAGTGGAGAGGTTCCGGAAGGGATCACCGGATGCTGGAGGGCGACTTCTGCGTCTTTGTAAGGATGCGGACAAGTTCCTGTTTCACGATCCCCAGATGAGGCCATCTTGGCCCTATCCTCATGAAGAGAACCCAAAATACATGGCGTCCCTGTCTCCCTGGCTGCCTTTGGCGTTGTTCCATGCAGTCACTGTCCCTCCACGTGGACAGCAGAGTGCTGAAGAGTGCTGGCCGGCCGTGAGGGGGTCGCGCAGGAAGAGGCGCTTTCAAACGACCCTGGCGTTGCCTCCGAGGTTTCCAAGTTCGCAGCAAAGCAACATAGTCCACTAGGAGGTGAGGGAGGGATTCCTGCTCCCCGCACCTTCCACAGCACACACCCCGTGTCCAGTGATGCCGGCAGGCGTAGCACTGAAAGCCCCAGTGCAGCAGCATCAACGCCGACTTCTGCCACTTCAATGGGAGGGTGCGGGTGCTGATCAGCACCGGGAGCAACTGCAATTCTTTTTCCGGAATACCCAGTAGCACTCCCAAGCGCAAAAGTCCACGAGGTCGAGCACTCGGGGTCGCAGCGTCGGTGAGCTGGCCCATCGTTCACTCACCCAGTCCTTTCCTCCTTCCGGAGATTTCCTAGTGACCTCCCATCTAGCCATGAGGCTGCTGCTCACGTGCTCCCTAAGGCATGGCAGAGCGGTGGTGAAGGAGGTTCTGCTTGCCCACCATCGTGGGATCTTCCAGCATCTCCGCAGAGCGTGCAGTTGTTGTTGCGCGCGTACAGGAAACCTCGCACCTGTTCCGCGCTTGGCTAATGGATCCCCGCCCACGTGCGAACGGTTCCCTGCAACCAGGCACCACCGTTCGCAGGGAGTCACGGGATCCATCCGTTTTTCCTGGCCAGCGTGGCCACCTGCCGCAGGAGCCGTTCGCAGTGGATGAGAGTACGTGGAGGGTGCACAAGGAAGGAAGCGAGTCCCACGCTGCTGGTGGCCTGCTAAACGAGAAGACGTGCAGGATGGCACCAGCTGGCGCTGCAGAGGCTTGCCACGAGGGTAAGTGTTCGAAACTGGAGCTGCAACTCCATTCGCTCCAGCTTCAGGAGGAAGCCTAGGCTGCCATCCCTGCGCGGGGCACACAAGTCCCTCAGGAGGACTCAGGGCCTCCCTTTGCTCCAGAGGGCGATTCGGAGGAGGTCGTTTGTCCGCTTTCGAATGCTGCATAGCGAGATGCAGAAAAAAGCAGGGGAGAAGGTGGCCAGCCTCCTCAAGGTGCGTCACTGGTGGAAGTCGGAAATGGGATGTCCCGGTTGACTGCCCAGGATTGGAGTTGCAACCTCGGGGATCCTTCCAGGAACCAAGAAGTCCTTTTGGGCTGCGAATTTGCGTCTCCTCTTCGAGAAAGCTCCCTCTAGAGAAAATTCTCAAGTATCCCTTCATAGTTCTATTCCGAGGAGGAGGAAGCAAGGAACGGTTTCCTTGCGGGGGACTCCTCCTGATAAGAAGCGAGTAGAAACTTCCTCCGGGAGGTCCCTCCAGAAAGAATAGGAAAGAGATGGTTCCCTTTGGGGTTCGCTTACAAAACTTAAGGAGAACGGACTCCTTCTTCGGGAGCCTTCTTGGACTCGTAGGATGGTCCCTCCTGGGTCCTTTCTCCTCCTCTCCTTCTTCCTCCCTTTCTTCTCCTCCTCCTCTTCCTTCCTTTCTTCTCTTTCTCTTCTTTCTCCTCTTCCTCCCTTCCTAAGCTGAAGAGTAACACGCACCCTCGGGTGGTGTGGTACAGTTTTCAAGAGCTTCGTGAGCCCCTAGGCGAAGGGTTCTGCAGTACTTAGCAGACCATAAAAAAAGAAACCAAAGGATAAAAAATGACTTCCTTTAAACATATATTCATTCTTTTTAATTCGCATGTTGTGCATGTGCGTGCATTGTAGATTAATTGCAATGTTTTGATGTACTTCATGGCAGTACAATATTTCAGTTTCTCAAAGCCCACGTTCGTTTCATGCACAATCTGCTTGCATCTGGTGCCCTACGTGTACCATTTGTGCGAAGTACCCTGTGAGGAAAACACACAACTGTTGTACAAAACGGTGGAATCCGATCGCAGCACGCATCATTACCGGAAAGTGTTCGATCACCGATTTCAAGTGGTTCGTTCTAAAATGAATTTTAGAGCGGGCGATTTTTTTCCCAACCCTCCCGGGAGACGCACATCTTCTTGATAATCTGAAGGCAGATTTGCAAGGCGTGTGCTACCATTTGTGCTCTTGCAGGAGCATTCATTCCGCTGGTCAGCTTCAGGGCATTTTGGGGGGGGAGGGGTAGGACGACGACGGAAACAACAGTTCTGTTACACCGTATACTTGAATTTAATGACAATTCATCATGAAATCATCATGGGTGGTCCAATACCTGCACCATCAAGCATGGCTGCTGCTGTGATTCCTTTTGGCAGCGTGGAGCGTTGTCCTTGCAAATCCAGATTTTCCCCACAAGCATCGGAATGTTCTGAAGGATCTGGAAGCTAAGCGTGCGGATGTTCCGGTGTTCGGACATCCCGCCGAGCTGTGTGCGTTGTGCGACGGCACCGCTCGGATCCTGATGGCCAGCGTCCTGTTAGGAATGCGGGAACTCGGCATGGGAAACTGAGAATCATGGCGATGACTTCCCGATTCCCGTTTCGCGAGTGCGGAGGGTGGACAACGTCCTGGGAAGCGAATGTGAGGAGGGGTCAGGATTTCGGAACCAGCTTCGGCAATGGAAGCACCTCGCCTCTTCCTCGCGTGCCTCACAGAATCCATCACGAGATCAAAGAAAGGGCGCCGGGATGTCTTGGAACCTTCCCCGGGGACATCGGCACGCGCTGCTGAGTGGCCTTCTCGGACCAAACCAACTTGCAATTTGTCTTTGGACTTTCGCGCCATCACGGAAAAGCGCACACGATGGAATTCGCTCCAGCGAAAGGAATGTGGGGAATCTTCCCGACTGTATCCTTTTTCCGTGTTTCTCTTCTGCTGCAAGGTGCCGCTCTCCGTGCTGCTCCCGTCGATAACACCGTGGCCAATAAAAATCAGACGTGTGCCTCACGCAGGGTTAGGGAGAGGCCAAGGTCACTCGGGATCTTCCGCGATCCAATTCCGCTGGCAAGGGGAACGCTCCTTCAAGGAACGCCTCTCCAAAAAATCCACTCTGCCTTGCATAGTTCACGATACTTGGCCCCTGAAGCTTCAGATGGATTCCTCACTTATTTTTAGGCCAGCGTGTGCAAGTGACTTTCTCCTTGCACGATTTACGGCCGGCACGTGTTAGCTGCGTTCCGTGCAAGTCCGAGACACACATAGCTGCCATGATCCGCAGGATTCACAGCCCGAACGGCTTCCCAGTTTATTGCTCCCCTCGACAAATGCTTGATCTGAAGAGCGAGAAAAATTCGCAGCCGCCTTTTCACCACTTTTATTTTTTTTTTATTTTACTTTTAATCCCGCCTCTTCCTTTCGCAGATACCTTTGGAGTGAAGCTCGAGTCGCGCATTCCGCTGAAACCAAACGTTTTTTTTTTTTTTTTTTGCTTGTCTTGTGAAAACATTCCATCACCACCTTCATCATACTGACGTTCAGGACCTTCTCATCATATGCATGGGTGAATGCCGTCCCGAATGTTTAGGAAACGCTCGAAGAAATTCAGGGTCAGAATTCACTCGGTAAGGGTTCGAAAATGCGATGCCGTTTCAGCGAGGTCCGTGGTCACACGAGCACACGCGACACCCACGACCTGCGTGCCTTTTAGCACCGCGCCCTTGAGCTCACGTACTGTGCTCTTGGTTTGGCATTTGGGCGTGTGTACCTACTCTCGAGATGTCATCACCGGGATACGGTGGCACTGCATCCCCCTCGAATCAGTCAAGGCGAAGCCAGGCACGTTCCCTCCATTCCCCGAATCGACTGCTACTCCTGGGAAGCACCGTGTGCTGAGCCAGGGGAAGTGCCATCGCGGCTGCTGCTTCTCAGCTCATCTTTCCGTAGTGAGCCGGTGACCCTTTGGAAGCATTCTCCAGCATCAGGGGAGCTGAGGAGAGCATCACCAGAGATCAGTAGGCTGATCACGACCATTCCCCTTAGTAACAGGGTGCACAGCACAGAGACGACGCTGCCCAAGCCACACACATTTCCTTCATTAGCTTCCAGAGTGTTCTCGAGTGCCCAGCAAGGAGTTCCACATGCAACTTCCAGTAAGTGTCCCCTTCATATGCAAGAGTCGAGCGTGATTATGACCTCTCAGTAATCGTAAACACGAGGGTCATTTGTCTGGAGGTGTGTCTACAGATGGAAGGATACCAGGGCGATCTGGAAAGATTTCCTCTTATTGTGGGTCTTTGGGATGGCGCACGTACCGCATTCGTTCAGATTTCCCCGTGGCTGGGCGATCTCATTTCCGGGAGATCGTCCAAAAATGTCAAAGGACAAATAAAAACAGAGCCTGATATGGATGGTGCGAGAAGGATCCCCTTTTTGGTTTTCGATAATGTTTGGGAGAACCATAGAGCCCAAAAATCATGGAATGAAGAATTAGCAGCACGCATCGGAGCAGAAGCCGCGAGCAGGAAACAGCTGCCTCCCATTCCAGTGGAATTGTGGTAGCAGGGAAGAGAAAGAGCTCGCATTTATCAACGTCCTCCTCCGTAGGATAATTGATGCGCGCATTGATGATGAAATTCGAAATTTCTCTTCCAAGCCTGGAAACGTATCTCCATGATTTAAATGTGGACTGTTTGGAAATGGTGGTCTGAAAGAACATTATTGACCTTTGTGATCATTCCAGAGAAATGCTTAATAGCCAAGGGCTCAAGGACACACCACGGCGCAGAGGGCGTAAAGGAATAAATCAAGTTTCCACGGAGAGTACTGACGCTATCTGAACATCACACATTTAGAAATGGGCAGCCACATACTGGGAAACCTACACGCAGACGGACGTGTGGACAGTTGACCTAGAGTCACGCAAGCCAGCCCCCCAAAAGGAATAAGAAAAAGTTCCTTCGCCACTGTAGCAAAGGAGGGCTTGTACAGAGGTGGTGAACGGGAACATCTGATTCCTCTTCACAGGTTTTTCCGGCACACGAAGTGAATCCAATGGAGAGGCTCATTCCCTATCTGTGGATAAATCGCTCAACCCGTCCGCTGACGTTTTCCTGAATCAGAAAAAGGGATACCCTGTTTTCTGTCATTCATGATGACCACTGAACCGACCTCCGAATGAATGGCAGGCACGTCGTGGCCAAATGAAACCGATAGCGGCTCGGTAACATGAGGATGCTGAAAAATCGCACAGAAATCGAAAGCAAAGGATGCATCTTTGAAGATGTAATTCCAGCAGAAGCCACTACCGCTTCTCCGTGGTTTGTTCCCATCCTTGGACAGCATCTTGTGCGATCCAGAGGTAGATGTATCTGTGCGTGAAGATCTGCTGCACCTTCGGTAGGAATGGGATTCAGCTACAGCTGAAAACGCAGGCTATCGCCTCTGACTCCAAGGATCCGATCCGGAAAATCACATCACACTCATTTTGGCCTCGCAGTTCAATCGAAAGCAGTGGACAAACGGACCCGTAGCCATAGTGCAGAAGGCAGGAGAGGAATCAAAGAGCATTGAGCCGATGGAGCGCGAGACACAAGTGGAAAGGCGGCCGAAAGCTACTCATCTGGCCAAAGCTCTGCTGTTGCCACGCGCAACCACCTTTAGGATTTCCACCCATTTTTGTGCTGACTGATTGACAGAGTACACATCCTTGGGCACGGGAAACTCCCTTTCCCTTGGAAGAGCAGCCCAGCCAGTTCCCAACTTTCCTTGAAGTCCTTCCTTGAAGTTTTCGGGAAACGAGGGATTCACGCCATTAGAAGAGGTGCGTCGCTAAGGAAGCCCAATTTTTGTGCCTCTTTTTATTCTCTTTTGGCATTTCTCTGCCACGGCGCAGAGTCGACCGGGGGCGGCAGAGGTGCTTTCAGCTGCGCTGGACATCGAGCGCTCCGAGTTGGGAAAGGAGTGGCTGAGTTGGGCTCGGTCTACGAAGTGGGAAGCGGAAAAGTATGGAATGCCTGCTTCAAGGGAGATCCAGTGGGCAGGGCACCACGAGAGAGCACTTTGCAGTATCCCACTAGGAACTCATTTATCTCGGCCCTAACTGTTTTGACTCCGTGGAGGGGGGAAAGTCCCCATCATAAACCACTAGAGCAGCTCCAGGAACTCACGAAAATAAATTCAGATGAAAGCCTTGATAAGATACCTGAAAAGTTCGTCCCTGAAAACCCAGGATCACGTGCTTTCCGAACTGGAAGCGGGGAATGGAAAAAACATTCACTCCATCATCGTTCTGCACCGCAAAAAGGTGATCGAAAGATGGAGGCGGCCGTCGGCATCTTTTGGGATGAGCTCCAACGTATCTCTCGCATCTCTGGGAGCGGCGTGCTCCTCGGTGAGAGGACAATGAGCGGAAGACGGCACGCGAAGAAGGGCTAATTGTGATTCTGTGCGGATAAGGTCCCTTTTCCTTTTTCGGGTTCCTGAACTTGAGCAATCATTCCTTCCCTCATCGTATCATCTGTCTCTGGACCGGCTCCTACCTCTGCTCAGCTTGTTTGGTACTCCTGCTGCCAAACTTCGCCGCTTGACATGACTCTTCCAGCTGCCGAACCCCGAAGTCTGGGTTAGTCATTCTCACGCCGTCTCCCATTCAGTGCTCACGGCTAGCGAATGACCCGTCTGCGTCTTCGCTCTTCACCGGGCGAGAGAGGCACTGCCGTTTCGTGACCTGCCGAAAACGGACGGGACGGCGCCGTGATGCGCGCGGAACCTCGTGACGAGCCAGCATCCCTCGGTTGCCTGGTCACCTTCCCGCGCATGGCAGTCGGAATTGTACCCGGGGGGGAGGGGAGGGCAGCGAAGGCGTTCCTTCTCAGGTACCAAAGGGGCATTGCGAAGTCTCCGAATTCCATGCTCCGGACTTGCACAATTTTCGGGCCGACCGTAAGAAGAACGGCCCCGAGTTCACGAACGGGTGAAGCACCAACTCGAGGAATGGCACATTTCCAGCAAATCATTCGCTGCTCCGCCGATTCAGCTCGCGCAGCGGCGCCAGTAGCAGCGAGCCAGGAAAATGAAAACTCGAAACCACTGTCTAAATATTTGGGATCCAGCCGGAGATTTACGAGGGACATCCTGGTATTCCAAGGCGCGCGCAAGAAGATCTCCGGGTTTTTACGATTCCCGAATCGACAACATGTCTTAAAACCGAAACGTGGAAAGGTTCACAGAACACCCACGTGTTCCGGGTCGGACATTCTTTTCTTTTTTTGTCAGCTCATTAAAGGAAAACTTGACATATCTCGCGGTATAAATCTTAATTTAGTACAATGATTTGCTCCTTCGCGCGTCGCGCGGAGGGAGCGAGGCATTCGAATTGCGGAATTCGGGAAGAACGTCTGGGCTCGCCTGGACGTCTGTGACCTCACATCCCCGGATGCATTCCTCGGATGCAGGAATGAAACGAGGGATGGATTGAAGCTTGTGTTTCCGTTTCCTGATCTGCTGTGTGTGTTTTTTTCACACAGGTGCTGTCGGAAGCATCTGTGGCTCCCGCGTCTGATCTTCTCAGCTGCGCGGGGGGATGACGGAGAAACCAATCTCGATCGGTTCCGTGCGCAGCCGATTCTGCGCGGCGCTTGGCATCACTGCGACTATCACCTTGCGCTGCGTGTTCAACAAGTGACAGTGGATATCCTCTCCGGAAGGTTGAGGATTCCGTCCACGGAATCGCTCTTGCAAGCGCCCGGAGTACCGCGAAGGACTGCAGGAACAACTCCTTCCGAGGAGCGCGCGGTTTCGGAATCCTGTGGGAAATTTTCCTTCCTCACCGGGACGAAGGGGATGAATGCATGGAAAACTCACTGAGAAATGAAATTAGCGGCATGTCGTTTCCGAATAGATCTGCTTTGATTTCTTCCAGGAGTGTAAAAACGACTGCTTCTATGATTTACCTTTATTGTGGAGGCTTACACAGAAATGCACTGAGAAAGATTAAATTAGGCGAAGAGCACATTTCTGGGGAAGCTGCTGCGAGCTCGCAGCGCCGCGCGCGGATGGAACCCAATGTCCGAAAATCCTTGTCCGTTTCGCGGAAACCCGGTCCCCTACGGAACGCGTTTGGAAATTGGTGCAGGGGAGGAAGCTGGAAGGCGGGTCCGAGCTGCCGCAGCGCCTCGTCATGGCTGCCGAAAGCAGCGAAAGCACTCAGGAGAGAGCTTCCATCGGAGGCAAGCAGAGTCCCTTTCGCTCAGCGAGAGGTGGCTTTGGGGTTCCCACGGGGCTCTTCAGGTGAGGAGACCTCAGCTACGTGCTTCCAGTGCTGCATTCGCTCCTCCAGGTCCCCACATCCCGCTCTTTAGCCCATCTCTCATAAGGATCCTTCCGTTGCTGTGCAAAGCGACCTGGTGAAAATTTCTTGCACGTCGTTTCCCCCGCATCTGCACGCGCTTAATTTATGCATCCTTCACGTCGCAAAGATCCACAGCCCATTCGGTGTTCCCTGCGCCACTGCGCGCCATTTCATTCCGTATCCCCCGTGCTGCACTCTGATGTGGCTTTTTACGAATCGGATCGTAAATCTTGTTCTCCTCAAACGAAAGGCTATCTGGGACGATTTCCAGCCGACCATCAGCTTGCCGATCAATTCTTCAGGTGACCTTGTGATCATTTCTCCGAATCCGGGTTCCACGAGGCTGTCGATTTCCATCAGTTGCCGAACCTCTACCGAAGTGAGACTTGAGCTGGCTGAGCGGAAGTTGCAGGAATCGATATTTTGCATGACGGTAACTCTGTATCCGCATACAGCACAGAGGTCGGAGTTTTCGAAACAGGTGTGAGATTCCATGAAGCCACCTCGATCCATGGAGAGGGTCCATCTCCAAGAAGCTGAGGGCGTTCCCAATACGGAAACCCCGTGAATCCAGGAGCCCACCGAACGGTGCAGCCATGGAGGTCCATCAGATAGAAGTGACTCAACAAACAGCTTCCGGTACACCCGACCTCCTCCATTTTTGAAACAGCGATTCTTCCCGTCTTCGTGATTTCTGATCGAAAATGAAGTGCTACGTTTGGACAAACGTACTCTCGCTGCCATCAACATATAAAAGACATGACTCCTCTTGAAGTTGCGATCAAAATTTCTGAACGGTTGCAGATTTCTGGCAGCTGAAGAGAAGTTACTGAAAGTAGAATAACCACGAGAAAAAAAGAATCTGCTGCGGCAGTCCTTTAATTGCTTCAAGGAGCAGACAGGTTCTCCCAAGTAGTTGTCTTTGGAGGACAACATCAAGAGATTAGAACAAATGAAATTCCAGTTACCCTTCTAAGATTAGGACACAGAGTCGCCATTTCCCTGACAATGACGTATACAGTCATACCAGGGCTCCTGCGAGCTTCGCCGAGTTCCAAATCATCTCATGGACACCATCATCACTCTCTCGAAGACTTATCGTTGAAAACTGCCAGCGTTCTGTAGGCGGAAAACGGATCACCTCTGCATCTGATCACCCAGAAACTGCTTGAAATAGAAACCGTCAAAGAAGATCCGAGATTCTCAAGTGCGCAGCAAGATGCAACCTTCGAACAACTCCAGACCTATTTTCCTTTCGTGGTGACCCAACGCAAAGTGAGACAAACCCACAAGCAAAAGGAAAAGGAGAGTATTAGCGGAAACTTCTACAGAAATTTCCACAAGCTCCAGCTGGGATACTGAACAGTTTTTTCCAAACATCATTCTGCGATTTTCGCTTTCCCCCATTTCCGTTGCTTTTTCACTACAGGGAAGCACTTGCAATTCCTGTAGGAGGAGAGAGCTGTCCATGAGATCCTTGAATGTCCCTCTGCATGCTGAAGGAATTTGAACTTCAAGGGGAGCCACCATTCCGGAAATGGCCATCCAGAGAACAGGACATTTGCGCGCATTTTCAATGACGTAGCAGCACGAGCTCAGCGCGTAGGAATCTCCCGGGTGAAACCAGTTGCCCTCAGGCGGGAATCCTCTTCAAAAGCATTTCGGTTACCTTTTTGTCTTTCTCCACAGCTCTTGCACTTTCTGAGCTACATGTGCGAACTAGAGTTTCCGTTGCCAAGTGAAGGGAGATGGGACTCTTCATGCCTTCTGGTCGTCTCCTGACATCGCCTTCTTCGCTGGTTAACACAAACAGCTTGTGACTTTGGGACTCTCGGGACTTATTCCAGAGTTTCAAGTGGGAAAGCGCTCCATGAGGAGTGCAAGCGGAGCGGACGGCAAACCGAACTTCACACTCAACGCGCTGTTCCTTCATTCTTCGTATCGGGAATATTTCCGGGATGATACTCCTGGAAACTTGAAGAATCCGGCATACGGATTCCACGAAAGCCAAGGAGTCGCACTGGTAAATCATTCTTTGGTTTCAGATTTTTTAATCGTCCTCGTGCGAAGCGAGGGGAGCCGTCAACGAGTTTCGTGAACTGACTGAACGGGTAGCCATCCTTCAGCGTTTTACTTGGTGCCTGCCTCGCTTCCACAACCTCTGGTTTCTGTTTGCCCATATGGATCTGCCACAGGGAGCACACCCTCCTATGAACAGGTATCCCTGTGATAAGTTTGCCAATAGAGGAAGCAAATCTATCCCCCCCTCCCTCTAGATAGCGTTTCTACCAGTATCTTCAGCGCAAAACACGGAAGTCTCGAGTAGTTCGAGTGTAATTGGAAGGACGGTGGAAGACCAACATTTGTTTCAGCCTGAAGAGGATCCATATTACAATCCATAGCACATGAAGAAGAAGCCAGCAGGGTCACTGGAGTGAATAACGCTGCTGTTCGCTTCAGGCTGAAAAATGGACCGCAAGAAATAAAGCCTGAATATGGAAACAGACCTTTCGAAACAGGGGAAGACTTGCTGCTCTTTCGAACTGCGGCTCCACGGACAGTCAGTGACTCCTATTCCGGGGCTTCATTCGAACAGAACAGAGCAACGCCCAGCGCAAACAAGAAGCGGCGTCATTTCCTTGCTTCTCCTGATTCCTCGGGAATATCTGCAAAGGCAGGAAAAGCGCACTTGAGAAGAGCTTTCATAACAAAACACTCTATGGCGGCACAATCACCATAGAAACCGGCAGAAGATCAAGCCTGTTCCTATCTGAGTCTCACCCGGGATTCCCTAAGAGCAATGAGTAACGAGTAGATAAAAGACGAAAGGATCGCAGATGATGATTCTGGAGGTCGAATGCACCTTTCCTTCCACTCAGCTGGGATGCCACTTTGTAGCACGCCTCAAGCGAGATGCACACGGGCTCTTGGCTCCCGGAGCTAATCCTGCTTTCGCTTTTGCTCATCAGCTCAGATTTGCGATCGAGGTTTCCGAAGACCTTACTCTAAGAGGGATACGGTGCTCCTAAATTTGAACCGATATGGAGGTCACCATCCCGTCTGAAACTTGCAGATTTTCCCATACAGCGTCCAGTTTCTTGTGCGCGCATCAACTCGACGAACCCGGAAATTCACTTGAAAAATGAACAAACACACGAGTCGGTGAGAACTGAGTTCCCAGAAAACAATAAAAAAGTTCCAAGGAAGGGTTTACAGGAGTGCAGAGGAAGGGGTAATAAATAACTGGAAAAAAGGAGGATGGAGAAGGAATCCATGGTGGCTGGTTCCTTCTTAGAAACTGCGCTGAATGGCAGGATTCATTTCTTCCTGAAGGTCGAGGTCACCTCGCGGCCATCCTCTTGTAGGCGGCGTCTGCCACGCAGGCGACCTACCCTGCCTGCTCCCGACACTCCAGCACACGGCGAGCTATCCCGATGCCGCAGATGCAACATGTCCTTGCAATTATGGCACCTGCAGACAGTCCGCCGCGCGCGAAGGATCGCCGTAGCAAATCCCTGGCTCTGACGCCGGCGTGCGGGAGTGCTGAAGCCAGCTTCCGCCGAAGTTCCCGGAGGGCGCTGCAGTCCAATGGCGACTCCAACTCGAACGAGTTGAGAATCCAACTTCCTTGGGGACGGGACATCTTCTCTGGAAGCATCGTCGCAGAAACAGCAGCAGCGCATCCCGTTTCAGCCCAAAGGGGAACACCGAAGTGTTGAGGCGCAAAGCAGGGATGGCGAGTTCTTCGGGGACACGTTCGACAGCTCGCTCCACCGGAGTCCCTCCGACCGGAGGAGTGGCGTCTTTCACCCGCTCGCTCCTCTTCCGGCCCTGCTTTCGGTTTCGAGACTTGCTCAAGGATGAGGATGGTCTCCCACCCTGCCGGCAGACTACTGATGCCGGTTGCCTTGAGGGCAGATAGCTCTGCGGCAAGTGGCGTGACGTCTGTGAGCCATCAGTTCGTCCAGTCCCGAGGGACAGAGAGGGTCGCAGACGGCGGATTATTTCCGGGCACACTTCCAGGGTGGATGCTATCAAGGTTGTGGAGCATTCGTGGTTCCTACGTTAAGGATTCGAGTTGCTGGAGGACACTGTCCGTATTTTGGGCTTTTTTCGAACGGGAAGAATGTCGAGGTCGCCAAAAGAGAAGAGACGAGCAAGATGTTCAGGAATTCAGCAAGTTCCAGAGAACCTCAAGACTGACCAATACCTCGTTACCTGCGCCTCCTCCCATCATACTAGACGTTATAATAGAAGAAAGGAGACGGCAAAAGAGGAAGTGGCTGAAAAAGAACAAGAAATAACGAGAAAAGAAACGCAAAGCGAAATTTTCCTCATGGCAACATGGCATGCAATTTACTTATTTAATTTCCTACAATAGAAAGAAGTGGCTTTCCTGAGGACAGGCATCCAGATGGACTACTCTGGATCGGGCAGTCTACAGGAAGACCTCCAGCAACTTGCGCGGGCTCGAGGCTGTGAGGGTGAGGCTGCGAACTCGTTGTGGTCGCTCTCCTTCCTCCAAGAATGCAGGACTTTACTGTTGTTGCCTTGCTGACCTGTGGGTCAGCGAGCCCTCCTCGATGAGATTCTCCTTCCTCTCTCTTTGTACCTCCTCCCATAGAGAACTCCGTTCCTTATTCTCGCATGTTTGCTTATTTTTTCAAATAAACTTGGGGTGAGTTTCGAATCCCGGATCGTCTGGATATCAACATGGACGAATAAAATCGATGCAGTGGGAAAAAAAAATCGACATGTGCAAGTGGGAAGCCAAGGAGACATTCCTCGCCGGGGACGCGTGGCAAGAGAATAGGGAGGGACAATGAATGAAAAAATAAGTATAGGATGAGGTGTACCGGGCACATGCTACTCGATAGGATTCCGGGAGTCTGCGTCGGGTGGAGAGTGCGTTTACTGGTGTTGGTTTGGTCTGCACACAGTCACCCTTTGTGATCCAATTCCAGAATGGGGTATCCCCCCATCCTTGGAATGGAGGACGATGGACGTTGGAAACCGCTTCTGGGAATGACGGCCACACCGGTTTGGTGGCAGCGCTGGTCTCACGTGGCAGAGGATCGCAAGCAAGGAGGCAACTGGAAATCTTGGAAGACATGGGTTTGAAAGGTTCCTGTGGGTGCACGTCGAAGAGCTGAAGTGTCTCAGAGATGCACACCCCATCCTGAGATGATCTCTCTGGAGCACTCCTTCTCTGGGAGGGACCTGAACCTGGGCAGCGGTGAACCCTAATTGTGTTAGGTGTGGGAAACGGGAGTCCCTCCCCCACCTCCTTGTGGTTTGTATTGCCCTTCGGCCCCTTTGGCTACGCTTTGCCACGGCCATCGGAATCCCCTGCGGCAACCACAGGGACGCATTGAAGGCTCTCTTCGTTGCCGACGCCCTCCGGCCTGCGGCCTCGTTAGCAGCCCTGTGCTGCCTACGCGGGATCGTCGCCGCATGGAGCAAGGCAACGGGAGGATCCCACGATAAGGGTGCCATCCAGTGCGCCTCCCAATTCCTGGAGAGGGCGATGCGATGACCCCACCTGGATACAGAAATACAGAAAAAGCTTTCCGGAATCCTGTGAAGGATGCAACAGCCTCTCGGCAGCAATAGTGATCCCTTCCCGCAGCCTCCCACGTTTTCTTTTGGTTTTTTGTTTTGGTTTTTTTGTTTGTTCCCCCTCCCCCTGCTGCCGCGGTGGACCGTACCGGTCTGCGAACCGGTGACCCGGCAGGCTCTGTGCTGTCTCTTTGGGCGGGGCTGGATCACTGGACCAGCCACAGTATCTGTAAAAACTTTATTTTTTAAATAAACGTCCCGGCGACCTGGGTGAAAATCGAATGCCTTTTGGGAACCGACTGCGACCGCAAGACATCCGACTCAACGTGGCCTCCTGATCCCTGGACATCCCTTAATTCCTGTTTTTTTTGCCCGACTGGCGCAACCTTTCGTTGCAACTGAAGCCAAGAGCTGACCAGGAAAAGGTCCGTTTCTGAAAATCAATCACTCAGGGTGCTCAAACAAACGTGTCTTTCTGCTTTCGAGGTGAAAACCATTGAAGATGATTTAGGAGAACCCTTTTTCCCTCCTTGAAGGACAACATCCATTTGGTATGGAATCGTGATTTCTCATAGGTTCTTACTTAGTTCTCGAATGGATGTCCTCTAGCTTGAACCACTTTTCTGCTTCATAGCCAGTGTAATAAGCATCGGAGATGCGCATTACCACCACCCCTGTCTAGAGCGGTTTCTACCAGGAAACCACACGGATTCGGAGACATGCAGGTTCCGGGATCACCGAGCCACCATCTCGGTGTCTTGCGCGCGGGGATCCATCTGGCGGTCGGTTCGAGTTGTCGGAGAGCCGGACGGCACCGTTGCTTTGCCTCGCCATCTCACGGCGAGCCCGACACCTCGCCGGGGGGCTCTCCTCGCCCGCGAAAACCGTGGTCGGAGGAGTCCCACTGCTCGAGGACCGGAATTACTCGGATTTTTAATTAATCAGCTGCGCTCACGCTGGTCCCCTTCTTCCTGATCCAAGAACAACTTACCGAATTGGGGATTAAGTGGAGATTATGGCGACAAGTTGAAATTGAATCAGCATAGCGAACTTCGTTCCAAATAGAGGCGCTCGAAGCGTTCGTGATGAGAATCTGAGAGTTTCTCGAGCCACTGTCGGCCAAGCAGCTCAGATACCACCACACACACGTTTTTTCCCCCTTTTTTCCATGCATTATTTAAGAGCGATCATGGATGGCCATTCGTTTAATTTCATAAATCTCCGCGAAACGCATCCTGAAACGGAGTGTCGTTTCTTTGCAATATCCATTTCAGGAGGCACGTGTAGCCAGGGAGATTGGAGCGACTAATGTAGGGTTTGGATTCGCCTTCTATTTATTTGCGTTCCTTCATGCTTCATCGGTCACGAGGATGACGCCCATGTTAAGCGCATGCAAGATCTGAGGAGGTGGATTCTTCTGTGCCATTAGCCGCGCTTTATCCATTCTTCGAGTCTTGGCTCACCTCTCCAGTGATGCAAGAAGCACTTTTGCATGGAGCGTCGCGGGAACCCCCGCTGAAGGAAGCTTCCAGCTCATTGGCTCGTGTTTCGCAGTCGACTGGTACACGAAGAAAGATCAGGCGAACCCAAGAAAGAGTTCGCGGATCAGGAAGAGCGTCATCGGGCTTTGCATCTTCCCGGATTATCATGCATCCCGTTTGGGACCGGGTTCACCGTGGGATCGCCGACCCGCTCGAGGTTTGATTTACGCTCATAGCTCGGCCAGCTGATCAATGAGTTCCGGCTGCATGCGAAATCCTTGCCGCCCGTTGGCTTCCCGAACGGTCAAAAAGTCAAAGGAAGCAAATCCCTGGAAGCTAAACGAGTGCTTCGGACGTAAGGACGACAGGATCAGGAAGCGCACAAGTTTGCTGCAAGGGACGAATGCAAAGGCCACTTTATTTTTTATTTTTTTCCGCAGATCAAGTGCTTTTCCACGATTTCTTTTCCCACTGCGCTTCCTGGAACCAGCGGTTCCTCCCTACTGAGTGCCCAGCCCGCGATTCACGTGGCAGACCTCAATACCCACCCTTGACAAGAGTTCCATTCGCTTCCGACTCTTCGGATTTGTGATGGATGGGTGCAGCACTCGCACACGTGCCGGGCAACTTCTGAGGGTGAACATAGTCACTGGGGTGTCCGAGGACTCCAGGAAGAGCTCACGTTTCCAGGAAACGCGTTTCTTCCTGTGGCCCACGATGGCGTCCGCGTGGCATCGGGGGTCGCGGGTTCGAATCCCACCCTGGGAAGGATGGACGCCCAGAAATGGGTGGGTCGTGAGTTCCGAGTTTCCCCGTAGGATGACGCTGTTGGAAGCCGAATGCCCCCGTTGACCGGCTGGGACTGGAAGTCGATCCTCCGTGGTTTTCCCAGGACATCACGGAGCCTTTCGGGGCTCTTTCCGGTTGTGCAAATGGAGCCGCTTTTCCACTCGAGGAGAGATCCCTCATCTTGTACCACGGAGCTGGTGGGTTGATAGCACCTCTCTAGAGTGTTAATAAGCGCGCTGTTCCCTTCGGGGAGCGTCCTCCAGAGAAATAGGAGTGCGTCCCTCCAGGGTTCTCTTCAGAGGAGGAAACCAGGAGAGGATTTTATCCAAGGGGTCCCTCCGGAGTAGAAACCCCAGGATTGGATTCATTCCGGGTTCTCTTCTCAGAAAAAACAGAAATGTTTCTCCGGAGAGAATAAGTAAGAGGTTCTCTCCGGTTGTGAAAATGGAGCCATCTTTTCCCTCAGGGGCGAACCTCGGTCCTGTACCATAGAGCTGGTTGAAGCAACTCCCCACCTTGGGGAGTTGCTTCTTCAGAGTGTCAGCAGCCCGCTTCAGGATTCTCTTCAGAGGAGAAAACAAGGAGCGGTTCCCTTGCAGGTTTCCTCCGGGGAAGAAATTCCAGGAGCGGATCCTTTCTCGGTCCCCTTCGGAGGCAACGAGGGCGAGGGTTTTCTTTGGAGTTTCATACCAACCGCAAAAGGAACGAATTCCTTCCTCGGGAGCCCTTCCTGGTTACATGCGATGGTCCCTCCGGGGATACCCCCTATGACTTGAAGAGCTACACACACACACGGGTGGCATGGACGGCTCTTCAAGAGCTTTCGTTTCCCACCGACATCCGGACAGTTGCGGACTTGCGCTGCCGGCTACGCTCAAGCAAACTGAGGCTGAGCAGCGAGATCTTCCTTCTCTGAACTCATGCGCTCACTTTTCTGCATGGTAGGGATGTCCCATCGCATCGGAGGTGAGTCCAAGGAGGTCAGATCACATGTCAGGGAGAAGATGGTCTTGTCGTAGAGATGGAAAGAAAAAAAGACAGAAATGTAGGTGGGCTCACAGTGGCATATCAAGGGTCTGCGCACCAAGAGAGGTCAAAGGAAGGTGGAATCGGAAGCGTTTTCATAGCGGTTTTTCCAGCATTCCAAGGGGCACCCTCCATCAGTCAAGGCCATTTCTTAGCATATCCTATGAGAGAGATGACATCAGCAGCGAAGTGATCCCTGGAGCTGTGAAAACGCTCTCCTTGCAGCCGAACCACCGTCTCTTCTCGCGCTCAGCAAAAGCCTGATGGCAAAGAGGCTACCGATAGAACTGAAGGGGTGCGCAGTAGATCTTCCAAAGCACATCATGGACTCAGTATTCAAGATGCGCTCTCACTCACGACTTTTGATTTTCGAGCTCCAAAAGCCAATGGAAAAGTGAGATGAGGTTGCCATGCGGCGCGAAGAGTGCGCCCGTTTCCTACGTTCCTCCGTTTACGGTGGCTTTGTTCTCCAAATGGAAACCCCCCGCTGACCAGCTTGGCAAGCAAGGTCTGTGGACAGTGGAATTGCAGGAAAGTTAATGTTCTGAAAGGAAAGGTGGATTCCCTGCAATTCTGCCACTACTCTTTGCACGCAAAGGTGAGCGACGGGCAATTCGTGGAGTCGCGCCTTTTCCTTTTCCTCCTCCCCTCTTCCGGTAGACTCACGTGCGCTTCCACCTGGGAAGCAACTACCATCCAATTCTTTCTGAAAAAGCATTGCTAACTGGAATCGGATTTCGAGCTCCAGAACAGCGGAAGAGCGATCATTCTGGACGCCGCCTGACCCCTAGAAGAACTCTGTGATGGCTCCTGGGATCTAGCTCATTCCTTTTCGACTGCTCCGATCTGCTGCAACTGCGGGGGAGTGGAAGCTTCCGTGCACCTGCTGCTGGGATAGGATGGGCTTCGTAGCTCAAGAAAACGTCTCTGCTGCGGTTCTTCGACCCCGGATGAGCTGCTGCGGCGCTGCTTCAGATGGGGCGGGGCTCTCCGCCTGCTTCTCTGATCGACCAAACCTGCGTTGGGTCAGGCTGTGGCTTCCCAGAACACGCAGGAAGTGCGTCGGCCCGGAAGGAAGGCCACACGCGTCTACTCTGCAGCAATGAAGAACGTGGCCTTTTACCAATATTTTTAAAGAATATCAGCAAGAAGGGATGTAAGGCACGGCGGGCATGACCGGTGACCTCTGTTCCTTACACACACCCCGCCTTTTTTGCGTAGCCAGGATGCCAGTCGGTAATTTTCTTCCTCTCCTCCTCTCGGCTTCCGTGGACCAGTGGGTCTACTGATCCACGTGTTCTCTTTATTCCTCCGTATTTCTGAAAGAAACGACCCGGCGTATGCGAGTGGAAACGGTGGTTCCCGAGGTGACAAGACAGAGAAGGTGCTAAGGATGTTCTTTCTCGACAGCGGCGTCTACGCGAGCGATCGTTGGTCTACGATCGCATGACGAGAATGTCCAGAATTCCTGGCGAAAAGGTGGAGAGCATCAGCAGGGAAGTCGGGCGTGCTCGAGCATGATGCATCCCGACACACACACACACACACACACACACACTGGAAGCACAAGATTGACTACCTGCCAGGATGAGGTTGCCCTCTGAACTACTGTCTCGTCAGGAAAGGAGGTGGAAGGACGAAGGGATTCTGGAGTAGGTGAGGAATCTCTTCGACATTGCAACCCCTTTAGCATAATATGTGAGCAATAAATGGCAAAAAGTTGGGATGGTTGAATGCTTGTTAGAGGAAATTCATATCAGCAATTTCCATACACAGTAGGCACGATGCAAGGAGTGGTTTTCTAATTTGCAGTTAAGGAGGAAAAATGCTCTAGCACAGAATCCGCAGAGCAAAAAAAATTCAATCCCCTCAATCTAGAAATGCCACGTTTCGGCTGTTCCGCTGAACTCGAATCGTCCACGTTGGTATTTGCTTTTGCAGAGCTGCTGCGATTCTGGATCGAGTTTCATAGTGAATTCCGGTTGGCTGGTTGTGATTCTGAAGTTCCTAGCACCTGTGAAATATGAGATTCCTGCTCCTTCCAGCATCCATTCTGTGTTTTGGAATGCTCTCTTCATTGATCCGCGCAAATCTTGACCTGAAGAGGGCATGTGGCATCCACTTCCTTCCTGCAAGTGGAAATCTGGTTTCAGTCCATTCAACATCCCTCAAGATCCTCACGACATGGAAAGTTTTTCCTTCCGGTCTAAGCAGGTGAGGGTATCAGGAAGAATGGACCATGACTAGTCAAACCTAGGACCTTAGTTTTTGGCTTCACCACGACCAGCATCCTCTACTGCGGTTGTGTGTATTCCTCACATGTGTTTTCTCGTATTTCACGACCATTTCCACCAAATTAGACCAGCGGTCAGGCCACTACGTCCTTCCCCGTTTTCCATTACCTGAGAATTCGTGCGCTGCTGTTAGTCTGTTTCAGGTTCAGCAGTTTCCTCACTCTGAAGTCTGCAACCAAGTGCGCTCTTCAGATGTTCACTGCTTTTCCTCCCTTTGCTTGGTGCCTGTGTTCTTCCACAAGATCAATCTATTTAAGCAGATTCTCATTAAAATCAGCCTTAGCACTTTTTGACTGCTTCTTCAGAAGCAAGCACGGAAGCAGATGCGATGCTGCAGGTGGGGTGACCCACACTGGAGACATACCCACCCATTTGAAGCACCCCTTAGCACGCAGCCACAGAGGAACGTCGGCTCGCACAACCCTTTCAAGAGAGGAGGAACTGAGTGGTATTGGCTTCCATAGCGCAAAGCATCAGCGTCAGTGAAAATCAACTTTGCATCATCGTCTCGGGGCTGGGATTCCCTATGCAAAGCAAACAGAGAACTCCAAGGCCACCCCTACGATGCCTACTTGGATCGCGATAGCGGAAGAGGAGCGCATTTTCAGCTCTGAGATCTGAAGCGGCAGTCTGGAAGTTGACTCATTCGGACCTTTTTGTCGGTAGGATGGGGGAGCGAGCTCGAGGGAAACATCAAAAGAGCGCGTAGATGAAGCGCACAACGCGAGCGAGGAAAGTTCAGGAGCGCATCTGCCGCTACAGGCTTTGATCTCTGTGTGTCAGGAAACGAAGAAGAAAACAGAAGGCGCTGTGATGGAATTTGCCAGAGGATAATTTACGCGGAAGAGGACAGAATCGAAGCAGCTTCAGACAAAGGCAGAAAACTTGGCACGAGCGGATTTCAAGAACGCTGCAAACCAGCTTAAGCCGATCAGCTGGAAGTCCAACCTGGGAGCAAACAGGAAGGCGGTTCTTTCAGCTCTTCACTATTCAGAAGGGTGCAGGCACTTTTGGTTTTGCATTCTCATGGATCCCATGGAAAGGATCCTGCCGCTCCTGGCACCCGGGCCAAGTTCCCAGGAGGCATGCTTGGTTTTCCTGGTTCGGCATTTTCTGCCCTCACGCCCTGCTGCTCATGAGATGATTGGATGTCACCTCATCATCTCAGGAGTGAGTTTCCCAATGATTTGTCTTACTCTATTCGCTTCCCCCGCATGGGAGGCACCCAGGTTCTTGATTTCAGAGTTATCCGGTCTTCTGTTGGCGCCCTTTCCCGGCCGTGTTCTGGAAGGGAGCTACCAGGGACACAAGCTACCTTCCTTCTCATTTACGGGAGAGGTCCAGTAGCTAGTGCACATTGCGGCCGTCTTGGGACTCCCCTTTGAATTTTCACGTCTTCCTTTTCTGACACTGCTCCCATCTCACCTCCTGGATTACACGGGAGTTCTCTCCCCCAGCCTCGTTTCCCCCCGTCGATTTCAAAGCATCGGAGGATGAGAAGTGCTGCAAGGCAACCCAAAACATGACGTTCCAGTGATTTCTGACATTTATTTTTATTTTTTTTCAAAAAAAGAGGTTACACGTAGGTTACAAAAAAAGGAAGTTTACTAGGTATGTCCTCGAGCTCGTGGGCAGACTTCTAAGTGTGCCAGGGGCAGTAGAGAGGAGGCAGTAAAAAAGCAAGTAAAAAAAGAGCCGAGAGCGAAGGGACAGGGGTCTTTGGTTTCAGTCACTCCTTTCTTCCTAGAATATATAACTGTGTATAAGGGCAATCTCCCAAGCAACTTCTTTCTGCAGGTTGAGACCACCTCGCAGTCTTCAAGGCAGCTGCCATGGTGGTAACCTCCCTTCGCTGAGGACGAAATTCCATCACGGAGCCCTCCTTGCGTGAAAAGTCTCTGCAGAAAGTCCAAAGAGATGTCTTCCGGGATGGCGGATTAGCAGAAGCGAGTCTCCGCCAAAGGTCCTACAGGACACTGCAGTCCAAGAAGATGGTCGACAAAGAAGTCAATCACCTTCCCACTCTCTCCATGGAGCGACCAGGAATCGGTCTTCACCGCTTGAGCAGGCGCGACCACAGGTGGAGAGTCAGCTTTCTGAGGATGCTTTTCCTTTTCCACCTCCGTGCCAAGTCCCTCGGGAGGCCAGGGGAAACCCACGCGCCCATCGGGAACGTGGTTCTACACCCACGATGAGGACTGTTTGCTGGAGTTTGGGAAGGAACGAAGATCAGGAACTGAAGCTGAAGACGCGCAGACTGGGGCGTCTGCTGACTGATCTCGCAGGCTCACTTCCCACCAGAGCGCGAACTTGGGACTCGGGTGAGAAAAGGAACCCAAGAGGTGCACAGGTTGATCTGGAAATCACCTGTGGGATTTCCTTAAAGAGACAGGAAGGAACGAGAGCGAGGCCGGACGTTGAGGATTCCGCGTGGATCCCGAAGACTTCTCGGACGGAGCACCGAAGTAGTCGGAATGGTCGAGAAAAATTTAGCGTCCTTTCTGAGGTCCTCAACGATCAGATAGAAAGTGCGGCAGGGAACCACCTGCCTCCCCTCCTCCCCGCAACACACACGTACACGCCAAAAAAGCCTCCATTTCACGTGTGGCTACGCCCCTCTTGAAATGTGGTCTCTGAAATGGAATACGCGGCACAGAGCTTTCGTGCATGAGACAGCTTATAGTTGGGCTCCAGATGGAAATTCAGTTTCCGTCGTTTAAGCATGGCTGATCAAGAGACAAGGGGTGCAGATTTATTGCTCCTGAAGATCTACTTCAGCAAAAATAAATTCGAGCCGCGGCGGAGTAAAATTTGAATGGAGAGTTCGAGGACTTAAATTTGGCAGATAATGCGATGAATTCGATGCAGAACGATTCCCCTGATTGAAATTATCTTGCCTACCAGGCGCATTTATTATCTGGAGCATCAAAGGGGAAAGAGGGCAGCGAAGGTATGAGAAGGTGAAAGAAACCTTTTACAGCCGACCTCAGTTTCTGTGACGAAATGCTTCCATCCATGCCGTTTCGAGGCGCAGCAGCACGTGAATAGCGTGAGGCAGGTCGCCTGCGTTCCCTGGTCGCCGATCAGGAGAACTTTTGCGAAGGACTCTGCAGGGATCTGTCAGGGATCAAGAGAACTTTGCAAGGGTATCGGGGATCTTGCGGAAGAATTGTGCCAACCGTGTCTTTTATGAAATTCTTCTTTTCAGAGTCCGTGGCAACCCTCGGTCTCGTGTCAAGACAACGGACTGCAAACTGTTCTGAAACCTCGGCGCTGGGTGTGCAAATTGGTGCTGCTCGGAGAGCGAACAAGAGAACCTGCTGAAACTTCTCCTTCAAGTGGAGGAGGGGTCCCCCTTTCCCGAGGTTTCCCACCAGTGGTAACCCTCACAGAGAGAACCATCGCCAGGGACGTCTGAAATCCGATCGTCACATGCATTCGTTATAATCGCGCAGATGGCGGGAATTCCTAGTAGGAAGGAAGTTTCCAAGGTTTTGTTCACGTGGGAAGCAAAAAGCGCGTCGTCTCCTATTGGTTTTCAAGTTCTGAGCAGAAATGCTGATCTGATGCTGTCTTAGTCAGGTCCACCCCTGACGTCATTCAAACTGAGGCGCTCCTATAGTGGAGAAGATTTTGAAATTCACTCGGGATGAAGCTCGAACTATTCTGACTTCCTGGAACTTATTCTTGGATAAGCTTCCGTAAATGTTTTGTGCCTGATAAGAATTTTTGGCGAGCTTGAGATAAACTGATGCACTCATCACTAAAGGATGTAATAGCTTCCCGGACCACTCTTTTTCTGCAAGTGCGTGAAGAGCAGCGATTGGATAACCAAATGTTTGGAGAGTTCCAGCTTTGCATGGCATTGTCTCTTGCTATTTTCATCTTGTCTTTAAGACGAGATGAAATATTTTCGCCACGGAAGGAGGCTGCAGCACCCCGAGGTGGAAAATCAGGGCTTGCCAAACTTTCCGAGCACTGCTTCTGGCTACGAAGATTTCTTTCTTTTTCAGCCATCGCTCTTCGCGAACGCCTCTGAACACATGCTAGCAAGATTAAAGGTAGGTAGATTGCGGCTTGTGAGATTTAGAATAAGCACGAGCTGGCGGGATTCCATGGAAAAGTCTGCAAGCCTTTAATCCTTTATTTGCTCCTGGAAAACAACGCTGCTTTCCTTGGTGAAAAAGGACAGGGGAAAAAAGAGCACCTTTTCAGTTTCCTTTCAGGTTTGAAGAACGATGGAAATCCTTTTGGGTTCCTTTGTTCTCTCTGCTTTCCTTCCAGATTGTGTTTTTTTTTTTTTTTTTTCCGGGTTTTGTTTTGTTTTTTGTTTTTTTTTGATTCATCCAGTGCTGAAGAACCGTTCGCTTCCTTAGGGAGGACTCCCGAAGCCCTTGAAGCACTGTCCACGCCACCCGAGGGTGCGTGTGACCCTTCAAGTAGAGCGCAACCCGGGAGGGGGCGACCTATGTATGAGTCCAGGAAGACCCCATAGAAAGGAGTCTGTTCCTCTGACGCTTGGCAGGCAGCCCCGAAAGCCACTCTCGCCCTGGTCGCCTGGTCTCCTAAGAAAGCCCCGAAAGGGCTGTTCCAAATTTCTCTGAAGGGTTCTCTCCGAAGGGAGCAGCGCGCTTCTTGACACTGTGTGGAGGCAACTCCCCAACCCCCCCTGGGGGGGGCAGGACGTGTCAACCCGCCCCATCGTCACCATAAGATGAAGAATGATGCTCCGTAGACAATCACAAGTTTCGTGGGTGCACTTTCTCTGTCTGACTCAGACGGTGTGTCTAATGTGCTCCCGTTGTTTCACGCCATGCAGGCATCGTCGTTTGAAAATCACGCGTACGGTACAACGTCAATGCTGCTTCAGGGTGAGACGACACTTGGCACGCGTCGAAACACCCTATGGACCACACTTCGGTGCAGAACAGCCTCACGTCTCGCTCGTGGTCGATGACACGCACAGAAAGCATAGGTGACGACGAACAGAACATCCGCTATGTGCTTCATCTTGGCTAACCACCCAGACACGGTGTGCAATAAATGCGCCCCATCTGTGCCACATTTTGGAACACACCGCTAAAAGGGGTGCACAACGCAGAGTTGTTTCCTTGCATCTCTTTCGCGAATTTCGCAAGCTCCTCTGTACAAATTCCGATGTTTCCTTGGAAACACAGCTCAAAGGTAATGTGCTCCCAGCCGCTCGCCACAGCTCCGGACTCTGCTCGAAGCAAACATCAGATGCTGTGGTGCTCGTGACCAGGATGCCAACACTTTGAGGAAACTGCGCAAGAGATGCCAGTGGGAGCAAAGTACAGGTGCGCCGATTATTCGACCGCGAAGCCCCTGTAGGGCTCATTCCTGTCGTACTGTCGTACCGCTCCAGGAGAGAATTATGGGATTCATGGACAGCATGAGCCTGTTCCTGATAGCTGGCACTCGGGTAGGGGAGAGGTTGTTTGCTCTCGCCAGCCTGGACTAAGGGGAAGACCACATTTTTCCTCAATTGGTGCATGCTCCAGAATACCTCAAATGGTACCATCGCGGAAGATCACAAGATCCAGCCATCACTAAAGAGCCAAACTGAAGGAGGGTGAGACGGTCTAGGCAACTACCGAGGAGGTCCGATGGTGGCACAACTTGGAGCGGTTGATCCCTGGTTCAAAGACAAACTAAAAGTCGACATGACCCCAGGTCGATGAACGAGAAGAATCAACTTACAGGATAGTGTAGTGTCGGCGTTGAAATCATTCCCTTTGAGTGATTGGCTATTTTTTAAGTAAGGGACCGTTCGGGTCCATCGAGTAGCAATTCATAGCTAGCTGAGTGCAAAGACGCGCTTCGTTTCGAAAAGCTCAAAACTGCCCGTGGTGCGCACTCGTATCCTCGACGTCCGATGCGCTTCCCTGTCAGCAGTGATGTGGGAAACGCAGGCTGCTCCATTCACGAATCTGCGAGTCACATCAGAATCCGGGTTTTTTTTTTTTTTTTTTTTACCTGAACTGTAGTTCCCAAGCTGAAGACGGCAGGGGTGTGCCCTATGGGTGGTGTGGTCGTTCAACCCAACTGACCCAATCCATTTCCGCAAAAATCCGAGATTTGCTTGGCCTTGCTGCTGGTCGTTATGTGCGACAAAAATGGCCACAGGTTGAGTAAATCGAATCGAGTTGATTTTTCAGAAGAGACCGCCACTGCTCGTTCTCAGCTACCATGAAGGTGTTTGGACGGCACACCTACTTCTCTAAGTTACCTATAGCTCCGGCCGGATGGTCTACCTGGGTGGAGGATTGACGTAAAGTTGCTGCCACCGGGCTTAATCCGCGCATTGCAAAACTAAAATCCAGAGAACAAGGCTTGTGCAGGACCAGCTAGCTCTCTCAACAACTCGTGCTGGTAGTCTGATTACACCAGTTATTATAATAGTTAATAGTATATGCACACGTGTACAGCTAACACTTAGTTCGGAAGCATCTGCAAGGCCCCACAACTTCTCATAGATCGGCACTCATCTATTCGCCCATTAGACTTTGCCAGGAGATGAAGTTTCCTTGGCAATCGTTTGGAAAGCCGTAACGAACGAAGCCTCGAATACTCGGAAGCACCTACTGGCTATATTCCTTGTCCTCCCCCCCCCCTTCCCATCTCCCCCCAAAACACATCTCTTCCTCTCTCTGCGCTTTGACGTCAAAAGAAAGAGACAGAAATAAGGGCGCTCTCTTGATACCTTTTGCTTTTTCTTCCTCATTCCACTTTCCCTTTCTTACATCCCCTTGTTTACATCCCAGTTCTTCGTCGGGACAGAAATACGTCGGCTTCGCCAAATTGACTTCCGGTTTGGTTCCTTCGGAAAAGTCAGCTTCCCAACCTGCTTCTTCCGATCAACAAGCTAGCTGTCGAACTTTCTAAAAAGCAAGGGTCTGAAACTTGATGAAGATAAGCTGCATCCCTACAGCGGGATCTGAGATTGCAGCAGCAATTCTTCGTGTCCGGTCGTGCAAGAATTGAATAGGAAAGTCATAAATCCATCCCTTCAGGGCATTATTTATTGCTACTGTCACGGGTACTTCTGTGTGTGAAGATTGTTTGCTGAGGAGCAGCCCCGAGATAAATTGATAAGCCGTCCCAAGACTGTAAATAAACACGTGTCTCGGCGCTTCCAGTGCTTTTCGTTTATCTAGGTTGGACTCTCTCGCTGGCATGGCAACCGAGTGTGCTTCCCTCTTCATGAGACCCCAAAAAACGAGCACCTGGAGCACACGTAGAAAGCAAACAGTTAGTCATCCCGCGAAAATTGTTTTCTCTACCGGAAAGGGGCTCTGGAAGACATCGAATCACACGTCTTCCCTCCCTTTTCCCGCCGTATGAAAGTTTGCAGAAAGAATTTGCATCCGGATCCTCAAAGGATCACGTGCGCAGGGAAGGGCGCGAAGAGGCAGCAAGGAAGGAGACCGCGCGAAAGCAGCCCGCATGCGGGGCCGCGCTTGATGCAGCAGCTGCCCGCAAGGGCGTCATTCCGCGTGACGTCACGCAACCGCAACACGTCCAGAGGTTGCGTACAGCCCGCTCCCGGAGTGGCTCAGCGTGGCAGATGGACGGGCAGAGGGGAGACGACGAATGCGTGAATGCCCAAGCGCGTCTCTGCTTGCATTACTCGTGCGCTCTGCCTCGTAATGCACGCGGCAAGTGGATAGCCCAAAGCAGAGGGGTCAGCTCATTTCTCGATGGATGCTCAAAAGTGACATCCGTACGGTCCGCGGTCCGCGCGATAAGGTCTTTGGCAGGCACACAAGCAGCACAGTGCTGCTGACACCCTGTGCTCCAAGACTTGCCCGCGCTGGAGACTGTATGGCCGCGGTCTTCGGGCGTTGTACCGAGCATCGCGAGTTCGAATACCAGTACAGGATCGATGCCAGAGAAATGGGTGTGTCGTGGGTTTCGGCCTCCCCCAGCAAGGTGACGCTGGTTGGCCTGCAGGGTCCTGAGTTGACCCTGGCTTGAAGAGTTAACACGCATCCTTGGGTGGTTTATCACCCGGTCACGCCGAAGCGTTAATCATAAAAAATGATAAACATAAATGTGTAGGGCCATCGGCTCTACGTCGTCCCAAATTGTTCGGAACCTGCTTAGTAACCTGCACGCAGGCCGACGAGGTCTGTCTCGGCAGTGGAAGGGGAAGAGCAAACAAAGAAAAAAATAAGCAATAGAAAAAAAAACTCCGGATAGCACGGGAAGAGACCACTGTTTACTGGGAGGAGTCCTCTGCATCCTTTCCAGGATGACATCAAGTTCCAGCTGAGTATGCCCCCAGGTGTAGCCGTCTGGCTGCCTTCCGCAGGAAGCTCAGGGAGAAGCAGATGGCGTCCCTATCGCGCCGTCCTCCTCTCGTGGCTCCAGGCCTCCACAATCCCAGTAGGCAGCAAAGTGCTGCTAGGGATGCTGCAGGCGAAAGGGCATCGCGCACGAAGAGGCGTCCCTGAAATTGTCCATCGGTGCACCATCGGTGCACCAACCAGAGGGGCCGGAGGGCAACACAGTCTGCTGGCAGGTGCAAGAGGGATTCCCGTTCCCCGCACCTCAAGCAGTTTGGATCCAAAGGCCACCGGGTCTATAGAGAGAAGCGAGCGTTGCACGGGAGACCCCAGTGCAACAGCACAGGTGCCGACTCCTGTCACTTTAGGTGAAGGGTCCGGTTGTTCTTGAGGCCTGGGGCCACTCGACGTCCTCCCGAAGAATTGCCAGCCTCTACCCTCAGCACCAAAGTCCTTTAGGAGGGGCACTTGGGATCGCAGCGCCCCCTCGGGTGGCGTGCACAGTGTTAGGCGAGCGGCTTCTTGACGTACCAAATATTCCTGAGGAAATCTTCCTTGAAGTCGAACACGGTTTGGGTGTTCAAGGGAATTACCCCATAACTTCCTCCTGCTGCGTGGCCCCTCCGGTAGAAGTGGCAGCGCCGCTCTCGGACCAGTTATCCAGAGCGGGAGTGCAGCACGCGCCTCGGCGGTGCTCTGTGTTGGCTCATTCATGCCTTCAGAAATGAGGAACGAGATGACGGAAAATCGAGAGGGATGGAGGGAAGATGTTGATGGTTGGGTTTGGAAAAGAAAAGGCGGAATGTCCAGCCTCACCGTGATAGGGAGCTGCGAACATTCACCTTTCCTCGGTCTCCCAGGGGTGCTGATACATCCCTGTTAGCACAGATGCCAGAGCTCCTGTGACAACGGAAAGGAGAATTAGCCTTTGGTCTTTGCTTCCTTTACAGGAGTCTCGCTAGGCTGCCAGCAGGCAAGCAGTGTCTAGCATGATGACCTGGATTCCTCCCGTTCCGGAGCGTCACGGCTTCAAGCCTCCTTGAAGGATGGATGCCGAGTTGAACGCATCCGTTTGTGTCTTCAGCCTCCCTCAAAGATGAGCGAAGCTTCGGACACGTTCCATCATTTCTCCGCAACTCTGACACTTATTTTTTTGTTCTTCTGAAATCCCATAATTCCACCCATTTTTTCTAGATCTGGCCACTAACTTTTTCCCTCTATCCCTCTCGATTTTCCGTCACCTCGTTCTTCATTTATGACGACATAACTCTCGTCTTCTTCCCTCTTTGGTGACCTCTCCCAGTGCATCCCGCGATTGCTTGCGCTTCATAGGCACCCCCAAACCGTAGCCGAAGGCAGAACAGACGCTCGGCCTGTTCTGAGGAGAATAGTTTCACTTGCTCGAACTGGCCGCGGTATAGAACACCTCCATGATCCCCGTCTTCCTCCCTGGCTTTGTGTTTGCTCCCCTCCAAGCAGTGTGAAGAAGCGGACAAAGGACCTATTCAGGATCGCCCTGTTGAGGGAGGCACAGGAAGACCTCGAGTCCGCTTGAATGGATTGTGTGCTCCTCATCGCGATCGTGGTCTCAGTTTCCTGAGGTCAGAGCGCCTGAAGCGGCAACTCCAGTGGAGAATTTTGGCCCCAGTGGACACCCAACTGTTGTGAACCGGTATGTCTCCTGATCAGGCGAGCTACCAGCTGCGACAGACCTTCTTTCCTTGCCCAGCGCTGCCTCAAGGCTTCCCGTTGCGGGCTTCAGCTCTGGCGGGTGGCTGCACTGACCAGAAGAAACATCTGGACCTCTTGTTGCCCAGCGATGCCTGGCTGCAGGAAACGGTTCCCACGTGGGAGGAGACTAGCAAGCGCGGATTCACGGCAGCGACTCCTGCAACGGCAGCTCGCTCTAGTGGATCGTCGCTCATTCCACCCAGTGCGCATGGGTAGAAAAAACCTATCTGGACGCGGCGCCGCCCTCCTTGAGGGCCCACATTGGCAGCCCCAGGTGGAGGATGCTAGGTGGTCGGACCACGGGCCAGCTGGAAGACTCTGAGACCACAAGTGCCCCCCCTAAAGGACTTTGGCGCTGGGGATAGCAGCTGGCAATTCTTCAGGAAGACTTCATGTGGCCACCAGTGTTCTTGGACAGTCCCACCCTCCCTCAAGTTCGTCAGGAATCGGCGCTTCTGCTGCTACACCGGCGCCACCCATGCAGTGTCCGCCGACATCGCTGGACCTGGGTTGGGGGATCCAAACTGCAGCAGGTGAGGAGAACGCGAATCCCACGCGCGCCTGCTTGAGGGAACCTTCTGAGGCGACCACCCTTTGTATCCCAGGTATCACCCTTAGGGAGGCACGGGAACTCCTCTTCCTGCGCGACGCATTGTCGCCAGCCGCGTCCATGGTAGCTCTTTGCTTCCCTACGCGGGCTTGTGGCAGCCTATAACGACGCCAGAGGAGAAGGCCGCTCTAGGGACGCCATCCACTCCGCCCGATGTTTTTTGCGGAGGGCAACGAGATGGCCCCGCCTGAAGAACATGCAGCGGGGACTTGCCGGCATCCTCGATGGAATGCACAGGACAGGCCCCAGAAGAAGAGGTGACCTCTTCCCGTGCTCCCCAAAGTCATTTTAAGTCATTTTAACCGTCCTCCCCCAAAAATCTTGTTTTTATCTTGTTTATCCTTGTTTTTATCTTGTTTTTCCTTTGGTTCCTCCCTTCCCTCCCTTCTGCTGTCGAGGGCACCCTCGCCGGTCTGCCAGCAGGAATTCTCCGCAAGTTCTCAGTAGTCTGGACGTCGTGGGGCCACAAGCCCTACTACTATTGCATTGTTTATTATTTTAATAAACAAACGTCCCGGCGAACCAGGGTGAAAAATCTGAAACTCAGCTCGCGTTGACCTTGATCTTTCTCATGGAATTCAATAGCACTTGGCAGCCATCCCTATGATGTCCTCCGTCTCGGACTGACACCCAAAGGCAACACCTCGCAAAAGGAGTGCAGAAGACTTGGTCTGACCTTCTCGCCCTGTTGGGGAAATCCAGGGTACCCCATTAGTAAAATCTTCGTGATTGATCATCCAGCCCTAATCTGGATTACCATCTTGAACACGTTACAGCTTCCATTCTGAAACAGCTTTTCTGTGAGCTTTTAGCTAAAGTACGGCGCTTGCTTCGCAGTTACGCCCACGCTGCCTTCTCTGCCACCACAGACTTCCCCTTTTTTTGCGAAAAGCACCCTGAACTCTTCTGTTTCGGAGGCTTCGTTCTCGCTCTTGCGACGGTTACGCTCTTCTTGGCGTTACGTGCATTCCGTGAACATTGAAAGGCTCTGTCCATGAAGGGAGCAGCGCGCTTCTTACGCTCTGAAGAGGCACCCCCGAGGGAGTCATCAACCAGCTCCGTGGAACGAGATGGAGATCCGCTGAACAACTGATTCGACCTGCCAACGGCTTCGTCTTTTCCTGAGGAAATCTTCTCCGTCCCCTGCGACCCCGTGAATCCTCGGTTCACTTCCTTCGTCTCATCTTTTCCACGTTTTACATATTTCCCTTCTTAGAGTGACGTATTTGTGGCTCCTGGTACTCGGACGAGGATCGCTGGATCTTCCACGCTTAGGAGTGACTCTGCGCTCCCTTATCGATCCAAGACGATGCAACAGACTTCTCTCACAGATCCACCTCTTCCTCGCATCCACTTTGTGCCGTACCAGCCCGCGCGTATTCATGAAGGCGTCTTCTCTTCGGCATCATCCTCCCTATTCCCAGCAGGACCGTACGCATCCTTCGCGCTCGTCACAGAAATCGGTTTGCACCTATTTCTTTCTGTTTCCGTTTCCATCAGCAAGCATCACCCTTAGGAAAACCTTTTCATCTCACTGCAGCCAGAGTTGGTCTTCATCCGATTTCCAACATGCAGCACAGCCCCGCGCCATCACTTCTGTTTTTTTCTCAGCCCCAGTAACGAGGCGTTTCAGAGATGCATGCCATTTCGCTGGTATGATGGTGAAACCAGCGGACCCTCTGATGACGTAACTCTGCTAGCGATGACGCTCCAGAGAGGCGCCTCAGTGACTCCAGACGAGAGGTCCACAGTTGCAGAAGCTTCTTAGGGTAAAGGAATTCTTTTCTTACGACGGCTTCAGCTTGGATCCGGAAGGCATGCCAACGTTCCCACCTATCCTCTCTCGCGATCTCCGGAATCCTGGAATGGCTCTTGGATAATCTCAAATTCTCCAGAACCGACGAAAAAGGTCCGACGATGTGGATGTGAGGGCAAGGTGTGGCCGGGTTCGTGTCGCGACTCTGCATGATTCGGACGTGCACGGTCTGTACCAGTCTCCGAGCAACAAGTGCCAGTGGAACGGCGCGCGTGTCTCCATCTCTGGATATTTCACCGAAGTTTCCCTGTCTCCTCGAAGGCGTTCCTGGAAATCTGATTTCCAGCTAGGTGGGGGCGATTCCAAACGTTCAATCCCGCATTTCAGCTTCCATTGAAACCACTAGGACGCAGTATGTCCGGAAGCAGGGCTTTCTACTTCGATGACCGTGATCCACGGCTCCCAGTGAGAAATCGGGGAACCTGAAAGCAGAGTGATGAAACGAGTGGATGGTACAGTAGAAGCAACGAGCGGAGCTGACGGGACCCACGACAGGCCGTCTTGTCCCTCGACTTTTCTCAAGCTCGAGGTGGTTTGCCGTTCTCCGTCCGTCGTGCTCAAACCACCTGTTTTCTTCATTTCCCGCTCACCTATGACCCATTCATTCTCCTCGGCTTCATAAGAAACTACTTTCCGATCACCCTTCCCTTGTCTTCCTTCCTCCCCAACCTTTGCAGTGCACTGCTCTCTATCCACCTGCATCACCAGGTGTCGTCTTATTCGGCAACCTGCCTTCGGTCGCGTGCAAGGACGCCTGCAGGTGCGTGCCCTTTGTACATTCAGAGGATTTTTCAGGAGCTCGGGATGATTTGGGTCGACGATTCCGTTGTGAGAATTTCGACGGCTTCCGTGAGTGCTGAGGTGGGCTCATGGAGCCGCAAAGCAGATTGGCACGCGTGTGCCTTTTCAAGAGCAGCTGTAGTAAAATTCTCTTGAACAGAGCCTCCCATCTATCGGGAGTTCCGATAACCTCCTTGCGGACCGAATCCGCCACTGAGTACCCAAGAGAGGCGCTTGGAGGCGCGCGCACGAAGCGGTCCCTCCGCCTAGGGACGAGAGCCTGGATTTGCAGACCCGGGACAGGAGCACCACCATTCGAAAGATGCCCGCTCGGGCATTCCCACCTAGACTGTCTTATGCTCGAAGTCAGGGTGGGATAGTTTCCTTTCCAGAAAAGACGCGCGCTCTTGAAAACCCCGGCTGCTGCCGAGGACTTCGTTCCTGGAGACACAAGAGAGAATCTGTGACATGACGTCACACGAGACGTCGTCAAATCGAGCTGCTCTCGCGGAATCCCTTGGGAATGGTTGCTTAGTCGAGTTCCGCTTCGAAGGGGCAAAATGAAAAAAATAACGGGAAATTTCTCGTCCCCCTGGCAACTACCATTCGCTCAGTCACCGGATCGCTCCAGCTATCTCCCCTTTTCACTTTTTCCGCAACGGAGGGGCGGGAAAGCTAGGAAGGAGACCCCGTGGGATACGACGGACAGTGATCCCGGCCTCTCCGACTAGTGGGTGGATTTCTGGGATGCTGGGATGGGAGCAAAGGAAGAGGAAGGAGATGGAAAAACGAGTCCGCATGGTAGAACAACGTTGCGAGAGAAGTATCCTCACAGACTCATACGCCCGAAAGCCTGAGGAGAGTGGAAGTGGAAGAAAAGGAGGAGGAATAAGGCAGAAAGGGAGGAAGGGGAGGAAGGATGGAAGAGGAGAGCTCTCCACAAAACCGGGACCTGGTCTTCTACCCATTCCTTGCACCTCTGGGCGGCATTACCGAGTTCGAGTCATTCTGCTTCCTCCGCGTTTCTTTCGCGTTTGTTTCTTGCTCCCTGAAGGGCAAATTTTCGACATGACATCCCGTCGGTAGCATACTGCTGCTGCACTCGTGAGAATCTCAGCCTCCAAACTCCAATCCGTGGCCATCGCCGCAGGCAATCTGGTCATTGCGTGATCATCCCGACGGCTCCTTCCTCACCTCGCCATGCCACGGCTGCGGCTTTTTCCCTCGCCCTTTGTCAGCTCAAGGCTGTGTTCCTCCTGTTCGGATCCTCATGAATCTCGTAGCTTCCCTCGTTGCAGCCACCTCTCTTTCTGTTTCGACCCACTGGCCGGTGTGAGGTTCGGCGTTGCCGTGGATGCCTCCTCTGAACCCACGGTGAGGAACCGGGAGTTTACGCGCGCGCCACGCGAGCAAGCGGCGTCTCCACCGCGACAGCCGGTCGATGCTCCGTCTCCTTCCTCTCACCCATTCGGCTGTGCACGTGCTGTCGGCCAATCAAGAGCTCCTCCATTAGCGCTCGCCTATTCCTTCCGCCCAGTGCAGGTGACCTCGAAGTGGGTCCCGCAGCAGCCATGCCGTGGACATCCCGCACGAGGCGTCGCGCCGAAAGCGTCGCGTCTTTGCCTCTGCCTCCTCCTCTCCTTCCCTTTTTCCTCTCTTTCCTTCTCATTCTTTCTGAAAGTCGATCTCCTAGGAAGATAACAGCGAGCAAACAGCAGCTTTTCCTAAGCTGCCAGATCAACAAAGGTTTCCACCTTTGTTTCCTCCTACCGTCTAAGGCGGAACTGCTGATCGTATCTTGTGGGCCATTAGTACAGCCGCTAACGCTCCAGCAAACGTAGGCTGCGCAACAAATTCAGCTGAAGGAGGAATTGGTTATTGCTTCCGGGGATCAGTAAGAAGTTGCCGGGAGCTGGACTTCCCGCATCGTGTCACCATCGTGTCACCATCGTGTCACCGTGTCACCGTTATTTGGTGACTCGGGCTGCTGCCTTCCACTCTTGCCCACGAGCCTTCTTCTGGACCATAGAGTCCCAGGCCAGCAGGGCATCCCATAACCAAGCACCTGGAGGCAGCTGGAGGTCCGGTGGAAGGGTCCGTTCGCCTCACAAGCAGTCACTCGTGCAGACAGCCGGCCATCGGCAGAGCGAAGATGGCAGCAGAAAGATCTGCTGCTGTTTTCTTACCTTAGCGAGAAATTGCAGAGAGCCATGAATAGCCTTTGGCTGCCTTGGGCTGCTAACATACCCGGTCCAACTCCTGCTGTTTTGAGCTGCGAACATATACAGACCCCATCGTGCTGTCTTGAGCAGCTAACGTATCCGGATTAGGCCATCAGGTTGTTCTCCAGGGACATTCTGAATAGGATGTTCGCAAAAAGAATGCACTCATTGTGTCTGCCTCGGGAAATTCATGCCCGGAATCAAATCCGGAAACACACGAGCCAGCGAATTTGTTGCTAAGGCTTTCTCTCATCGCCGCTGGGAAACTACAGCACTCCATCTAGAAGCATCTGCATCGGGGGAAAGTTGTTGGTTGACACTATGAGCTCGGGCGTTCAAGCACCATGAATGGAACATCAGCATTTACTGGATAAGTTATGAAAAAGAAAGGATAGGAAGTTCTTGGATACCGTGGATTACCCGTGGTTCACCGATCACTGTTCCGCACACGGGCTGCTTGGGTCAGTCCGCTGTCCGTGAGGAAGGAGCCCGCAAGAAGAGGCGGCGACCGAAGATGCAGAATCTGCTCGACATGAAAGGAGTCTTGGACGAGTAAGAAATTCCAACTTCAGGCGACCATCTGGTTGATCCCATCAAAAAGTCAACACAAGGAAGATGGGAGCTTGTAGCCTCGAGACAGGCAATCGTGAAAATCAGAGCGAAACTCCTACGTGACCTGGTACTTCAGAGGGACAGAGTCCAGTCATCACGTTCAATTTCGCTCGCTCTGGTGAGCACTCAACGCCAGCGCTGGAAGCGAAAAGAAAAGAAGAAACTGTCCCTGCTGACAAAGGAGTAATGGCCTCTGTAAGTGCTCCAGTGGTGGGATCTCTGGCAGCGCCTGGGATCCTAATGACGGCGGAATTTTCCGGAAACTTGGGATCCCTCACTTACAGACAGACGGGAATACGTCAAGATGATTTGCGCCAATATCCGCCATAGCCAGGATGTTTACGAGGGACACGTCTTGGGTCATCGGACGTGATAGGCAAAGGCCAGACATCTTTGGACCAGATGACGGGATAGTGTCTTCCAGCACTTATTGGATGCAGTAAAATGAAATTCCACCTACCGGTTTTCAGTCGGGGCCCCGTCATCAGCATCCAGAAAACTTAAAAGTTCATCTCAGAGTGAGCACAGAACGAGCAAAGGTGGACCACCCTCTGGTCAGTTTGCGTTCCTCTCTGTCCCACACGTCTGGAAGCTTCTCAGAGCATCACGTCTTTCGTGGCTGCCTCCCTTGCCGTTCGTGTTCCGTTGTCAAACCTCATAAAAATGATGACGGAGTTTCCTCTTATGCCGAACGCTGTGGTGAAACGAACGGCTCGCTCGCATGGTAACCTCGGATGTAACGATAGGTCATGTAGAGGAAGGCATCAAACCAAAGGACGAGGGCATTCTGGGGAAGAAATGCCACGTAAATTGTGTGTGTGTGTGTGTTTTTTTTCTTTCCTCTCCTCGGAAGAAAAGAGTGCCAATGTGGACGGATCGATAGAAATAAAAAGCGCCTTTCTGTGAACACGGAGTGGCATCTGGTAAACGAAATCACTTGAGTGAAAAATCCCTGAGGGTCATTTAGAAAACAAGAGTTCCAAATGGCCATTGAGGAACGAATTTAGAAGGAAAAAGTCGTTTATTCTGATTGCCCCTGTAATCACTATGATTAGTCTCCATCATAATCAAAGAGGCAGCTCAGTTTCGTCCGTCAAGAGAACACTCGTGCATGCTAATTTGCATGGATCGCTAGAAACACCTCCATTAATCAAAGACTTGTTCCTGTGTGCCTTTCAGATGTTCCGCTCCTTCACATACGCGAAGCTGGAGAGCAGTAATTACGTATGAATCACATGACATGTGAAGCAGAAGGACGCGAATTACTTCGGAAAAGTCCCACTCCTTTCAGCACGGTAGTGCCTCTCATGCTGTGAATTGGGGTTTCCCTATGGCCTCCGCGGAAAGCTTCCTAGCAACCGATCTTCAGTTTGCGTACTCTTCCCGTGCGCCATCCTTCTTGATTACGAGGTTTTACGGTAAGGGGTGCGCGCCCGTGAGAGGAAAGAACTTTGCCTCCTGGAAAAGGACACCCGGAAGTGACCAAGGCAACCGTGTCTGCGCTGGGACTCTCCGGAGAACGGGAAAGATTCCACGAAGCTCCCTACGCTGGCTGCCCAGCTGGTGCGACGGATGCTGTCACCATGGCTATCGGAAATTCAGATTGGGCCGCGGCAACGCCAGATTTCTCGTTTCTTGCAAACCGCCCTCTCCTTTCGAAAGGTGAGGAAGTGCGTGTTTTGCTGCATCTCAGAACAGGGACTGTGGTACTGAACAGTTTGGTGGGAATCATTCCCCCTTATGACTTATGGAGAAGGGGGTGGTGGTGGTGAGGCGGTTTGCACTCGTCGCTCCAGGAGCCGGAATTCGGAGCTCGCTGAGGGAAGATTTCCGAGACAGGGACCGTGGACAACCACCCTGCTCGAGAAACCGCTCAGCTCTGACGTGCGAGCTCTTAGCAGAAGACGGAGGGCTTTGAACTGCTTTCCAGCTCCAGGAACTCGCTACTCGCCCTGGGCACACGACGTGGAGAGGGAATCCAGGATTTGCTGGAAACGTTCCCCATGGCGCGCCCACGATATCATCCTCGCTTCGTAGTGTTGATTGCGTTCGCTCCATTCCGTAGGTACCTCTTGTCCACGAGATGCGCCTGCCGTGGCTACCGAGGTCGTGTGCAGCAGTAGGGTCCCGCCCGTGTCCAGAGGGCTCGAACCCCTCATGTTTTTTGGAGGCACACGTCTCCCGAGCTGAGGTAGAGCATTGCCTCAGCGTCTCCTGATAGGGACAGACGTAATTCGATACGTCACTGATGGCTCCCTTCAGCAGGAGCAGAGAGGTGGCGCTGTCTCTGCTCTCCATGTGGCTCCTGAGAGCTCTGGAAGCTCCCTGACGAACGGAGGGCCTCCCTTCCTCTGCTGACTTCGCCCCGTCGTCCGCGTTCCGTGCCCTCGGCGGCTCGGCCTTCCTCGAAGAGCAGGCGGGAGCCGTCCGCGCGCGAGCGCCACTGCACGGCGTCGGCGCCACAGGAAATTCCCCTTCCTTCCGAGGCGCTTGTTTTATTCGGTGCTCACGTCGGGGAATGGCACTGGATTCGACAGTTTGTTTCCAAAGGTAAATTATGCGAGAATTTCGAGTGCCGAAAAAGGGGAAAGCCAATTCATTTCGTTTAATCCAACGAGTCTACAAGAATAAATAGAATTCTTTGTTCTTTCCGGAGCCAAATGACGAAACGGAAGGTGATAATGGCGCGGTATCAAGGCACGGGGTGGAGCGATCCCGAAATTGTGACGCCAAACGACCCAATCCAAGTTTTTGAAAGACCTGGAAATTCCCTGGCGTTCAAGGCAATGCATTTTGATGTGCTGAGAATTCACTCCGGTTGACGTGTTCCCGGAAGCAGCAAGTCATTTGTATAGTTTTTGGATCGAGTAAATCCCATTTAATGCATAATATCTGCTGTAATAAGCTGTCCTACAGGCATTCGCAGGGTTTTCCATCGCTCTTAGCATCTGCTTTATTAAAGATATAACCGTTATTGATATTCAAAGGATGAAGCCCCGGTGTTATTGCAGCCCGATGAGCTCGACTCAGAAGAACAGCAGTTACCCTGATAGCATCAAGACGGCTGGCTTCAAATTGAGGAAGCCGGCTGGGAGCAGCTTGGATCGCATTATTTTGGTTGATTTCCGGGATATCCTGCGGAGCTTGCCGAGGTCTTTTTTTTCTTCTTCTCCCCCTCTTCCCCCTCCCCCGAATAGGGTGGGTAGGATTCATTGCACAGGACGGTGTAAGAGACCTGAAGCGACGCCATTTTCCGTTAGGCAGGGAACACGAGCGGAGTTGACCGATGACCGCTCGAGGTATCCAGGATGAATAATCCACGAATGCACCACTTGGGAGAAACTTCGATCCTTGGCAAGTGAAGGGAAGGACTCATTTCAAGAGGTTCCTTCCACTCCTTTGAATCTTCAAGATAGGGGTGCTCCGGGCTGCGAATCCAGGAAGGGTCCGGAGGAAGGAGCCCTGTCCTCTTACACTGGGGTGGGAACCACGGAGGGGACAATCCTCGCCCTGGTTGTCTTCAAAGAAAACCCCGAAGGGATTCTTTTCCTTGTTCCCTCCGGAGGGAATACCCGAATATAGCCGCTCCTGGAATTTTTTCTCCAGAAGGAACCCGCAAGGGAACACCGGTCCGTGTTTCCTCCTCCTCTGAAGGAAACTCCCGGATTTTCTCCGAAGGGCTCTCCCCTAAGGGAGCAGCTCTCTTCTTCACACTCCAGAGAGATGCCATCAACCCACGAGCTCCATGGTACGAAATCGAACGAGATGGCACGAAGGGGAACGGCTCCGTTTTCGCAGCTGGAAGGGAACCCGGGACCCAGGGACACCCTGATTCCTGGTAAGATCCCGGAGGGTCAACTTTCATTCCCGGTAGTCAAGGCGGCATCCGTGGGTTTCCGGTTTCCACCGGTGTCTCACCCGAAGAGGCCAACCAGCGCCATTCCCCGGAGAGGACTCGAAACCCACGACTGCACCTTCAATTTCTCTCAGTCGATCCTTCCCCGGGAGAGATTCGAACCCGCGACGTTTGGTACCATGCGCCGAGACCGTATCTGCTTTGAGCAAATATAGGTCTATCCTCCTATTTCGTGGGTATTTTCGGCCGAAAACCTGGCTGCAAGGTTCGCAATGAGGTGTCTACGCGCTCAAGAATCTTCTGGAACTGCTTCCGGTCGCATTTCGGTTTATGGATTTCGACTGGGCGATTTAACCGGATCCGAGAATGCTCGAAGCTTCTCAATCCGTTCTTCCAATCCGCGCGATGCTTGTCAGAGATGCGAAGCATGGAATTTTCTCCGGTGAGATACCCGATGCTCAACTGGGTGCCTTCTGGCAACAAATTTGGCGAACAAAATACGGTTGTGCAGGGAATGCACTGCGTACCCGTTGCTAAGGCTTTGTTTCAATCGCCCTCTTAGGTACGAATGGATCTCTCTCTTCGGCTTCGCTGATGCCTGGTTTCCCAAGCACCGAAGAATTCAAATCAGGTCGATGATGAACAGGAAGACAATTTCTCACCAGTGGAGATGAGCGTGACCTGAATCGGAAATGAAAGCGCTGCAACCGTCTGAATCAGTGCTGCCAGCATACGCCGCACGTGCTCACGGGCTAGGAAGATGATGCGACAAAAGAGTCTGTTTTTTTTTTCTTCCAAGTGATTAAGGAGGCTGCGATTTGTCCGGTGGATTTGCAGGAGCCGCTTGCCAGATGCGAGCTCAGAAACATGGCAGACGGTCCACGCCCATTTTTTTTGTTTTTCAGGGGAGGGGAGCGAATTCACCCCACGATCTGTGGAACGGAATGCCGCAGGATGTCGGCATTCGAAGGGACCGAAATTTCTCGGTAGGAATGCTGCTGCCTTGGGAAAATATGACCACCCCGGACGGGTTTGTGAGACGGTACAAGGCAGGAAAGTTGTTCCAAGGGCTCTTAATTTAGTGGAAAGCGGTCGCCTTGCCTCCAGAGCTTCTGAAAATGTGGTGGTCACCCTTCTCGGTTCCCAGTTAACCCCGTGGTATCTCATATCATAAAGTTCTCTTGTTGTCAGGGTCGAATGCATGCGTTGCGAGGTGACCTGAAGTCCGTAGGAACGCGTTGATCTATTCCTGTCTCCCGTCTCCTGCAAACGGCAGAAGTTTCTGATGAAAGAGCTATTTTCGAAACGGATGCTGGAAGAGGAAACCCTTTGCCTAGTATTCAGAACGAGGAGATGCAATCAGTCAAAAATTTATGCAATCTTGTAAATTCTGGAGGTCCAAAATTTATTAAACGGACGCAATCCTGTGCTTCCTCAATAATTCGTTGTTTTCAAAGTTCCGACAGATCTGAAAAAAAGCACAGGTTCGGTGGGTATCGGATGGGACTGCGAAGAAGATAAGGTCTTTGCCATGGCGATGGGAAGAAAATCGAAACGGGGAAAGTTTCGCCATTTCGGGAAAGAGGGACATGCTCCTCCTCCTGGCGGATTTCTGAGAGCAGGTGAGGCTGAGAAGAAGAAAGGCAACACCAGGGCAGCATTTAAAAATGGGATACTGAATGAACTCTGCAAAAGCTGTTGGCAGTTGAAAGAGCCTCTTCCTCCCCGAGTAGAGCTGGCAGCAGCTGCTCCACCGTGGGAGAGATGCAGAAGCCTACGGGGCACGAGCAGTTCCGGAAGCGATGCGTCCGTGCAGCATCACCGAGAAACAGGAAGAGAATCTTCTGCTGCTTGTTCCCACTCTGGAGGAGGGGCACCGCTGCACAAAAGCAGACGAAAAGGAGCTCATTGAGACGGCAAGGAGCGGTGAACGAGGCGGAAAAACGAAACCCGCCTGTGGCGAGGAAACGAGCGAGGGCTGCGTGTCCGACTCAGCAGGAAAAAGAATTCACAGACTTGGCCGAGTCGGAAAGCGACATCGGAGGAGAAAAATCTGCTGGGAACAAACGGTGGACTTCTCTCAGGCAGAAAAAGAAGAATCAAGAATGCCCTGTGACCTCCGACCGCCTCCTCCTTGTGGACCATTTCAAGCAAATAGAAACTCGCAGCTGGGGGAAGATCCCCTCCCAGGAGTGCAGGAGCAACAACTACCTTCATCCAATGGATAAAAGGACAAAGACGAGAAACCATCAGTGAAAGGTGAAGTGCCTCAAGTGTTGCCACAGGCAAAAACCACAAGTGAATGAGTTTTGTTTGTAAAGGGTTGAGATGTAGGTGAATTGTTTGGTCAACAAATTCACCCCACCGCTTGTCGGAACTGGGGAAAATGAACTCTATCGAATGGGACTGTGGGAACCGGAAGACACCTCGGCAAATCTGAGAACGTCGATGGATCGTCGAGGGAACTTCGAGTGGAGCCGAATGATTCGCAGGTGACGCAGAACAGCGACGCGCAGTCCTTGGAAGCCTAGCGATGCGCGCTGCCGCAGCAAGGCAACCACGGTAACCACATTCCGTCATCATGCGATGACTGCAAGAGTGTGCGAACACAGCTTCTGGAACGTTCCGCAATCTCATGGGCGACCTCATCTCATTCTCTATGCTGTCGAAAAAGGACCTGCCAATGCAGATGGAGCACTGGAGGAAAAGGGAAGAAAATTTCACAAGGATACAGCTTTATTCCAGTGATATTCGATGATGTTGACTCATCTCTCTGGTGACCGCCTAGACGATTCGCTGCCCCAAAGATCCGGCTGCACGGAGGAGGCAGCAAGAAGGGGATCTGTTTGGTAGGAGATAAGATCAGAACGCCGGTGGCTGAACTGCGCTCCGACGAAACCGGCCAAAAGGTTAGCAGAATTTATTGACGGAGAAGCGTGGACCCCCGGCGAGGAATTTGGTTAGAAGTAGGTAGCCAAGAAACGCGCCCATCATGAGAAATTAAGGGAAAGGCAGAGAAAGACAAATGGGAAAGGCTGCTTCTGCGGATGCGCCAGGTTTTCTCAGGGATTCAAAGGGGGCTGAGGTGGAAGAAAAATTCTCCCATCCCTCATTAATCGAAGGGAGCACGGTCCCAGAAAACCTCTTCACCTGGAGTGGTTAGCCGGTTGCGGCAGGATGACTGGCCTCTTGGAGCAAACATGCAGCAAACCAAGTGACAGATACTAGAAACAAAGAAGTTCTTCTAGTTTTGAATCAGGAATTCGGGACCGCAAAAAAATCCTCCGTGTTTCGACTTTGTATTCGTTTCTCGTTTGGATTTGTCTTCCGTTTCATAGGGCACCGCGCAAAAGAGGTTGCTGGATATGCCAACCGCGTTCGAAAAACCAGCCACTTCTTGATCAGAAGGAACGCTCGTGCATGGCAATGGGAGCAAACGTTTTCCCCTTTTCTGCAGACAGACTTTATCCCCTTCACACCTGAATCTCAACCTTAAATCACATTCTAGAATATGACACTGGAGCCAAGTGATCAGCAAAGACGGGTGTCAAAGGAGACGCCTGTCTTTGTCTTTGTCACTCGCACAGCTTAGTGGGGCTGAAGAGACCGAAGAGGACTTGTAGCACAGATCCGAAAGTTTAGCGAGAAAATACTGACCATGAAAATCCATAGCGATGGTGAACTGTGATCCACGTAATAGTGATAGTAATGAGGAACGTGTTCAGTCATTCGCAGTGATTCTAACAGATCAACGGGGACTGCCACATTGCATCCAGATGATGGCATTGAGTGCACCCACGCATTTCCCTCGGAGCATATCGAATCTTCATTGAGGTAGCTCTAAAGCACCCGAAAGTGGACTCTGGGTCCCGCTCTGCTCTTACGAGCTGTTCCCCATCTTAATGTGCACGAAGAAGCAGGAATGAATTGCGAGTCTGTCCACATAAATGTCCAGTCTTTCGCAATTGCTCAACGTCTGGAGCATGGCCGCCTCTGTGGTAGGGATATCAGACACCAGCCGCAAACGTCAACATGCACTCTGGTGGGAAGAGGGCTCCTGAAATTCCAGTTTCGGAAGCATCGCAGCTTCCCGGAAGCATGCAGAGAGTTCCAAGGATTGGCTTCACCCCGACGAGCAGCACAACTGCGACATCTCCTACAAGCACTCCCTCCTGGAGTGGTTTCTCTCGCACGCTCCTCTTCTCCAAAGAGGGAACACTTTGGGAAAAGGAAGAGGTCTTCGGGCCTCAAATGGTGTGTCTCTTTGGACCCCTGCAAGGCCGACTTTACTTCGCGTTTCAGCAACAGAAAGATTTCATGTAAGGAAAGGGGTTGCAGACATCAGGCTGCTATCATGAAATCACTCTTATGGGGAAGCTGCGATCTTTTAGTCCTGGCTCAGTTCAGCACCCTGAACGATGATGAAGAATGAACACGTGTGCTTGTTCACATAGTTTAATACGCTCATGCATAGACAGCTCATTTACATGGATGACCATAAATTTATTCCTATTTATTAAGAAACATATTACTAACAGTGATATATTATTGGAACAGATACATTTGCTAAGCTTCAGTGGCATACAGTTTATTAACAAAATTAATAAGTTGTTGTAATATGTATTAAAGATTAAAAAAAATAAACAAACATGCTGATTATATGTGTTTATACATATATGAATATCTGTTTATTTTCCATAATCTTCATTATATATATGACAATTCATATATTAGTCTCTATGTGAGTATATATCAAAAGCACATATATATTTATTTTTCATGATACTCATAGTGGACACGCGGTATGACTGAATTCTCTTCGTCCTGGAGTGCTGCATTTGGTTGCAAGTTGAACCTTTTCCCGGAAGTGTTTCACCGGGTCACGCTGGGGAGTTCCTTTAAAGGAAATAAACAAACACTCAGGGAGCGAAGTTCCCGAAACAGAAACAAAAAAATGAAGTTGAAAGGGAGCGTTCGCTGGAACGCAGGTCGGTTGCTGGGGGGGCACGGAGCGGAAGGGAAGGGGCAATGAATGAGCAAATAAAGGGAACGCAAGGAAGGATACAGGGGTCTTTGGCATTGGACGTTCCTTCTGGATCAGCAACGGCTCATCTTGGTCTTCACTCCGTCTTTCAGGAGAGGCCACCTACTAGCCGTTCTTGTGAAGGAGGCCTTTGTGCAGATGACCTGCCTCTGCTGAGCCCGAGACTCCAGCACATGGTGGGCTTCCCGGAACAGCTTTCGCTACTTAACTTGAGGATAGGGCATGCGAACAACAATGAAGGGAGTCAGGGGACAAGGGTCACCGGTGTCCGTCGTTCCTAGCTATCCTCAAACCGGCGCTGGATGACGGCAATCTCCTCCTTGTATTCTTCTTCCAGGTGAGGTCACCTTGCATCCGTCTTCATGCAGTCAGCTGCCATCCTAATGACCTCCCTTTGTTGCGTGGCCGTCTCCAGCTCATGACGGGTCGTGACAATGGCACGGATGCAACCCCGTGGTTGCGACCACCGCTCAAGTCGAGCGTCCTGCCGGAGCGAGGAACCATCGCAGCACATCTCGAGCGGTGCACCCCTGGTGCTGGAATGCCGAAGCCAGCCTCCACCACAGTTCTCGGATGGCACCTCAGTCCAAAAGCAGGTGCGACGGGATCGACTCCGTCGACCCGCACCTGGCGCAGTTCGGGGATGCAACCCCTCGGGAAACTCGATGCCGTCACTCGTTACATTGGAATACCCAGTGGATGAAGAGCAGTACAGCCTGCTTGCAGGCGAGAGGGAACAACGAACTGTCCACACAATAAGGAAGGACCACAAGTTCTTCTGAGGCAACAGTCAGAATAGTTCGCTCCATCGAAAGAGTCCCTTCGCCAAAGCAGAAGGCGGAGTGCCAAAAGCACGCAGAGTGCCAGCATCCTCCAGCTCGCCCAACTTCCAGACGCCGGGATGTCTGTTTTTTCCCGTGATTGTTCGGGAAAACTCTCCCCTCGCCAGTCGTCTGTTGTCATCTCTTGCCTTGAGGGCAGACAGCGCTGAGGCGAGGGGTGTGGCGGCCAGGGTCGACAACTTCATCACGTCCTGCATCATGGAGTAGGCCTCGTCCCGAGTGATCGTTGGTAGCACAGGCAACACGCCGATCCGTGCAGCAACTCCGAGTCGACGGTGTTCTCCGGTGAATAGAAATTGCCTTGAAGAACTGCGCCGCTTCGATGCAGGACAATGTTCTCCCCCTGGATCCAGGTGTTTCATCTCTGGACGTTGCTTTTCGTCGAATCCTGAGCAGACCGGAGATCACCTTCTTGATGACTTGCGTGACAAAAGCAGCGTCCCCGATAGTGTTTTCCTGTGCGACTGCTTTTCGAATGCCGCTCCACGCTGGTCCTGCTGGACACTTGCCTGCTTGCCGCCTCTTCCACGATGAGGTGGAGGTGGAAGTGTGGTATTCCAGGAATGGATTTTTCCATCAAAAACTTTGGAACGGAGGCAGCAAAAGCACTGCTGTGGTGAGGAAAACACCGGCTCTTAGGGAATGGCTGTCCGAGGTTCCCTTAGTCCTGTCTCCCTTTGGTATTGAATCCTCTGTTTCCGGAAGGTCACAACTCACTGCAAATTCACAATAAATGGCATTTCTAAAAAACTCCTTGAAAGTTCTCCACCAGCATCTAAGAATGCCCGCGTTGGCGACCGTCTGGCCGCGGTTTCCAAGAGGCGCGGGTTGGAATCCCGCCCGAAGGAAAAAACGAATCCGAGAAATGGGTACCTCGTGGATCTCGAGTTACCCTTCGCCAGATGACGTTGGTTGGCTACAGGCTTCGGGTGGGGTGACAATGGTGGAAGCCGGATGTCCCCGTGGACTGGATGAGATTAGAAATTGACTCTCGGGGGTCTTCCCAGGGCATCACAGAGCCCTACGGGGTTTCCTTCTTCGATTGTGAAATGGAAGCAGTCACCATCCTCCACCGCGTACCATAAAGCTGGTTGATGCCTTTCTAGAGTGAAGAAGCGCGTCGCTTTCTTCGGAGGAATTTGGCAGCGTCCTTCAGAGCTTCCCTTGAAAGTTGGGAACCAAGAGTGGTACCTTCCCTTGGAGGCTCCCTTTGGATAAGAACTTAGCAGCCGCCCCAACAAACCGGGGGTTCCGTTGGAGAGAATAAGAAAGAGGTTTCCTTCGGGGGTTCCCTTTGGAGACAGCCAGGGAGTCAGAGAAACGGACTCGTTCCTCTGGAGCCTTCCTGGATTCATAAGGTGGTCCTCTTCCGGAACACCCCCTATAACTTGAAGATTTACACGCAGTCTTGTTTAGCATCGACAATGTTAGAGAGCTTCTAAGGCTCTCTCGGAGGAGAGGTTTTTCAACGGTTTTTCAAAGAGTGGAGAACCAAAAAAGTGTTTTTCAACCAAAAACAGCACGAGGAGTGCACGAGACATACAAAAGAGGTCAGCAGTCGTACATCTCCTTAAAGTCAAGTGCTAAAGAACTCACACTCTCCTCCTTAAGGAAACCCTGAAAGCCCTTAGTCTGTTTTTTTTTCTTTTTCTTTTCTCCCTGAAAAAAACCCAGATAGGATCCGCGCTGCAAGATCCTCTTGCATGTCATCTGGCGCAGGAAAGATGCTGCCAGCGTTATGGAGTTGAGAACCATCATCGACTTCGGAGGTCTCCTGTCCAGTGTGCCTTGTCTAGAGAACGAAAAGACCAGCAAGTGGAAGTTTTTACCAACCGCATCAGAAGCCCTCCTATCAAACTTCATGACCAGAAGATCAAAGATGCGGTCGCTATCGCGAAGATCACATCACAGTTCTGTGGATGCAGATTAGATCTCAGACAAGAACTCCTGCGGCTCCGATGACTACCTGATCGATGGCTCGCGAAAACTCATCTCTCTTTCTTCTCCGGGAGGCTTGCTCCCACTGACCCGCCACCAGCAGCCTGATCTCAGTCCGTGGATGTCTCTGCTGCGGTTCCTTCTCATTGGTGGGCTCTTGGACACTGCATTCCGAAACATCCTTCACGTCGAGAACACCCACAGCCGAGTATCAAGCCGTGATCTTTTCGAGGGATCCGAAAGGCCATCTAGATTTCTCCCTGAGCCTTCTCAAGCCTTTCACTTAAAGTTTTGCCCCCATTCTGAAGCTCTTCTTCCAGAGCCTTGCTCCTGAGCAATCTGCGTCCGCACATCGCCTTTGTGGACTTCACCGCCACCTCAGGCGCATGCGTGCAAGAACGCGCGAAGCTCGGAGTGCTCTGCTTGCCTCCGGAAGTCTCGATGACCAGGAGAGCACGGGGCAGGAAACGTGGCTTTGGAATGGCCCACAAAGACTCTGACCGCCTCCGGGAGTGTCCCTTTGCAAATCCGGTAAAGCGTCCTCGGTGGTAGGCACGAAAACGGACACGTGGAACAACATGGGTTCACTTTCCCGTCCAGTGGCTTACACTAGAATGGAGAAATCCCAAAGTGGATCCACTAGATGGTACGCGTGTCCGCATTAATGGAAAAGGCGTCGCAGGAAGTTTTTATTTTTGGTTTTCCTGGGACCATAAGTCTCTTTTTTTTCTTTTACGATCGAAATGCAATTCTATTTTCAGGCACTAACTCCAGGAGCTTTGCCACTCCTCTCCTCATGAATTTTTTATGAAAAGCTTTAGAAATCACAGTGGGAACAAGGGAGGAAAGAAGTTGACTGAGATTATTCTTTGCTTAACGCCCCCAAGGGCAAAAGCGGGGTGGTCTCCATCACATTGCGGAAGCATAATCTTCGGTTTACGCGATCGAAGCCTTCCATCCTCAAATTGTCTTCCTGACGAAATCTTTAATTGCATCCTTCCTTCACCCCAAAAAAAAGGATTGAAAGCAACTTCCTGCGTCGAAGACTGCAAGTTTCAGCAACCATCTTCAGGTAGTGGATGCTATCATCATCAAGTGGATGGCTGGGAATTGCTCATCGCGGTGTGGTCGTCGGAAAAATAACGAATTTCATCGACGATCATTGATACAGAGAAATGACACCTCCAGTGTCATCAATGGACCGTGAGCTGGATGCAAATCAAACGTGTGATTACATGGAAGTCACGGCGATGGTCTCCAAGAAACCTGCACGCTTGCCTCCCGCGTTGAGTGAAAAGAGGAAAAACCAAGGAACACAAGCAACAAGCCGCTTCCGTATTTGGCGTCTAAAACGTGACCTTACCTGCTGCCTGTGGTAGCTTCTGAATCATCTGGAAGGCTATTCAGGATTGACATGACCTTTTCCAGACACCCGAAGCGGTAATCTCTTAAAACTTCCGAAATTCCCTCATCTGAAAGAGCAGCAAAGGTCATCCGCAAAGGGAACTCTAAAAACACCACTTCTGCATACCGGAGCAATGGAAGAGGATTTCTGAAGTTCCCGGAAAGATGGTGCAATAAAAACTCCTCTAGGTCAGCTGATGTGATTCTTATCCACTGAGGATAATGAATGAAACCATGGAGGGCTCTAACGCCAAACAGCTGCTCCTGTGAGAACCTCCAAGAGTTCTACACTTTTGTTCAGAAAAAGCTTACTCCTGAATGGGGTCGACCCTCTGGAAATGGTTGAGCTTGGAACGTGCTCTCCCAACTGCTCCTACTTTTAGTGACGCAGGACACCTCTCTTTCTCAAGGTCATCTGTCGCCAATGGTTCTTACTTTAGATGTTAATAGAAATCTCAAACAAGTGAAGATTGTATTTTCTCCTCTCCCTATACCATGACCAGTCTCCATAAATCTGATTCTCAGGAAGAAAATGTGACTCTCGGAAGCCACCCATCACTACCGGAGGTCCAACTGACGCTTCCAGCGCGTTCACCTTGCGAGAGTGTTCGAGGAGGACAGAGCATGCCATTTGCTTCTCTGACGCCAAAGATGCTCAGCAACTGCTGCTCTTTGGGCTTTCAAACTTCATACGAGTGCGACGCCGACACTCTTTCGAAGTTCACAGTTTCTCCAGGAAATTAGGAACTGCTGAGCCGTGTCTGTACGGTGTCCTGATAGGACCCTTGACCGCGTTCAGGCTTCCAGCATTCCAATGTAGTGCTTGCTGCTATGGATACAGGAAATTGGCCAGTGTTTGCTCCCAAACCCTTCTGGTTGCACCTCCGTAGTCTTCCTACTCCTTCGAATCTGAGGAAGCTGTCGTTGTTCGATCCAATCCAGAGGCAGGAAGGGCACAGTCCTCAAGGTTAGGCGCAGATTCGGTGCTTAAGCAGCGAGCAACTTCAAGATCGCTTCTTTTCTTCGAGGGAGTCCCTGCACTCTCGTTCAAGGACTCTGAGTGCCATGACCGCTACCCTGTTGTCCATAAATATCAGTTCTTTCATAGAGTGCGAGGATCGTCTCATCGGACACAGCAACCCAGAGTTTGCTCCTTCCTACAGAGGCAGTTTTATTTTTAAACAACGGACCCACTGGGACCGGGCATAAATCCTCGCAGTTCGAGCTTCAGTGTTCAGGCTAACCGGACTTCTTGCCCATGTAAAGTTCGAGAACAGTTCGGGGTCATTTCGGCTACAGAGCCTCTAGTCATTTGTTATCCCAGATGGAACCCTTTTTTCGTTCTCCTTCGACGAGTGCAATTATCCTGATGGGAACATCAGACAGAACCAGCTACTAGATGGTTCGATTATCTTTCGCCCCATGCCCCGGCAAATTTTCACGATAAGGTCGCTGCTGGCCTTCATCAGAACTTCCTCTGGTTTCGTCCTGGCCAAACACGGTCCACCATTGAACCTTTTTTCGAAGTAAAATGGAGAGCTAGTCTTCGACCGTCGCTCTCTTAATGCTCTCTCTGGAATGTACCGTTGCCATGTAGTTTTCGTTTTCCAAGCGGCAGGCAGCGTCAATTCAGGGTCTCGCCCACCATCATGAAATACCAAGTTGAATCCGAGCTTCGGGTCTGCTTTAGGTATCAGCTGATTGGTGATCACCAGCTCCTGACGTTTCCTGTTAGTTGACTCCATCCGGGATTCCCGACCTGCGTGTCTGCGAAGCATTCCGATGTAATGATCGGATATGTGCGACAGAGACCATTTGCAGATCCGAGACTTCCTGCACCTTCCATCGGCGCAACTGCTGGTGGACCTCATTCTAACAGACAGCATCTTCGAGCATGCTGTCTGGGTGGATCGATGATCAGGAAATCTCTCAATTTATCTGGTCCTTTCAGTGGCGATCATTACAGGGATGTTATTTTAAGAGTGCTCTCCGTGAGGACCGCTACTTATCCGATGCTCCCAATATAAGTCTCGAGAAAAGTGAATGCTCTCCTCAGCACCTTTTCCTCATACCTTAAATATAATGAACCCTTCACAGTGCAGTGTGACCTTAATAGGGGTGACTTTAAGAGCTGCATCTCTCCACATCTCGATGCCGATGTCGCTGGCTCCTGAGCCAAGATGTTACAGTTGTCCTTCTTGGTCTTGATTAATGACATCTTCCATGATCGATCTTCAAGCTGCTTGAATTCGTAGCAGTGCAGTCGCAATTCACAATTGTCTTCGTTCTCCCTCTCAGGAGACAGCTGCATTTCTTTTCGCAGTTCGGCATAGTCAGACTTCCTTTTGTTCTCCTGAATCATGAGAAATGGGAGCCCACAGCAATGAAAGAGTTGCAAGATAAGTATCCAGTTTATCTTCTTGGCAGTTTTGCCTATCGGCATCACCACCTCCCTCAGTTTTGTTCATTAGCTTTGATGTTGAGTGTCAGTTCAATCAGCGTCCATACTCTTTGGGAACGAGACCTTTCCAAGTGCATAGTCTCCTTCCTTAATGATGATCGCTGTGCTATTGGTTCAATATCCTTCTCCAGTTCCGCTGGAACAGCTCCCATAAGCTGTGCAAGCGATCCCTGTGAGTGCCTTTTGCCTCGGCCACTCTTTCGTTGTGGATCAACCTCACAAATGTGGAACTGAAACGGTGAACGCAATGAAAGCCACGGTTTGTTCCGTTGTCACTTGCAAACCACTATCGGACAAACCTATTCTCTGGAAATACCATCACTTGAGGTGTTCCCTTCATTTCCTATTCTCACGTGAGATGCTGACCTGATGTCTTTTTTTTTTTTTTAAGCGTTCGTGACCTTTCTCGCGCATTGGGGAGAAATACTTGACAGATTTTCTACCTGCGCCGTCTTCATTCGTTGAGACAACTGGGACCGAAGCTCTCGAATCATAGAAGCATCCGATCATCCGAAAATACTACTCCAGATCGAAAACAAGATTCTCCTTTTCAACTGATGGTTGCTGATATTCATCCCGTTGCCTTTTTCACAAATTTCTAAGTGGTTTTTTGGCATCTCCTTTTCTTCCTGGGTAAATTGGTGCGCAAGCGGATCGCTATTCTTTCGCTTTCTGAATGCTGGCTCCGCGGCTACACGATTCCTGGAAATTTCTTAGACTGTGTTGCCATTAGCTCACCTTACACACTTTCGTGTGTTTCTTCCTGGGGACAGTCATTGAAATCGTGATGATCCTTGCGGAATCAGCATGACTTTGTAATTTTTCTCATCAGAAAGTCCGACACACCAATGAATCCTTCGCTCCGATCCCTGCATCCGAACTGGCTGGTGTTCCTCAGCTTCCGTTCAACTGTTTTGTGATCCGGGCAGCCGAATTTCATGCACATGCAAGTTGCCTTGACCTTGAAAACTCAGCTGCTTGCAGCTCCCAGCACCTTTATGTTCCAGGTTTTTGGTACCATTCCACTAACTCATGCTGGAAGCCATCCAAGACATTCTCTCGGAAATCATCCTCAACCTGTTGTGGTTCCCGTATTCCTGCAAATAGGCATACAGAACGTTCTGCTTTGTGCGCTTCCGTGAAAAATGCAGACAGCTTGGTAATTTTGAACGGTGGAGTCCCCAGCTTTGTGGCAGCTGCATCGTTCTTTGCTTGTGAAGAAGACTCAACCCATTCCCCCAAATCGTCTTGCTGCCGTTCTCTGCTCTGGAAACTGCTGTCTCAGCAGCCCCGAAGCGGGACGAGTGCCGACTCGAACAGGAAGGGGTCATTCAAGAAATCCATGTGGATTCCCTGTCCCGTCGGCAAAGGTGGGCACGGGCAGCCCGAAAATTCAAACTGGCAGTCGCGCCATTTGATTCGCCGAAAATCGCGGCACACAACACGCAATCGGAGGCGCGAACGCAAGTTGCTTGGTTTGGAGGACCTCGCTAAAGTGAAAAGATCCTCTAAGAGATGCACAGATCCAGACGGAATCATGCTGGGCACAGAGATGATAAACAGCACCGAAGTCCGTGTTTAAGATGCTACTGGATTCACAGCATCAGTCCACAACATTGACGCTTAATGCTGCGATCCCTCTCAAAAAGGGGCACTGTGCATATGAGGAGAGATGCAAAGGATGCAAGAGATCATGCACTACCGCCGGTTCATTACGAATGTACGAATAGGTTTGAGCAAGAACTTGTTCGAGATGCTTTCGTCATCACAGGGCTTTCATTTTCCCTATCATCAGGTCAGAACGCACTCGCATCGCGGAGTTGGCAGCACATCATTATGTGGTTGCTCCGCAGGATGCAAGTGATCATAGGAAGAAGCACTGGACCATTAGATCATGGAAGACCGACTAAGTGCCACCATTAGCATCCCTGTAATTGATCCCCATAATTTGGAATTCAAATGGCCCACTCACTGATTTTTTTGCCATGAATTTTCGAGTTCGTCCTGCAGATGATCGCCCCGTCCTCAAACATCAATTTAGCCCTCGTGAGCCGCAGATAAATCCTCGCTGTGTATTCACTTTACGCTGCTTTCTTATTGTCCCTTGCCTGCCCCCGTATTCGTAATAAGTTTATGGGGACTTCCATTCGTGGGCATCGTCATCGCATCGTCATTTGTCAATGCGCATGGAGAATTTCGGTTTCAAGAAACCCTAAAAATTCACATCCGCCATGACGTACAGTTTCCTAGTGACGGACTTTGGTACTCAGTGCATGGAAACTAACAGGCTGCTTCTCCGGACGTGATTTGAAAGATGCTCCTGCAGAAATTTACTATAATCCCAAGTCACATGAAGGAAGTGCTGCAGAAACACACGCTGGCATCTGCTGGCTACAGTGGCTGAATGATGAGGTCAAGAGATTTTCTCTGATCCGGGCCACATTTACGCTTAAATAAAGTTCAGCAGGAATTCCAAAACACGAGGACAAGCAGGCGTCTTCTAGAAAGTGACGCCATTATAAGGGAGCACGTCTTCCGTAACTTGTGGTGTGGTTGCAGACGCCACCTTGAGAATACACAGGACATGTGTTACTATTTGCGTATCAGACTGCGCGGACTCCTGTGTTCTCCCGACGACGGGCAACAGGACGTGAAGAGGAAAGAGAAAGGACAGACGAATGTATGAGCGATGGGACGGATTGGACTCACGGAGCTATGTGCTGCCTGAGGGTTTGGATTAGAGTTGTAAGAGAAACGGCGAGTGCAGGGTCACCATTTTTAGCCACCTCCTTTCTCTTGAAAGGGAGTACGACAGAAAGAGAGGTCCAGTCTTGGAGGCGGTGATTTTGTAAGATCCCAGGCCATCACAACAGCCCACGCATTGCAAAGGATGGTTTTTCATCCGGAAACGTTCTGAGCGTTTATTTATGCAGCTTTGTTTCCCAAAACAAAGGCAAGAAGAAATTCAAGGGGATTCCGGAAGGGGACAATAAATCAGTAAGTGAAGAGGAAGATGGTACATGTCTTTGTCTTGCAGCTCTTTTCTCTTCTGACAACCGGTGAAGGATGTCGATGATCTTGGGCACAACTGCGTTTTCCAAATGCAGCCACTTCTCAGGTGCCCTCATATAGGCGGCTTCCATACGGGACACTCCCTTTCCCAGCAGCTGACACTTCAGCACACAGTGAGCTGTCCCGATGGCGCAGATACATGTCGTCGCAGTTAGGGAGCCTGCAGGTAGTCCGCCGTGCGCGAAGAATCACCGCCGCAGTTCCTGGAGTCCAACAGCAGGTGAGGGCTCGACTTCGACGACCTGCGCTTGGCACAGTCCGGGGACGCAACCCCCCAGGAAAGAAGGTGGAAGTGCTGCTTGCTCTGAAGTCTTCAGCGCAGAAACAACAGCGCATCCTGTTTCCAGCGTAACGGGGACATGTAAGCACTTGCGCAAAAAAGGGGGGACCACTGGTTCCTCAGGGGAGCACCCAGCAGTTCGCTTTACTGAAGAAGTTCTTTACAGCCACCATCCGTAGGTGATTTGCAACAGACGAAGCACCTCTCCCTCATTCCTCTCAAAGGACACTGACACAAAGAAGCCACAGAGGATGTAGGGTGGCCACACGGAGGAGGGTTCCTGGCCCATCTAGGATCTCCGCGTGCAGCAGTTATTTTCAGCACTGCGGTAACCAGATCTCTCACAAACGAAAGAACGGATGGAGCCGGGAAGAGTCGGTAACCCAGAAGATCCCACGCGTCTCCATTCTTCTCCTGTGTTTACCTCGTGGTTTCTAATATTTTTCAGAGCCATCACCAAGGTTGCTTCCCAGGATTCTTTCCCTTCGTTCTCTCAGACAACTCCGTTGCCTTCCAGCTTCCAATGAGTCTGATATGCCCTCGTGTCCTCTGCTGCCTTCAACGTCAGCAGCTGAAACTGCCCTCCTTTCCTTCGGTCTCATTTTTGGGGGGTCGTCGAGTGCTGAAGAACCTCCATCTTCTTACGCAGACTCACAGAGCTCTTGAAGCACCGTCCATGCATCGAGGAGTGCATGCCACTCTTCAAGTTATTGGACATACCCCGGAGAGACACCACCTTTTGAATCCAGGAGGACTCCAGAAGAAGGAGTCCGTTCCTCTCCGACTCTTGGAAGTGGGAGAACCCAGAAGGGAACCTCGTTTTCATTCTCTTTAGAGAAACATTCCGCATTTCATCTCAAGAGGGAAATTGCAAGAGAATCGCTCTTGGTTTCCTCATCTCAAGAAGACCCCGAAGGAAAGAGCGCACTTTTTAACACACTGAAGAGGCGACCTCCCGAAAGGGGTATCAAGCAGCACCACAGTACGCAATGGAGAATCCTCCCTCAAGGAAAATAACAGCTCCATTTTCCCAACTGGCCAGGAGCCCCGAAGGACTCCTAGACGGAGGAGTTCTAATTCTGGAATGTCATCTTCCAATCCCGGCCAGTCTACGAGAACAAATCCAGTTTCCGGCTTCCACCGGTGCCGCAGTGGGAAACACATTCGTGGCTCCCTTCCTCTGTCCCCTGTTCTTTGTATACCCCCCGCTATGCAGCATTCGAAAGCGGACAAACGACCTCCTCCGAATCGCCCTCTGCAGCAAAGGGAGGCCCTGAGTCCTCCTGAGGGACTTGTGTGCCCCACGCAGGGATGGCGGCCTAGACTTCCTCCTGAAGCTAGAGCGAATGGAGTTGCAGCTCCAGTTTCGAACGCTTACCCTCGTGGCAAGCCTCTGCAGCGCCGGCTGGTGCCATCCTGCACGTCTTCTCGTTTAGCAGGCCACCAGCAGCGTGGGACTCTCTTCCTTCCTTGCGCACCCTCCACGTACTCTCATCCACTGCGAACGGCTCCTGCGGCAGGTGGCCACGCTGATCAGGAAAAACGGATGGATCCTGTGACTCCCTGCGAACGGTGGTGCCTGGTTGCAGGGAACCGTTCGCACGTGGGCGGGGATCCATGAGCCAAGCGCGGAACAGGTGCGAGGTTTCCTGTACGCGCGCAACAACAACTGCACGCTCTGCGGAGATGCTGGAAGATCCCACGATGGTGGGCAAGCAGAACCTCCTTCACCACCGCTCTGCCATGCCTTAGGGAGCACATGGGCAGCAGCCTTACGGCTAGATGGGCGATCACTGTGGAAATCTCGGGAAGGACAAGAGGACTGCGAAACGGGCCACTCACCGACGCTGAGACTCCAAGTGCTCGACCTCATGGACTTTTGCGCTGGAGAGTGACAAGACCTGCAGTTGCCCCTGGCGCTCATGAACACCTGCACTCTCCGTTTAAAGTGGAAGGAGTCGTCATTGATGCTGCTGCATTGGGGCCTCCTATGCAACGCTCACCGGCATTTTTGGACATGAGGGTGTGTGAACCCAAAGTGTGCTAAGTGCAGGGAGCGGGAATCCTTTCTGCACCTCCTGGTAGACTGTGCTGCCTTCCGGCCCCTTTGAAGACGCTTTGCCACAACCCTTGGAACCCCCGGAGGTAACCCCAGAGACCCTCTTAATCGTCTCTAGCAGCGCGACGCCCGCACGCTGGTCGCATTGCCAGTAGCACTTTGCCGCTTACTCTGCAGGACCGTGGCTGCATGGAGCAACAACTCCAGAGGAGCCCAGAAGGACAGGTACGCCATCTGTTGCTGCCCTCTTCATGAGGATAGGGTCAAGATGGTCCGATCTGGGAGTCTTGAAACAGGAATTTGCTGGCATTCTTAGAAAGATGCAGAGGACACCATCCAGCACACAGTGAGTCCTTCCCGAAACCCCCCATTTTTTTGACTGTATGTTTTTCGTTTTACTTTTTTACTGTTGAGTTCGAGTCCACCGCGGGGAGGAAAGTGGGCCATCGGTATCCATGGCAGCGCGCGCCGCGATTTCCGCAGAGCAGAGAGGGGAAACCGCTGCATTAGCAAATCGCCACCCGAGGGTGAGAATAGGGCAGTGCCGACGATCCTATTCCGACGGCTTTCGAAGCCAACAAATCGCTCGGACTGAAGAGATCCGTCAGAACTCCTCGGCTATGTCCCTCTTGACGACTCGGAAGCTGAGTCTTTTCCCTGCTACTCGCCGTCACGCTTTTCCCCAGCTGTGCAAGGCCTTGCCGCCGCTAACAATCTTAGAAGGAGGAAATGTGCACACTGGGTCGCCTCCTATCCACCGCCTGGAGGACTGCGGCCCGAAGTGCCTCCCGAGGCTCTGTCCTCCCGTTTGCTATGGGAGAGTTGCTCCTGCTCATTCATCACTGGGCAGATCTCCAAGCTCGAACCTCTGCCGAGCCCAGGGAAGCGCTAAGCAGAAGGCGGGAACTCGAGAGTTGGAGTTCTCGGGATCTCGTTAGTTTCTCTCAACTCCGAAGACCTTCCTCCCAGGGAGCTTTCTTGGAGGACAGAAGTGCGGTCTCCGAGGTCTCGGGTGCTTGCGTGGACCAAAGGATGTCCCTCGGAAGGGTCGTTCTGTGGTCCAACCAATTTATTCAGTGGGCGACTCCTTACCAGTCTGACCGCATATGTAAGGAGAGAGATGGAAAGGCGGCGACCTCAAACGAATAGCCTGTGGTCACAGGGAAGGTACTCAATATCTCCTGGACAGGAAAAGGTGCCTCTTCAAGCTGCTTCAGGCTCTGAGAAGTGGAATAGCCCCGGTGTGGAATGAGTGATCCCCCAGAGCTCATGGTGGCACCCTAGAACAGCCCTCCTACCTCGAGGTGGACATCTCCGAGCGCCTCTTTGTGAGGGATGCAAACATCGCCTGCCGCGGCGATCACGGTGCTCCGCCGTCTCCGCAGCGACGGTCGCGCGAGAGCTTGGCAGGCCATCTTCTTCGTGAGCGCCTTCCTAAGGAAGGTGACGAGATGATCCTACTTGGTGGGATCGAAGAAGGGACTTGCCAGCGTACTGCCCAGCATGCGGGGGTCGGGCGAGGTACCACCGGCGATCCCATGTACCACTCTCCTTCCCCCTTGACACATAAATATTTTCATCAATGTTTTCCTTTTCTCGCTCTCTCTCTCTTCTCCTTCTCCCCCCTGTGCCGAAGAGGACCTCACTGAAAAACCTGATGATTGCTGCGAAAGCCTCCCCAGACTACAGTGGAACCTCGCATTTCACCCGAGGTCATTTTTCTTCTCATGAGCGTCTCATGCCATGGTGAACTCACTGGCTTACTAAGCGAAAGCCCCGGCAGGATGGGTTCTGATGCCCGAGGCCCTCGCGCTGTCCATGCATGCAGTCGGCAGTACGTGGCACCTCATCTGCGGTTCCTTGTGGGTGCCCGGACTGGTTTCTTCGTGCTACGCAGACAGGCGCCGTTGCTCCAGCAGCTGCAGTCAGTCTCTCTGCAGTCATCAGCTTCCCTGCAAAATTCGCATTTCCTTTTCCCTTGTGCTCCTCCACTGGATGCTGGGAGTCCTTGAGGTCCTTGGAAGCTACGAAATCCTGATGCTCCGCAGGGGAAAGTTGATGCTGACGAAAATATATTACACAGGTTTTCATCTATGATTCATCTCGGTAGAGCTTCCTTTACACCTCGTGTGCCACGAAAAAAATTCTCCATGGAACCACAGGGCAGAAATTGTTCTTCTGATCTGATCTCTCGTTTTTTTCTTTTTGCCGCATGCTCAAGCACCACATGAAACCCTTTCCACCTTCCCGAAGGAAGGAAAGCACCCTCCGCAATCCCTAAATGCATTCTAGCCACGTTTGTAGGCGTCTCTCGCCACCCAGCATCAGCATTCTCCGTCCCCTAACACAGCGCCAGAGTGAGTTAAGCAAGAGTTAAGCAAATCAAATCCTAGCATCGCCCTGCCTCAAACTCAAACTTCATGCAAGAACAGGAACTTACAGGATTCCAAAATAATCATTTGGGGAGACAGTTCGATGACCTTGTCTTAGTTCGGTCAGATGAACTCCTACCTATGAGCATTATTTGAAATAAATAGATATTAATGCAGTGATACCTTGGCACTCGTCGGTTATTCGTTCCGGAACCTGTGACGAGTACGGAAACCGAACGAATTTTAATGCAACCATTTTAGGACCCATGATTCAAGCATGAAATGCACAGAAGGCGCAAGAAAAAACGATTCCGGAGACACTCTATGGAATGTTCGGGACTGTTCGAGAGGTCCACGGCACGAGACGAAAACCTCCACCTGTTTCATCATGAGAGCGGGGTGTCGAGTTCCGTGCATGCGCGGAGTGTCGAAACATTTTTTTCTCGTCAAAATGAGGAGATCACTGAGTCTGACGAGATCCCAAACAGTCGAGCACCGATGGACCATTGCATATGGATATCCACTTATGTACTAACACGCAGTAGGATGCTATGCACTGAGATGCGTTCTGACAGTGGTCTGCAGTTGCTCCGTTCTCCAGGCTGAAAAAAACCTCGCCCTTTTTCGACTCTCTTGCCATTTCATCCGAGGTGGTGACTCAAGAGGGCGCCGAAGTGGAAGCGAGGAAAGGTGAGAAAGCGAGGCCGGAGGCACACCAGGGACGAGGTCCTATTTTGAATGCCGCTGCTGTGTGGGAAGGCTGCCACGTTCTTTATGTGGCACGAAAGCATGGTAAAGCGGCCCCACAATACGGTACCGATTCCACAAGCATTCGTTTTTTGCATTTCCGTTGAAGCCTCAAAAAAGAAGCAGTGGCTAGTCCTGGTCACGTCCTTTTTCTGGATGCCGCTGGTGTTGTGAGCAAACATCAGGACAACCCATGGAGAAACAACGGGGAGCAGGAAGCCAGAACGGGAAGGAGTTTTTCGAGACGATGTTTTGCTGAGCAATGGTATCGAGCGGCTGTTCCAAGCCTGCCCTGCATTCCCGATTGGGAGCATTTCATTCATTGTCTCTCGGGATGTCTAAGTGATTATTTTTTTTTTTTCTTTTCGCAGAGCACACTCGCAGATTAGCAGGAATGAACACCTTGAAGACTAAGGGAGGTGTCATGGTACGCTCGAGCAGAGTTTAAGCGAAATGACTCTCCCTCCTTCCTTCGAATCCTCGTTCTATCAACCTTTCCGTGTTTCATCAGAGTCGGCGAGCATCAAGAAAGATTAAGGCGGACATGGCAACCGGGCTCTTTTCGAGGCTGCAAGAGGAAGGAAGGATTGATTTTGAGAATCCCTACACAAAAGCTGGATCTCGAAGGAAATTCATGACCTTTCTGTAAAGGACGACGATTATTTCTCACTAGCCAGGGGGAAACCAAGGCATGCAGGTCCTCTTGCAGGAGATGCGGGTCTACCTGGGGAACCCTTACTTCGAGATCCTCCGCCAGACCCACCTTTCAAAAAGGCGTTCGCATTCCACCTATGCTACTACCTGCTCTAAAAAATCAACTTCACAGCGGTTTCCTCTAAGCTGTTACTATACTTTCATATGCCTCGTTCCAGGAAACGAAGCGCCAAGAATTTTTGAATCTGCTTGGCAACCGAAAATCACTAAAAGCCTTGTTTCAAGAATGCATACCACTTCGCATCCCAATGATGAAGAGACGAGCAATGAGAAGTTCTCTCGGCTGCCTTCGTCAGTGATCGAAAGTCATTCCCAGCTCCAAGCTGATGTTAATCGCTCAGATCCTATTTTATGACCATATCAGCAGCCACGCCCTGATCTTAGGCACAAACCAGAGTGTAGCATGAATCAGGAAAGCCGGCCGGAAGCAGTGGCACCAGGTGGCCTGCAACCAGTCTCTGTTCCTGCGATCCGTGCCTCGCTTCGACTGGACTTAGCGGCGGATCTTAGAGCAGAAGACCTCAGAGATGGATGGAAAATTTCTCTTCCCACCTCACTGAAATGCTCCGTTTCTGAAGGATTTGCAAGGACTGGGAGCGGGTCAAATGCTGATTAACCAGCCAGCTGAAAGCAACGCTCCTGTCTGATTGCTCGTTTTTCGAGAAAATGCCAGTGAGGACATGCTCCAGGCAAAGAGGGAAGCAGCCAACCCATCCGTTCGCGGCCACTCTTTGGAGCAACAAAATCTGCGCTCATCCTCCAAACATCAGGTTTCGACTCCGGCGGGCTTCGTGAAATTTTTCAAACGCAGCGTTTTCATTGCCTCGTTTGAATTCATCCAACCTAATTGGTCCTTTCCTCTCAAAGCAGGAAGCGATTTTCTTCCTCAGGTGATTCTGCAAGAGATTCTAGAATATGAAAGGAAAATATGAAGCGTCACTCCAAAAAGGCAATAACAGTGGCAGCAGGAGTGTAAGAGATTTCCATGTGTTTTAAGAAATCCTTTATGAAAAATAACTGGCTTTGGTCAAATCCTGAGTGCAGCTTAGCCACGGATCAGGCAAAGAGAGTCCCAGATTTCAAACAAAACTATGAAGACAAAGAGGACTACGAGGCAAGCATAACGAATGAGCACGGGATACGGCTACAAACCGTGGCAACAAAACGGCAACGGTAACCAGGAAATGAACCCGTTCTCGGAGATAAGGAAGCATGGAATTTCATTTGCCGAATTCTCGGCGTCCCAAAGGATTAAACTGCGGAAATCTTTCGATGATTTCCAGAACTCGATTGCTGACGGCGAAAAGTCCCGTTGCCCTGCACTCAAAAGATGAGCGCCAGGGAGTTGGCGAAAAAGGCCGTAGTGGAATACCAAGAAGTCTGTGCTTCAGCACATTCCGTTTGTAAATGCATTCTTCCCTGAGAAAGGAAAAATTCAGAGTTAGTGCCGCATTGTCCTGCTAGAATGTGTAGCAAGGTGTGCCGCACATCCGTTGGGCTTCTAGGAATGGGCCTCCAGATCTTCTACGAAGACTAAGATTGCCATCATAGTTTTGTTTGAAATCCGGGACTCTCTTCGCTTGACCCGCTGCTAATCTTAGTCTCTATGAAGACGGAACCGAAAGTCCATAAGGTGGTGGATTCCCAGTGGAGCTTTGCTCTCCCAAAAGTCCAAGAAGCAAGGATCTTGGAAGCTTGGAGAATCTTTTGGCATTACACTCAACGAACAATGAGAAGAGCTTTGGATAATAAGCTGCCGAAGCCGTCTTGAGTTACTCTGGACTGCGTGGTCCAGGCGTCTCGAGTTGCTCAAAACTCAGGCCCAGCGTTCCAGGCAAGAGAGAACAAAGCCATATTGGACGCCGCTTTCCTCTGAGAATGTCCATCGGCAGCACAGGTGACAAGACGGAAGGAAGAGTGGATTGCTTCCCTACTTCCCCTTCAAAAGGAGTGCCTGAAACTGCAAGGAAATTACGTTGTGGTGGGGAGCAAAATCATTCGATCAGTCCAACCTGATTACAGGAAAGGATTTGAATCCTTCTGTTTCTATGGCGAGTATATGAAATTATGCATCTGTTCAGCGGTATGGCAAAATAGAAGGAAAGGTAATCTAAAGATAGATGATCATTAAGGAAATGCTTGATCCTTGTAAGCTGATTGATCTTTCAGAATTCCTTAAAACTTTGTAGAAAAAATTGGGGAAGTTTGAGGCAAGCATAGAGAAACTGAAAACAGAAAATAAAGCTCCGAGTGTTGAAAACGCTCCATCAAAGGAAAGGCTCGGTGTAGACTCGGAAAATTCATCTCCTCCCAGTTCGAGACTCTGTATAAAGAAAAAAAGAATAAGCTGAAAATGAAAAGGATGCTGGTGGTCAGGTCAAGCTCTAGGTCAATCGTCGGTCCATAATGCAAGTAGATGTGGCGATAAAGTCATCTTTTTGAGAAGGCGGAAGAGAGAGTATGCAGTTCCTGGTATTGTTCCAAGGCCAACCGTTCCTGAAATTACTGCTGCAAATACTTGGAGTGATTACATTATCGTTGTGGTTTTATTGTAGGTTGAGTAGCACTTCTCTTCCTTGACTGAATAATCCAATGCTGCTTCAAACTTATAGTTTTCATTCCTTTGCCACCACCAACTGAAGGTGCCTTTAGCCATGACTAGAAAACCAGTCCCTACAGCAACGCCAGCTGATTGGGCAGCACTGGTAATCTCGTCCATGTATTCTGGCATTACATCCAGCTCTTCTTGTGGCTTCTTTTGCTGCTATTTTATTGACTGCGATTTCCATTGCTGCAGCACTTGGATAAGCAGGAGACCAGAACAGAAAAGACACGATGAGCATGCATTGACATTGGCATGGCACCATCGTACATGGTCATCACTCGTGTACGACCTAGAGCAGATGGGAGGTCTGCGAGCTAAAAAGATTTCTTTGGCTCTCTGAATCTAGTTCCTTTGGAATCAAGACGATGGCTGTGTGCCAGTTAAAGCTGTCTTAGCCCGTTTTTTAAATGGGCTTCAGAAAGCAAAGGCCGTCATCGCACCCAAAGCAGCCACTCGCTCCTTGGTAAATCAGACGGTGTCTTTGGAAGGTGCCAGGAGCGATCTGTGACTGCGATGAAGTCCTCTGGGGATCTTGCAGAGGAGAGAAATGCCTTTAGGCAAAATCCTCAGTCTCCTCTTGATCTCCTGCAGTTGCATCGGATGGGTGACCTCACCATCAGACAGCGGTGGCTTACCATAAGGCTACGCGGGGCTGCCTGAGTAAGCTGGGAAACTGGGATGAGCACAGGAAGTTCCACTTCGGTAACTCCTGATACCAGCTGAGGGTATCGCTGTGCACATCTCATTAGTTTAGTAAAAACAGAAACAGAAATCTTCCCTGGATGCGTATCGGAAACGCTGGATGAGCCTCCGCCCATAACATAAGAACCTTCGAAACAACAAGAGGACTTGAAGAGAAGAGGCAGGAGAAGACGGAAAGAACTCTCTCCATCTTCCTGCACTGTTTTTTTTTTAAATCATTTTGTGGCCACGTGCAACTCTGAGGTAAGAAAGGGTTTTTGTTGAATTGCTGAACGCCGTTTCTCTACGAGATTTAAAAGTCGGTTCTGCAATACTCCAAGTCAGTGATGGATGACAAGTGAGGAAGAGGAAATAACCTGCCATGGTGATTAAGCAAGCAGAATATACAACTGGATACAAGAGTCATGAAGCTTGGTTTTCAGACCAAGGGTCTCGTCAACCACAGAGGACCCTAATGTCTCATCTGAACCACAAGTGAGTGCATGTGCTGAAGTGGAAGAGACCACCCTAGTTTTCGCTGGAAGGAGATTGCGAAGGCGTGTTCTCTGCGAGGCAGATGAAAAAGAATAGAAAAGATCGGTGACCACTCTAGTCTAACTTTTCTCCTAGGCTCCAAAGAAGATGAGCGGTTTTTTAAAGTGACAGAATGAGCTTAGAAAGCTCAATGGAAGGGCTCCTCGAAATCATAATCTGCACCTCAGTTTTCCGCCCAATTATTCCTCCAGCAGTGATTTCTTTCCAATATCAAAGTAAGAGATTGCAAACAATTAAACAGTGGATGAAGAACATCTGAACCACCTTCATTCTATGACTTTCAGTCGGGAGGTCAAATGACTTTGTTCCATCAAAGGGCGCTGTTACCGATCTATTTATTGCCTCTTGTTTCTCATGGACATTGTGGCAGGATTAAAGAGGGGAGATTCATTTATAGCTTGAGTCGAGGATTCAAAATTTCATACATTCGTAAACTTCGCCCTTCAATGGAAGATTCTCAACTCACACTGTTCCTGAAGCAAAGCAGAGACTGCCCAATTGATGGCAAACCACCACCGCGGCTTTCGAGGGAAAAGGAGAGAAAAAAGGAAAACATGCAATAAATTTTTAGCAAGTGTGAGGGGAAGTCTGCATCAAACTCCTCATGACCACCGCAGACCTTCGAGGATTCTCAAGGTTGCATTTCAAACAAAAGCTACCTTCGAATTTCTGCAACCCTCAACCATGCCCTTATCAGCTGATCCTTGCTGTGTCTTCAGTATCGGAAGGAAAGTCTTGTTTCGACGTCGAAGCCAATTGCTTGCACGACCGTATTCTCATGCGTTTAATTAGGACGCACTTCCCTCTGGAAGGTGGAATCCGTGATAAGCCAGAAAGCCCGTGATCAGCATCATCCGCACTGGACCCTCGAATTCTGTTCACGTTGGCTTTGTCATGTAGAGAGGATCATTCAACAGGACGAGAAGATAATTATAGCTGTTTACACGTCTAGGTACGTCTTCGAGTTAGCTCCTCCACAGATGTTATGGCCTTCTTGTCGGGCGAACAAGGAAGGGTGATCATCCCGCATTCCGTATCCAAGGTGCGCCCGAAGTTTTCCTTCCTCTTGAATCTTTTCCCTCCCCTACCAAAAGAATCCGCCAGGTAATTGAATAGCACGTCGACAGGATTCGATCTGGAGCAGCCATTTGATTGATAAGCGCTGTGGAAGTATTTGGGTGCAGGTGCCCTTGTTTACAGATTAGCATCAGAAACTGCTGCATCTAATCAGCATCCGACCGCATCTTCGGTCTCCTTTAAGCGGACGCCCATTAACATGATGTATTCGGGGCTCGAATTGGAGAGGCGTAATTCGTTCGGTTTTTTCCCATACTCCCTCAAATCCTATTCTGAGCGAGTATTTTTCTACCAAAAAATGGGTGCATACCGGAGACCCACATTGGTTAGCGGTTTCCGGCACAGTCTCTTGCAATGAAATACAGGGATCTTGAAATACAGCGATTTCCTAGCTTCTTCCTAAGGAAAAAATCCAACGAGATGCCTCACGCTGCCATTCCTCTTCGAACAGGACAGTGGAAAAGGCTTCATTAGATGTACCATTGAAATAGGACAATCAGCTGATCCAAAGTTGTTTTCGTAGGTGAGCGCAAATGCAGCCCTTAAATCAGAAGCACTTGAAACAACAAAGAGCTCAGACATGACGCGCAATTCCAATGAGAGCAACATTTGCGCAGCTTGTTTGCTTAGCTAAAGATGGAGAAATTCGAAACAGGTACCCCAAGTTTATGCAGTTGTCCCCAGCCCGACTCCCGGTGGGGTGAATTTGCTTTTAACGGCCTTATGTTAATGTATTACATCGGTCCACAGTACAACTGCTGGTCACTCGATTTCACTTTCTCGGGGTTTGAAAATATCACTGAGTATTACTTGCTTTTCGGGAATGGAGTCAGTAGGTTCCTGTGGGGATTCCACTCGCTTGACTATGTTCCTCAATCCTTTGCAGGATGTAGCGGTAAGTCCAAGAGGGAAGGCTTCCACAGCTCCGGATCCCAATTTTGCTTCTTCAATAACCCTTTCGTAATGCTACTGCGGGCGCGTTGTTCGTCCGGGTCCGCATTTTTGCCCTTCTTATCAGGATGCTCGTGATGAAGAGGCGATAGTAGTGCGGATCATTGAGTTGTACCAGGGAACGTTCCCCTCGCCAGCATCTCCATCTTCCTCACCGTCTGCAGGCTGATCACCTCCGTCAGCTTGGACCACTCGCGGCTCAGAGTCGTGCAGGTGACTACGTGGAGTTGGATTTCCCTGTCTCCACGGACCTTCTAGATCTCGTCCTGGCTGCCTCCTGACCGGTGCTGCGGCCCTCGTACCGCTCAGGATGCCTCTGTGGGAAAACATCAGATCACCCTGGTTGTCGGGTGATAAGTTGCTCGTCCAGACGGTGGTTCCAACCGCCAGCAGGTTCACCTGGGGCGGCATCCGTAGCGGCTGGCAGTCACAGATAGAGCGCCGTCCCCTTCCGGATTCTTCGTCGCCACTTCCAGGATGTTTGCTCTGGCTATCAGGCGCCAGCAGTTGGATTCCTGATATGTCCAGACTTCTCGGTACTCGTGCGTCAATCTTCCCGCCATCTTCGTAGTGAGACAAAGCCGTCGCATCTTTTGGCGGTCGTCACTTGTTGCGAGCTGCTGGCAGTTCCTAATGGTCATCCTTGGCCTCTGAAATATTCACTTTTTAGTGTCTCTCGGGATTCGCAGGAGGCATGGGCTGAGCTTGGCCAGTTCCTCTTTCCAAATTTCTTTACGTCTTGGTACCATTTTGAGCTGGTGGGTGTTCACCAGTGCCTGTTTCCTCTTCCAAGTGGGATCGATGTGTCTTTTGTTTGCCATGTTCATGCTGTTTCCAAAGACCGAAACGAAACGAGTTGTTATCTGTCATCAATACACATCCTAGTGTATAGTGTGCTTGATCTTTATGTAGCTACGAAGAACAGCACCAATTCATCAGGATAACACAAAGCCTCAGTATAGTCCGTCGCCAGGCCATGCTGAAGATTGCTCTGCAAGAATGTCTTGTGGATGTGATGTTGCCCATAGTAATTTCTCCATGGAGGTCTTACGAAACTGACCCACTATGTACCAGTAACAACTACAACAGAGCACCCTCTGTGGGCTCCGCTAAGATGCAGATGGAAGCGCGGAACCTGTGAGGAAAACACAGATCTAAAACTTTGGAATGTTGAATGCGTACCTCTCGGCGAGGACGACGAGTTTCCTCAGCGGGCGATGTGTTCGGAGCTGCCACCCATTTCCAAAGTTCACTTTAAAACAGTGATGAATTAGTGTCGATCACAATGAGAGATAAGTGGCCATGCAGAAGCTTTCTGAGGATGACAGTCTTGGTAAGGTAGGTGAGGCACCAAGCTACATGGCCGCTTTCGCTTTCCCTTCGAGAGGGATGGCCGAAACAACTGTAGCGTACACTTGCACACATGTCTACGCTATACTCTTGCGATCTGCTGGCAAAACAGCAACCAATGCTGCCAAGCTCTCAGCTTTCGATGGAGCAGACGGAAGGGACCGTCCACTTGGCCGCCATGATCCCTCTGACACTGTGTGTTTTCGAACATCGTCCGAGGAAGCAGCATGTGAGAGGCACTGTGGCCCCAATCTTGGAACTCGGTGACTGCGCAGCCGTATGGTGGACACTTGCTCGACATAAGACGAGGTTGAGAGTTCCTGGATGGCGCCGTGGACAGCTCTCGAGAAGCCATTGCATCACTTTGGAGTGATTGGGATCGCAAGTACACGTAATCACTTCGTGAATGGTCTTCGAAACCTGGCTCTTAGGCATTCAGTTGGTAAGCTGTACGGAAGAGGATGTAGGCAGTGCTTCTGCACTGGACCACGAACTCATGCGAAGAAGGCTCCGACAAAGAAAATGCGGAGCGGCTAATCAGAGCAGACCACAAGAACCAGTTTTGTTCTGCTTTTTTTTTTGCAGCCATCTTGCGGAACTCCTCTAGCTTCGTGCCCTGGAGAAAAACTGCGAATCTGGACGCTTTGAAACTTGGCGTCGCTTTCTGACCGCAATCAATCCAAACTGCAGCGTGCAAACGCGCTCATCAGAATAGCTTCGGCCCAAGCAAATACAAAATCGATTAGAAAAATGAGGTTCGAGGGCCTTCCGCCCTTAATTGAAAGTGATGGAGTGGACGAGTCATCGAGATCCCCTCGGAAAACGGAGTTTGTTTGACGGAATGCCTTTCAGCTCGTTTTCTCCGGGAACCACGTGAGGTCTCGCGACCTTTCCCGAACTGTCTCTCCCGATTGCTCTCAAAGCACGGTGCCTGGGAAGCTAACCAGCGCGAGCTGCACGCGTGGACGAACCACCGACACTCTAGAAGTTTCGGGATTCCGAAACGGAGAAAACTCACGTTTCCTGAAGAAGCGGTGCTTGGGGACCTGATCCACAGCCGCGACACATCTTTTTCGGCAGCCTGAGAGCTCCACGTCTTTGGGATCCCGGAAACAACCGAAGTGGCAACTGATGCACATAAATGCAGCCTCCGCGTTTCCAGGACTGTTGAAACCACACTGCGGAAGTGCGTGAACAAAGCGCATCGGTATTGGGGAGCTGCCTCCAAAGATGGCGGTTGCAGGTAACTTCTGATGACTTTTTTGTGATGCCGGCTTTCCTCGTTAAGGAGTCCCCAGCTACCTTTATGTATAATCGAAGGCCGTTCAGCTACTTTTCAGGAGAAAGAGCAGCTACCTTCATCCGAAAAACAAATAAATAGTTAATCACCGTCTCTGTGAATCAACTGCAAAGTACTCTTGTTGTTAAAGTACTCGCATCTTCGCGAAATTATTCATTGCTTTCTACAGTCGCTTCCAAAACTTGCTCCTTAATGCTCCCATTCAAGAATTCGAAATGAGGAAGGCCAAGCACCGTCAAGTTAAAATAATAATATTTGTTTGGCAAACAAGAATTTTTAATTTTAATTAAATGCTAAGCGATTCTGGGAAGTGCTGCCATAGTCACTCTCTTGTGCGACATCTCCCATGCAGAGATGACGCAGTGTCCCATGATTGCTAAAGCTGCTTGATGACGATGTCGAGGTTCAGGAATTCAGGGGTCATCGCTGGGAACGAGGAGATCAGCTCATTTCACGGGAGCTCGCCGATCCTTTCCTGCCATGGAAAATTCCGATGGGACCCATGATTTTTCTTGAACGAGGGTGGGATTCATCTCATGGGTTCCAACACCTGCTCCACCCGCAAGTACTCAGCTGCACCGGGGCAGGTGGCGCTTGTTTATCTGGTGACCTTTCATCGATCTGTAGGCCCAGCATCGGCTTCCGAACGCGTTGCTTTGCTTTGGTCTCCAGGAGAGGGGGCGCAGCACCAGCAACGCGCGTCCGGGGTCTCGTCCCGGATGTCATCCCCGTCGCAGGAAAGATGCGGCGCGCGAAATGGCGACAGGGAGATGCGGCTTCCACAAGGGACACACTAACGAGGAAGCTGTGGAATTTTCCTTCGAGGGATGCACCGTTCGCGGCGGTCAGCGTGCTCCGGATTCTATCAGGAAACGGTGGCTCCACGGCGGAGGAAGAGGAAGGAGGTCAGAAGCTGCACACGTGGCTCAAGAGCAGTGCGAGTCGCCACCCGCTTGAGGGGCCTTGCATTTCAGCGGCGACAGATGACTTCTGCGGCATCCGCGCTGCTGATCTCTCAACGGGTAGGCCACGCGCCGCCGTCGACGGAGGACACCCAAGTAGCTCGCCCACGTACGTTACTTTACGCAAAGACGTGTGTGCTTCGCAATTCGCGTGCATGCTCATATGTAAAAGTCGCGCATGAATCATACATAGGCTTGGATTTTAAGCAACTGTGTAGAATGAATAATGATGCTTCCCTGACAGCAGAAAATTTCTTTATCCCTCCGGGACTTCGTCCCATCGTGTCTAATTATTTCATATCGCAGCAAGCATTAGTCATCGGTGGGGTCTCTGTATCAATCTTGTCAAATTTGCTTTGTGCTTATTATTGCCACGTAAGTATAAAACATCTGTTTCCAGATGTATTCCTGAAGAACTGCATGGCGCCGCTGAATCCTTGTAGCCGTAAAAATAATTCGATCTCAGATGAATTTGACAGTTAATCAGTTATCGGCGATTCCGCCAGGGCCTGCGCTTATGGCAGCACACGCGTCCACGGCGGAGGCAGCATGAGAATGAGTTGCGTTACCACAAGGATGCGAAATTAACATACCGGGGAGGACGGGCATCGTGTGCTGGAAAGAGGAGCGAGCCAGCCGGACGGAAAGGCCCGGAGCGGCTGACGCGTGGTCACGCCTGGTCACGCCTGGTCACGCTACCGTTCACGCTTTGGCCGGCTTCACCCACGCGCTCCGGTTCTGCCTGCTGTTCCCCTCCCTTCCCCCTCCTCCCATACGGCCGGTCGTGAACAGACGCAGGGTTGCGGAGGGGGTTGCTGCCGCATCATTTCTGCCACTCAGTCCATTTTCAATCAGACCCTACGATGGACCTGTTGAGGACCTCTCGTTCTCAACGGTCCAGGTCTGTGAGGTTGCGAGGCAGCCACCTTTTCAGCTGGCTGCTGATTCCCGCCGCTGCTTTATAGATCACGAGTCGAAATTTCCTCTGGAAGATTTGCCACTCGGTTTGCTTTCGAATTTAACGGAACTGATCTGGGAGACATTGCCTCCTGGATCCCGAAGGAAAAAGCTCCTTCCTACGGCTCAAGAACGCTTTAGTTCCTGCAAAAGAAAAACGTGGGCGCGGCATGAGCTGAGTGGCTCGCACTCAAGTCGAAAGACACATGAGTTCACCTTATTCAGGGAACCACCGAAGGATTCTGATGTCCGTGTGCAGCAGCATCACGTTGCTTGCCGCATGCCTGTGACCCTCGGAAAGCTTAACGCCCGAGGGTTCCAGCAGGGCTGTTCTTTCCGTACGAGCTCACGAGACCGAATCAAAGGACAATTTTCCATTTCTTGAGCGTAAGGACCAACAGTGGCGTGGATCGTTCTTGCGCTCAAGCATAAACCAGCTGTTGGGTTCTTTTTGGGTGTCTGTCTGGGCAACTTCATGCAAACTCTGAAATAATTCCTCAGCTTCCTAGATGCCCACTACCCCAAGAAGAATTTCAGAGTCACGTGTATTCTTCAGCGAAATGCTGCGGCTGTGCATATGATTGCAAGCTGCATTGATGTGGTTACCGGTGGCCAAAGCAACGCCTGCTCAGTTTGCCCATCATTGGGCAGTTGGCAGCGTTCTGGTTAGAATCTTAGACTCAGAGCATCCGAGTCCTTTGCATCACAACTTGAAGTGCGATTGGAAAAATGCGAAAAATATGGTTTTAGGAATGTCCCGAATTCTTTGACTGTGGAATCCTCGATTGCTCCCTGAAGTGCCGGGAAAGATTTTGCTGAGGAAACGACGATTGCATCGCCCGCTGTTTACTGCACGAAATGCATTATCCCATCCGAGTGGTTTGAGGATTTGGTAAATAGCCACTCTTTCTTGAACAGGATTTCACTGAGGAAATGACTGATAACTCCATTTGTCGTTGGACAGAACAGGGATCAGCCATCATTTCATAAGCTCGTCTCCGCGTCTTCTGGCGATGCCATCACCCTTTCCTCTTCAACTTTCTTAAAAAATGAAGAGGTGTGTTCCCCTGAAACGGAAAATCCATCCTCGAAGAGCTTTATTTCATTTGGCCGTTTTGATAACGGTCGCCACTTAGGATGAAATTCATCATCCTGAAGGGTGCTATGTATCAGAATGAATAAAAATGAAAATAAATAAGCATCGGGAAGTCAAACCACCGGATCCGTCTTGTCATTTTTTCTAGCCGCAGATCGAACTCTTTGTTTTTCTCTTGAAGCATTGCAGGGCTACTGCTGTGAGAGAATGGCTTTTTTTTCTCTTAGGCGTCTTGTTCTCGTTGCCAGTGCACTCTTTGCTTCAGAAGATTTAAAATTTTTTCATTTTCATGTAGGAAATCTTCCTCTCACTTTGCTTTATGGAAACCAAAAATGAAAGACGAGGTTGCCGAAGGGTCCTCAGAATTGGTTTCCGTATGGTTGTATTCCTGCCCTGCTGGAACATGCGTGTCCATTTTCACGCTATTCAGAGAGGAGTTAGTCAGACTCAGACGACATCAGCAATGGCAGTTTTTTTCCCAAGTAATTTCTTGAGTAGATGCCTACCCAGAAGATGAGGATGCTGAACGAATGAAGCCCCTGCTAACACTCCGAGGTTCTCCACTGCATCTGGAGAGGAGTCCCGCGAAAGTGCTAGCTGGATTGCACGACTCCGAGCTTTGTGACTACCTTACTTGGTTCAGGGACGGATCCGACCATTCCCTGTCAGGTTTGGGTGGTTCCACTAGGCAACCGGAGAACTCGAACGTCTTTCAGCGCCACATGGACACCGTGGATGCAGTCGACGTCCCTGTTCGATTCCCATCGAATTTCCCGCTCCAAAGCGGTCTCATTCGACATTGGTCATTTGTAGCCACGAAAGCTTCCTGAGAGCAGGTCTCCTTAAAACTTTAGGATTTGGTAAATTGATGTCAAAGAATAGATCATCTTCCGCGTTAGTGGATACTTTGGATTCTGAGAACCGAGTCAAGAATTCCCGTCACGATCGCAAATTCTACGCGATAGGGAAACGAAAATCCTTGCTTCTTCGAAAGATGAGGATTTTCGTATTCGCTCTTTCTATAGACAGCTGTGGTCGCTTCCGCTGCGGGAAACCACCTTAAAAAAAATCCGAGAGATGTGGCAGATGTAAGGCAGTATTCATCGCTCAAATTTGATTTCCCCCGGGTGTGACTGCGATGCAAAATGCTGACCACTACTCTCAGTGAATTTTCCATCCTTCTCATACGCTGTCTCATACTCATTTCGCCTTGAATTCCCTGCCACTACTGCTCACTTTCAAGTTACTCCCGATTGGCCTCTTTCCTGAAAAGCTCGCGGGAAAGTCCCATAGGCATGGAAGGGGAATGGCATGACAAAAGAGACAGTGAATGAACCAACTCGAAGAAGCTATGACTCAGATCAAGGGCTCGCTAAATGAAAAGGCAACGAAGTAGAGCAAACGAAGATTGAGATACTTTTCGTTGATTTGATGTAATTTAATTTAAGGAGCATTCACTTAAAAGAGTATCATAGATGGAGCTTGGGCTTCTAAAATCAAATAGGTGCAGCTGCTGAACGTTGAAATCGACTATTAGGAAGTTTTCGTTTCCGGTTTCTGAGGTGACTTCAGACCCGGAAAGCAGAAGAAACTCTTGACCACTCCAACAGGTTGCCGAGTGGCAATCCATCCTTTCATCCCTGAAGGTGCTGGCACCCACCGAAATGCATCGGTTTACTGCAGGTTCTGTGCATCCATTTCTTCTTGCAGTTGCCCAGTAGAATGATTTTCATAAAACTAGTCCCCAGCATCCTCCTCTGCGTGGTTCTCTGAAGATAAGGTTCCTTCAGATTTGCTGCAAATAATGTTGGTGAAGAGTTTCCGATCGCAATGCAAGAGTTGCTCTGCTTCCATGGACACAGTCTTCTCTTTTGCTGGTAGGTGCTGAAGTTCACTAGAGATTGCTCTTCACCGCCAATGACCAAGCCAGTTCAGTTCTTCCCGTAGATTTTCTGGATGTTGGAACATACCCTCTCCTTCCTGATCTCCTCTCGACTTTGGACTGTCTTTTAGGTCAGAGAATCTGCGGAGATGCTTTCTTCGACTCTAGAATCATCTTGGACGAGTAGCGTGCTAAACGTCTAGCCTCCCTTTTTCCAAAGCCAAGTGGATAAAAGGCTTTCGAAAGGGCAGCGCAAAGTTTCTCACCTCCCCTAAACCAATCACTGGCCTTGTACAGACCAGTCACTGGTCAACTCCTCCCGTTGTTTCCGGGTGGCCTTCTTGATTCATTTCGATGTGCCTAGCAGGGACAAGCTATCCGTGGAAGTTTCATGGACTTGCGTGAGGAGCGCGTGGGAGTGACTTCCTGTGCTGTGCATCTTCTGCATATTCAAATCATGCCATCTTTCTTGCACATGGCTCGTATGGGCAGTAAGTTTAGCATTCTGTGTGGATGATACCGTGGTTTCTGAATCGCAAGTGCACTCCGCAATGGAAGAACCACACGGTAGATAGGCCACGAGACGGTAGGATGGTGCAAACCATGGACGCAGACCAACTCTGGAACTGGATGAGGATCTGGAAAAGTGGTCTCTTGCAGCCCACAGAGCCTAAGGCTGATGAAAAACTAGGGTGGCCTGATGTCATACCAGATCGACAAATCGGGATAGTGGATAGATGCTGGTTGACTCCTCCTGGAGGATAAAGCAGGCACCGCTGAGGACGCATCAAAAGGTCTTTCAGGTCTTTTGGTGCGTCCTCACCAATGCAGGGGCTTTCCTCCTGGAAAAGGCCTCGCAGCAGGGAAATCTGAAATGAAGCACTCGGTGATTTCTTACTTCTTCCCCATTCCACAGGAGACTAGAATGTGAATACACCAAACACCCGAATTGACCTTCCAGGAATGCGGACAGTTCTCCCCAGTGGCAACTGGCACATGATTAGACTGTCCCCGTACTGTGAAAAAAGTCATTGAACGCTTCACCCACGGGACACGCGAATTGTGGAAAAATCAGAACAAGCTCCCATGGTCCAAAGTAGGGAAGGAAGATCTCCGAGAACTCATTCCTCAAAAGGGAAAGAAACAATAATCTCCTCTCCACGGCTTCCAGTTGCTTCGGGATCGGGAAAGCGAACCTGCAAGCGGTTGGGAGTACAGTATGGAGGAGTGGCCTGCCATCAGACACTCACGATGGCCTTCCAGTGTTTTAACAAGGAGGAATCGAATCTCGAGTGGCTCGAAGATCCAGTAGCAGACTGGTGGCATCTGAAACGAGTTCTGCAGGGAGCGTGGGGGACAAGAAAGTGGAGCTCCTCGTGCCCACATGCCCAACGTGGCGCCAGGACAGGACAGCGATAAAGACTGTGGCAGGCCTTTAGACAAGGAGCAAGCTGGAAACCCTGAAGTATCAGTTTGAAGAGGACGGCAAACTTCCCCGACTCAATCCTATGGAGAGGTCAACAACTGGCCTCTTTACCGGAAGCACCGTGATAAGGAAAGCGAAAATGAACACAAGGAAAGCGACGCCTGCAGTCGATGTTTGGGTCCAGCTTCAGGAAGTGCATCGGAATCCCAGTTTGAACGCATTGCTGCATCTTGATAGAGTTCAAGGATATAACCCAAGTAAGTAGAACCACTTCCTGATCAGAATCAGGAGAGAAAACCCCGGAAAAGTGCAGAAACCTAGCGTTGCAAAAATGACACTTTGAAAACAGATGCAGATGTGTCTGCGTTTTCCTGCAATCCGTCTTCCTTCCCTGCACCAAAAGATGATTTACCTGGACCTGGAGAGTCGTCTGACTTCACTCCGCCCCTGCCTTGAATCCACAGGTCCGAGGAGGAGTCGCGATGTCAGCTGGTCCCTCGTGGGCCCAGGTTCGCTGATGCCACCCCGCGAAACAAAAGTGGAGCATTTTTCGTTTCAGAGCCAGAATGACCCTCAGCGGGAACGAGCAGATAAGAACCAAAGAAAAAAAAAAAAGGTCTTCGCGGGGTTTCGCACGAGGCTAAAATCCGATTTCGCTGCTAGGGAATCCAAATCCTGAGGTTGCGATTCCGTCTCGAAAAGAGCGGCCCTTTAACCTTGCGCGTGGATGCGCCCTGAGGCATGCGGCTCCCGAGCCCGGAAGTCCTGGTAGGAATCAGAGCCTCCGAAATAAAATGCCCCTTTCCTGCCTCCCTCCCGTTTCCCTTCCAGGGTTCATTCCGTGATGAGCATAAATCTGTTCCGCGGAGCAAATTGCGACCAGCGCGTCCAGCTCTCAATCAGTGGTGACAAACGCGATTTCGCCAAGCCTGTTGACTTTAAAAACAGGAAGTGTGCGGAATGCGAAATTTCCCGGAGGGCTTGTGGTGCACCTTTTCGGAGCTCCGTGGTGCAGAGGCGCCGCTGCACCGCACCTCCTTAAGACGCAACCACATGATCTCTGCAAGAATGGGCCCAGCGCGGACCTTTCCACGGGAGCTCCCCGCCTGCGGATCGCGGAGCCCCCGAAAGAATTCATCCGGAAGCAGGCCCGCGACGCCGGAGCGAAACGATGTCGCTCGTCCTCCGCCGAAGGGGGCGAGAAGTGGACCAAGCAGCAATTTTCACGAGATAAGTGAGGAGCTCTTCGTCAATCAACGGGCGGCCTCGGATGGATTCTTAAGCTGCCATGGCTCCGGGGCTGTGCGGAGAGATCGCGCTGAGCTGCAAGGAATTTCCAGGGAGATTCCGGCAGCAACCGAAACTCACACTCAACCCGCAGAGGGGAACAGCCGACCTTACGAGGGAACCTCACCAACGGAAATCGACGGCGACTTGGACGATTGGTCGGAAGTTCCTTTCGGACAAACCTCGCATTACTCGCCCCGACGTACCCACAAATCACCTCGCGATCAAATCAGTCCATCCGGCTCGACATTGGTAAGCAGAGCAGTGCATCCAGAGGAAGCCCGGAAGGGATCCAGATTGCCGTGGAAAGTTCTACGCCCCCACCTACACCGTGGACGGTCTGACCGCGGCATCAATCTGTGATCTGCATCCATCAGTAAGAACGCGTCAGAATGAAAATGATATTCAGGTAACCGGAATTCGGATAACGAGGTAGTGGACGCTATAAATGTATATTTGATTTAGCGAAAGATCAATTAATGAAGCATCATCCAATGTACCACGGTGGCAATTTTCAACCAATTCTAGCTGGCTATCCATGTACTTTTATATGTACGGAAACGAAATGCTACACGTTTAAAGCCTCTTCCAATCTTCCCTCACAAATCTTGAATTTACGTGATTTCCGAGGCCCCACTGTCTTTCGGAAGTGGTGCGAGCTCGAATTAATTACCACCGATTCTTTCAGCGGAAAGATATGGATGAAGATCTCTCGAAGAACGGAGCAACGCTGCCGCAGAGCTGCAACGCAAGCATGAATTTGTGAATTTCATCACCTGGCCACGCTAGGGGCGTTTGTTTTGGAAGAAAAAAGAACCGGCTTGGAACACACTTGCCAGCCGAAGACAACAGAAGTTGAGGGACACGCGAGTCGGGGTGTCTAAAAGTCCGGAGCGGGGTGGAAGGGACAACAAATAAACGTGGAAATATGAGAGGGATGCGGCAAGGATCTTCGGTGTTGCTACGTAGACACCGGCAGAAATGCACAAACCACCGGCAAAAGTCCGGAGATGAAAAGCGTGGGGAATGGAAGAGGAAAACACACGAAATATATAAAGGGAGGCTAGGGAGAAGGGCCACCGGTGTTGGCCGTTCTTCCACTTCAGAACCGGCTCTGGATGCCGGCGATCTCCTTCGAGGGGAGGCCCTCTTGCCACCCTCGAAGCACATAGTGGTGACTTCTCTCCGTTGCATCTGCGTCTGGGACACATTGGCGGACCATGATGATGGCGCGGATGGGGCCATCCGTCGTTGCGGTCACCGCGCCTGCACGCTCGCTCTCCCGGCTGGCGGTCGCTGGTGAAGGGCTCGCAACCCTGTTTGCGTGCCACCACCTCCGCCTCCCATCTTGCGGCTTCCCCCTCCGGTGCATCGCTGCTCTGGTGAAAGCCAACACGTGGATTTCCTGCAGCCCTACGGACACTCCGGCCTGGCGCCAGAGAAAGTGAGGACGTGGGCCCACCTCACCTGGGCCCCGTCGGAAGTCACCCTCTGCCGGGAGTTTCGGAACAACAGCGGAAGAACCTTGGAGGCGGTGGGTAGTGAACTGACTATGTTGACCTACCCACCAGCCACCCCCTTTGCCGCAGCGTTGTCCTCCGCTATCGAGGTACATGGCACCTGCCTACCAGCGAAGTGCGAGATTTCCTGCGAGATCTCAGCCCGAAGGAAGCCTATCGGTGGTTGGACTACGAGACAGCTGGCTTACGCAGCAACAGCAAGAACCGGATCCAAAGGGCTGGAACGTTGGGGCGGACTCTTCTCCATTCAGACCGAAGAGTTAGAAGTGCCCCCGGGTTTACGGACAGAAAGCTGCTTCCCCTCAAGTGACGGCAATCGGCGCTGCTGATACCGCACTGGGGTCTCCCGTGCAATGCGCGCCGGGGCCGCTGCACGAGGGGAAGCTCATCGCCGAACTGTGGCAGGTGTGGGGAGAAGGAGACCTTCCCCCACCTCTTAGTGCAGTGCATCGCCCTTCGGGGCTTGTGGGAGGGTTTCTCTGCGTCCCTTCCGCACCCCGTGGACGGTCCCAAAGACTCTTTGAGGCCCCTCTTCGCGCGGGACTCCATGACGCCCGCAGCCGCAATCGCAGCGCTGTGCTGCGTGCGAGGTGTCATCGCGGCGAAGTGCGACGCCGAGAGAGGTCAGAGCGAGGGGGGCTGTCCTGCATGCCATCTGCTTCCGGAGGATAGCTTCGAGGTGGTCGTCCCACCTGGAAAGGAAGGAAGAGGAGCTCGCCGGTATCCTTCAACAGATGCAGACGCCTCACCCACCACGAAATGTGATTCCTTCCCTTCCCTTCCCCACACTACACTTAAAATAGTTTGGTGTCACATTATGTACCTCCAAACTATTTTATGTGTAATGTGCCCAGTATGCCTTATGTGACCACATGAATGGCTAGTGTTCCTCGTGGAGAAACATGGACGCCAAAATGAGTCCCCCCGAGTGATCCTTCATCGGTTGTTACAGAGGAATTTCCTCACTGAGATAAACATAACAATTAACTTTTTTGTTAGTTTTTATAGTTTGTCTCCTTTTTTTTCTATTTTTGTTCCATCCCGCTTTCCCTTCGTGCACGTGATGGATCTCGGCCATTCCTTTTTTTTTTGGCGCAATAATTGGAATCGGTATGCCTTTTGGCTCCAGCGATTCCTGTAAATGCCCCGGCGCAAACGGGAGTGAAATCCTGCCCCCGTTGATATTCCTTCCTGAGAGAAGAACCGTCGCAGCGCATCCTGAGAGGTGTCCTCCTGCTGCAGGAGCGCTGAAGCCGGCCTCCGCCGTAGTTCCTGTGTGACAGAGACCCTCGGAAGCAAGAATCCAAGAGCTCCTTGCCCAGCGTAATGTCCTTTTCAATAAGGAACAGAATGAACTTGCGTCTCTGCGCCGTGGTTCCCGTCTAGAAAAAGCAACCTGCCGCACCAACCCTTCCTGCCTGTGAATGGACTTTCTCCACTCCGCAAACCACGCCCAGAAACCTCTTCCCGAATTCTTGTTCGCGCTTTGCGAATCTTCGGCAAGCATGGCCAGGGATCTCTTTCCTCGGGGGAATGATTTTCGGGTTGAAAAACCGTTGCAGCTCAGGTCGTCCACTGCGTGAACTCGGATGCAGATAGCCTAGCCACTTCAGTCGTTCTTTCCTCCGCTGCACGAGGCGCCTCACTCGATCGGAGCTCTTTGCGGTGACGCGCCGGTGTCCACATGGATATCGAAGGCATGTTCCTCTCTGCCATGGCAACCCGGTGCGGGATGTCTATTCTGTACGTTTGCGATTCTGCAAACAGCTGCAAAGGTATTGAGCAACGAAAATTCTGGGAAACACTTTGAAAGGAAACAGCCAATCGGAAGCGAGAAAGGTGTACGTTTAATACTACACTTTATTCATGTGATTCGTTATTCCTTGAGAATCCTCTTTCATCTTGGTAGATGCGCAGTGAAGAAGGAAACACCCGGCGAAGCAAACCGAGGCCGAATTATCCTCATTTTGAATTTTTTCCAGGTTTTCGCGTTTTGCAAATTCATGCTAACGACTTGTGGTTCTTCAGCATCACACCGGTCCCCTTCCGGCGGCGCCTCTACACGGATAGTCACCCCTTCCAATATTTAGATATCTCACTGTGCACTCTTGCAACTCTTTTTTTCCCTTCAGTTTTCTGGTTTGTTTAATTCAATTTTCACTCGTGCTCTTGGAATCGTCTAGAACGCAAGACCAAACTCTTTGCTTGCATCCAGAATTGGTTTCGGCGCCTGGAATGAGGTGAAGTGTATTATTCTCCAATCATGGCAGAGTCGACTCTGCAAGGAAGAAGCCTCGAACGACGCAGAGCTCCTTCGTAGATGGTTCCCAAATTGAGTCATTTGCCCATTCCTGCAATTGAATTCCAGGGCAGCGCTGTTGGGTAAGCGACGACAGCAGCCGACCGGCGCCGTAGGAGTTTTCCTGCACCATCGCAGGAGGAACGAAACTCTTTGGCGACTGCAAGAAGCGCGAGTTGGTTGACACGCAGTCACGCCGGGGTTTTTATTTATGGAAAAGAAGCGCCTTTGGCAGGACCTTTGATCCTGCCACGTTACTTATAACTACGAGAAGGATCCTACCGGGAACCGGCGCGCAGGCCAGCGGGGTTCGCCTCGGCCCCACAGGGCACAGGGAGACATACCAAAAGAAAAAAATGAAACGAAAAGCATACAGTCAGAAAAATGGCGAGGAGGTTTGGGAAAGGGTCACTGTGTGCTGGAAAATGTCCTCTGCATCCTCGCCAGGATGCCCAGTTGGGGCCATCTTGACGCTGTTTTCATGAAGAGGACAGCATAATAGATGACTTTCCTGTCGTTTTGACCTCCTCTGGCGCTACTTCATGCAGCGCCAGAGGAGGCGTGGGCAGTCTGTCTCGCTGAGTGGGCAGCAAAGTGCTGCTGAGGATGCGACCAGCGTGAGGACGTTCCACAAGAACAGCCGCTTTGAAACGCCACTGTCGTTGCCCCTGGGGTTTCCAAAGGTCGCGACAAAGCTTCCCCAAAGGAGTCGGAATGCAATGCAGTCCATTAGGAGGTGCGGGAAGGATTCCTCCCCCAGCACTCCCCACAGCACACACCCCGAGTCCAGTGATGCCGGCGGGCGTTGCACGGGAGGCCCCAGTGAAGCAGCATCATCGCCGACTCCTGCCATTCAAGGAGAGGGTGTGGGTGTTCATGAGCGGCCGGGGCCAATGCAGTTCTTTTTCCGGAATACCCAGTTGCACCCCCAGTGCAAAAGTCCACGAGTTCGAGCACTCAGGGTCGCAGCGTCGGTGAGCAGGCCCATCATCCACTCTCCCAGTCCTCTTCTCCTACCAGAGATTTTCACAATGACCTCTCATCTACCCGTGAGGCTACTGTCCATATGCTTCCTTAGTCAGGACAGCGCGGTGGCAAGGGAGGTTCTGCTTGTCCACGCACTCTCTTCACGGGATCTTTCGGGATCTTTCGAAGCGTGCCGCTGTTGCGCGAGTACAGGAGACGTAGTACCTGTTCCGCGCTTGGCTCATGGATCCCCGCCCACGTGAGCGCGGTTCCCTGTAGCCGGGCACCACCGTTCGTGAGGCGGCACGGGATCCATCCGTTCTTCCACGTCAGCGTGGCCACTTGCCTATGGTGCGGTCCGCACTTGATGAGACTACGTGGAGGGAGCGCAAGGAAGGACGTGAGTCCCACGCTGCTGGTGGCTTGCTGGACGAGAAGGCGTGCAGATTGGCACCTGGTGGTGCTCCAGAGGTTTGCCACATGGGCAAATATTTGGCGCGCGAGTTGTTGATGCTGCCATTCCTCGTGCTTTAGCGACGGAGCTCCTTCCGTAGAGAGAAAACTTTTGAGTGTTGCCCCTGAAGAATTCGTGGTCTTTCTTCATTGCTTGAACACTCTCAATGTTCCTCTTCTGGAAACAGGGCATGCTGCTCTTCCTCCACTGGGGTTTCCTGTGCGAGGAGAGGCGACACCGAGTTTCCGCAGGGGTTGCATCCCCGAACTGCGCCAGGTGCGGGTCGGGAGTGTCGATCTCGCTGCACCTGCTCCTGTACTGAGACGCACTGCAGGAACTGTGGCGGCGGAGGCTGGCTTCGGCACTCCAGCACCAGGAGTACACCGCCCGAGATGTGCTGCGATGGTTCCTCGCTCCGGCAGGACGCTCGACTTGCGCGGTGGTCGCAACCACGGGGTTGCATCCGTGCCATTGTCACGACCCGTCATGAGCTGGAGACGGCCACGTAACAAAGGGAGGTCATTAGGATGGCAGCTGCCTGCATGAAGACGGCTGCAAGGTGACCTCAGCTGGAATAGGAATACAAGGAGGAGATTGCCGTCATCCAGAGCCGGTTTGAGGATAGCTAGGAACGACGGACACCGGTGACCCTTGTCCCCTGACTCCCTTCGTTGTTGTTCTCGTGCCCCATCCCCAAGTTAAGTATGGAAAACTTAGTCCCTGGTGTTTTCTGTTTTGATCCCGTGCACACGGAGCGACTCAAAGGTCCCTGACCCACCACACCGCATTTTTTGCTGTTGTCCACCGATCCCCTTCCTTGTTCTGGACTTCTAGAGATCTCGACCTGCGTGTCGGTAGACCCTCCCCTTGAACTTCTTCTGTCCTTGGTTGAGACTGCGTTCCCAACTGGTTGATTTTTAATGAAATAGACGCTCCAGCGTGACCGGGTGAAAATCTTTCAAGGCAGCTACTAATGGCAGCACTTGTTGCAGGCCACCAACTGTGAATCGAAATGATCTTTTCGAAAACGGTTTGCACACTCTATTGTGAAAAACAATACTCACGAAATAGCAAGAGCATGTTTCCTTCTATTTTCTTGCTTTTTAGATCTATTATTACGAAGTCTGGTACAGCATCCTCATCCTCAAAATTTCAACAAAGAAATGCCTCCGAATTTGCAAACTGGAAATAAAAAACCATTGCAATCATGGAAAATTCCACTGGAAAATCTTCGTGTGTGGATGAAAGAACATCGGAAAAAAATGGACAGTCGCTACAGTTGAGTGACGGTGGAGTGCAGGACAGAAAATCGCAATCAAGACTCCTTCTGAAAGGACAAATAGGTATCCTATGGGTCATATTTGGAAGGCAGGCTTCTTTCAGTGGCTTCTACAGGGGGCACAAGGTGTGGACTTACATCGTCCCATGTTACGCAAAAAGTTACAATCGGCGAAGGTCACGAAATGGCTTCAAGCTTTAAGCACAAGCTCACCTGCTCCCAGGATAAAAATCTTTCATAGCTTTCAGAGAATTCTGCTTGTCCATACGTTTCTCTATTCAACATTCTAGATTCGATGTCTGCCAATCTGAAATGAACAAAAATTCATGCTCGGAAACGTTTGAATCTTTGGAACATCTGTTGCATGGGCACCACGCCTTTTCCATACTCATCAATTCCTCTGATGCACTTTGATAAAGTCAGAGGAACACGCCATCAGTACAAAAGTCCCGTCGCAGATGCGTGAGAAATCACTGCAGCCTTAATGGCATTCAGTTTTGAGTGGCTTCCATGCAGAAGTTTCGTGTTGCGAAAATCCCATCTGGTCCGTTCTACTCAGCCTCCTTCGAGAGGCGTGTCTCAACTGCTCATCAGCTTTGTTTCCTCTGATGATCCATTCATCAACCAGAAGCACCGTTTTGTTTTCCATCCCCAGAGATAAGTAAGCTGATTGCCTGATCAAGGAGCTCGCCTCTTGTCCGTGTGATCAGTGAGCTGACTCACTCGACACGCGAAAGCTCCAATCTTACATCTTCACTGCTGAACTTGAAAAATTCACTACGAAATCAAAGCCCCGGAGCTCCAGGAAATTTCGCTTTTGTTTCCTCCAACAGTTTCATTTTCCGGGTGACAGCAGCTGATAAATTGCAGCCATTGGTCATGCAAACAGCTGCGCATCCGCTTAAGATTTTCGACCGATTGAAGGAATATGACCAACATCGATGAAACTTGCCACTGATGCAGAAAAATGCATCACCAACATCAATCCTTCCACTCCGCGGATGAAGGAATTCCAGTTTTGAGCAGACGCAATATCCTGCATGCCTGCCTGTTAGCACACAGCGTCGCCTCTGTGGGAGCCCTTGAGGGATTCAAATGAAATTGCGATCGAACTACCTTGGATAATTCTCAGCTGATATTCCATTTTTCACACCCTAACGCGGAAAGACGAGCGGAGCAGTGTTTGCCAAGATGAAGCCTCCTCTCCCAGATTTCCTCCTGCGTCGAGCAGCTGCTTGCAACAGCCATAACGAGTTCCGATTCTGAGAGTACGAATTCGTGGAAGAGCATCCTCACTTTGCACGAAATTTGGCCAGGGGCCTTAATGGTGCCACCCAATTCCCTTTCGAGAAGCCTTTCGTTTCTTTTTTTGCACGTCTGCATCATTGCCCCGGGACTTTTGACGCCACTTGTGAACTCTCAACTGTTTAATCAACAGCTGATGCGAATCTCCCAGCACCACCGGAGCTTAGCTGCTTGCATGCTTTTGCAATAATAATATTCCACTGCAAACAGGAATCTTGCATCCCACGTCGGAGCTAAATTCAGGAGTGAATTTCCATTGAGAAAAAAGGTCATAAAACTCCATAATTAACACATACAATCTGGAAACGCACGCTTCAGGTTAGCTTAATTAACCAACACAACCTCACCTAACCTGGCTTAACCCATCCAGCCTAACAAAACCTAGCCTATACCTAACCCACATTCCACATGACCTAATATCACCTAACCTCACGTACTTACTTACTACCCGAGCTAACCTAACCTGAAGGAAGGCTCTTTCTGGATTGTACTGTTAATTAATAACTCAAGCTAACCCATCCTGACCAAACAGAGTGGGATCACTATCATGATAACAGTATCCTATTAGCTGCCTGGTGAGCCCTCAAGGGAGTGACTTTTGCCTCGGATATTACGACTTTCGCTCCTCTCTCATCTTAGGCTCCAGTGATTTCGTTCGTCCTCACCCTTCATCTGGCATCTCAGTCATCAAATTCGTTTTCCCCAATGCCCGAAGTTCCTTTTTTTCTCCCTTCGTACTGCTTTTCCTTTATTTCGTTTCAAAGCATTCGACATGTGGCTGCTTGAGGTTTCAGCGTGCTGTTCAACAGCCTTCTGCAACAGCCGTGTCCTTTTGTACAAGCAGTCCAATCCTTCTTCGAGCGACGAGTTATTTCAAGGAAAATAACTGAAACAGGAGCATGGGAAATCCATCTCGAAGACATAAGCAAACATCTTCCGCTCTGAAAGTAACCGATTTTTTGCATACTGTACTATAAGAAGGAAATCGTATGAAACGGCCTGTCGATCGATGACATGACAGTCCACCACCTTTTTTGGAAGCATCCTTGACAAATCACGTGAACGAGAACAAAATGACATTTTCCCCCATTCGGAATGGAGGCAATGGAAAATGTATTTGGGAACAAAGGCAGCTAACGGATAAACCTCACTGAGATACTATTTGAAGTATACCTCGAAATTTCTAAAGGCGTCCACTGAAGTCTTACAGATGTGATCGCTGTAGGTCGTGAGTTGGATTTAACAGCCCAGGCCACACTCTGCTGAATTCCCACGAGCCCCAGGAACTTCCGTATCGGTGGACAAGACATCCCACATTTGTAAACACGGAAGAAATACAAATGCTTGGGAATGCTACTGGGGCTCGACCTATGTCGTTCGACCCCTAAGGGGGATGAAATAGTCTCCAGGAAAAAGACTGCTCTTGACTCTGGACTGCCTAGCAAAAAAATAGATCCTCTTGAAGTCTTGGAGATGTACTGCTCCAAATATCCACGAAAGGATTCTAATAAATGGCCACACGACGAGGTTGGTTTTCATCTACTTAGCCAACCATCTAACGGATACATGTTACGGCGGACAGCTGTTGCAGGCTTCCCAGATCATTGGATCCGGCAGTAGTCACACTCGCCCAACTCCAACTATTTTGGATCAATCCAACAAGCCATCTTATTCTCCATGGACCAGTTTCGTGCTGATTCTGGAGTTCTCAAGTCTTGTGAGCCTTCCGGTAAGTTGTGGTCTCCTGAAACTACACAAGAAATGCGCATTTGTCTTGTTCTTGCGTTTTGTGTTGAGCTTTTCATTTGTGGAATGGATATTTCGGATCTCAGTTTTTCTTCATTAATATGAACATTTCGATATGTACGTCTTGTTTGGAAAAGCAGTGGCTTTATCGGCGACATTCGGGAATTCCTTTCTTCCACTCAGGGGAGATTATTCAATCAGTGATTTAATTAAAAAGATCTAACGGAAGGATCCTCTACTGACTTTCACCTGCCAGTCGAGATAATTAAATCCCGGACTAGAACAATAGTGCGGAAATCTCTGGTTTTTTGCTTCATGCCAGAGTCCCGAAGCCTCCTTCTTCCTTCTCATAACGTTTACTCTATAACCACCTCGTAGCAATGCAACAGCGCTGAAGAAGATCAGGACTTGCACTCCTATACCCATCGATCCCCACACACAACGTTACAGCTTTCCCAATTTGCGCCGGCTGCAATGAACATGATTATGTAATAGACAAAAATGATAGCCAAAATTTTCCAAAAAATCGACTCTGTGAATCCGAAGAGTCCATCGAATGCACAGACGTTCTTCCCATACGTTGACAGATTCACCGGACGTAAACCAGAAGACACCGCAACGGGAAACTCACCTAATCATCCGCATTTCTCCTCCGGACAGTCTCAACGAGCACTTCATAATGGACGTGCCGAAGACACGAGTCCCTAACGAGAACCCCCTATTGAATCAATTTTCCAGCGCCTACTCTTCAACCACCGTAGAGCTGCACTTTCTCCACGGATGCACGCAGCCATACCATTCCAGTTTCCACTTAACCGACTCTTCAGAAATCAGTGGGTTGATGAATGCATTCGATGTGCAGGCAACTCACGAAAAAAATACCAATCAGCAACATTCCATCCCTCCGTCCCCGTTTCCTCTTTTGCCAACCTGTTATCAATCCCAGTGCTCCACGTAATGAAACATACCTACCAAAAGTCACACCTAGAAAGCATATGAATACACAGTATGCGTCCTCTTCTTAAACCTCTGGCTTGGGTTTGTTCATGGCACTGCTGGAGCCATAATAAATAAATACATAGAGCGCGCCATTCAAGTAGCTTCTGCGAGTCTATTTAGCGCCATCGCCATGTCCACGTACATCAGCTACCCTGATCCCAAACGTGCCTTGCGGCATAGCGAGAAATAGCGCAGTAACTATTACCTACGATTCATACCTTTCCACCGCCCATCCATCCCTGGTGGTCGCCTCGGTTGATTCTTTGAGTCAAAGAGCTCCGCGAACAGCCATTAAGCAAAATGCATCGGAAATGTGAAGCAAAGAACTAGCAGCTACAGTTTCCAAGAATCATCTGCCTGGACCCACTGCTTATTCTGTAGAATAAATGGAGTTTGTTTTGAGTTGCATGATTCCTCCCCTATTTTCTATAAGGAAGTTAGGGACGATCTATTGAGAGCCAGTGATGTGGTGCGAAATGCTTAAAATGCACGCAGTCTCATTCTTTTCCATCAAATCCAAGAAATGATTCAGACTCCAAAGATTTTACACTGAAGCAATAAGCTCGATGCATGCGTTCGGACATTATGGATTCGTGGACTCCAGTCGTGATCGCCTCATCACTCTTTCACCATTGCATTTCGATGCTGCTGGCTTTCCAGAAGGCTTTCCTGTACGCAGAAGCGGCACGAAAGAATTCTTGCGAATAATACAGTGGACGTGGAAGAAGATGGAGCTTATGGTGGCATATGCCCCTTAAAACGTGTCCATATGAAGAAATGGTTAAATACAGAAGCAGCTAAGGCCTTGGAGTTGAATGCAGGAGTTCGTTATTTTGCTTTCACCACATCCTCAGTATTTGGGTGGGTCTCGAAAGGAATGTCAGATGCTCTCGAGGATCCATCCTTTCTAAATTGAAATGCCTACAGGGACCCTCCTAGTGTTCCTTCACAGCGCCAATGATCAGATGATCCCGCCGTGTGGTCACCTGGTTCAAATGAAAACACGGCACCGAATGGCATGCACGCGTTTTCAGAAAAGAAAGTTCCAGAGCACCCGCCTCTGAACGGGGATCTCCCCTCGGCCTCGCATCCTCAAGCTGGTTTCCACTGGCAACCAAAGGCAGCTGGCGTACGCTCGTTTCGCTGACGCTCTCTCCAAGTTGCCACCCACCTCCAGTGATCTTCTTGCGGCGCTGCAGAAGCTTATCAGGAAGCATCGATCCTCGGTCAGCGCTCGACCGACCCAGGGAGCACATCTTAGCTGGCCTCCGAAGAGCTGGGCAGAGACACCCCCGGCGGCGCCCTTTTCGTTCGAAACGCCTGGAGGCTCCCATGGAGGTTTCCGCTTGCAGATTCGAGACTGCTGCGCACGTCTGTTCCCCCGTGCGCCTTTCTGCGGTCACCTCCTTGGGCTGAGCAGGTTCTTGCTGCAGGGTCACTGTTCGGCGAGAGAGCCACGGTCCCGAGGAGGCGAACGAAATCTGCATGTGCTCAGCACACGTATCAAGATTTAGCAGCCCCGATTTTGAGAATTGGAATTCGAAGGGATTGATATATCGATCGGAAGCAAAAAGTAAACCATTGATTTACCTGAACACGTTTCACAGACACAATTCCCAAGGGTGTCTGAGCCAAGAATTTGAATTCCCATTACTGCTTATTTCAAATGCAAACGCCGTAACCTCGGCAGCGCTCCAGAGGTATTGCTTGATGGTTCCCGTATCCGAGAAGGCCGCACCTGCTCAACTGAGCTTTGCGAGTGCTCAAAGCACGTGGGAATCAGAACGAAACACACACACACACACACGTGAGAATTCATCTTGAGAGGAAGCTGGGATCATGCCAGGACTCGGGGGCCAAGTCTGCAAGAAATGGGCTTTTCCGACGAGCCTACGGTTACGGAAGTTCGGTAAAGATGCTTACGCCGAGATGCTGTGCTTAATCGCATCCTGCAACAACGCCTCCGCTCGTACGCACGGACGTGCCATTGCGGAAGGTGCAGACGGGAATTCAATCTTTCGTTGAGTACGGGGCTGTTGCGTGAGGGACCTCAGAGTGCACATCCACGATGTACAGAAACAGTGGAACCTGAAGAATCCGTGCAGGGGACGGTTTCAACGAAGCTCAGTATTTCTTGCGGTAGCCATCCAGAGCTGCCGCACTGAAAGCTGAGAAAAGAAGTCATCCTCCTCCATAATCAGCATTCCTTGAGAAATGGACGAGTGCCTGATGCATTCCCTACGAATTTGCATTCATTCCTTTCCGTTATTTTCCATAGTGCAAAACTTGAGAAAACGAAAAAGAATGAATGCAAATTCGTCGGGACATCTTTGTTCCGGAAATGACAAGCAATAGAAGTACAGTCTGATGCTAGTGTACATTAATAGAATCCTCATAATCAGAAGGGACCAGGGACATAAATCAAATGCAACGCATTAAGCAGCCACGATCTCAGTATTCCTTTAAGATCACTCCGAAAAGTATCCAAACCAATAAAATTTAAATGAGATGAACTACGCACTTTGTTTTTTTTTTCTTCCTTGAATTTGCAAGGGAAGTGCAAGCGATTAATCATCGAGCTATTTAGGATTCTGGACCCAAGGAATGCATTTTTTCTTATCTGGAAAGCGAGTGATAATGGGAATACGCGGCACAGATCGAAAGCCACAGGAAGAATAGCAGATAGCTGAAGAGGGATAGCTGCAAGGCAGTTCAAATTCTCCATTCTTATTACAGACAGGCTTTATAGAACGGCTTCGGCTGTTCAATAGAAAGGCAAGAAGTTTAAGGATAACTTTTTTTTTTTTTTTTTTAAAAGAAAAAGACTTAATCCCCCAAATCGCCAAAGCACCTTAAAAGCGAAATCTGGAAAAGAGGAAATGGAAACTCAGAGAGCACTCTTCACACTACTGCTCTTCAGGGCAGATTGACAAACGGATGCGAAGAGAATTTTTCAAAAAGGTCCTGATGTCAAAGCAGCTGGAGAAACGAAGCATGAAGGGCGAATTCTTCAAGCAGTTTCGAGGTAGTGTGTAGTGCATGGACTGAGAGAAAAGGTGACCTCTCTTCGGATGGAACTCAGTATGAAAGGTCAGCTGCCCTGAGGTGAAAGGCAAAAGTCTTTCCGACTATTTGAAAAGGTGGGGTCACTCCCAAGTGATACTCGTGGAAGGCTGCAAGCAAAGCTGCTGAAGGTGTCCTTCACAACACAAACTGTGGAAGGTTTGTTACAATGAATGCGAAAATTCTGGAAGATAGTGACGTCATTATTTTTTTTCTCTTTTCATCAGCAGTTTCTTCACAGACGAAGCACTGAGAAGAACGAAGGTCAAACGTAACCCAGTGATCCCAGCGCCATTCTTTCTGGATTTCATGACCCAGGGGATGAGACGACGTCCTAAGAAAGCAAGTTTCTGATAATCAGGGGAGTAATTTGAAAAAGGACAAAGGCGATGTGCTAAGAACCTCAAGCAAATGAACAAATTCACGGCATGAGCGCACCGATGGGTTGAAAATCTTAATGGGTTCTTTTCGAAACACTTCATCCATCACCCACCCACGATAAGCACCAAAGCCTGCAAGTGTGGAGAAGTGCAAGAAAAAACTCCCAGTGGCTTCGGATCGAGGTGCAAAACCGGAAATTGGATTGCTGCGGAGGAGAGAAAAACTGAAAGGTAACCTTCGAGACCAAGGAGTGCATGATGAATACCATAAAACGCACCAGAGGCTTGATGGCTAGACATCAGCTCAGGTGCTGCGCCTTCCTAAGCCACGCAGCTCTGGTTTGATTCCAAGGAGATTTTCAATGAGGAACCGACGATGCATCTGGGGGAAGGCGGAGGAAGAAGCAAGGCGTTCCCCTGCAGCAGAATTTTCAATTTCAGAGGAACCGAGGATAAGTCTTCAGGTTTTGACTCACTTGACAAGCCAGCAAGCGGGGAAGCTGCGCAAGGAGCACGGGATGACGGCTGTTAGAAATCCTCTGATAGTTCCGTGAAGGTGACACGGGTTGCACTGTCCACTTCTGGTCCTGGTTCGCCCGGAGGAAAAATATGGAATTTCAGCCGGGGTCGAGTAATTTTCAAACAGTAAGCCTGGGTTTTGATGGACAGTGGTCCGTTTGCTGAAAATTGGAACGTAATCCCATTTTTGGATGGTGTTTGAATTTCCAGTCTCCAAAATCAGCGTTCCTACGGGTGCTCTTGGAAAGTAAGCGCTCATTACCTTTTCATGAGTCATTTGGAGCTCTGGATCCAAGATGATGCAGGCTACGGTGTCGATGGACCAGAGCACAAATTTAGGTTCCTTCCGAAAACTTTTTCTAATCACCACTAAAAGATCAGCGAATATACATATATTTTGCACATTGCAACGTATTTACATATATTCGTAGTGTATAAATAATCTTTTTTAATTTGAAAGGCAAAGCCAGAATGGTTTAATCATACTCCAATGAAATAATGGCTAACGAGAGCCGCTCCAAGACTGAATGGCTAAGTGTATCGACACAAAGTGCCCCCATGTCAAAAAATTTGACTTCCATTAAGGGATAAATGCAGATCCAAGCCTTGCATCCAACTTCTTAAGCCGAAGAAAGATCGCCTCTACAGTCCTTGGAAGTGCAGCATCTTGTGGCATCAAATGATCTTTGATACACATTTTAATCGATTCCATAAGTTCCAAAAACGGCTCCGAAAAGTTCCAAACATCACCTAAGTGCAGCTTTCACGAAGATTCAGTCGTCCTTCGATGCCGAAAGTATTCGTTCTTGAAGAATCGCTTTCGGCCATCGAAGAATGCTGGACCAGGCAAAATATGGGCACCCTTTCTGGCGTGGGCGGAACGCCGCTGCTGCAGCTATCCCTCTGCCACGGCATTCTTCGGGTGTCCTTGAAATTTCCCCGAATCACTTCAGTGGTCCAAGGGGTTTGCAATGGCAAGAATTTATGATATGGTGGCGCAAGTTCCTGCTTCTGTTCGTGTGCTTCCCAGACTCCACTCATTCATCTTCCAGGGCGGATGCCATGCATTTCTTCAGCAGCTTCCTAGACCGACGCGGAGTGGGGAAACCGGTGTGCGGAGCCATTTATGCGGCCCCGCAACTGCATAAATTTCTTGCAACACAACTAAGTGATCATGAAGTTCGCTATCTTTACGATGCTTCACATCTTTTGTCTTCTTATTTATAGAAAACTGTTTTGCGAGGCCGCTGAAATGAGAAGGAGCGACCGAACGTTCTGGAAAACGAAGTAAGCACTAAATGATTGATTACGTTGGCTAACGAGATAGAAAATAGTCCCTCCCCCTCCTTTTTTTTTTTTTGATTGCAATTAGAGGACCTCTTTCTCAAGGGCTGGTTTCCTGAATCCGAATCGATCTCCTCTTAAATCTGCACTTTCGATTTCGAAAAGAAGTGGAGAACTGGCGCTCAAGTCCGAAAGCATTCTGAAGAGGACTTTCTGTCTGTGGCTTGCACTCGGGAAAAACGTTTTTTTTTTTTTTTGCCTGTGTTCTCCCCCCCTCCCCCCTCACGCCTTCCTTGGTAGGTGCATGCCAAGTATCCAAGAAAGGCGGGTGGCAGCACAGCGACTCTGGAGAGCGGGCGTACAAATCGATGGAACCACACAAGACAGTGGAAGCAATGAGGCAGACACCATTAGAGGAACACCCGTGACGGTTTGAGTAGGAATGCACGCGCTCACTGTGCTCGCGCATGAAGTAAAAGGTCGAGCCCCACGGGCGCCCGTCTTCAGGAGCCAAAATTTGCCTAGAAGCGGTGGTTCCTTCTAGGCTCGGAAGTGCAGGGACAGAGGTTAGACAGGGGAGGTCGCGTCTGAGCACCTTCCGCTTTCGAAAACTTCCAGCTGGTTTTATCCTCTCATTCCGGAGAGTCGAGTCCTCTTTTGGATCGGTCCTTGGAGATGACTTTTTTTGAACGGGGTTTTCACGAATCCCGGTCCTCTTGGAAAGGCAGCCCGAGCGTTTCGAACGGGATTATCCGACGATCGTGTGACCAAGCGCCCGGCCATCAGATTGTGCCGATCGGTCCATTCAGGGTTTCGGCTACTTGTGGATGCTGTGGCTATCCACACCTACCGCTTCAAGGTGTGCTTCCAAAGCGCGGCCAAGCAGCTTTGACTTCGGGAACCGTACGGGTTGAAGGTCGGAAAGTTGTCCTGAGAGAGACTTCGTATCTTCCGTGGGCGATCGCGAATGGAAAATCGCGAACTTTCCAAGCAAAGTGTGTGCTCAGACATGCAATTTTGCACAGCAGGCTCATGCTTCATGAGGACAAAGAGAATCGATTCCTCCATCCCCTTTAGACAGCAACTTAGAGCATGTTAGATTATTTATCGATCTTCATTCATCCTGTTTTGCAAAGAAGGGCAAGAACCGAAGGAAACGATCAGGAAACACAAAAACACACTTCCATTCAGGAATTGGAAGGACGAGGAGACATAATTCTGAGATGCAAACGACAGTTTAAGGAAAAAAAATCAGCTGACCCGGTCTCAGAAATCTGTGCACCCTTTAGGCTGCTCTTACAGCCAGTTTCACTCGGAAATCTTCCCCGTTTGTGTATCAGGGATGTCCAAATGGAATCAGGAAGCTCTGCTATAAGATAGATGACGAGGAAAAGGAAGAAATAATGGAATTAAAGACGCATACTAACCTACTGGTGTAATGATTTCCGTATATGTAGTCATCCTATATCCTTACGATTCCTATGAATAAGTAATTCAGAAACTGCAAAGTCCTAATGAATAAATTAGTATTGATAATGAAGATCATATCGCAGGAGCATCCTTACCAAGTTCCTGGAGCTGAATTCTAATTGCCCGGAAATGTGTTTAAAAGGTATGGAATTACATGAAAACGCGCGACTCCTCACAGCTTCCACCGTTTCATCTCGAGCTGTCCAGATTCGTCGCGGATGAAGAATGGCGGATCTGCTTTGGGCTCTCTATACTGAGAATGCCGAGGCGACGGCGCTGTGTGGTTTCTGTCCACCTCTGCAGCTCGGACCCTCGGCCTTATCTTTCTGTGTCATCATGGGTGACTGTAGCAAAGAATCGCGCAGTGAGTATTAAAACGTCGTCAAGAAATAAATCACCTCGGTCGTGTTTTCGGGAATGGAGCTTCAGTTTCACGAAGGAGGCATCCATAAAAAGGAGAGAGAAAAAAAAAAAGAAAGCCTTGTAAATTATCGAAGGATCCGACGAAGCTTCCTCCAGAGGAGAAACTGATAAGGGAAGACGAGCAAGGATTCATTTCCCCGTGTGCTTCGCATAAGCGGATAAAGGAAAGCTGCAACTGTACAACAAGACAACGGTGGACAAGATTGCAGATGGACAAGAAAGCAAGCCACTTTATGGAATCAGCTGATTTATGGCTCACTGATTTCACTTTCGAAGCGAAAACAAATGTGAAAGGGAAATTTCACACAGGAAGGTCTTCTTCCACGGTTCACTCGAGACTTCTGGATCCGTGGTGCGAGCCCAGCATACGTAAAAGCCATTTCTTTATTCGTTCTCTGTGTGTCATCTTCCACGGACGGACCACTTTATGAGGATCCGTTCTTTCTCGGTACTTGAAATTCTAGACCATAGCAAGGAAGAAACGCCTTGGGAAGATTAAGGAAAGCCAACTTGCAGCTCATCAAAAGAAGAAAATGCTGCTTCACCAGCCGAGCGTAAAGATGCTCATCTAGTGAAAATTAATGAATGGCGTTTTACGAGCATGTGCACGTATTTTTATTAGATTCACTAATCAGTTATCGCATTCATCTTGTAGCTCATATATGGTAAAGAATCTGCAAAAGCTCGCTCTATGGATGATCCAGATCATCGGCAAAGAGCAGAACAAATAAAAAAGCTGCTTGGAAGCACTATTCATTACGATTGGAATACGATAAAGCGCATCCTGGATTGCCATCAAGGGATGATGGAATGCAATGTGTTTCTTTTTTTTTTAATGTATATTAGCGGTCTCAAGCTAGGGCACGAATTGTCACCGTACAGCTTGTGCTCCTTATTTCCAGCCGTCTGAAATAACAAACTGCTTGATATCTTCCCGAGGAATATGATCCTCTCTGGAAACCATGGAGGCAAACTCATTCCACGTCATAGACGCAGACGTTCTTCTTTTACAAAATATTGCTGGGCCGCGGATGAGTCATCCGTGTTCTACCCAAGAGAAAAATTCCAATACGAGTGCTCCTGGTCCAGTCAGACTTATTTGTCCTCCAAGCTGCAATTCATACGTGATTTGTTGAAACTCAAATGACCATTGCCAGAAAGATATGTCTCGGTTTGTTTTGTACGTATTGGCCTAATTCTATTTACCTACAATATTTTGCAGTCCATATTTTGCAGGTAGATAGGACTGCACTTTAATTTGAGTGGTCTATCATAACCCTAAGAAGATCAATTTGGATTGGCAGTTTGCAGACAACTCAGCATTGTAAAGTATCTTCGAAAGATTTTGCCTCTTCAACGCGATCCTTCTAACGATACCAACTAAAGAATCACAAACGGAAGGGCGAATTCCTCCAAGCATTTCGTCTAAAATATTGTTGTTCCGTAGCTGATGAAAAGATTTTAGCTCTCTTGTATGAAAATTGAACAACCTGACAAGCCGCAGCTACGTGACGAAGTGGAAATATGTTTTTTGTGTTGACCACAAGTTGCCACCGTCCCAATGGAAGTCACCTGTGATGTTGCCTGGTTTGGCTGATCTGTGGTTGGTTGCTTCTTCATCACAGGTAAACCAAGATTCCAGCCATCACGTTGTTAGAATAAGTGGCCTGAATCACCTAGCAGTTAAAAGAGGCAAAGGAGATGAGCACAGGTTCCATTAATTTACCTCCAAAAAGTGGCAAAGACTGCGTCTCCTTCGTCGCCCTGTTGAAAAAAAAGCACCGTGCAGGAGAAGTTGCGGAGGCGTTGCTACGATCCCTTTCCAGAAATACGCAAAAAATCCTTAAAAGCTTCGAAGCTGGCTGCTGGTGAAGTTGAAGCTAAACTTACGAAACTTACGAAGCAAACACCCCGCCCAATTCGTCTCAGGAGGCCGAAGAAGCAGCCAAGAAGCAACTGATCAACAGCTCATGTGGATGAGGAACCAAAGGATGTTCTCCGTCTGACACGAGCAGACAGTTGATGTGAAAAGCATTTGCCGTGTGTCCGCTTGCTGTTTCCGCATTTTCGGAAAAACAAAACCAAGATGGGAAAATCTACGAAATGGGAATGAGTGCCAGATCTCCATCGTTTCATGACCTGATGAATCACATGATCAGTGCGCGGCCCCTCACCAGAGGGAAACATCGGCGAGGAAGGGGACGGAACAGAGGGACAAAAGTGCGTTGACTTCCTGGCGACATCTGCGCTGTCGAAAAGGTACCCGTCCACGGGCAAGCAGGCGACTGCTCGGACCAAGAGCTCTTTCTGGAACTCTTGGAGCTACAGAGTCCACCCTTCTGGAGCATCCGCTCCCCATCCCGGGCTTTAAAGGTTGGTTTCAGCGCCCTCCACGTGTACAAGCGCTCCGGAAAGAAGGGGGCAGCCTGAGCCAAAAACAGTGGTCAGACCGTTGCTAATGGGAAATGCAATCGCAGCCAAGCAAAAAAGGCACAACTGCGAAATTATTGTATCTTCCTTTCAGTTCTTCGAAGTCTCTTAGGGAGGTGGTAGCCAAGGCTTCATTGGTGATGTCTGAAGGTGCTCACCTCACTCCATAACTGAGTTGGATCAGAAATCACACGCAAGAAACAAATTCTTAGGCCGTTCATTTAGTGTGACCTTGTCGATGTCAGTTTCACCCAAGTTATGTCAGCTGAAGAAGAGCACGACATCCCGCTGCTTTGTTTGACCTACAGTTGTTGTGGGTTTAAAAGCTCCTGGTGTCTCTTATGCTGAAATATCCTCTCAGTTTCCACTTTTGTCGTAAGTAGTGAGTATGTGTGTGTCTCCTCGAACATTCTTTCTCATCGAGCAACACGAGTTCTTCTGATAATTCCTTCTGTATGAGGGCAGAATGTCCGTCTGAAGATAAATGCTGTCTTCTTCGGCGTCTCTGGCATTCTGTCTTTAGGCGACATTCGTTCGAACGAGCGAATATCGTTCGAAGACGAAATTGTCCTCGAAGGTTCCTTCGTCGGAGGTTTGTTCCAGGAATTTTCGCGCTTTTTGTCCATGATGGGAACGCTGTACGGACACCTACTTCATTCGATTGAAGATCGCTTAAACTGTGACCTCGTGCATTAACGCTCTGTATAGAATCCAAGCAAACTGAATCCAATCTGTCCTTCGTGGTTCCGATAAAGTGGAACTTTCTCCCGAAATTCTCTCCAACGCCAATTCGCTCTTTACATTTTCACCAAAAACCCTTCCTAAAATTTGCGAGCTAAATGTTTAAAAAAGAAAAACTTCAGTAAGAAAAAAATTCCTTGCGAGATTGGCAAAAATCCGTCCGCAGACATTTTCGAAAATTTGCCCAAGGCAGAGCTCCTGGGCATTCCTTCTGAAGACGCAGGAATTCTCCCAGTGCCTGTGGACAGCTCCGCGCCTCTCTCGAAGTGGCGGGACACGGTACTGCAGCTGGGCGATCCCATGCAGCGCACCAGTCCACCAATGGACGAGGGGAAATGCGATCGCGGACTTTGTCCGGTGCGGGAAACGGAAAACCTCCCCCCACCTGTTCCTGGACTGCGTTGCCCTCCTGAGTGTTCGGGAATGCTTCGCTGCGGCCCTCCCATTCCCGGTGGACAACGACAGAGAGGTCTTGCGGCGCCTCTTGGCGCGCGACGCGATGTCGCCCGCAGCTTCCCTTGCAGCCCTGTGCCACCATCGTGGGACCGCGAAGGCGAGAAGCCGCTCCAAAAGAGGCCGATCGTACGGTGACGTCATCGCAATCGTCTGCTCCTTCATGAGGGAGGTAACGGGATGGCCACGTCTCTGCCAGCGAAAGGAGGAGGAAGTTGCCAACATCCTCCAGAGGATGCTGAGGGGACCTCCAGGAAGAAATCTGCGATCCCTTCCCTTCCCTTTGCGACATGTCTGAAACTGAACTCCTGTGCTGTTTTTGTTTCCTTTTTGTTTACCCCTTCCCCCGCTTCTCCTGTGCGGATCTCGTCGGGGGAGCTGCCGATGAGAAGCAGAGCCTCCGTGGAGGCTTCTCCCTTCTTAGTGGTCCTGTGGAACCACCAAGAAGAACAACGACATTTTTATATTTTATATGACTGTTTTTTGGGGGGTTAAATATTTTTTTACAATAAATGCCTCAGAATGACCTCGGAATGATCTTTTAGCAGACCTTCGAGGAATATGCATGGACTCAACAGGAAACCGTCGGCGTCCGGATTTGTCTCCTGACGCAGAGACTTATTTGTGATCTTCCTAGCTAATCTAAGATGCACATAGCTTGGTTTCTGCCGAACTGCTGCACCACTGAAAAGTGGGACCATGGTTTCCGCCTTGGTAGCAACGAACGAGGCGCTGATCTTCCAAGGTAGTTTTTCAGCAGATTTTTTGAAGATGCCGGGCCGTCTTCTTCCCAATTGTGCAACACTTTTATCCATCACTGCGGCGACACTAATTCACTGCTCCTTCCATTCAGGAAGTGCATTTGGGTCCAGGATGAGAGACTTTAGTTCTTGGCACAGTTGCTCGAAATCTAATAAAGTTTGCCAAGAAAAAACTTGACCTTTGCTTTGCAAAGTGTATGCAGCCAGGTCGTTAAAACGTGCCTTCTTCTTTTACGAAATGATGGAGTTTGATTTTGCTCACATGCCAGCATCTTTGGCCGAACTACTGATTCCTCCCTGTAATCAAAAATCACTTCACATCCAGATGCATCATTCCGTATCAGCAAGCAGAGAAAACGCAACGCTCCTATGGAAACTGAAAGGGATCTTTTCAGTGCTTTGAAGAAATGGAAAGACAACAAACGGTGCATCGGCTGTTCCACTGAAGTTCTGCACAATGAGATGAAAATCCAAAAAAAAAAAAATGGAGATTATGGGTTTCCTTATCTATGAATACTGAAAGATTAGAGTGGCCTGCACCGATTACCATGCCATTTTCTTCAAATGATGGACACCGTCATAAAGCACTCCAACGAAAGAATCGACTGTTACTTCCCATGTACGGAAGAGTCCCTGATTCGTATCCAAAATAGATGGATAGAGCAAATGATCAGCTTATCTGATTAGAAATGGAGAGCAGCAGCATCAACAAGAGAATGCGGAACGTAATAATTGCCTGCATGGTAAGTCGTGGCGTGCTAATCGCGCCTCAACTGACCATCTGTCCATTTCATTCATCCTGCCCACGAAGTGTTAATCCACAGTGGAGAGTGACCACTAACTATCAGGCCGAATTGTGAGACACAAACAATTAGATGAGAAAAAATGCTGATCGTTGGAGTGTAGTGCTCTGAAATTGCCACACCTTCAGTGGCACTGTTCTCACCGCCATTCTCAGGGCGCGGCTGCTACAGCGATTTCCTCAGAAATCATTAATTCTGTGGTTGCGTATTTCCCGGACGGTTTCTGGATGCTCCAGAGAGCTTTGGGGAAGCACAGCGGTTCGGAGCATTCCACCCCGTCGGCGGGCTGATGGAACGGTTTTCCACGAGTGTGCACCGAGCTGAAAGTGAAAGTCAAAGCTGCCGGCGGTACGACAAGGAGAAGACCGCATTGTATTTGTTTCTGAGATGTTGATAGTATTGCTCCGCATGCATCCTTATCAGGGGAGGAATCTTGAGGAATCTTATCTGTTTGCGTGGCTGGCCCCGGGACAGCGTCACCCACGTCAAACACAATACAAATCCTCCTCCTTGTTTTCGGCTGCAAAGCAAAAGGGAGGCAGCAGGGAAGGCCCCTGAAAGCATTTCCGAGAGAGCGAGTCGGAAAGAGTTTTCTATTCAGAAGATTGAAGCGCTTTCACAGTAACAGCTGCAAGTCTATATTCTTCCATGGCAAGATTAGAGGAGCAATCCATCCGCACAGGCCTACGCACACCTTCCTGTTCTTCTGTCCCTTTTTGGACCAAAATTCGAGGCGAATAAACGGTCACAGTGATCAATCACTTGATCCGTCGTGCAAGATCAAAATGCCTGAGACAGCCAGCAGCATCGTTCTCCTTCTTTGCGAGAAAACAGTCCAGGCAGTGTTCACCTCTGGAAGGACCAGGGGGAATTTTTTTTTTTGGGGGGGGGGAACTACTACTGGGAAGCAGAAGACGACGTTATCTGCTCTCTTCGATCCCCAAAGCTCATTAGATCTCATCTGTTCATCTCATCCTATCGTGATCATTAAGGCAAAACGTCTTAAGTTTTCAAAGCAAACAGCCTCTTCAACTAATTGTCAAACCAGGAGTATTTTGAAGGAGGCATTTCGATCTTTTCAGGGGAACGAGGGAGGCAGATAAAGAACGCATTTGGCACGTGTCTTTCAGCTTTTGAAAGCTGCATGGAGATGAGATGAAATGGCACTTCAACATCAGCACGTGGGGCAGGCGTCCACAGAGCGAGACACTGCAAAAGTGGACTTTCGGCTGTGCATGGATTCTTGCAAGGTCCCTTCGAAACGGGAAATGTAAGAAGTCCAAACAGGCTGAAGGTTTGGGAACGAGAAGAGCAATGCGGTAAGTGTAAAGAATGTAATGGAAGGAGGAAAACTTTCGTTTTAACAACTTCCAAGACTTGGATGCACCGAAATGCAACATGTCGAAAAGGCAAGGCGACAAGAAGTTGAGGAAAAGTCTCGGAACCACGGTGTGCGCGAGGTCAATGAGACGAACTGCAAGTGAAGAGGCTCTGACGGACAGAGACCGGCAGCTGATTTTATTTCTTGAATTTTCTTCTCTTTTGGGCATCGTGTCAAAGCACTTTGGAAGTCTCGCTGGAGAGGTAGAGGACCAATCTCACAATGATTGTCTGAGCGTGGCCAAAGCAGTCACCTGGAGAGAGGATTTCAGGAAAACCGGCAAACCCAACCGCTCTGCCTGGAGTCACCTGGAGTTGTCCTGATGTCAAAGTACATTGTTCCTTCACTTACAGTGATTCTCAAAAAGTCATGTGAGCTGCAATGAAAAGATGTGGCATCTTAAGAGATGACTCATATCCTTTTTGGAAACCCAGTCAGTCGGAAGATCGCTCGTGACTCGCAATTCCTCTCTGCAAACGCAGGGGCATCCTCTGCAGGCTGAAGGTTCATTTCTACCTACCGGGGCAGAAGCTTTGGATTTTCCAGGAAGGATGCCTCGTGCCATTAGGTTTCTCCGGTTCCCGAAAAGCAAAGGCCGAGTTGCTCTTCCTCTACGAGACCGTTCGAATATGTGCATGAGATACGGACTAGTCTGCAAGAACCCCCAATCGATGTTCTTCCCATGGATGTTGCTGCATCGTCAAGGAAGTGGAAGATACCTTCCAGCGTCTTGATTGAAAGATGCCTTGTGCTCCGGCGCTCCCATTCCCTGTAGCACGATCAGTTGGGCGTCGGCGTCTAGTGGGGATGGACTTCTAATCGGCTCAGTATCCTCCTCGTTCCGCGTTTGCGAGCTAAACTTGTTCTAAGCGTGCAGCTGGAGTTTAGGCAAAGAGCTGCCCACCGGCATCGCCCGCCTTGCAGCCGAAACAGGGTTCAGCTCCAGGAGATTCCCTGACTCGCAGTTATCCCACATCCCTCTGCGGAACACTGCCCCCGTTCTTTTTCTGTTCGACGAGTTTAGGACATCATCCAAATGCCTTCTTCAAGTGACCATGAAGTAACCATTCCCATCAGCCGGTTTTACCAAAAACAGTGGTTTTTGGTAAAATCGGTCTTCGTCTCCCCAAGGAATGTTCCTCACGAACGTCGATATCGTTCCCACGACCTCAGTGATGCGACCCAATTCCGAGTAAACAGGACCTCTTAGTTTATCTCTGATCTCGTTCCATACAGTACAGAAAAGTGCGGAGACCCTTACGCTCGAATAGGTCTCCTTTCATCTAGGCTTTGTACAGTATTCATTCGTGGCGCAGCAGAGTGTTTTAACGGGAGATCGTCTCGAAGTGGAACTTTTAGTTAATTTTTTTCGGGGGGGGAGGGGGAACTTTTGAAGGATTCAACCGGAAGGAGAGTTTACAAAAACGATCGTTGAGCTTCGAAGGAGGGGAAAAAAAAAAAAAAAGGGATTCTTTCGCCAGAGACAGTTAATCGCCCTCAAAGAGTTAAACAGTGGCCTCGTTGGCACATCACTTCTTACATAGCAAATCACATATACATAGTTTTACGATCCTTTCTCCGTCAGTATAGAATTGATTGACCCTGTCTCCATAAATTTAAATTCTTTGATTTGGCTGAGCCATAAATAATAGAGCAGAGACGACATTTTCGATTTCGATCTAAAATGCTCTCCTAAGTAATTTTGATGCATTCAATTCAAGTGCCTCCCCGTTCAAGGAGCGGCTGTTATGTAGGTCGGAATGGCTTTTAAAACATTTTAATTATGTATAGAAGGATAAATACGAGTATCGTGGAATGAGACACGAGGAAAAAAATTCGTCCAAAATGGGACACTGAGTTAATGCTACGAAGGATGAAATGCAGGCCTTTTCGTCATGTCAGAGACCTCGCTTGCAAGTTGATTTCAAATAGGGAGTTGCCCATGCTGGGGCCACAGCGCTGGCTCCAGTAGAAGAAAGGTATCCCTCCACAACCACCAGAAGGCGAATGACGGGAAGCAAAAGTGTCTAGCAAGAGCAATGCAAGCTGGTTTTTTTTTTTCTCGAGAACTCCCTGTAGATTACGGGATCCATAGATTGCAGGAAGAAATTGGATGACATTGCAGAACAACTCGAGGCAGCCGTGCTGATCATACGGAAGACGATGCCTTCGGAATCGAAGGATTAGCCTCCATGAAATCAGCTGTTCAGGCATCGACGTGGCTGATCTATAAGTTGCAATACACTCTCGTCTTTGCTGGCGTTCTCGACTGATGAGCAAGACTGATCTCTAAAAGGCAACCACTGCAGCTGATTCGTGTTCTCAATCCAACACGGATGAAAGAGAGCCACCCTCTCTAAGCAATGGATTAAAAAGTTCATGGAGTAGGCAGCCTTGGATTCTCTCGCATCAAGTCCGCAGGTTTCTCTCAGATGAAATACTTAATGTCAATGACATTCAATCCTTCAAGGAAGGAAGCTGGAGCCAAAGAGAAATGAAGTAACACACTGAATCGACATGAGGGAGGCTCTAAAAGACATTGCGATCTGGAAAGGTATGCAATCTCCCACCATGCATTGTATTTGCATCGATTTCTTGTTTCGGAAAGAATTCGTCATTCTTTCCGATCGGTCGTTGCATCTAGCTCAAGTCTAACTCTTTCAGCACCTCGTTCTCTAGTGTTTTCCATCCTCTAGTGTTTCCCGCCTCCAAGGAGCTCATCGATCGACTGGTGAAAACATACAAGCAATCCTAGGAATGAAGCTATCGTAGCGCCAACTTGTAAGGCGGACGACATCGGAAACACAGATCGAGCTCTTTGGTCCTCAGGAAATGACAAGGAAGCTGCGTACATCTGAACTTTCCCCATGACAATTGATACGGTGATGCCATTGCCAAGGATTCAATTCGAATCCTTCCAGCAAAAAAATACCGGGGTTTAATGAAGAATTCAGATGGGGTGGATTGCTAGGGGTGGATCAAATCCGGTTTATCGAAAACCTGCACTCATCGGTTTCCTTTCGCGAATGTACCTTTCGATGCATTCCTGGAAAGGGGCAGCTGAAAGAAGGACCATCATTTGAGCAGGGGCTCCTGTTCATTTAAGAAGTGAAGGAAGATCTGCTCGGCTATACAAAGGAGCTCGTAGTTGCCGAAACTGTGAACACTGAAAACTACTTCTGATTGAATCTCACGCTGAAGCACCGAAGTTTCGGCGCGGACCGAGGATTGGCGGAATTTTTCACGGAAGCTTCTAGGCGAAGTCCCAGGCGGAGATTAAATGCAAACACGAAGGTGTTTTCTCGAGTCACTTTTGGATTCCGCTTGCGCGCTCAGCGCCCCTTTCAAAGTGCAAACTGAAAGAAAACATCTCGGGAGGGGAGAGGAGCGTAGTCTAGAGGCAGGTCTGGAGACGAGGGAGGACGTCGAGAAAGAGGGAAACGCAAGAGAGGAGCCAGGCACGAAACCTGATGACGCCCACAGCCAGCCACACCATGGCCGCGGCTGTGGTACTGGGAAGTGGTGGTGAGAGCACTTGCTCCTCGTGAGGAGCATGCAGCCAATATAATGATGCGGAGCTGGTCACGACTGGAATCAGGGGAAAGGTCAGAAAAAAAAAAAAGAAGCAAAACATGCATCCACTCCCCCTAGTAACGGGGAAACTGCGAATCACTTGAATAACGACGCGTCACGCTAAGGGCGCAAGGACAGAGGAGGAAGGTTTCAGGCAGCCACGACGGGTCAGCAGCTCTCCAGTGACCAGAGTGGCTATCAGAGGAATCGATGCGTAATGAGGATCCTCCGCATCCTCGTGGCGTGTACGGAGATGCTTCAGAGGGAATGAAATTTGAAAAGGATACATATCAAAAGTATCAACTCGTTTGAATTTCCGCCCTTCCCAGGATGATCCGAGACGTAAAAGAGTGGGCGCGGGGGTTCGAAGAGGAAACGTCGCTTTCTGGAGATGAAAAGACCGGAGGTCCGGGTATGACTGGGCAAGAAAACCCGACAGATCGATGCAGAACATCATTTTGCTGCTTCAAACGCCCACGCATTTTTTTTTGTGAATGGCAGCCAAGTGGATTAGCACGTTATGATTCAATGAAAACAGGATGAACTGTGCTGCAAGAATCGCATCCTGGAGACGGTTGCCATTCTGTATTCTCCCGTTTCTTCTCGCGTACATCTTCAAAAATGCCTCCTCCCCTTCCTAATTGGTCCAGCGTTAGTTCACTGATATGATCTTCAGCCAGTTCCTCTCCTTCGCAATATGTCTTCCTGCTCTACCTTCACCTTCGCGCATTTCCTCAAAAGCATTTGAGCTCCTCAAAAATAACATGTGCTTTTTTTGGGGGGGGGGGGGGGAACGGGATACGAGAGAGCTTACTACGAAGATCTGCAACGCTCTGAGACGCTCTTGTTCAGCAGCTCACTCGGTTGCCGGAGGAACCGTTTTACCTACTTCTTTATGGTCCAAAAGCAGTATGAATGGCAGAAATAACTTGCCTCACCCCTCTGCAAGCCTGAAAAATGTATTTTGAATGATGAGGTGGTATCCTCTGCTGCAAGGAGAGCTGTGGTGCCTAAAGACATGCATGTCTCTTGAATGCGAAAGAGCTTGTTGTTTGATTTCCCGAACCACGCGGAGGAAAGGGCAAACGGCACTCACAGAATTGACGACAGCTCATCAGTCAAAAAAAATGCTTTCCATAGGCTCTCACGAAATTTGCGGGATGCCTTCACTGGAGCAGATGATCCCTTCTTCTGAACAGAGGAATGATCTGGAAGAAGTTGGGTCCATCTTCGACAACAAGTTCTTCGAAGATGAAGACACCATTTGATCGGAAGCACCTGAGGAAGAGCAAGCTGCCATACATAAGCGAGAGGAGCATCCTGAACAAACATTGACACTTGCTGAAGAAGGAAAGGAAAACGAAAAGAGTAAAAGGAAAACAACAAGGAGAGAAGGGTTAAGGCGACCAGACTTCTTGGAAAAGTTTACCCAAGAGGGGAAGTTTATTGAAGAGTTCAGCAAAACAGAAGCTGCGGACTGGGAACTGTTCAAGAAGGAGCATGAGGACCTAGTCTGTAAAATCCGTTGCCTGTTGAAGATTCAGTATCCTAAAAGCTACACTGGGAGGCTGTCCATGGGCACGCGAAACAAGTCAGAAGTCCATCGTTCAGTCAGGGACGCACGAGACCAACAGTCGCAAAAGAGTAGTAGACAAGCAGGTGACCAACCGGTCATCTCCACATTTAGGTTTATTCAGCATCATTTCCAAACATCTTCTTCTCAGTTTCCATTTCCTCCCACATGCCCGGAGGTTGAGAAGAGTCAGAGTTACGCCTCCCGTAGCCATTGAAGCACCCAGAAAGTTTCGCAACGTTATCTTTCCCCGGTTGTTGTTGTTGGTCTGCTTTTATCTCTATCCATTCTTTTCGCTATCTCCGTATCAGTCTCCGAGATTGGTTTTCCTGCGTTCCTTCAATTTGGTCTCTTTTCAGAAAGTTTCGAAGGGCTGTTAAGAAGAACAAAAAAACAAAAAAAACAGAGACGTGGCTGTACAGTACAATTTCTGGAGTGGAGGCAAGTGAATACTTCAGGGTACCGGGGAGAAATAAGTAAGAATTCTTCATATGCAGTCTCTTGGGGAAGCTGATTGTGAATGCCGATGCTCCTTTGACTTACGTACCCTTTCTTTTGCTGATGCGTGCGAATAAGTGAATGCGGGCGGCAATAAATCAGTGCTGCTATGGAAGCACTCAGTTCGATGGGAAACTGGAACACATCGCAATTCCTGGATACGATGACGAAACGTACGCATCGTGGAGAACACTGCCAACACTTCATCCCGCGAAAGTAACATTTCTTGGATAGGCAAGCAGGTTACTGGATCAGTGGTCCGGGAGAAATGTGGAGGCTCCTTCAAGGAAACAGATTAAGCTTCTGTTTAGGAAGCTGGTCCCGGAGTAACTGCATTCAGATGTCCGGGGGAGGTCACTCCCTTCCTGCAAATGTGGACCCACAGCTTTGAATTTCTGAAGATGCAGGAATGGCGCTGCCATCTCGTCACGCCGACAGGTGTTGATCTCAGCATTTGCTGAAAGTCAGGCTGGGAACACCGGAGGTTGCGGTCTTGGACCCAACGTCAATCTTCACTGACGTGGAATCCCGAATTCGCAAGCTGCTTCGGAGACTTCTCGCTTCTCGTGCTGCTGCCTAAGAACTGGTGGGAATCCCCTTAGGGGGACTGAAACTCATCACGTGAGAAAAGGCTTCTGGCTCGGTGGGTTTGGTTTTAAGTGGAGTCTCAAATTCTCATCCGCACAGAATGCAATTTTGTCATTTCCTTGCAGTTCCTCTAACACAGAGAATGCTTTGAGGATCAAGAGAAGGATTGGATAACGGAAACTGGGATATTTTGGGGGACCATAAGTTCATGGATGAGAAAATAAATAAATAAAACACTGCACGAAAATGAAGAGTATTTTAAGGACGGCATCGCGTCTTTCCAAGATGCAAAGATATTTTGCATTCACCAAAGAACAAAAATTCTACCGATATTCGAAAATACGGTCTTGGGACATTAGCTGAAAATTATTTCAACCTCAGAGTCGTCTAGACCACTTGATTAGCCTTGACATGGATGATTAAGCAACCAGAATTGAGACTGAATCTGAGAATTTGAGAACAGGAACTTGAGAAGAACGATGAGCGCATCGGGGAGTCTGATCGCTGACCAGGCTGACTGAGATGAGAAGAAACGTGCATCCAGTGCGTGCACATTCAATATCCGGATTCGCGATGCAATTCGGAAGTACCAGATATCCATTACACGAGAACCCGATTCCAAGGAGTACGGTGAACAGCTCACCATCCAGCTCACATGGCATCTCACCTTTCCCGTCACGCACGCAGCAGCAGAGACAAGGCGCTCGGTGAGAAGATGGAATGGAAAAAAAAGTGGATGGCATCGATTCGAGACAACCTGGCAATTTGTCTGGCTTGGAAACACAGCTCGGTTTCCCCCGGACGTGCATCCATTTCACGATTCAGCACTCACCACGATCACGAACTTTCTCACTCCGCGCAACACTTCCAGGGACGGGGATGCTCCGATGCCAGAGTCTTTCGTGAAAGAGCACTTTCTCCCTGAGAGGAGGAGGCGCTTCCGGGATGCTTCAGACGGCAGCAGCACCCACGGAACGGCCCAACCACCGACCCAGAACGTGGGCCTTCCGTCGTGGTGAAGACCCAATCGAGACTCTGTTTGGTAAGGAGTCAGGAGATCGGCATGAGGAACGGACCAGCTTCCTGCATCAGATCCGCTTTGAGCTGCTGCAAGAGTGTTCCGCGGAGGGTGGAGATCAGTGAAAGCGTGGCTGACGACGTCGCGTTCCACGGTCGCCGACTGAACTCCAAAGAAAGTCAGCTTCCAGGTGTAAATCAGGACCGAATTTCAATTTCATTGTTTTTTTTCGATCTGTTAGGAACTCTTCCCGTGTTCTCTCTCCGGGAAAAATTCTCTCTCTGATGCATTGGTGTCGGAAAGTGTTGGAAAGTTCTTCTCCAGCAGTTTGGTTGCATTTCCAGTCTGCCGCGAATCGGAAGCCGTCTGTTCTTGAAACACTCTGGGGAGCAGATGTGTGGGCTTGACCGCTCCCTGCAGTTTGACCAGCACCGTTCCATCCGCAGAGAGGAAGAGAAAAGTGGTGCCTCAAATGGCAAGGCTGTCCCCATTTCTGCCATCTGAAGCTGTCTCCCGGTCACGCAGGCGGCGAAGCAGAGGCATAAAAGTTGGAGGCGTTTCTTTTTTTTTTTTTTGTTCTTTTGTTTTGTTTTCTGGCAAGAATTAGGGACAGACTTCGAATCCCCGCGCCCTATCTGCTCCAAGTTCCTTGCTTGGCTGCTTTCTTCTGTGCGAGCACAGGAAGTCTGCATTATCTTGTGAATGCAGTTCCGCGTTCTCGGCCGGTGCCAAACCAAAAAAGAGTTATCTGCTGTGCCTGTGATGGATTGTGGTGCACTCACGGTCATTATTTGCTTCACTTCAGCTGTGTGCCTTCCTCCCGGCTTGAGGGCACTGCCTTCCAGCCCCGGACTCCTGGCCCCGGCGGGGTTTTTTAGGAGGAATGCAAACCTCGAGTGACTTCTCGATGGCTTGATATCTCAGGGAACAGGCAAACTGATTCTGAAATCGGGAAGTAGGTTCCCAATGAGGCTGTCGATCAAGCAATGGGTAAGGCAGCAGAAACAGCGCAGCGTGAAGAGGATCCGACTCTTCCGAATGCTTCATAGGAAATTCGCTTCTTCGGCGATGGGACATTTCAGCATCCTTTGCCAGGGATACCAATGATGTGTTTCCTTATTACTTTATTGAGTGTACATTTTATTGTGACTGGCGTTTTCGAAGTGTACATCCACGATCGCAAATAGGAACGATCCAGCTGAACGTTTGAGGAAACAGGGATGGATGGAACATTCAAGGGAAGAAAAATGAGGGAACTGCGAAGAGCAGCAGCACCTACGAAGCAGATGGAGCGGTGTGAAAAGACACAAACGAATAACGCTGATGGTGTAATAAAAATGATGCCGTTATATCATCGTCCTATCGATTGTTTTCGAATCCTTTTCAGTGCCACTTTTTTTTTTTCTTACTGAGCTTTGAAACATCATTAGCATTTTCGAATTTCGACACTTCATCTGAATGCACCCAAAAATGGATTCTTATGCGTGGAAAACTTCGATTCTGAGTGCATTCCCGGAACATCCTTTCGTCGGAATCCCGTTGATCGAAAAATTTAATTTGGGTGGTACTTGGTGCGCTCCTACCGCGAGCGGAAGAGACTCAACTTCCTCCACTCGTCTACAGCTAGAGGAAGTTGCCTGGAACAGGTACAGCGTTTCCTGTACCGGCCCTACAACCTCTGCCCGCTCTGCGAGATCCTCCAAGATCCTTGGAAGAGTGAGTGGGATGGAGTAACAACCTCCTTCACCGAAGGGCTGCCACCATAAAAGAACACATGGGTAGCAGCCTTGCGGCTAAGTGGGAGAATAGTGCCGATTTCTCCGGAAGGAGAAAAGGGCTTGAAGAGTGGACGACTGGTCAGCTTACGCACGCTGCGATGCCGCGTGCTCAACCCTGTGAACTTTTGCCAGGGGGCGAGCTACTGGGAACTTCCGGTAGAAGATCTGCAATGGCCCCCGGTGCTTTTCGACAGTTACACCTTCCCATGAAAGTGGCAGGAGACGGCGTTGATGATGCTGTACTGGAGTCTCCCGTGCAACTTCCTCAGGCATCACTGGACACGGGAACGGGTGCACTTTAACTATGCCAGGTGCAAAAAACGTAGATCCCTCCCCCACCTGCTTGTGGATTGGGCTGCTCTCCAGCCCCTTTGATAACGCTTTGCCACGACACTAGGAGCTTTCGGCGGCAACCACAGCGACGTTGTGCGACTTTTCTTTGTGCAAGACGCCTGAAGCCAGCCGCAGCCCTAGCAGCACTTTGCTGCCTCCACGGGATTGTGGCGGCCGTAAGCAAAGCCAAGGGAGAAAGCAGCGATAGGGGACGCCGTCCACTTTCATGTTCACCTTCTGCGGATAGCGATCAGATGGTCCCACCTGGGACCTATTCGGACGGGCCTTCCCATTTTCCATAGTTCATTCCTCCTTTCACCCTTCAGAACCTCAATCCTAACATGCATGGAAACTACTCCCGTTCGTTCCCTCTTCTGTTACTCCTTCCAGCTGTAAGTACATGCCTTGCATGTTTATTCCCTGAAAAAACGTGCCGGTGTCATCGGGTTCAAAGCAGCCTTCGTCATAGCTTGAGAGTTATCTTCAGAGCCAGATCTCAGGAAGGTCACTCCCACTCCTCCGAATCTCCCATGATGCTGCTGACCTGAGTCACGCTATGAAGCTCTCCTTGCTGAGGAGGTGCCCGAAGCCTTCCTTCCCTAGTTCTGAGGTCAGAGTCGTAAGTTCCTGAAGGCCAGTGAAGAATCCCAGTGAGAAAGGATGGTCCACCTGTTTGCAAGACATAAAGAGGAATCTTCCAGCTCGGTGACGAAGCGGCGGCGATAAAAATCCATTCCCAGTTCTGTTTACAAAAATGATCCCATGAAACGGTTACTCCAGGATTTAATGATTCTGTGAAGCGGTGTCGCACAAGGTCAGCTGATGGATGTGGCAGCCGGTGACTCAGAGGCACGTCCTCGGTGGAAGCTCTCCAAGGGGGGCTGTGTCCAGTACGCTAAGGGTCGCCGTGTGGGAAGTGTCCCATCTTCTCGCTTCGATTTGTCCAGGGAGAAAACGCGATTAAGAGGAACACCGGGATTGCAGACTGTGATGCAAAGAAGCACAGCACCAGTTCGCTGATTGCGTTCCTTCTGTCCTGAACTCCCTCTTTATGAGGGTGCTAACAGAATCTGATGTTCTGCTTGCTATTCGCACGAATTCGTTCCATAATTTCATTGGCAATTTTATTTTATCAAAACATTGTGATAAAAGAAACCATCAATTCATCCCTGTCGACGAGAGTAATTATACACAATGTAATTTATTATCTTTCTCCCAGAAGTAGCAGTTTCTTTCAGAACTGCCTTCTTTCTATAAGAGATATGCAGAAGGAATAAATCACTTTAATGAATCTTTTTCGGTAGTGAATCGCTCTGCTTAATGCTGCGAGCACATCTCTTTTCAACGCTGCTGAATGTGAAATGACTCAGTTTCAACGTCGGAAGCTCAGAGCTCCGTTTCCAGCATCCAGCCAGTTTCTGCCTTGCTGAAAAATCAGCAAGCCCGTTCCCATCACGTACGGATGACATTCAGATTTTATTCCGTACTCCACGCACAGAACTAGGATTTATGGAAAGGTGAGAACCTTGGTGCTGTCTGCAGCCGCCCTTTTCATGGTCTCTGTGTCTGCTCGGCAACTCAACTATCCTCCTGACGAGACCTGAGGCTCCTGGTGAGACATCATACGAGATTCAACTTGGCAAATGCATTATGTAGTCGTAAATAAGCTTCGACGTGTTTATTTAAAAGTCCATCGAAGCATTCCAAGTATTTTGCTCCGTTATGTTTGATCCTCAGCTTGTGAATGTTAAGGATTCCCAGGCCAGAGGAAATGTTATGCTACTCGACGTCCAGGAGTAAGCGTGATTGGTGTAGCTATTCCAAATTAGAGTAGGAAATTTAGCTCTGCTTGTCTACAGCCTGAAGAAGGAGAGTATTTGCTTCATAGTTTCATATACCTCGGTACTCGACGGCACCGGAACTCGACGCTCCACTCTCATAATGAAACAGGTGAACACTTTCGTCTCCTGGTAGTTCGCGAACAGTCTCGAGCACTTCCCTGGGGTGCCTCCCGAATGATTCCCTTTCTTCTGTGCGTTTTAAGCGCTCTTCATGGGTCCTGAAATACATTGAAATTCGTTCGGCACCCGTCACGAGTTCCGGAACGAATTACCGTCGAGTGCCGAAGTACCGCCGTATCTGAAATTTATCGGGAGATCCGTACACATTCAAACTGCAACAGCATATCGGCGGACAATCCATGCCCTTTTTCGGTCACCAAACAGAAGCGTATCCTTGGAGAGGCCTTTCCTAATCAAAATTGAATACAGTGGCAGAACCAAGTCTTCATTCAGCACGCTGGCTGGAAAGGTCTTTTGTATACAAGTAAGGCGGTCGCCGATCCTCAACCCATTTCACGTCGAGACTATCCGTGCGGGACGCCGTGACTTCCATGGCAAACAGGACCAGAATTCCAGCTTGCTACAACGTCAAGTGATTTCCTACACACTTCGGATCTGGACGTTTTGTGGTGCTGCAACAGGCGGCCGGCACTCCCGTTCTTCGAATTGCAAGCCCCCGCTTCGTTTCTGCTGCCATTCCTGCGGAAGACAAGGATGGCGACTCTTGCACGAACGCTGGCTGATCGGTTCACCACGCCCTTCCCTTTTCGAGTCGAGCTGCTGGCCCGTGCGTCAACACGAAAATGTGCCACAGGGATGCGGCCGAACCGCTCTTCGAGTCCAGCAAGGCATCACCGCATAGACCCTTGCTGCATATGACTGACGCACGGTTCCCGTGCGACGAGGTGAATCTCGACAGCCTCAGCGCTTTGATTTTCTTCTTATCAACGAATAGTGACAGTGTGGGAGCTCTCGTGCGGCAGCTGCTTTTTGGGTCTCCAAGTGCTGAAGAACCGTTTGCCTTCCTGAGGAAGGGGGAGGGGCTTCCTTGCTCCCTCCGGTGAGACCTCTCGGTTTCTGGGGACTTCTAATTTCATCCCCTAAGGGAACCCGGAAGGCATCCGCTCCTTTCTTTTCCCACCTCTGAAGAGAACCACGGAGGGACACTTCCGAAATTCTCCGGAGAGCTCTTCTTGACACTCTGGAGAGGTGGCAACCAGTTTTCTGGTGCTCTGTGGTAGATGACCCCAGCCGGAGGGGAACAAATACGAAGGGAACCATCTCTTCCTCATTCCCTCCGGAGGGACTCCTACGAGGGAGATCACTCCCCGTTTCTTCTTCGAAGAGAAACCGAAAAGGATCTGCGCCTGGAATTTGTTCTCCGGAGGGAACCCGCAAGGGAATCATTCCCTGTCCTCTCTTCTGAAGAGGACCCCGAAGGGAGCAACCCGCTTCTTAACACGCTGGAGAGGCGACCTCCCGAAAAGGGTATTAAGCAGCTCCATGGTACGCGACGGAGAGTCCCCCCCTAAGAAGGGGAACGGCTCGACTTTCACAACAGGAGGGGAACACCGAACGGCTACATAATGTTCTGGATGGACCAGGGAGGGTCGAGTTCCAGTACCGGACAGTTAACAAGGGGCTTCTAGCTTCCACGGGTGCCGCACCCAAAGTCACCCGAGGCGAACCAGCGTCATCTCGAGGGGGCAAACTGGAAACCCACGACGTACTTATTTCTCGGCGTCGGTTTCCCTTCCCCGGGCGGGATTCGAACCCGCTTGGGTGTTACGCACCATATGGCCGCCAATGCGGGCAGTGAGAACTGGCGAGCATCTCGCCCGTAATGAGGATGAAGCCCTCTATTCCCCAGCTGGAAAGGAGAAAACTGGCTCATTGGAGCTGATGACCTTTCCTGGTGGTCTTTCATGTCCTCTGCTGGCAAAGTGACTGCTTGTTCCTCCGTAATCCTCCAAAGAACCTCAGTTTAACCTCTTTCCCTTTTCCCACGTAGCCTCAGGCTTTCGGACAGAGAGCGCGCTTTTTCACTTCGCCTCGATTTTTGCCAAACGAAGAAGATCGACCTCTACACACGAAAGACGGACTCCTTCCTTCCGTGTTCCCGCTCCGAAACTCTTCCCTTGCGCGCTGCCGCCTTGTTCTGTCACTCGGCAGCAGCATCTGTCCGCCAGATGAAGAAACTTCTGAGTTGATTTGCTGACCCTTGGTTTCTCCGGTCTCGGACCTCGCAAAGAGGGCAAAAACAACGTTGGGTTCCTCACACGCTCCCAGAGAATTCGGATTCGCCTCTTGATACGGATTATCGGATTCCGAGCGTCCTTTATAGGTAATTCTTTCAGGTCAAGTGTTTAACGCTGCCAATTCTTGAAAGTGAAAATTCCCTTTCCTTGATTTCATGGTTGAATTCGGAACGTTGTGACTCCCTAATCCACCACTGAATTCCAGCACCCAGAGATCTCTTACTGAACACGATCTTCCACGTGCTCTTGTGTCTGTGAAGACAGGTATTTGCGATTTTATTGTGAATCATTTAGTGTTATCTTCCGTTGCATCCTCATGGTTGTTTGTTCTACTTCGCTCTGGGAGGACTCTCTTTCTCAGGTTCTTCCCTCTTTGCTATGTGGAGGCACGCGCTCAGTTTTCATGAATGAGATTTGAAAACAGTTTGAAATGAAAAGATTTCAGTTTCCAATTTGAAAGGAGCATCCTGGTTTCCTTCGGCTTTACCCAGAAACCCGAAAGATGGCGCACCGCAATTGCTGAGCGCAGCTTTCCAATTCGCCCGCTAGATAGCGACGCCCGCGAGCATGCAGGAAAATCGGGAATCCGTCTCGTCTCAAATTTCTTTCAATTTGCTGCTGCTTCGATGGAGCCCTCGTTGCTGCTCGCGTAAGACTAATGACGGAAGCAGTAAATCTGGCACCCAAGAAATGAGGCAGGCAATTTTTATGCGAATTTTTTTTCTTAACGATGTGTAAATCGAAGGAACCGGTAAGAAACCAAAAAAAAATAGACACGACTCTATCTGCAAAACCAGAACCCCAAAATCCATTTAGGCGGAGTCTAATCACTACGAGGAAATGCCTCTTGTACTACCAGGATGCCAGTTCCGTTATCCGAGTGCAAATCATCCGAGGCCAATTTCTCGAAATGAGTTTCAACCATTGGTGGCAGTCGCGGGACTCCTCGTGTGATGCTGAAATTTCGGCCGGGTGAACCAAATGAATTTTCAAACGTCCAGTGATTTTAACTGACAGAGAAAAGCCGCCACATGATGCAAGAAGATACGGTCGCGATGAGGCGCGCATGAGCTGAAAGAGCAGATCAGCAAGACCGTGCTGCCTAACAACCAAAGAGTGGGTTTTCAAACGGTCACCGTGAAAGATACGAATTGCGGAACGAATGGCAGACTCGTAAGAGTGGAGCAAGAAAGAAAGAACTAGATAAGAAACCCTTTACATCTCCAGAGAAACTTGAATGGCTCGGTTCTCATGGCTGAATGGACGATTATGTCAAACAGGTTCCAATAAGAGGAAAAGCTCGGCTGCTCTTCTGACCATTTCAAAGAGCAAAACACATTCGTCTTTCCGGATTCCAGTTCCTTGGTGCTCTGTTTCCATGGAAATCCAGGTTTTGAGACACCCGGCTCATTGGTATCGCCGGACGGACCCGGTAACGTGGGTAAAAGCAACGCCTGGTAAAATGAAGGTGTGATTCTGCAAAGTGGGCTGCTAAAAACAAAGTTTTGCTCCTTGGTCTAGCCGGCGGACCTGGCATGCATCTAAAAGACGTGTGTGTTTTCCACAGCAGAGAGCTGCATCTCCTCCACCCCTTTCCGAGGGGAAACTGGGAGTGCACCCCTAATGCATACCACAGTTCTACACTGGCTATCCGTGCAGCTACGTTTACTTGCCAGCAGTGCCCAGCATTCGGAGGTTCCCCCGAGGAAAGTGGATCTTCAAGGAGATGCCGAGATGCGACCAGAAGATAACTTTGCCCCCGGAACCGCAGAGAGAGAAAAAGGCTTAACACAAACGTCGAAATGCTTTAGATAATGGCAATCATTTCGCTATGAGCCGTGCAAAATCAGTAAACATTAGAGACGTGGAGGTCCTTTTCGGCGTTCCGTCTTCAATATCCAAAGATCAAATATTCCTTTGCCATCCCGATAATCGCGACTTCCTCTACACGCGGCAGAGGTCCTTCTTCCCGTTCAGGCATTCGCGCTTTGAGGGACTCCAGTCACTCGAACGATAGGCCCGTGCGAATTCTTCCGGGGCATAGCTGATCACGTGGGTGAACTGTCCACGTGAAGTGTCCACGAATGGGCCAACTTGCGCACAGATGTTAATCGGAATGACGAAATTCCGGAAACTCAGTTTCTGAATGAGAAGTGCATGCAAGGATAGCGGAGTGGAGGTCTGCAAAAATGAATCTTGGGAAGCCTTGAAGTGTGGTCAATGCTGGATAGTTCAGTTGAATTGGAACTTTTGAGCAGGCGGATGCCCAACGCCCCATTTTCAAGGGATTCCCCCCACAGGCACCTGTGACAAACACTGCAAACTCCAGACGAGTTTGTCTGCGTGGTGTATTCGTGAGGTCGTCTTCGCTTGGAAACTTTTTATACAAAAAGCGAATTAAGCTGATCCACAAGTGGTTGCTGAAAAATAACTTGGAAGCAGATCAAGGAATAAATCCAGTTTAAAGGTTACCGCAGGCAGGCATTGCCTGGCCCGTCCACTTCTGATTTATCATGGTGAAATTCAGGGTGCTCTTTTTCTTGTTCTGTCTGGCGTAAAGAGGAGATCAAAGTCAGTCGAGCGCGAGGGGGGTACATCCCCACGTGCAAGATAGGGGCTGCAGGAATGCTCCTGTTCTAGAAAGAATCTTGCTTGCTAACCGTGTCCAGCCCCTGCAGGGAAGGGTTTCCGAGGAGAAGATGAGAATTTCGAAAATTTAGGGGATTACTGCGGTGCTACGAGATGAATTCTCCCTTCAGGAAATGCTTTCCTTTAAAGCCAGTCAATATTTATGGAGTACACCGGGAGCGATGACAGTACAAGATGACCAGAGACCCTCTCGAGGGTAATTGAGGGCCGTGTGCAGCTTGGAACGAGCTTTGGGGTCAGTGAATCGAAGAATTCGATTGAGGAGGCTTCAGTTAAACTCGACTCGTGGAACCAAAGAGTGATTCAACAGACATCCCTCAGTCTCTCAGAAATGATTCTCACTTCTGAGAAGGATCGTCGTGGAGGGTTTGGCTTTCCGAATCTCTGGACGAGAACGTGTTTCAAAACGTGCAGGGAAAAGTTACATAGCGCAGTTCTTACAAGCAGTCAAAGTTCTGAAAACACGCTTCAATCTAGAGACTCGGCAAAGACACCCTCCGCGCGGATTGTCCTCAAGATTAGGAATCATAACCTTAAGGAATGAGACAAGCGGGATCCGCGAGACTGAAACCATTGAGCAAACGGAGGAAACGATCACTGGATCTTCTAAGGTGCTCCTGAGAGACTCCAGATAGCCCCTATCTATCCGCACCACGAAGTGGAGACACGGAACGAACTTGACGGACAAAAGTAAACTTTAAAGAGTCACTCTTCGCGCGGAAGGAAAACAGGCAGTCTTTATTCAATGAGAGCATCTGCCCCTGGAACCTGCATATTCTGTTTATCCCGTGCGAAGCGTTGCCGCCTCATGCAAGTCCTTGAATCAAAAAGAATGGCGACCTGCTTGAAGAAAAAAAAGAGACAGAATACCCACCCTCAGGCGAATGGGATGAAAACAGCTGATCGAGTGGCCCTCGCGTTGCCGCTTTTCAATGAGTGCATTGCTGCGTCGCTTGATGCCGTCAAAGTGAGCGGCCCAGCATGGCGAAAAACAGGCGGTCCTTGGCGTGGAAGGGCAAATTTAAGACCCTTAATACCCACGCAAAAGCAAAACAAACTGAACCCCTTTCAAAGAGTGGTCGAAATTTTGCTCGACGAGCAATCGCTCCACACGAGAGCAAAGAGGTCCAACCGGCCACGTCTCCATGGGGAGGAATTGAGGAAAAATTCCCGGGTCTGTAAACCACGAAACTGTTGCCAGCGCAGAGAAGACCACAGGCCAAGGCTTCCCGAGTGACGATTCAACGGGAGGTTAGCGTTTCCCTGGAATCGGCTTGGAATGTTTCGGGTTTGCACCAGAAGCCGCAAGCCAAGCAAACGAGGCGGGAACTCCGGTGTGCCGCAAAGTTGGTGGCTTCTCCACGAAGATGTCTCTCTTCAGTTCTGAAGACTTTTCTTCACCTGGATGCAAAGTCTCCCGAGAAAGGCTCTGTTGGTAGCTGACAGCAGCGGGTTCAAGCATCCTCGTCTCTGAAGACAAACGAACGCCTCTCTTTCGGATGCTGACTCTTGGTCAGCGAAATTCCCCTGAGGTTTCAAGTACCATGAATGGTGCGATCGGATTTCTTTCTTTCTTTTGGTTCTCCAAGCACTGAAGAACCGTTCCCCTGGCAACTCACGAAGCCCTTCAGCGCTGTCCGCGCCACCCGAAGGCGCGTGAGCACTCTTCTAGTTATAGCCCTGGAGGGGATTACCTTGTGAATCCAGGAACGCTTCCGGAGAAAGGATTCCGTTGCTCTTACGTCCTCGCTGTTTCCGAAGGGAGCCTTTCTTATATTCTCTCGGAGGGACCCGCGGGGAAACCGCTCCTGGTTTCCTCCTTTGAAGGGAATCCCGAAGGGAATGCTGCCAAATTCCTCCGAAGGGCGCTCCCCGAAGGAAGCGGTCTGCTTCTTCGCACTCTGGAGAAGCATCAATCCATCAGCTCCATGGTATGGTATGGCGGGTTGCCCTCCTTCCTAAAGGGATGGCATTTGCACAACCAGAGGGGAACAACCGCGAAGGGAACCATCTCTTCCTTATTCCCTCCAGGGAGACCTCCTCGAGGGAAGTCACTCCCCGTTTCTTCTCCAAAGAGAAACCGAAAAGGATCTGTTCCTGGAATTTGCTTTCCGGAGGGAACCCGCAAGGGAATCATCTCCTGTCTTGTTCTCTGAAGAGGACCCCGAAGGGAACAACCCGCTTCTTAACACGCTGGAGAGGCGACCTACCGAAAGGGGTATCATCCAGTTCCATCCCACGCGACGGAAGGTCCCCCTCAAGGAGGGAAATGGCTCCGTTTTCGCAACCGGAGGAGAAGCCTCGAAGGAAATTCCCTCCTTGATTCCTGTAAGAATCCCGGAATATCAGCCAATCGACGGGGGCGTGCGCCTTCCATCAGTGATGCACCTGAAGCCCGCAGGGCAACCAGAGCCATCCTGCGGATGCTGAATGGAAACCCACGAAGCACCCATTTCTCGGCTTCGATTCCTCTTCCCGGAGTAGGATTCGAGGTCACAGGTCTTGTTGCCACCAGCGGAGACCTCAGCCACGCGGACTTCAAAGCGGGACTCCGTTTCTTAGGCGGCGGTACTAACAGCCCATCCGTCCCTGTTGCGATTTGCTTCGTTTGCCAACGCGAAAATGCGAAGGGATGCAGCAGCCTTGGATCGTCGGGCATTTGAATCGGCGGAGTCTTGAAGCACCGACCCGCTCCTGGTTTCCAGGGAAACCACTCGCCGAGCCGCCGAATTTCTCACTTCGATCCTGGCCGAAAGACCGAGGTGGCGCTCGGGTCGGCTGCGATCTTCCCACGTGCTTCCTTGTCTAACGGGATCCAGGGAGGCTGATGGCTGGAGCACCATTCAAGGAGGTATCAGTCATGCATAACCGGAAGCTGACAGCGCAGAGTCGAACGCACGCCAGAACGAACGCGACTCGTAGTGGCAGACCAATGCGCCCTCGAGAGCTCTTCAGGGTCACTTCAAAAATCCGTAGTCTTCCGAGAGCCGCTACCATCGAAGAAGCCACTCGTAAGAATCTTCTGGAGACTCGGAACTGGAGAGCGACCCCGTGTTCCGAGTGCAGGGGAAGATGAAAGGGTCACCTCGCACCGCAGGCAGCATCCAATTCTCCCTGACAACGAAATGGGCTTCCCTGGTAAGGTAATAATGCGCTTCGGCAACCGGCATCTCAGTGTGACGTCTGGCTGAAGAGAGGTGGACGTTATCCCAAGATGCTCTGCCGCGTGCGAAACTATTTTTTAATAACGGATAATTCTTCCTGGGAAGATGAATCCCTCCGTAATAATTGGGTGCAACCTGACGTCCCGCGGAATGGTTTGATTTAATCAAGCAACGCGGCAGGAATGAGTGCACTACTAGGTGAAACCCGAGAACCAGAGTTCGGTGTTTCCGACGGGGAGGCTGACAAGAGATGGCTTGCGCTAAAGGGATGAAGAGATAAGGAAGGTGCTTTGAAAAGGCCATGCAACAGCTATGCTGCGAAGGCACACCCTAGAATTAGTGTTCGGTTCACCAGGCTGCGAAGGATTATCCTCCTTGCGGAAAAGGAAAGGAATCCAATTATTGCATTGAAAGAGAAGGATTCTTGGCTGGGCCGGGAAACCAATCTGTCGCCGGGATTCCCAAAGCTGATACCTAACTCCACGCTTTCTAAAACACTTATGGGAAATGCTCCTTTCAGTTTGAAAAAAAAAAAACAAGCATGCTTTGTGTAAAACACATCGATGGTTTATTTTTTATTGCGTAGGGGCACTGTGAATTCTTATTTCCAGGTTTGACGCAATGAATCAAATGAAGATTTTGCATGCTACCATTCAGAAAGGATGCAACCGCATTTCATTGAAGCGTTCCTCTAGGTGGCATTCTTCTTGAAGGAACGTGCTGGAATGCAACGACGTGGACTTTGGTCACATGAAATTTGCTGAAACGAAATCCGTTCTGAAAATTCGCTTTTCCGTATGTGTAATTATCTTTTTCTTCTCTTTTAGGGACGATGGGAGCAGAATTTCCCCGCTCTACAGTGCTTTCAAACGGTTGCCATCTTGTGGAGGGATGGAGTTTCAGTGTTGGCAGCGACAGCATCTTTGCTGAAAACTCGATTTCAAGCACTGCCCATCCCGGGGGGGGGGACCTCTGCGTCGGACTGATGGAGATGGTGTGTCGCCACCACCACTCCAGAGAGTACAGAGAAGCGAGCCGACCCCTTCGGGGAAGCTAAGATCAGACAGTTTGAAGAGCAGCAAGCACGAATGCTTGAGGCAACGTGCCCTACCGCGATCGAAAAGGAATGGTAAAAGCACTTTGGGGAAAGGAGTCAGTTGCTGGGGTTCCCACCACTATCCCTCCCTGCCTCCCTCCTGCTCATCGCTCAATTCAGCTGGATTCCCAACCAAGGAATCACGTTTCGTTATGGGCAGTGTTGCCTCCAGCAAGCCCTAGTCGGTGGGTCTCGTGGGTGAGTTCGCCGGACGGATGTTTGAGCTAGCGTGTCCTCAGCAGGCCTTTTGAAATATCCTGAGATTTGCATGGAATCTCCCGTCGTACAGATTCGAGGCACCGTCGGAGTTTCGCTTTTCCTGGGTCGTCGGGACCGGAGACTCTCTGCAGGCATTCGGTTCTTCAACCACCAGCTTTCTTCTTTCTAGAAATGTTCGAATCCACTCAGGACTTGATGCTTCTTGTTTGATGACCTCTCACTGCCCCGATGGAGAGCCGCGAAGATGAATCAAGCATCCGTTCTTTCAGCTCATCGCGCCAGATTTTTTTTTAATGGCTTTGTGCGGTTGAGATGCCGGAGCAGTAGTTCTTCTACTGGTTTGCAAATCCTGCGGGGACTGAGTTGACGTCCAAAGCCTTCACAGTGTGAAGGGAGTCCATCTTCCATCAGTCCACGGTTCTGCTTCCGCTTAGCTGCTCTCAGCTGTTCCGTTTCGAGCCGATCTGGCTAGCTATGCCAAGAGGACGCCAGGTGGAGGCAGCAGCAGAGATCATCCTTCCGAAGCGGCTGGAAAGCTCTTTCGCTGAGAAGCCGCTGGAGTCTCTGGAGAACGCGCCATCAGGACTGAGTTCGAGGTTACTGTGGCTGATTTCAAGCGCAAATGCAAGTCGTGCCGAAATGTTTCACAGCAAACAGCAGCGATGAGAACAACCAACACCATGATGATAATGATTACAATGAAACGGTTTTATCACGCAAGGTTTCCAGCATGAAAGCATCATATGCTTTTTTTTTTTGAGTTTTCAAATCATTCCTTTTCGTCTTGCGAGGACGGTAGCCGACAAATCCTCCAAGCAGCACACCCAGTGGAATTCGCCTGGAGCCTTCCTTCTGGACATCCAAAGCATTGAAGTCAATAAACACGCTGTTTCAGTGGGGCGTAGTCGGCTCTTTACAGATTGCGGAAATCCTTGCAGCTCTTCAAATCGGCAATCTTCAAATGAAACAAATGCATTTCAAAACTATCATTCAAAAAGATGGGTTTGTTTTTTGAAAAAAGAAAAAAAAAAAGAAAACTCTTTCCAAGAAGGTCAGTTGTAGACTCCGGCCAGAAAATTATTCAGCGGGGACTCACCCACCGATATCGCAGGGAAGCGATCCGAGGAACAGTCACCAATTCGTCGGCAAGAAATATCATCGTTTGCAATCGTTTGCTCAACCCTTCTAAGGTTCGTGGAGTCGCGAAAAACCAACAGCATCGTAATGCCACCAGCATTTTGCGGAAAAACAATCAAACATACTTTGCAATTTCCATTGCCATTTTCCCGGGTAGGCCGTGTGGTTACGGTGGTCTCCGCGCGTCGCACCACGCTTCGTGGGTTCGAACACTCCAAAGTCGACGCAGGGCGTAGTGGGCTCCGAATTCACCCCACAAGATGATGCTGGTCGGCCTCTGTTCATCCGGGTGCGGCACTCGTAGCGGTTGCAACCAGATGACCCCGATGAGGGCCGGCACAAACGGGAGTCGGCCTCCGGGTCCTTCCAGGAATCACGGAGTGGAGAGTTCCCCTTCTGGTCGTTAAGGGGCGGACTACCCATCCCGGGGGTACCTTCGTATCGGATTGATGGAGTAGGTGTGTCGCTACCACCTCTCCAGAGAGTACAGAGAAGCGAGTCGACCCCTTCGGGGAAGCTGCGTCCTTCAGAGGAGTAAAAAGAGGAGCGGATCCCTTGCGGGGGATCCCTCCGGAGGAGAATTTCCAGGATCGGATCCTTTCCGGATTCCCTTCAGAGAAGAACAAATATAGCGGACACCCCCCGGGGGTCCTCCGGGGAGAATAAGGCAGGAGGATTCTCTTCTGGATTCCCCTTCGGAGGCAACCAGGGCTGAGGTGATCTCCATTTCCGGGGATCCCTCCCCAGGCGGGAGAGGAACGGACTCCGAGTCCTTCCTGGATTCATAGGACGGGCCTCTCCCGGGGTACCCCTATCTTGAAGAATTACCCACTCTCGGGTGGCGTAGAACCGTGTCGAAGAACGGCGAAGACGGAAAGGAAGGATTTCCGTCATCCTGAGGCGAGTAGCGACCTTACGATTACCTTACGACCCTTGCATTTTCCGTTACCATACTTTGCAGACATCCATTGCAATTTTTAGATAAATTTGGTTCTGGATGCTTCAGGAAATGCCTGGTGTCCCTTCCTCCATGAGGGACAACTTTTTGGTGGGAAGAGGCGTTCGATGGACTGGAATTTAAAGAATGTCTCAGACTTTCAAATCGTATCATTTACCGCTGGGTTGGAAAGCTGGGATCTAAGATGACAGCAAAGGAGAATTAGTTGAAGTCCGTTCTATCTAAGCGGTTCAAACAGGGAAGCAAAACTAGGAATTACTCGAAATTTCTGAATTTCCCTGGATTCCACAACAGGTAGAAAATCGCGCTTTTGAATGAATAATAAATACCACTCAATGGAAATGTATTCGAATGAAAAGGGAATCGCCCTCATCTTCAAAAGGATCTGTGATTTCCCAGATTCTCGGAAACATTGAGTCCAGGGATGTGAGATGCTTGCTGGCTGTTGCCTGAATTTTGATTTGACGGATATCCTCTCCGTTTAATAATTGCACTTTTTTTTGGGGGGGGGGGGGAAGCACTCCCTGGAATGAGATTTCGCTTTTCCCGTCTTCCTTCAAAGGAATAATTGAAGATGCGGACGCTACGCCGCAGATTCTGTTCCACTAGTCATTGGTGGTCATCATCACACGACTTCACCTAGGCTGTCCGCTCAGCATCGAGTCAGCGATGGGGTGGAAACGAGGGACTTCAGGTTTCGTGATTTTTAAGGGTGCGGATGCAGTCGCAAGGATCAGCAAATTATCGAACGAGAATATGGATGAATCGGTTCCTTCTCTGAATGTATTTTACCACACTGCGTTGCTTTGCACAAGAGGGTTGTCCGTGCAAAGGTCGAGGAACAGAACTGGAGATCGCAAGGTAAGAAAGAGAGGTTCCTTCCTTCCTAACCATTCTTAACAAGGGCTCGAATCGAGGGAAGATGACCGATGAGTCGGGACGCTGGCTCTTGAAACCGAGAGATTGAGAATGCCACTGCCGGAACTTGGTTCGGCGTCGAAGGAAATCGGCAGCAAAGGAACTCCAGGATTGAGGAAATCGGGCGACCAAAGCAGTGGATGGAGAGATGATGACAACGCATCTGTACATGCGATTCAGAGAGGAAGCAGCAACTGGGATCGTCTGTTGGCATCACACAATCACAGAAACGTGACGTTGGGGCCATTATAGTCCTCTGAGGGATTTGATAATGATGACGATTTGTTACAAAATGTGAAGGGAAAAATGATTCCAAACGTGTTGGGAAATGTGGACCGAAAAATCCAGCAAGCGATCTGCTCATTTTTGTGATTCGGTTGCACCGTGCGCAACCGGAGATGACGTGCAAAGCGTTTCACAGTGTCAAGGGCGTCCATCTTCCATCAGTCCACGGTGCTGCTTTCGTGGAAGCTGCCCAGCTGCTCTCGGTTGTTTCGTTTCGAGCCTATCTGGAGCGAGCTATGCCAAGAGGACGCCCGGTGGGGGCAGCAGCAGTGACCATCCGTCCGAAGCAGCTGAGAGTTCTTTCTGAGAAGTCGCTGGAGCCTCTGGGAAACGAATCCCAAATACCTTGTTTGCTCCGTAATATCGGGAACAGTACTTTCATTGGAGCACAAAGATGTAGGGAGGCACAATCCTTTTAGGTCCTGACGGAAGCAATGAGAACTTCAGAGAAAGAAGTCAAACCTTTATTTAGGAGTTTTTGAGTCCTTGAATGTATCTAGAAGCTCTAGGAGGGCAGCTATGTGCTCTAGCGGGCAGCCGGTCAGCTTGTGGATTGCATGGAAGAATGCATTTTTATCTATTTTATGTACCAATCGTAAAAAAGTATTTGCCTTTCACGGTAGGATGCTCAAGTGGAGTTTCAGATTAGAATAACATGAGCTCACGAGATCGTGTAACACTGCAATACATTTTGATGGAGTTTCTCGGCGGAGGACCGCTACTTATCTTGAATGGTCTGTCTACCCTTTCCAAGGGTCAGCAGCTGGCGGCTTCCTATCATTTCTGATCGCAGCATGCGTTTGCTGAAACCGGTGGTGGTTGACAAAGGAACATGAAGCTTCAAGCCACGACTGGGCATCCCAAACAAGAAGAAGGCTGGGAAATTGAAGAGAGCAGGTTGGCAGGGAAACGCGTGCATCTCCTGCTAAGGCAAACCTTCTCCGTCGTGTGATCCTTTCTCTGCGTTCCTCATTTCTATGGAACTGTTTCGTGTGTGTGTGTTTTCCTCTTGTTTTCTTTTCTTTCTTTCTTTCTATCTTTCCTCATTCCTCATCTCGTTTATTCGATCTGATAGTCGATTCTGAATCAAGAATTTGCGTTTCCGTTCCTAAATCCTCGTGCAGACATTGAGAGTGCGTTCGTAAGTCCGCGGAGGGGCCGCAGTGTCCAAGAGGCTGATGCGTGTACGCGCGTGCGAGGCTAATAGATTTTTCTACGAGTGTCTGCATCACTATGTTCTATAATTGCGCGCTTACATTTCCTCCCCTTCCCTTCTCTCTTCCCTTCCAGCCTATCCCTACGATTTTTCATCCCCTTCAGCTCGTCGTGTGGGATCTAAATCGAAGTCGGAGATTGTTTCCGGCCACCCAGCTTTGCAGGAAAATGAGTGGCCGCGGACTGCGAGAGCTGCAATCATTCCCTATGACTGCACGAGCAGGAAGAGGAGACTGACCTACGGAGACCGTTGCACGAAGACCCCGCTGCCTGCTTTGGCGGCCGTGTGCGGTGGTTGGGGAGCTCCGCGCCTGGTCGGTACGGTCGTCGCAGGTTCGAATCCCGTCCGGGGAAGGGTCGAGGCCGAGAAATGGGTGCGTTGTGGGTTGCCAACCTCGCTCACACGATGGCGCTGGTTGACTTGCAGGTTTCGGGTGCTCCACAGGTTGACATACAGTCACGCCGGGGCGTTTATTTATAAAATAAACATACATGTCTGTAGCAGGACGTTTGATCATGCCACGTTACTTATAACTACAAGGAGGAACCTGCCGGGATCTGGCACGCAGGCCAGCAGGGTGCACCTCGGCAGCATAAGGAAGGGAAGACAAACAAAAATAGAAAAAAAAACAAAGAAACTGCAATCAAAAAAGATAAAGGGAAGAGAGGGTTCGGGAAGGGATCGCTGTGTGTTGGAGGGCGCCCACTGCATCCTTGCAAGGATGCCGGCAAGTTTCTGTTTCAAGACACACAGATGGAGCCATCTTGATGCTGTTGTCATGTAGAGGGCAGCAAAATGGATGGCGGCCCTGTGGTTCTGGCCTCTGGCGTTGTTTCATGCGGCCACGATCCCGCGTAGGCAGCACAGTGCTGCTAGGGATGCGGCTGGCGAGAACGCGTTGCGCAGGAGGAGGTGCTTTAAAACGTCTCTAGCGTTGCCTCCAGGGGTTCCAAGGGCCATGGCCAAGAGTCCCTAAAGGGGCCGGAGGGCAACACAGTCTACCAAGAGGTGCGGGAAGGACTCCTGCTCCCCACAGCGTTCACAGTTTGGGTTCACACACCTCCGTGTTTACAGATGCCGGCGGGCATTGCACGGGAGGCCCATATGCAGCATCATCAACGCCGACTCCTGACACTTCAAGGGAAGGGTGCGGGTGTTCAAGAGCACTGGGGGCCACTGCAGGTGTTCCAACGGGACATCCAGTAGAATCCATCCATCTACAGAATGTTCAAAGATACGAAGAGAGTGGTGGAAAAGCTTCAAAGGAAGACCTTTTGGGGAGGATACCGACCGAGAGTACGCCTAAGGAAGAAGGTGGGACCAGGATGAAGTCACTTGCACACGCCATGGACATCATGGACGTGCGACAAATCCTGGACATGTCTTCCAACTGGGACGACTGGCAGTATGCAGCGTACAAAGCGTACTCGCTGTTGAACAACCCGAGAGGCCTGATGACTGCACTTCTCGGCAGAGTGGGCGAATGGTCCACCATCGACCCAACATGGCGGAGAAAACAGCAACTAATAAGGAAAGAACAAATCAAGATCATCCCGAAAAGCAAAGAACTCTGGCAGGAGGAATCCATCCTGGTTATCCCGTAGATGCTCCCCGTGCAGGATGACACGAGGAGCTGGATACGCAAGCGGTCCAGAGTTACTTTGAAAGCCACTGAGGCATGGAAACGGCAGCGATACCTACACCATTCCAGGGTGCTCCGTTACGTCCAAAGGATCTCTGGCAGCTTCACCCATAGGACCCGCGAAGTGTGGAAAAACCATAACGACTTCGCCAGGGTAACCAAGCTCAACGTACGCCGACTAATAGTCGAAGAACAAGACACCAATGCCTCCAAGAAGCCGCCGACCTCCACGCCAGCAGTGGATTTAATCCACTAGCGATTGAAACGGTGCTCTGGAGGAGTAAACTGCCACCGGACATTCAGGATAACCTCCTTATGTTTCACCATGGAGGCATCCTGAGTGGATCCAGAATGAAGTTTTTCACGGGCAAAAGGGAAGAAGAAATCTGCAGTGCATGTGGTGGCATCGATACAAGACGTCATGTTTTGATCTGCCCCACATTGCAAACCAAGTGATTTACCCTGAAAAGGGTTATCGGGCTGCCCAATGACTCGACCATGGCGGTCTTGGCAGGGATGTTCCAAGGAAATGGAACGGTTCCCTGCCAACCCAATGGTAAGAGTGACCATCGCCCTCTTCATCACCGCCATTCTTGTGCGGTGGTGGAAGATGAAGACCACCAGGACTGCCGTATCTTCGATGGACATCCTGAAAGAACTTATCCAGAAGGAGATCTGCGTCAGGAACTGTGGAAGAGTACCGTCACATCCTGAGAAGGATTGAAGGCAGCATCTAGGCTCAAACGACGCTCAGGTAAATAAGTGCAGTGAACTTTCAGAGACCCAAAGAAATAGACTTCAAGAGAACACTCGTGAAGTGTAGTGAAGTTTTTCTGTGTAACTTGTATGAATGAAATTGTAGTATAAATGTAAAAACATAAATAAATAAATTCACCCCACCCCTAGTGGGACTTAGGGAAAAACTGCAGGTCTTCCTCCGGAATACCCAGTAGCTTGCCCCAGCGCAAAAGTCCACGAGGTCGAGCACTCGGGGTCGCAGCGTCAGTGGGCTGGGAGAATGCGCCACTGGTGAAAGCCGGATGCCTCCGATGACTGGCCGGGATTGCAAATTCCAGGTCTGGGTCCTTCCAGGAGTCAAGGAGCTGGTTCTTTCCGAGGTCGTTCTCTTTTGGTTGTGAAAATCGAGGCGCGTACCACGGAGTGCCAGGGAGCTGGCTGCTTCCTCTCCAGAGTGTCAAGAAGTGCGCTGCTCCCTCTTCGGGGAAGATCCCTCACGAGAAAATTGGGAACCTTCGAGGTTCTGTTCCGAGGAGTAGCAAGGAGCGGTTCCTTTGGGGGTTCCCTGTGGAGAAGAAATAATGGGACCGTCTCCACCAGGGTGCCCCTTAACTTGAAGAGGTGTCAAAGCACACTCACCCCCAGGTGGTGCGGACAAGTATCAAAGAGCTCTATGAGCCCCCAGGCGAACGGTTCTTGAGTGCTCAGCGAACCAAAAATAAAGACAATAGCGTCCTTTGCGAGAAACATCTGCACCCGGGGATTCCAGACATCTTATCCATTCCTCTTTCGACCACGGGATGCGGCGCATGCGCGTCGGATGGACTCTGTCCCATGCGTTTGGAGCGTGCTCAAGAGGAGGCGCGCGCACACCGGTCGCATTACGTAAATCACTTGGATCGGCCGCGCTTTTTTCGAAAGCAAGGTGATGCAGATTGCTGAAGAAGATGCATAAGATGCAAAAGATGCAGATTCTGCGGTTGTTCCGCGTATTAGAAGAAGGGAGCACGGAACCTCAATGAGCCCCATCTGCACTTCCACTTGTAGGTGAAGATTTCTATGAGCCTCTCTGCACCTCCCTCTCAAGCCACCGTGGATCCCTCAAAGGGATCCTATTCCTCTGCCGGGTGCGCTTGACCCCCAGCGCACTGCTGCGTCGAGGGGCGCGCATCCCTACGAACTTGGCATCTGCCGAAAATCCTCGGCTTACGGATACCCATCGGCATGCACAAGAAGTGCGCACCAAGCTACTTCCTCGGTCTTTGCCTTCGTCCTCATCCCCGTATCCAGTTCTCAGCTATTTGAAAGTCGGGCGCAACTCCCTGAATGCTCAGTAAATGGAAATTCTTTCCGGGGCATTCATGCGGGGAAGTTTATCCTGTGAAAATCATGAGATCACCCTGCTCTCATGTTTATCACCGAGTTGTGCCGGGACATTTGTCAAGAAAAGCCAAAGTAAGAATCAATTGGTGTGGAGAAGCCGTTGGTTCTACCACGTGCGATGAACCTGCCGAAGAGTGGTGCGCAGACCAGAGAAATCCGCTTTGGCAGTGGGGGTGGGGAAAACCAAAACACAAACAAAGCAGGGTAAGGGAAACTGTACACGGTCAAGAGGGGAGGGGGGGAGATCGAGGAAGGGATCACACAGTATGCTGCCAGGAGTCCTCTGCATCCTGTTGTGGATGCTGGCTAGTTCCGTTCGTGTCTCGCCCAGATGGGGTCATCTCGAGGCGGTTTTAAGAAAGGTCTCCGCCCAGTGGACGGCATCCCTTCCACTTTGGCCTCTTCCTACTTTCCAGATCACCGTGATTCCCACGAAGACAGCAGAGAACTGTGAGAGGGATTCGGCTGGCGGCAGTGCGGTACCATGCACGAAAAGGTGTTTGGAAATGCCCCTGGGGCTGCCCATCGGGGATCCTGAGGTCTCCGCGAGGCGATCCTAAAGGGATCGGAGGACAGCTCGGTCCAATGACAGGTGCTGTCGGGTCGCCTTCTTTCCTCTCTCGTCGCACACTGAGAACCCACGCTACCCCTGTGACCAGTGGTGGAGGCACGCTTTGCACGGGATTCCTCCCATGCACCACCAGCAACGCCGACTCCCGCCACTCGAGGGGGAGGACGCCACTGCTCCACGCTAGAGGCAACTAGTCTAGGATGATGAAAATCCTTTTGGAGTTCTAATGTCCCTGCTTTTCTTCCCGCTTTTTTTCGTCTTAGTTCTCCAAGTGCTCAAGAACTGCTTGCCTTCTTAAGAAGGGGCCCATAAAGCTCCTTAAGCTGACTTCACCATCCACGCTACCCGAGGGTGCGTGGCACTCTTCAAGTTACAGGAGACAACCCCGGAGGGACCACCCTGTGAATCCAGGAAAGCTCCAGAGGAAAGACTCTGTTCTTGGAAGGAAACGCCAAAGGAAACCTTCGATTCCGGTTGTCTCCTTCTTCCGATCTCCCCTTATTCTTTCCAGAGGGCACCATTCCTCAATTCTTGTCTGGAAGGAACCCGCAAGGGAACCGCCGCTTGCATCCTCCTCTGAAGAGAACCCCGAAAAGATGCTTCCCAATTTTTTTAAAGGAAGTGCACCCCCATCTCAGAAAAGGACAAACTTCTTGGTGACTGGAAGGCACTAGCTGGTGTACGCCGTCATTGCGCGTCTCCAGGCGAAACGATTGCTTTCGGCGGAGCGAGCTTTCGAGTGTTGCCTTACCCCTCTCCGGACGTTTCTGCGTTTTCGCTATCCTGGAATCAGGCTGTGTTGACCTTTCTGAACTGGGGACTCCAGTGCAACAGGTACCGGGACATCTTCGTCACCTGAGGGGTTGCATCCCGGAGCTGTAGTTTCAGGTGCCGGTCGGTGGAAGACGCAGGGACGCTCCTGAAGGGAGCAGCCCTCTTCTACGCACTCTCTGGAGAGGCATCATCAATCATCCAGCTCCATGATACAAGATGGAGGTTGTCCTCCCCCCTAAGGGGGTTGATGACCCTATTTTTCCAACCGGAAGTAAGTCCCAAAGGGCTCCCTGATTCTAGGAGAGACCCCGGAGAGTCAATTTCCAGTCCTTCCCAGTCAACGTGGAGCATCCGGTTTCAGGCCTTCACCAGTGACGCACCCAAGTAGGCCAACCAGCGCCATCCTGGAGGGGAGGAATCGAAACCCATGACACGCCTCCGACTTCTCGGCGTCCACTCTTCCCAGGGCGGGATTCGAACCCGCGTTGCCAGGTGCCACGCGCGAACACACGGCAGCCGACGCGGACCTCCTCTGAGAAAGATAAACGGAGTTCATGGCGAAGCGTCCACGTACACACCGGTAGACACATCCGAAAGTCCGGAACGCGGCAGAGAGAAAGAGGGACAACAACAAGAAAAAAAAATAAGGAAGGGCGGGAGGAATAGGGCAAGGGACTTTGGTGTCTATCCGTATGCACAGGGATGAATATATAAAATGCCAGGAAAAGACCGGAGCGAAAGTGGGAAATGGGGACAAAAACGAAAGAAAATAAAGGGAGACTGGGAACAAAGGTCTCCGGCGTCGGCCATTCACTCACTTCAAAACCGGCACTAGATGCCGGTGATCTCCTTCATCGAGGTGAGGCCTCCTTGCCACTGCCCTCATGTAAGCAGCGGTCATGATGATGACCTCCCTTCACTGCGTCGGCGCATCGGGCACATGGAGGGCCGTGGAGATGCCTCAGACACAACCACCATCGTTGCGACCACTGCGTTTGCCGAGAGTCCGTCGTTTAAAAAGTCTCCGCACGCGGGCGGTCTCCTGCTGGTGCAGCCTCCGCCAACATTCTCGGAGAGTAATGCAATCCCAAACCAGGTGCGGGGGGGACTCTGCCGACCTGAGTCTGGAACTACAGCTCGAGGATGCAATCCCCCCAGGAGACGACGAAGTCCCGGTGCTGGTAGCACTGGAGTCCTCCCCAGTGCAGTAAGAGCATCACTGTCTGCTTCCAAGACAGCCGGAAGGCAGAAGGCTCCAAGCAGAAGGGAGGGATCACGAGTTCTTCATGGAATGCACTTCACAGTTCGGACCACCGAAGGAGTCCCTTCGCCTGGATGCGGTGTCCACCAGCTTGCTCATCTTCCAGCTGCCAAGGAGTTTCCTCTTTTCCCGCGGTGGTGCACTCCCACCTCGCCGGTCACCAGCTGTCGTCGCTGACCCTAATAAATGTGAATGCGCCCTTGGGAAGGTGGGTCGTTCCGGGCAGCATCGGCGGTGCTCCGGCCCTCTTGGACCGCAGGTCAACTTGACGGAAACTCGGAAACTAACGCTTCCTGTCTCGTTTCCGTCTGACGGACGAGGCGGCGTGCGAGGAAATCGGAGCAGCAGCACACGACGCTGCTCTGGCCTCGCCAAGATGGCGTCGGACCGTCTTCCGCTCAACTTGTTAGCAGCTAAAGACGAAACTGCAGACAGAAATCAGGAAGATAATCAACATCTCGAAGATTTATGCTCCTATTAAATTGCCAAAATCAGGGGACCGTCGCTGGTCCGCGCGCGCAGCTCTGTCGACCAGCATCGCCGCCGCCGCGCTATCTGTTTTCCCCTCCGGGGAGCGGGATCAGAATCTTTGGCAGGATGCCACCGTTTGGCAGGGGCCGAATCCGAATTCTTTGCGGCGCAAATTTTCTATCGGATCCCCAAAGTTTTCCCAATCATGTTCCTTAATCGTCGGCCGCAGAAAAGAAAAAAAGAGAGGGGGGGAGGAGGTCAGAAAGGAACGTGATTTATGGCTCTCCAGCTCGTGTGTTCCTTCTTAAAATAAATTAGACTCACCGTGAGAAGACGGAAGATCTTTCGAACGAGTCGTTTTTCCGTCGCGATGGACCGGTAGCCACCCTTAGGCTTTCGGAATCCACTTGGAATTCCCTTGATCGCGAGGGGTTGAGGTACTCCGCAAGCCGGCATTACCTTACACATCAGATGCAGTTTGAAATGAGTTTTTTTTTTTCTTCTTCTTCTTCCTTTCGAGGCTGTAGGCCACTTTTGAAATACGGACCTGTTGAATCGTGGTAGAAGGTTGCATCCTCAGCCGTCCAGGTCTGCGCTATTATCCTGAAGGGAGCCGAAGATGCTTTATAGAGACAACGAGCTTGCACTAAAGGGACATAAATTTCGAGCAGTTTCCATTTCCATTCCCTCCTCGAGTCTTTTTTATGTTCAGCAAGATGTCATTTCTAGTTCGCTGCACCCAAGAGTTTCCTCTGTTCCCGAAAAGACGAGCGTCCATTCGGATGCGGCTGCTGGCTGCGTATGCGGTAGATTCCGTAAAATGGCTTTCTCGTAACTTAACACCTCCTCTAATGAGGATCCCCGGGTGGAGATGATGGATACTCGGAGATTCGTCGTCTGAGAGGCGGTGGTGGGGATCAGCAGTCGAGGTGTTCAGCGGCTTCATCTCGAAGGTCACCGGAGTTTCGATCTGCTCAAAGGAGATCATCGCCCCTGATTTCTTTTCGTGCCTCCGGTTTCCCGGGCTGCATGAGCTCAACTCAAGTGTTCTTGAGTTTATCTCGAAGGGATAGTGTGCTCCGTTACACTAAAACAACTTTCTTTTGCTTGATAATCGCAAGTTACTGGTATTACACGTACTAAAAGAGTACGCGTATAAATAAGTAGGGATACGAATAGTCATGCAACATCCTCGAAATTCAGCATCATAAAGGAAGGTTAAAGGGAGAGGAGATGAATGCGAGTGAGAGGGAGTGTAAGAAGTTGTAGCTATGAGAGAATAAGGCAAATGAAGCCGTCTATTCCATGGATTCTGCAGCAATAAAGAGCGTAGTAGCTTAATTGACTGAAGGAAAACCACTATGAACATGGATGGTAAGAGTCCTCTAGGATATGAAATGAGTGAGATGAGGGCAATGGATGGTAAAGCAGAGGAGAAGAACTCAATATGTAGGCATTAAGGGCGGAATTGGATGGGTTGATGCTATAATTTACTGTGCTAATTGCAACTTGAAAAGCACTGCTGCCTTTTAACCGAAATTCTAAGGTTCAGTTATAGCGATGAAATCGTAGGGATTGATAAAAGCGAGTGGGGCAGGTATGAATCTGTGGCTGATGCCACAGATTTCGGTAACTTTTCTGGTTCATCTAGGATGATGGATAGCTGGTTAAGGCTTCTGGGATGGCGTCAGTTTTCATACAGAGAGAGGTTATAAGGACATCCTAGCGGACTGTGGTGTTCAGCAGCGTCTTAATTTCCGACTTGGGCGAGTATGAGCTCCGAAGAGACAACAGTCCATCAGCCGAATTCTGGTACTTGTAAATGCAGTCAACTGTCACTTCTTAGGTTCATTTGGCCGGTTAGAAAAAACTCAAACTAGGAATCTGTCGCAATACTACTTGAGGAATGTTGCATGTCTTCGCCAGTCCTCTGAGCATTCCCTCAAGCGATTGAACACGTTGGCGTTGCCATTCCTGTTTGTTGATCACACAAACAGGTCTTCGCCGGGGGATACCGATCAGACTCATCCCCAATGCCGAGCTCAGGCTTGCACCTCAGAAGAGATCGCTTGCTTGCGGAAATGTCCCAGGGGCAACAAATCTCCACCGGAAACTCCTCGGCGCGGGTTCCAGGACAAGCGGCTGCTTTGGGTCAGTCTTGGCTTTGTCCTTCGGGTGATCTCCAGCGCGCCTGTTTCCTGGAGGACACAGAGGTGCAACGATCTTTCATTCTTTATTCGCCTGAGCCGTATTTGAAGTTCGACGGAGTCCGCACCCATCACCGAGAAAGGGAAATTGATTGAAGAAACGCAGGAACCGTCTTATCTTTGTAAAGATAATCGTGGCTTATTTATGAAATGCTTGCTAATGATTTCGGCAAAGTTACAGATGGGAAACCAAGATATCCTCAGCTTTCGAACGATGGTCTCCGAATCCGAGAAGAGTTCATTGCGTGAACCGGTCTTCGGTTTCAAAGTGTGTTTCGTTCGGAGTTGCTTCCTTCTTCCCCCGAAGAGCGGAGACTAACTGGTCTTCGTTGAGCTGAAGAGAATTGAGAGAACCAGCAAACGGTGCACGGGAGGGGCACGCGTTCCTCACGCCTTCCAGTTTGAACGTGCCCCCTCGCTGTACGCTCAAGTGAAGCCTGTAGAGGACTTGGAGGAGGATCTTGACAAAATGCCTCCACCTTCGATGCCTCCGAAATAGGATCCCCCGCGCGAAAATGAGCGAAGGGGTAGATTCACGGGTTCCTGCTGAACGTCCAGAAGTGGACCCTCGAGATCCAGGAGCGCATTTTGGGAGGGCATCATTTGAGACTCGAGTGAGTGAGATGGGTGAGATGGACTTGCTCATGGGTTCGGCGTCCATCACACGGTGGTGAGGCTCAAAGCGGCTTCGAGACGCAGTCGAAAGAGCGTTTTCACTCGTGGTGGTTCCAGGGAAGGGTTTCGCAATAGCGCCCGTGGGCATCATGCGAGACGAATGAGGGTTTCGTCGGTCTCTCATCTCTATGCCTACTTAACCGCTTTACGTGCACGCGAGGAAACTCGTCAGTAACTCGGGAAAACCAGCAAATCAGCACCTCGCGCGAAATCGAGGGAATGCCGAGACGTAGCCACCAGGCTACTTCTCATGCTGACCAGCGGGGACACCCTTCTTGCATCATTCTTAGGCGCAACCCCCACTGTCACAATGAGGTTTCGCACGCCCAATGATCCTCTGGGACATGGAAAGTCCTGCGTTGCGCACGCGACTTTGGAGTTCCCGCAACGTGCGGCCCTTCTACCATCGTACCGAAGGCGAATCGCCCGTTCAAGGCGAAAGAATGCACCTAACGTTCGACACCCCGGACAAGCTCGGAAAGAAAAACACTGGAGCAGGTCGAAAGGAGGTTGAATTTTCCATGCCGAGCATTCAAAAAGTCTGATCCATCGATCCATGGCTTCGATCAGCAACCCTTTCCCTGGAGCGAAGGAACCCCAGCATCTGCGAGGGAGACCAGAAGCGATTCACTTGTTTCTTCATCTGCTTTCAGAGCTCTTTGTCGATGTATGCACATCTTGTGCTCGTGCATTCCCGGTGTGTTATTTTCAGCGCGTTGGATTTCGATTCGCCTGTGCGTGCGCGTGTGCGTGTGTCTTTTGTCAGCACTCGATCCCGAATCTCACTGAGATCATCTGTCGGTCCCGATGAGATTTCGCTGCTTGTTATGCACGAATGGAGCTGAAGACTTGGTTTTTCCGCGCCGCTTTTTCCAGATACGGATGGCATTTGCTTTCACATTGCGATACCCCTCTTTCAAGTTGATGGGGCAAAGAAAAGTAGGGAGCTTCCAACGCTTCGTATTTCGACAATAATCATCGCATAATGATTTCCGATGAACTTTCGGGTAATCAACGTATCCAGAGATAATTTCTAGTGTGGAAAAACGTCACGGAGTGACTGTTAGCTGCTTCATGATGTTTTCTTCTTTTTATTTGTCCTCTTCATTGCTCCAATCATCTGATTCCCCCCCCTCCCAGATGAAATATATTTAATTATTGGATAGAAAGAAACATTTGAATTCCGAGTAGAAGGCATTTATCTGCAAGCTGATGATCTTGAAGGATACATCCTGCGTGGAAGGAATTTTGCAGTTGCATTTAATCACCGCAATTTGGGATCATCCCTTCCTTCTGCATGAAGTGATGAGCCCCTTCAAAATGCTACTGGTCAGTCTCCGGGATTGGTGAACCTGCTTTTCGCCTGTGCGGAATTCTCCCGGAATTCAAGAAGAAATTCTCTCAGAATACTGCGCTGACATGGAAACCTGAGAGGCCCTGAAACACCAGGGCTTTTGTACAAAATGAGGTAGGTACCAATGAGGATTTTAATTTCATGAAATCTAACTTTCCTTTGAAAGCTTGCTGCAAAAGCATCACAGAATAAGTGTGGACACTTGCGCTATGTACCAAGCAGTTCCTGTATACTGTTGAATCATGGTAACCTCAAATAATTGAAGTTACCATGGTTGAAGCCAGAGGCAGAATTTCGGTGGAATATCCAAGATCTTCGCCTCCCTTTCCACCATTTTTCTGTGGATAATTTGTTGATGGGTCTTGGGTTTGAATCTTGTGTCCCTCCTGCAGGTGCCAAAAATTACGATTTATCAGGAAGTATCCACGGTCCCCTCTCTGTGCTGAGTTCTCTCTGCTCGGCGCTCGTCGAAACGGTTAGCCTTCTATTTGCAAGAATTTTAGATTGTTCTTGATTACATCTGATCAACGTCCAAGGGACTTCCATTCGCTTTTCCTAACTGATGGAATGCGATCACTTTTGTGGACGAGTCTTCCACAATATCATTGGATTTCCAAAGATGCCTCGCCTCGTCCCCTCGCAAGAGCTGATTCTTTAGCACGGTGCCCAGATTGGGAAATTCCCAAAAGCCCAAAGAGTTTCGGAAGCTCGGCAGACGTCTACTACTTCTGGCATTTGTTTGAGTCCGAATTCGAGATCGCCACTGCACGAATGTACACGCTGAGACCACGTGAAACCTATCAAATCGTTGAGAATGGGAGTTTTTTTTATTCCTCGATCCCAATCATTTCAATCAGGAAATCATCCGAAGTGACAGGAGTCTGATTGATCCCAAATCCATTCCAAAATATGCTGATAATGAGCTTTTTGTCACCATGCCATATTGAGGTCAGCTCGCTCATCATCCTGTGCTGTGCTTGCACGGTTCCTTGCCTTGGAAGCAAAACGTTCTCAGTTTTGCTAACCTTGATAATTGGAACGGAAATCAATTCGGCTCTTGCGAAAGATGCTGATTCTACAAAGATGCTGATTCTACTCTGAATTTTTCTTTTTTCTCAGAGCCAAGTTTTTTCGTTCCTCAAGCCCAGCAGGGAAATCTTCATTGGCAGCTTCCGTTCTATAGCTGAAACCCATCGTCAGAACGCCAGCGATTCATACGGCGCAGCTCTTCCGCCGGTTGACCAAAGGAAGCAGCGTCGGGACGTTCCGTCCAAGGTGCTGTAGGCGCGCCGAGCAGGCGCACACATCTGGACCCCAGGAACTGATTTTCAATGAATTTCCTTTTGGGGGGGAAAGGAGACCCATGTGCCACCAGCTCTCTGCGTTCCAAACCGTCGTCTGGTGCCTTTCCTCAGTCGCCACTAAGAAGAGTTCGATCCTCGGTTCCTTTTGATCGAACTCCCGTGCTCATCCACTCAACTTGCGTTGCCAGGAGATCCTGACGAATCGGCAGCCTCCGAATCTGCAGCCCCGAGAATCCAAACTCTTTTCGTGATAGGAAAACTACGCGGGACAGAACTGCATGGAACCTTCCATCAAACCAACACTTCCATTTCCTGCTTCCGCATCTTTCAAAATCTCTGTCACATTGGCAGGGGACCCTTATTTGCAGCACCACGTTCTCAAGGTGAGTTGTTGAATCTTGCATGGAGCAGGAACCATCTATGAAGGATCATTGGTTTCGAATGCAGCCACGTTGGAAAGGGGGAGGAGGTTCTGGTGCTCCCGTTGAGAAACCGAGTGGCAAAGGCTCACACTTGAAAGTACAGAATGAAAGTGCGAGTTTGGGCTGCTCACTGCTCATCGCCCCCCAGTGATTCCGCGACACAGCCGGAATAGATCCGGAATATAATCTTCAAATAGATCACTGAGCAAAGCTGCGCTGTCCTTCAGCGTCAGCAGATTAAATGCTGGAGTTCTCTTCCGATACAAAGTTCGCAAGTGCTTCGAGCCGAATTCCAGTCAGATCCACCCACGACTTGAGCCCCCAGGTTTGCCTTCCCGTGAAAAGCACATCTGTTCGCTTGCGAAGGATCACTAGTGTACATGCAGCGTGTAGAGAGAGGGAAACCACAGCACTCTTTCCATGAGAATTTCCATTCTTCCCGCTGCGAAGCGAAACATCCCGGAACACCCCAAATTTGCAGGGAAAGAGTGGCAGCGGCGGTATGCCGACACTGAGCCCACGGAGCCATGCATGCCGCCCTCCGTGAAACAGAAGAACGACACGCCCATGGCAGTGTCGTAGGTTCGGAAACGATGGATCCACATTGGGAACATCCTTGAAGAAGCTAGGAGACGTTTGGTAGAGTGTCTGGAGCCAAACGAGAAAAATGTTCAGTGTCATGTGATCAGCAGCCAAATAACAGACGGAAGATCTGATAATCTTGTTGATTAAGACAAAATCTCATGTCCAGAGGAAAGTCCCAATAGTCACTGATTCTGTTGAGACGTATGTATGGCACGTCAAAACCTGGAGATTATAACGAATGTTTCAGATTTCGGGCTTGATGGCTGTGGCGTTTCTTGGATTCCTTTCCATGTTTGGATGGATGCACTACAGGGAATCTTTGACACAAGAAAGCATTTTCAGCTTCCTGGATGAATTCAATAGCCCATCCGACGGGGATTGCACTTTTTCCCATGATGCTAAGCGTCGATTTATTAATCTGTGAGTAACATTTCCTATCACACTCTCCCAGCCTTACACATCGCTTCATCGTCGATTTTCAGCAGCTTTTCTTTCTTTTTTTTTTGGTTTTTTTGGTTTTTTACCTAGAATGTCTTGAGAATGGAGCTTACTGTGATCTTTACATTCGTAAGAGTAATGCGACATTGCATACAGCGATGGCCGCAATTCTTAAAATCGAATCGCTTGTCGCTCTGGCGGGTGGTTCCATCTCTTAGTAGGTGTGAAAAACATTTCGGGAACACCTCCAGCAATCGTGTTGCTTTGGAAACGAGAGGCGGAAGAAATGCTTGTTGAGGGTGCAGGCTCGAAAGCCCGCATGGAAAGCAGGTGGTGTAGTTTGATCTTAAAAGCCCGTAGGCGTGGTAGGCTTTGTGTTTAGCCCCGAAAACCATTTCCGTGTCCAGCGTTGCAATAACGTTTGTATCTGATAGAGCTGCTGCTATCTTCTTACGCTAGTGGTAGTATCCTTCTTCTTGTCAAGGGTGGGGGCTCGGGACTAATAGGCAAAATTTTGCCCGCATTTCAGGCAAGCTGCTTTTAAGAGCATCATCAGAGAGTTGAGGAAAGATTTTTTGCTCACACCTTTAGTCATGGAATGAGGTGTTTTGCAGGTTGCGCTGTCGAGGCTGCAGCGACGTCACGAAGTAATCAAATGGCATGTGGTTCTTCATCGCTTCCATCCACGATCTGGAAGACGGGCTGCCTCCCCTTTCGCTTGTCTGATATATACCCAGGCTAGGAGCAGGTTAGAGAAGCAGAGGTGCTTGTGGAAGCTTCAAAACCGACGTGCTTTGCTCTCTGGACCATTCATGCTTGACAAAACCTGGAGATGAAGTAGTAGAATGGTTCGTTTCGTGTTGTGGAGATCCAATGTTCTAAAAGTGATAGCGTGCTTCGAGTTTGTTTTTTTCTTTCTCCCTTTTCCTCGTTTCTCGTAAGAACGTAGCGTGAATCTCGAGCGCGCCATCCATGACCTATGCAGACACTGCCTGAGGTCACTGAAACACTGATGCCCATCTTTTTACGCAGTTTTCGCCTCGTCGCAGTCGAGGCTGTCTCGATCTCATTTAAGCAAGGCGAGGAAAGTTACTTTCCTTCATCCTCATCTCTCGAAGAGGGGCTGCAAATAAGTTGTTAAACACGAAATTTTCCGGGAGACGTAAAAAAGGTTGCCGGAACACAAAGAGTGCACAAACAAAAGAAGTGATTTCGGAGAGAGAGTCGTGGAGGGATCGTATATCATGACTAATGAGAAGGAGACCCGGCCAACTCCAAGCCACGCAAAGGGAAGCCACTGAACCGAATAGCAGAAGACTCTATAAATACTGCCTAATCATACGCTGTCACCAGGAAAGCCGGGAAAATACAGATCTTTGATTTTTTCCTTCTTTTGTTGTTGTTGTCTTCTTGACTCCGATGTGGGGGGGGAGTGTACACGAAGAGCGAGAATGTTTCTTACCGTTCGCGAGTCCCCCCCTTCCTTCCTCCCCCTGTTCCGAGCACGGTCTCCAGAAAATCCCACGACCACGATCGGCCTTTTTCGGTCATGAGGATCGGGAATTCTGCTAGCTCTTCCACAAATCTTAGCTCCCATCCAGGAGTCACGCTTTCGTCGATAAGACGCTGTACGTACAGCCTGTTTGTACAGCAGGGGATGCACACACCGCACGACGCTCCTTTTACTTCGGGGGAATCCCTGAGAAAGGGTTACGATGAGCTGACAATTTATTCTCTCGTAAATTCCCAAACGCCCATTGCTTTTCTGCATTTCTGCAGCTTCTTTCTCCTTCTTCTCCTCCTTCCTCCCCTTTTTTTTTTTTTTTTATCTCGTTTCGAATCCACTCGTGTCGTGAGCATTGCAAAGCGTGAACTTTCAGGGAATGCTGGCTACGCGCGCGCAGCATCATCAGCCCTTGAATAGACAAGAAAATTCAGGAGCAGGAGGGAGAAGAAAGCGAAGCTTTTTTTTTTTTTTTTTCCTTTTCGATTCTTCCTGCCACGTTCTGGGGTGACCAGGATCCTGGGACGATCGCCCAAGGAACACACACACACACACACACACACACAGAAGATGTGAAATATCGGTGGTCGTCTCGCTAATTGAGGTTTCGTCCTCCGAGTCAGCCTGTGGGTTTGATCAGCATGCGGGCCGCTTGCCAAAGAGTGAATCATTCATCTTTCCCCGGAAAACGAGCACAGCCGCAAACTATCATGATGAATTTTTCACTATGAATATTACCCCCAATAACCATTGTGGGTAACAAGAATGCCCCATTTCTGACAAATTGTTCGAGGCGACTGGGATGCCTCCTCCTTCCCATTTTTCCTCGAGTCCTCGAGCGGGAGCTGCCGGAGCGGAGAGGACCCCAATTTGAATATCTCATTCTCGGAGACTGGGCTGAGACCACCCGTTTTTCCGGCCCGGAGGAACGGCGCGCGCTCGCGCGCGCGCGCTCGCACGGGGAAAAGTACGCAGAGCGTTTATCTTCGTGAGAAGAACTTGACAGCCAGCGCTCGAAGAAAAATGAATCTTTCCAGAAACCATGATTGATCATGCCATGGAACATGTGCAGGAGAGACAGCCGTAGAGGAAAAGGAAATTTCTTGATAAGTTATGAATCATTTCTAAGGTGCCTTCGGATTGGAGTCGTCCGCAGTTTGATGCGAACCTGACAGCATCGAATTTGCCTTCGGTATTTGATGAGTTCATCACGAAGACTTGCATTTAAACTCGGTATCGTTAGCTAAAGCTCTGTCATTCCACGATTTTAGAATCAGTTAAGGTCATTATCAAAAAAAAAAAAACCAAAACGAGAGGGCAATTATTTTCCTTGACAACGACCAAGGGACTGAATAAAATGATCCCATCATGAGTGAAGTTGAAACGCACTAGCTCTCCATATTTCATCTTGCTCTCGGAGCAAGAAGCTGAAGATTGCCTTCCTGCGGTTCTCGCTGGAATTGAATTCTTTCGGAGACCCACATTCGGAGGAAGCCACAGGGAAACGTAGAGAGCGACTGTTCCATGCGTTGAGATGCTGTGGATCTATCAGAAAGACGAAGAGCACTTGACTGTTATCTCTGCTGTTTGTCGGTCCATCAACTCGAGTTGAAAAATTCGATGAATTTTCAAAACTTAGCTGATTGTGGCTTCCGTTTCAAACTCAGCAGTACGTACATATATGTACCACTTATTTTTATGAATGGTACATAAATGTGCATCAATGAGGAATCCTGCCGCCTGCAATCTTTCGTGTATGCAGCTGAAGCTGACACATCTTCAATGAAGCCTTACCAGCATTTTTACCGCACGCGTTCCAGAATGCATGGTCGATGGTGAGGTCAAGTTAAAGCCTCTTTTCCTCAGTTGCCTTGAAAGAAGTCTCTACTGAGCCAGGCTCGTGGCCAAGCGAGCAGCCAGCGCCGAGGGACTCGGTACGTTCCTCATCCATGACCATGGAGAGTTGCCCCCGATGCGGGTACCAACTCCGGCAAATAGCTGGTTGCCTTGATCCAGGAGAACAGATGGATGATAAGATCCCTGCAGCCTCGCCAATTGTAAGCTAATAGAAGCACGGAGCGGTTCAGACGTAGGTAGAAAGAAATGGCACGAGCCTGGAGCCGTCGCGATGCCTGCCATTCCCGAATGATGCTCGCTGCAGGAAATCATGCACTGCTTAAGGAAAACCCCACTTGCAGCCACGCTCAACACAATCCAGCAGAGTGAAAATAGCAATGGCCTTGAAAGATGGGAAGGATCCTGTGAAATCGCAGGAAAGAGGAAGCAGCTGGGATGCTGGACGGCGCGTCAACTGGCTGACCCATATACACCCTCCCCCCTTCCCAGAGGAATTCTTCAGTCTGCGGAGCTCCTGGACATCCCTCCTGAAGAGACAGAGATCTCCCCACAGCGAAGTGTCAGGACTCGGTACTGGAGTTGTTGCACTGGGAGATCCCATGGAGCGCACCAGTCCACCAATGGACGAGGAGAAATGCGATCGCGGACTTTGTCCGGTGCGGGAAACGGAAAACCTCCCCCCACCTGTTCCTGGACTGCGTTGCCCTCCTGAGTGTTCGGGAATGCTTCGCTGCGGCCCTCCCATTCCCGGTGGACAACGACAGAGAGGTCTTGCGGCGCCTCTTGGCGCGCGACGCGATGTCGCCCGCAGCTTCCCTTGCAGCCCTGTGCCACCATCGTGGGACCGCGAAGGCGAGAAGCCGCTCCAAAAGAGGCCGATCGTACGGTGACGTCATCGCAATCGTCTGCTCCTTCATGAGGGAGGTAACGGGATGGCCACGTCTCTGCCAGCGAAAGGAGGAGGAAGTTGCCAACATCCTCCAGAGGATGCTGAGGGGACCTCCAGGAAGAAATCTGCGATCCCTTCCCTTCCCTTTGCGACATGTCTGAAACTGAACTCCTGTGCTGTTTTTGTTTCCTTTTTGTTTACCCCTTCCCCCGCTTCTCCTGTGCGGATCTCGTCGGGGGAGCTGCCGATGAGAAGCAGAGCCTCCGTGGAGGCTTCTCCCTTCTTAGTGGTCCTGTGGAACCACCAAGAAGAACAACGACATTTTTATATTTTATATGACTGTTTTTTTATATATATATATTTATTTTTCTACAATGAACGCACCGGCTTAACCGGATGAAAGCAAAAACAAAAATGGAAATTACGTGTTCGTGGCCACACCGCCCGCGTCAGAGTATGCATGGCTGCAGTCTCCGCGCGTGGTAGCGGTCGTCGCGGGTTTGAATCCCACCAACTGGGGAAGAGTCCGAGGCCGAGAATGAAGGGTGCGTCGTAGATTTACCAGTTCCCCCGCAGGATGGTGCTGGCTGACATGCAGACCTTGGGTGCGGCGGCACTGGTGGAAGCCGCTGACTGGCCGGGATTGGATGTCGACCTTCTAGGACATCAAGGAGCCCTTTGGGGTTCCCCTCCGGTTGGGAAAATGGAGCCGTGTCCTTTTCCGAGAGGAGATCTTGCATCTCGTACCTTGGAGCTGGTGGACTGGTACCTCTCCAGGGTGTGAAGAAGCGTGCTGCTCCCTTCAGGGAGCGACCCTTCTGAGAAAATGGGAAGCATCCCTTCGGGGCTCTCTTCAGAAAAGCAACAAGGAGGGGTTTCCTTGCGGGTGTCCTCCGGAGACAGGAGTGTATCCTCTCCGGGTTCCCTAGGGACAAGAAATAAGAAGTCACATTCTCCAGGAGGTTCTTCCGGAGACAACAAGGAAGAGGGGCTTTCCCTTCGGGATTTCCTTCGGAGACAACCATGGAGAGGGTTCTCTTCGGGGCTCCCTACCAAGCGTAAGAGGATCGAACTCCTTCCTCCAGAGCTCTTCCTGGATCCATGGGGTTGCCCTTCCAGGATTGACCCTGAACTGAAGGATCACACGCACCCTCTGGTGGAGTGGACAGTGCGAAAGTGCTTCGAGATCCTCCTTCCCTCCTTCCCCCAAGGAGGCAAACGGTTCCTCATTAGTCCTTGGGAACGAAGAAAACAAAAACAAAAAGCCGGAAGGGAAGCAGCGAAAACAGTGGAACCCCACAGGATTTCCATCATTCCAGGCCGACAGTAAGGATGTTTCTGCGAGGTGCCCACTTGCCCTTTTTTTAAAAAAAAAAAAAAAATTTTGTTTTCCTGATGTAAGTTCTTGAGGAAATGATCTTCGTACGTCCCACTGAAAGATCAATACGAAGATGGGGATGAAAAATGACTGAAGATCCCAGTGGTTTTTTCATGCTTTTTTTTTTTTTTTTTGACTCTTCCCCATACCTTGGCATCGACGGGCTGGCGTTCTTATCGTCTGCAGCTGTGCGAGAAACGGGATGACAGGTCTTGAGTTCTTTCAATGCCTCCATAAACGAGAGGGATGATATTTGCCGTAACCCTTTGCTTCGAATGCGAAAACAAAGGCTGAAGATCGTAAAAACCGAATTTCGGGATATAAATTTTGTTTCAAGGATGAACACCTTATTTCATCTTCGGAACGGGGGGAGGGGAGAAAGGAAGCAGTCCTAGATCTTCGGCTCTGAGCAATGCCAATGTTCGTCTTGATGGTTCGGAACTATCATCAGTTTCTTCTGAGGGAAGAATGCCTCAAAAGATGATGCAAAACATCATCAAAAGATGCAATCTTGGATTTGAGAATAACAAGCAAGAAGCACAAACATCTTCAGCCAAGTGCCGCTCTGACCGGGGGATTATCACAGATGCCCTTCAAACTTTGTGGGTGCGAGGAACTTCTTGCATGTGGTTCCTCGAAAAGTTCCGCGTTTCTCCTGTTAAAAAAGCATAAATAACGAGGACCCTCGTGGAAGCAAAAAGTCCGCTACGGAACATCCGCTCCAGAATGGCTGCTGCCTTCGAAGGTGCAGAAAGAGTAAGCAAACGATCTCGTTGATTAGGAAACTGCGTTCTCTCACCGTCCTTCAGTTGCCTCTTCATCGGTTTTCGGTTCGTCTCTTCATCCATCTTTCGGTTGCGGAACTGCAACCAACGTCGAAATTTCTGCCTCGTATTGGTCTTTGTTTTGAAGGCCAAGAGAGAGCACTCCTTCAAACCAAGGACCCCCTTCTGTGGTCACCCAGTTTGTCGCTTTTGGCTTTCTGTTTTTTGGCTTGAGCTGACCTCAGTTTTCAACCTGCCGCGGTTCTGTGGTCCACACTCTTCGCTCGATCACAAAAAAAATCCAGGGGAAGAGAAACTGTGAAACAGCGCAATTGATCGCATGGGTTCCAGCATTTTTCCTAGGGCTTCCGATGCGCTTTTGCTGTCAGCGAAATGTCAGTGGAAGATTCAAGTGTTCTCTGCTTTCGTCGTTTTGGTCACATGAAATCGTGACACGCCATCCGATCGAATTGGTGGAAGAGCGTGGCAGGCATGAAGAATTCTCCATTGGCAGGAAGCAGTCCTTCAGGAAGTTCTAATTTTCAATCCACCAAAAGGCTCGAGATCGGGTCCATGAATCGGCTTGTAGGGCCCCCGCGTTCCAAATACCTACCCCTAAATTGGATAATTGGCTCAGTAATTTATATCCAACGATCTCAGAAGCATAAAAGATCCACATGAACGTTTGTTGTTTGCCTTTTCCGTACAGCAAGCATCAATCCCAGCTACTCGAAATCTTTCTATGAACGGACGTTCCCCAAACGTCCTCCTTGGATGACACAAGAACTGTACCATAAAGTAAAAGTAAACAAACGGGCTGTTTGACTGGACCGCTCTTAGAATAGCATTCCAGAGCAAGTTTCTTACTGAACCTGGCGTAGATGATGATGAAATCTGACTGACCCATTTGGTTGATGTATATTTTAAGAGGTACTAGGATCTGGGATACAGATATCAACTTTTCTTCCTACCCTTACCCCTAGGGACCGACCAGTTTCAAGTCCCTAAGAGTTCATGCGATATTTCATATGGATAGGGCATCCGTGTTTTCCATCAGATGATTTCGTCCCGACTTTGATGAGAGAAAAACGGAAATTAGCTAAACGGCTGCCTCTTTATTTGCCTTCGCATGAGAATGTCAATTTCAATGCTGATGTCTTTGTGCTGAAGAGCGAAAACTTGCGCTCCCTGGGAACAGGCCGAGGGTAGCGTTGAACAAAGATGTTTAGAATCAAGTTGAAAGTTTTTTCTTTTCTTTTTTTTCCATTTCCCTTTGGCCTTATGAGTCTCCTAAATCTTGAAGAATCGCCGAGTGCAAAAAAGCCACAAAGAAGGAAGTCCCGTGCAGCTTCGGCATATTTACAAGCTACCACCGCAGCCACGCGGCCGTCAGCTGAGGGACTGAGCTATACGCAGTTTCAAGTGTTTGCTTCGGCATGACCGCTGCAGAATCTGCAAGACTGCAGCAGACCACGAGCGTAATGCCAACAGTCCAACCTGTCCAAATTGGAAGATTTGCTGCTTCGAAGGAGGATCCCTAGCAGCGTCACAGTGGACCGCAATAAATTCCAGAACTTTGGTCCAGTTCCCCTGCTGCAAGCACAAGTTATTTCGAACATCTCCCCCTTTTCGGAAACGACGCTTCCTCTTAGTTTGTCGTTCTTCACTCATCCGGAAATCGTCGCATCCATAGTTCGTCCTGACGAGCTGGAAAGTTCCCTCCTGTCTTTTGCGAACAGAGACCCCACATCAGATTCCGTGGCTAAGAAGCAAGCTGGGAAGAGGAAACAAAGAGCATTGAAGTTTCTTCCAGAAGCAGCTGGCCGTAGTCCAGCACACGCCCACGGGAGAAAGGAGAAAAATGTCTGTTCGCGAGAAGCATCCGTAGCACTTAGAAACAGACCCGATGATGACCCCATTCTTTGATTTCCTTTGTTTCATCGGAGGGAGAAGGAAATCAGAGTGGATTCTCGGTGCCCGCTTCCCGAAATCTCCTGGGCTGTCACTCTGGAAGTGAGCCCAGAGGAAACTGACTCCTCTGAGGAAACTCCTGTGTAAATCACAGGGAGATCTTCTGCAGGAATGGACGCATCGATACTGCTTAATCGTCTCGCCCTTTGCCGCCAGCACTGTCTGTCCTCAGGACAAGCACTCGAGGGCCTAAACAGGCCAACCGCAGGGGCAGGAGCTCTCCTGCAGCATTGCAGGAATCGAGGGACTCCTCGACGGCTGCAAGACGAGCGAGTTGGTAGACGGTGCCACTCCTCGTTTCCGGGCAACGGGACTCCACCGGTGGAGCGACCTTCTCGGTGTGCACCCCTGAAGAACTCGTGGTCCCATCCTAGCGTGCGGACACCTCCGTGTTCCCGCTCGGCCTCTCCACTGGGAATTGCCAGTGCAACCAGCGTAGGAACCTGGTTACCGGGTGAGTTGCCTTCCCGCACTGTTCCAGAACCGAAACAGTGGATTGCAGTGTTGGACTGCAGGCCCTGGAGGACATGTGGCAGAGACTCTCTTCGGCGCTGCCGGAGGGAACCTCTTCGGACTTGCTGCGGCGTTTCTCTATTCAGGGCCGGCTGAAGGCGGATGCCATGATTGGAACAAATGTTGCAGCGGCCCCATAGTAACAGTCCGCCATGTACTGGAGTCTCCTCCACAGAGCGGGAGCTCATCAGAATGGAAGTCACCTTCATGAGGACGCCTGCAAGGTGGCCGACGAAGGTGGTGCCAGACGGTGCCAGACGGTGATGAAGGTGCCAGACGTCATCACAGAGATCGCAACCATGCATAGCCGCTTCTAGGAAGAAAAGAACGATTAAAACGCCTCACAGATTCCTACCCTCCCGTCTTTTTTTCATTTATCCATTGTCCCTTCCCTCCGTCCCCTACTTTTATAGAATCCGGCCTGAGCGCCGGTGGGCATCCCCAATAAACTTCTGGTTTTTTTTCTCTGGTATTCAGGGGACGCCGTTCCCGTTATTTGTGGTTTATTTTCTACCAATGTCCCGGCCTGACAGGGAGCAAACCTTCCAGAAATCTGCTATGAGAAGTTCAGGTCGCTTTGGAGTTCTTGTCGTAGCCGCATTCTGCATGCCACCTCGCCGTCCTCACGAATTCCGAGCCTTTGCGATCGCTGCACCGCTCACGTCCCGCTCTGTCTCATTCGTTCTTCACGAAAGACGTCCCATCCTTGCTACCTACATTAAGGACCATCTTCTGTGCTGTGAGCAGCTCGAGGACTGATTTCAAATCGCCGTTCTTCTTGCGGCGCGGCGCCACTTGGCCATTGATACACGAGCGGTGCTTCCAGAGCTGGGAATGATCCTCATTGCGGACATGTACACTTTGCGTCCTGAGTGGAACGCATGCGCATCTGTCAAACTCGTACCTCGAAGAGCAGAAAGCATCTTCCTCGAGCTCTACGTCGTGACTCTCATTCTGTATCACTTGAAGCAAGTTATAAATGCGAGCATCCACGGATCCTTGGGGGAACTTGCATGCAGTGTACACGTAGCTAACGAAAGGTCCAGAAAACTCCTCCGGGAAGCTGCCGAAATCGCTGAGATTTGTAATACGTCCGGAGAGTGAACTTACCGAAGCATTCCAAACCCGCCTCCATCTACTTTGCGCCTGCAGCGTTTTCGTCTGGATCTGATCCTGCACTCTCGGATTCACGTTTCCGGTTCCCCATTATCAAACTGATTCACGATGGCTTCTTTTCATCACGCTCTGCGCCTTTCCTCGTGCAAAATTACCTACTTGGAAATTCCAGGGAGTGACTTTGCCGTTCCCGCTCCGTGGTTCCTGCAGTTCGCCGGGCGGCTGAAGAACTCAATGAGAAACACTTCAACACGTTGGAGCGAGCTTCGTGGATGGCGTGTGGCATCCATCGAATGAGTGGAAAGATGCTGCGGCTTTGCTTCCTGAGAGGGGAAATCCGAACTATGGAACTGGCTCTGAAGCAAGAGTGATTGGGAACCCTGTCTTCACACCAAAGGTTGCATGCCGAAAATGTAAGCATCTGCTCATCGAGTGGAAATCAGTACCTTAACATGCAAGAAATGGTATAAATGACTCCGCTTCGGAGGGGAGCTGTCTCTTAAAATGCAGCTTATTACATACTAATGTGGTCTTCATGCTGTGAGGACCAGTGGACTGTGAATGCGCCACTCGGATGGTTTGAAAATCGGTGTGTCCTCTCTTTAGCATTTCTGCCTTGAGCGTGATTCACGTGTGATTCACGATGGAGTTCCTTGACAGATCTATAAAGTATAAGAAAGAAAATAAATAACCCATCCTATAAATTCGAGACTCAGCTACGAGCAAAAGGTACCTAATTACGCAGAATTGCAACATTCATCAATAGCCAGAAGAATGGAAACTGAAACAAGCTTTCACCGCAAGAAATCTCGTTCTTTCACGCAGCGTTCCATTGATGATTATGATGGAATAGCAGAGTCGACATGATGAGAAATAGCTCGACAGCACCATGTCAAACAAGCGCAGATCACGTCATCACTTGTGGAATATCCTGCGCTCGGAATTAAGCTTTTGTTATTTATTCAGAACTCCTTTTCATTGATATCTACATTATTATTCATATTCACGGAATTAGGTAATCGCCTCACGGGTTTGGACGAACGAGCCCTATTTTCAAAACGCAAGGGAACACTGCTTGCTCCATTCAAGAGTTGCCAAGGCAACTGCTGTCGCTTTCGGCATACTCCAGAGCTCCAGAGCTGATTTCGCTTCCCGAGAAATGGAAAAAAGCACATTATCAGAAATAAACATGTATTAGCGGAGGAAATGATGGATGCATTTTAAATCAATGCGTGGTAATAAATTAGAAGTCGCTTCTCGAAACTGCTGATCCATGCTCTTGGATCCGGACGAAAATCCGACGCTTTTGGAGAGTGCAAGATGAATCGAAAGATCACAGTCATTTATTTATGTCATTTATTCATATGAAGGCTTTTCCAGAGGCGTTACGAGCTGCCTTTGATTTATTTGCGGGTGGCTTCTCACACCCTTTTACCTATGAGGATTCTTATTTTCCACTCTTGACAGTCTTTCCTGAGTTTTGGGACTCTCGTTCCTTCATTGCGACTCTTCGGTGATTCGGATTCCTCCGTGTCTCCCCCTACGACCTCAGAGTTCCCGGCGATGTGTTACCATCATCATCTTTACGTGTAATTTTTGAGGATCTTTCTGGAGCTGAGAAAAAGAAGCTGCCTCGTATTTCCATGATGATGCGTCTCTCGTGCCAGCGTTCCTACTGACTCGTTTGCGTCCTTGGCTATGGTATAGAAAGGGAAACCGGAGCATGGGAACCATGGACACATGGAAGGGGAGAGGCCCGCTGCACAGTCTGTGAAGAGCTTTTCTGGAAGTACTCTGGAGTGACAAGAGCTTGGGGAAACCCTTACTCTGCTTGAGACATGGAAGCCAATATGAGATTTATGGGGCGCAGACGACCCCGTAAATCGGTCCATCGAATCGAGCTCTAATAATCATCGATAGCCGCCATGGATTTGGAACTCTTCTCATGGGAAACATCATCGAACACGCCACGCATTTGTTCTGAATATATTTATCGCCTCAACGCCGCTGATCTTTCGCCATTGAGGGAAACCTCAAAGCTTCGAACGGCGAACAGCCAAGAACGTGTGAAGAGACGAAGAGTCGACAAGAAACGTCAGCCACGGTGCGTCCCGACACGGACTTTTGGGTTCTTCGATGTGCGCGAACGGATGCACGGATGGTTTCTCTTTCTGTGCTCCAGGAAGATGAGCCACGTGGGGGAGATGGTGGAATAGTCCTCCTCCGTCGTTTGTTTGCACCCCCCACTAACATCAACTGTACCCCCATGCGAGCATACACTTGGCTTCATGGACCTTGCTGCTTGAAATTCACGTGGGATTCGATGAAGGCCAGCAGGAAGAGTACAGTGCGTTGGTCGGGATGAAGGCTGTTGGGGATTCGATTACTCAGTTCGTTTAGCTGACCGCCATGAATCTTTAACATCAAAGGGAGGGAACATATTTATTGTGATTGCCATCTAAACGCGAATTTGATTTCTTGCCTGGGGATTCTCACGCATTCGACATGGTCCGGAGGTAGTCACGAATGCATCTTTCGAGTTCCCTGAGAAATACCTTATCTGCAGGATTCCTTTCCCCACCTAGGAAACGCATCCTTCTCCGGAATTCTCTTGGAGAAATTCATCCCTAAGGGAGCTTCGAATGAGGATATTCCCAGTCGGAGTAGCTCGCGGGATTCAGAAGACCGGTCACGAGAGGCGAGGTGGCCAGGAAAGCGCACGTGGAAGAGGGAATGCAAAGATGGCGACACGTTCCCAGGATCGAAACGCGGATAGGAAAACCTATGACTGCGCTTACATTGGTGTTGCATTGCATTTCCGTTTAGGTCAGTGAAGTCCTCTTTTTTGATCATCGGGAACCACTGTGCCCGATGACTTCTTGTACAATTCCTGGAACAAGCAGACATAAAGGAAGCGTGCCATTGAACTATGTAGTTGGTGGGGCTGACACGGCTGCCCTTACGCGAAACGCGCAGCATGGACCGTGGTTCCTCGAGTGCAGGACATTTCAAACCCATCAAATTGTTTTCTCTCGTGCTTGGATTCCCTGACGGCAGTCATAAATTCAAAGCAACAGACCAATTAAAGAATTCGAATCGTCGCGAGATTTATCACCATCTTGAGAACGGATTATGAAATCTAATAATCCAATCCGGCGTTTGGAGAATTAAGCAATCTGAATCACTGCCCAATCGCATCACTTGGAAGAACACTTGCCGCTGAAGAGACGTCCTTCGAAGAAGGTCCAGGTGCATGAGATGATGATGGGGATCGGCGCTTCGGATCCATCTCATTGTGAAACGCTGGTCGTGGAACGCGTGGAAGCTGGATCCTTCATTTAACATGGTGGCAACACACTTTCAAAAAAAGAAGACAAACAAACAAAAAGGAAAAGAGTGTTCCTTGCGCGTCCGCGAAAAGTAAAGTACACGGCACTTGAGAAAGTGCAAGAACATGGCTGCATGGTTTGAGTGCACTAGGAAAAGACATTCCAACACTCTGATGAGGGGAGGAAAGAATGAACCGACATCGAAACGATAAAAAGACAGCGGTGGCTGCCCTGTTCTCACGTTGCCTCGGGCACCTCAACCCTCGTGTTTGATCTGCTGGGATGAAACGCAGTGGAGTTTCGCGGCGGAGAAGAATACGACGATCTGCAACTCTATCTGATAAAAGAATTAGAATTGCATTTTTTTTTTCCCTTGTAACGACGGCAATTCTTAGAGCTGCTTCGTGCGTTTCTAAAAGTCGGCGACCTTGCAATGCAGTGCTTCTTATTCTCAGATGACGCCAAATAAGCATCCAGGGATTCGTCAAGTCTCATCGATTCCTTTGCAATCAATGCTTCTGATGACTCAACTGCTAAGTACGAAGCGAATTCTTAGACTTCTTAGAACTGCCTCTCTTTTATAAATTATATATTCATCCCAATACATCGAAACACGAATTACCTTCGTTCTGCAAGGAGGCTGCGTCTTTTCCATGAGTCCGTCTCACTTAACTGATGTACCTGTCCCTGCTCGACTTCTTCCCGAAACGAGAAGCGTTCTTCCCATTCCCTCATTCCTTATTTCCTACCGTTTTATTCAGAAGGCTGTTCCGGAAAAGACTCAAAAGATTTTTGCCGCTTTGCAGCGCGGCCTCTTGGAGGAGGTAAACCAAAAGCATTTCGCGTGGTTCCGAATCCAAAGGCCAACCGATGATCATCTGAGACCTTTGAAAAAATTAAGTCCTTCCATTCACAGAAGGACTCGTTCCTGCTTGCACTGCGGAGAAGCACATGACTTATGTGACCAAGACACGCTCAAGAATAATGTGGAAGTGTCCGAAGAAATGTAGGGGGGCAGGAAAATCACCTCATGAGAAGCACGAGGAAACTGCACGTTTGGTATCCTTTCCTACAGATGGAAACTTCCAGGCCGACTGCGTCAGAAGTGGTCAGGGAAGAGAAGGAGGGGGAAGAGAGGGGGACATGTCCATCTCGTTACAATGTTCTGCGCGTGGTGATGTCGTGAGGGGGCCAAATCGGGGAGGCCATCGCAGCACCTTCAGGACACTCGAAGATGAGGACGCGAAGCAGCTACCTGTGAGCTGACAGGAAGCTGTGGCAATCCAGTGGCAAAAGGAGAGGTTCAACCAGATGGAAGGCATCACAACATCCGCCAGCAGGAACACCCACGAAATGCAAGCTCTCCGGTGCAAAGGTGGATGACGCACAGGACTTGAGAGCAGTGGCAAGATCATAGCTCGCAGTGGATCAAGGACAACCACTGAACTCCGAAGGAGCACCTCGAGATGCGAGTCAACCGCAGCAGAGGCACTGGAGAAGACATGAGCGAGACGCCCGCATCCTGCCCTGAACGCACGCACCTTCGGGACGGTACTATGGAGAAGCGACCTACCACCAAAGGTCCAAGGCTGCATCCTGATGTTTTATCAAGGATCCCGTGCGGGGCGAGGTTTCGGCACTGGGCGAGGGACCCCAACTACGCAAGCTGCTCGGCATGTGGGTCATGGCAGATGGCCTCAACACCTGCAGAACTGTTGCCAAGGAATGGCAAGTGGTCAAGAGATCCATAGGAAAAACAACCCGAGCAGAAGACCCCTTGGAGGATGGGACATTTCGATGGGCTCATTATAAAAAAAGAAAAACAAACAGGAAGCGAAAGCTGTGGTAGAATCCCGACGTGGACCATCCGCTACATCCTTCAGAAGCTTTTAAAGGCTGCCAAAGCCTTCCTGAGAGGACGACGGTGTTGAGTGCATGTTTTTTCATTTCCCCAAACCCCTCACCTACCTCGTCTGCTAAACACGTGCCCCTTGCCCTGCGGTGCTAAAAGTAACCAACGAAAACCCTTTGATGTCGCGGCAAGGCGGACTTCCATGGTTGCCTCGCGGGCAGTTCAATGCTGGAAGGCAGAGGGACACAGGAAAGTGTATTTATGGACAATTCCTGGTTCCTCTAATCAGCAGCAGCCCTGGCAGCACACACGACAGTCAAGAATTCGTACAGGGTTACCAGATTGTAAACGAACGAGGATACCTGAAGAATGGTGTTGAGCACATTTCACTCGTACGGATCGAATACTGCAGCCTCGCCCCAGTGCTTGCGATCGTGACAGTCCGTTTGGCTTTTCCACCCTCTCCATCTACAGAGTTGGATGCTGGGAGTTGGATTGCGTCACTCATCTGCCGAGCCTCAACAGCCTGCAACATCCCGTGTTCCCACGGACAGGAAGCTTCCGCAAATTACGAAACGGGGCATTCCCCTGTCCACGCTTCCACGTTCTCTCTTGCCTGCTAATAGTGGAGGAATTGCATCATGGATAAAGAGCAAATCTCAAATTATAGGCAAGCAAGAGAGCACTTTAGATGGTTTTTAGCTAACTCAGTTAGGGAATGTAGGTTTGATAGAATTTCCAACTGGTTCCAAACAAGGTTCCTCGAAAAAACCCCCGACATTACTGAAGAAGGAAAGGAAGCTTTTTTCGTGGCTGAAAGGCTTGTTTTGGCTGGTTTACTCGGCAGAGGTAAAATAGAAGAATGTAAGAAATTGATGGGTGTCTTTGATGAGTTTTATCAACGTATTCCTCGGCTGAAGGAGTCACAATTTGAGGTGTTAACTGATGCCGTAAAAGCTGCTCGGAAGTTTGTTGTAAGCAATAAGGAATGCCAGGAAGTCATTGGTGATATATTGAATTCATTTAATGATTTACGTGGGAATCGAGAATTTCGAGAGAGATTTGCGGAAGTAGACAGCTTGTTAGCTATCAATACGCCAAGTAAGACTACCCCATTAGATGCAGCAGGTCCTTCTTCTTCACGTACACAATAGCGATAGGATTAAATTTCGATTATGTTTACAAAATCACCACAAAGTTTACGTCCGCCTTTTTCTGAGACCTCACGCAGATGCCGTTATTTTGTATTTTGATTCTCTGCAAACTTTGTTGAATAAATGAGAAAGGAGAGTTTTGATGTCCTGCTATTCATGGGATGCGCATGGTCATATGCATTCCGCTGTCCACCATTTGATTTGTGATACATTAGTGATACATTAGTTTCGTTTTGCCAATTCATGGCAAAGTAAACTAGATAAAAGCGGAGCTATGAATGGCTGGATTAAATCCGTTACCTGCTCATCGTGCTGAAGGTTCCTTACGGGTCCACGTGAGAAAAGGCCCGAGGCTCCCGGGTGATGCTTATGTTTTTTTGTATTCAGAGCAAATAAAGAACCGGCATCGCTGGACCAGACTGCTCCGATGTCGGCAGCTTTCCGGAACGGACCGTGTAATCTGGAGAATCCGTCAGACGTGACTTCTGCAAGCAGAGCTCCGCATCTCGCAGGAGAAAAAATGAAACATTCTCGCTTCTTCCGCCTCAGATAGGCCTTCACTTTCAGCCTCTCGGACGGCGAAAAATCAAGGCGCCTCTCGTGTCAGCTTCCAGGTCTCGTTTTGCTTTTCTGGACCACTGACCTCTGCTTAACAGTCGTAACCTGGGACAAATTGATCGATTTAAAAACCAATGAGCAATCAATCTTCAGTGCACAAGGGTCCATCTGACCGTGAAAGCTCGAGAAATTAAGAAAGTCTGCTTTCGTGTCCTTCTCTTAATTGTCGCTCGCGAAGGATGAGGTGCTCCAGGCAACCAGGAGATGAGCCTTCGTGCTTTCGTGCCGTGCTCTGGATAGCCATTATGCGATCACGAAGAGATGTTTGCTTACCCCGCAATCTGTCGTAGGAGCCGCGAATAATCCCCTGAGTAACGGTCCTGGACTCTGAGCAAGATGCTCCTTCGCCTCCTCAGATGAAACGGTGAGTGCTTCGATGAAATTCAAAACAAAGGTTCTTCCGGAACCTCTACATAGTGACTTCAATGCACCCGAGCTGTTTAAAAAGCTTCTTCCTCTCTCTGAAAGATGACCCATTTCCACGCAGATGCTCGATCCGAAAAACAGAACTTTTCTGTTTACAAGGTACAAGCGAAGACAGTCTCAAAGAATCAAAGAATGTTTATCAGGATGTAAAAGAAATTAGGAAACGAAGCATAGGTGATGAATTTTTCGTCTTTCGATGTAATCATCAGTATCTTCCGGATTCAAGACAGCTGGTAGAGTATGGGGTCTAATGTTTTTTTTTCCACCCGGTCACGCCAGGGCGTTCATTGGGAAGGATATCTACAAAGGATTCGTATACGAGATAAGAGATGCCTGTCACTCGTGGTAGCTTCACGTCACCACTACGAAGGAAGATGCCTCGGAGTAACAAATTCTCGTGAGCTCCCCGATAAGCTCCTCACGGGAGAAATGGGGGAAGCGATTAACAAAAACAAAAAAAAAAACACACAAAAGTACAGTTTAAAAATGTTTGGGAGGGAAGAAAAGGGATCGCAGATTTCAGTCCTAGCGGCGTCCTCAGCATCCTCTAGAAGATGATGGCAACTTTTTCCTTTGTTGGCAGAGGCGTGGCCATCCTGTCGCCTCCTTCACGAAGGGGCAGACGATTGCGATGACGTCACCGTCTGACCGTCCTCTTTCGGAGCGAATTCTCGCCGTCGCAACCCCACGAAGGACACACGGAGCTGCAAGGGAGGCTGCAGGCGACATCGAGTCACGATCGAAGAGGCTCCGCAGGACCTCACTCCCGTTGTCCACCGGGAGTGCGAGGGCCGCAGAGAAGCATTCCCGGACACTCAGAAGGCCATCACCGTCCAGGAGCAGGTGGGGGAAGGTTTCCTGTTCCCCGCTCCGGAGCCTCACTGCCCATCGTCCAGCGGTGGACTCGCGCGCTGCATGGGATCGTCCAGTGCAACAGCTGCAGTACCGAGTCCTTCTACTTCGGGAATCAGATCTTTTGAGGGCAAAGACGGTCTTCTTTGCCCTGAAAAGTCTTCGTTTTTGCTTGACCCGAGATGGTTCTGTCGTGAGAAGTCTTTTCAAAACGCTCGATGAAAGATTAAAGGTGAGGAGAACACGGACTGATCAGCAGCATGCATCTGATTGTGAGATTGTGATTGTGAGACTGGCAGTGAACCTGCAGTGACAAGGAGCAAAGGGAATCGTCGAGCAGAATTTACGTGGCGAGCATTTTTTTTTTTTTCTTTAATTTATAATTTGCCTCGTTAGCTGAAGTCGCGAAAATATCCCGTACTTGGCTGAACTGCCTACTCGACTTCTTCCTGAAAGACGAGAGAATGCAATTCCCTTCTCCCGACCAAGCTAGGGAAACTTCAAAGAGGCTGTTACTCCCACGTCACACCATGGATGGGAATAGAGTGTCACTGAAGCTCTACGATTTGTAAAATTCCGTGCCCCTTTACTTTTGCCACTTTGCATTCACGCTGAAATTTCAAATTTGTAGATGATCGGGATTTTTTTTTACTGATTTTTTGGATACTGGAGCAAGATTTTTGCTACCACTCCTAGGGACACAATCCGCAAACAGACGACGTCCCTGCGATCAAATGGCTGTGATTGCCTGTGCGGGGAAGACTAAGGGCGCTCCCTGAGAGGAATATTTGGCATGTGGATAAAGCAGCCCGTTTGAACAGGAAATCAGAGAGCCTTGGATGCCTATTTCTGAACCAGAAAGATAAACACCAGTATGTAATCATCGGAAGAAAATGCTCGCTAAAATGTATTCATATCCTTTTGCAACATCAATCAATCAATTTGAGAGCGATTCCTGTAGGTTCCCTGAATGCAAATGCAGTGGATTTGCATGCTTTTCTGAGGAACATCTGAAACACATTCAGGGCATGAAGAATACACTGTCTGTGTCAGCATCCCATGATGGAGCATCGTGCAGGTGAAAATAACCATCCCTCGTCACTGCTTTTATTTATTTCGTAATAAGGAGTCCCCTGGCTGTGTCATTCGATGGTTCTTCTGTCATATTAGAAAGTTAAAATTATGAAGCGACAGGCTGACCTGTAAATGAGGCTTTCAAGTGATTCCGCGATTTCTGGAGTCACTTGTTAGAGGCCGGGGAATCGAAAAGGCTGTGTGACTTTCTCAGGAGACGAGGGATCGAACGTCTTTGCTTTGCCGAAAGAGAATGGCAAACCCGAATTGTGCTGCGAGGATTTACTGGAGGCGGTTTCGTGACGTTTGGCGTCGAAATTACCCACCGAGAGGGTGGGTCCTTCTTCAAAATAGGGGTTACCCCGGGAAGGGTCCGCCCTATGAATCCAGGAAGTCCGTTCCTCTCACTCCTGGGGAGGGATCCCCGGAAATGGAGATCACTTCCACCCTGGTTATCTCCGAAGGGGAATCCAGAAGGGAATCCTCCTGCCTTATTCTCTCTGGAGGACTCCCGGGGGGAGTTCCTCTACATTCTTTCTTCTCTGAAGGGAACCCAGAAAAGGATCCGATCCTGGAATTTCTTCTCCGGAGGGATCCCCCGCAAGGGATCCGCTCCTGTTTTTACTCCTCTGAAGGACGCAGCTTCCCCGAAGGAATCGGCTCGCTTCTCTGCACTCTCTGGAGAGATGGTGGCGACACGCCTACTCCATCAGTACGACGCGGAGGGTCCCTCCGGAATGGAGGATCCTCTCCTTTACAGCCGGAGGGAGAACTCCCCACTCCGTGATTCCTGGAATGACCCTGAGGTCGAGTCTTGCAGATATGGCGTTCAGTGCAGAATGCCAAGATTGCCAGTTTCATACGTCGGACCACGAGACGGCCAGCACGTGGAAAGTGCCCACCTATTTCCTTTTCCCCCACAGTTCCGTGCAAAGATGCGAACCTGGAATCCGACCCACGAGCAAGCACCGGTGCTGAATCGAAATTTCGAAAAGAACGCAGCCACTGCGAGTTACAGGAACTTGAAGGAAGAATGATGGGAAGCTGACAAAGATATCGGGTTGCCTTTTTTCCTTTCTTTCAAAAAAAAAAAAAAAAAAAGGAAAAAGAAAATTTTCCAATAGGGTTGCTTTACAATGAAAATTGTCAAAATTTATGGGGCAAACGGAAATTTGAAGGTCGCACTGAATCACAAGTCACCCTATCTCGGGATTTAGTGGACGCGATTTGATTCCACCTACATTTCCTGCACCTCGTGAGATGGATTTATTTCGTAAAGTGGAAGTGGGAGGCGAAGCAGAATCATCGGAAGAATTAGAAGATTAGATGAATGCTCAGCAACTCGCTGCATAGTGCCATAGGGACACGGAAGGTTAGCAATTGCTTTCGGAAAGATGAAAGGTATGGATAGAGATAAGCAGTAGATTATCAGCACGGTAGAATTGTAAAGTTGGAATCCACGAATCCACTACGGCGATTTTTCGAATCAAAACACCCATATAGCGCAGAGAGTAAAGCGGTGCTTCCCTAAACAAACAGCTGCTGTGTGTGTCGTGTACCAAACCTCTAATGATGTGATGCTCATGATTACATGCAAAGGCAGTTCGTTAGCTAGTTGCCTTTGCCTATACAAATCACGAGCATCACACTACTCGTGAGCCACCCCAACGAATCACTCTGGAGAGGTGGAAGAAGTAACGCGAGTCACCCCATTCAGAGGCTTCGCAGCATCAGCAGGCGTCGTGGTAACCCTGCTTGCGACCTCTTCGATGAGCCGAGCGAGTTCCACGTTTGCCGATGTGATGTCGGTCGAGTGAACCAGAGAAAAAAAAAAAAAGGAAGAGGTGCGCAAGTGATGAATGATTCGGAGGTTGCTTTCCGGCTTCCATCCACCTGTTGCTTCATCGTTTCGTGAACAACCAGCCCCGCCTTCGGACAGCGTAACCAGTTCCCATCGACCGAACAAGCTTGGACAGTTAATTGCTCTTCGATTTATGCCACCGATCCGAGAATTGTGGTCAGCGTTCTAATCTGCCGTACGACATTTTTTGTTAAAATCATAGTTAATCTTCCCGAACGTTCTTGCGAAAAGACGGAGCATCACTAAAGAGCGATATCAGTTGCCTTTCTTGCCATAAATAATGATGAATGTCGTTTTGGGGTAAACCAATTTAAAATCCTAGCCGAACCTTTAAGAAAAAAAGAAGATATTGCCTTCGGGCTGGGAACAAGGACAGCTTGAAAACATGATAAGCAGGTTCTCGTACTGTTTGCCAAAAAAACAGCCGTTTTTTTTTTTTTTTTCTCCCCCCTTTTGTGAAAATTCGCGGGAAATCACAATTGAGTTTACCCGATGACCTGTTCCCCAGTTACAGAATGATTAGAAAATGGGGTCCAGAGATTTCAGGGGAATTCGCCGAATGGTTCGAATATTGGAGGTTTGAGAAGCCCGGGAGCGAGTGGGAGACCTGAAAATCCTGCTTGAAGACGTCCAGGTGGAAGCTGCGGAGCGATGCTTTCGAAAGCATCCTCGGTTTATCTCTTTCCGGAAAGACGCAAAGCGGGGCGGGGGAGGCGCGCACGCTGCTTTGATCTCTGCGTTGTAATACGAGGATCAGATTGATGAGAGAAAACTCAACTGCCGTATTATCAATGGGCAAGAATCAGTTAGCACGCCCGTCCTCAGCGGTCCACATTGGAAGCACTTTGTAGTACTGTACACCGATATAATAAGCTACAGGCTTAAGATTTGAGTTTCTGGAATTCGCTTACTTATTCTGTAAAGGAAACCCGAGAGCCGAAAAGAAGTACAGAATGTGAGCCAAAGGAAAGTAGCAGTTTTCCGAAACGTAGGCAATTTAATGAGATAGTTGGCAATCTGTTTGGAAGGAAACCATAGCAGCATCACGCGGCCTATACGGAGATCTCTCTTCGGAGGCTGCTCAAAGCAGTTTTCGGAACTTTTCCGAGGGCTCACTCTGAATCTGTGCAAAATTCAGTTCGCATGAAATCAGCACAAAAGTTTGCGATGCGTAGGAGGAACATCGGCGGATTTGCAATCGTCCGCGTCATCGTGCACGCGCTCCATTCAGAATGTACTGTAGTGTACCACCCGTAGGACCGGGAAGGCTATTGGCAGCTGCTTTCCTTATTCTCGAATGTTCTCTACAGGAAGACAAAGTCATTCTGCGATCTTTAGAGTCGTTGCTAAAGTGGGTAGCCATGAAGAGCGGTGTCAGTGGGTTTCAGCTACTGCGATTCAAGTTTCCTTGACAACAGCAAAAACGAAAAAGACATGAGGAAAAGCTAGTTCGTTGAAATGCTGAATTTGAACGGGCATATATCGAAGAAGGACGGCTAAAGAAGTACACATGGCCATGATCCATGAAGGTCACAATTGCCACAGTCCTAGGTGGTTGCCTTCTTCTTCATACACTCGTCTGTGCAAGCACAGACCTCGAATTCGAGTGACGAGGTGTTGACGTCTGTGCGGTGGGTGGCTCCTGCCGGTTCCGATTCTTTAGCAGGGTAGGTGCACCTGGAGAGTCAGAAAGAAGGGTGTTCGTCCACTCTTACGAACCTAGGATCACATGTGTGCAGCGTGGTTACCAATTTTGGGAACCTTGGCAGAAGGAAGTCTTTTGATTCCCTCGTCCCACCCACTCTCCTCAGCGCCAGCATCCCTTTAGCTCCGGAATGACTTTGGACCACTTGCAAACTCGTAAAAAATTCATCGAGGCTGGCTGTGCTCATTTGAACGTCGGCTGCCAAAGCTTTGGATGCTTTTTCTATTTTTATTTTTACCGAAGGCAATTTGCTTGTACGGTTTGTTTCAGCCGTGGATGGCGGCAGACGAATTGCATTCCTTGTAAGCCTTTTTTGAAAAGGAATACATCAATCCTGATGGCAGTACGCCTACTGTGGTAAAAACTTGGTCTCGTTACTCTTCGATGAGCCTTGGTACATCGAGAAGGTTTCCGCTTATTTGTCATGGTAATCGGTAGGATGGTTATTAATGGGTACAAGAAGAGCTGCTAATATGCGATGGAGTTTTCTTCCAGAGAAGACATCATGCGCAATTTTTTTTCTGGATCAGACTGAAGTGTCTTCTAATCCCCCCCTCTTCTCCAGATTCTTAATAGCAAAGATGAATGCTCATCGGTCGAGTACGGCACGGCAGTGAGCAGTGTTTGCAGACTGAGTTTTCGGTCTCCCGAACGCGTGTTCTCGAGGATGCGGGGCAACCGTACCAACGTCGGAAGAATGCAAACGCCTCATCATTCGGATTGCGTCAGCCTCCAGCAGCAGCCCCGTGGTCCTCACGACAACACATGAAAGAAGAGGAACTGGGGAAGGAAAAGCAGAGTGGCGCCTTTCCCTCTCTTCGAGACTCATCCCAGATTGAAAACTGTGAAGGCTTTTAGCCGCAGTTTCGTAGCAGTCTTTATAGCTTTTATGGTGGTTTTTCTTTCGTTGGTTTGACCTACACCTTCCAGAGTATTTGCTGCAATCGCAGTGCCCCAATTATTACTCCTTTTAATCAATACGGAAGAATGCATAAGAACAGACATAAATCACACGTATGTCAAGTTGCGCTTTTGATTCTTTTCTTAAATCACTTTTTTTTTAAAAAAAAAACAAAAGCAGAAAAGACAAACACGGTGCCTTCTTGCTCTCGTATGTGATTTTTTTTTCTTGAATCTCTTCCGATGATTGGATTTTTATACTTTAAAAGCTGCATGTATTTTGAATTCCATCACCATACGCTACTAACGAAATGAGTTAACTGAGATGTCTTCAGCCAAGCAATCTTTCATCAAATTACAATAATCTCCGTACTCTTCTCAACTTCACTGATTGAGCACTGGCCCAAATTACTCACAACAACTTTTTTTTTTCCCCGTAAAAAAACGTGTTTTGCGTATTAACTGCAGCTTTTGTTCGTTTTTCTGATACTTCATCGGAGTCTGCGATCTGGCTGAAGATATTTTTCCTGATTTTATGAGAATTCTTCACGTGGAGTCTCCTTGCATCCGGGAAAAGGTAAATTGAGCAGACTTTTGAGCGCCCACGTCTTTACACTTATGATTAGTTTCTCTGAATGCCTCTGGGGGACTTAAATAGATTAAATAGATTTGCATCCATATCCTTCTTTTCTGTCTTCGCAGTTCTTCGGCACGGTTCCACGCCACCCGAGGATGGGTAATCCTTCAAGATAGGGGGTACCCCAGGAGGGGACCGCACTATGAATCCAGGAAGGACTCGGAGTCCGTTCCTCCCACGCCTGGGGAGGAATCCCCGGAAATGGAGATCACCTTCACCCTGGTTGTCTCCGAAGAGGAATGCAGAAGGGAATCCTCCTCGCTTTTCACCCTTGCCCGCGGTCGATGCCTTGCTTTTGAAAACTGCGGTGAAACTTGTGTCATCAGGCGAAACCCACCTCTACGTAAGGAAAACAAGAGTTCCCCAGACCTTATGGGAGATTCGGCTTGCAAACCGCCTTTAGCACCTTGAAGATGGGAGTCCAAGGTCCCTGCTATCTTCTTCTTCTTGAACCCCACCTGCTCGCCGGCCGCAAGCACCGTCGTGACCCTAGCAGCCACACTCTGGAAACCGACTCGAGTCGAACAAATCAAAAGGAAAGGAAGACAACAACGGAGCGAAGAACGTTGGAAACGGAACACACATCGAAAAGGGACACGAAAGCACTCGCAGATAGGAGCAAAGTTTGCCCAATTTTGAAAAACAAGCAACCAATCACAGCGGAAACACAAAGAGCGAATGCATGCAACGACAGCACAGAACCGACAACGCATCCGAATTTATCAGGATCTGGGGAGGACATGCAAACCAAAGAGGCCGCAAAAGATCGGAAATCCGAAATAAACTCAACACAAGCATAAATCAAATAATTAAGAAACAAGAAAAGGTACACACGTCACGGATACGTAGCTATTGGTCACCTACACTTTGATACTACAGTTTAATGGAACGATACTACACTTTGACCTTAGCCTCGAATATGGAGCTGATACGAACAGATTTTCAATTTAGGTTCAATAGAATGAAATGCATTGCTCTACGCAATCCTCCATTCCACAACATAAAGCAGTAATGTGTCAGCATCTTCTTGTATTCGTTGGTGATCTACCCTTCGGTTGCCATTCCCGCCAATCCTCCCTCTGGTTGGCCAGCGTGGTCTGGCGGGTGTCGTAGCCTGTGGGTCGAATAAAAGTCACGACGATTCCGAATACACGAGGCAACTATGAGACACCTCATTTTTTCGGCGCATGGTGATGGGATTCCCAAGTCTCGTAGGGCGCCATCGTTCATTGGGTCCCGGTTAGCAAGCGAACCCACAATTAGGTCCTGGACATTGGCGCTTGATCATGTGTTGGGCAATGTTTCAGGTGTTTTTCTTGTTTGGCTGTACTGAACGTTTCCTCGCCGTTCTCAAACGGACAGGCGGCATCCAGGACGACCAGAGGACCATTGCGAGGTGCTGGAGCACGTTGGACTCTCTGTTCCGGGTGCACTCTGGTTTCCAGAAAGTATTTCCCACCCTGACGTGGTGGTGGCGGGGTCATTCTGGGCACAGGCGCCTCATCATACGAGGCAAACTCTCCCTCCCACAGTCCGCATCTTCGGTATGCGCGATCGGTTGCCGGTATGCATGCCGAAGGCATCTCTTCTCAGCTCCCCCCTCGGCAACTGGTCCGCGAACATTTCGCGCGGTCTCCGCACGCTGAACGATCCGTGAGGGCTCTTGGAATTTTTGAATCGCTCCGCATTCACGGATGTGCTCGTTTGCCGATCCCATCGGATTTCCATGATGATTCCATCAGCTGCATCTCGGAGTGCTTCCTTCTTGTCACCGAGAAACATGTACCGTTGATGAGCGCGGTTTCGCCTTTCTTCTCCCTCTTCTTTTTAAAGAAAAAGAATACCCTCTCCGTTTTACGCTCCGCGGGAGTCGCGATTCCTTCAGGTACTCCGACAGCTTCCAGCGCGTCTTTCCCTCGCTCTTCATTGCGAGAAGAATTCCCAGCTCTTTGCCAAGGATGCTTTTGAGCGCATGTGCGCGCACATGAGGTGTGCTGTCGCTCTACTCTCGGGAACAGAACCCAAAGAAGAATTCGGTCAGACGTGCTATTTCGGATTTCATCCTTCCACTCAGCGGTTTTCTCTCCTCCTCGCTGTTTGGTGGAGCGTTGGCACAGTCCGACGCCTGCACGCGTCAGTTCTGCCCTCCCAGTGACCGAGGGAGCAGCTGGAGCTCCGCGCCGGAAGCTTCAAGCCGGGAGATTCCTGAGAGCATCCTTCTGCCCTTAGAAAAGTTTTCCCGGCGACGTCAATGCTTCGAGCACTCTGGTTAGTCCAGAACTCGTTTTCAACGGCTGGTCAGTTTGCTTTTCAAAGGAGGGTCCATGCGAATCGGGAACCCGGGCAGGGTCCTCTTCATCCTTTCCTCTACCTGCGACCAGTCTCGATTTGCCAGATGCCGGATGCTGGACGCAATCGCACACTTTATTATCAATGCGACTTGTGGTTTCTGCTCGTCGGAGAGTCCTTCGTAAAGCAGCAAAAAAAGAAAAGATGGAAAGGTTTGCTTCATTTAGAGAACCAAATAGGAAGCCCGTAAATTGGTTTCTTGGTTACCAAAGTGACAAATCAACGCGGGATTATGGAATTCGCAAAAAAGTTCAAAGTGACCACGTTACTTCGAAAAGGCAAATTAAAAACGTGGCGGATGTTCCGACGTCCCCGTTTCCGGTCCTTATGCAGAATTCGCCCGGATGCCACAGTGAATCTTCTCGTGGATTACTCCACGAAATTGTAGATATTTCTTGGAGGATATTCATTATCTCCTTTTATTTGTTTATTTTTTTCATTTCACAAGCTCTGATGACCGACTTCCGCCATCGACGCTGTTTCCCGGCGGTTCTGAGGATGAATTGGTACTTGGCGAAGGTCACTCGGATACTTCTGGAACCGATTCCTGCTTCTTTTGTAGGAAAGGGTGCAGCGTCCCCATATCACGTGGCTTTGCCGCGCTCGTAACCACAGTTTCCGGATGAAGCCTTCCCTCGTCTCCTTCAAGATCGTGAATAATTGCCGGCTGTAAAATACACTATTAAATGCACCATTAAGAGCTCCTGACATCTGAGGAAATTGGTAACCAGCTTTCCTTTAGTTCGGACCCGTGCGTCAATGGGGGAGGGCTCGGCAGTGCAGAAATATAGCAAAGCGATTCGTTCTAGAAAGCCGCCCTTCGGCGTTCGTAGGTGACCGCCAGAGTTCGAGAGGATGGGAGCAGTGATCATTTGGAAAGCACGGCTCGAGCAATTGACCTGCGCTGAAGACCTACCAAGTGCGACGCGTGTTATTCCCAGCTTGTTGGTTTCGGGATTTCGGAGCGGCTGACCTCAGGGAAAAAGTGCCGATGCTTCCCTCTTGCCAGCCGAATCATTCCTCGGCACAGTCATCTTCCGACGCGGTTCCCGATTCGGAGTTTGGGATCACAGATCACAGCTTCACACGAGTGCTGCTCCACCGCGGGTTACTCAGTCAGCCGATGCAACGGCTGTGATTTATGCACCATCCGCGAATGCACGCGAATCTTCAAAGGAAGTCTTCTTGGACACGGAGGCTGCCTCAAGAGAAAAATATTTGCCTGTAAGGTGTGACCATTTGAGCAAGTTCGAGTACGCTGGAGCAACAAGTTGAGGAGCTCCGATCTTCTTGCAGGGATGGAATCCATGAAATGAAATTGTACGGTACATGTGCATTTCCGCTCTACACGCTGTTTCGTCATTTAGAGGAATTTCTCTCTCTCCCTTGCTCTTGGAAATCGCGGCATACTCAGCATCGGCCCCAAAGTGAGTTCTAAATTACACACCTTTTGGATTCCTTCGTCATGGAAGACGAAATTCCCGCACGTGACCCCCATTCACACCACACAGCACGGGGCTTCGAGGCAGACGAATCCTTGAGGAATTCCCGAATGATCACTGATGTGAACAGGAAACACATGTACTCAATTTAGGAGTTACTTTTGCTGTTGGTAATAACAATTCTTGCACGTGATCCGTTTTCGGTTTATGCAATACGCTATATGCGTGAATTTCAAGAAGAATGTAATATGTACTTTCGACCGATCAAAGAAAATTCGAATTCTTAATTACTAGAAAGTTGGAAGGAAAGCTGCCGTTAAGGTGGTTGAAATCTGATGCATGCGTGTCACCTTTTTGGATCCACGTGATGAGCCACGGAAGCCGTGCCTTTGGGAACCGTTGCCAAAGCTTCGGGAAATTCATGAATTGATCATTTTCGAACGAGCTTGGGATTTTCCTTCCATTTCCAACCGTTTTAAGCTGTGTGTGTGCCGCCTTTTAATAGACCAAGCACTTTTTATTCCATGGAAGTGGACGCGTCCGCCATTTTGTTGTGTGTTTGGCTCGCCATTTTTGAAATGAGGTGGTGCCATGATTTTCAAAATGCCGATGGCTGCACGGATAGTACGGACATGCAATCAAAACTGGAAAAGATTCGTGTTATTCTTTTCTTAAGGTGGTAAGCAAGGCTTATTCTTAAAAGTATTTTTGTGTTAATTATGTGTGAGAGTTTTGAAATCTGCGTGCCGCACAACATTCCCCATCCTCGCCCGGTGCAATTAGCAGTAATAGGCAGCAGCATCAGGAGCAATGAGAAGGTTTTCATTAAAAGCTCATTTGTTACAGGATGCGGAAAAACCACTGGTTGATGTGGTGGGGCTTCCTCGTCGAAGAAGGATAAGCCGAGAAAGCACGTCTCTGAAAATTGTTCAACAAATATTCGGAAGAAAAATTAATGGACCAAGGAGATTCTCGCTTCCTAACCCACTATTATACCATCACATTAATGGTCATTCAAATCTTCTTTCATCCACGGAGACGAATGGCACAGGCATCACCAAAAGTAATACTCGGGTTTCGATGGGGGCTCTTAAAAAAAGGAGAGAGAAAAAAAAAAAAGGAATGCTGGCTGCGGCATAGATAGAAAAAAAATCTGCTCATTCAAAAATTACGTGCTCAATGCCAGGCTGCCGGACGTGTTTTTGAGCCTTTGTCCACCGCCGTATGAATTCCGCATACTTTGTTATAAATGGCTGAGGTGCTCCGAAAGGTATGGCACGCCTGAGCGTGGCTTCTAGAAAATTGCATCTGCAATGGATCTTCACCAAAGTTTGCTGCCCCTCCTTGTCGTGAAGCAATTAAAACCTCTTTCAATGAAGGAATTTTAAAATCATCATTCCATGTTTAGCACGTCGGGATGAGTCGCAGCTCCGGGGAGATGGACTTCTAACCCTTTCTTTGTCGCTGTGACTCTGCTGCAGCTCGGGAACGAATTTCCAGACTCCAGGCAAGGAATTCCCTCTCCCTTGGCCGATTGCTTACTACCCAAAATTACCGCAGCTGAGAGGTTGTCCTTTCTCTCCTCTTGCAGTGAGAAGATGCACCCTCCATGACGCCAAGATGCCTTCCACTGAGTGCGCCATCGGTGTGATCCGTTGGCGCTGTTTCCTTCCAGAAACTATGTACTGCCTGGCATTATTACTAACCGTCGTTTCAATGGCACCTAATATGATTATTCGTTTGTGTTACCGTGTTAACGTTACCCGTGGTGATGCATCGTCAGGAATTTTTCTTGCATTGGGACACTCATCCTCAGCGATTGGTCCGACTTATAACCCCGAACTAGGAAGTGGATCTGTCCTTCCTCGTGCAACCTGCGAAAGCCAAGGATAATTTTTCGTGCAAGTCGCTTAACTTTCCAGCTTATGTGCTGAGGAACCGAATATGCTTGGCGCGTCATTTTTGGAATGAAATGGCGCCATAAATTAGAACGCCCATGACTTGCACGAATCGCAAGGACATTTACATTGAATTCAAATCAAAAAGGTATACTTTATTTCGGAATGACTCAGCATTGCATACGCTACATTACAAAGAATTGCACGTATGATCTTGCAAACAGCATCCGGTTTCGAACACGGATACGCATGCGATTTCTGCTTGAAGAGGCAACTCGACTAAAACTGCACTCAAATTCAAAGACCCTTGCGTCCTCTATCGAGGAAGAGATGGTTCAACTACCCGTGCCGTTTCAAAAAGGAATTCATTGCTGGCTCTTGGCAAAAAGAATACGAATTTCATCCGCAGCACGAAGGATGCCGATCGAAGTAACCAATGCAGGTCTCCTTCTCCACGAAAGGGAAACAAATGAAGCCCTCCGCAAGTGCTCTACCTGGCGAAATCGCTAGGGGGAATGAATTCCCCTCGGAGACCGAAGGTACCTCCTAACTGTGTTTCCATGGCAAAGGAAGGAACCTCCCGTGCCTCCCTCGTATGCGCATTTCACCGAGTCCAAATCTGAAGCCGTGAAGACTTGTTGGAGGTGGCCATTTCACAAAGCCATGTGCTTTTTTCCTTTTCCTTTCCTTTTCCATCCATTGCGGCGACTGTGGAAAGTGACTTTCTTCCAAGTTTTCTCTGCTTTCATTCGTTCGGCAGATCACGTTAAAGAGTCATATCCTTTTATGGGTCATTTTTGCCTTGAGGAATGGCTCTCTTTCCCTCATTAGCGATCAACTGTTGTTTTGAAGTTTATGAATTATAACCATAATAAAAGAAATGGCAACTGAAGGGTTTTTAGTGTCGCTACATATTAATGTTATAAAGGTGCACGACGGCCGTACGCAGCGCAGACAGGAGTTTTGATGAAACGTGTTCGGGAACATTCCACAGCCTCGATATTGCCATCAGATGGCTCAAAGACTGCGGAGAAATTCTGACTCTTTTCCATGCGGACAGCAGCAGCCATCCGTATTCGGGAGAGTCGCGTCATTTCCAAGTTGGTGAGACGAGAGATGGTAGGAAGGCGCGGTCGCCTGCGAGACCTTCGGGCACTCTGGGCCGCCCTCAGAACCCCCCGTTCTCACGCTGCCGCCTTCCTCGGCGCAAGGCATTCAGGGATCTCGCCGCATCAGTGCACCTGTCGGCGGCTCTGGTCGACTTCACGCCCAAACCCTTCTGCACTCACCATCGAGTCCAACTCTCCCGCCGTCGTCACTGCACGCGGGTGTGTGTGGACCCCAACTGTGTCAGCTGCGGGGAGCGTGAATCTCTCCCCACCTGCTAGTGGACTGTGTTGCCCTCCGGCCCCCCTGGGAACGCTTTGCCGCAACCCTGGAAGCCTCTTCTTTCGCGACGCCCTCCGGCCTGCGGTCTCTCTGGCAGCCCCGTCCTGCCTACGCGTGATCGTCGCTGCACGGAGCAAAGAAACAGGAGGACCCAGCGATAGGGATGCCATCCACTTCGCCGTCAGCATAGCAACGCGATGGCCCCACCTGGAAAGGAATATCCAGCGAGATGTTGCCGACACCCTACAGAGGATCGACAGGACCGCCACCAGCGGAACGTGATCTCTTCCCGCATCCCCCAAAGTATATTTATTTTCATTTTTGGTTTGTCCCCTCCCCTCTGCCGCCGTGATGGAGCGCGCCGATCTGCGAACCGGTGACCCGGCAGGTCTCCGTTAAATTGCACGTGGTTGGGCCTCTAATCCGACTACAGTTTTCTCGTTATATGTTTATTTTTCAAATAAATGCTCTGGCTTCCTGGGTGAGAATAGAGCCCGACTGCTGTTTTTTGGACCTGAGCAATCCGCCATCTTCCTACGACGGAACGCCGGAGGGCAAGAAGGGCTTCGTTGCGGCGGTGGCGGAGGCTGGATGCAGACTCCACGCATCCGTCTCCAGAGCCGGTTGCTTCGGGCAGGCGGGTTATCGCTCACGCCCTTAGCGGGTTCCGATTCCCGTGGTCACCACCGTCCTGCTGGCCATGGCGACCGACACCTGGCGAGCATCGCATCGAACACCGCAACCCAGAGTCCGGTTGATCTTAACCAGAGCGTCACTTCTGCTCGCCAAAACCGATCCCCTGGGCAATATGATTTGGGGGACCCTGCATTTTTCAGCAACTAAGAGATCACGTGAAAGAACCCTCAGTAATTCAAAATTGAATTCCTATTTGCAAGTGGCGCTTTTCATTCCACGATACCGATCCGTTCGTTTCCACGCCACGCTTCTGGCTTCCCCGTTTCCGGTTTTCGTTCTTCCATTTTCCAGACTAGCCAATTCCGTTGAAGTCCACCTCTCCCACATCCCTCCTTGGAAGCTTCGAATGGATCCACCTGAGTGATTCCAGAACTCCACGCTCTGGTTCCACGGTTGATTTTGGACGTGCGAATCCACGCTGGCAGGCATGGAATCTCCGCGGCGCCGTTTCTGTGGCAATCCCCATAGTCAGGATCAATTCAGGACACGAAAACCGCAAATGATCGCCGCACACACCAAACGCTACAACCAACTCCTAGAGCGACTAAATCAAAAAAAAGATAAAAAAACGTTCCCTTCCCAGTCCTACGCGAATCCTCTTTGAATTCGAAAGGCTGCTCCCATTCTGTGCACCGCAGCATCCGGAAGCATCTCTGGACTCCTGAACACCAAATAATCTTCGAAGCATCGCCTAGCCCATGTGTTTTTTTTTGCGCAAGTTCGTCGTGTCTGTCGAAAGAGAATTCGCCTTCTCTTTGTGTCTCGAACTCTTGCGAAAATCTCTGGTACACGGAGCTCTCCCCCCCTCCGCGGCCCCGACTTGATCCTCATTTTATTTTCTTTCGATTCCACTGTTCGCCGTGCTCGAAGGCCTTTCCGTTATCATTTCACCCTGGACCGCAGAAAAAAAAAAAAAAAAAAAAATACACCCACCTAAAAATCTCGTGACTTCCGGTCCTGAGAAGTCAACTTTCAGTTCCGATCCCGAGGCATCAGCGTGCACCCACGCGACACCTTCTTCCGAGTGTCGTACTGTGTTGGCTGCAAGGCGCGAGACGGCTCTCGGAGAAACCGCAGGCGCGCTCTTGTCGGCAAAGAGAACCTCTCTTCGCGAACGGCTCAAGAGCTGCCCTCCCCTTTTTCCGGAAAATGAGACAAACAACTCTGCTTTGAGGTTCGGGCAGCAGCACCGTAGCTCCAGAGAGGCCTTCCTACCTTCCCAGAACGTTCGCACCATCTGGGAAGCAGCAGCTTCCTTCCAAGATCGTGGAGCTTTCCATTCTTTTCCGGAGCGAGGAACTGTGAAGGCGTGACCGTTCTGTGCAGGGGGTTTCCAGCCAGTCATCCACTTGCCATTAAGGAAGCTCGCCGCTATCGTGGTCCTTCAGCATGCGCCAGCGCGGGTTTCCTTTCTTCTGAATCACGTTCCCGAAAAGAAGCTCGAGGAAGAGTCACATCCGATGCAATGTTTTTGATTCGGCGAACAATCGCTGTGCCTCTCGAAAGTTTCCCGGAAGAAAAGAATGGGCACTTGAAAGTTTTGTTTGTCCCAAAAGCACGCCTTTGTGATGAAAAGAGGGAAAGCAGTTTCTTTGGGCTCAAGAGTAATTAAATCCGTAATCAGCTGTGAAATTCTCCGAGAGGTGTTGAAGAGGGGAGCCATGACGTCAGGGAATGCATCAGCAGTTTTTACTCATGCTTTTCAAACTGGGAAGAAAATACAAGAGTTGCTTACAATCAACGGCTGGTCGTCGAAAGTGTTTTTTTTGATTGAAGATTAAGGACTAAGAAATGTAAGTGTCTTGGGGGAGAAGGGGAAGATGGAATGAACCGAACGGACGTTGGATGCCGTTTCACAGATGCGTTCGGATACGACGAGAACAGAAATTTTCTACGATGATGCGGAAATGACAGCAGGAAAACGAAATCCGTTTCCGGGGACAAACCGTCGCATCCCATATGATGACCGCATTCATAAACAAGTATTAAAGGATCTACTGCAGGTGGTGATTATGGCTTCATGTGATCTCCGGATTTTTGCGAGCTCCGCTGACGGTTGCTGTGGCTTGGATTTGGGAGTACCATCTTAGTGTGAACGATCTAACGGTGAATCCAAGGAATTTGAGATTACTCGAGGTGACTACTATTAAACACTCCGTCCACGTGCTAATGGCGTTTTTCTGCCCTCCGCCTTATTTCTTCACATTCTGGGAAGGGAAAGATCCAAAGTGCGGATCGAAACCGTTCCACCAAAGGCTCAAAGAAGCTGCGATGGCTGCTTCTGCATCCATTAATTGATCCCAAGGTAGTTTGGAATAGTAATCATCACATCTATTATTACCCAATGCACATATAAACTCACCCCATGATAGTATGTTTAGGTCTGATAGTGTATCTGATCATGTGGGATGTACTGTATGCTTCAGTGTATAATAGGGATGAGTCGTATTACCGTTATTTATGCAAATACAGTAGAAAATGCCGTAACTGAATTACCTTACCGGATTATTAACTGGCTAGGCTCTTAGGAAATCTTCCTTGATGATCCAGGATGCGTTCACAGAGGAGACTGCTGAGCTCTACAGGCGGCTCATTCCAATAAGGCGGCCTTGCCGGTGCAAGGAGCAGGGCATGGAGAAAGGGTTGACGTAATTTAAACATCCCACTTTGGTCAGAAAGGATAAGCGGTCAACGGAGCATCCTGAAACGATTCCCGTGAGAAATGAAGATTGAAATGGCGAAAGACTTCACGGTTGTGATGATTTGGCTTCCGATTCAAATTGCTTGTCTGCTGCAAGGGGTTGCTGTCGCCCGCCGGAGTTTCCGCCATCCGATGACACAAACGTCTGAAGATCCGGAACCAGGCACTGAGCTGTGCTTCGAGGGAGCCAAGCAAGCAGAAAATCATCCGTCTGAAGGTATCGGGAGTATCTTCTACTGGGGACAAGAAAGCAGAGTGATTCGGCATGGTGGCCGTGGGGACGTTTCTGTCCATGCTAAGGCTTTCAAGAAGTTGCCCTGCAACGAATTTCAAGCTCCTTCTGCCATCAAGAAGTGAAATGGTCGAAATGGATTTTGTCCTGCATGATTTTTACCCGATCCAACCGTGATCTATTTATCGAACTTATCAATTAATTAGGGCTGCATTGAAGCTCCATTTATTCTTCTCGTGCATTCCAAGAGCTTTTGTGTTCCTCATCCATATTTTTGGCCGCGCCCCTATTCTTCCCACACAGCAAAAATCATGCAAGCAAACCGCCTGGTGTCATGGAAACGAACTGTGAATCGCTTCCTACTTCTGCTATTTGTCATGCACATGCGTCTCTGCGACTGCACCCAGTTTGAACGTATTTCGCAATACGTCCAAACTTTGTACGTATTGAGAAATATATGCTGTAGTGGAAAGAGTTAAAGGGCACTTCGCTGCAGATGTTTTCCGTCAAAAATGGTCAACTCCAAAAGTACGACGAGGGTTCCCTTCCCAAAGATACTCTTTCCGGTGCACTTTCTGAGCATCGTTCGATCACGATGCAATCCCAGCTTCCTCAAATCAGACGAGACTCGGAAACCAAAGACGCCGAGGTGCTACGACCAATCAGCCCGACACTCTGACGCGAGCGGACGACCAACACCGCAGCGAAAGAACAGCCCTACTTGAACGGCGGTCAAGCCACTCAGCTCATCGGATCACCTTCGTGAGCCTTGGGGCCGAACGTTCCCCATGCCAGCTGACTTCACGCGTCGAACTTCGATCAGCGGAAATGCGGCAGGATGGCCTGAACTCGATCGGCAAGTTCAAGAACGCGAGCTGCTCGGTTTTAGCACTCGGTGGAGCTGGTGGACCCCACCTCGGCGGCGCGAACTTTCAAGCGTGCCTCCCGAAGAACTCGCGGTCCCTCCTTTTCTTTTGGACACTCCGAGGGGCGGAAACAGGATGTGCTGCCTATGAACCGGAACGCTTGGAGGCATGAGGCGCTGGAGTCCTGGGTTGCCACTTTGGAAGTGCTCCCAGAGGAGCTGCCTCCGCGGCGGAAGCTCCTATTCGAGACGGGGGGATTCTTATGCAGGAGTGAACGCAGTGGTCCCGGATAGCCACCACACCCCTTGCCGCAGCACTGTCTGACCTCAGAGAGAGAACTGACAGTAGCCAACCGGCAGGGTGGGTGTTTCCTGCAACATTCCAAGAGTCGACGGCCTCAAGACGAGCCGGGGGGTTGGTAGATGGCGCCACTCCTTGTTCTCGGCCGAAGGGAATCGTTTGGCAGAACGACCTGCTCGGTTGATCACCCGGTCACAACGGGACGTTAGTTATAAAAAATAAACATATATATATGTAGGACAGGCGGCCCTACATTGTCCGAAAATGCTCGCAACCTGCCGAGTGACCGGCATGCAAGACGGAAATGTTCGCCTCGGCAGCGGAGGGAGAGAGGGGGGGAGGACAGACAAAAAAGAAAATAAAACAAAAAATACAAAAGATTGGGGGGGTTAGGGAAAGAATCACTGTCCGCTGGAGGGCGTCTTCTGCATCCTTTCCAGGATGCTGGCAAGTTGCATTCGAGTGCGCCCCAGGTGGGGCCATCTTGCTGCCATCATCTGCCATGAAACGCAGGGCGAAGCAGGTGGCGTTCCTACGCGTCATCTGATTCGCCCGCGAGTGAACTGCTTGGTGTGCCCTCCGAAGAACTCGCGGCCCTTCCCCTGTGGTGTGGACACCTCCGTGTTCCTCCTCCAGTGGGAACAGGATGTTCTTCTGTTTCTGCACTGGGGTCACCAGTGCTATCAGCGCAACAAAAAGCGAAAAGGACCTTTCCTTTGACATCTGCCATAAAGAAGTGATGGCAGATGTGCCGCCTCCTTCCTGCACCTCCTATTGGACTGCAGTATTCTGAAGAACTTGTGCTGGAGACTCGCTTGGGCGCTCCGATAACCTCAAGACACCGTTCTAGACTTGTTGCGACGCTTCTTCGCCGGAGGCGGACTGAAGAAGAGCGCTACGATCGCAACAAGATGCTGCATCCGCGTCATGATACAGTTCGCCACGCGTTGTTGTCAGGCTCACTGCGAAGGGAGACCATTAGCATGACAGCAGCCCTCACTCATAAGGGCGGCAGCAAGGTGGTTTCATCTGCCAGAAGTTGTCAGGGAGATCGCCACCGTCCAGAGTCGCTTCTAGAAGAAAAGGAACGTCTTTAACCAAAAACCTCGGTTCCCACTTGCTCCTCTTTTTTTATTAATTTATTGTTCTCTCTCTCCGTTACCTACTTTTTGGAAGCTGGTCTGCAAGCCGGTGGTCAACCTGAAGGGCTTCTTTTTTTTTTTTGGCATTTCTCGTATTTGAGGAGGACTCTTCTTCCCCACCTGTAGTTTGTTTTGCTTTTTCAATTGAACGTCCCGGCGTAACCGGATAAGAACCGGGGCTTCCGGTGCAATCAGCGTCTGGCATCTCGTTTTTCAGGGAGAGCTGAAAGCTGTTCCAGGTGCGGGGCGACCGAATAGTTCCCGTATCTGTTGATAGGCTGCCGTGCCCTCCACGAACTGTGGAAGAGGAGTCTGTCTTCGGAGCTGTTGCTTCCAGAGGATGTCTCCAAGGACCTGCTGCGGCGCTCCGCGCGCGGCGGCTTCACAGCGGGCACCCCGACTGCATCGAGATGTTTCCTCCGCGCCGTCGTCACAGTCTGCCATGTGCTGGGGTCTCGGGAGCGCGAAGGGAGGTCACCCGCACGGCAGTTCCTAGGTGCGGCTTCTCCTGCAAGGAGAAGCCAAGTCGGAGATCGCTGGCATGCTGCGTCGGTACTGAGCAAAAAGGAGCAAACGATACCGGAGACCTCCGTCCCTACGCTCCCTTCATTTGTTTACTGTCCTCTCCCATCCGTTCCGGACTTCTGGGACGGCCGACCTTCCTGTCGGTGGACCATCCTTTTCTTTCCCGTTGGTGAGGGCGTTGATCACTGAGCGACCCGACGTGACCGGCTGACAAATTTTCGCATGGGTTCAAGAACCACATCAGGATTCGCTGAAGCATCCCAATCTGGTTTTAGGTCCTCTCCAGTGCTTCGGAGGGAAGAGAGAAAAAGGATGCTGCTGCGACTTCGAAGAAATCACGAGAACTTACCTGTAAACACTCTTGAAAGCGGTCGTCAGCGAAAATTCCAAATGCCTCAATAAGCAGTAAAGACATCGACATGGATGAATTCAGGTGAGCTCGTGGAATTCTCCAGAGCTGGTCCAATTTCTAAGCAACCTTACATTCTGCGTACAGACAAATGTTCCATTGTACTTTAGATGGGAAAGGCGCCCTATGAAGCAGAGTCCCGATTGAGGAATACCAACAAGAAGAATCCATGGATGAATTGGTAGCGCACTTGAGGATGCTAGCGATCCATTTGGAAGGGTTCAGCAAGTTTGAAACACATCTGAATTCTTCCGAGGACATTCCGTTCCGCCATCGGGAATCGCCACTCAGTCGCGAAACATCGTGGCAACCAACAGAGAAAGGAGCTTCCGAGGAAACAGGAATTGGAGACGAGACGTGAGCCAGCCTGGAGACGGAGATTTTGATGCTGAATTCGAGCTTGTTCACTTGGAATATATGTCTCCAGGAGCTAAAAGGAAGGGGAGTTGAGAAAAGCTGGAAACCTCGGTGCCGGGGAATTCACACCGCGTCCGTCGCCGTCTCTTCCGGATTTTTTCTTCTTCGTTCTTGAAAGCGGCGCAGGTGGACGTTGGTTCTCACTTGAGCCAAATAGAGATTCCCTGACAATGAAAGGCTCACGGGCGTACTCTACGGAACAGGAATGTGCCATCCTGGATGGCACCTGAAGATTCCTCCAATTAGGACCTAACTCTATTTTAGATTTGGATGTTCGTCTTGCTGCTGCTCGAATCAGCGCAGGACATTTGCGTTGCTCCACAAGAAACTTGACACGTTCTTCTGGCGTTCCTAGGCAAACTGGGCAGGTCAGTGTGCCGAAATGATCTCAGGACCCACACGGGAAGAAGTCCTTCCCGCGTACACCTCGAAGGGTCGTCGGACAGGCAGGGATATCAGCATCGAAGACTAAGAAAGAAATCACTCTTTTCTGCATGTTACGAAGGCACGACCGGAGCGATGTAGGAAGCAAGTGGACACAAAGATATATAATGAAGATGTGGTTTTTAGAGCCTGGCGAAGCGACTGAGCTCTGCTGTCTGTTGGGCATAAGTGGACATCCGCGGAGGAAGGAAATTTGTTCAAATTCTCGTCCTTTCTTGGAGCCAGAAAGTTCCTAACTCTTGAACTGATCGTTTTCCTGTATATCTTTCGATGATCTGAATTCGCCTTAAAAGATACTGGAGGGATTCGGAAGAGTCTGTTTCCATGCAGTCGTGCATGGCAACTGATCTTCGAATGGCCAAGCCCACTTGCTTGGCAGCACGTGGCAAGCACACGCAAGCGTGCACCATGAACGAACCACAAACTGCGCATTTCTGATCTCCCCGTGTGATGTATCATTCCTGCACCCATGTCTTACGCATTCCCGCTACCCCGCTGTCGTACAAGAAAGTACGGAAGTCCGCATTTTTTCAATGGCATGCATCATTCTCGATTAAACGAACGTCAAAGTGCGGTGCAAAAACGAGTGCTTCAAAACAAAAAAAAATAATAAAATAAAATCCTGCCGTGGTTCGACTTCAATTCCATCGCAGTTTCTAAAGGAACACATTCGCTTATGGAATCTATTTGTTCGGAAAAAGTTGAAATTGAGGCAATGCAAATACCCAATGCGTGGAATCCTCTTGTGTCCACTCAGTGGAGCACATTCGAGCCGGCCGTAGTGAACGTATGGCACGGAGTAGTACGAAACGTACTCTTGCGCGATGGCGTACACCACTAGCATTCGGATGTGCACACAATGCAATGCCCTAAGGAAGACAGAGAAGTAATAGAAAGCAATAATACGAGATTGATTGACCCATAAGGAGTTCCGCTGACTGGGAAACGGCTCGGGCGCGTTGGTCAAAATCACCCGGTGTATGCGCTGGCATGTCTTCCAGCTACCCTGCAGAGCCGAAAATGGGTTCTCCTTCAATTCGGCGATGCGGCCGGTGAAAAATGAGCTTCCAGAACACGAGCGTTTAGAATGTGCGACGCCAGCCGTTGTGTCATGTGTGTAGTTCCAAGAGTTCACACGCTGACTCGCAGAGCACATCTGACTGACTTCGAGGTGTAGAAAATCGAGTCCGTTGCTTTCGGGCACGAATAAGTTTGAATCCGAAAAATAGGCCATGCTACGGAGAGTAGAGTTTCCGAGCAGCGTATAGAGTCTTCTGAAAAGGGTGCAACAGGCTGCTGAGTCGACAGACTTCGCTGTTGACTCCACGTGCCCCCAAAGGAATACTCACTAATGAGGGCTACCAAACTTGAACTGCTGCCCCAAACTTTCGAAGGAGGACACCATTTTAAGGTGCAGAATTGAGCACAAGGTGTTTGTTTGTTTGTTTTTTGGAAAAAAAAGGTTAAAAGGAGGGAATTCCCTGTTTCTGGCGACACCAAGGCAGGTAGGTGGGTGAATTCGCTGAGTGACTTCCGGGGATTTCAGGAACCCTTTCCAACAAGGAAGAGCGGCACCCTCGGTGCATTCTAGCCGAGGATGGCAGTCAGCTTGGTGAGAGCAACCCCTAGATTTCCACAAGGTGACCTGCAGCGGTTCGGTCCGGCTCCGTGCTGATCGGGAGCGAGGGGATGGAGCAGGAAGTTCCACTGTAGGTGGGCCGCAGTCTGTGAATGATGAATAGAATAGAATGCCTTCCCTTTACTCGAGAGATCTCGATCAAGCCGCTTGCAGCTTCGTCGACCGAGATGACTGACACTGCATCAAAACAGCTTCATCTTAGCAAGGAAATCAAAAAGCTGATGAATATCAAGTTCAGGGATGCCACCAAATGCACTTTGCAGTCGGAGAGACCTGAAAATAATCAGCCCACGGAACTCTCAGTATGTGTGAATCGCCCAGTCTTCTCACAAACTCCGGGTGACGTCACTCAGACTCAGGCTGGATGTGCACTCGCTGAGAGTAGACTTGCTTATTTATGGATCTTCCTCTTCTGAAGTATCCAATTTGGAGGTGGCATCACGCCGGGTACCAGAAGGATTATTTGTCGTTCCGGATGCAAATTTTGAGCCATTCTCGAATCATCATCATCAGCGATGGATTTTCTCCCCATGAATTCTGTTCCATGGTCGGTATGTAAGTTCCCATACCATAAAGTTCTCCTAATCGTGATTGCGACATCAAGCTTTCGGTCGGCAGACTTTTCTATACATCATCCTGGTCTTGGAAGTCAGTGGAAAAATGGAAGAAAAAAAAAGTGGACATTTTCGGCCTGGAGATTCTCCAAGAGAAATCGAGTGCATTGCGCTGTGCATGTGGAGAATTGCAGTCCGCCGTGCCTTCCCGAAATCCTTCCGGCTTCCGGTGAACTTCAAGCGGACTGCTCCTCATCCACCAGGAAAAGCTCCTCGTTCGCCGATCCTTTTCCGTCATCTCCGAAACTCTGTGTGGACCGTGGTTTTCAGGCTCAGGTCGCAACCGAACGCCGCGCAGCACTTCTCGAAGGAAACGGAAGTTCTTTAGCGTCACCTTCGGTCACGCAGTGTCGGAATTCGCCGAATTTTAAAATTCCCGCGAAGTTTGGCTGCTTTTCACATCGGGGGTGGTCAGCTATTAGGCCTTCTGCCAACTGTTCACTGAGCAGTGCGGCCTTCCGTTCGGTTGGTATTTTCACGCCGTGTTCAAACAAGCAGCAGTGTCTCTCTTCATAACCTTAACCGGAAGTAGATGTACGAGGCGCATCTCGAAAGCACGAATAGGAAGGAAAATGTATGAGTCGTTCTAAACACACACATCTCCATGTCACTTCTTTCTACACAGTCACCGTTTTTTTTTCTTCCAAACGTGGTTTGATACCATGGAACCAATTTTTCGAAACCCACTTCTTGAACAGTCCCGCCAATTGTGAAGTCTCGTCAGTGACTCGATTTCCTAACGCAGAAGGACGTAAAGCTGCTAAAATTCACCGTGGGCTGTGGGGAATTCATGGGTCTCCAGTAATGAGTGAAGGAAAAGTAAGGCAGGGGTGTCTCGAGTTTAGGGAAGGCCGTTCCAATGTTCACGACGAAGAGGGGAGTGGCAGGCCGAGCGTTCAGAACTGACCACCTTGTTAATCGTGAGAATGCGAAAGTGAGAGAAAATCGTCGCTTTACAATCCGTGATGTTTCCATAGAATTTCCAGAAGTTTCCAGGACGAGCTGTGACAGACACACTAGGCTACCGTGAAGCGCGTGCACGATGGGTCCCCAAAATGCTGCCGCAGACGCTCACGGAAACCAGAGGTTGACACCTGCAGGCGAAATTCAAATGGGAACTTTTTGATCACCCGGTCCTGACCTCGCTCCCAGTGACTACCACGATCTTCCTTCCTGCACCTCAAGAAGTGTCTCAACGATTCGAGGGGGAAGGTGAGGAGTGGTAAACTGCAGTGCTGCTAAACTGACCGAACTCCCAGGAGGAGGAATTTCATGCAGAGGGTTTAAAGAAGCATCAAAAGTGTTTGGAAAAAAATGGTGACTACGTAGAAAGAAGTGACATGAGGATGCACGTGTTTAGAACCACCCACACATTTCGGTTTCTCTTATTCTTCCTTTCTTTACATCCGATCGGCCCGTAACCTTTGAGATGCACCTCGTAATTCGGATGGCCACATTATCATTAAACAACGTCTTGCTGCTATATGACACATGTTTATATAACGTTACATCATTACATTATAACACATCATCGTGTATCGCGTACGTACTATCGTACTATTTTTCGCTGACAAGAATTCCCTTCTTCCGGGGTCGCTGAAGTTTACTGGAAGCCCTCAGAAGACACTTTTCTTCTCCCTTCCCCCAAATTCCGAATAGCCTTTTCGTCAGTCCAGCATTGCACGGCAGCGGATCCGTTCCTGGTCGGTTCCATCCATCCCCACCATCACCACACTTTCCCGAGGCTTATACCACCACCTAGAGCCACTTGCATTCGAATTCTAATATTCGTCGGAATGCCTGAATTCCGTTCGTGGAAAGCTAGAAATCTGACTGCGGATCCAGCATCAAGCATCAAGTCCCTGGCATCTTCCGGACTTCCTTTCATCCTTCTCGTTGATCACTGCAGGGTGGAGGCTGTCGATCGTTGGCTGGCATCCAGCTTAAGAAGCAAAGTTCTTGCATAGGACCGTATCGAAGTAGAAAATCAAACTCGTTCAACTGAACCCGTGAAGAAGAAAAAAACATCAAGCAAGTTTCGTGTTCTCGCCAGATTTCTCGTTCACCATCACGTTTCCATGGATACGTACTTTCCATGCAGTCGTCGTATTTAAAAATTGTGGTCTCGGAACTTGTAGTGAGCCCAATGATGGAAGGATGCCATTAAGGGAATGAAAGCTCGTGTGATGATTATCTCATGTGATGCTAGTCAATCAGGCCGCGATGCCGTTTGAGGCATCAGAAATGCCCTGCACTTTACTTTGTGATGCAGGCAACATCAAGCAGTCATCACGTCTAATCGCTCTTTTTACATCTGCATGTAAGCGGGTTTTCGGGACAGTTTCAGCAGTTCTCTACCGTTGGGGGTGGGGGGGGGATATACGTAGAACTCGAGAATAGTTGAAGACCGAGATTGCTGTTAATCTGCTCTCGATAATTCGTGGTGGATTAACTCGGGGAAACAGATGAGCTAAACCCCTAACTCCGTAGTATGTGGTGTTTGCTTCACATCCGTTTGAGCATGGAGTTCAAGGAAAACAGTCGAACTGCACGAAAGCTCGGTTGAAGAGGACCCAGCAAAGAACGAGAATGGGATGACTCGTCTCCGATGCGGAGTCCAACCTTTCTTAAGTGAACCTCGCAGAGTTCAATATAATTTAATCGAGAACTTTGAAAATTTCCATGCAGAAGCGTCGCCATAAAAGTTCCTGTAGAGAAGAGAGGGAAGAGGAAAAAGTCCTCTGAAAGCCAGGAGAGCTTAATCTCCGCTTAACCCTACCCTCCTTAATCCACGTTAACAGAGTTTCATTTTTGCTGCATGATGGATGACAGAGAAGTCTCAGCCAGCATAATCATAGTAATTTCGTTCACAGAATCGGAGTCGCGGGCGTCCTACGGTGGAAATGCACAGCTAACCGAGTTGTGTACTGCCATCACCGCATTTTGAAAAGAAGTAATACTGTGGACGCAAGCCGATGCATCTTTAGAGCTTGAAGAAATACCCTGCCGTGTCACTGTGGCTGCAGAGCCAAGCCTCCAGCCTGGATACTTCCTCTGCCGGTCGTGACCGAATGAGCGGTGGACGAAGGATGGTCTACTCATTCCGTTAACAAGGCATTCAACTTAAGATCCAAGGTTGGCATGGAGGATGGACCCGATTCGGGGCGCGCACACACACGTGAAAACGTGGTGCGCATCCCAGCTTACAAATGCATGGATGTGGCCGAGGAGACGAGGCTAATCAAGGAAGTCAAAAACGCGATGTTGCTGTGGGCAACCAAATGGCACCGGGAAACTCTGAACGCGAGTCTGTGTTCATAAGTCACGGCCAAAATGCATTCGGGATCGGCAGTGGCGGGTGGGATGTGCTCTTTCCCCCAGGATATCGCTGTCTGCACAGGACTGCCACTGGTGACACAACCATCAGGAAGGAATCGTGTAGAGCTCATTCCAGACATTTTTTTACTCAGTTCCGTCTTAAATCGACTTTCCCAGTTTAGGGCAGTGGCTTTTCTGAATTGGAAGCTGATGTCAATGATTAGCTCCGAGGAAGATTGCCAGAATTTAGCCGCAGAAAAAACCCTTGAAAAATATTTCAGAGTGGAGCGGAGTGCTGAAAAATGTCTACTGCCTGATGGAATCATCTGGAAGGGTTCATCTCGACTCGTCATCTTTTCCAACCTGCGAAAGTTCCGAGCGAGGCTTTCTTCATCGCGTTTCCGAGGAAGCACGTGCTCATGTGGAAGAACCAGCAAACAGTTGGGCAGGGATGGTGCACCTAAACACATATGGAACCCCTTGACAATCAGACTGTAGTGGGAATGCCTGAGGAGCTCAAACTCGATTCCCCTTTAAGAGTCACGAGCAAACCTGTGAGCACGAAAATCCAGAAGATTCGTATGCATTCAGGTTTGGCTGAATCGCGGAGTTCCGACACTCCGGATGGTGCTCGTGGCATCTCCGACTGAGACATTCACACAAAGATCAAGCCGACCTGCGAGCTTCCAGAAAGAAGGAAAAGAACAAACGCGGGAACGGTACTTATTTTACGAATGCACCAAAAACAAGCGTGTACGTTGTGTGCAGCTGCTCAACATTGAAAAATCACTGGTGAAGAAGTCTCAGGATTGCTTGTTTCAGAGTGCTGCTCGAGCTGAGGAGCTCCTCAAAGGGACTGAATTCCAACTTTCGCTCATTGCCCAAAGTTCCAACGATGTGTCTCCGTCAACCAGAGCTCTCGTCTCCATATAAGGCGCTCAGTCGAATGCTGCCTTGGTAAAGCGCATGGACCAACCAACCCTCAAACTATTGAGTCTGCGATTCTAGAAAACTTCAGGTGCAGTTTCGGCGGCGATTATCTTATCTGATGCCGCTGCTTCCTTGCGTAGGAACGGCTATTTGAAGTAATAATGCTACCGACTACTTGGCTACTTCTGATGCGAATCCCGAGGCTTCCAGTCCCTGGGAAAGAGAGAAGGATGGCAAGAAAGGGCAAAGAAATAAATAAGCATAGAGAAATGTAGGTCACTTGGCGCTAGTGACCACTTTCCGCTCCCAGATGCTGAGCCAGGAAGGACCGAGGAAGAAGTCAAGATGTCGCAATCGCTGTGCAAAGTAGCCTACTGAAACATCCGCCAGCTGGAGTGACTTCATCTCAGCTTTACTCTGTACACTCTTCCACCCACTCTACATAGCTAAGTTGATAATTGTTATGCTGCCTCAGGACAGTCGAAATACCTCAGCAGCTTATTAACACATCGAGATGACCTTACGTTGTGTGACTCAAAAGAAAACGTCTTTAAGAAGCAATTCAAGTGAATTTTTGCGAAATTCCTCATCATAGCCTCACCTCTCTTCTTTTCCAACTCTTACTAATCAAAACCTTGCTTCACATAATCCATTATGAATCCAATTTCATACAAGAGATAGGATTATTGCTTTAGAAATCAATACCAACTTGCCATTAAAACGCTTCAGCAGCCTCCTCTAAGCTCACATCTTTCTTCATCATCTTGCACACCACCACTACCGATAAAACGACCATATTTTGTTAGGCAAAGCATCAACCTTATGTAACTCATTCTGGTAACATGCATCAATTTTTAACCAGTTCCATCCTGATACAAAGATGACTACTCTTAGTGCTTCCACTCTACTTCCCACCTCTTTTCAGCGCTTTTTCCTATCAGTGCTCAATCCATTTGCTCGTGGTGAAAGCGACGAAGAAGAAGTCCCTGGTATGGAAGCGAAGCCCGTCTTCCACCCTCGCCGTCACCGTCGCTCCGGAGTGTGTGAAGGTAGCCAACCAGCAGGCAACTGGTAGGTGCGAAGACTTCAGCATTCCTTCGACAAACAAGTCTTGCGAAGGCCGCCGGAATTTGCGATGCACCGTCGACCATGCTGCTGTCCTGATCGCTCCAGCCGCTCGTGTGCAAAGCGTTCGAAAATTCTCTATCGCCACATCCGCTCAAATTCGGCGGGAAACACCACAGTCCCTCCCAACGGCCACAGCCTTTCGTGACGCCCACGCACGCGAGAGCGTGGTGCCACTCTCCCTTATGGGAAAGACCCTGTCAGTGCACCGTGAAGGTGGCGATGTGACGGTGATGCAGAGAGAAGATGGAACAAGTCCACAGTGCCTACTTCTAAGAGTTATCAGCGGAATCCAAGATCTCTGCGTCTCTGAGCACGCATCATTCGCGAGGAAAGCTTCTTTGTCCAGCCGCACATCGTCCTCCAGCGAGCAATGACCTTCGGGACCTGCTTCCAGTCCTGCAGGTAAGCTCCCGTGCCTCCAGAGAAATCACATCTGCTGCTCCCCAGGGGCGAAGAGAGGTCGACAAGGATATAAGGATGCGTCCTGGAGGGAGAGCAGGTGTCTGGCACCTTGAATCTCTGGCAGTGGCACCTTCTGCAGGTGACGAATGGCGCCCCTTGTTCCAAGTCATTCCACTGCTTCTTGTCCCCAAGAGCAGCTGTTGGGAGTGCAACAACAGCAGTGCTGCTCCGAGGGCACTTTAGTTTTCAGTGACAGAAAGCTTTCTCGGACGCTCGGGGTTGCGTTTGCGGGGACACCAGACCAGGAGAGAAAGTTGTACAGGGACTCTTTTTACGCATTCCCCGGCAGAGAGAGACATTCCGCGGTAGTTCGGCAGCTTCCCCGCGAGGGCACCTGCGTTCTTCGGGGGGGAAGCTTCCGGCTCCGCAGCTTGGCATCGTGGAAACCCGGCCTTTCCGCATCGGAGGAGGCGACTCCTCGACACACCAAAGCAGCAGGCAGACGAGGCGAAAAAGGGAGACGGCGAAGAAGAATCGCCACGCTGTCCTTCGACCAAAGGCGATCCGGAAAAGAGCACGTGGGTTGCTCTGCATGCGAGAAGACCGGACCTCCTTGCACGTGGACCGGACCCACGCACCCTTTCAGCAAGATCACCCGAGGAAGGTCGGTCTTCCCTAGCTACTCTCCAGCCAGTCGTTGTTGATCGAAGTCCCAAACGCCGAGGTCACGAACGATCAAAATCCCGAAGGACCATGAAAAAACAAACGCGTGTGGCCATTTCAGGTAGATCGATGCACAAATCTATTTTAATACGCATAATTAATTCGTGTTTGTGAGCAGGTATGTCCTTAACAGTAACCTTCCATACATGTATCAACAATATAATCAACAACTTAATTATATTTATTTGTGTATTTATGTGTATTTGATTGATTATGTTAATAAAATGTATATCACTGAATCTTAATAAACATATATGTTTCAATAATAATACTGTTAATGATATGCCTGTTCACAAGTGGGAATAACTATGCGTATTAAAATAAATTTGTACATTAATCCACGCAGAACGACCACGCGTGTTTCTCTTTTCTTGATCCTCCGGGATTCTGATCGTTCGTGACCCCGGCGTTACGAGCCACACCCCAGCCAGCACGACCACTCAGCACTTTGACGCTCATCTGCACACTACGGCAGGCTCCAGATCAACTTGAGGAACTCTTCGAAAACTGCCCACTGCGGCCCACGCGGGAGGTAGAAGCTGGCTGTTGAGATGGACCACCGCAGGAGGCGCATTGACTGAAGGCAAGCTGGGAGAATTAGAAGCAACTCGAAGGGAAGCTGAGCAGCTTGAGGACCAAAGTGAAGGATTCATCGTTCACTTCAATGTCGTGCGCGCGGAGGCCACTGAAAGAGACGGTCACTGACACGCTGCTCCAGAGAGAATGCAAATGCGCTCCGGCAGCTGCAGTTGGTTCAGTGACTTGGAGAAAGTCCACTTTTGACGCACTCGAGGGTTTTCTAAAGGTCGACAGTGCCTTGAGAGCTTCCTGTACGAGTTTCCTTTCCGTGGAGTGCTGCCGGCCCTTTCTTCCTGTATTCCAGCTGCCCTTTTGGAACGAGTGATAGGTTATTAGCATCCAAGATTCCTTCGGGAAATCCCTTAGCAGGTTCCAGGCTCACCATGCACTCAGCCACCCGTTCTAACTTCGCGTTTCGCTTCTTTCTGGTGGTGTGCAGCTTCACATTCTTTCTTGCAAGCTTGTGGACGCCAGCTACCCACGTAACACGTCTTTTCCATTGGGCAGAAGACTGGACTCTTGCGGATCTGAAGAAGGCAGGAGAAAGAAGGGAAGAGGAGAGTGTGCCTAGGTTAGGAGCTGTTCGCTACATAGGTGTCAGTTCTTGCTCAAGGAGTCGAAGAAACTCTGAGCAAAGTCCCCATACAATTGGAACTCTTTTCGACCTCCGTATGGGGTCCATCGTCGGGACAGCTCAAGGGAGGCTTCATCCGAAGGTTTCCGGTTTTTGTGTCACGGGAATTCGTAGAGGAACGCCTGTACTCAGGGCTGGCAATGATAACCTCGAACGAGTTGGAGAACATTCTTCAATGAAGTGGACACTTTTCCACTAACGCTGCTAGTGAAGAATAGAACAATATACCATTATAATATTGATAATACGATACTGAGACAATACTAAAACTCCCACAATGGTGTTGTGCTCGCTTCTTCACCAACACTCTCCCTCACGTTGTTCTGCTGACCATAAAGAATGCTTGAGGCCTCGAGAAAGCATGCGTTCACGCATTCGCCTCTGCAAAAACAACGACATGATGAAGTGCCATGGGAGAGATCAATGAAAAACTGGAATGATCTTTAGGTTTTCTTATCAGATGCGAGAAACAACGGCACTCCCGAAGCGACACGTTGCTCCTCCAGGTTTCATCATCCCGACTTCTGCGCGTACCTCGGAGACTGTCCGATCAATGAGTGACTGTTCGCCGCTGTTGCTGCTGCCTATCTCAGAGCTGCGTCGCGAGGTCGCTGCAAAGTCCTCTGCCTGCAACATCTCCGTCATTAGTAATGAAGCCGTAAGGACATTGGGATTTCTCGAATCCGCCCGAAAGTTCTTTCGCTTCTCGAAGACAAGGCCCACATGAGCTGAGCCGCCCATCTGAATCAGCTGCGTGCAAGTTCCAAATTTTAGCGAGTCGCCTTGCATCTGCCCAAGCAGCCCATGAAGGAAAGGCGTGGAAACGTTCTCAGAGAACCTTCTTGCGGTTCCCTGTGGTCAAGCGTTGTCTTCACGACAAAGTTAACGCAAACCCTGGAACGCAATCTAAGGGCTTTTGATCTTATTATGGAAATTCCGGTTCCACCACAACTCGGTCTCGATTCAGCTCTTACGTGAGCAGGGGCTGCTGCAATTTCGCTGCAAATCTGAGCAAGAGATTGGGACAACGAGCAAAAGGAATCCTCTTTCCAAAAATATCATTTCCTTTTCCCTTTTGGGTTCCTGAAGTTACGGTTGCCACCGGAATTACTCACTTACTCTCCCATATACGAACTCTGCTACAGGGCTGCTGGCGCATTCCATACGAGGGACGAAGGTGACGAAGAACACTTTTCCCAGCGAAGGACGGCGGAGCGAACGCTGCGGGTTCGTCAGAAAAAAACGGATCTTTCTGGAAGATTCTCCGATTTTCCACACACCACGTTAGTCATTTATTTTTGCTTCCATTACATGACGGAGCACTCCACCACACTGGCTGAGGAGCGAAAAATTTCAGATGCGGGCCAAGCCGCTGCCTGCAAAGGGTCCCACACCTGTGGCAGACGGTTTCGGCCGGTTCGGTGCATCGCGGGGGGGGGAGGGGGAGATTTCCCCGAGCCCCGCGGGCTGGAAAAAGCCACACCAACCGATTTTCCCCCCTTGGATGAAAGTGGCACGGAGGATTCGAGATTCGCCACTGCCGCTAGCGGATGAGGATCCCGGTCGCCCGGATACCGTGAAAATGATGCAGCAAGATGAGGCGTAGGGAACTCCAGGGTTCATCTGCTCGTAATGGACAAAAATCCGGCGGTCACAGTGGTTTGAAAGTCCTCCTCCTTGCGTCTGCGATCGCAAAGAGTTCTTCGCATGGAAGATGCATGCTTAGGGTTTCAAGCCGCTTCCCAAGCGCTCGGGATGACTAAGATTGGATTCCGTGATTTCAATTCCAAAGAGTGCAAATTGAATAGTTTCTCCACAGAGTACGCCAAGTATGGAAAGGCTTTTTGTTCTTAGCAAGTTGCCGAACCACTTAGTCTTCAGCGAAGACACCCCTTATGCATGGTGGAAGTAAAATCCTCGAGCATTGCTTGCCGGAACACGTTTATTCCTTGTGCTTATTTACTATTCGAAATGCCTTCGGGGCGAAATTGCCTTCATTCATTTCCGAGATTTCATCTGCGAATTCTTTCGATATCCGAAGAATGTCTTTTGCTGTTTTCATATCTGGTAAGGTGCGCAGTTTTGTTTGGAAGGGGACTTCTTGAATGCTACGTGAATTAGAGCGGATGGATGGCGCCGTCTGCTTCACGGAATTGCTTTGGAACTTCGTCTCTCTCTCTCTCCCTCCCTCTCTTTTTTTCTTCTTGTCGCCCTCGCAGAAATCGGTGCTCCGTAGCACGTAAACCTGAACTCCCACGAGCTGCTCTCGTTATCCAGCATCAGCAGCGGAACCAAAGATAAATATGCCAGTTAGCACGAGTGCATTTCGCAAACGCATGTTCCTCCAGGTAATCATTCAACTGAAAATGGGGAATTAAATAGCTTGCGACTCTTACTTTCAATTCAGTAACGGAGCCCGAGGCGCGAGCGGGTTTTGCATACAAGGGAGATCGTCATCCCGACGTTAAGGAAGCCATGCGATATCCGCAGACGGATCGCTTCCGCGGTGGATGCGCGGATAAAGTATCTTTTCCTTTGTACGCTTTGCTCCCCTCGTTCGGAGCGCTCATGCCATACTCGCAGAGATGAGCGCGCTTGCTCATAGGCGGACTTCGGAGGACCGCTGCCTCGGAGTTTCCAGATTTTTCCCTGCGTTCTCTCACGCGCGCTTCTCCCAGGAGCTTCACGGTTCTTTCTGCCGGATGCTGCGAAAGATGCGAAGCGGGTTGGCAGTCCTCAGAGGCAATGAGTGCACAGTATCAGCACGTACGTTGCCGAACAATTGAGGATTTGACTGTCAATCTTCTTTTCCCGCACGGTCTCTCCTCACCACTCGACTCTCATCCGGAACTTCGCTTTTCGTGCTTCTCCGCTAGTAAACGAGGAGAAAAGCTGCGTGATGCTGGGAGACGAACTCTCCGCTGGAACGCTAGCGGATTTCCCCGGCTCCAGTTCGGAAGCTGCGGAACTGGACTTGAAAGATTTCCTTCGTGCGCTGGTAAAGCACACCTGAAGGGGGCAGGGAGCTTCGATTGCTTCCCGAAATTCGTGCCTTCCTTTTTTTCCCCCCCCTTTCAGGCACTACAGGAAAAAATAAGAAAACCAAAGTCCGCTCGAGTGACTGGGAGAAAATGATCTGGAAACCTCGCTGTCGCGAAAATTAGAACCTGGAGCGTCCAAAAGAATATCCTTTCTCGAATTCCGCTTAGCTTGTTCTTTGTGTAGATCTTGAAACAAAAAACAAAACAAAAAAAAAATGGCCAATCTTCTGTCTCAGACAAAGAAGTGCGTCTCCTTCATCTGTCAAGCAGCCATAAACCCCATTAACACGGCGAAATGCAATGCATTTTTCATAACTGCTTTCTGTATCGGAAGGAAAACGAGGTTTAAATTTGACCCTGGAACGGAGTTCAGAGATGATTTATTCTCTCTGTGAACACTGCAGCTTGTGAACACGGCGTTCGAAGGTCACCGCGTGCGGCTGGGGTTCACGACGGAGGAAAGAAACTGACCTTGCTTTTCTTTCAGATACACGTCTCGAAAAGAAATTTTTTCCCTCGCCTCTGTGATGCAGCATTGCGTCGATGTCATGTCCCTCCATCCTCCGATCTGTTACCGTCTTGGCTTCCCAGAGCTTCTGCATCCAGAATGTTCGTCGGAGTCTTCGTGACCCGAGTAAACAGCATGCAGACATTGCATCCGAATTCCGAAAGACTCGCAGTTTCTTTTCCCGAAAAGCAGTCAGTACCCACGGCAGAAGGACTTCTGACATTCCGAAATTCGCCCCAACAGATTTGGGGGCGCCCGCTTTCGCCGAAGCATCCTCAAGGCTCCTGCAGCTGACCCTCGAGTTGGAATCCTTGGTTTCCTGATAGCGGCAAGAGTGCTTCTTTTGCGTAATGCTGGCTGATTTGATTCCAGCGTAAACTTGCCGATAGCTTGGCTTCTGTGAGGATCGCCTTGCTTGCATGCTTCGGCGGCTCCGTGGAACTGACCACAGTTGACCACAATTGATTTCACCAAATGATCCCTCGCGCACATCTACCATTCCAAGCACTTTCTCAGATGGGTTTTCTGGCCAGGTCAGTTTTGAATCAAGACAATGGGGTCGCTATTCCAGATGACTCCGACGAACAACAGACGGTGGCTCGGCACAACGAACCACAATAAGTCACTGGTAGACTGCTTCCAGTCAGTGTTGATTATCAGTATTTAAAAAGAACATTTATCAAGAACACCCCTTTAAGCAATTACCTGCTGATAAAAACGTTTCTCTTAGCACTTTTCGAAACCCACTTGTGAATTGTCTCAGCAGATCCATTCGGTCTAAGAGAACAGCAGAGCAAGTTTCAAGGAGACGAGGAGGAGGCTGCCAATGTTTTATTCTGCACTCTTGGGATTAAATCCCGACGCACAGCGTTTTGTTCCTTTCACATCTCGTACATCGGAGGTAGCGGACATGCCCTCCCATCGCTGAACTTGTCGTGGACACGGCCAGCTTTCGAAAGAAGGCCGTGCAGTTCAGAGATTGCAATTTCCACAGATTTCGGGCACAAATCTGGAAAATTTTCCTCACTCCAACTTTTTGATCATTGAGAACACCACTTGGATCGGGCGTTCCATTTGCTTGCATGAAATTCTTCTACTTGCAAGCGTTTCCATACATATATATATATATTTATAAAGCAACGAGTGCTCTCTAAATTCTGCAATGGTTTCGTGGTCTTCAATTTAGTCTGTCCACAGTGGCTAAATCTAAGGAATATGAGGCTCAGTAAGATGGAGAATCTACCTGGAAACCTAGCAGGAGAAGATGCCGCAGTTTCGGGCACCGTGTGCGGTCTCTTATGCCTCCTGGAAACATCTCCCAGTTTGTTTCAGCATCTTAGTTTCACCTTCTCAGTTTCTAAGGCAAGGATGCTTTCCAACAGATTTCTTCAAATACAAGCACGGTCCAGATCATTGCGGTGTGGTTTATCACAGTTCGGGCGGGAAGCAAATAAAGCGCCAGTCTTTAGAGTGACTCTAAAAGTCAGAACCAAAGATGAGTTTAGTTGGGTTCTTCCACTTTTGAAGACTCCGTGGACTTCAGTTTGCTTGAGGACACTCGGAGAAGCTAAGCTTCAAAGAAAGTGTGACGCCGTGAGCAGTAGTTTCTCCACAAGACCAAATTCTGCACTGCTTCTTGGTTTCTAATGGCAACGTCAGTTTCTCACCTCTGTCGTTCCGTCTTCCGTTGGTGAGTAAAGCGGCATCCACCTTCAATCAGGGAATTTTCTGTCCGAATCTGGAGCACTTTCAATATGCACCCAGTCCCATGTAGCCCGTACGATGGTCCTTCATCGACTGGACTTTTCCTGAAGAAACTCAACACAATGGAAGCCATTGAGGTGAGTACGTCGTACAATGAAAACTCGAGGTTGCTGCATGGTGATCGTATTTTGTGATTTTTGCTGCACAGTCTGCTGCTGACTCGTTCTAAAGGAAAGAGCAGGGGATGCTTTCTGGTTCCCACAGCCGATCGATCGAGCCATGCGTTTTTCCTACGCAGTGCCACGAGCTCTGTCCTTTTGGTTCTGTGCTAAGAGAACGCGGGAGCGTTCGTACCTGACGAGAGCTCTTCAGCATCGACTTGGCTCGTGAACTCTCAATCTTCCACGTAGCAGTAATTAGAAATAATTTCCTTGTGCCGTGGGTTTGGGAAGTGGCTGGGATTTCGCGCCGCGATTGACTGCTGGTCTTCACGATTTCCTGACACGTTGTTTGCCCGGCTGGGGTTTTGTTCCCGTGTGAGGCACTCAGCTGGAAACATGGTTTCAGGAGAGCGCCCGCCAAATTAGTGTATCCAGTGCACCAATTAAGTTCTTTCGCCTTGACGTAGCACTCCAGCGCAGCTCCATCAGACGCAGCTGACTTGGGTCTTGAAAGATTCGGCCGGAAAGAGAGGGAACCTTCAATTATGCTTTGGCATTGACTTCGGAATCGCGCCGAACGTGTTACCTGGATTTTTATGATTCGGCGCAGGTTAAGGGAGTCATGGCGTCGCCATTCCGGGTTGGTTCCTCTTCAGCGGAGGGATGCTGCAGGACTCGTCTCACTCCACCAAAAGCACGTCGTGAGTTCTTTTTTTTCTTTTTTTGGCTTTTGGCATTTCGAGGATATTTGTCGCTGCACTCCGATCTACGAAGAGGAAATTGACTGCTTCGGATGGTACGTTATTCTGTTCAACTGCTTCAGCGTCGTCGCCTTCGCCAGAAGAAAACCTGTCTGTGAATCGCCTCTCGAAGCTAGAAGACCCTTGGCCTTGACACCTGCAGATCAGGAGGCAGGTTCTGGCACACAGGTGTTCAAAACGTGTCATGAGCTCCAGAGAGGGAAAAGGAATTCAAGGAAAGTTGGCGCACACGATCGGTCTGACGATGAATACGGAACCGCCGCTTAATTCGCTGACGATGCCAAGTTGAATGGAGCTGAGGTGAACGTTTGCCGCTTTCCAAGAGGCTGCCTCCAGGCACACGCGGATGCTGCTGCACGAAAACAGATTGGGACAAAGAGGACGGTCAAGAGTGTGCTTCTTGAGATATGCTGTGTTGGAATCCCCGACCAATAGTCCGAGTGCAAAATGCTAATCCGAGCCAACATTAGCAGCACCCGATGCTGTGGGGCTCAATGACACGGCGAAGACATCTTCCCCCTTGCTGGTTGCCGGCAACTGGATCCACTGGGACTGACATGGGATGATTGGAAAACTAAACGGGAAATCAACGTGAAGGAATGAGGGGAATAGGTCGAAACTTGTAAAGAGCGAATGGGGTGCAAAGCGAGTAAAGACATCAGAGAAGGAAGGTAATGAGTGGTACTCTTTGCCATCGGGCATATTTGTGGGGATGCTTTGAATTCTTGGTGCATGCAGACGAACAGATGAATGAACTTCGCGACCTGAAACAAAATCATGGAGTCACTCTACTAATCTGTTTGTGTTAAAGGCTTGCGGCAAGCACGGAGGGACCAACCTAAACAAGAGGGGGTCGTCCTTTGACATGTTTCCGTATTTCTAAGATAGGCGAAACGGCAATGGACTTTTATGCAGCTATTGCACATTTTACTCGTCTTCCACAATCTCCAGCAGACTTCGATTTTGATGCTGTGGCTGGGGCGGACGCGCGGGTCCAACGTTGCTCTTGAAATTTTCGCCACGAACTTCCAACCATTTCTTCCAGGAGGTCGTGCATGCCTTTTGGAAATTTTCCTTTCCTACTGCCACATTGCATTTTACTCGTGGGCAGTGTTAGATCGCGTCTTTTGCCTACCCTGCAGAAGAGTTTCCACAAGTTGGACTGGCTATTAGAAAGAACTTTGGATACTCGTAACACTGCTGTTTCTACCAAAACACACAAACACGCACACAAAGCATTATCTCTGGAGGAAATTCCACGCGACTGCTGACCTGAAATTGCACTCAGGTCTTCGGGAAGCACGACAGCCGCCAACTGCCGGATGCTTGAAAACAAAGGTGTCAGGAAGCGAAGGAACGCCAAAACTAATCAGGACACTTGGACAATTCCTTGGAATAGATAGATTACAGGTGTCAGGTGAAGGGAATCCTATTTGCTGTCAGCGGGGCTTCAGGTGTCTCGTGCCATCTGCCCGTCAGGATTACCTGCTCAAAGTGGAATTGGAAAATGGGGACGGACGAGCACGCCGACGCACGATGCATCCAACTGTTCCGTGTTCTGTGACCTTGCATTCCCAGTTCACTTGGAAAGAAAGAAATGCGTTTCGGGATTCAATCCGTTCTGTATTCACGGGTTTCCATGGATGCATCGTGAATGATGGACCATTGATCGAAATGGAGATCGGGAAAGCACAACAGACATTTGTGCAAAGACATAAGGTCACGCCTTCATTGGTAAATTAAGAGGGAGCAAACACTGAAAACTCATGCGTTGCCGCACTGCCTCAGGATCCTCATAGTGAGTATGGTGCTGTACGTCATGAGATGTTTTAGTATTTTTTTTCTTTTTTTTGTTAGCAGCAAAGGTCACATGGGCAAATTATAAGTATCCTATGGAAGGCTTCTCGTGAGTCTCGTGGTCCAGGTTACTACAGAATTTCGCAAGACCTCGGATGTTCAATCAAACATCTGCCGTGCCTCCTTGAAAATTCAGTGTAGATGGATAGCCAAGTGATTAGGTCGTCTTTCTGGCCAATTTCATTCCTCCAGGCACAGTCACATGGTATGATAATAAATTCTGTCTAAACACAAACATAACCTCGGAGAGGCTGCTGATTTGTGTGCAATGCAGATCTTTTCTTGAAGTTTAATGCTTTCCTTCCTTGAAGGGATCCCTTGAAAGGAGAGCAGGCACGCCAGGGATATGATATTACACGATTCATTGGTGAATTCACTCTTACGAAGAAGCGGAAGCAATAAACCTTCGATCGAGCAGAAGAAGAGAATGCCAGTACTGGTAACTAATTCGTGTTTTCCGAGGACGCAAGAGACGACGGAGGTATAAGTCGTGCTTCAGTGTCCACACGGCCTCATCTCAGAAATCTTCCCTCCACAGCTAAGAGCTGCTTGTAAAGTACGCTTGGTGTAGCAAAGCGTTTTATTGCATTTCCGGGTACGCCAAACCTTTCTCGAGTCTGCGGACTGCGACGGACGATGGCCTCCCGATGAAGGGAATCGACGCGAACCGTCGGTGACCCGTTGACCAGATTCCCTGAACCCCCGGCCTGAGGAACGGGAAGGAAAACGAAGCAACGCGGAGCATCCGCTGTCGCCAAAAGTGGGAGCGGCGTGTGTGGTTGCGAGTCCCGTGGCACTTTCCCGTTCAGGTTGGTAGGACGCTGCCTCCCCCACACTACGCTCCGGAACTGACCCAGCAAGAAATAGATGACATGCGGGGAAGGCAGCAACGGTTGCCGTTTCCACGAATGTCATCAATTAGCGCGCGTCTGCCGTCCGAGCGTGCCTTGGCTTCAGCACCAATGACCGCATCTTCGGGAAGATGGCGTCCAAGGCCACTTATTAGATACATTGCATCGTCGGTCGCGTTTTTTTTTTTTTTTTTTTGTACCACCACCTACGTCACTATCCAAGTGCGCGTGATGTTGCTGTTGCTGTTCGCGGCGGACTCGGATGCTGCACACAGCCAAGCAGTGAAATGAAAGGACAGCAGAGCGAAAGTGCGATGAGCAGCCTTCATCTGGAAGAGATCACTAAGAATGTTTATCTCGCATCTGAGCGACGCTCTCAGGACGGGAAAATCCTTTGATGGAAAAAAAAACCCGTGGTTCGTGACCCCGGAACCGAAATTAATACAAAACAAACACCCTTCCACGAAGAATTTCTCCGAAAAATCCGCTCGCGGTCATTAATTTCTCCTCGGATGCTGAGTCGATACCAATGATTTGCAGTTCCTCCAAGATTGCACCTCATACCATCACTTCGTGTAATGACACACGACGCCTTGTGATTATTTAAATTATGCAGCACACGCTGCATTAAAATGGGCGTGCATTGTATGCAAATCCAAACTGCCATTATTATTTATATTACATATATGAAAATGTTTACGGCAAACGCGATCTTGGATGACACCGAGGCGTTTTCTCTTTTCGCGTCCAATCTTCCTTCGCCGTACTGTACAATGTCTATCGCTACTCTCCCTATTCGCAAACGGAAGCAGCATTCCTGGTTCTCCCTCGAGGATATCATCATCAATATTGCATTTTATATCAGCTGCAATATGAATATATCATTAAATGGCGCTTCACGAGCAGCAGCCGAATGAGAATCAAGTAATTTACCACTTTGATTGCTATTTTTTAATAGAATCCAATTCCACATCTATACAAACCGAGCTCCGGCGAATTCAATACCGTGGAGCAATGGAAAGTTCCAGCTGATTTCGCCGCTTAGCTGGAAGACCACGTCGACCACGGTTTGCCCCGTGGAGACTTTGACCTCGCTCCGACCACCTCGCCACCCGAAGGTTCCATTCGGACGCGCATGCGGACGGAGCAGCGCGCGCGTTCGGCAGCGAGCTCCACCGTTCCGGGAAGAGGCAGGGAGATGCCACATTCCTTAGAGGCGCATTCCCGTCGCCAAGGAAACGTGAGGAGCGCTCTTGCACGCTGCTTCCTACCGCTCCGCCGCGCGGCCAATTTGGACGAGGACTGGAGAGGGAGTCCTGGAAAGTCTCGCGATTCCCGAGGAGCAAGTCCCGAAGAAGCCAGAATTTTCGGGAATTCCGTCGCCGGATCACGGGATTCGGGAGCGATGTTCCCTCGCTCCTGCCATCCGCCGCCGAAACGCATCACCTGGAGACGGAAACGCGAAACTTTCCGCTCATTTGAGTGCGCTCGGATTCGCGCTGGATGCGGAACAGGCTGCGGTGAGGACCACAGTTTGCTCTTAATTGAGATGCTGGACCCAGCGAATCGGATCCTACGGATTGGATGAAGCTGCCGGACTCTTGGCCGTTTCGATGGAAGGGAACAGCCGCGCCGGTCACATCTGCTTCAAAGGGAACGGCAAGCCGCCTCACGCGCAAGCGGTTCTGGTGCCAGAAATTGACGAACGCGAGCACACCGCAAAGACAACTGATGTTTGGAAGAACACCAGGACTCGAGTCTTCGAAGTGAAATCAAACCTACGTGCCTACTGCCAACATGTCCGTTTCTGTTTAAATCATCATTTTTCTCCGGGCGAATCCACGGTTAAAAATAGACCTACAGAGCAAAAGAAGTGCAAGAATCTGCCACCGAGGACATATTTCACCACTGTGGGTTCCGTTTCAGGCCAACCGAAAATTCTTCTGGGGCACCTTCCTCGGAAGGAGGGAACGGGAGCGAATCTTGAGCTTCCTGATCGCGAGGGCGCCGGGCGAGCTGCGCAGCATCGCCTTCTTCTGATCCGCCGTTCCGTCTGGAGCGCAAGGTCGGTTCCAATCAGAGGTAGGTGACCCACGACCCCACGTGGAAGCCGAAGCGGTGGCGAAGGCGGGGATTGCTCCGTCCTGACTTCGGACGAACGGGTCGAAGCGCAGCTCGCACCCCGATGATGTTTAGGATGGACGCGGTCGACACCGACCCGACCCTCTCGAACGTGGCCTCGGGGTAAAAAGTCGCAGCCGATCGCTGGCAGCCCTGATTTTTCAGCGCCGCCGTAGCTCCTGTATGTCCTCTGTTTGCTCGCTCTTGAGGGACCGAGGTGCGCAGAAAGGCTTCACGCAAAACCTCGAACGAGTTCTCCGCTGGGATCCTGGATCAAAGTGCGTCGGATGCATAAATCAGCTCCTGATGGGTTGCCTGGCTTTCAGCGGAAGGTGCTGCGTTTAGGAGCGTATTGAGCAACAGCTTGGCAAGGAAGAGTGAAGCTACTGATTAACACCGTGGTTTCCGTCGACAGCCTCACGCCGGCCAGGACTCTGATCGCCAAACAAAAATGCAAGAAAGCTGTTGGTGCACTTGGTAGGAGGTTGAGCATGCAATAAGAGTGGTCTGATGCAAGTTGACCTTCTGGGATCCCCCCTCGGTTGTGTTGGAGTCGCCAAGGTGACTCCGGAAGCGCTCCCTGCCGTGTGAGAACATCCCTCATCGGTTCCCGAAATTGGATTATCCTGAATCAAAACCCACATCCAAGCCTCCGAGACGGCAACTGGGACGCGGCCAGCAGAGGCGCTTATGAGAAGGTTCCGCTGCTCGTCGGATGTTGCACTCGAAGCCACTGGGCGGCAGCCGGAGGCAGGGAATTTTTGCTTGCTTCGAGGAAGAGGGAGGCGGAAAACGAAAGCAGGGATCAGGAACTGACGAGCTTTGTTTTCTGGATTTCACTGGTAGGTTCGGTCCGGTTCAGCATCTTGCTCGGATCGAGCTCTGCCGAGTTAAGAGCGGAAAGACGGCCGAGGAGAGGACCCGCGAAATTTTTTTTTCGCAGGTAACACAGCATCCGGAGCCAAGACGCAGTGGCCTTATCGTCGGGATGAAACTCGAATAGCCAGGATTCATCTTCGTCGAAACTATTGCTAGGACTTGGGACGTTTCCTGCAGCTGCTTTCATCCGACGCCTGCGCGAGTCATCCGCAAGGGGTCGTCGTCTCGGCAAGGTGGCAATGAGCCGATGAGCGAACTGAAAACCGTAAATCTCAACTACGGGCTTCCGCACTCAATCCAAAACTCAACTGCTGCTACAAAATGTACTTCTGTTGACCTTACGATAATATTAGAATACAAGATTCCACCAGGCTCAGGGTACGAAGTGCCAAGCGTGACACGAGCACACCTCGGTACGAGCGCCATCGATCTACCGTGTTGCTCATGTGACACGGAATGCGCACACGGAGTCTGCTTCCAGTCAGATCAAATTAGATCATCCGCTCGTAAACATACACAAGTAATCGGTTCGCACATGAAAATCCAAACGCTATACGAGGGGCATTTGAAAAGTAAGGGCCTATCGGATGGAAAGAAGGAACAAATGGGAGGAACAAAATTGCGTCGGTGGTTTAGAGCACACGCGTTCCCATGTCGCTTCTTTCTACGTAGTCACCATTTTATTGTCTGAAATGTGCGGACAACAGCAGCGTGTGGGACTAAAAGGGAGTGCTTTTGGTTGACTTTGTGGACCTTGAAACAAACGCTTTCGAAACTGCGGCGTGCCATCCAGAACAGACGACGTGGAATGCTGAGGTTTGGAATGGTCGTTCTCCTGCACGACAACGCGTACCTTGGCAACACATGCTGTCCTCACATTCCAGACAATTCGGGAATTCCAATGGGAACTTTCTGATCACCCACCTTGCAGTCCTGCCCAGTGACCACCACGCCTTCCTTCCTGCACCTCAGGAAGTGGCTCAACGATTAGAGGGGGGAAAGTGAGGAGCTGAAAACTGCAGTGCCGCTGAACTGCCTGAACTCCCGGACGGCGGAATTCAACGCAGAGGGCTGAGAAAAGCGTCAGAAGTGTCTGGAATAAAATGGTGACTACGTAGAAAGAAGCGACATGGGAACGCGTGTGCTCTAAACCACCGACGCAATTTTGTTCCTCCCATTTGTTCCTTATTTCCATGAGATGGGTCGTTACCTCTGAGAATGACGACAAACAGGATCCCCTTCTTTCTTCCCCTGGAAACCCCATGCTTTGCGTTGCCTAGCACTTTCGTACCGAGCTGCACCGTGTCGTTCCTTTTCCTGAGAGCAGCGATCCACGACGGGATCACTTCGCGGAGGAATTTGTCAGAGGGTTTTCTGGAACAGGTAGGCTTCCTCTCGTTCCCGCACGCCTGCGAGACGTACGCACCCCGGGGTGACCTGCAGCGCGCGCTCTCGCTTCTTGGCACCGAAGTGATGCGCGCGAGTGCGGGCGACGGGGGTTTCGTCACGGGACGGAGGCGTTCTTTTTCAGAGAGACACCCGAAATGCCCCGCGTGCAAACACAGGAAGCTGCGAATTCGCTCTGTACCCGCGTGCATGAGGCCGGCGCACGCACGCCTGTCACAACAGTCGCCAAAGAGACGTGTGTGAGCGCGCGCGCGCGAAAACGTACGAAGTGCGCACACGCAGCAGCGGCGACGAGTGGAGCTCACGAATCTTGAGGGATTTTCTTCTTCTTTTTTTCTTTCGCTGCCTGAACTTCTCAGCCTCCCTCCGCAGCACGTCTCGTCCTTCGACGGGGAGCTGCAATTCCTCGTGATGGATGACGGCGCTTCGTCCCTCGTGGAGATGCTTTCAAGGAACGACTCGGGAAGAGAAACGCGCGCGACAAAAGTGCCTCTCCTCCGGCCTGTCGAAAGCATCTCTCCGCCAAGTCGGGAGGCTGAGCTCGCACTCACGATGATGACATGCGATGGCGCAAGCACCCAGTCTGCCTGTGATTTGCGCGGGGTCATCGCGGCCCGGGTGGGTGGACACGTCCCGGCCAAGAGGTGGGCATGCGTCCCGGTGCAGCAAGGGAAGAAAAAGAAGAAACACTTCGCTGTAGGTGCGCCGACGACGACGAAGGCGACGACGTGACGAAACCCCGCGACGCCGGCGCGGACGATTCACGGCGGTGGTGGAAACTGACGGGAGCGGCTTCTAGAGAGGAAGCAGGCAAACAGGCACGCGGGCAGCCGCTCCGCACGGATCCCAGCCTCAAGAGTTGTTACGACGACGAATGAGAAACGTGGACGAGGGACGCCGTTCGTGGCTCCTCGACTGTCGCTGCAAACCGCGTGGCGTGACGGCGCGCGGTGATCATCGCGTCGAAGGAGCTTGCGCTCGCCTGGAGGGAAAAGTTGCCGCCCGGAAACGCAGGGGCGTCTGCTCAACGAAAACACGAAAACCAGGAGAAACTGCTCCCGAAGCAACGAGAGCCACTTGCCAGGGAACGAAGGAAGGTCGAGAACGGGAGGAAGGGGGCAAAGAAGAAACGTGGGCGGTGGGAACGAGTGTCTTTGGTTGGTCTCGTTCCTTCTTGAAAAACCGGGAAGAGTCCGAAGCGAGTGGGCGTTGCCACTCTCTCATGGCGGAGCGTTTATTGCAACTCACAACTATGACGATAGGGCATGTAGCCCTACCACGCCCAGTTCTACCGAAAGGAACGAGTGGGAGAGGGGGGAAATGAAAGAAGTAAAGGGAGGATGGGGACAAGGGTCATCGTTGTCCTTTGTTCCTAGCTCTCTTCAAACGAGAGCTGGATGCCGACGATTTCCTTCTTCATTTCTTCCAGGCGAAGTCACATTGCAGCCTCCCTCATGTAGGCTTCTGCAAGACACGATGGTCCATGATGATGGTGCGGACGCCACACGCCGTCGCCGTCACTGCACCAGCCGAGAGTCCGCCATGCGCGAAGAACCGCCGCGGCAGGTCTTTGGCAGTGCCCTCAGGGTGAAGAGTGCCGAGGCTGACCCATGTCAAAGTCCCGGAGGGCGCCGCAGCAGCCCAACAGCAGGTGCGGGAACTATCGCGCCTCCAATAGTTCAGAGAGGAGTCAACGCTTCCGGAAACCAGGTGCCTGAGCTGGTTGCACCGGATTATCCTCAGTGCAGAGGCAGCAGGACATCCTGTGGTTTCCACTGTTCTGCGAGTTCTTCGGGGGGGAACACCGAGAAAGAGGTCGCTCCAGCGGAGGAATCTCGTTGCCTGGAAACGAGTAGAGGCGCCGTCCACCAACGCGCTCGTCTGCAGCTGTCGGGGAGTTTCCTGATTCCTGCGATGTTGCGTGACAACTCCCACGCCGCCGGCTGGTAGCTGTCGTCGTTTGCCCTGAGGGCAGACTGACGCTGCAAGGGGTGTGGTGGTTATCGAGGACCTCCGCGTCCAGTCCTGCAGAAGATCTCCCAGAGGTTCGCACATGAATATTCGCAGCTGAGGCATTCCTCTGGTGGCACTTCCAGAGTGGCAGCTTAGGACTCCGGTGCTTCCTGCTGCCTGTCGTCCCTGTTTTGCGGGAAGGCAGCAGATCAACTGAACCATCCCTCGTTCCTCCTCACGTGCAAAAGTGGATGGAAACTGTGCTTCCCATCTTCCGGTCCCATCTGTCCTTACTGTTTTTTTTGTTTTGTTTTCAGGCTGGAACATTCATCCAGTGGAAAGCACACAGGGATGGAATCACGAATCTCTTAATTTCGTGCTCCAAGAAGTTCTTCCGCATCTGAACCTGGATGCCATTTCCAGCCTCGACCAGAGCTCGCGGCCCCTCGACTGTCGCTGTGAACCGCATGGCGTCACGGCGCACGGTGGTCATCGCGTCGAAGCTCGTGCCCGCCTGGAGGGAAAAAGTTGCCGTCCGGTGACGCCGGAGCGTCTGCCCAACGAAATGAAACAGGCAAACCGAGAGAAACTGCTCCCTTAGCAACAAGGGTCCCCCCCCCCCATCAGGGAACGAAGGAAGATCTAAGGGAAAAGGCCGATGGGGAGCTCTGCCCCGTCCGCGGCGAGTCGCAAAAAAATCCCCAGACGCCTCCCGGCATGCTTCCAATGAACCTGGGAGATCGGAAGCGGAGTTTTCATCCACTTTTGCATGTGAGGAGGAACGAGGGATGGTCCAGTTGATGTTCCTGGTCTTCACAAGGCTCGCTGTTTCCCTTGTCTTTCGATCTTCCGCAATCGAATGCGGCGACTTGGCTCGAGCACCTTGGAAACGGCGAGGCGGCATCCATCCTTCGCGGAGGGTGGGGGATCGTGCCGAGGGCGACGCGCCTCTCCGTCCAGGACGCAGCAGCGGCTCCCGATCGGCATGAGGTCCCGGCGAAAACCTCGGTCCACGCCGGGCGCCACCACGCTCATCGCTTGCGGACTCTGCCGCCTGGCTAGTGGAACCGGGTGGCTCCTCCTGGAGTCCTGTTCGCTGTGAGTCACAAAAAATAAAACCCGGCCGCTCCCCTGCCTCAGCCCCCGGGGACGCGCTCGAGCGCGCCCTCAGGCCTCCTTTCTTTCGCCTGCTCTCCCAGCGAGGCTCACCCCGTCTTCCACAGGGAACGTCGGATCGCGCACTGCCGTTCCTGCGGTTGCTGAAATCGGATTCCCCGGCAGCCCGAGGAGAGATTTATAATCGGGATCAGGGATAAGAACTCTGTAATGATTTGTTTACGACGTGTTGCAATAAAGCATTTTGTGTGAATCATTTTTTTTTTTTTTTTTTTCGCCTTCCTCCCCTTCCCGTTTCCCGGCATGCGAGTCGGGAAGCTCCGAAGGGAGGAGGAGGAGATAAAGGAAGTCGTTCCTCCTATCGCCCGCTCAGTGCGTCCCATCGTCGACGCGCGGCGGGTTGTCTTGGCGACGCGCGGCGGGTTGCCACGGCGCTGCGTCGGACAGCGAGCGCCAGTCGCTCGTCCGCATTCCGAGTGGGCGCTGCGTGCTCTTTTGCCTGGTGGAAAGAGGCGATGCGCGGCGGGACAGCCGCGCGGCAGCATCTCCCCGAGGCGCGAACGTGACCCCTCAGTGCTCGTGTCTTCTGATGGATTTCTAGGAGCATATGGGAGACGCCCGGAAAGGAGTGATTCGGTAACGGTTCCTCCTTTTTTTTTGGTTGTTGTTGTTGCCCTCTCCCCCTTCCCTCCCGTGGTGGCTCCCTCTCCTCCCCGAACCGTGTGGTGTGTTTCCCCCGTTCGGCAAGTGGTGGCTCTCCCGCTCTCCCGGAGAGGAGGATGCGGGTGTGGTGCTCGACGCCGCTCGCTTTGGTTAGGTGCGTATTCGGAAGGCACGTGGGTGGGCGGGGGTGGAAGGAGAACGCGCGTTTGCCCTCCCCCCCCCTAACCTCCCCTTTTCCCCGTCGGATGACCCAGCGCACCTCCTCCCGAAGGGGGATGGCGGAATTCCTCCCCGTCGCGTTTTGTTTTTTTCTATCTCGTCACCCGGGGGGCCGCTGGAACCCTCCTGGCGCGCGCGCGCGCTCCGTGCCACGCCAAAGCGCGGAATTCGGTTTACTCGGGCGTTTTTTTATTGCTCTTGCAATTAACAGGGCGAGTAATCTGGAAGGACGGCCTGTCCGTCTCGCTGATTTAATTGAGTCGAGAGCGGCGGCAACCCCCCTTCTTGGACTCGAAAAGAAGGGGGGAAGGTTCCGGGATTCTGACGGCGTTCTCCCCGGATTTCAAGCACGCGCCTTCCGCTCCCGCCTAGTCGGCCACTGGACTTCGGAGGAAGTAAGGGGGGCGCGTCAGAGCGCACCCCCTCCGCGACCGCTCCTGCTCCGCTTCGTTTCCCGCTCCCTCGGGAAGACGTTCGGAGCATCCGAGTCGGCGCGGCGACGGATGGCGACGGGTGAGCCATGTCTTCCGCGATAGCGGATCGGGCGCACGCGGCTGCCCCCCCTCTACCGTGTCAGGTGCAAAGAACCAAGGGTCCCCCAACACTCGATGTGCGTGCCGCGGCCCCCTTTTTCCGTCTGGGGTTCGGGCGGTCTGTGGCTGCTGGCGACCACGAGTGGCACACCTGACCAGTTTTCCGTTCGCGTGTCCGCTCTGGCGGCCGCCTCCTCCTCGTGTGGTATCGAACGTCGCGGGTTCCAATCTTGCCCGGGCGAAGGATGGACGCACCGAGAAATCGAGTGCCCCCTCTTCCTCCCTCTTTCCCCAGCAGGAGTGACGCTGGTTGGCCCTACAGGCTGCGGACGAGGCACCGGTTGAGGCCGGGTTGGCGACGCCACTCTGCAGCCCGATGGGGAAGATCGCTTCCGGCGGTGTGCCGAGTCGGTGCCAGAGCGCGTCGGCAGGAGGGTCGAAGTGCGGTCGCCTTTAGACGCAGCGTGGGAGCACCTCGGCGGGTTCTCCCGCAGGGGGTGAGCGATGGTCTCACGCACGACCAACAGAGCAACCCAGGAAGACGGTCCGCGCCCTTTGAACCTCGAAGAGGGATGGGATGCTGGGCTCGAAGAGTGCGTGCTTCGGCTAACACGGACGCCTGGTGCACCACCTTTGTTTTTTTTTCTTCTGGAAATCTCGGAACACGGTAAACCAAGGAGCTTCCGGCCCACGCCCCTATCTGTGTTTTTCTTGCACGCCGCGAGCGTTCGGCCGTGTTCGAGGACCGTGTCAGCCTCTCCCTTGTCGAGGTCGACCAGCAGGAAACGTTCTTTTGCAAAGGTTCTGCGGCTCTCGGTCTCGGCGGGCGTGTTCGCGAATCCAAGGGGAAGCGCGATGTGTTCCGTGGGCGTTCCGGAGCTCGGCAGCACGCCACAGGCAGGAGGCAAGCAAAGAGGAAGAGTTGACTCCGAATGAGGAAACGGTTCGCCACTCTATTCGTTCTTCAGCCACCCCTCCCCAGCCCCCGGAAAAAAAAAACCCGTTGAGGGATTGCTTTGCCGAAAGTCGAACGATTCTTGTCCCTAAGGCGAGAGGAGGGTTGCATCCCTCTCCCCCCCTTCCTGCACGGTGGACAGCCTTGACAGCAAGTGTTTCCGAAAACCACGTTTCTCGAAGGCAAAAGCGGGAAGCCTCGGATAGGCAGGAGTTTCCGGGAAGCGATTTCACCTGCGCTTGCGCCCACTTGCGATGATGCGCCGACGAAGGACCGCTCGTCCCGAACCCCCCCCCCCTCCTTGCCGGTTTCGTGAGGACACGCGGAATGGTCGGGAGGAAGTAAGTAGAGCTTGACAACGCAGCCGTAAATCTCCTAATGGTCATCACATGGACCGTTTAGCGAGCTTTTGAATTCTTCTCAAGTAAGAGCGGAAGAGGAAGGGGGGGGGGGGCAGTGAAATCCGGAAAATTCCCGTGCTCGTTACCGAAAGTAGGGACTCGGAAAATTCCGCGCCTTTTTTTTTTTTTTTGGTTTTAATTGATTTTCGGAGTGCTAACCCAAGTGGCGAAGAAAGGTTCTCCCCCTCCCCACCTCAAAAGGAAAAAAAGCCCAAACGAAATTTCCAACGCAACCGTCGCTGGATCCCCATGAGAGCGCCAGTGAGCAGCAAATACGAAATTAAGAGGAACGTTGGAAATTGCATCGCGCGACGTGATGTTTTCCCTCGGAGCACGAAGTTCGTGTTTCGTGCCTTTTAATGGGCAATGCGCTCCGTGCGTAAGTTTTCTTGCAGCGCTATTAAAATCAATCAGGCAATCGTCGCTGTCTGAGCGACTTGTGCAGATGCCCACCGAGGGAGGACGAAGAAGCAGCAACTTTTTGAGCCGTGACAACGGTCCCCGATGCGCGGATCCCCCGTCGTGGGGCTTCCCTCTTCTCCGTGGGTTTTCCTCCCGGCTCGTGGAAGGCTTAGGCGGGGTCCTCCCGCGGCAATCATCAGGAAGTTTGCGGCCCTCGGGTCGAACGCCCTGCGAGATGCTCGGGAGCGCTTCGCACCGACGGACGTGCTCCGGAATCGTACATGTGGCGCTGGGAGTGGCATCCCGCCGCCACCCCCAATCCGCACGCTGCCCGTGGTCCTTTCACCGATCCGCCACCGAGGTTTCGCCCGTCTCCTTAGCCCCGACGCATGGCCAATTACGCTGTCCTAACAAACGCAGAGTTTGGAAGGCATGCCATCGGAATTTCATGCTTGTTGCCTAGCGACTCGGGATGCACGACCGCTCTAAGTAAGCGCGCTCACGTTTGCCGCATTCGTTTGCTGTTGTATCGAAGCACTACCGATTCCGTGCCTTCTCTTTTACTAACGTCCACCTTGGTGTTTTCCGGGAGAGCTGTCGCGCAGTGCTCCTTTTCGGTGTCTTCCGCACAGCTCCCATTGCGTACCTTATCAACCGTGTACATGAACTACATGAAATGGGTATGAATCGAACGAATGGTGTTTGCAAATTCTTCCAGCAGTTCCGCAAAGTCGTCCCTCCTCCCCTCTTGTGCCGGTCGTAATCTCTTCAGCCGAATTCCGCGTCCGCGGATGCAGGAGGCGAAGCGCCTGCCGATTCGAGTGGGCCCATCAAATGGAATGACGGTCTCTCGCAGCGCTTTCGTTTCCGTGTCAGGTCTCACGCGTTCGGCTCTTGGGATCTGCGTGGTCCAGGGCGTTCCCTCCGACCATGTCAGAGCTGCCTCATACGACACGTTTTTCGATCGCCTGCAGGCGCATTCTGGATTGCCCGTAATTTGAACGGAAAGAGTCACGTGTTCCTGCTGCACTGTCATCCCTCTTCCAGTGCGTCTTTTTCTACCCATCTCACGCTTGGGATTCACGGATTTCCGTAAATGCGTTTTGATTGCAACCACTCCGAGAATCGGTGCCGAAGACGAGCCTGGAAGCGTCTCCCCGTTGACGGCGGCGAAAGCAGCCATTGGGAAGAAACCAAGCAACAACAAAAAAAAGAAGACCTTCATCTCGAAAGTATTTCGACTTGCCTCCTCAGCATGGCCACGGCACTTTTTCGTACTGCCATTTAGATAAGACCTAGCGTTGCCCCAGTTCCTTTCGAAACCCATCACTGCATGAAAACCTGGGTTATCGGATGGTAGCGATCTCTTTCGAGATCCTCGAAGAAGCTTTTATCCTTCCTGAAAAGGGAACCAGAATTCACGTGCAGCCATTTCGTGCAGTCAGTTCACGTGCAGCGCTTCAGGTAGAAACCGAAACGAATCCATCTTCGAGGCAGACGAATTTTAAAACAGACGTTCGAAGTGCCTCTTGAGACAAAGCCGGAGAAGCTTTCGGGCTTCCGAACTGTCAGTCGGTGTAAACACGGTTTTTCCTGAGCTGTGTGGATTCCCTTGTTAGCGGGGAATCAGCCTCCGGAGCCACAAGTCGTTTCCAATTCAAGTGACACCTCACCTCCGCCCGTGCTCAGGCGGGTGCCTCTCCTCCACTAACCATCCATTCCAAGAAGAGTTCCGTCTTGCGAGCTCTCACAAACAAAAAAAAAAAAAAAAGTAAGTCGCACACTTCCGATGCTTGAAAGCTCCTTTGGACCTTCCGAAGTTCCGATCCGTCAGTACTTCCGTCTGGTGCTTGCAGCTTCCGAACAACCGATGCGCAGCCATTTTCACCATCTCGCCGTGTTGCTTCTTCAGGTAACAGCGCACGGTGGACCGGTGGTTCGTGTTTGGAGAGATCGACGGCAGCGCTCTATGAATAATGAGTTCCGATAATTGATTTAAAAGAAGAAGAAGAAGAAGAAAAGGTCGCCGTTCGGTTGGGTTCTCCGTAAATCAGGAAAACAAATGCGACTGCTATACGTTCCATGTCCAATTTCTTTGTCTCATGGGTATGCTTCATGAGGAAAGCGTTTGTGGGGAACGCAGTATGCCCTCCGCGCATAAAACTACCAGGGTGCTTTCTTCGGCGATGAAAGCGGCGACTCACCATGCTTCAGGAAAAGTTATTGAGGAAAGTAAATCTTTCCTCGCTAAATTTTTTTTTCTTTTTTTTTTTTTTTTTACTCTCCCCCCCCCCCCCTCTTTGCCTGAGCATTTCGGATGCTTGGGAGGCCATTTTATGACGTTATTACTCCGTCCAAATCCAGCGCTCACGGTTACCGGACATGTACTTTGGCAACGCTCACTCTCTGATGCGCTTTTCAGAGTAAGCCTCTGCCTGCTTAATTCATTCCAAGATCTTCACCTCGTAAAGGAGGCTGCTCCAGTTGCAGGTCGAGCGCACGGTGGGTCGTGCGTTTCACCAGGATTCCGGGTAAAAAAAAAAAAAGAAAAGCTGAGCGTGCTGTTTGGGGAAACGTGGAGGAACATGCCTCCCGAATTCGATCGCACCGAATCCCCGAAGCCGACGAAGTGCTCCAGCTCGAAATTGCAAATCTCGTTCCTGGGACGCTTCGAAAATGGAGCCCTGCCTTCCTGCCCCTGTTTTGTTTACGTGCGCAAGTAGCGAAGCACGTCCCCATGGACATTCCATGCTTTGCCTGCAAGTAGGGCGACAGCAGTCTCCTCGTGCCGCAGATTTCCGATTAGCGCCATATCCGAGCGTTCACAACCGCGCTCAAGAAGTATAGGCAGAGTTCGTGTGTTCGCGAATCCGTCCACTTTCGGTTCTTCCTAAAAATTCGGCCTCCGTCCGAATAAATGACGCTGCCATTTGCGATGCTTCATCACCGGCTGCGGAATCCCCATCTGCTTCCAAGCAGAGCAGGACCGGGTTGCGGACAGCCCACGCTACTCCCCTCACGGCGCACCCACGTAGCCCTCTTTTAAGAGTTTTGCTGCTGTGTTTAAAATCTGGAAGAACACAGATAAGCAATTTCGAGGGTCAGCTAGATGAATGATGCCCACTGAAGCTCCTTCGCGAGATCCTCGACCATTCGCGACTGACCTCTTTTCCATTCTCCCGAGATAATGTGCCATATTCGTCGGGATTTGCGTGTGCCGGGATCTCGATGGGTACGGTGCAGCCGCGGCTCCTCTTCCGATGCATTCGAGGCGTGAAAGTTCACCGGGCTCCCTCTGTTTGTGCTTCCTGGACGGGGCGTGGAGCTGTTACGGCGCCGTGGTGGCAAGCGGTGGTTTCCATGCAACGAAATCAAGCAGCAGGGCATTGTTGGTGGTCGAGGCATGGCAACCAGGTGCCGCGGGCGTTGGAAACGACAGGCTGCTTCTTTCCTAAACTTTCGAGCTCCTGAAAGGATACGTGTTGAAAAAAAGTGCTAGGAAAGAGAAGATGCTCCACGTACATAATCAGCGTCAGAGGTGGAAACGAGGAGCCATTTGCTGTCACGGCGTCGTGGTGGGAAACGGTGGTTTCCACGCAACGAAATCAAGCAGGGCATTGTTGAAGGTGGGAACATGGCAACCAGGTGCCGCGCGCGTTGGAAACGATATTCTTTCCTAAACTTTTGAACTCCTTAAGGATACATGTGAAAAAAACGTGATGAAAAAGAAATGCTCTATGTATATAATTAACGTCAGAGATGGAAAAGAGAAGACTTTTAAGTGGACTCGGGGCAATAATTTAAATTCCACATTGAGCAAATGAATGAGCAGCTGTAAAAACACGACCGCCGCTTTGCATATCGTAAATTTCTTGAAACAGCGTTGCCTGCCAAGTCTGGAATCTGTCGTCCCTTTCATTTGTGGTTGCGATGACACCAAGAATGGACCTCTGCGTGTACAGCCCTGTCCTTTCCGAGACTTTGTTCGGGGCGGCTGCCGAAATTCGGTGCATACTTCGCCGTTTTTCCCATGCAGTCACTTTTGCAATTAGCTTTATGGATGCAGAAAGTGCATTTAAATTTAGACGGATTTAGCACCCCAAGAAGGTCGCAGGCCCACTGAAAGGCAAGCAGTTCGGTCCTTTTACCTCCAGGGTAATGCGAACTTTAATAGGGTGCTGCAGCAACCAAGAATAGAAAACTCTGAGACTCTTAGAAAGCTCTTAGAGACTGGAAATCGAGCAGAAATAGCTCATTCGAACGCCACTGTAACCCAGAGAGGTCTGGAAACGTTGACGTGAGATTGTGGAGAGTACATCTCGTAGCAGGTCAGGGAGACTGACCCCGCTGGAATAATTTGGGAGGGATGGTAGGCGGGGCGACGTGTGTTTCAAATACTGGGCAGAGTCTTGTGCACCCTCCCTCATCTTCCTTATTTCATGCTGCTGACTTCAGTTTTGCTCTCTGCTCCTCCTTGAATCATCCCAGAGTTTCATTAAGAAGAACTCGCAAGCATCGGCGATAATAAGAATAACAGTTTGGATCCTGAGATCAGTGGGGCTGATCCGTGAAAACGCTCCCCGTTGTCCCCTTGTGCATCACGGTCGTCTTCTGTTCGTAGCTCGTCCGTACCTTCCCGCAATGGAGCACTCCGTCGGTTCGTCAGCGTCATCCGGCGGGTGATTTCGTACTTACGTATTTTATCAGCCCCGTCATTTTGATCTTAGCCAAAAGGTCGAGAGGCGGTGCATGGCTGGAATCAGTCATGGCGGCTGTTGGAGCACAGGCTGCCAGGGTCGTTGTCAACCCTGGCAGCGACTCGTGACTCTGCTTTTTTGTTCTTGTTGTTCTCTCTTGTTGCAGCAGGTCAGTGCTTCGTTTCCCAAAGGCTTATCGGGCTGCAAGCGCGCAGGCCTGCTCGGATGGCCTCCTGTGCGCGGGGTCACGTTCATCCAGAGATGAAAGGGAGTCCTCGCCGGCTGGCTCCGTTTCCCGAGCCCTTCCTCTTCCGCATACGATCCTCCCGGCGGCTCGGCGGGAGGAGCAGGGAAGCGTTCCTTTGGGAACGGGAGCGCCCGAGGAAAGCGAAAACCGACCCTGTGTCAACGACAACAAAACGAAGGGACGGAAAGGGGGTGCCGGACGGGACACGACGGGACGCGCGGCGCTCCGCGAGGTGCGGGAAACTCCGCAACTTCATTTTCGCAGGGCGCCACGGCAAACATGCGGACGTCCCTTCCGTTCTTCATCCCCTGCGCCCGACGAAGGTGCACGCAGGACGGACTTTCCTCCTCCTGCGCTTAACGTTCTCGTGGGCATTTCTGGTTTGCTTGTCCCCTTCCTGATCCTTTCCTCATCCTCGCATCTTTCTCCTTCCTTCCCCCCTTCCTCCTCCTTCTCCTCAACCCCCTCCCCGTCCTTTCTTTTGCCTTCTCGGGCAAATGTTTTCTGCTGGGTGAACCCGGAGATCTCCTAAGAGCGTTCCCTGTCGAAGCGGCATTGTTACCGACGCAACATCCGCATGATGAGTGCAGCCTCCCTGTGATGCGCGATCAATCAAATTTCACTCGCCACATGAAATTCCGCTGTCAGTGATGGAGGACGCGGCTTCCCCTCAGCTGTTTGAGGACGCGTGCGTGAAGACGAGACGAGGAGGGAGGGGTCCCCCGTGGTGCGGATGGCCCGAAGTCAGGAGGTCTCGATCCGCGTCATGAATGGGGGATACGGCGCATGCGCGCGTCTCTCCCTGTCCCATTCCCGACTTCCGCCCACCTTCGGTCACCGGGCGGGCCTGCGCGCCTTCCTTCCGAGACTCCCCGGTCGCTGCCGCGGGTCCGGGAGGCTCCGCAAGAGTCGAGGGAATCATCCCTTGGGGCCGCGCGCGATCGATGCAGGGGAGCCTCCCCCCTCGGGGGGAGGGGCGACAGGCGTCCTCCAAGCCGGCGGGCAGGGCGGCGAGCGGTCCTTTCGCAGAGTCCTCGGACGGAGCCGTCTTGACCCCCGCCGTCCACCCCCGCGGAGATTCGTCGATCGACCTCTTTCAGGAGGCGAGGTGGAGGGGTCACAAGGACTCCCCTCGGATGGATTGCCGCCCTTCCTCAGGTTTCTCCCTCTTTTCGTCTATCGGCTTTTCTGAAGGCGGTGGCGGAGAGGCCCTGCGGTCCCCATCGTGCGCTCCGGCGAGGGCTGCGCGCGGGCATCTCCCCCCCCTCGAGAGAATTTCCGACCGCACAAGAGACCAACACACGCACACGCTTGCGTATATAGATATAGGGCAGCTTCATCCGGGAGTAGCGAGAATGGGGAACGGGGGTAGGGATGGATCCCTCCGAAGTTCCCTTGTGCGGTGGATGCGGCCGGCCGCTCGGGTGCGCGGCGCCGCCGCTTGGAGCGCGCGTGCAGCGACCGAGGCGGAAGGCAGCAGCGTCCGCTGCCGTGCGGGGTCGTGCGTGAGGGAGTGCCTTCCGGGCGGAATTTACGACCGCGCGGTTTAGCCGGAAGGAAAGCCGGGAGGGAGAGGGAGAGAGTACTCCCCCCCGTCTGCGGGATGAATCCGGAGCGCAGATCAATTCGTCCTCCTCGCGTTCGTCTGCTCCGTCAGGGCTCTTCCTCTCCGCAGACCGCTACCGGCGGATGGACTGGAGCGAAGTCCCCTCCTCCCCCGCGTGAGTGATCCTCGGGACGCCTTTCGATCGTCCCGGGGGATCGACGGAAGACACGTCTTTCAGGGCCACACGATGCGCCTTCGCGCTGCCCGTGCCACCCGAAAACCCAAACGTATGACCCTTTAAGTCGCGAGGGGCGACCCTAGAGGGAGCGCTTCTCTCTCGCCCGGGACTGCCTCGGGCGGCAGGAAAGCCGCAAGCCCAGAAGTAGCGTGGAGCGTTCTCGGCATACGTCACGGGCGAAGTTTCCGCTCCGAGGCGGGGCTGGGTCTTCTGCCGCCACTCCCCTCTCTTCGCCTTCCAGGCGTCTCGAATGGATGGAACCGATAGCCGTGCTGCTCCTCTTCCTCATGGCGCAACAACATGACTGCAGCGGCGCCCACCAGCGCTTCGCGATGGAGCCATACGACCAGACTGCCGTGCTCGGGTCGGAGGTCACCCTCCCTTGCCGCGTGAAGAACCGGCGAGGCACGCTCCAGTGGACCAAGGATGGCTTCGGGCTGGGCACCTCCAGGTCCCTCGACAGTTTTGACAGATACACGATGGCCGGAAGCGACGATGAAGGTAACCCTCGCTCCTGAAAAAAAAAAAAAAAAATCCCGAATTCCAACGTGATTAGAAGCTCCGCGCTCCGCATCAGATAACATTTCTTGGCGTTCTTCGTGCCCCCTCCGTTCCTCTCCCCCCCCCTCACGCGCGCTCTCCTCTCTCGCGGATGGAAGGTGCGGTTGAAATTGATAGAAGACGCGCGGGACCGACGGGGAGGGCAATAAAGAGGACGAAACATCTGTCGACAGCACGGTTGTCACGCGGGTGGTCAGCTACGTAGGAGTGCGCGCGCGCGCGCGCGCCTGCCGGTCGACGTCTCCCTCGGGAAGCATCCAAGGTCGCCCGGCTCGAGGTGCGGCGCTTCCACTCCTCGCTCCATGGCCGTCCGCGCTGAAGCGTCCATCCACCCGGACAACGCGGAGGGAGGGGCGCAGCCGCTCCCTCACCTCCGGGCCAGCGCCGGCAACGAAGCACCACGAGGACTCCTCCCTCACCCTGCGCGCCGGTGGACGTCGCGGTCTCACCGCGAGCGTACGCGGAGTCCACCACGAGAGCCGCTGGTTCGAATCCCGCCCGGGGAAGGGCCGACTCCTACAAATCAGAGGGTGCATCTTGCGAGCCTAGGATGGCGCTCGCTGGTCTGTCCCTTTCGGCTGCGAAAATGAGGCCGTTCCCCCTTCTTCCACCTCCTTCCCTCAATGGAAGGCCCTCCATCTCGTACCATGGAGCTGATGGATGGATGCCTCTCCAAAGTGCCAAGCAGCGTGCTGCTCCCTTCGGGGAGCCGACCCTTCTGAGAAATGGGAAGCGTCCCTTCGAGGTTCCTCTTCAGAAGGGGAGGAAACGAGGAGCGGATCCTTTCCAGATTCCCCCTGGAGCAGAAACGAGGAGCGGCCCCCTCCGTGGGGTCCCTTCGAAGGAAACAAGGAAGGGGTTCCCTTCGGAGTTCCCCTCCCGAGCGTAAGAGGAAAGGACTCCTTCCTCCGGAGCCTTCTTGGATCCATAGGGGGTGCTCCCCTAACTCAGACACTGTCCACGTACTCTCGGGAGGATGTTGTCATTCTTTTCCAAGCGTCCAGACCCCAACCCTCCCTTTGCCGCGGCCGCATCTCTCCCGCCTTCCGGTTTCCCGACCTCCCATTCTCGCTCTCCTGCAGCTGCCAACAGCGCGAGAAGGAACACATCTTCTTGTAATGGCGGGCTACCCAGGGCAACGAAGGCGAGGGGACGGTGGCTCTTCGGCCGTTCCCGTGCCTTCCGGTCGACGTTCTCGAGAGCTAACCCCAATGAATATTTATATCGGGATTCGGAGCGAGCGCGCACGCGCAGGTTCGCCGGACGGGGATCGCGATGTTTGGCCACCGGGAGTCACGATCCCGTCCGGCAGACCCGTGGGCGTCTTCGGGAGAGAAAACGGATGGCGCGCGCGCGCGGATGTCTCCCGGCAGCCGCTCCCTCCCTCCGCGACGCTTACTGCTGGCGTCCCTCCCTCTCTGCGACAGGCGAGCCGGGCCTCAGGTCGGAAGGGTCCCTCGCGCGGCCGAAGGGCACCCCTCCCTTGTACCTCTTCCGGGCTGTTCGCGGCAGCGCGAGCACCCGCAGCGCGGTCATCGCTGCTTCCTCGCCTTGGAGAACGGCGAGGAATCAGAGGGTTGTAAAGGAAGATGAGGGGGGAGGGGAGCGAGGGGAGGAGGAGAAGAAGAAGAAGAAGGAGAAGGTGGAAAAGATGAGATGCCGGCACCCCGCACTTCGATCAGCACACCTGCAGGCGGCCGCTCCGCTTCCGTAGGAGCCCTACGTGGGCATAAAACGTGCCCAACTGCCTTCCCACCCGTTCGTAAACATGGCGGGATGCCGGGCATTTCACGAGCTCCATTCTTTTCCCTTTGATGGGTTTTCGAGGAGCGGCGTTCCCGGTTTCATGCGCGAAACGAAAGCTCGCAGCTCTCTCTCCCGGCCATTTCGAAGATCAGCTCGGGAGAGGCACTAAGGGATTTTTGAAATTCTTCCTTCTTTTTCTTTTCTTTTTTTTTTCTTCCGTCGGTGGCAGGGAGAGCAATCGATCCAGAAGAAGCAAACCGTGAATGCATTCTGATTGCCAGCGAGTCCCTAATGAAGAGTAAGCTGCTCGAAAAAGCAGTTTAATTAATTCGTCGTGCTCGGCTGGATTGCAATGGGGAGCACTTGGCCACTCTTGAGCGCGGATCAGCGGGACGAAGCAGCTCTTCGGATAATCGCCCTCTTGCTGTTACCGATTCAGCACGGGGGCACCCGCAGATACCGCACGCGGAGTGGACGCCGATTTTCACTTTCGCCTCTCTTCGCTCCTCGGGGCAGAACAAAGGACCCGTGTGCGACGTGATTAGGAAGTTCTTATGCGTCTGCATCCGAAATCGCCTCTGCAGCAGCAGCAGCAGTTCTCTTCGGAAGATTCCGTTTGCACAGTGATCTCGACCCGTCATTAATCATTGCTTCGATAGGGTCCTCTCGAAACGCAGCGGAAGTTTGCTCTCGGAGTTTCCGCGTCCGTTGCCATGGGGACACGCGCCCGAAAGCATTTCGTGAAATGCTTCTTGCATTCGTTCTCTGTCTTGAGATTTCGGGGGGGGAAGGGAGATGGGAGGGGGGAATGGGGTCTCTCACATCTGTAAAGTTACACCGTACATGGATCGTGTGAACGCGCGGAAGAGGGGATTCGGCGGGCGGTGATGGTGAGGCTGAAATCCTACTCGAGTGGTAGGGCACTGGTGTAGGCGAACTGGTCGAGCGTGGTCACTTGGCGTCAGGGGAGTCTCTGCCGAAGCTTCTCGGAAGATGAGATACGCGGGGGGGAAACTTTCGTTCAGCCCACACACTGATTGATGCAGCACTCCTTGATTGCATTCGGTAGATCCCACTTCATGTCCACGGGCACTGCTTAGTTGAGGCAGGTATTTGAAGACCCCCTGTTCCTAATTGATGTATTTTCCCTTCGGCGAATTCGTCTTCATTAGTTTCACATCCTTGTTCCTCGGTCCAAGAATTCATGGCTCATTACGAGATGGAGTACTTAAGAAAAATAGCATCCTTCCGACGTGCGAGCTCAGACCCTACGACCCTGCGATGAAGCTGCGTCCCTCATGGCTCTCTCTTGGTTTCCCTTTGCAAATTTCGTAAAGTGCGCGAAGGTCGGGAGGCTGATTTCTGGTTTCATTTCTGTTGCTCCCGGTAAGCACGGGTTTCCTCCTGTCACGTCATAGCTAGCAGCCCGCTGGCAAGTCTTTCGGAGTTTTCGCCATCCCGGAACCTGGTTGCTGCTCCTGGTGGCTACAGTGTGCCCACTTAGTAGGCTCAATTTCGGGCGAGCCCCACCACCCACAAACTCACTTGGAACACCCCTTGTATCCGATCTCCCGACTTGCTGAGGTCGTGTTTTGGATTTCCTTCCTGCGTGCGGGGTCATTCTGATCCCGGGTTGTACCCGGAAGTGAAATCAAAATTCCTTCCTTTCCGATTACCGATATTGATTTTTCAGTCTTCGAAGCTTGTTCGTTCCACTCACACGGCAACAAATGGAAAGTCATCTCATCTTCCAAATACCCTTCGGGGGGAATGTGCTCCCGTGAAGGATTTCCAGAGGCCTCGAATAAGCGGAGGAAGCGTCTTGTGGAACGCGCTGCGTACGCATCAGCGGGAAACTAAGCGTCCGAGTCAAGGATCTTCCTTGCCGCCACCTTGGCTGGAGCACGCATGCCGAGTGCATTGCACGGAAGGTCGTCCGCTGATGCCCTCGATGGCTACCTAACCAAGTCCCCAAGTCGCACTGGAAAAGAATGCCAAAGACAGAAAAGAGGCTCCATATCTGTCGACGAGGACGGAGTGCGACTCCGAAGCAGGGAGGACCTCAGTCGGCTGTCCTTCCCGCTGGAAAGGGACTTGTGAAGATGAAGATTGCCACACGAGGGACAAAATCAGTCCCGCATAGTACTCAACGGGTTCGGTGCTCCTTCGGAAAGTGGGCGCGGCACCACGGCATTCAGTCCAAGAACTTTGAACAAAGATGGGAGGTTCGGAAGGCGAAACTTTTTCCCGAGTAGGCATCGCTGTAATCCACAGGATTTCTCGGGTCAGAGAGGTTTAGATAAGGTAACAGTTTCCCGACGTCGTAGACATGGTATCAGATAACAGTAAACTGAAGCGCACGAAGGGCGCGAAAATGGGAAGAAATCATGTGAATTAGTGATTTCATCAGAGATACTGACTTTTAGAAGCTGATCAGCGCCTCCGATACTGTTCAACGGGTTCTCCGTAAAATGCCTCACGAACTAGTTGTCTGGCAAAACCTCGGATTGAATGCAACGAGAAAGAAAGAGCAAGATTAGATCGAATCGAAGTATTATCTGAATCTGACGAGAGTTTTCATTTTATCCCATTTTTTCTCATGAAATGCCGCCGTCCTTCCGTGAGATGTTTTCGAAATTATCCGAAGCAGCAGCAGCAACACCGGAAAGAAACTGGCTTGTTGTACCAAAGGAGCAAATACGAAGAAAAAAAAACACAGCCATGGCCTGGAAGAAACAGTGCGGAAGGACGCTGAACACTTATGTGTGGCAGCTGAGGACATTTGGGAACGTACTGACCGAAGTGGAAAACGTCAGTCCAGTGGGAGTAACCCGATCGAAGAGAGGTGGTCGGTCGAGGCGAGCCAAACCACGGTGCCGTACCGGTTTGCTCGAAGCCACCGGTTCCCAACCGGGAATATGGGGAATTCCTCGCTGGGGGGAGAACAGAAAGGAACCTTCCAGGATGCGAGACGGCGCAGGAACCGGGGAGCACCTACGCGGCAAACCATCTGCCGCCTCTCTGCTTACAAACGGTGTCGGTTTCTACGCCAATGCCCGCTCTTGGCCGACTGCAAGGACATTCAAGTTAAGGATTCCATTTCTCCTCGTTTCCCTAACCTCAAGTGGGCTGCCGGCGCGACGGGATGCATTTGAAATCAGAAGCACATTCCGGGATCTCGATTCGAAAAGTATCACTTGGACCGAACTTTCCGCTCCCCGAAACCACTGCTGGTCCACGCTGCAGATCCTGGCTTACGTTCGGGCGAGCTCACTCGTTGAACGTGACCTACCGAAGGAGCAGAAACGGTCATCCGTATCACAGCAAGGTGTTCCAGGAGAAGGACCGCGAGGGTTAAGCGCTCATGACTTGCGTTCGTGATGGAAAAGCGGATCCTCTCGAATGTCGTGAAAATCCCCAGAATTTTTATGTCCTCCAGAATTTTTATCCCTGGGACCATTTCGTCACAGTTACTGCGACGTCAAATTCCTGGAATTGGTTCGGGGCAACTGATTGGTCACTTTCCCGTGTGTGTGTGTGTGTGTGTGTGTGTGTGTGTGTGTACGTGCGCACGTGATTTGCTCTTGGAAGGGGGGATCTTTGTGCAGATGAAAGAAAAAAACTCCTCCTCCTGCGTGTTCTCCGGAGGAATCTGCGTCGAGCATGATTGCGCGAGCAAGTTTATCTTACGTTTCCATCAGTCTTGACACAGAGGATTCTTCGATGCCCTCTCTTTCGCGCGCTTCTCGGTGCAACGGAAAACTCCTCCTCCTCGTGCCTGATGTGTTTTCTTGAGTGTCTTGCGCATGATGCATACAAAAATTCATGATTTTATTTGAGAATTCTGAATCAGATTAACACGAAGTAACCTAAAGGTATGATGTTTCTCGATATTCAGATGACTTTTCTTTGAAAATAAGCCCTCTACTGCTTGAAGACGACGGCATATTTCAATGCCAAGTAGGTCCGACGGACGGCCAAGAGGCGATACGTTCCAGAAACGCGAAACTCACCGTTCTCGTGGTGCCGGAGAAACCTCGCATCGTCCAAGGAGCTCTCTTGGAGGCCGTCGCCGGCAGGCAGATGCACCTCGAGTGCGTCTCCAAGGGAGGCAAGCCTCCAGCAACCGTGAGCCCTGCCCGTCGCTTTCCGCCTCCCGTGACACGGTCCCGTTTCAGATCACATGGTTCGACGGAGAGGGCAACGCCTTCCCCTCGCAGCAGATCAGCCAGATGCTGTCGGACGGAAAGAGAGGGGACTCGAAGTCGCTGTTGTACTTCTCTGCCACTCGCTTCCACCACAACACCACGATAAAGTGCGAGGCCGAGAACGCGGCGCTCCGCGAGCCGCACAAGGCGGAAATTCGACTGGAGGTCAAGTTCGCGCCGGTGGTCCGACTGGAGCTCAGGAACAGCCGTTTGCTCGAGTTCGACTCTGTCCGTCTGAAGTGCCTTGCCGAAGCCAACCCCAGCGAAGTATTCTTCAAGTGGTTCAGGGACGGGGACATCATCGTCGGTGACAACTACCAGGACGAACTCGTTCTTCCGGTTGTCACGAAGGAAAGCAACGGCCTGAACGTAACCTGCGAGGTCACCAACATAATCGGCAGCGGAGCTGCTTCCTACAAGCTCAACATAACTTGTGAGCCTGCCTCCGCCTCTCAGAACTCTCATCATCCAATCTTTGTATCTGATGCAGACGCCCCTTACTTTCGGTCGTTTTCGAAGAACGTCGCAGCAGATGTAGCTTCCGAAGTGAATCTGAAGTGCGATGCGGTAGGAAATCCACCCCCCGTTATACTGTGGACCAAAGATGACGCAGACAAGGTACGGTTTTGTAAGGATTTGTTCGCTGACGTGTGAGACGCACAGGGATCGGCCGTCCAAGTCCTGATTGATTAAAGCGATTAATTAGAGGTTTTACGACGGTCACATTCGTCAGGAAGCAGCTTGTGGCTATAAAGTCGAATTTCCCGTGGCGAATTCGACTTCGTAGTCATCAGCAATCCATCCGACGTGGGGAGAGAGGGATAATTCTTAGTCGGCTCATATCGAGCTGCAAAGTGCAAAATGGCATGATTGGTAATGGGATACTTCAGGGAGGGAATCTGGGGAGGACTAAGGGATCTTCAGGGAGGAGCAACATCTCCTGAACTGCTTGGGTAGCTCTCGGTTGATTTACCTGGAGATGGTGCTCTTCTTCATAGTAACCAAGGCGTTCTCGGAACACCCTAGTAACGCCCACCGCCTCTTGCATGTTTTGGTCACTGTCCGCAAAGCGTGTGGACTTTGATTCGAGATCGACTTCTTAGACAGATAAAATCTTGCGAGATTGAGCGTTTCTGGCGAAAGCACATCGTGGTGCTTCGCCTCAAGAGAATCTGGAAGGCCCTCCTAGGGTTTCCCTACCCATCCGCCTCCTGTTTCATCCAGAACCCACAAACGCTCTTCTAAATCACCTTGCTGCATCTTTTGCGCACGCTCCAAAAAAAAGTCGGAGGATCCCAGAGGACTCATCTTTATCCTCAAGATTCACGTAAATCCATTTTACCCTTCGAATCCTGAAGAATTTTTCGATGCATCAAGAGATTTCGGTTGCCAAGACAAGAACTTCCTCTGAAACGATGGACACGCGATGGTGATTGCTTGCCTTGAGGGATTCGGTGTTCGTTTTCGGCCGCGACTATGACCGAAAAGGGCGGAACGCGGTCTTCAAGTGATCGGTCCGCCATCATAGTCCGTTGTGTTGTGTGTGGAGTCGTCAACGTCCAGGCGTTTTCCGGAGGATGTAGGTCGGTTTCCCCGAACCGCATGCTGGGGGATCGGCAGCGTGGGCAGTGGAGCTACCCTTCATGATACGGGATCCAATGGTTGCAGCCTCCTCGAAGCTCTTAAAGTGTGTGCATTCATTACGCGAGTCGACCCGCTGCTGACCCTCAAGAATTACAGCTTCAGTAAAACTTGACGAATTGTCAGGGATTATAGACAAATAAATAGGCCAAAGCAGAAGGCCATAAAGAATGCCCACTGCTGCGGCCGGAGTCCTGAATTCCCATTTGCGTTCGGCTGCTGCTGATCTGGTTTGGAGAAGGAAGATCCCGCCGAACGAGCGCCAGTGGTGCGCGCCATGCAGCCCGGGTCTTTACAAGAGTCACAGCTTTTGGAGAGCGTTCGGACGCTGCGCGCGATGAGTGGGCAAGACACGAGGAAGACCTGTTCCTGTACGAGTTGCCTCCAGAAGAAGAAAAAAGGAAAGCAATTTTCTTTTTTTTTTTTTTTTTCTCGCCATCCTCAGGGTGGTGCGAAATCCGGGGGACTTTTCTTGCTCGGCGAGTGGGGCGGGGATTACCGCGCTTCCAGATTGCTATCTTCGCTTCCCTCGACGCAGCAGAAAGCGAACCCGGAGCGTTCTCTTCGATTTCCCTCCCTTCCTCCTTCCCGGAAGCCCCTCCCGACTATTTGCTTCCGGGAACCTCCGGCAGCATCTTTCGGTTGATAGGAAATTTATAAATCACGTTTGAAGGTCTGAATTTCAACGGGAGGCATCTGTTCCTCTGCGGATCATTCCGTTGGATGCTGGCTTTGTGTAGGAAACTTTCCACAATGCGCGAACAGTTTGACTTTGATCAGCTTATAAAGAGCATCCATCCTCCCATTGTGCTGTTTAATGATGGCTGATTTCGCAGGCAGCGCAAGATGCCGAGGAAGGCATTTCTTGCTTTGAAAAGTCGCTCAAGGGAGTTGAAGATGTCGAAAGTTCTGTTCATTTCATGCCCAGAAATTTTTTCCGGATTATGGATGGAGTCGAATCCCTCGGGAACATTTTTTTTTTTTTTTTTTCTTTCCTTCCTCTTCCTCTTTTTCCTCGTCTGCTAATGCGCTTCATGCTGGTTAAGAGCAGTCGCCAGTGAATGGGAATGGAGGCACATGATTTACGCCTCCGAAGACTTTGTGGTGCCGCAACGTGAGGTTTACGAGGTTGGAAAGAAGGGCCAGCTTTTATCTCGAAGCGTCCTCACGACCTCATTGTGCCGGGTGTTGCACCCGGTGGGGAGGAAAGTGGCCAGGGAGGCTGCCTTCCTGGACCGAATCGGTTGCGTCGCGTGTGAGGCGGCGCTCCCACCCTCCTTCACCGAAGAGCAGATTTGAGCTCTGCGAGCAGCTTTAGACATCCACGGGTATTCGGCTGAACCTCAACCTGCATCTGTTTGGAATTCCTGGAGACTGTGGTCGCCACGAAGAATTCCGTGGATGCTTGCAGGGAGAAGACGGGAAGAAAACGACTTTCGGTGCGAAGTCGCGATTCCGTCCAACTGAGGTGAATTGACGATGGCGCGGTGCAAACCCGCCCGTGACACCGGGACAAAAGTTTCTTCCCTTGCTAAGATGTTGTTGCGGTAATCTTTACAGCTTCCCTGACTCATCCCTGTTTTCATTCCACGGCTTCTGCTAACTTTGGGGATAGTCCCACGACCTACGTAGCTGAGCTGTGCTCATTTTGTTGTTGTTGTGCACCTTCGTGTGCTCCCTCCAGTGGCTCCATTCATGGAGTACCAAGATATCACTTGTTCGCCATTCTTTCCCCCGTAAGTTGCCCAAATGGAAGTCTGTCCACGTTTCCATGACTATTCCAAAAATAGACGTAAGAAGTAGTCTTTGAAGCTCCCAAGGTAATTTCTGCGAAGGGGACCTCTTTGCAACGGAAATCCCTTCGACCCTTCGACAGGGGGAACTTCTTCCCGACCTTTGGGAAACTCGATCGCGTCCGCAGCTCTTCGGGGCTTCCAGGAGGTGCAATAGCCGTGCAATACCCCCTAAGAATTTCGATTGCTGGTTGAACAATGCTTTTGTTTCTTCAGAAAAACTCACTTCTACTTAAGGACTTTAATTAAGGAAGCGCTGCCTTTTCGACTCGTTCTTCTTGCCTTTTGGGACGTGCAACAGCGGTGTTTCCTGAAGGATTGCGATTGCTGGGAGGTGAACGGAAGAGGCGGAAGGCATTCGCACGTATCCGGGGGTGATGGGGCTTGTGAACGAACTCCTGGAAGCCAGCCGCTTCTCTTGAAGTGTTTTGCTAGGAGATGCGGACATTCGTTCTTTCCTGATGGTCACCATCGTTTCCCCCCGTTTTTATCTCCGTCGGTGCTCGTCCTTGGAATCGTTTTCTGTGGCCCGCCGAGCGAATTTGGAATTTTTGCCGTCCGCATCCAAGATTTTCGTGTTCGGGGCAAGCGGCACGATCGGATGGATTTCTAAAATCCCAACCCTCCACCTAAAATTCCAAATGTGTTTCGAATCTCAGATCACCAGCGCGGATTCGCTTTGCTTCTCCCACGCCCCCCTCCTTACTTCCTTCCCTTCCTGAACAGATTTTCTAGGATCAGTTTGACATTCCCGAAGTGGTCCACGGGGTCCAAGATTTCCGACTCTTCGTCCTCTCGTTCCAAAGCCTTTCACTTCGTTTTTCGCACCACAGTGAAGTCGGTTTAGCGTTTCCGGAATCGAATGCAAATGCTGCAGCAGTCGTCTTTCGGGCTGATCCTGCTGGGATGATTTCGTCCCCGAGTTCCTTTGCAAGTTCTCTCGCATGTCGCTCAGGAAACCGTGCCAGCGGCCTCGGCTTCAAGCAGCCAGTTTCGTATTCTGGGGGAGGGGGGGAGTTTTTTTTTTTTTTTTTTCTTGTGAATTGCGTGACCATTCCATCTTTGGATGCAGCGTGCACGGAAGACTTGACACTGCGGTCTTAATCCGTCATCGCCGCTCCATCGTCTTGCATTTCGGTTCCTCCGTCTTCTGCGCAGTCGACGGGAAACCGAGCCCATTCGGGGCCAAAGTGGGCAGAGCTCATGTGCTCACCCCATACGCGCGCGTGAGAATCATCCTTTGAAAACCCATCGCAGCGTGGATTTCGAGGAGTTCCCACCGAATCAAGCAGGCACGTGTCCCCACGCAGTCAGCAACTCCCGCGGCATTAACAAGGGGTGCGCCCTCAAATTAAGTAGGTAAGTTTCTAATACGGATTCAATGAAAACGTGGGCAAGTTTGTTCTTTTTTTCCTTTTCATTTCTTGTTTCACAAAGATTCAAATCAACGGATTCCTGTTTTTCCACCTGGAGCGACGAATGCCGAGCTTGAAAAGGTTGAAGATTTGCGCTGATTTTGATTTACAATGTTTGATGGCACGGTTTCCCATTAACGGTGCGCTTTCCACCTTTCTTATTTGGGGGGGAGGGGGAGAGAGAGAGAGAGAAAAAAAAAACGAAAGCAAAATGATTTTTGCTGAAATTAAAGAGGTGCTGCTTTTTCAGCTCTTTTTTTTTTTTTTTTTTCTTACCCAGCTCGGCAGTGAATCCTTGCTGTCATGAAGTAAATCAAAAAGGCCTCGCCTTGACCTCCTCCTCCTCTTGCTTGACCCCTCCCCCCCCACCCAGCAACGTTCATTTGTGTTTCTCTTGCATAGATTTTGTTAATCATCAAACCTCGCGTTCGTAGTAATTTATTGTCATGATTGGACGTCTGCTTTTCCTCCCAATGTTTTTTTCCGGATTGCCTCGGAATCATCGAACGAATCCAATCAGATTTTTGCACTCATCATTCCCATCATTTAGTGTAATTGCATTATCGATGTCAAAGAGTCGTGTGTGGTGTCTGATGGATTTGGTACAGGTCCACGTTGACGGCCCGCTGAACGCCAGCATCAAAGAAGCTGCGCTTTGGGAATGCTGGCAGCGCAGCATCAGGGTCCACAGTGCACAGCGCTCCCTGTTGACCCGGGCTCGTTCCCTGTTGACCACGGAGATTGTCTGCAGGCGTCCGGGGTGCTTAAAGGTGCCGCGGCCTTGGAGTTTACGGGCGTCACCTTCTCTTCACTCCTCCGCCCTCCGCACGGGTGATTTTTTGCCGCGAGCACTCGCCCACACTTGCAATACCCAGCTGGGGGTAGAGCTTTTCTTGAGACGGGAAAGCTGACCGTGCCTAAATGTCTTCGGGAAGAATCGATTCCCTCGGTCCCACTTGCAACTCGCCAGTACTAGGGCTCTCTCCGCTGGTGTGTTCTGCTGGACATTTCCAGACGTGTTAGAGGTTTCGTAGCGCAACCAATTTTCCTTCTTCATAATGTTCCTGCAGTAAATTTGGGAGATAAATTTCCTTCGATTTCCAGCATCGGGTGATCCATCCGGAAGTCCTCTGAACAGTTCATCTTTGCGGTGGCTCAGAACGCGTCCTCAGTACATTCCTTGACCGTTCTGGATGTTCATGCACACTTCTGAGCACCTACCGCTATGTGGGTTCAAGGTCTTTGGGGGAAGTGGTAGCGCCAGTGCCCCTACCGACGCTAGTTCGTCTTCTGTCTGTGAAGGGGAAAGCTCAACTTCCTGTATTTGGTCTCTTTTCGTCGCCGCCCTTCTTCGGATGCTCCGAGTTCTTACACTAGCGGAAGGAGTCCAGCGGGATAGCTGGACTTTCGATGGGGTATTCGGTTTGGTCCAGATTCCAAGCCGTCTCCTGGGATGGGTTGGTTTAATAAGCCACAGGCCTTTTCCATCTTCCTCGCTTCGCCTCGTTGGTGACTTCTACCCCATGGTCATTTCTCTCGTCGATGAGGTTGGAATTGTTTGCACACTATGACTGGGGGTGTCCATCAAAGGTTCTTCCCATATCAATCTGTTCCTGTATACTCGACTCACGCCGCTCTTTGGAGGCACGGGAACCATCTCACAGAGTCTTCACCCTGACTGCGAAGACGATTTCCGAGCTCGGGCCTTTAAGAATGGCGATTCACTTCCTGGATGGATGTAAGGGGCTGAGAATGGAAAGTTCTCAAAGGGGTAGATAAACACCTGGAACACATCAATAAGCTTTTTAGGTGAAATTTTAAAGGATATTCGCGAAACCTTCTGTCCTTCGGGATTTCGTTCGTCTTTCGTTCTTTATGCGAAGTTTTCTGGAACTTAAGTGCATTTGGGCAGTTCTCTTTTCAAGAGGGGTTCCAGAGTTTTTCCTTTTCCCTTTCCGAGAGCTCGCTTTCCCCCCTGCAATCTTTGCGATGCATGCTGAAGTTTACAGTCGCGCGAGGTACCCGGAACCCCAAAATGTGAAAGTAGGAAATGGGTTGCAAACATTCGAAGCAGTTGGGAGCTCTGTGGGTAGAATCCAGGTGCCAGGAGGTCGCTTGATTGATGGTTTAGGGCTCAGAACGCTAATGAAATGGTGACAGCTGATGATCAGGATGTACTAGACGTACACGGAATGAGGCAAGAACAGCAGAATATACCAAGACATGCTTCAGTATTCAGGTATTTCCATGCAGTGAAACTGGAACTCGTGGCAGAAGTCACACCTGACCACCATCTTGCTGTTGGCGAACAGCAAGGCGTCCCTCGAGGATCCCAATCGAAAGCCCCCTCGTAGGGCTCCTAGAAGTGTTGCAGCAGAGCCCAGCCCAGCAGCGAGCGATGACACCCCAATCCCGTGGAAATTTCCGAAACAAACGTGGCCGGCAGTGAGCACCAGGACAACGGATGTGCACCGCCGCCACGAAGAAGCCAACGAGGAGGAAATAAGTGCAGGGATCTGCATGCAATTTTTGCTCTCTCGAATGCAACCACCAAGATGCAGTTGGCGAAAACTTCACCCCTTCTTTCCCTTCGGGAAGATCCTCCAGGTTTCCTTCGGGCCTTCCGTCGAACGCGTATTTCTTGTGCGGAAAAGTTTCCATGGTTTCCTCCACGCAGTGCATCCTCCCCTCAGAGAGACACTCGTCGACGCACACAGATCTTTCTGTTGATTTCTAAATGTCTCCCGTTCCTTTCATGTTTTTCTTTCCCCCCTTTTTTGATATGCAAATCAGTTTAGCGTGCATCCCAACGCGAGCGTGTTCACTCTTTCCACTCGAGCAGACACTATTGGGCATTTCCTGTTTTTTCTCCTTTTGGGGGAGCTCCGCGTCTTCTAGATGGGTGCTGTAATAAAATCGTGGCACGCGTCCCATCAAGTTGTGCTTCGATTTCAGCATTCAAATTTTTTTTTTTCTCTTGCCTTTTCTGCTTTCCTGGTCCTTCCGTGTGCGTTCATCAGGGAGGTGGACTCTTTGAGATCGACAAAGAGTTCGAGCGATTTCTTTTCAGGAGGACGCTGTGAGCTGCATCTTGAGATGATTGGAAACACTAGTAAATACCTCAGGCGACAGAAAAACAAGGGCGGTGCAAAAAAACGGGGGGGGAGGAGGGCGAGGAAAATTCAAATTAGTGGTTCCCCCGTCCTTTTTTTTTTTTTGTTGCTTCATCTTTCTTGCGAGGCAACGGATTCATCTCGCTAGTGGACCCCCGAAAAAAAGGAACCTTCTCACGGGAACCAGGGTCGAACCTCCGAATGGGAAGAAGCTGCGAGCACGTTTCCAGGATGAATGGAAAACGTGGAAGAAATCTCGTGCCACGCTGCCTCGTGTTCATTTTGAATCCCTCCCGGGTTTTTTTTTTTTCAATGGAAGTCACACATTTGCCGAGCGCCGGTCGAAAAAAACCGAGCATTAAAAGAGAAAAGACGAAAACAAAAGCAAATCCTTTTCGCGACGCGCAGCACCAAATGAGGAACTTTCCTGTAGCGAAGATGGCCATCGTGCGACACGCGTCATAAAGCCCGGTTTCCGCCCTTTCGAAGATCCCCTCCTCCTGCATTGAAATTGAACTGTCAGCCCCCGTGAGTGCACCCACGGTTCAGTGGCTCCTGGCGACGAAGTCCACTTTCTTGCTCAAAGCGCGGGGGCTTGCAGGGCTCTTCAGTTCCACTCGAAACTCTTTTCCCGGCAGAGATGTCTCGTCCAACACGTGGGTCTCAAAGAGCTTCTTCCCCCCCCCCCACGGATTCGCCTGGCTGTGTCGAACATCCGGTTAAAGTGTCCACGAGTGTTTTCGAAATGATTTTCGTGTGTTTTTTTTTTTTCTTTTTTTATTCCTATTTTTTAAACCTCCATCTCGGTCTTTTGCTCAGCTTAGTCCCTTCGATTCCTGCGCTGTCATTTTCTTCGTAAGGCTGCTTCTGGTTTGCAGAGGTAGTGAGGATGTGGACTTTGAGGCTGCGCTCCGGTCGTAGATGACGTGTTCCATCAATCACACTCGTTGAAGCGTTCCAATTTCGAAGAGGCTTTTTGAATGAGACCAAACATCACCGGAAGTGAAAATTTGTTTCTACGCGAATTCGGAACGAAAAACGAAAGCTCTGAACGATTGGTTTTTTTTTTTTGTGTGTGTGTGTGTGTGTTTTTTTCATCAGCGAGGCTCTATTCTTTCCTCCTTACTTCTTCTTCCTATCAGATCTCATCTTCCATATTAACCGGCCTAACGTGAGTCGACGCCTGAACGCATGATGAACTCCATCTTTGATTAAATTCCTCCCGTTGCATGAAAGCGTTTGAATCAGCGTGCACGTCTCTGTTCCCCACCTTTCAAATGAATTTGAATTTGCCAGATCATTGGACAAGGAAGCGAGCTGATGATAAAGCATCTTGATGCCAAATCTGCAGGAACGTACCAGTGCAGAGTGAGATCCCTGGATTTTCCGGAAATAGTGTCAGAAATACTTGTCCTTTTGCGTGGTCCTCCCGTCTTCCTGAATCCATCTGTACAGTACGGCTATAGAAACGATGTTGTTCATTTGGAATGCATCACTTACTGTGTGCCTTCTGCCGACTCCATTACGTGGTCAAGGAATGGAAAGTCCTTGGATCTGGGTAATTACCACAATTTATTTGATTTTATTTTTTTGTCCACTCTTGGGCTTTACTTTTCCGCCGCCTTCTTCGCGAATTGAAAAATGATGTGTTTTTCGAGAAAGGGGTAAATGCCACTCGCGGGGCTATCTCTTTCTCCTGCGGTGCTGACGTCTCTGCAGCCGCTTTGTGTGGAATGCGGTCTCCCTCCTGCCGGCGCGAACTCGTCCAAACTCTGTTCTCCCCACTTGGTGTGGTTTCCTGGGTTTCCCTGAAAACAGGGTGTTCTCTCTTCAGATCGAGGAACCACTGGATTCCCAGACCGTATCGATGGCAGCGGCACGGCTGGGAGGCGAAAGATCTCGATGCGGGCGCCATCACCTGTTTCCCCTCATCGTTGTCATGCATCGAGCGATTCTGTTTCAGCGCCTCTGGTGGAGCATTCTGGGTTTCCTTTCCCATGCCAACACCGTCGCTGTGTTTTTTGTGTGTGTTTTTCCTTGCGGTTGTCTTGCCCTCGCCGGTTCTTCTGGCGGCTTCACACGCACCGGCTCTCTCAGGTCCAGTTGGTGGTCTCATTGTGTGAGAAGCTGCTTCTGTTTTGCCACGCGCTGATCGATCTGGCTAGCAGCCGGATGCTAGCCGGGAAGATGAGGAAATTCCAGAAAACGTTTCCCTTATTTCTCACATCCTGATGTACACCTGGACGACCATCCGGGAGAGAACTCTCGAAATGAGTCCACGTGACCAAGCACTTGTCGCACTTGGTTCATCGGTACGAGTCTCTGTCTCTGTCAGTACCACCTGCCCTTATGAAGGTTGTACGGATGATGTACGAACACATCGATTCGCAACAGGTGTTGTGCGAGAATAAGGAAAAAGCTCATCGCGATCAACCGTCTCGGTGCATTTCTTCCCCGTTTCTGCCATGATTTGTGATTTGCAGCGAATGTACCGTTTATAGCTTCGGACTTGAGATGTGGACTTCCACTGCTCGTTCTTTTCTGAATGAGTTTACCGGAGAGGCTCGTTTCTAGGAGACAGCATCACGTTCTTCGTTCGTTTGCCCTGATGGGTACATTGGTGTTTCCGGACAGCATGCATCTGCGGTGGAAACGTGGATGCTCAAATGAGAGCAAGAGCGTCGGTCTGAAGAGATTCTGCTGAATAGTCTTAAGGTTTTGAAGGCTGTCTGATTGCTTTACTATTCACCGACTGTGATGGCGGCCAATTCGTTGTGGTGTCCGATTCGTGCTTCATCTCAGTGTTTCGCATGCTCCAAATTCCTTTCAAATGGGTCGGTAAGTCGTCCGCACATCCCTGCAAGTGGTTGGATTCAAGAAAGTCAAGCGGATGTCGAACAACGTGATCACGGGAATTACGGGAATTCCCCATTACGCAGCAAAGCGGTTTACTTCGATCGGGAATTTTTGCTGTTCCCGACTCGGGAATTCGGAACATGGAGATCCTTCCGTTTTCCCTTGCCATCTTCCGATTCGGGATGGCTTTCAGATTGGATGCGCGTGGACGATTCTAAACTGACGGGCCGTGTCTGCGAATTTGCTTACTTGCACTGCGATGTCCACTTGGGTCCGGTTGATGTCATCCAGGGATGTGCTCCAGCAGCGCAATGGGTTTCCACACTGAGCGCGTGCCTGCAAGCTTTTGCACCCTGTTCGACTCGGATGCAGCTTTCGGGATACGCTGAAGCTGACTCGACGTTTTGCCTTTGCTGCTTCAGACTGCTTTTGAATCGACGGGTCCAATTGTGCTGCCTCACCCGAGGATTAGTGATAATGCGATCACCTAACAAAAGAGTTTCATGGGTCTTTCTGCTGACAGTCAACTTTTCTGGCTCAGCCACTTTGATTTTTTCTGTGCCTATTTTTAGACGGCGTTTGATTTTTTTCCACTTTTCGTATTTCCTCAGGTATAGGATTGCTTCTTGTGCCTTTGCACCTGTTCATGAAAGTCATCCATCTCTTGTGCCGGACACTGTCCCTTTCTCGTACTGTGGTGCTTCGGGTCCACTGCCTTGGCCCTCACAAGTTTCTCGGACTTTGTAACCTTATCCAGCCCTACAGTATTTCTCCTAATGCCTTCGGCATATTTCGTGGCACGTCTTTGGATCAGTTTGTGTAATTTCCGGAAAAGCACCGATTGGTGATTCAATCGTCTCCCTTCTGTACTGTTTTTTGTCAACGTACAGTCGCGGCTACATCAAGAATTTACACCGAAATCTCGGCACCCGAGCTGGTGGCGAGAGAGTGACCTCCGTGGATCATTGTCCAATCTGATGAGTTCGGCTCCTTGCAGATCTTGAGAAACTCCAGTTGGTCCTTACTGAACACTGGATGTTGTCTTCAGCAAGCAGTCGTTTAATGGGTTTTTGCGACCGGGGTGGGTTCGATTCTTTTCTGTGGTGGAATGCATGCTCTTGTGAAACATTTTTGTTATCCTCCACTTCTGGATCCGGTGAGGCTGCAAGCAGATCACACGGATCTCCATGCATGTGTGGGTTTATCACGCTTCCCATCTTTCTGCTTTAAAATTCAGGCTTGAATTGGGGAGCGCAGGGGAGGGGCATTTTCAGTCATTTCAAAGGAATCCTGGAAGAGTCATTTATCATGAATCTGTCGCTTAAAATATAATTGTTTAATGTATGTACTTGCTCGATCCAGGCGATACACGTTACAGCGTCATAGAAGAACCCAATGTGACTGGTGTGAAAAGCATCTTAATAATCCAGTCTTCAACAGATGAGGATTTTGGCTTTTATAACTGCACTGTGAAGAATTCCTACGCGGAAGTAACAAACCAAATGCTTCTGAAGATGGAAAGTAAGTTGGCACAGATGTTTCATTGGTATTAGATGGATGTGGATGCAGGAGAATCGTGCATCAACCTACCTTTCTAATCTTTATCGTGTCGCTGGTATTCGTTTTCACTCGATTTGCATTGACGACTAGGCGTTGATACTGCATCCGCATCTTACTGGTTACTTCCTATTCTGACCGCTGCCACCCCGGAAGGCAATTTGAGTGAGCACCTTTCCCGGTCGAAGCGATCTCGCTCAAGCGAAGTAAATAAGCAGACATCTTCACCGGATCGAGTAGACCGGCCAGCGACGTCAGCAACCTTTCGCCCTTCGTTTCTAAAAGTCCATTTCTTCGAGATTAGCTTCTTAGCATTCAAATGATGATGTGTCTTCTTGATTTCTACTTTACCTCCGTTCACTGAAAACGTGGGCTCATCCCGAGTTTTTAGTGCCCGGAAGTTATACTGCCGTCTCAGCATCCAAAGCGAAGCCAAAAATAAATAAATAAGAGAGAAAGCATTGCTTGCTCGTTCCGAAAAGAATAAATTTCGCCGCGATGGTACTGAAGCAGATAACGTGTCGTAAAACTTTTGGCCAAATCTCCGACGGCCTTCAGAGAAACAGCGACTGCATCTGTATCACTTTTTGCCCTTTCCCTTTGTTGTTGTTGTTGTTGTCGTTTTTGCTTCCGAAAGGAAAATACATGTTTTCCCATCCATTTTGGAATTGTATTGGAACGACCAGCGGATGTAAATCTTTTCCGTGTTGACGTGTTTTTCTTTTTTTTTTTTTCAGGAACGCTCCCATTTTACATGATCTTATTAGGGATCATAGCAGGAATTGTGCTGACGGCTTCTGTAATAATAGCAGCAATTTTTTATCAGAGACGCAGAAATAAAGGTAATATTGCAAGAAGCAATCTAATAAGAAGAAATCGATCCCATTTTCTCCTCTGCGTTATCAAATTCAAAACGCAGGCAGCGCTCCTGCGGGGGACACGTGAGCACGGAATACCCGGTTGCCTTCGTGTCCCCCGGCATGGGCAGGAATTTTGACAAGACCAGAAATTACGGTCTTTAGGCGACAAGACACGCCCCACGGTGTCCTTGTGGTAGTGTTAGGCGAACCATCCCAGAAAAAAAGGATAAAAAAAGAGGAGGAGGCTCACGGACTTGAGCAGCATGGTCCGGGGTGTGGCTCTCCGGAAGTCCGTCGCTGGCGCTGACGCGCGCGCGTTGTTTGCTCTCCTCCCGACCGTCCATTTCCGTCTTCCCAGAGTCCCCGACCGTAACCACGAAGAGCATCCCCGTGAACATGATGTCGCGGATGCAAAACGTGCTGGATCCCTCCGTCAGGTCGGAAGTGAGTTCGTCGAGCGCAGTCAACCTGTCGTCGACTCAGTGGCATGAGGTGAACGGTGACCCCAAGAAGCACCTGACCAGGGAGGCTTCCGGCAATGCGTACAACAAGTTCGACAAGCAGGTTAGGATGCACTTGCGTGGATCTGACGGCGTATCTGTGCGGCAGACATATCACAACGTGAATAACGGATTTGTGTCCTCCACGTGCTACATGGATTACAACTCTCCCCTAAGTGCTAGCAAAAATTCAGTGTACAGTGGGAACAGTGGCGGCGTTCCGCAGACTCAGAAGACGAGCTCCAAAGTTCAAAACGTCCCACTCTTAGAGAACCACGTATCCAAAGAAACAGTTCCGACTTTGCGCCAGATAAAATGCCCATCGTTCCCGTGCTTAGGAGGGCAGCTGGGCACCCACGTCTGACGACTCGCTGGATTCGAAATTGTGATATTTTTTCCTTCTAGTCCGAAATCCTCACACAGAGGAGCCAGATCCTCGCGGACTCCAGGAGCAACCCCCCCCAAAAAAAAAACTCGTGGTGACTTCGTGTTTCGTGGGTACGTCTTGCATTTTCCCTCAAGGTAGTTTTCTATTGAATCATGAGGACCACTGACCCCCCAGCTCACCAAACAGAATGAATAAAAAAAAAAAAAAAACACTGAATGGTGTTCTCGTAGTCATTTCATCGCCTGCATCGGCAGGTGCGGAGACTGCAAAGAGTTTTCTGCCGACCGGTGAACTCCGGGCTGTTTTTCTCCTGTATCCGAGGAAACGCGCTCCAGTGTCGCCAAGGCTACGCGTTCTTTGGCTCTTTCCTTTCGTCCGGTGAACGCGTGATGCGTCATTGGAGGGGGGGGTGACCACCGTCCAAGTTCCCCGGTGGACTCCTCAAGTGGTACTTAAGCACGTCTTTGATGCGGCGATCGAAATTCTTCGGCTGCACCTTCCTGTCAATCGTTTGATAGTCACTTCGCCCGAGGCAGGGAAACGTCGGAATCACTGGAGAGGCTTTTCCGTGCTCGCCGTCTGCATTCGATTCACCTCCGAAACGAAAATCGGTACGTATCGATCCGTGTGCTCCATCCTTTCAGTGCTTCCCGATAGGCGTAGGGCTGCCAGAGGCTGAGGAAAAGTGCGTGAACCCTCCCCGCGCTTCACCTACGAAGAACTGCTTCCTCCTCCCTACTCAGATATCACCGATAAGATCGCCCCTAGAAATCAAGCATTTCAGCGGAAATCTCGGCATCATTGCCGTAGGCAGCTCGAGACCATTTAGTAGTCAGCTGCTCGTTTCTTTGATGTATAGCTCGAGGCGGCAGAATCTGCATTCACGATGTGTCGAAAGAATTCATTCCTTTTTTTTTTTTTTTTTTCCCTCCATAACATCCGAATCGCCTCGATGGATGAATCGGAAGCGCATGCGCGCTGGGAACGCATTTCGCGTCCCTTCCCGTTTCCTACATATGCATCCTTATTGTCATTACATGCGGCAGTATAAATCGCTTTCCCGGACCTCTCTCCCGCTCGAGAGATGGCGCATGTAAAGCGCAGAAGACTAATGTGTGGCTGCACTAACCAGAGGAAGAGATTCCTGGGTAATTTACTCCACTCTGGAATTCGCCCTCCAGAATCGGCGAGACCTGGGTCTGTGTTGCGTGTGTGCAAACTTGGATGGCAGGCTTCTATCTTCAGGGAGCAGCCGGGAGCGCACTGTCACGGAAAGACACACTATGTATGCAAACGACAAGCCGAGAAATACTGAAGCACCCCATTATTTTCTTGCAAACGTCTGGGCAGTATCCAGCGTCTGGGTCCAAGCTTTTAAAGTGCTGACACGTAAAATGAAATAGCTTGGGTCCAGTACCACGTGCTCCCTCCTCCTTCGGGGAAGGAAAAAAGGAAAATACCTTTTATCTTATGATCGCTGCATTCATTTGGATACTATCCAGGCATCTTGGTACGACTTGCGTCGCGTAGAGATGGGAGATTTGTGCCCGTTTAGATGGAAATTTGGAATTCATCCAGATCTGGGAAGACTCCACGCTCAGGGGATCCTAGGGCTTTCGATGTATGTAAATATTCTGCTACTCAAGCTGAAAATTGGATTTCACCTGGATTTTCTCACCGGAGTTAGTTCCGAGGGATTCAGCATAGGTGAGTCCTTTCGATGAGAATTTCCCTTCAATATTCCTGATCAATGCAACGCAGTTTCCGAACGGCGAGCCGCTGGCCCATCGCGGTTTCCATCAATACGTAAATTTAGAATCAGCTGAAATAATTTGGTCCAACATTGAAAGGATGTGCAATGAATTCGCGATTTGCTGAAATCAAGTTTTCTCTTACTCTTTCTTATTCGTCAAAAGATCCAGGATTTGGAATCATCTTTGATAAGTCTTTGCAGTGCGCTCCCGCTTGCAGATTGAGGATCTGTATGGATTCGGTCCATTTTTCCTCTAACGAGCACTTTAATGATTCCAAAAGCGTACTGCTTATTAGAAGAGAAAGACTTGAAAAGATCCTGAGCACCTTGAGCTAACTCTAGGTCTTGAGCGTAACGAAGGTGTCCTCAAGGCAGAACGCGGGGATGCAAATCTCATAAAAATGTCAAGAATTTAATAATTAATGTTTCAGGTGAGGCCGTGATGTAAGGATGGAGAACAGATGCTTGCCGGAACGAGTTTCCGTCTCCCAACCAGGAGGACCGATTTCCAGAAAGCAAAACCAGGAAGCCGAGGTTCCGAAAACAACCACCCAATGCAAGAAGCTTGTAATTCCGTGCCAAAAATTATGCAAATCCTGGGAAAAATTCCGCGGACAAAAGTTCACTGCCGGTGGAGGCTGATCCCAGAACCGCCATTTGCCTTTATTACCCGGGTTCGTCGGTCAAGAGTTCGTTTCGGCAAGGTGATGACACCTCGTATTTCTCCATGCAAGCATCGATCAAGTATCAAGAATCCCATAATCCTTAAGAATAGAGGTGTTGGGGAGAATATTGATCGCTTGCTTTAAAGAATCTTTAAATGTGAGCACGAATAGTGAGCCCAAATTATGGACCATCGATCTTGATCAGAGCAGATCTTGATCAAGTTGGATCTTTAAGAATGTGAGTTAGGTTACATCCATTATCAATCGCAATGCATAATTATCAGTAGAGGAAGTTACCACAATGTATAATTATCTGTGAAGGAAGTCCTTACAATGCATAATTATCAGTGGAGGAAGTCATTACAATGTATAAATTATCAGCAGAGGAAGTTATCGCAAGGCATAATTATCAGTGGTGGAAGTCATTACAATGTATAAATTATCAGCAGAGGAAGTTATCGCAAGGCATAATTATCAATGGAGGAAGTCATTACAATGTATAAATTATCAGCAGAGGAAGTTATCGCAAGGCATAATTATCAGTGGTGGAAGTCATTACAATGTATAAATTATCAGCAGAGGAAGTTATCGCAAGGCATAATTATCAATGGAGGAAGTCATTACAATGTATAAATTATCAGCAGAGGAAGTTATCGCAAGGCATAATTATCAGTGGTGGAAGTCATTACAATGTATAAATTATCAGCAGAGGAAGTTATCGCAAGGCATAATTATCAATGGAGGAAGTCATTACAATGTATAAATTATCAGCAGAGGAAGTTATCGCAAGGCATAATTATCAGTGGTGGAAGTCATTACAATGTATAAATTATCAGCAGAGGAAGTTATCGCAAGGCATAATTATCAATGGAGGAAGTCATTACAATGTATAAATTATCAGCAGAGGAAGTTATCGCAAGGCATAATTATCAGTGGTGGAAGTCATTACAATGTATAAATTATCAGCAGAGGAAGTTATCGCAAGGCATAATTATCAATGGAGGAAGTTAATTGAGATGCAGTTTGAAGGGAAAATGAAAAGTCACGGTGTGGCGAAATAAAATGTGGCCAAATCATAAAAGGCATCACAGAACGTAGTGGGGGAAGATGTTGTACGCAAATCCCTGAGATCATTTGCTAAATCAAGCACATGGTGAAACGTCTCGGCACTCTCCTCGAATGCAGGAAAAGGTCGATGGATTTAAATAGGCTTATCAAGACGATTGCAGTATTGATTTTAATTTGTCTCGTGAGAATTCAGCCGTGGGAGCTCAAAGTCTGGTCTTCGAAAGTTTCAGGCTTTCGGGGATGCTTTTAAAAATGCGCAGACATCAAGTGATGAAAGGGGGATGCGGTGTAGCCGCCAGCTGGAGGAAATAAGCTCTGGGTTCCTTAATTTCGAGCAGTCAAGAGATTAGAAGAATTACACGCAAATTCAAGATAAAGCCACAACTGAAGAAGAAACGCTAAGGGAGAATCCAAGTGAGGGGAGGCGGCGATAACCGCAGAGCTGTATGAGTAATGATGCGTACTCCAGTGGTGTTTTCGGTCCGAAGGAAGAAGAGTGGCACGAGCAGCCAGCTGGAGCAATCAGGAAGTTTCTCAACACTTTTGGATCCTCGGAACACGCGCCGAGGTCACTGCGTTTGCTTAGAAAGGTGCTGCAAGGGGAAACTCTCAGTGCATTCGCGCCCGTGCGAGAGGGAAAATCTCGAATTTTCCAAAAACAAACGGAGTCTCGGGCTGTGCTCTTTCATTTACTGAGTGGCTGCTCGCACCTGCTACTAGGAAAGCTCGTTTTTGCAGAAGCACTCGCTTATTAAGATGAGAGCGATTCTGCAACGAATTCACTGCTACCGAAGATTCTTCTTACGCAAGGTTGCTGACAGTGTGGTGCTTTTGTTGGCATGCCGATTTTTACGTGGATTTCAATCTGAATCCCTCGATGGCGTGGTCGTCCGTGGTAACCGCTATCTTGAGATGCATTTTTCCTTGAAGCCCCTAAGGTCATTGGAATCCCCCCCCCCCCCAAAAAAAAAAAAAACACGTCTTATTCTACATTTGGATATACTTATGTGGTGTGCCGTTTCCAGATTGCTTTTGAATCCATGTTTACGTGGAGATGGTCTTTGCTGGGATGTGAGAAGGCGTGTGGACGGATTTGACGCATTCACATTTAATGATCACGCGCTCATTATAAATTCGAACCTTATTAAAGGATGCCTTGCAATATAGATGTTTCAGGATTCTTCTGAGGGCAGCTTCGATTCGTGCTGCTTAAACCCCATCGTCTACTGTTTACTGGAGCACCCTCTCTGCAGTGTTTTTTTTTTTTTTTCTCTCTCTCCCTCCCTCTCTCTCTTTGCGGTGGTCATTTAAAAACATCGATTGCAGCATAACTGCGCTCGCGAATTAAATTCTGCTTCTATCCCACGGTGTCAAAACTGTCATGAATATGCTGATGAGACTTGAAGCACAAGGCAAGTCTGAATTCTTTGAAGGATTCCGGTCACTTCCGCACCTGTAACGTCTCTTGGCAGAGGTGAAATTTAATTTTCCGATCCGTCCGATCCGTTATGGATGCAACTGCATTCTCCAGCTGCAGAGTGGCTGCTTCCGTGGGTATTCTGCAGTGCGTCAGCACAGATCTCGTTTTCGTATTCTTTGAGTATTCAGTTTTGCCCTCAGCACACGGAATGGACTTTGGAAGTCTCCATTTCAAGGATGAAGAATTTGAACGTTAGTAAGCGCTGCGACAGAGTACGGGTGTCCGATTTTTGCTTTTCGTACACTCTGGAATTCGAGGCTCAAGAAAAGATGAGCTTCGACGTGACCTTGAAAGCCGCAAAATAGCAGGAAAATACAAGGGCGCTCTGAAAAAATAGCCATCGAGGACTCCGTCTAAGTATCGTAGATTTGACCGGCAATGTACATCAACCCCCCCCCCGTCTTAGCTAATGGTTCTGACAAGCTATTTTCTTTTGGAAGCGAGCTCGAAAGCCTACTTTCTACAATGGAAAAAAATGGAAGGTTAGGGACAGTGTAGCAGTTAAAGTACCAAGCAGCAAGGTGAAGATAAACCTTATTCTTTGTCCAATTAAGTTAATTATTTGCTTGTTCTCACACGAAAATGCACGAACACGCATGGAAACGATACTCTTCGGTAGCGGAGAGTCCATGGATGCCTGGAAAATGGCGAAAGTGCCGTGAGAATCCCGGAATGGTTTCACAGAACATCCAGAAGCGTCCCTTCTGGGTTCTCTTGAGAAGAGTACAAACAGGAGCGGATCCCTTGCGGGGGATCCCTCCGGAGGAGAAATTCCAGGATCGGATCCTTTTCGGGTTTCCCTTCAGAGAAGAAAGAATGGAGCGGACCCCTCCTGGGAGTCCTCCGGAGAGAATAAGGAAGGAGGATTCCCTTCTGGATTCCCCTTCGGAGACAACCAGCGTGGAGGTGATCACAATTTCCGGGGATCCCTCCCCAGGCGTGAGAGTCCTTCCTGGATTCATAGGGCGGACCCCTACCGGGGTACCCCCTATCTTGAAGAATTAACCACCCTCGGGTGGCGTGGAACCGTGTCGATGAACTGAGAAGACAGAAAAGAAGGATTTCCATCACCAAAGTTTCATCTGGGAAGCGATTGAAAATGATGACTTTGAGTACCTTTGATGGTAATACCTCCGATACCGATGAAGAACGCGCTTTCGTCCTTTGATTTCGAGGGAGGACTCTTTCGACACAAACACAGAAGCATCGCGCGTGTTATGGTGTCTCATGTTGAGATCCCAGGAACCGCCGAAGATTACCGTAAATGCGTTGTACTTTACTTCATAGATTGGCAGATATTATTCACGGGTGCACAATCTCACGTCACACGTTGTTTCATGGACTTGCTGCCCCTTTGAGAACTCTCTGACCTCTGAAGTGCTCCTTGTCCGACGGACTCCAGATTTCCCAGTTTCCCTTCGCAATGGACGCGGACTCGGTGGAATCCTCGAATCAAAAGCAGGAAAGTGACAGACTGCCTGCGTTCCCTCTCACTCAATTTCCTTTTAATTCTGAACGGCGGCCTGGCTCAGGATTGGTCTGCCAGAATGCAGTCTGGAGGAACGCATGATCTTCCCAGTCGCATCTCGGCCGGATTCTGGACGGCTCTCCGCCAAACTTGGGAGGCACTTTGGTGCGCAATTTCACCATTTGGTAATTCGACCAAGTTGTGTGGTTTCGTCTGAACACTCCAGGAGTACATCCGGCAGTCCATGGAATGTGCTACGAACACCGTTCTTGGATCTGCGTCGTTTGCATTTCCTTTTCGCCCACGGACACGTGGTCACACACGAGGTGTGCTTCTTGCTTTTTGTGGTTCCACCACAGAGTCAGCGATTCGTTTTCCACACAGCACTTGGCAGTGCTTCTGGCGATCAAAATCCCGAAAGATCACCAAAAAATAAGCAGATATGCTCATTCTGCACGGATTAATACACAAATCCGCTTTAATATACATAGTCACTCGTATTTATTAGCAGCCATGTTATCATTGCTGTTGATGATAATATGTCTGCTTCTAAATAGTATTGCAGCAGATGTATTTATGCATTAAGATTCGGCGGCATGCAGTTGATCAATCAAATCAATAAGTTTTCAATGATTATTTTAACATACATATCAAATATTATAAAAAATGAATATTCCTGCTAATTACATATTTATATAAATATCAGTACACAAATTCATCTATGTTATGAAGATTATAATAAGATTACACGATTTCGGCGTTCGGGATTTTCTACGGTCTTATCCTCCACCGCTAAGTGGTACGAAACTCGTAAACCAAAAATTTACAATGTGGCAGTTGCACGCCACATCATAAATTCATCAAAAGACACTTGGTATCAGAAAGTAATACGGAAGCTGCTGTTGTGAAAGATAGCTGAGTGCACCGAAAGCTTCTGGAGGATTTGACAAAAAATGCTTTTCATGAATTAACGGATGATGACGGCTGGATGCTGTTCCCGAAGAGCAAAAACGGTTGCGCTGTGTAATTTCTCGGGACAACTGAAGCAGCAAGTCTTCCCTTGTTTGTTTTCAGCAGTTCCCGCATCCTCTGCAACGCGGCTCCCGAAACTAAGATCCTACAGCAAGCATTCCGAATTCCTCGTCCTAGAAAGCCTTCGCGCCTCGAGTGAGTCTTCAGCACGAAAGCATTCGGTACATTCGGTACTTGACGTGGCGAGCAGAGGAGGCGAGAAAGGTCTTTGTAAGCAGCATCCCCGTAGATGCGGTCTCGGCAGAGTTCGCGACCGTGTGGGACTCGTCTACTGATCCGAAGGTCCAGGTGGAGGAGGCACCGCTTCCTGCTGTTTGTTTCCCACGCAAGAGGAAGAAGAAGGAGAAAATGACAAGTTGCTGTTTCGCAAAAGCAAGCTGCACTCCGATCTGCAGATTTGAAGTTGATTCGATCGGGCTCCGTGTTTCTAAGGGGAACCAACCCCACCGCGCTGCTGGCTCACAGGTTGGCGCTCCAATTTTGCACCAATTTCGCTTTGCCACGCTGCCGGAAGCTCAGCAACGCTGCAAGTGCTGGCAATCGCTTCCCCTTGCATCCGAGGGACCCAGCCAAGTCCTTCCATGCAAGCTACACACCGACTCGGGCCTCCTTCCTTTTCCGGAGAAGGGAACGCCTCCTGTTTCCCGTCATCTCGAATTCAAACGCGGAGCTCTGAGGGCGCCTTCTCTTCGAGCCTTCACACATCCACCACGGGATGAGAAGCGACTGCGACGGTGAATTCGTTCTCCCATTCTGAGAGCACCCTAAAGTGGAAGGACACATCCGAACCACGCGGGCATGCGCGAAACTTTGCAGATTGTGGGCTCCTCTTCCAAAGTTGACCCAGGAAAGTGATGGATTAGGGGCAGACAAGAACGCTGTGATCTGCCAGCTGCTTTGCAGTGCAGGACGGAATTGCTCGCAGCAGATGAGAACTAACTGTCATAATTTAAGTGGCAACAAGTGCCCTGTTGCAAGAGGAATTCTATAAACACTGGTGGAATTTTTGAAGCGCAATTCCAAAAGGGGCAAAGCAAGCAACGCAAAGTAATGATATTGCGAGCAGAATTGTCTGAACGTCCGCGTGACGTCATGTAGCTGCGTCCACTGTTTTGAGAGCGTGGCCTTCGGACATTGGCTTCGAAGTTAGCTGTAGAAATCGAAAACAAGGAGCAGCAAGTTTTCATCCGTCTGGCAGATGGAAAGCGATGCTTTCGGTAGAGGAATTGAGGATGGTTCCTCTCCTAGTCTGTGGCACCAACGACATCCAGCACGCAGCGGATGAGTTCCCACTGCGGCATTGTGCCGGTGCAAGCAGCGGCCACGGGATCGAGTTACCTGTTCCTGTTCTTCAGCGACGGGAATCGTTCTTAAATTCAGCAGCAGGGATTCTTTTGGCCTAGCTGTACATTTATCAGTGCCCAAAACCCATCGTGATGTGTTTTCGAATCTCATGCTGACCTGCCAACAGGTGTTCCGCCGCATTCACTGATCGTTCAGGTCGGCGTCCTGCGTCCATCTCTGAAGAGCCGATACGACTGTGGCCAAAGTAAGAGACTTTTCGGAAGAAGCGATCGCAATAATTAATTCCTGCAAATCGTAATTGGTCTCGGTAAAAAGCGTCTTCGGGATCGAACCGGATGGGCTCAACTGTGAATTGCCATCTCCCGTGCTTTCTGTTCCGTAGGAGGGAGGGGGAGGTAGGGAATTTTCTATTTTCCCTTTGAGAGTTCACGTTCGATCTTCATTGGCACAAAAATCTGCAAGCGCGTTCTCAGAGGAAGCGAAGCATTTCCTTTCGGGCATTGAGAATGCCATTACAGTAACAATGCAGCTTCCCGTTTCATTAACAATGTTTCATTAACAATTGACATCGCATCTCGTCTCAATTTTCGTCATCTTCGTGGGTCTCTTCGTGCTTTCTAAAGTTTTGGAAAATTAAGAAATTTCACTGATTCTGAAGGCACAGGAAAAATGCGAGCAGCGAGACCAATGACGGCAGTCCTTCTGAATCCCTCAACTCCTGCCCAAAGCTTCCGCGAATGGCTGAGCCGCTTCCTATTTGATCTGCTGCTGCAGAGGGATCCTCTGAAGGGATAGCAGTCTTGCAGTCCTTACGCCTCGACTTGGACGAGACGTCCCGGATTAGGTGTGCTGCCTTGCATTTCGCAGGTTGCCTCATCCCATGAGTGCTGCGAAAGCTGAAGGGGAAAACAAAACAAAAAAACAAAAAAAGGCGCTCGTGGCCAAAGATGCTACTGGGAAACTATCGCGAATGCCTCGTGTGGGAGGAACGGGAATTGATCGTGAAAACGGCTGGAGCAAAGCGGAATGGAGTAGACGGACATGCACAGTTTTCCTGTTATTCCAGTTCCCTTCGTCGGCTACAAAGAAGAATGGAACGAAAATATGCAAAAGAAAAGGCCAAAGAAAAAGCAGATTCCCATTACCTTCACAAAGAGAAGCCAACAAAATGTTTTTCCTATCCTAATATTTTCGGGACGAATAAGGTATCTTGGGACAAAGAGCGTACGCGATGCTCGAAAATCTGATCCGGAACCCAGATTTCCACAACGGCTCACAGGTATGATGATAAAATCACAGATCCAAGGCAACAGAAGCTGATACTGCAAACTCGGGAAATGCATTCCCGGTTTATTGATCTGTTCTGAATAAGCGTCGTGGAGGGTCTATTTGCAGATCGATTCTCTGCATGGAATCTGCAATTATCAATTGAAAAAAAATATATATACATAAATCACGTGATCGGTGAACCTGTTTCAGCATGCAACTGTAATTTATAATTTAATTAATTTGCGATAGCGTTCCCGAAAGCGATTTCCAAAGGAAGACGATAAATCCTCCGTTTGAATCCTGACGTTATTACAGTTCCGAGAATCCTTTGTCGGTTGCGAGCTCTTCATGAATAGACTGTCTGTGGAAACTCTTTCGCAAGTTTGAAGTGCTCTTTCTCCCTGAAAACCCTGGGCTGCTTGAAGTGGCATGAGGTGCCATGTCGTTCAGCTATCGGCAGGATTGGGGCTCTCTCGTGTTCAGGGCGGGTTGCTCCACCTACTAGGCAAAGATCTCACCTACGTTCATACACGTTCTAATTTCCATCTTCCAAGAGAGTTCCTCATTCTTTGGGAAGGGAGCGATTCATCACGTGCCAAAATGCGGGCGATCTCCAAAGCCACTGCAGGTTTGCTGTTGAAGTGACCAAAGGAAACTCCCTGTGAGAACGAGGTGCATCTGCACACAAAGCCTACTTTTTATTCAAGGAGGATTCAACCCTCCTCGCTGTTGGTAACGTCGAAATCACCACCAATGCAGTGTTGCCATATTCTTGTTGTTGTCGAAGGCTCCGCCCGGACTTCTCACAAGCAAAACGCATCCGGTGTGTTGTTGCGGAAGTTCTCTGGAGAGAAGGAGGCAGAAATTCCACTCCTAAGCGTCAGAGGAATGGATTCCTTCCTGTGTGTGACCCCGTAGGGATCATCCGACACACCTTCGGGTGGGGTGGTCAGTGCTAAAGAGCTACGTGATCTCCCCATCCCCCCCACTAAGGAGGCGCTCAATTATTCAGTAATTGGCAAACCAAAAATGGAAAGCTGCAAGGAAAGCGACTTAAATAGAAGGACCCAACGGGATTTCCATCGTGCTTGGCACACTCCCCTTCAAGTTGAGGAAGTTGGCGTTGCTGGTGGTGCATGGGGGAATCCCGTGCAATGAGCGCCTTCACCACTGGAAACGGGGGAGGGTGGATGCTCAGTGCGACAAGAAGGACACCCTCCCGCGCCTGCTGTTGGACTGTGTTGCCTTCCGACCCCTTTGGATCGCCTTGCGATGATTCTAAAAACCCCGGCGGGCGCCCCCAGGGCCATTTTCAGATGCCTCTTCGCGCTTGGAGCGGCCCTCGCAGTCTTCTGCTGTCTTCGCGGGATCGTGATGCGGCGTGGAAGGCCAGAAGAAGAGGCCGAAATGGCAGGGACGCCATCCACAGGGCGCGGATCTTTCTGAGGACCTCCTCGAGATGGTCTCACCCGGGCGAGACACGGACAGAACTTGCCAGCATCCTGAACAGGATGCCGAGGACTCTTGGCAACGTACCGGGATCCCTTCCTCGATTCCCCCTTCTCTCCGTGTAGAAATCCCCCTTCCCCGTTTTGTTTGTTTGTTTTGGTTTTGTTTTCCCTTCCTCCACGATGCCGAAGGGGATCTCACCGATCTGCTTACCGGTCCTTGGCAGGTTCATTGATTGCGTTCAAAAATGCATTTTTAATGCTTTATGTAATAAATGTCCCGAAACAACCGAGTGATAATCATGCTAGGCCGAGAAGATTTTCAATAGGCACACGTATGGGTGTCTATCAAAAAGCACGCATGGTTCTCTGTCCCTATCCTCGCTTACTACGTGACGATGACGTTCGTTTTCGGATTGAGATTGCTGCCGAAATGCTCGTCCGGGTGCTGCAAAACAGCATTGGGGTTGCATCTCTTTATAATTCAGGTTGAACTCTAGATCATGCTGGACTTCCGTGTCAATGTGAAAAAGCCAGCTCCCCCCCCCCAGAAGAGATTACAGTGGTATTTGTGTGCTTGAGGCGGCAAAGACCGTCCCGCACGTAAGAGTACTGACGTGTAGCAGTCAAGCAGTCTGCAGCAACTCTTGTTACAGCACTTGTGAAATTGCAGGAACGAAGACATCCTTTATGAAAAAGGAAAGAGAATGTAGATTATGGTGCAGGAAATAACAAGCCAAAAAAAAAAAAAAAAAAGAACCATCGATAGGGCAGGGACAAAAACTGGAATGCCGATACTTGCAGAGACGAGGTCTGTTCCATTCCATCTCAGATGGAACTGAGAACCTGACAAGTTCAAAGGTGAACCTCAACGAAGGGTTACGGGAAAAGGGAAAGAGTGTAGCTGCCTTTTATTCAAAACAAGGAGAGCATGTCCAACACGCATCCACAAGACTTTGAAGCATGATGTCAGGGTGGACGGTGTGGCAAAGGCATCGGAAGAAGCAAAGCAGAGATGACAACAAAGGTGGAAGATGAGACCGTACCAAACCAGAGGAACGCTTCCAAAGTCTCCAGCAATGACGATGAACCACGCTTTTATGACCGATCACTTTCAACCCAACCAAATTGGCTTAATTAGCATTGCGGTAACCGGTTCTATAATTGACCAGCTAATCAAAGCAGGTGATTCCAAAAGCAGCCGCTGGCACACTGTTATGGAATAATTATGTTCACGTGATATGGAGGAGTCTGCTTATTTGGGAAGTTTTTGGAATCGTCATGGTGCCAAGTCTTCGTATGCCAGCTGCAAACGGTTGCAGAAGAGGAAGGTTGTGTAGGAAATCCAAGTTGTTGATTCGAACTTATGAGAAAGGTGCGTTCTTGGATTGTTCCACGCATCCAAAAAAAAAAAGAGCTCGCATTTTAGAAGAGCGAAGCTGTTGATGCAGGGCACAGCGGATGCTTCAATATTCCCAAACTGACCCAAGCGCAAAGAATGGATTAAAACTGAAGATCAGGCACGGCACACATCAACATGTGGAGTGTCACGAATTAACAGCCAACACCCACAGGTGGCAGATGATCAGATGCATCAGAAGTGGTTCGCGTCCAGGACAGAGAGAATAGCTGGCAAAGATGTTTGCTCAAATGATGAAGAAAGTCATGGATCAAATGCGCAGAACGTACTCCACGATCCAAAACCTACTGCAAATATTAAAAACGTTAAAAAAGACTTTTCGAAATGTTAAAATTTCAAAAAATGACAAACACAAAAAAAACTGCGTTTTCTCACAACAGGAATTCTTATATATCCATGCTTAAAACAGGATCAATCAGCAATCGAACCTTCCTATGACCTCAGGCAAGAAGAATAGGGAATGACCACCATCGATGTCGGGCGCGTGATTGCAGCCAGCGATTATTCCGGGTAATCTTCCATAAGAATCGGGAAAAATTCGAGAATCGGAGGTGCCGGACTAAATGGTGGAACCAGCCCGATGGCAATAGCGACAGCTTCATCTCAAGTGACCATGCGAGGGATTCTAAGATAAAATGGACTTGGAATTCTGGAGATAAACGGTGAGCGTTGGGGTTGCATCCCTTTATAATTCAGGTTGAACTCTGGGTCATGCTGGACTTCCGTGTCAGTGTGAAAAAGCCAGCTCCCTACCCAGAAGAATTTCAAAACCAGTGGACTTTCCATGGAAAGGTCGGCCGAAACGTTTGAATGGGTCAGCGGGGTTCGTCCGCAAATTTGATTTTTCGCTTATCTTGTTTTCGAGCGGATGCCGGCAGAGTCATCAAGAAGTGATACAGTGTCTTTCGCTTCACGCTGTGCATGCATATTGGAAGGGCCTTGCAGACCGATGCTCGTCTCGAGGACCGTTCTTCGTTACGAGACGCAGACGTTGCAGACATCAAGGAGGTTGGTGATGAGGAGGCACAGTAGCCGGAAGTGGGGACCTCGGAATCGACCTTGGATTCAGATTGCTTGGTTTCGGATCCTTAAGCAACATCTTGAACATGACGTCTAAGAATAAAACCAGCGTCTCATGCAAGAGAGTTGAGAGAATGAGACAGCTTAATGTGAATGGACGTTCTTTGCATGGAAAATTTTGGTACACATGGGAAGAGCAATGCAATGAGTAGCTGGGAGGACAAGCAATCCAAAACTCTAAGGAAGCTTGCTGAAGAGAACGGGCGAAGAAGAGCCAGACGCTGAGAAAATCGATCTGGGAAAATGCAACGAAAGGTCCGCTACAAAAAAGTGAGAGAGAGATAAAGAAGCAAAAGAGTTAACAAACAGCAAACAGTTCTTGGATCAAAGACAACAGTGGAAATACTTAGTAAAAGAGATTGTTTTCATTGGAATGGATTTTACAGATGATCTTGAAGTAGCACGAAAGTATTTGTATTCCTACGCGGGAGGCAGTAACGAGTAAATGCGTCTCTGATGAAAATGAGTATTCATTTGTTCAGGTCCCCATTGATGCAATGTTATGGAATAATGTAACTTGATATTTAAATGCTAAACTTTGCCCGATAATGGGCCTATATTGAGGTTAGCTCGTTGAATACCCCATAAATATCAGTAAGGTGTTCTAGGGATGATTTGAACTTGTAGAGAAGGTCGGAAGAAGAGAGACCAAAGTATCGTTTTGGATCCCTTAGATTAGCTGAACATCTCGGTATGGCGTGCTTGAATGTTCTCGATCATAAGGAAACCAAAGCGAGTTTTCTCGATGACTCCCGCATTCAGTGAAGAAGTAAAAATAAGCAGTTATTGCTTAGAAGAAACTGAAGCATGCGGGAGCTTCCCACGGAAACTGAATGAAAATCCTCAGCAGGTTTCCACTCGGAAAGGGAAGTGTTGTCGTTTGGAAGGCCTCTTTCTCTGTGCTGCAGCACGCGAGCTTTCTCCACATCCTTTTTTCTTCCCCAAGTATTGAAATTTCCTTGTGGGTATGGCCCCAGTGTTGAGAGTTTGCCAAAGACAAGGGCATGGGCAAACCACAAGCTTCTGTTCACCTTTATTTCAACCTTTCTTCTTGCTTGCAGCCTTGTGCGGGTCAGCAGCCATCTGGAAATGGAGAGTCGTATAATTTCATCCCAAAGAGTCGTTGTTTTCTCAAAAGGATGAGATCAAATCTTCCATCGTTCAGTGGCTCCGCTACCAGCATGCTGTTTTTCACCCGGGCGCGCCGGGGAGTTTTTCTAAACCATCCGAGAACAGAAGTTCCCAGACAAAGCGTGCAGAGGTACGGAGGGAGGGATCGCCGACACGCAATTCGGTAAATTCGAAAGTCCGGAACGGGAGGGAGATGATCACAAATGAATATTTTAAAAAAATGTAAATCAACATGTGGGGAGAGGAGGGGACAGGGGTCTTTGTCTTCGGCCGTTCCTTCCTTTCAGAACCGGCGTTGGATGCCGGAGATCTCCTTCCTGACGTCTTCTGGAGCATGAGGCCACCTGGCAGCCGACGTCATGTCGTCGTCGGCTATTCCGGTGACCTCTCGAAGAATCGTCTGCGACTCCCACTGGCGGCGGGCCGTGACGATGGCGCGGATGCAACAGATCGTTGCGATGGCCGCACCTAAGGACAGGCCGCCTGGCGTGAAGAAGCGGCGCATGAAAGTCCTTGCGGTGCCACCCCCGGGGCAGGAGAGCTGAGGCCAGCCTCCGCCACGGTCCTTGGAGGACACCGGAGTCGAAGAGCAGATGCGGGAGCGTTTCCGCTGCTCCGCACCGTCCACGGTTTGGGGAGGCGACTCCCCTGGAAACCACGTTGCTACGCTGGTTGCAGTGGAAACCCCAATGCACCAGCAGGATGACATCCTGTTTCCACGTTAGGAGGACTCAATCAGTGCGTGGACACAGAAGTGTCCACGCACGAGGGAGGGACCACAGGTTCTTCGGGGGGCGCACTCAAGAGCTCGCTCCACCGAAGAAGTCCCTTGGGAAAATGGCGAGGAGTCTGCCAGCTCGCTGGTTCTCCAGCCGCCCATGGGTCGGTTTGCTCCTGCGATCGTGCAGGCGACCTCCCACCCCGTCGGTAGGCATCTGTCATCGAGCATTCTGTCGTGGTGCTGTAACGTTTTCTGTGCTCCCTCCGAAAGCGGCGACCTCCGCAGCATTCCTTGCGTTCGTCGTGAATTCCGTACGCCGGATCCCCAAAACACAAGCAGTTTAGACGTTGGTTTCCATGCTTGTGCTTCTGCCTTGCTGACTTCCCGCCCTACAGACACTTGGAACCGCTCACACGTGCGCGATCTTCAGTGGTTTACATCCACTTCCTTACAGATCCACATTCGGAAGACTCGTCACGAAGGGTTCGCGAGGAGCTGCTTCGAATTTCGGTCTATCCGCTCCCTGATCTACATTTTTACACGTAAAATCACTGCTTTGCTCAGTTCCCCGTAGTCCTTCAAGCATATGAAATTTCACATATGTAAATGTTGACGATAGCTCCGTTCTGTAGTTGAATTTATGAACAAACAGAAGTTTTGTTGGATTTGCGCTTGACAGGGCAGGAAGAGGTATACGGTGGAAGAAGAATTGCTTGTGTAACTTCACAATACATGATTGAGTGGAACAGCGCCATTTTCCCAGCGGACGCACAAAGAAAACTTTCAATGTCATTCAAATTTCAAGACTTTCATGTATTCTTTAAGCATTCTTTAGCTCTTAATTCTTTCAGGGCTAGAAAAGAAATACTCCTTGTATGATGTCTGACAGCAAACGATGGCAGTGACTGAAGAGTGGTTTTTATTTGCATAGCGAGCAATGCATGCTGAACATCCGTTAGATTCTTCCGTCTCAATAGAGGTAGTTTTTATTCCACAAAGTGGCTTCCTTATAAAACAGCCACGAAACCACAAAATACATCTTTCAAAAATTTTCATGCTATTATGTTCTTTTTAAACTACCTCGGCACATCAAATTGAGTCATGCTGTCCATTACCCTAGCCACCACGCTCAAGAGAACCACAAATACATTTACCTTTGCCACCACTTCTATTTGCATGCTGCCATGTTCTTTTCAGCCAGCTTCCACAGCAGAGTAGTGTAGATTCCGTCGAGGGTTTGGCACGCGAATTCTATCGCTCTAAAATTATCCGCATGTTCCAAAATGTGACCGCTGGATTGAAGTCCTATCATTTAGGGGTTTCCTATCTATTCTCAGTGGCTAATGCACCACCCTGTGGTCTCCGAACGTAGGTGCATGCGCAATCTCATGATATGTATTCAAATGTACTTCGATTTACATACGGACCGATCCCCATGTACATAACTTCCACAGAGGAACGCAACCTCATGCCCAAGGCAATTTGAAAGAGCACCAAACTAGAAGGGCACGCCCAATCTGCTAGTGCCTATTAAAGCACCCTTCGAATACACTCCAAAAGTCATTCATAGAACTCTCTTTTTACTGCCATTCCTTTTTGCCTCTTTTCTTCAGTGACATCGCTTCCCTGTTCCTCATAGGCGAAATGGAGGCTCCCTTACACGTTTCCAAAGTCCTCTCTATGCTCTGCCATCATGAGTGCATTCAAAAGAGATCCCGGATTCCCTCTTGGAAAAAAAAAAAAAATCGCGAGTCTTTCGAAGATCCACTGACCTCATCTCCTTGGATTCATGAACCATTATTTCAGCTCATCCCATTTTAACATTTCCAGTTTCCATTTTGTATATTTAGCATTCCCTCGTTCTGTGTGTGTTTGCAATTGACCCGCAGATTCAATTTTGTGCTTGCGTCTCCATTTCTTCTAACAAAAATCGCTTATATTCACAGCGCCGTGTGCCTTCGTCCGAGATTAGTAGGCAATGAACTCGAGCTGAGCTTCGGAGCAATAGAAGAGAGACTTCTAAATAACGGGATTCCAATCCAGCGGTCACATTTTTGGAATGTGCGAATAATTTTAGAGCGAAAAGTGTGAAAGCTTCAATGGAATCCACAGTTGCCTGCCGTGGACGCTGTTTCGATTCCGAAGAAGTAGGGAGCGATCCTTCCCGGTTTACCACGAGAGGTCCACCAAACATAGAAAGCGTTCACCTGCTCTAAAAGTCGTTGCATGGCGATCAAAAAGGGCGCATTTGGAGCAGAAATTTCTGTGACCCTCAGGATTAAGACCCTCGGCTGGTAGCTGCCATCTTGTGCAGGACCGGTCCAATTTCACTAAATGGAATATTCTCTCACAGGAATAGAGTACCGCAGAAGAAGGCTGCGAAAAGCACCTTCAGCTGTCCTTGTGTCCAGCTAGCCTGTCTTGCGATGCTAACGGACCTGACAATCTAAAAGTTAACATCTAAAAGCGCTCCTATCTCTTAGCCTTAGAAATTGCAAAAAAAATGCATTTCAAAAATGGGGAATGGGGTCCGTGGCAAGCGATTTGTGCTTTTTCCGCCCAAACCAACTCTCTCGTCTCTTTCTTCGAGAACGCATTCACATCGGCTCATTTGCCGTGCCTTCCAAAGGTGCGATTGATTCTTTTCCATCGAACAGTCAGTAATGCAATGAGCATTCATCCTCAAATGAAGAGTAGAAAAACGATGTATGAGGTGCACGATATCCAATGAAATGTACTTGCATGACAAAGATGTTACCATGCTGCTATTCATCGGTGCAGCACTTGGACTTCAGGATTAATTCTACAAATGTGCTGCGGAAACAAGTGGAACATCACTCTTGGAAAGTAGGTATCTATGGATAACTAAAAAAGTCAAGATTAGAGTTGGATCAGCACTGGAATGGCCTTCCAAGAGGGAGAGCGATATTTGGTTCTGTTCTGAAGGTCCACTGAGACATTTGGTCCGTGGCGAGTGGTCCGTGATGTTTGGTCCTGGCTGAAACGCCTACACTTAGAAAGTGTCCTTGGCTTATAAAAGAAGAATGTCTTTGGGGTTTAAAATGCGAGTAGAGGGAAAGTGACACCCGTCAAGAGGTGCACTCGTGTTGTTTGGACTTCCATTTGTGTCTTTTGAGGATGTGGATGGAACCGCACTGCGGAGAACGCGAAAGGAAAAATTTCGACCAACTCACTCACTAGGCATAGGCGGGGGAACTCCAGGATCCCCACCAGAAACCTGGAACGTCTATACATCAGTACTGAACGGCGATAGCGAAAAACGATCGTATAGCAAAATTGCGGCATAGCAAATTTCAAGACCTGGTGGTAGCGCACCCTCCTTCCATTTGGAGAGCCATTGAGGTGTGAAAAGACAGGCAGCGAAGCGAAAAACAAGTCATCGTCCGAATTCTCGGTGGTCACACGGAAATATGACCACCAGCCGAGACTCTCAACCGATGCAGTGAAAATAAAGCTAATAACCGATATACATTCCGAGGGCAGGTGACTCCTTGACTTGAGAGTGACCCCGCTCAATTCGATGTCGAGGAAGAACAGCAGCAAAGTAAAATGATACGAGACTCATTACGGATTGGAATGAAAATAACGTAAATAAAATCTCACAGAATTAAATGCTTGTATTATTTATAAACCATGGACCATACTTATGGACTAAGCGGACCTTGGATTGGTTCCTTGCAGGACCAAAAGTCCGGCAAGGAAGTTAATCAGGTGCCATCTGGTATTTCTCCCTCATCACAAAAAAGTCTGAGGTCATTTTGGAAGCTAGAAGTACTTGAAATGTGTGGGAGATGACGATAAATGAATGCACAGCATCAGTGCCGCTCGTTTAAATAAAAAAAAGAATAGCTACTTTCACACACAGAGGTTCTTCAAAAGTTTCATTTCAGAAACAAACCGAATGCAAGCTGCGAGCCATGCCAAGCTTCCGCTGGTGCCTGCCGAAAAATGGGCACCAGAGTGAAGTGGTTGAATGGAATTGATGGGATCTCAAAGGAGGTCAATGAAGCCATGTCCCCCATTCGGTGGTGTTTCCCATATTTTGGAGAGTTCCACCCACGCATGCGACCTCGTGGATGCATCTTCATGATGATGAAAGATCACACAGTGCAACTCACCGCGGGTTGCAAGGAGCTCGGCAGCGAATTTCGAAAACAGCCCTTGCGCTCGTGCCTTGAGCTCAGGCGAATGGGATCGGACATTCCTGTCGAGAAAATTGGAAGCTGGAAATTTAGGCCGCCGTGGTTATCTTCAAACCGAAATCTGCAGGACGCATTGCTGAAAAATCGCAAACTGAAAATGTTCGGCTCAAAAGCAAAACCACCAATACCAAGGAAGGCCGGAAAAGCCTGGAACTTTCCTCAACCTGGCTGGTTCATAACAAAGTGCTAGTTTGTGCTTCAGTATGGGCCGTTGTCAGGATCTGTCTTGTTTATCTTGAAGCATTCTCTTTCGTTCGTGCAATCTCGGCGTGACGTTGCCAAGCAGCGTCCAGAAACTAGGAGCAAGGAATATTCCCTTTTCCGTTAGTTAACCTCTCTTCATGCAAAACTGGAAATGCAGCCCCAAATACTTGCTCAAGTACCTGAAAATAAAGAACATTCAGAAAAATTCCTGAGAAACTATTTAACGATCATTCCTTCAGTGATTTCAAGAGCACAAGAAACTATGGACCACTGGCGTGAGGAAAAGTTTGGATACTGAGAAGATATCTTCGGTACTTTTTTGACCCCGAAATCAACAGCCATTTTCTGCAATCTAACTGACTGCTCTTACCAGCCTCACTATTGCGAAAGTTACTTTCAGAATGTGTATTCATGAGAGATTTCTAACGATCGGAGCTCAGTTTTCATCAGATAACGGTGAGATATGTAGCCGCAGAGATTAAACGAAGCTTCAAATGCCGAAATCACAAACTTCCTCCTTGAAAAAGGAATGTACCGATCTGGTTCCAAGCATTTGCCGCTTGCGAACTCGGAACCTACCACGAAAAAGGAGCGACTTTTTCCATTCTGTATTTGTTTTGGATGTCTGATTATTTTCCGATTCGCTCATTTTCCAGCCTCCGAGTGTTTGGAGAGATGAAGGCATTGAAAGCAACGCGGAAGGCCTTCAGTGGTGTATGTCCGAAAACTTTCCTTTGAATTTGTCACAGGAAAAACGAAGATAAAATGCTCTAAATATACGTACCCACTCATGTACATCAAGTGTACAGCGAGGTGCTACCTCCATGGATTTTCATTGAACCTACAAACTGCAGTTTCGAAAAGAGGTGATTTACCTATCGCTCGAAGAAAGACCTTGTAATGTGAATGATTAATTTGGTCTGCGGTTTCAGATCCGAATTCTTTTACTCTAAGTGCAAAATACAATAAATAAACAAATAAAGAAGGAAGAAAAGGAACAGGGGTTTTTGCTTTCAGTCGTTTCTTCATGCTTAGAAGTGTATAGTGGCAACCTCCGTGGTGACTTCTTCTGGTAGATGATGCCACCTCGTAGCCGTCCTCATCGAAGCAGCTTCCATGCTGGTGACCTCTTTTCTCTGTGAACGAGACTCCGATACATGGCGGACTGTTACCATGGTGCCGATGCAACATTCGTTGCAATCACAGCACCTGCCTTCAATCCACCTTGAGTAAAGAAGCAAGTTGGAAGAGGTGCCCTCCGGCAGCGCCGAAGAGAGTCTCCGCCACATGTCTTCCAGAGCCTTTAGTCCAACATTGCAGTCCACTGTTCCCGTTCTGGTACATTTCGGGGAGGCAACTCACCCGGTAACCAGGTGCTTACGCTGGTTGCACTGGCAATCCCCAGTGGAGAGGCAGCAGGGCATCGTGCGGCTTCCGGAGGAGCGGGAACACGGAGGTGTCCGCATGCTGGGAAGGGACCATGAGTTCTTCAGGGGTGCACACCGAGAATGTCACTCCACCGGTGGAGTCCCGTTGCCCGGAAACGAGAAGTGGCACCGTCTACCAACTCGCTCGTCTTGCAGCTGTCGAGGAGTCCCTCGATTCCTGCAATGCTGCAGGAGAGCTCCCACCCTGCCAGCTGACTGCTGTCCTCGTTTGCCTTCAGGCAGACAGTGCTGCAACAAGGGGTGTAGTGGCTATCCGGGACCGCTGCGTCCACTCCTGCAGGATATTTCCTAGCGGTCTGCGCAAGAGTTTCCTCAGCGGAGGCAGTTCCTCTGGGCCCACTTCCTGAGTGGGAACTCAGGACAGCCCTCAGCGCCTCCAGACGCCAGGCGCCCCAGTTTTGGGTTAGGCAGGAGATCCAAGGCACGGATTCCAACGATGAGGGCAGTTCCCAACGCCATGGGGCAGAGTCGATTGCCTTGTAAAACCTCCAGTATAGATAAAGTCAACAAGTAATGATGAATAGCGAATGCATGAGACCATACGAAAAATTCTGTGCCACACGAATGACGCACCTTTAGTGGTCACTGCGGAGCGACCTCCGTCACAAAACCTAGTGGCATACACAGAAACACAACGCACGTGTTTCACACCACGATGGACATTACTGATCACCTGCTTCCAGATAGGAAAAAGACAGGGCGTGGGACTCACGTATGCAGACACGGAACTTCCATCCCTTAAGTCTTAAATGTCCGTGCCTGGAAATCCCCCAACTTGGTAGCAGAGTCAGTCGATGATGGATGCATACAGAGCATTTTGCCCGGAGTGTTGCTCCTAATCAGAGATGGGAGCAAGCAAAGTGCTCTTATCGTAAACACATCTGTGTTAAATTTCCTGGAAGACACTAATGGTAAAGCTGTACAGATCTGAAAAGCTCACAGGCCGTTAGCTGAGACTCGCGATTTGCACTCGCCCCATCTTGCAGAGGCGCGCTTGAGTTAATGGGTGAGGAGAGAGGTATCGCTAAGATATTGGCCTTCCGAGACGAGGCTGCGGAGATGAACACCGCATCGGACATCTGGACACTTGAAAAATGTCCTACTCCTGGTGCCTGAAACGACGCCTTCCGAATGTCGGTGCTCTGCATTCTGCTCCCTTGAAAAATGGGTGAAGCACCTTGCGACTCGACACCGCCATTTTGATAAACCTCTGATGCCGTGAGAGCTAAGCTGGATGATGAAATTGATTTCAAAGGGATTAAATGCCTCGTACCATGCATGAGGCCGTCATTACTTTGATGTACTTTTGGTAGGATTTTGGTTAATGATTTCAATTTCAGGGGATTTCTCTGAGGGAATCAAGTCGCACGTTCGTACCGCTTCCCGGACCCAACACCATTAATTCCCCATTTGCGATGCTCTCTTCCTTTTGCGAGCTCGTCGCAACGGAGGAGTCTGTCTGCACTCTTTGGAGGCACCAACTGTTAAACCGAGGAACAGAATTTGCAAACGCGGTGGCCGTCTTCCGAAGAATGGCGGAATGCACGCCATGTGGTGGTGGTGCTGTCCCAGTAAATCGGCGCCAGCAAATTTCGCTTTGTGATTCCAGCGTTGCACGGCAGCAGCTTCAGAGTTGTAGCCAAAAAGCTCGGGACTCGCATCGGCATGACTCCCTCCTTCATTCATCGGTCCTGGCCTCCTTGAAACCTCAGACGGAGGGTAGTAGGAAACGAAAGAAAAAGTTGCTCTACCACATCACTTCTTTTCTTTTTTCAACTAAATTATGCTCGGTTTGGAGCGGTGAAAATGACGTTTCTGTCGAATTCATCGAGGCTTTTTGATGCTCCTCCACTCTCCTCCACTCCTGAGAAAGAATTGCAACTAGCTGGTGAAATATTGAATCTAATATTTCGCCGGCAAGTGGCGACCGTAAGCAAAAGACAAAATCATCATCCCATGAGATGGATTTCCCTCTCAGGAGGAATCCGGAATGCATTTCGCAGAACGTTCATCAGTTGACAAGGAAAACACAGGATCTTTGACAGCCGGGGATGGCGTCGCCCTGGCTACTGGAGATTACCGAGCAGAATGACGTTAAAACTTGCAACGTGAGAAACGAGAATTCCGCAACCATAATTCCACTGAGACTTCGGCGCGAGAGGGAGCAAATGTCTGCAAGAAACAAGTTCGAAAGTGCAGAGGAAAACACTTGCACTCATTTGAGGGGTGTTTGTGTTAACAGAGCTCATGTCCTGGGCAGTTTCTGATAATCCGGAAATCAGATGATAAACCATCCATTAGACCCAAACTTCCATGCACTGACAGAGCAGCGTATATCCTTTCCTCTTCTTCTCTACTGACTGTCCAGAAATGCCTGGTTTCGCTATCCCAACAAAAGTTCTTAAGCAACACCGCAGCCCTCGTCGGAGGCCGTATGGTTAAGGTGGTCTCCGCGCGTGGCACCATGCGTCGTGGGTTCGAATACTCCAAAGGAGTCGGCGCAGGGCGTCGTGGGTTCCGAGTTCACTCCACAAGATGACGCTGGTTGGCCTACATTCATCCGGGTGCGGCGCTGGTAGCGGTTCAAACCGGATGCCCCTTATGAGGGCCGGGACAAATGGAAGTCGACCTCGGGGTCCTTCCAGGAATCAAGGGGTGGGGAGTTCCCCCTCCGGTCGTGAAGGATTAGACCCCCTATTCCGGGGGTACCCTCCGCATCGGATTAATAAATTAGGTGTGTCGCCACCACCTCTCCAGAGAGTGCAGAGAAGCGAGCCGACCCCTTCGGGGAAGCTGCATCCTTCTGAATTTCGAAAGCTTCCCTTCTAGGTTCTCTTTAGAGGAGTAAAAACAAGAGCGGATCTCTTTCCGGGGATCCCTCCGGAGAATAAATTTTAGGAGCGGATCCTTTCCAGGTTCCCTCCAGAGAAGAAAAAATATAGCAGACCCCTCCCCCCCCGGGAATCCTCCGGAGAGAATAAGAAAGGAGGATTCCGTTCTGGATTCTCCTTCGGAGACAACCAGGCTAGAGGTGATCTTCATTTCTGGGGATAGCTCCCCAGGCGTGAGAGGAACAGACTCCGAGTCCTTCCTGGATTCATAGGGGGGACCCTTCCCGGGTACCCTCTATCTTGAAGAACTGCCCATCCTCGGGTGGCGTGAAACCGTGTCGAAGAACTGCGAAGACAGAAAAGAAGGATTTCCATCATCAAAAGGCCAGTAGCTACCTTACGACCGCGGTTGTGCTGCCTAAGAAGAGCACGACCTTTCGTGCTGTTCTTAGGCAGAATAAAAAAGGAAAACACTTGCTATAAAGATCTGCAACAAGACGACGTTCATCTGTGCTTCCTTGAGCTCGCCCCTTGAAATGCATTTCAGAACTTTACAGAATTGTAAGCCTCCATGCGCATAGCGCAGTGAGTTTGCCACGATGCACCTCTTTTCTTTTATTCCAAAGCGTATTTAATACCATATTTAGAGATGCGTACTTCGGTACTCGACGGTTTGGGCACTCTTCACGAACTCCGGAACGAACTACCGACAAGTACCTCGGTACTTGTCGGTAGTTCGTTCCGGAAATGTATGTTGCGAACCCTCCATGCTGAAGAGTGACTTTCCACTTTTGCTTTTTTCCTCTTCTTTGAACCATTCGATCCTGTTGGATGGTGGTGACTTTGGATTTCCTTTCTCAACTGAGGAAACCACGAAACCCCAGGAATTTCGTTTTGGCAAAGAGAGGTGGTGAAGGCGCTTCAAATCGGGGGCGCGAAGGACTGAGAATAAGATCCTTTTCCAGATTCCAAAATGAAGAATTCTTTTTCCTTCTTAAAGCGATTCTTCGAATGCGGATCACAGGGCAAGCGAAATGTTTCAGGATAGCCTGAAAATCCACGCTGCCCACGGGAATCACTTGTGGGATTTGAGATGTCTGGAGTGCATGCGTTACTCCTGCAGACAGACACCTTGCGATCACCCCACATCTGAACATCTCTCTCACATATGAAGCAGACGAGCAACGGATTCGTGGTGTTGGCATGCTATTGCAGGCAGGGTTTTCCAGCAGCCGAAGCTCAGGTCACAATTCCAGCCGTTTCACTGCGAGCGTGTAGAGAAATCGCAGCTTCCATGATAATGAAAAAAAAAAAAAAAAGCGGTTTCATTAGTCTTGCTTTTGTTTACCAATCAATTATTCATCCCTCCCAAAAGAAAAAAAGAATCGCCATGTGTGCTATGTCCGGGGAAGGAATGATCTGGCTTTCACAGGGAAGCTTAGCATCAGGTTCTGCTCTTCGTTTTTGCTTGGGCTGGAAACAACCTCCGGGCTTTAGATGAAAGTATGTGAGCCGAACGCCAATAAGTCCTTGCATCGGAAGGGCTGGCAGCAATGTCTAATTTTGAAAATCTTCCGATGCAGCCTCAAAGCAAGAGCGTGGCTAAGCCCCAGCACCAGCTCGTGTCCAAAGTCATGTCTTCTCCAGGAAGTGAGCCACGGCACGTGCAGATGCATCGAATGGTACCGATAATAAAACCATGCCCGCCGTTTTTTCCATTCTTTCCTGTCAGGCTTCTTGCTATTGCGGAAGTTTGCCCTGCTTTCACTCGTGAAGGCGTAGTTTCTCTTGAGGGTGACCATCCGTCAGGTTCCTATGATCCCTGAGATCCGCGTTTGCGAACTTTCTCTGTACCTGCAGGGCACCCCGCACCGGAAACGTGCAGTCCGCATCCTCTGCCTGAGATTCTGAGCGAGAAGGTGATTTACCTGCAACGTCTCGATGGGGTCACCCAAGTCGGTGTTGATCGCCGATCACCCCTAGTGAGATTCACCTTCACATACTCGCCACGCTAACTGCAACGGTCATGGTCAGCGGTCCCGCATTTGCTTTCCCGGAGGAAGGCGCTTCCCAAGCTACGGATCACCGGTGGACTGAGGTCTGCAGGATGCCCCGCGAGTCAGAAATTCAACTCCCGCCCCAGAGCGATCGCATTTCGGATTTGCAGTTTCGATGCACAGCTTCTTGGGAAGCCGCAGCATTCCTTTCTTCACGATGGGAAGGGAAAGGGATCACACACGCGCGCTAACTGTGATAAAAGGTAAGAGTTAGCACAGACAGAAAGTCAGGAATTACTGGTGCACCAGTCAGTCGTGTAATACCAACATACCTTTTTACCCATATTCATTGTAATGGAAACCAAGGTTTTCAAAACTTTCGATTTGCTATTCCGTTTGAGTACTCCTCACTCTATTATGGAATATGAATTATATCGGATCTCCATAAAATAGATTGTAGTGCAAAGCCTTCTTTAGCAGCTTTCCTCTTTCCCACATCTACAGAGAATGCTAGGGCGAAACGGAATCAGTAGGTAGAAACGGGGACGAGGGCAATGTGGAAAGCAAAGTTGTGTCGAAGGAAGAGCATCTGGAACTTTCTAATTAACGATTCGGAAAGGAAAAGGCAAAAAATATTTACCTTTCGAATTGTATCGGGAAGAGATTCGGAGTGCGAAGTGCGGTTCCAACGAAAGGACGAAGGATCGAACGTCGCGGAGATGAAGAAGCCAAAGAACGAGTGCGCCACCAAATGGAGCTCATTCTGCCGCGGAGGGAAAAAGAGTGGGGGAGGTTCGAACCGACTGCAAGAGAAGCAGGGAGTGGTTCTTCAGCGAGTTCACTTTTCTCAATCGCAACGAGCGGTTTTTCCCACGTGCTGCAAAGGGGCGGCAGCGCTGCCCGCGATGTTCGGAGGCGAAGATGCGAAATTTTCCGATCCCGCACCCGCATCAGTTTGGCAAGCTTGACAAGAGATGGATCCCTCAGAAACAGATGAGATGCAAAGGACCGTGAAGAGCGCACTCAAGTCGGCACTATGCCCTCCAGCGACACGAGAGGAGCGGGCATTTCCAGCAGCGCAATTCGCTCTCCTTCGTGCGATCCAAATCTGGTCGTTGAACTCAAGAAGAACTCAACATCTTCCTCTTTCCTGCAGCACATGGTGCATCCGATGCTGTGTTCCGAGGTTCGGATGATTTCGTCAAAGCCAAGAACGTAATTGCTGGGGACGGTGCTCTCGAAGGCCGGAAAATTACAGTCGCCTTCCGTGCTCCCCTATGTGAACCTTTTGTGGTGTTGTCACTGGACCTCTAGTCTTCCAAAAAACACCTCGAAACTCATAGTCAGCATGAGGCTGAACGATGGAAGGTCGCTTCCATGGAACTGCTTCGACTTTTCCTGTATCTTTTTGCGTCCTCGATCAAAAGAACAGGGAATGAATACAAATTGCTTCCTTTACATTCAGAACTACGTCTGTTTCTCACAGCAAACTTCTCAGCTGCTCCTTTCATTGACGTCCGAAAACCCAACTATTTTTCACACCGACCCAGGTCCTTGATAATTTCTAGTTCCCAGATAGGTTCCAAGTGTTGGAAATCGTCCGAATTCTAGCACGATATAGAGGGAGCCTTCTAAATTCATCATGGCGTGAAGAGACGCCTCACTGGTCGAAAAAGGAAAAAAATAAAATAAAAATAGATCTCTCCCTCCGCCGTTTCGTAACTACCTCATTTCCAATCTCCTCAGCACTCATCCGACCTCCCTGCAACACCCCACTCCGGTAAAACCGAAAAGTTGGAATTCAGTATCAGCAAAGGGTAATTTCGGGTGTGCCTTTTTTTCTCCGGCTCGTCGCATTGACAATTCGAGGACAGACTCATTTGAGCTGCATGCGGCGGGTTTCGCTGTGCCCGAAGAAACCTCGAGCTGCTCCAAGACGGCTTGCCTGGACGCATCCTGCGTGACGGTTCACCCCGTCCCGAATTCGATTTGCGGCCAAAACCCCACGAAACCTCGCAGCGCCATTACCACAGTGCATTTGCTTGCGCCAACGGTTCGTTTCTGCGCCTTTGGTCCTTTCGTGCACTTCAAAGCGCAGAAAGCGGCGGCTGCCTTCAAAAGGAGTCGCTTTCCCGCAGGATGCGGAACGTGTGATCGCGGCGCCGCCAAGCGGTTTCATCTCTCGCAGTGGCGTCCTTTCAGCGCCAGGGCGGCGGAAATCGAAATTGCTTTTCGCGTGTCTGCTGTGGATGGATTCGGTTGTGGTCGAGTATCAACCACAAAGAGCGGCATGTGTCCTGCAAACTTACGATGGGAATACTCATAGAGTCGATGAGTTGCACAGGAATTTCGAGTTGCTGAAGTGAACGGACATCAGAATTTTTCCGTTCAACTGAACTCACTGCAAGATTCAACAGCGGCGAAACACGTCAGCTGCAGAGGATGATCCATGAAGACATTGTATTCTATTCAAGCTACACGAGAAAAGTGAAACTGCTGATGTAAGACGAGGGACCACGGATTACTGTGTTCTTGAGAAGAGGCGATGCCAATTTTCTGGTTGAAAACTTCACCCAATCTGCATACCATGAGACGTTGGCAATCCACTCCAGGAACCGAATCACAACCAAATCAGAAAAAGACGCATTGGAGGCAGACTCCAGAGATCCAAGCTCCAGACTGTTCAAAGCATGGAAGACATCACATGCCTGTCCTTCGCAGGACAGGCAGTGATGAAGATCCGCAAGTCCAAAGATGAGAAGATCCCTAACTTCTTCCGGATCGACGAACACTCGCAAATGGTACAGGCAACCTACCGCCAGCACCACCAGACTGTCGCCGGACATGCTTGGCGTTCGGTCAGCAATGTACCCCTGCACGAAAAGGCAGGTAGTGCGGCAAAACGGGACAAGCGGTGGCAGCCGGCTTGAAAGTTTATTGCCCTTGTCGGAGGCTTTGTGGTTAGGGCTTCCTCGCGTGGCACCGTGCGTCGCGGGTTCGAATCCTCCGGCAGAAACTGACGCCACTGCGTCGTTGGATTCCGAGTTTCTCCTGCAATGGCGCTGGTTGGCCGAGACATTCAGGTGTGGCAGCGGTGGTGGTTTAAGCCGGAGGCCCCCGATGAAGGCCGGAACAATGGGAGTCGACCTTCGGGTCCTCCCAGGAATCAAGGAGTGGGGAGTTCCCTCTCCGGTCGTACAACGGAGAACGGACCCTCCCCTTACCGGGGGACCCCTCCGGTTTCAAGATGGAGCAGGAGCCCTCACGGGCACCTCTCCAGTTGTTCAAAAGAGCGGACCCCCCTCCCTGCTGTGGGGGGGACCCTCCGAGTCGTCGCCTCTTCACAGACTGCAAGGAAGCAAGCGAGAGCGATTCCCTGCGGGAAGCTGCAGCGCCCCTTCTTAGTTTCGGAAGCGTCCCTTCGGGGTTCTCTTCAGAGGAGTGAACAGGAGCGGTTCCCTTGCGGGTTCCCTCCGGAGAAGAAATTCCTACTAGCGGATCCTTTCCGGGTTCCCTTCGGAGAAGATGAAATGGAGAGGACAGCCCTCCCATTAGGGGTCCCTCCGGAGAGAATGAGGGGTTCCTCTTCGGAGGCAACCAGGGTGGGAGGTGCGATCCCCCTATCCATGGGGGATCCCTCCCCAAGCGTGAGAGGAACGGACTCCGAGCCCTTCCTGGATTCATAGGGCGACCCCCATTCCGGTGTGCGCCCTATCTTGAGGAATTACACTGAGGAATTACACGCCCCCCTGCGGGGTTGTCGCAGGGGAGAGGCGAGGAAACAAAACTGTGTTTAAAGGGCCACGTGTGCCGCAAGGCATGCGACCGACACTGAGGTACTTAGCGAGCCGAAAAAAAAAAACTCTTTAAAAAAAAAAAGCTGGAATGAAAACAGCGTAGACAGAAGAAGTAGACGAACCAAGGATTTCCATCGTAAAGAATAAAGATAGGAAGCGAGAAACATCTGCCATAAGAAAGACAACACCGGGAAGCTGGGAAATAAGACAGAGCGAAAATTGCGGAATGCTGGTGCATAAGAAACCAAGTAATGATAGTGACCTTGGTAGAATTTGATCATGAGATGTCACCTTGTTGACGATTTCCGTTTCGTTGCTGCTCAAACTGCAGAAAAAACAGAAAGTTCACTGTGATATACGCGTCCTGAGGCTGGAAGGCTGGAAGACTTCCCTACCGTTTGCCTGCCTAAAAGTGCTCTCTGGGCAAACCAGGAAGTATCTAGCCCCCGAAATCCAAAATTAAAATGAGGATGGAATAGGAATTTGGCTAGAATTCAAACATCAACCTCTTTATTTCGAATCGAGCAACAAGTTGACTCTCCCATTGAGAACGCCCATTGACAAAAAAGCTTCATTTAAAGACTGAAAGCCAATGCGCTGTTCTGCGATAGCATTCCGAGGTGCAGCTGATCAGCTTTCAGACCCTACGGATTTCAGAAGATTATGCTCCACGTTACTGGAATGCCATATTCTACAGCATCCAAACGAAGTATTCACAAATTTGTTGCAAGCAACGGACGGTTCGAAACCCTCTCTACTCAGTTCCTACGCGGAAGACCCAAGGTGCTTGAGAATTTCAAAGCTGCCGAAGCGGAAAGCCCCAGACTGCCCTCAGGACCAGCAGACTTCTCTACTGCTCGATGGCGTTGTCATCGGAAACGGACCTTTGAAAACTGCAGCCTGCCACAGATCTTTCGGCGCTAGAACGGCACGCCCGCAGCGCACTCTTAACAGTGGTTTCTGCTAGGGAACCCTACAGCTGCAGCGCTCAAGATGAACTTGAAAGGGAACTCTGAAACTGGAAACATGCATGGTGGCTGCTTCAAAGATCTCTGGAGCAGTCTATTTGCCGGAGCTGGGATGAGCTTGTTCTCTCGAAGGGCTGAAATTGATTTCTCAGCAATGTTTCCCCAACAATCTTTTTTTTCTTCGTCTTCTTCCTTGTATTCCTCACGTGTTTCTCATGAAAGCCCGTTTACCCTTTCCCAGCAGCTCTTTCGGTGCTTACATTGGGATCTCTTCTGGCGGAAGGCAGAGTGAACTTCCAGAAGAGGATGTGATTCTCCAAGTACTGGAGCACCGTTCGCCTTTTCACCCGAAGTCCGTGGGCCAACCAGAGTCATCTTGCGGCGGAACTCGAAACCCACGGAGCACCTCCAATTTCTTGGCGTCGATCCTTTACAGGTATTCGACCCCTCACCTTTTAGTATCACGCGCGGAGGAGAGCGCAGCCACTCTGGTGCCAGAGCGAGCCAACCAAGAAAGTGGGACAGAGAAGAGGGTGTGAGAAAAACCTTCCTATTTGCAGTGCTCCTGCCACTGCCAAGGTCAGCTCTCCCTTACATTATCTGGTTGCTCCGATCGGTAAAGCTGGAGAGGAATTTCCCTCAAATCTCGAAACATCTTTCTTGCTTCGCCTGCCCACAGTTCTGCCTTCCGTACCACTCCATTCCATCTCCTCATTCTGCAGACCAAGTGCGTATTAACTGTAACGTTCACCTCCTCCCGTTTCGAATTTAACGCTCCTAGTGAAATCTTAGATCCGGTACTTCAATCTACAGTTGCCTAGGAAGGTGCAATGACGCTTTCAATTGAAGTCACCGCGGCTCCTGCAAGCAACCCTATTCTTCGTTTCCTGCAAAGGGCGTTTCGTTTACAGAAAATGCAACACTCACTATGGAAGTGAGCACCATTCGGATGACATTCTACAAGGCATCACTTCAGTCACTTCCTTCGATCGCAAGACCTTGTGAGCATCTGTGATTTTCATTCATCTGCTGGATCATTCTGGCTGCTTTTCATCACGTATCTCTGCTCATCTGGCAGTGCAACTGCATTTCCACTCTACTCTACTCTCAGTTCTGTTTCCACCACATTTATCTGACATTTAGAAATATTTTGGTCACCTTTGAGGTCTACCTATGCAGTTGTTATCTCTCAGTCGAATCTTTCAGTTGCCTTAGCTGCCAGATCTAGTTGGGGATGACTGTTGCTATGCCATGCAGGAAATCGTTCGAAAATTCCGAAACCATCGGAAGCTTGGAGGAAGCTGCAACCACGTTTCTCGACCTTCTGACACCGGGAGGAAAAATCCGTGTTCGGCGTGCAAGCTCAGAGTTTCCTCAAGACCAGTCTCCAGCACAAGATGAGCAGCGGCTTGAAACGCTCATGATAACTTGACCCGTTTGCTCTTCCAGGCTTCATCTTCAGTAGCATTTTCTTTTACCTGCCCCCGCAGACCAGAAAGGTGTCTCATTGGCTGCAGACACAAAACTCACTATCCCAGATTTAGGACGTCACTCTTACTTTTCTCTGTTCTTCCAAAACGATCTTCTGGATTTGTTTCGCCTTCGTCAGGAATCAAACACCGTGTTCATCAGACAGGGATGTGTGCTCATCATATCTAAGGAAGAAACGAAGTTGCTGAAGCTGAAGAGAAAGTTCCTTCCGTAACTTTTCCCCTGGAAGAATCTCCCGAGTATGCATCCGATAGAAACATTTGTGTGTGTGTGATGGTTATTTTCAGAGAAACAGATTGGTTGTCCTTTTTACTTCTGGGTTAGGATGTTTCTGGATCTTCAAAACCCTCGTTGCGGTTGCTGAAAGTGCACCGAAAACCTCTGCATAAAACGGAGGATAGTTTTCCTCGTTATATGAGCCCTATGAATCGCACGCGGATAATAAGATAGTACTTCTAAAGATACAAAATGTATCTAAATCCTTATGACAGTGGGATCTTTCTCATTCCGCTTTAAAAAAGATTAGAAAAAATATTTTATCTAACTTCAAATGAAAAAAAAAAAAACCTTTAAAAAAGTTTTCCTGATATTTGATAGGTTTAAAGAATTCTGCAGTTTCAGTCCCTATCGTCTTCCCCGTTGAGAATGCATCCTCCTGTACCATTCTGTTTGAAAATCCGAAGCAAATGAGGTCAGATCCTCCTTAAGTCGAGCGTCTTGGAAGAACAGCTGTTCTGATGCTGCAGCACAAAGCCGAAAGCTACCAGCATCGTTGTAAGAGGATGATTTACCGCGTTATACGAGGGATGTCGCCGTGTCTTCCATCGCCTCATGCCATTGCCTGCGTTGTACTGGGGTCTGCCGTCACGGACATGTGTGATGGAATCGATTTCAAGAAGCCATGCAGTCTTTTGAAAAGTTTCTCTCAAGTGTAGTTGTTCTCGGTACTCGAGTCCTTTCTAGCGTTTCATCTTCGATTGTCCAGTTTATCCTTCGTTGCTCTCAGCTACCTGTTGATTGTGAAATCGCTTTGCTAACGAGCGAAAGCACACTCAGCGGGATCGCACTTAGCTTCCCATACCTGCACTCCAGCGAACAAGCAGTTCCTGTGCATCTTCACCGACGCAGCTTCTCCTCGTCTTTCAACGTTAGAGGAGCTGTCATCTTACGCGTACCACCGAAAAGTGTGCCGTGCTCACTCGTTTCTTTCCACACGTGGGGACAGAACGTGATGCCAAGACATTGCTGGATGGCCTGGTTGCTATGGGCGGAGGAACACGATCCAAAGAAGCGTGCTGTTTCAAAGACGGAAATTCTAGATCGATACTGGAGTTCTCGATGTCTGCATTTCTCTAGGAAAATGAAGTACTCTGAATAGTTGCGTTTTAGAAAGAACGTTCCGTTTCGTTCCCCTGAGGGTGACTTTTCCAATGAGTTAAAGAGATTATCTCAAACATGTGAATGAGCACAGATCAGTTACAAAGGGAGTTAAGGGAAAGCCTTATCCAAATATCAAGGGGCCACGGTAAAAAGAAATAAGTAATTTCTGCTAGCAAGAAAGTTCCAGAAGGGTGAATGCAACGAGGAATTTCCCAGGACTTCGGCGGAGCCTTCGACCTGCAATACATACAGATCTGTGGCAGCAGAGCATCTGCAAAATTAAGCGGAAGAATTTGATCCAACGCAGATGAATCTCACAAGACGTGATTTCACACAGGTCTGGGCAAGTCGGGGCACTTGGCGAAGATAGCACGGATGAAAATGACGCAGTCACAGTGGCGAGAGATTTGGGAAAGAAATTCCGCCAAGCGCCAATTGCCAATCCATGCATCGGCGATCTCATTTTCATTAGATGGAGCCGCACAATTTTTATCTTTGCCGGTTTCTAGGCTTCCACCGTGGTTGAAGTGAGTGAAGTGCCAATGAAGAATAGGTGGTCTTTGTAAGGAGACTCACAGAGCATTACCGAATACCTTGTAAAATCACCATGGCATGCACCAATGAGCGTTGTGCTGTTGCCAGAGGTCCCAAGAATTCTCAGTGGCTCCGTGATAGTTGCTGAGCTTCGTAACGCAATGCGAACCCTGAGGCATGGTAAGCCTGCTCGATTCTCGTTGGCATTCGCCAGAACGTTGGCTGCTCCAGAATGGCGGACGCCTCGCCTGCTGGCGCCGAGTCTTCCATTCGAAAATCAGGCGCAAACAGCTGGTCACAATCCCCCTGAAAGGGACATCTCTGCATCCTGTTCCTTCTCGCGGCGGGAGTCGACACGTCTCTTCTGCGACCCGTGAAGACCCCGCATGGCATTTCTGGCATTCTGAGTGAGCGCGAAGAATTATTTATCGATAACCGATGCACTCGCCCGGAAACGAAAGAAGTCAAGCTGAAGAAACATTACTCGTGATTCAAAGCCCCATGCTTATCTGTCCTCCATTCTCCACTGTACCATGATTCCGGTTAAGTGCCTTGGAAAGAGAGTTCACCTTGGAGGATTCTGCTCTCAGCTCGGCGGACGTTTGGATCCCATTCTCAGCGGTGATTTCCAATCTGCATTTAAGCCGGCCGCCGTATCGGTCAACGCTCATCCCATAGCCAGCGCAGTCGGAAATTCTTTTCCTAAGCAGCCGCAGGAACATCCCACTTGAAGGAGAGATTCATTCGACCACTTCAGAAAAAAAATGGCGGTCTTGGTGCGATGCGGCTGGACCACTACACTTCAGATGAACACGTGCTGCTCGCTGGGATTCCAAACCAACTCTTCCGGATTCTATTTTTGCTGAATTATCGCTGCTTCTTCTTCCAACAGGGCTTTCACTTTCCTTCGTTTGATCTTGAGCAAATTTCCTTGTCTATTTCGAATGTCCTTCTACGAAATTGGAGCTAAATGAGAGAGCAGACCACTTTTGCAAGTCACGGCAAGGATCCTTAAGCAAAACCGAACCAATCAAAATTTCACAAATTTCGTAAATTTGCTACAAACCCATTCCAGGGATTCCCAGATTCCTTGACAGCAAGGCTTTTGATCTGACGCGTGATGCCCGGAGATGTGCAATCAGCGAGGTGTTAAGGTGATGCGACTGCTTGGAATCTCCGCTCGTTCCGTCCGATACTTTCGGATTCCCTGAAAACCCGCTGATCTCGAAAAAACCAGCGAAGAGTGCGAATGCAATCAGGAGAATGACAGGCATTCTTAAAATGGGTCCATGTCGACCTCGGTTCGCAGGAAAACTGATGGCCTCGCGTGGAAACTCTCATCCCGCTTGCATCCGTCATCCAGACGGCTTTGTCATGCGTGCTTCAATCGGGGTTATGAGCGGAGGAAGAAAGTCCTTCGGCCGGCGCTGTGACGTAGGTGATCGCGCTGACCACTGGATCTTCGGGAGAAGATCCACCCTCTCGGCTTCCTTTCCCGATCGGCGGCGGTCGCCTTTGAAGACGTTGCAGGTGTTCATCAGACAACCGTTCCCGAAAAAACCTCCCATTTCACCGATTCGTGTCGGTCGGGACCGCTGGTTTGCTGCATCCCGCATCCTAGCCCTCGTGCAACACGCATGCAGCGAGAGGAAGCAATCTTCGCGTCTAAAACAAACAACAAAAAAAAGAAACCGGAGAAACCATTGCACGTTCTTTTACCCTTTTTGTGTTAGAGAGGAAGCCACCAGTTCGGGAATCACTTCCTTTAGGGAGTCTGGTTGACTCGGTCTGTCTTCTGGTATGTGTCGACCTCGGAAGTCTATGTGTGCCTCCGGACGATTCCACGTCGTCGACGTCAGCAAGAAAACGTTCAGACGAAATGGGGGAAGCGCATAGTGGCTCTCGCGCCGGTCCAAGTTTCTAATCTTCTAACGCTCATCATCCAGAATGACGTTATTAAGTCATTATTTTCTGGAGGGAATGAGCCCGTGCTAACTGTGCGCGTTCTTCCACGGCTTCGGAGCACTTTCGGACGTATCTTAGCGCGAGTTTCTCCACCGAACTCGCGCGAGGGATTCAAATCCGATTGCAAGGATGGGGAGGAGCTGCGAACAGGCTGGACCGTTGAGAAACTCAGTGCAAAATTTCAGAGAAGTGCTCATCGGGACCGTGTTCCGTTTAAGGAACAAGAGGTCGGTTTCCAGCTCGCACCAAAGGGTGATCTCACCCACTTTGCTTCCCAGAGGTGCAGGATTTCATGGGCGAGGCGCATGCCGGATGCATACCGGGACGATTCGAGGTGTTCTTCCCGAAGAGAACTGCCTGAAGCACGCATGTCCAAGGCACGGTTCGAAGCAAAGATCTTCCGTGGCTCGTGGAAAGATTCCCGCAACCTTATATGCTTTCACAGCACGCGTCGGACGCATCCGTTCTCCCTCCGAGTGCGAACATTATGAAAAATGTCGCACAGACACTCGTGTTCGAGCAGTGTTCGATCCACGGTGCCCGTCGGCTTCGCGACCTCGCGTGCTCTTTTGACGGAAATGCGTACTGTCGACACGTCGCCGCTACAGGACCGTATGGAAGGGAATTAGATTGGTGCAAAAAGCGGCATTCCCATTTTTTAACTCAATGATTCAGATTACTTTTGTGAAATGCAGTTTCTCAAAATTAGAAAATGCAGCATGCCCGCGTGCTATTCCGGAATCATTTGTCAAAACGCGTTCTTGGCTGCCTTCCTCCTCCTTCCTACAGGACGCAATGGAAAAGCCGTGTAGGACACACGTGCTTCAGGCAGTTTTCATTCGGATAACATATTTATGTGTCGGTAAATGATCTACAATCATTACACGGGTGCCGGGCGCCATGTTTCGCAGAACCCCGTCCAACGAAAAGACCAGGTTGTCGTCAAAGGACGGAATCCTGTGGGAAGGAATTTTCGCTTCCCCGCCCTGAAGATGCCGCCAGGCTTCATCCGGCACACTGCGAATTTCTACGAAGAAAAAAAACCAGCATGCACGTCCTTAGACCTAAGTTCTTGGTATTGTGGCTGCTGACACCACGATGGTCCACGAGAGGGCATCTTCCCCGCCTACGAGAGACTCCACTGAACGGGGTTCCGACGGCACCCTTCCGAATTCAAGACGCGAGATTTCCAAATGACGGATCACCTGAAAGGCAGTGAGGGAGAGGCATTCCCTCGGAGCTCTCAAGAGCCCGGACGTCAGCAGGGACCGTCGCCGTTCTTATCGGCTAGCAGATAAGTGTTTTGGTCAGCGATTGAGCCAGTTGTTTGCGCACCATCATTCGCAGACGGCTTTTCAGAACATTGCAAATAACTCAGGACCGGTCGCTGATAAACTGCTGACTCCCACTAGCGTTTGGATGTCTTCAATAGACTGCCTACCTTTCGTGCTAAAGAGCAGCATGAGAGCAGCTACCGACTGCTGCCACTCCCCGGGCTCTGGGTGCGTGCCTTCGATGGATCGGGCCGGTTCAAGTGGCAGCAGCAGGGACACTTCGGGAAGGCGACGTGCCTTTCGGAACACAAGGCGATGCGAAGAGCTGCTGCTGGAGCACAGCTGGCGCATCCTCCGGAACAAGTGCGGATGGAAAAATGGACGACATCAATCAAGTGCATCCCGCATCCCGGAAAGAAACTCCGGGACGAATTTTCCGCGAAGATGGGTGAGCTGCCTGGTCGAGGAGTCGCACGTGTTTGCGCCATTGCTTCGGGCGATTATTCTTAGCAAATGGTGTGCAATCCATCCGGTAAATGAAAGCAAGGAGCAAGTGCACCGGGTGCCGGGATGCTTGGAAAATTTCCCTCCCGGTAGCGATTTTTAGCGCCATTCAGTTTGGGTGGAGCTGCTTCTTTCTTCGGTCGATTGAGCAGCGCGGGTCGCTAAACCGGTCGTGCTTGCGGACCAAATTCTGAGGTCTGCCGGGACGGAGGATGTTCAGGTAAACGTCGAGAAGAACTCCTCCAGCGGGGTTGCATGCACGGGAATCCCCCGTTTCCGAGTAAAAAAAAGGGCGCTTGGAAGAGAGAGCGCGCGGCGGCCTTTCGCCTGGCATGGACAGCGCCGACTTGTCCAATTCACTGTAAAATGTAAAATTTATATCTTAACGCGAAGCGACAAAATGGGGAATTAAATATGAAAAATTCATGCGCCGCATCGCGGGGCAATTTCCTGGTCGCCTTCTTTCCTGCCTGCGAGGCCGCTGCGTGCTGCTGCTGCTGCTGCTGCCCTTCTGCTGCCTACGGGCTGTCCGAGCTGCAGGCAGGCAGAAGGCGTGTTTATTTACCCTCCTCCTGTCAAAGTGTCCTTCTTCCTTCCCGAGCCGAGCCGCTCCTCTCCACTCCCACCTGATCGAATTCGAAAAGTTCGCGCGGCGGCGTCCGGGGTTCCCTTAATTCCTGCTGGGACGCCTTTCAGGATCCGGCATTTCCATATCGGGTTGACGATAAGGACCGCGGGCCGAAGGGCATCGCCGCTGTGGATTCCGTGCCTTGGGCCCGCTCCGGTATGTGACTACCCTCCGTAAAATTATGATTTCGCCCCAAAGCTTATCAGGTGTCATTGTGTCATAAAATCAAATTATTTGGCAATCGAGAACATGTCCGAGCGTGCGTGCCACATCCCCATAGAATTATCCTATCCTCCTCACAGTTTATTCATATAATTAGATGGACAGGATGCAATTGAAAAGCCGTGAATTTTTTTACCCTCCAAATTGCATGCAATTTGAGATTTCAACGGCACACGGGACGGGCCATCTTCCTGGAGGCTGCCCGTGGTGTGAAACTCAAAAGGATTAGCTCGTCTTGGAAGCGGACTTCCCTCAAGCTGCCTCGCTCTTCCTGAATTAGAGTAAATTATAGTGTCATTTCCCCGCTGAGGAGTAACATTGTGATAATGGTATGCCATTAACCATCGGATGGCAATTCCGAATCAAAGATGGGACACTCTCCGATCGGGACGGAAAATTGCGCTCGTGTACAGTTTCGAATACAAACAAAATTTCTTTTAATGTGTTTTCGCCTTACGTGCCTTTATGGATTGCCATGTTTGCTGCGCTGGTTCGAGATGAGGAGAATATCTGGAGGGATATTAATATCCCATTTCAGGTACCCTGGAAGAGTCATTTCGGGCATTGCTTGGAGACAAGGACGAATGTAGTTGACGGAAAAGATTTATAGAGCCTTGGAAAAATTATAGCGAGAATAACGAGGAATAATTCCGACGCGAGAACGCTTAATTTTCACAGTATCACACCATGTGTTATTATGGGTTCAATGCATTCGTAAAGACGACTGATGCACGTACTTTCGGCTTCGGTTGTGACGTCAGGAAAGGCAACGCACGGGACTTCCGTACGATCAGCGCCCCTCAGCTGGGCGCTCCTACGGCAACCTCCCTGGATCTCGCTGTTTGGAGGTGTTCCATAGCCAGCTGCAGAAGCCCTTCCTCGCCTCCAGCCTGATGAGCGTAATTTACGCACCACCACCGAACCTTCTTCTCAGCAGCAGCCTTTCAAGTCAGTTTTATCGCGTGCTTTGAAATATTCTGTCGGCTCCGTTTATTTATGCGTGCTCTTTTGCTTCGTTGAAAGGGTGGAATTGGGCGTACGTCTCGCCCCCCTCCCCCCCTCATCGGTGCAGTAGGGAGGATGACGCCGCCGCACCACACTGATAAGGCAAATCGAGGGTGGTCTGTGTGTGTGTAGGTCCTTTCAGAATGCTGGAGCGCGCAAAACACCTACCGGAAGTCGAAAGCCCGCAAGAGCGTTTTCTCCTTCCGATGCGATCCGCAAGATGGAGTGGAGAATTTCGGTTCAGCACCAGAGACGCACCGCCTGCGTTTCCGCGGCAACCGCTGCGGCCCAAGTGGCACGGAAGACATCCACAGGGCATTTTCAGCAGAAAAGGAAATGTGCCGCGCTTTCCCCAACGACTTCGCACCAAAACTGCATCTTCCTTACTGACCTCTCTAACAAGGTTTCCTAGGTTACCACAGGACTTGAATCCTCTCCCATCCCAAAGTTCCCTTTCTGCAGAAAGCAGTTGCTTTCCCGGATTTCGAGCTGATTCCACAGATTCTGGGACACGAGGACGGCGCGAGAGCTAGTTTCCGGATTCCAGACCGATCGAGAAATCGGGCTGGGATCTGCGGGAATGAACAGGGAACGTTTCCCTTTATGCGCTCCGTTCGATACATAAAACACACGTTCGCATGGTAACCGGTTTACATCAATGAGCAGCTGGCTTGTTCTTCAACGTTGATAACACGGCTGTATAAGACAAAAGGAGAAGCAGATCCGGTCGATGCCCCAGGACAGATTACACGGTGACCGAATCACCCCAGAGAAAAAACACCAAGGTGCCGAAGCTATGCAAGGCGACGGAAAGCCTGCATTTTCCTCTTCGGTCATCTTCCGATTCAAGAACGATGCCGACCTACGGAAGAGGCTCTGCCAGCAACCTAACCCCACACCCGCGGTGACGGCCGCGTGTTGCCTCGGTCTCCACGAGCGGCTCCAATCGTTTTGCGCGTTCGAATCCCACCCGGGGTGAAGTCGACGCCGACAAATGGGTGCGGCGTGGGTGTGTCGAGTGCCCCCCCTTCCGGCAGGATGACCCTGGTTGACCTGTAGGTTTAGGGTGAGACGCTGGAAAAAAACGGATGCATCCGTTGACCGGACGAAGGCTGCCTCTCCAGAGTGTCCAAGAAGTGCACTGCTCCCTTCGGGGACTAGGCCCCCCAGAGAAATCGGGAAGTTTCCCTTCGGGGTTCACTTCAGAGATGCAGGAAACAGTTCCCCTGCGGGTTCCCTCTGAAGGAAAAACGAAAAGTATCTCCTTCTATGGAGTCGCTCTGTAGGGAACAAGGAAGCAGTTCCCTCCGGGGTTGCCTTCGGGGACAACCAGTTGCAGAGGTTCCCTTCGGGGATTCCCTCTCAGGCGTGAGAGGAACGAACTGCTTCCTCCGGAACCCTACCTGCATTCGAAGGCTGGTACCACCGGGATACCCCCTATAAATTGAAGAGTCACACGCACCCTCAGATGCAGTGGACAGTGCCCAAGAGTTCCGTGAGCCTTCCCTAAGGAGACGAACGGTCTTCAGCACTTGTTGAGAACAGAAAGTCTGGAAGAAAGGCAGCGAAGACGGCAGAAGCCCAAGGATCAACTTCCATCATCCTGGACCAATAATGAAGATCTTCCCGCGAGGTCGCTACTGGCCTTTAAGAAAAAGAAGAAACGGGAATTGTGGAACGATGTGTGGTTGAAGGTGCAGAAACACCGCCTTCCGGGCGAAAATCGGTGGTTCGGACGTTTCCACGTGGGCAGGAGGGAGGCAGCTCGACAGATGCGCTCCTCTCAGGAGCAGAGCTCACGGGCGTCCGAAGACCAAAACACCAGTCATCGATCAGCAAGGTCTCTTCCCGCAAAGAAGGCGTAATCTTCCAGAGCTCCTTTTGCAAGCATTAAGGATGCCTAATTAGGCTCGTTCGGTCTGGTTATCAATTATGTAATGAGTTTACCAACGACTCTCGTGGTTTGAAATTCCCCTGAGCACGCTTCCTCCCATGTTCCGCCTGACCGGTGACATTGAGAAATCGCCTGGCTACAGAGATTCTTCGGGAACTCGCGGGGAGCACGGGACGGCAGCTCACGGCTGAATGCGGGGCCCTCCGTGCTTGGGCTTCCGCGCAGCAATCATCGATGGAAACCAGGTTATTAAAAAGCAGGAGACGCGGTCGAGGTGCTGGAAAGAGAGTTCCAGAGAACCGATCGATGACGAAGTGCGTGCACCACGAGGCGCACTAATTGGTCGCAGGTTGCATCGGAGGGGAGCAGGAAGCCGGGGTCTGCCTCCTCAAGAATCCGGACGGAGATGAGGAGCAGGCCGTTGCGGTGTGGGGTGAGACCGAACTTCCTCAGCCGGCTGTAAGCGCAGCCACGAAAGCCCACGGGGGACACACACACGCAGTGAGCCACTTTCGGAAACTTCCCATCGGGAATTTTCTGAAGCTCCAGCAGCCGAGGGAATGGCAGGACAATTTCTCTTTTACGCCGAGGCAAGCAAAGGTCTTCTCCGAGAAGCAGTTAAGCGGGAAAAGATTTTTTTTTTTTTTCCCTCCCGCCTACGGAAACAGCTGGAAGATGACACTGCGATTGCCTCGTGGGATGGGAAGATGTCTTTTGGCGCTGAGCTCCATCCTACAAGAACTCCTCCTTGAAAATCTTCGAGATGAATTCTTTTGGTCTTTTCGCTTTGAGGTCGGAGATGCTCTGTAGCAGCCAAGGCGTCGAGCACCCTCGGGCGGCCGCGGAAGAAAATTTTCCGCGCACTCCTCCGCATTCGTGGGGCGCGCGCCTCCGAGAGGTTTTCCGCCGCCACCGCTTCGGATTCGCCAAAACGTGCTTTTGGGATCCGAGCAAGTGAACGGAGTGGGACCCCGGCTCGATAAGGATGCCAGCGTGCCAAGGGAGGAAGAGAGCTCGTTATGACAATCATGCGACTCAGCAGAGATGAATCTGCAGCATCTGGCAGGAGAGGCATTCGATTCGAGATCCTTCCGCGTTCTCCGAGTGCGAGTTGTTCAGCTTCCCGACGAGCTGCGAAGTGCGCAGTCAAGCGCCGGCGTGATTTTTATTTTTTATTTTTTGGCTCCAGCTTTACGATTCTGCGGGCAGGAGCACGCGGCTATGGTGTCAAGAGCATGACGCTCCTCTTCCCGCTTTCGGTGCTGCTGCTTCGTGGGCGTCCACTTTTTGGAGACCCTCCCCTTCTGCTCTCTGCAGCGCTCATGCGATCCCGCGAGACGATGCGAAGGGCCCGCCCCCTGCCAGAGGTCAGGTGGGTCGCAGAGCTCTTCCCTTCCGGTTTAGCGCGGGGCGGAGCCGAGGTAAGAGTGCTCCCCCATGATTCCGGATAAAGCTCCGTCCTCTCGCTCGCGACGCTCATCGAGCATCTCCGCACTCTTCTGGAACCCTCCCCCTTCCCCCCTTCGAAGTTCTCCATCTGCCATTTGTTCCTGGTGCCGCTCCATTCCCCAGCCCATGATTCGGACCTCCGTCACTCGAACGGGATGCTGCTCGAGTCACATCCGCCGCAGCATCCAGAACTCTTTTTTGAAACCCCTCGCGCGATGAGGGCACGTGCACGGACCTCGGTTTCAAGGTCACGGTGCCGTGAGCAACGGATACGAAGCAGTTCACGCGACCCCCGGTCTGTGGCTCCGTCCAGAGTCATGTACGAAATCCTGTACGAGTTTCGCACTTCCCTCGGATCAGGCATCTCGTTTGGTGTCGTCACTCTGGATGGCAATTTTACGGAGCACGAGAATTTATCATTAGTACGAGAAGTATACTTCACTTCCAGACAGAATGGCTACCCCTCCCCTCTCTCTCCAAAAAAAAAGGAAGAAGAAGAAGAAGGAGGAAAAGAAGAAATGCAATAAGTTTTCCTATTAAAAAGGAAAATTTGATTGCGTCCTGTGGAAGAACACTCTGGATTACCATCCGAGCCTCGTGAGCATTCGAAAGGACCACATTTCCAGCATTCTCATCACGAGCAGGCTGGCTTTATCTCCGGCTCATGCCTTGCTGCAGGGACTGCCTGGCGAATCCAATCGCGAGTTCCCCGTTCCCGATGCACACGGAGGTCTCCACGTGGATGGCAGTCTCTTCGCGGGGTGCCGACCGCTCACCGGCGTTTCATGGTGCGCTCCAGCAGCCGCTCGAGAGTACGAAAAACTTCCCGTGTGATCCCTGCGGGCGTCCATGCCGTTCAAGAGATGATCGCACTCTTCGTCAAGGAGGAGGCGGAGGGCTCGTTCGGGCACTGTCACTCCAGGAACAGAATGCCTTCGTCTTCTAGGTGACTTCAGATGCGACTCCGCTGTACCTTCGGATGGCACCTTTCTTCCTGTGGCATTCCTCCCGCGAACCGTCTCACGCCCGCGAGGGGCAGCAGCTACAGAGCCGATGGAGCTCGGAAGGAGGAGGCTGGATTCTTCTGGGCAACGGCATCTGCAAAAAATCCCACGCTTTCGACGTAGATGTGCTTTTCGCAGTTCTCCCGTGCTTCCAGGTGGGATCTCTCTATTTTCTCCGGAGCCTGCCCGCTCTTTCGGGAGCCGAGTTTCCCGCTCACGGGGAGCGAATGCTGAAGAAGACGCCTCTAGGGAAAAGCGCGGAGTTTGGCGAATACAAGCGAAGATTTCCCCCGCCTGAATTCTACGGAAAGCGCGTAGAGTGTGACGACTTTCCTCTACCTGCTCTGCCGCTGCTTCCACTAATAGACGTAGGGCCCTCGGTGATTCGTGCCGTGCATCGGATTTTCTTTCGTTTTCCCGCTGCGTAATGCATTTTGCAGGAGGACCGGAGAATAAATTCGAGTTTGTTTTTTTCCATCCACCGCCGCCTGGCTGCTTGGATCCGCGCGTCTCGACGAGAGACTCTGACTCGTTTCCATCGGATACAGATGTGCAAGGTCATTCTTTCCTTCTGGAACGCGCTTTTCCAGCTTGAAATGCCGATCTTTCCGATTTCCTCACGTTAGATTACCGATTCTTAGATTCGATTCCCTTTTTTTTGTTGTTGTTGTTTGTTGCTCCACTTTTTACATCGAGTTCATATACGGTCGCAGTGGAATTCTTACAGGGTGTAAGAAATTGCATTCCCTTACGTCCTGTGTAAGCTCTTTTATAGCAATATTCAGTATAACGACCTCCTGCTCTAGGTCTTCATAATCTACGTCTTCAGCGGCGTCCAGCACTTCTTTTGAGTTAGTCCAAAGATACCTTTATCTCTTGACGGCGCGAAATCGGAATCAGAGAATGCGGTGGGATGCCAGCGTGGACCGCCCGCTGCATCCTGAGCAAAATCCGGGAAGCGGACAACCAGCTACTCCAGAAAACATGACGGAAGGGTCAAGATAAAGCGCGCTACCTAACCGACCACACCCACCCCTGCCCTCCGCGCACCCCTGTCCGTCCCAGAACGTGCAGAAAAACCGTGAATACATCAGCGAAGGATAGATCTGAAGAACACTGTGTTTCCTGTTTGTGTGTTTGCTTGATTGCTGGCTCGGGAAATAGTGTCAGGAAAATCACCCTGCCGCCTGGATAACTAGGGACCGACACCTGGTATGGATTTCAATCGGGTTGCTGGGTATTGCAAACACACGCGCGCCTATGGTGAGATGTGCATGAGACAGCTTTATTTTTCAAAAGAGCACCTGTGTTGGTCTGCTCCCTGAAAGTCATCATTTCCTTTAAGAATGCGGGATGCAATTTTGAAAGTTCCACTGTAATTGACAATAGGCGAACTAGGAAACAAGGAACTATGGAGAGAACAGCACCTGCAAAATTCGAATTTAGGAAACAGTGAAGGATTTAGCGAGTGCTAGCGAAGCGTGTGTGTGTTTTATCTCCTCAGATTGGATTCCTCAGATATGAAATGAAAAAAAAAAAAAAAAAAACAGGGACTGGGGTCCCTCTTTTGAAACACAGGTCAAACGCCTGTTCGAATCTATGAATACGAAGTGGAGTTATTTTTCACTGCCCTAAGTGCAGGTTGCCAGGTAACCACAGGGAATGGGATGGACGAGAAGAACGGGGAGGCGAAGCACATGCTTTGTCTTCTCGTTCGGAAGCAGCTCGCCGTCTGACATCGGGCTGTCCACCTGCAGCGAGGGCTTGCAGGAAGGCCTTCCTGAGCGCTCTTGCCCTCCGGAAGACGAGGCGCATACCACGCGCAGAAGAGAAGCAAAAAAATGGTTGGAACAAACTCAGTCTCTTACTAAGTTGATAGTGCAGCCTCCAAGAGGGTTCGGAGTTCTTCCCATTTTTGTGGATAGCCGACCCAGTCTTCTGCCATCTTGCGGATCTTCGTCTCGACACTCAACCTCAATCCTCAGGTGCTCCGTGTTCGCCCACGCCGACCACCAGCGAACTCAGGTGGTCATCAGAAAACATACGGGCTCTATGGAGTACTTTCGTGGCGTGGAAGATGGAGCAAGAGTCAAGAGGAAACCCGGAAGGAAACCAGGAGCTCCAAGACCTTGCAGCTTTCACGCAGTTCGCGATGAGCTTCCAGACGTCGCGCTGTTTTGTCCCCGCTCGTTTCCCACCTCTGCCAGAGCTCGAGCAGCTGAAGCGACGGGGAACAGTCGTGTGCGAGACCGAGATCGAGAGAAAATGACAACAGCAAGCAGAACAAACAAGAAAAAGAAAAAAAAGATCAGAAGGAGAAATCAGAAGGCTCGGGGGATGAGGAGATTCCTGCAACAGTCAGGCGGAGGACGGACATCCGCGGGAACGTGAAGGTGGAAGGACCTGGAAGTGCGTGGAAGGGGCAATCGAAACTTCTACTTGCACGCATGAATAGATGAGGGCAAAGTTTTCATCGGCGGGCACATTTGTCGCTGCCCACACTCTGTTCCTTGCAGCTGTTGCTACGCAGATGTGCTTCCAGACTTTTAGGGGTGCTGCAGATGAACGAACCTTGGATACAGAGGGGAAAAACGAGTTCACTGGGTTTTCGGCAATCTCGGAAAATGGCTCCAGGTTTTGCACAGAATCCTGGTTCGACAGAGATACTACGAACAGGAAGTGACCTCCCTCCAAGAAGTGGCCATCCCAAGGTTACACCCACGACGGTTTCTCCTACATTCTGATTCTTCATCTTGTCAGCTATCGAACACAACTCGTCCGATCCTCCTGCTATCTCAAACAAACGCGCCAGATCACCCCTTCCCAGAACCTTGGCATCTTCCACCAGGATGAATATACAAGCTTTTCCGGTTGGTAGCTTTTTACCCAATCTTCATTGCCAGACTCGCCTGCGATCCACGGGGAAGGAACATCCTCATGACGTTTTCTTGCATTCTTTCCACTCTTCCTGGAAGTGCATGAATCAGTGTGGATTGCTTCCCGGAAGAATCTCATCATACATGCAGGTGTAACAAACAACCCTCAGGAATTCGTAGAGTCCCAAGGCAAGTGAGTAGCTACATGCTAGGAACGAACATCTATCTCTTAGGGCTGGATGTAACGCAATAGCTCCTGAGAATCTGATGGTTGCCATAAAGCTAAGAAGAACTTTTCTGGCAAGACTGGAAACTTGCATAGCTGGATCTGGAGATCCAGGAAGCACTCAAGATGTTGCTCCTATAAATATTCAACACAAGCACTTGAGTGGACGAGCGAGAAGTAGGACGGCAAATGTCAAGAATGGCATCTCTGCTTCGCTTCCAAAGGACTGCCCGCTGGCTAACAAAAATCGCCACAGGGTTTCTAGGACCTTGGCATTCGGAAAATGATGAATTGTTTAAAAAGCTGAAAATTTCCCGAGAAGCAAGAGAAGAATCTCCGAAAATCGTAGGAGAAACCTGGAGCGCGGAGAGAGGCGAAAAGAGGTGCTGCAGACTTATCCTCTGACCGTCTCTCCACCCGACCGTTTTTTTCTGGAGCCATTTCTTGCACCCAGCGGTTACTCCCCTCGTCGTGCATGCTGGTGCAACGTCCGGAATCGTATCAGACCATTTTCTAGCGAAACCGGGAAAAGTCCCATTATGACCGAGCGAGCGACATGCACCTCAGCCTACCCACTCTGTTCAGCCTGACGTTTCCTGAAAGACCATTTTAACGACGCAGCGATCTGTGATGAAATAATCTGAGAGCGGGGCATCCTTGGCTCCTGCTTGCTTTTCGCAGCTTCCGCTTGCTGATCCTTCGTCCCCAGCGGTCACTTTTTGTTCAAATTTTGTTCGTGGAGCGGAAGGAAGGTATTCTCGTCCATAGGGGGTACAAGGAAACGATTCATCTTCACAATCAATCTGCCATCCCCCCATCTTCATTTGCTTCTCTTTGCACGCGCTGTAGGCGGTGCCCACATGCTTCCTGATCTGCTTCGCTTCTTCATTACTCTGTGAGTGTTGGGATTGTTGGATGCTGGAGCAATGGTACATTGCTTTGCCGGAGTTTCCCACCTGTCTGCTGGGCATTTAGTTCACGCGCGTTCCGCTAGGATCGCGAGTGAGCTGTGCCTCATCGCATAAGAAGATTAGCTGCTTTCCATGAAATTCGTCTGCCGTACCCTGTCCACCCGTTACTCTTTGAGACGTGCTTGTAGCTTCTTCGGTTCGAAACCGGGCGAAGAAACCTAGAGTACGAACCGTACGGCTCCTGCAAGGCTGGGGATCGGCGGAGTGCAATCCCGAAAGCCAAGTAGCGCGAAAAGAGTAATCTCCGTGTTCATCCCCAGTTGGCTCTTCTCGAACTCCGTCTTCCTCGCTGCCGTTCAGATTACAATGCAGCGTGCATTCACGTCTGTTTGCAATCGATGCAGCTGCACGTAAGAGCAAGTACACAGCGAAATTGTGCTGACGATCCTTTTCCAGGGGTCCAGAGCAAATTCTTATCCTTTTCCTCTGGATGGACCACGGCAGCAACATTCTGGATTAATCTTATCTGGGCTCCGATGAAATCCTCCCAAGTGCAGCAGCTGAATTATTCAGTTTCGTATCAAAGGCACACTCTTCGAGGAAAGCACTCGCAAGGGTTTTTATTCAGATTTTGTGATGCGCAGGAGGCGTCTCGAAATGCCGGGAGTGTACACAAACATTCCTTCGTGTTGGCCGCTTGGTTTTCTCAAGACTCTTTCACCTCGAAGGCTGCTGATTTCAGTGTGGGAGATGAATCAGTTCCCAGAACTAGTGGATCTTCCTTCGAGCACGCCATCTTCCTTTGCATCCTCTCCGTCTGCCTCTTTGAAATCCTCAGATCTTTCAGCATGTCGTTCTCTTAAGTCCAAGATCCTAAGGATCGTGAGACCATCCAGAACCGAGCGACCTCCTCCCTGGAGCACCAGAACCCGTCCTTAGCTTCAGATCCGTTCCTGGAACAGTCCCGATGTTTCGGGGTATCCCTCTTCAAGGAGGCTACCAGTCTGTCATGTCTTTCTCGTCGATCATGGTCTGCTTGATGACCCGATGATTGAAGGTCTGTTCGATTTCTAGGTTTGCCCCACCACCACACACAATCGGCACTATCTCTGGTCTGCAACATACCGTGCATAGATCCACACTCAGCCTGAAGTGGTTGCACTCGGCGATGCCACTATTGCATTGACGACCCCTAAGCGATGCACGGCGGCCGCCCGGCAGTCATCCGGTGACACTGGAGAGTTGGTTTTCCAAAACTAAAAGCCAACAAACAGACAAGCAAAGGGGGGGACGTCGATCCATTGGAATCCGCCAGTCCACGAAAGAACCACCCGCTCGCAGTTCGGTCGCGAAGGCCTGGGAGGCAGATCGAACTTTCCGGAGTTCTACTGATTTCGCTTCTTTGCTTGATGATAGCAAACGCTCCGGAGTCACCGAGTCAGCACTAGCATCATTCTGATCGGCGACCCTGGAGTTAAACCACTTGCTTCCTGAGTCCAGAAGTGGTCGCCGTTCAGTGGGCAAATCCCGCGGAGTCCGATGCTGCCGGACGCAGCACGCGGTTCATAAAGGGATCGAGGTATTTTCTGCCCAGCGATGTCCGCGCTCGTGCCTGGAGAAGGCTCAAGCTCAGCCCGGAGGTGGTTCTCTTCCTCGTGGGTGCATCGTACGTGGAGGCTTCATATGTGGTGCACAACGCTTCCCTTTCGAGCGTGCACGGACCATCCGCCCACGCACCCAAGGCTCTTGATGGCATTACCGGACCTACCGCGCCTTTCCTTCGATAGCACGAAGCATCCCCCCATCTTTCCCTCATCCAACGGTCACGGCAGAGATTCGTCTCTGGGCGCAAAGACGGTGGAAGGGTTTGTGCGCTGCCGGCTCCAGTGAGGCTGAGAGCCCGAGATGCTTCCTCATCGAACATAAGACCAACAGCGCAAGCACTGGCTGAGCAGCTTCCGCGGGAGATGGGGACATTGCGTATCAATTTGAGTGCAATTGCTGCCGAAGCATCTGAAACATCGCGCATCGATTCATGGACCCGCTTACCCTTCCTCCGTCTGAGGGTGAGCAGGCGGGGGAATTCACCAGCTAGCGAATGCGTTTCAACTTGACTCGGGCTTGGTGGGAGTCATCTCGCTTCTGGGACGGGACTACGGATTTTGGGACTCCTCCAGGTAAGTGTTACGGCACATGTGAATCCTTCTAGGTGCGCACACGAGCAAACCCTGGAGATCCAGTATGTGGAAATTCTTACTCAAGAGTTCGTTTCCAGTAGATCCCGGCAATATTCCCACTTCTCTGTTGCAATTGCCCTAATGTGGAGCGAACCCTCGCAGCCAAAAAAAAACGACCCTCGCGGTTAACGGGAAGCAGGCGTTTTTCTTCTTCATCGTCTTTTTTTTTTCTTTGTCTTTGACAAATACAAAATTTACACTCCGTCGAAGCTCATTTTTTTGTTTGCTTAATGGTTCTTTCAAGGATGCATTTTTTCCTCCCCCATCTGGGCCGAAATTGGCTGCTCAATTCCGGCTAACCCAAGGGCTTCGGTTAGCAAGGGTCGAGGTTCACCCTCATTTCGGGGGAGGTAAACGGCGGATGCTGTTTGGATCACCAGTCGAGGCAAATGTCGTTAACGACTCCTCAGGATCGAGCCCGAGAGAATGGTCCGAGAGGTTGCTGCTGCCCCAAGGAGACCGTCCGACGGATCGGAGCTTCCGTTGGCTATTTCGAAGCCAGCGGGCAGCTCGTGGTGCTCTCGCTAACGATGTGCACGTGCAGCGGAAGTTGAGCAGACGACGTCGGGAAGGCGAGGCGCGAATTCGCTTCCCCCTCAGCTCCACTTTCGCCCAAGCAAGTTGACCCCAGTCCCCCCAAAGATTATCAGCTCCAGCCTCGGCGAGCTCCTCAGAATCGTCCCTTGTTGACACAGAACGTCCAAAGCCCCCAATCAAGACGTGGTGATCATTCTCGTTTCTCTGTTGCCATTCCCCTAACGTGGACCGGACCCTCGCAGCCCAAAAGAAACTCAGATTCAAGCAGATGAAGGGGAGAGTCAGTTCCCTTCATGTTCTTCTTCTACCTCTTCTCTTTAGTCCTCCCGCTGTTTCGTAAGTCCTCACGTTACGGACGGGGATCCATCCAGCGTTCCCAGTAGGCATCCCTGGAATATTATTTATTTATTTTTTTACTAAGCTAATGAGATGTGGATAGCAACGCCCCGCGCGGGGAGTTGCTATCTATTGAGGGGCCACCGAATGCAGTCCCTCCCTCGTAACCTTATGATGGGATGGCTGACGGTAAGGTCACCCATCCTGCAGAAGATCCAACGTAAGTTCTTGATCTGTCCGCAGGGCATTTCCCCTCCTCTGCATGATCCCCAGTTTCTTGAGGACATCGCTGCAGCCGCAGCTTGCTCGCTCCCGGCACCTTCCAAAGCCATCGGCTGGACATGGCTTGACCTCCGCTTTCTGAGGGCATCTGGAAAGTGGGCCTGAGGAGGACAGCTTTCATTGGCACACAGCCATCTTCTCGATCCCGCTGACCAACTCGGTCGTGGCAATTCGCGTCTGAGGTTATGAGAGTGGTGGTTGAGGATGCGCCGATGGGGTCCTTCCAGGAATTGCACCTGCGCGTGGAGCTTGGCGCCTTCCCTGGTGGGCTCATCCTGTGCAGAGGAATCAGTGGAACCTGCCCACGAAGCAGTGACCTGCGAAGACGGATCTCTGCTGGAGACGGAGTTCTTGGAAGCGCGATGCTGGTCGAGGCGTGGCGCGGCATCCCGAAAACTTTCGAGCACACAGTTTGTTTTCCTGTGTGCTTTTCCTGCTTCCTGAACGTTCAACTCCCTCATTTCCACGATGACGATCAAAACCCCGAAAGATCGTAGTAAATAAATACTACATATGCCTATTACATACATGAACAGTTATAGATAATGTATATATGTGTATGAATATAAATATGTACACACATATATATTTTCTACACATATTTATGTACACACAAAAATATGTGTAGAAATATATGCTGCAATACATATAATAAGTACGTATATTTATTTGTTGTAATCTTCAATATATATGTCAACAATATAATTACCAACGTTTTAATTTTATTAATAAAATGTATGTCAGTAAATCTTAATGAATGTATCGATTTCAATAATATTACTGCTAATGATATGCATCTTAATAAATATGGATAAGTATGCAGATTAAGGTAAATTTGTATGCTCATATATGTAGAATAGGCGAGCGCGTTTATTTTTCATGATCTTTCAGGATTTCGAACCGGACGCAGGCGATCCTAGGGCTCCACAGGACCAAGGAGACTGCTGAGCAGGGAACTCCTTTGGAGGTTCCCCTCATTTCCATAATGGACTCATTGGAGGAAGAGTTCACGTTCTTCCCTTTCTTTTTCTTTTTTCCATGCCTCCTGCAGCGCTGCTGGTGAACATCCCATAAGTAAAGCGACTTCTCTTCGCTCTGGACCACTCGACCTGGTCTGAACTTTGGATCTCCTTCTAGAATAGCCTGTTTAGCATCTACTCAACCGAAACACAGTGGGTTGGTCCAGTTCCCCACTTCCTGGGTCACCAGCTCACTTTCCTAGTCCAAATTCCCGGTACTTTCAGTCCAAGTCCCTAGGAAGCTGGGGAGTTCTTCCTTTCCAGCTATTCTCCCTCAGCTGACTTTGCTGCCATCCGTACCAGTCCTCCGCACACAGCAGCCTTCTTGAGACACAGCGAAAAACTGCCGCATCCTCGTCACGTGGTCGATTCCAAGGGTACCAAAGCAGGCATTTCCTAGGGCGTATGAAGAATTGGCTTCAACGGGTGAAGATTCCCAGCATCCTCTTTCATCTCAGGCTGCTCAAGGACCACGAAGTTCACAGATTTCTTAGGAATCTCACTAAACGAAGGTACTGGAAGCGCAGCAACAAACGTGACTCACGTCTCCTGGTGAAACGGTGGACCTTCAGTCATAGCGAAGGAGTGGTGGAAGACAGGGAAGACCCTTTAGACGCTCGCTTTATTTTTTTCGTCCACCGTCCCTTCGCTCGCCTCGTCCCTAGGGGAACAGCATCCCCAAATCGTCTAGGACGCGGGACCGTTGAATCGTTCCCTCACCTGCCGCTGGACTGCGATGCCTTCCAGGAATCTGTGGCGGTGGCTGTCTTCGGCACTCCTGCTTTCAGAAGGACTTGCTGCGCAGTTCTTCGCACGTAGCAGAGTCCCGACAGGCAAGGGTAAGAAGCTGTATCGCCATGTGCTGGAGTCTCCGGGACAGCGCAGCAAGGTCAACCGCACAGCAGACCGCCTACTGAGGACGGCTAGGAGGTGGCCTCACCTGCAGGAGGAGGTCAAGTAGGACACCAAAGTTCCCTGTCCTCACCGTCCTCCCTCTATTTCCTTTTTTTTGTCACTTTCCCTTCCGCTCCGGACTTCATCAGCAAATGCTAACCGACCTCTTCAACGACCCCCAAACATCCTCTTCAACTTCTTTTCGTTGCCTCTGGGAACTGCTTGTTCCCAATTCGTTTGTTTATTTTCATTTTGAATAAATTCCGGGTGGCAACGTAGGTCCCCAACGTAGTTGCTGAGGAAACCCGCGAACCGCGTCGGACGTCCACGCGCTCCTCCGCAACGGGAGAAGCCAATCGGTTCGCCTTTGCTACAGCCGGAGAGACCTTCGAGAAAACCCTCGTGAGTGCGCAAACAACCCAAGGAAGACCACAGGGAGCCGTTCAGAGGAGCGCCTCTTTCTTCGCCCTTGAACGAGGAGGAGTCGGTTCCACGAACAGCTTTGCTTGGTTTCCGCGGTGAGAGGAGAGGCATCCCCAAAGTGCCCATCCTTGCGACCAGTGGAGCAGAGGACTCTTCGCTCGTCCTCCTCTTCCACCTCGCAGTATCCAATTTCTCGTCCGCAGATGGAGATGTATCTTCTATTAACACAATCGAAAATCAGAGTGGACAGTTAAAATGGGATGCTCAGACGAAGGCACGAAGATCGATCACACCTCTATTTCCCCAAAGGAGAAGACCGGATATTCGATTACGAGTGGAGTAGGGCGGCGCTATGTGCTTATGTGCCTAGTGTGCACACACACACACACAAGACACACACACACAAACCGGAAAGCCTCAACTATAAACGCATGCTGCCGTACCACGAACTGTGGCTCGAGACAACCTCCCGCGCAGCGATCTCACACCGGGAGAGCACGAAGTTTCCTCCTTTTCCTCAGCGGTGTGGCCCGTGAGCGGCTTTCCATTGGAAACCGGAGCGAAATCCTCTAAGGCGGAACTTCGCTTCTGAGGATTTGTCCTTTCCATGCTAGGAAACAAGTCGAAGGAAGGATATCCGATGTACACGAAGCTGACCCGAGTGCCGATCCGGGTCAAGTTCGCAAGAACTTGACGTCAGTCTAATCCCCGAGACGCCGGAAATGGGTATTGCGTTCTCCCGCTGAAAAAGTGCTTTTTCCTCCGATTGGCTTCCAAGGTTCCAACATGGTCGCAGTGGTGCAGTAACATGCAAATTGGTTCCACCTCGGTTCGGGATTGCAGTCTCACCCTGGCACGTGATTGCAGTCACGAAGCGGGGAGAAATTCTCACACCTTCTTGTGTGTCCACGCCAGAAGAATGGTAGGCGATCATCTCTGACCTTCCCGCCGCGGTCTAGGATGATTCCAGCCTCTTCTGTCCCTTTGCACATGACTTAGAAATTTCTCCTGAACGCGCAGATCTTTCAGGAAATTCCACGAACCATTCAGTAGAAGTTTTCGGTCGCGGCCGATGGCGTATGTCTTTCGAATGGTACGTGACATAATTACAAAGCTCTCGAGATTAATCCCTTTGAAATCTCATGATATGTGTACTGAATGTGCATGCAATTCATCCAATGCGCATGCAATCTGCACAGCCATCCACTTCCGACTGGTTGATTTACCCAAAGCGGCAACTAAGAATGCGATCAATTATTAACGACACCTACTTTTACCTCACATATTTGCTCACACAAAAATACCGTGCGTGGAGGAAGCATGTAATTAGCATTTCCTCTCTAGGGAGCCGAAAAGCAAATGAGGCGTTTCTGTGACACTGGAAATTTTCCTTCCTTCGAGGAGGTTCTTTCATCGGCCAAACCAAGAATATCAAGCTGAGTAGCAACTGTGATTTTATGGTGGCAGGTGGTCGCGTGCTGAGAGCAATTATTCCTGCAGGCATTCGGACGTGAAGTTCAAACTCATACCTCAGTGACTTCCCTTTGACCGTACCGCTTAACAGTCCAGACGTGTGGGAAGCGTTCCGAAATCCCTGATGCGTTTTCAAGGGAGCAAGGAAAAATCCTGCAAACTTGGACTCAAGCAGTCCGTCCTAGAGAGCATGCTCCCAGGCTGCACAGCACGGCAGCTCACATCCGGGTTTCCTTTTTGTCCTTTTTTTGGTCCACCAAGTGCTGAAGAACCGTTGGTCTCCTTTGGGAGGGCTCACGAAGCTCTTAGACACTGTCGACGCCACCTGAGGGTACGTGTGACTCTTCAACTTATAGGGGGTGTCCCGGAGGGACCACCCTGCGAATGCAGGAAGAGTTTTGGAGGAAGGAGTCCATTCCTTTTACGCTTGGGGAGAGACTCTCGCCCTGGGCGTGTCCAAAAGGGTCCCCTGGAAGGGGCCACTCGTTTCTTCTAAGGAGGGATCGCCGGAAAGGATCCGTTCCTGGTTTCCTCCTCTGAAGAGAATCCCAAATGGACGCTCCCCAGCTCGTGAATACCCCTGCTGCTCGTTTCTGGGCAACTCGACTCCTTCGGTGGACCGACCTTATCCTCAGTGTGCCCCTCGAAGAACTCGTGGTCCCTTCCCTTCGCGCGGTCACCTCCGTGATCCCGCTCCGGTGAAAACAGGACATTCTGCTGTTTTGCACTGGGTAGATTCCAGTGCAACCAGAGCAGGCACCTGGTTTCCGTGAGAGTTGCCTCCCCGAACTGTTCGAGGTGCGGGGCGATGGGATCGCTCCCTCTCCTGCTGCTGGACTGCAGTGCCTTCGCGGATTTGTGGCGAAGACTCGCTTCGGCCCTCCGTCAACCCCAGGACACTGCCACGAATCTGCTGCGGCGCTTCTTCACCAGAGGCAGGCTGAAGAGTGCTATGATGCCAACAATCTGTTGCATCCACTCCACAGTGACATCCCGTCATGTGTTGGAGTCAGGTTCGCGGCGAAGAGAGACCACCAGCATGGCATCAGCGAGGTGGCTCACCTGCCAGAAGAAGTCGCTATGGAGATCGCCACCATCCAGAGTGGCTTCTAGAAGTAAAGGAATGTTTTACACCAAAGACCCCTGTCCCCACCTTCCCTTCTTTTTTTATTTATTTACTGTCCTCTCATTCCGTTCCCTACTTTTCGGAATCAGGCCTGCGTACCGGTGGTCATCCCGGATGAACTTTTGAAACAATGTAAAGTCGAAAATTTTTTGCCTTTTCTTGTTTTTTAAGGGGATATCCTTCTTCCCCTCAAACTTGTGGTTTTTTTTTTTTTTTTTGTTGCAAAATAAAGGTCCCGGAGTAACCGGGTGCAAACCTCTTACGTGTGGAAGGGGAACCTCGAAAGGAACCATCTCTTCTTTATTCTCTCTGCAGGGATCCCCTGAAGGGAGCCGCTCCATGGGTTCTTCTCTGATGGGAACCCGGAAAGGATCCGCTCCTGAAATTTCTTCTTCGGAAGGAACCCGCAGGGGAACAGCTCATGGTTTCCTCCTCTGAGAACTCTGAAGGGAGCAGCGCACTATTCACACTCTGGAGAGGATCCCGGAACATAAACTTCTAATCCGGGCACGTTCGGAATCCAATGGTCAGCGAAGATCAAAAATGTTTGTCAAGATATGAAAATTCACTGAAGCCCTCTGGTTTGACTACTCGAATGATTTTGATCCCTCGAGCTCGAAATGGAGCACTCCGTGGAAGCGTCTGTTTCTAGCAAGAACTCGAACTTGACCTGAGGTCAGCCTGTAATCATGCCTGGGTACAGCTGCACCCAGTCGGCTTTCAAATTTACCATATCGATTGATCGATCGCATCCTCACATGTGATAGGCCAGACGTGATCTCTGACAAGAAAGCAGCTTCCACCTGGACCAGTTCAGTGATCATGACAAACAAAACTCATCCTTCGAAGAAGTTGCTGTTTTGCTGCAAGTAAAACAAACTGTCCCGCCCCAGTGGCTTCCAGTGCATATCATCACGAAGGACAACTAGTGCCTGTGCATAATGCTGAGACACAGGAAGACGAGAAGAACGGCTTGGTATTCAGTACACAACAGGAAGCAGGGATGGGGACCCCAACAAAGTGTGCATCTATATGGATGGAATTTTCTTTTTTTTTGCCAAGCAAACATGTACCGCGACAAGGGCATGGCGAGGCAACAGAAACGTCAGTGTTTAGGGATGCAAGAGCGTTCAGGGATGTGATCACATGACTTTCAGAAAGGATGGCTCAGACCTGGTTTGTCTGATGGGACTCGGAAAGATAAACTTCAAAAGCAGAGATTCAGAAAAGCTGCTCTGACCCAAACACAACCAGCCGATGCTGAAATCAACGCGCAAGTGCATTCTATTATCGAGCTCACGGATGAATCTCTCGGATCTTGAGGTTAGTTGAATTCAGCTTGAGGCGTTTCTTTTTAACCGACTCTAAGAAGCTCTCAGTATCCCCCGGAGCTCGTTTCATACCAGTTATGCAGTTATGAAGCAGAGACCGATGCGATCCGCTATGAAGTGATTGCGAGACGTTCGAAACGGGTTGGAAAGAGCCGAACGGAATTGCGTGCACGCCATGCGGTGACCATGGCAACAATCAAAAGGGACACGTTTGCATACGAGGAGTAACGTGGAATTCCCGTTCCGAAATGTCCCGGCAACCTGTCCAGACAAGCCTCTTGATCAAGAAGAATCAAGAGGGAGCCGTCGAAAGCAGTACCTAGAGAGAGACTTCTGATGGCCAATTTTTCGGTCGAAGTGTTTACATTTCGTTTCGGCTCCGCCGCACTCCAGGAAACTCCAACACGAGAAATTTATTCCGTTCCCCCTCCGAAATTGGGATTTTCCACGAACGCTTGCATCTATTTCCGCGGGGGGTAGCGAATCCCGAAAGAAATTTCCCCGATTGCAGACAATCAAGAGAGCAGGTCACATCGGAAGGCAAAAGCTTTCACCACGATGGCCTCGGATGCCGCTCACCGTGCAAGATTCGGCTCCTTGTATTTGTTTATTTACGTGTGTGTGTGTGTGTGCGTGTGCCATCTTGTGGAATTTCACACGATAAGTGTTTTTCCCTCCTTCTTCCCGCCAACGCCGTGAGCACTTGAAATCGACTGGCACTCTCAAGGAATCGCGAGTTCGCTCGTATCACCGCATGATTTGCTTGGCCCGACGCTGGCCACTATGAGGAAGAAGGAACATTCCAAGACGGCTTAGGCTGACCAGTGTCCCTGGGAAATTCGGGACGTGACTGATAGGGAAAAGCAATTTCTCGAGCTTGCCAGCACCGGCACGTCTGTGAGTGTCTTCTTGATTCCCAATTCTTCCGTTGTCTGCCTTGAGGTGCCCTGGAGCTCCCAGTGCCGTAAATCGCGCACCTTGAGCGGGAACCAGGAGTTTGAGCGGGAAGCGTTTGGTGAGAACAGAAAGCAGCATCCACAGCATCCGGGACGAAGGGAACAGCGCTCTTTGATTGATTCATCCGATCTTTGCGGTAACTCTGCTTCATAGGTCCGATTTAAGGTTGCAGCAGTGCTTTCCTCCTCGGTTTCCGCGCCCCTGTTTTCATCTTTAATGACTGAAACTGATGATGCATGCAGCTCTGAGCTTTTTGTAACTCGGATAGCCTCCAATCCCTTGGATGAATTTCATCATTAGATTAGGGCTCCAGGTCATTTTCCCGGCTCACTGAATAAATTCAGGTTGACCGCGTACTTTGACGAAGCATCCTGAATAACATCTTCTTCGGTCTGTGGCGAATCTGTAAACACTTGCTCCGATGCAACAAGAGCGTCCAGACTGCATCCCAGGCTAGAAGACCTAAGTCTTCCTCCGGTGGCCCTTCTTTGAGCGAAAACGCACGAAAAGCAGAAAGCAGAAAGGATCCCAACTGCCTTGTGTGCTAAGACACAAAAAAGGAAAATAAAGAGATTTTTTGTTTTCTTTTAGAAAAAAAAATAAAGAGCGAGACATCCTCACTGGCCCCAAGCGAGGAAATCACCAATGAAAAATCCGGATTCATCTTTTGCAGTGATGATTTCATGGATGCTGCATCATCATTTCCATTTAATTCTATGACATGCAGGGAATGGTAGGAACATTTTTTTTTTTTTTTGCAGTGAACGACTAAATTATTGACGATATCAGAGCAAAAGCGCATTTGCTCTCAGGAGTTATTAATAATCTCACTTATCCGAGTGCCAATGTTTCAAAGCAGGATTTCCTTCGAGAGGGTGGTAAGGAAGATTGGAAACCTTGACGGAAACCTTTGTCCCTCGATGTGCATCTTACTGAGTTCTTTCGATAACTGCAGCAGTCGCACTCTCAAAGGACGTGGTGGCTGCACTTTTCCTGAGAGTGTTACCGGATGGCTTCTTTGAAATTAAACCTTTGACTCTTGAAAAGGAATGGAACTCGCTTGGGGTGTGCTCTTGCTGCACAGAGCCACCAGGTCGTCGTCCCGGAAACCGAAACTGTATGCTGTGTAGAAGAAGCTAAGAAGTCGCATTTTGTTCCCGTTCAAATTCAAAAATCAACCGGGGGAGGGGAAGGGGACAGATCCCTAAATTGGAAGATTCGTACCAGCGAATCAACTCAAAGCCACGCACAACGGTGGAAACATCAATGGCTTGGAAACGAATTAAACTTTGAACAGAAAAATCCCAGGAGCCTGCCAACAAAAGTTTCCTCTTTTTTCTCAAACAGTGGCTGAGTGATGTCCGTCACTAGGAGTGAGCGAGTTCCCGTCCGGTGGGCATTCATATCTCTCCCCACGCCTTCCGTCATCTCCTGAACGTCTCCGACATTGGCATCACAAGAATACACTCTTCCTCTCTTAGGCCACGCATATTTATAAAGCCTTAAATAATTACTAATTCAAATCTTTTTTATAATTTAAATTAAATACTATATATTTACTTTTAAGATTTATATATACCTTATTATTCCAATTAACATTAAACCTCATGCAAAAATCATTGCTAATAGCTCCAATGTAAAGCATAATTAAATTGAGATGCCAGTAGCATCTCAATTTCCACGCCAGTTCTTGTCTTCTATGTTTTAGATTAATGTCCATGTTTGCGCCATGGGCCCAATAATCTCCGATCATACAGGGTGAGCGACTTGATCCCAACAGCCCGCCTGAAGGCGCGCTGCTGGGCCATGGAACCTCATCCAAGACGGGACGGTTTTCCTTGGTTCACCCTATAGAATTCCACTGCTTAAGAGTTCCATAACGGAAGGGCTTACAGAATGAAGCACGGCGATGCTTCCAGCAAACCAGGAGCGGAAATGAGAAGGGCGCGCGCTTTAAACTTCCATCCGAACCTTCGAGGAGGAATCAAGCGCGGACACGCTGGACACTACTCGAGGTGACCGCGCTCGATCCAGGAGTGAACACCTTCCAGTGGGACGTTCCCACAGGCCAATTCGTTCTCGAGACGGATCCCGTAGGTTTCGAAGGAGGAGGTCCCTATCAGGAGAAGAACCGTGACCACTCCTTTGCGGGATTTGAAACGAGTCACCATCTCCGTGTCAAGGACAAACCGCTGACGCACAGACTGAACCGAGCAGTCGAAGCAATGGAGACCTTCGATTCCTTTCAAGTACTTACGGAAAACAGTAAGAGGAATGCGTCATTTGCGTGCTGTAGGATGAGCCGCTTGAAACCGGCTCAAAGGTGAGCACAAAGGTAGTTCTTTACTTCTCCCTGCTTGCCTTTTGCTCTGCGCTCTGCCTCTCGTCGCAAGGTCACACGTGAGGGGGTCGATTTTTTAAGTGGTTCACCCCGTAGAAAGCGTCGCGAATTTCTTTCGCGGCGAGCCACGATGGAGGAAGAGCAAAGATTGGGTGTCTTCGGACCTTCCTGGACTACGCGATGCTCCAATTTTGCTCCTCCGTCACTGACCACGGATCATTGCATCTAAATATTACGTTTGCATGATTTCTAAAGCAGAGCAGAATTAGTTGCTTTGCGCACCCTACTCACCAAAGCCGGCTCCCTAGAACAAGAGCTCCTGAGAAAGAATTGGCGTTCCAGAAACGAACCAGGCGTAGATATCAGCGCTGCAGCCGAAGTGTGGGTTGCATAATGTACGATGGAGTGCCCTCGTTTCTTCAGTGTCCATGCATCTCGCAATCCAAGAACTGACAGCTGCTTTGATGCCTGCACGTTTCGGAAGAGATGTGGCACTCTTGAAAGAAATGCGCTTCTATGGAACCCCGGATTGCTGCAAAGTGCAGGGAGTCTGACAAGATGAAGTCGCGCCACAATTACCAAATTGCTTCAATCACGAGAACTGGAAGCATTTTGGGCTGCCCAGCAAGCTTTCACTCTCTTTTCTAAATAGATTATTCTACATATGACTGTTTGTGTACATGGACTTACATAATCTGATGTGCACAGTGATGGAAAAACTAATTAAAACTTGACAGTCGCCTTTATCTTTTAGATAAAGGCGAGTCTCGTGCACTGATTGATCACGTGGCTGAAAACTTTCTGAGGCTCCAAATAAGTGATTGCTGTGGAGAGTAGCGACGACGAGTAATCTAAAATTCCTTGAATATTTCTAAGTAGTCCTTTCCATCCTCAATAGCGCTTTGAAATACGATTTATTGGTAACAGCGGCAGTTCCATTGAGAATGTTTGATTCCTCGATGGCAAAGCACCCCCAATGACCTGCTTTTCAAGATTGCCGTTTCAGCTTTGCACTGCTTCGGATGTGATTGTCTGTTGCTAAGCTCTCAGGATGCGGTTTGCATCTCAGGGAAGCAGTCTATCGGTTGATCCTGAGAGCACGACAAAATCTTCTCTCAAGTTCTGCAGTGCTCCATTCATAGTGCGTCGAGCGCTGACTAGGAAGGTTTTCTGCCGTCCCCGTTGCTGGCAAAGGAAAGCAGTGGAGTTCGCCCATCAGAGTTTCCAAGAACTCTGATGAAGAAGTCTGAAGGATGGAGAACTCTGAAAGATTCGGCTTTCAGGGATGGTTACGATTTCAATCTTTCAGGATTATCTTGACGAATGTGTAATGCTGAAGATGCGAGGCGCATCTCAAAAGTAAGGGCCCATCGTAGAGAAGGAACAAATAAGAGAAGCAAAAATGTATGAGTGGTCTAAACACATGTATCCCCATGTCGTTTTTTTAAATGGTCACCATTTTTTTCCAAGCACTTTTGACGCTGTTCTAAACCCTCTGCATGAAGGGTTCGCCGCCTGGAAGTTCAGCAGCACTACGGTTTACCACTCCTTACCTTCCCCTTCGAATCGTTGATCCACCAAGGTGGGTGATCAGAAAGTTCCCCTTCGAATTTCCGAATTGTCTGAAAAGTGCGAGCAACAGCAGTGTGTGGGACCAAAAGGGTGTGCTTTTGGTGGACTTTATGGACGCTGAAACAATCACCACTTCGCAAGGCTACTGTGTAGAAACACTTTCAAAACAGCGGCGTGCCATTCAGAACCGACGACGTGGGATGCTGACATCAGGAATGGTGGGTCTCCTTCACGACAACGCGCACCATGGCAGCACATGCTATCCGCACATTCCAGACAATTCGGAAATTCAAATGGGAACTTTTTGATCACCCGGTCCTGACCTCGCTCCCAGTGACTACCACGATCTTCCTTCCTGCACCTCCAGAAGTGGCTCATGGATTCGAAGGGGAAGGTGAGGAGTGGTAAACTGTAGTGCTGCTGAACTGCCTTAACTCCCGGACAGCGGAATTCGATGCAGAGGGCTGAGAAAAGCGTCAAAGGTGTTTGGAAAAAAACGGTGACTACGTAGAAGGAAGTGAAATGAGGATGAACGTGTTTGGAGCCACCACAGATTTTGGTTTCTCTTATTCCTCCTTTCTTTATATCCGATCGAATCTTACTTTTGAAATGCGCCTCGTATATGCAAGCCTGTACACTTACACCGTTCGTAATCGGGAGGGACCTCTGTGACGAAAACAGCTTCCAAGAGTGGGGCTCTTCCAGATGTATCATCCTCACTTTGGAAGCTGCAGCCCATCCACCCAGATTAAATCGAATCCATTGATTGCCTGAGCATTTCCGTGAATTCTCTTAAAGAGGGTGCTGGGGGGGTATCAACCGATGGCCGATTTTACGAAAGTACAAAAAATTTAATCACTTCATTCCATGATAGGGAGGAAAAGAGGGGAAAAAGGAAACTGCATGACACGCATCGGAACGAAAAATCAAGAAAAAAAACAAAGTTCTCGGGAAAACCTTCCCTTAGCTTTTTCATTTCTCCTCTAAGGCAGCTTTCCATGAAGATTTTCGCTGTCGCTGTTGATTTTCGCTTCTTCTTCTCCTTTTCCCAATTATTAATTTCAAGGAGAGGAACAAAAGCTCGCTGCTCGAGAGGAACAAAAGCTTCACGAGACACGAAAGTTCCTTCATCTCTGAAAAAGAAATGCTCCCCTTCTATCGAGTCTTTCCTCAGGTACGTTCGAAGGGGGGTCCGTACAACTAGGGGCTCACTCAGATCGCTTTTCCAAGGACGGTTCAACCTCCAGATCATTCTTTTTGTTTCAAGAGGAGGAGATGCTCGACTTCAGAAGACCTCTCGAGGAATATCAACCGGAAAACCACATGCTAATCACAAGCCAAACTATACGTCATCACCACCGCTCTGGGAAACGCGACGTGACTTTGCTCATGGACCGATGGCCTCCTTGCGGGTTACTTCCTTTCCTGTGGAATCACAGCGAATGCGTTCCATCAAGCTGCCAGCATGACGTTCGCGGATGGTCAGTGCACTTCGTGAGGAAACGGTGAATCTCACCTTGGATCCATCTCGAATTGCCAGGTTCCAAACTGCCGATGGAAGGCGCCATCTTCCTCCAATTCACATCCGGGATGCCTGTCCCTCTTGAACCAGTGTGGACATGGCACATTTCAGGAGACTCTGGAAAAGTTTGGGAAGGGTGAGTCCTTACGGTCGATCCAGGAATCTCGCTATGCCTGACGAGCTGAACAGCGACTGACTGCGGGCTCTTTCACTTCCAGGTGTCCAGTTGGTCCGGTGTTTGTGTTCACGCGCGCCTGCACGTGGGTTTTGGATCCGCGCTGCTGGTACTTCACACTTGAAAGGAGGACAAGCAGACGAACCGGATGGAGCTTCAGGATGATGGCAGCTCCCTAAATGAAAAAGAACCACATTATGCGATATCCCTTGTTTAGTGAGAACTCATCTCGAGGGCTGAAATGCTCTGTTGGCATTGTGGTGTTTCTGGTCTGTCCTGAAGTCTTCTCTCATGCGGTTTCTCGTGCTCGATGTCTCCAAAGTACGGAGAAATCGTTCGCACAGAGGCTCACTAAGCTCCTTGACTCTTGTCCATGCAGCCCGAGGGTGCATGTTAAGGCACCGCCCTATGAATTCAGGAAGGCTCCCGTGGAAGGAGTCCGCTCCTCTCACTCTTGATCTCTCCAGAGGGGTCGGTCCTCCAGAGAAGGTTGCTTCTCATTTCTTCTCCAGAAGGAACCTGCTTCTCGTTCCTTCCTCCGAAGGGAACCCCCAAGGAACGCTCCCAAAATTTCTCTAAAGGGCAAGCCCCCAAGGGATCAGCGCTCTTCTTACGCCCTGGAAGGTCTCCCCTCAACTGGGGGAGACGAGTCCATTTTTACAACCGGGTAGGCAGCCTTGAAGGAAATCGACTCCTTGGTTCCTGGATCCTCTTGTATCTCCTAAGGGTCAACTTTCAATCCCGGCTAGTCAGCGGGGCATCTAGTATCCGGTTCCCACCGGTTCCGCCGCACCAGAAGCCTGCACCGAATCAACCAGCACCATCCAGCGGACGGAAGGGAGTTGAAACCTGAGATTGCACCCATTTCTCAGAGTCGATCCTTCCCCGGGAGGGATTCGAAGCCGCAACTCTCGGTGCCACGCGAGGAGGAGGCGGCCGCCAAAGCGGTCAACGAATGTCCCCTTCAGAAAAGAGGTGATGCGGCTCAAGAAAAATGAGGCGCTGCAGTGAGTATTCTGTGACTCTTCCATGTCGATGATAAACTCTTGCAGCGACAGATCAACAGCCACAGCTGTCGACTGGAGGTCAGTGGAAAAGTAGGGATTAACGTCCACTTTAAATTCAACCGAAAAGAGCTGCCTCGCATTTTCTCGGTGGCAAGGAAAGGCGACAGGAGCCCAAGCTCCCCGCATCCTTTCATCCCGTGGATGTTTGCAGCATCAGATCACACATACGCACGTACAGTTTTGTGCCCCGGCCACACCGGAGCGTTTAATTTATAAAAAAAATGAACTAGTTGGGAAGACGCAGCTTCCAACCGAAGACAAAAGGGGTTCCAGGTGAGGGTTCACCACCGACATGCAGGCAGGGATAACGAAAAGTCCGGAATAGGGGAGGGGATCGGGGGGCAACAAAAAGATAAATCCAGTTGGAAGAGGCAGGGATTTTTGAGTTTGCTCCGTGTGAACCGGGATCAAGGCAAGAAAAAACACCTGGAAAGTCACGTAGCGGACGGGGATGGGGAACGAGAAAAAAAACGAAGCGAGGCAAGTGAAAAGGGTCACTGGTTACCGCCGTTTCTAGCTATCCTCAAACAGGCTCTGGATGCCTGCGATCTCCTCCACTTCTTCCAGGTGAGATCAGCTTGCGCCCGTCCTCATGTAGGCGGCTGCCATCCCGATGACCTCCCTTCGCTGCATGGTCGTCTCGAGCACGTGGCGGGACGTGACGATGGCAGGGATGCAACCCCATGATTGCAATAACTGCTCCCGTCGAGTGGCCATTCGGCGCGAAGGAGCGTCGCAGCACACCTTGGGCGGTGTTCTGCTGCTGGAGCGCCGAAGCCAGCATCCGCCGCCACAGTTCATGGAAGGCTCCGCAGTCCAACAGCAGTGCGGAGAGATGGACTCCACCGACCCGCACCTCGCACAGTTCGAGGATGCAACTCTTGCGGAAGCCGCCACTCGTCGCACATGGAAACTTCAATGGAGGAAAAGCAGCACGGTCCGTTTCCAGGAGAGGGGGAGCACTGAAAGTGTTCAAGCAATGAGCAGGGACCACGAGTTCCTCAGGAACAACACTCGAAAGTTCGCTCCGCCGAATGAGTCCCTTGGTCAAAGCACGCGGAGCATCCACGAACTCGCGCGTCTTCCAGTCGCCAAGAAGTTCCGTTCTTCCCGAGATGGTTCAGGAAAACTCCCGCCTGGCCGGTTGGCAGCTGTTGTCTCTTGCCCTGAGGGCAGACAGCGCCGCCAGGGCAAGGGGTGTGGCGGCCAGGGTCGCATACTTCGCCCCTGCGTCACTACTCCCAGTGGTCGAGGCAGCAGATCTCGCAGGGGGCAAAGAGCTTCCGTGAGCATTCCCTGGAGTGCAGTCCAGGACCCAACGGCCTCCTGCCGCCAGGCATCGTTCAACCCACGCAAAGTAGGCAAAAGGAAACGGCGCTTCTGGAAGCTGCATTCTTGCTGCGATCCCCTGCACCTGGAACGGACTTCTTTTCTTCGCGAGGTTTGCTTGACACCTGGCCATCCTTGCGTTGCAGAACTGCTATGCACTGGTATGGAGCTGGGCTGCTGTGAAGGTCCAACGAGCGGGTTCGGCTCTTCGATTCCTTCTTCGATGGCATCTTCCAGCAGCGCGATATCGGCATTCGAGATCGGCATGCGGCGACGTTGAAGTTTGCTCGCGCTTCCTTCAGCGGCCCCTTCGATTCGAACTCTGCGAGCGCCAAGCTGCACGCGAGGCCTCCACATCGTGGGCTCACCACCACGTGGTTTGCGCCTCCTTCAAAAGGTGGCTGCCCCGTGAACGCTTCCCGCTTTCCATCTCGTCGACGCGGATCATCCCTCGCTGTGTTTCGAAATCAGAATGTGGCCGTGTGCGTTCTTCCGTTATTCATTTCTGCAGCGACACCCACGGCGAAACACGAAAATGATATTTCCGTGTCACGGCACCACCATCCGACTCCAGAAAGTAATCTGTTATTTATTGATTATCCGAAGGCTCTCCCTTTTCGTGCGTGTGGCGGATTCTCCGCATGACAGCATCGTGGGCGCATGTATTTAGTGCTGTTTCCGTGCGATCAAACTTTCCATAAGATGACACGATCAGCAGTTTGCTGGAGCAGATGCACTTAAAGTGTCGGCAAGTGCTGTTTGTCTCCCGACACGGGGAGCGGAATTTTGCGAAACCGTCGGATTAGGAAAATTTGCAAACTTGGTCTTCATTCATCATCTGCGCAATAAAGTCTTGATAGGATGTAACGATTTGTCACCTCGGAGGGAGCCAAGTTGGCGCTTCCGGTGCCGGGTTTACCGAGCAGCCTCCGCGTTTCGAACGCGCGCGCCAGCGGCGTCGCGCCAGCAACGCTCCGGATCCACGCCGGGGCGGGGCCGGGGCGGGGGAACGGTCAGATCCGCAGCGGGGAAAAGAAGTTTCGAGTCCATCGCGTTGAATTCTGCAAGTTCAGCTCATCCGCAAGTGCCTCCATCTGTTGAGCAAATCGATTACCTGAAGTCTTCGGCTCTCGAAATGTTCTTTCGCAGTAATTTATGCTCAGTCATTTAACAGGACACTTTCCAAAGGGAACGGATAGCTCAATAGATTACGATACATTGAATTCTAAATAAGGAGATCTGCTTCCTTCCATAGAGAATTATTTTCAAAAGATTTCTCTCCTCCTCCTCTTCCTTCCCCCCCCCCCCTTTCGAATTTAATTTTGACACTGATTTATTCGTTCTTCCGCTCATAATCTTCCGTTCGTTTGGAATAATCCCAAGGATCATGGTCTCGAGCGCAAAAGCGTCATTTGCCAACGGGGATTCTACTCACTTCCATCTGTGTTTTCAAGCAGCTTCTTGATTTTCACGTGGAGCAATCGGAGCAATTTCATTTGGAGCAACCATTCCGAGTCCCCTCTATTTGGGCGGAAGAATTTAGGTTTCGGCTGCTGTCCTGCGATCGCCGAAATTCGACTCCATCCCTCTAGAAAACAAAATGGCTGCTTTGGACGTCTGTGCAGTAAGTTGCTGGAGAAATGGGCGGATGCGCGTCCCCTCGCCCGTCCTTCCTTCGCTGCTGCTCGTCCCTACGCCCACCCACCTCCCACCATGCCTTCGAAAGCTGCTGCGGAGACACCGTGTGGCCACAGAATTTCCGCTTCGCCTCCGCGTTCCCACTACGCCCTGATCCGCTCACCATGGGGTCATCTGAGTGCCTGCAATACCGAGCCGACTCCGATCTTCAGGGGCCGCTCCCAATCCTTGATAACTGACCGCCAGACGCCCGCTCCTTTCGCACTTTTGACACATCGGCCATCGACTCACCACTTCTTTGGTTCAGTTCGCCAGCGGCAAGCTGACCAAGAGGATGCTGGGGACTCGAAAAGTCCCGTTGGAAATGCGCGGAACCACAGAATTTTGCATTCGCGCTCGGAACCTTCGAGTATTCGTACTTTTCTCCCATTCCCGTGCATCCAAATACAGAAATTCCTTTTCAATTGCTTGGCAGAGCTTTGAAATGGCCTTTGGGACTCAATCGATCTCCAGAAATGATGGAAGCGCCGCTTTCTGTCTGGGAATGGACGCGGGATCGTACCTGGGATTCCAAGTTCCTGCTGCCTGTCTCACTCGAGATCTTCACGTTGACATAAGCATCAATTGCATCTTCACAAACAGAGAGCACTTTGGCAGCTGCCGAGCAACCGCTTCGAGATTCACTTCTTGCATGCAGCCCGAACTGCTGGATTTCACCCACAACCATTTCCCGCTTCCATCTCCAGATGGGGGGGGAGGCATACAAGCGCTTCACCAAGCAGCGAACCTTCTAGCTGAGGGTTTGAAACCAGATTTTCTATTAGATGAAATGGAGTGATGGATGCAATTCATGCTAGGCGAACGGGTGCGAAAAAATCCATCCTTTGATTGCTCCGGAGCCCGTGTTTGCGAGGCTCAAAGAGTTGGCAGCAACTCTCCTCAGCTTGTTGCATTTGCCGGAATGACCCCAAGGCTTCTGTGATCCGCATTCTGGAAGCATGGAGGGACGTCCAAATATGCCGGAGTGCCTTCCAAAGTCCCCTGTCGCGCTAGAAGTAGCTACCGCAGTAGCTTTTTCTGATTGCAGAGTACGGATTTCTGCGAGGAGTGCAACGGCTCATAGTTCGGATGCGGAAGAAGCTCCGTCTTTCCAATGAGTCTTTCTGATCGCATCCACGATCCAGAAATTTTTGAATCTCCTTCCTGTCTTCAGGAAACTTGTCATCCTGTGGTGCGCCTGTGTTCCCAAGATGGAAAGGAAGGCAGAAACTGGGAAGAAGGATATCCATTTTTGTCGGTGCTTCTGAAGCAGCGGTGAAGTCACGTGACCCGAAAAGTGCGAAATGCAAATGGCATCCTACTTGTGCCAGGAACGAATTGTACGTTCCCCCCTTTTCGTATCTTCCAACCTTCCGTTTTGCGAGCGCCCAAGCGGGAAGAAGCAGATCGTTGAAAACGTTGGCGCAGCAAGCAGAAATGGGTGAATTCTGTGAGTCTGCATTGCCACGGGATGATCTAAGGATCGAAATATAACTGATGTCATCGCAGTGGGGGTTTCTTTCTCCCGAACTTCTGAAAACTTCCTCGTCAGTTCCCAGCTGGGGAAGAATCAGAGCTCTTCAAGCAACCGTGCGTGCGCATTTGCCGCTGCCCGTTTCCCCCCCCATGCCCTAGCTGCCTCCCACGGAACAGGAATCCCAGTGTTTTACATCAAACATCTTTTTCTAATGGAATTCAGGCGTCTGATAGAATGCATGGATTTTCTGAAGGACGGAGCCCTTGTCTTTATCTCATGCTCATGATTTCTTGCATGAATTACCCATGAGGAAACAATTCTTGACTTTTATCAGGGCAGCGGGGTACACTTTGTACAAACAAGTGCGAATAATGGCAACGCTCTGTTAAATGGAGGAAAAACGAAATCCGAAATCCTGGATGGAAATTTGAATGCAAGCAAAGGGAACCTTCCCGCCCATCAGAAGACAAACTTTGCTCTTTGCGGAGCAGAATTTGCAAACCACATCCAGTGAAGGGCCTTTTTCGGTGGGAAGCGTCAGCGGCTCCGGTGCTTGAAAGCAAACCAACGTAACAAGGAAGATGCCAAAGGGCTTTCTTTCGGAATTACCATGGGAGGCGGAAGGGAAACGAATTATCAGGGAATTCCATGCCATCCGTGGGATATTCTTGGCGCAGAGCGCAAGGCTTCCTTCCCCGAAAATTGGTTGAGTAAAAAAACCGGGCTCGCGAGTTGGCTTATGCCACTTTCCGTCGCCGAATCTCTGCTTCCTTTGCTTCCTACCACCTCAAATGTGCAGCCGCTCCTATGCAGTCTGAATGCTGCCAAGCGTGCTCGGTTCCCCATGGATACTCCAAGATCGACAAGTCCTCATGGAAGTTTCCACAGTGAAACGGAGCTTCACGGACCGTCTGTCCCGCACTTCATCTCAGTGGGCGGATCAGTTTCCAAGGAAACCTTCCTCGCATCCCAGCCACCTCGATGAGCACCGCGCAACTTACGCAAGAACGAATTCGCGACGAAAAAGGACAGAACGCTGTTTGGATGCGCACAAAGGAACCCTCCTTCGATCCCGGAAGTTTCGCCGACCCTCAGCTCGGCACGAGGGAACGCTCCCTGGTCATCCCAGGAGCTTTCAGCGCCTCCGAGATCAGAACACGACTGTGATGTGACTGCCGTTGGACTCGGGGAAGTCGCCGAGGTTGCTCCTCCGGCAGTCTGCGCCAACAATGGGGTCCAGATGCTTAGTATTCCACAGGAGCGATCGGGGAACCAATGTAGAGCCGAAGGAGAAAACGCGCCTGACGCGGGCTTCCAAATGTAATGCAAAAGCTAATGAGTGGAGGCAAACGAAGAATGGACCAGTAACGAGAGCTCCCTCTGAAACCTCTGCTCCCCCGGCAGTCGAAGAGCTTTTCCCTGCCTCGTGGCAAAAAAAGCGGCAGCAGATATGACAGCACCAAAGTGCGTCTCGGTGTAACGCGTGCCGAGCGCAGCACGGAAATCCAAAACCTTTTTGGCGCTCTCAAAAGTTGGAGCTTCGGTATTCCGTTAAATGGCAAGAAGTGGAAAACTCGCGCTCGCAGCACAGTGGCGGAACGGCCTGCAGCATAAAAAGGAATGTTCTCGTCGAAATCGGAAGAGGCACTCCTTGCGTAGTCGAGGACCGCTCGTGGCAGCTGAATTCCACCTCGAGGGAACCAACACCGGTCCAGAGGAGGACTGCACGATTCCAGAAGTCCTGGTGCACGCATCGGTAATTGCTGCACCGATGCGTGGGCACTTCCAGAGCCAAGAAGCAGAGGAATGCTTCGAAACGAATCCCACCAGCACGTCCAACTCCTCGAGATGCCAGACGACCCACGGGCGTCTTCTGGGATGCTGGAAGATGCGTTTCTGCCGTTTCTTCCCCAGCATGAAACGTCAAAGCCAGAGATCCGTTTCTGTAGCATCCAATCCCGGGACTGCCCAAGGAGCACAAGGAAAAAAAATTTCACGAGTGTAACAGCGAACAGCAATCCAAGGACAGCCTCATGGTTCTTCCCAGATTAGAGTCCTGTGGATGCAAAAGTTTCCTTTCCACTTCCGCTTTTTCCCTTGGAACCAGGGAAGCCACCGTAGTTCAACTCGTTCAAAACAAAACACACAAAAAAAAAAACACAATCCGGAACCCCGATATGTTTTTTTTTTTTTTTTTTGGAAGGGGGGGGGGGGATAAGAACATCAACTTCTATTTGCGCATATTTTCTTGTGAATTACTTGGAGATCTTTTCCAAAGAAAACAGCCGGCAGGAAGGCTCCGTGAAGGATTCCCGTAAGGAACAAAGTTTCCAGCCTCGAATTCTCGCACGAAATTTCTTTCGAGGGAGAGGAATTTCGGTGAGCACATTCCTTTCGATGTGGCGATTCGTGTTCCCGCTGGTTCTTCATTCCTTCCAACCTAATAAAAGCTGCCGTCCAAGAACCTCTGTTAGGTTGCGACTAATCTGGTTAGTTCCTGCGAAAGATTAGAAGAGCCTTGTCAAAGAAGTCGCTCGTGATTTTCTCAAGCAGCTGAAGGCAAAAGGAAGGAGAAGAAGGAGAAGAAAAAAAAAAGGAAAGCATGCAGATCGATACAAGCAAACCGGCTGTACCTAAATAATTCGAAAACCCGACGAGGAAATGAAAACTCAAGGCTCTGCCACGTGACCGCACGGCAGCGCACGCGTGACCTGCCGTAAATTCAATATATTGCGTTGTGGTTTTCCGTCATCGCAGTGCTCGAAGCGCTCATCCCTCATCCTGGGATTGCATTTTTCTTGCTGGACGTTCACGCATCTCACATGACTCCATGAACTGCGTACACATACGCTCCTACGCTCTCTGTTCTTTATTTATTTTTTTTATTTTTTTGGTGCGTTGCAGCCCAGCACATCGGTAGATGGACTTTATGCGGTGTTCAGTGGTGCACGGCGCACGAACGTTTCGTTCGAGAGCTTACGGAATATCCCTTCTCTGTGTAAGATGCGAAATGCCTTACGGAAGCACCTATGCGAAGCTTCCACCTTCGAATGGGCAGCAGACGTTCAGCACTGTCTTCCGGTTTCCTTTCTTCATCACCAAGTCCGGTTTTAAGAGGGAAATTCGTCCCTGGAGCCCTCGGGTTAGTGGACACTAGGGTCCACTTTGCTTCATCCGCTGTGGCCTTGATGATCATCTCTTGGATTGCGTCGTGTCGCTCAGTGGACAGATGAGTGTGCCTCCTGCATCTGTTTTCCATGTGAGACGACGTTTCGTCTTCTTTCCGGCAGCACCGGCATGCGCGTTCTTCTGGTGTCATCCTGGACCCAGAGTGGGATCCAGGTGACGAAGAAGCACTGCAGGATCTTAGAATTCCGGAAAAGCACTTGGTGATGATGCTTGAACCCGGCTGCTCCGGGACGTTTATTTTGAAACAAGAACAAAATAAACTTCAAGGAGGAGGGAAAGAAGGGTATCCCCTCAGAAAGTTCACTGAGGATAACCTGATTCATCCCTGGTGACTTCTGGCAGATGGGGCCACCTTGCTGCATCCCTTATGAGGGCTGCTGCCCATTCTTCGCCACGAACCTGACTCCGGCACGTGACGGGCTGTCACGATGGCGCGGATGCAACAGGTCGTTGCAGTCACAGCGCCTTTTTTCAGTCTGGTTAGTGACGATGAGGAAGCGAATGGTGGCTTCGTGCAGCCCGTATTCCAGCAACCACTATGCAGCCAACCTGAGAACCCCAGCGGTCAGCTCTTGCGAGGCGGAGGACAGGAAGTCGAGGAACTGACCTGCTGAGGGACGACGATCGCCCCAAATGAACAGAGGAGGAATTCCGGAAGAATGTCACCCCTCCCCCCGTAACGTGTTGTATAAATGTAGTTCTAGGCAATGGAAGCATCCTTTTCCAATAGCCTATCTACTCACACATGTACATGCCTAAGATCGCACATTTTAATGAATACTTTATCTACGTACGGTACACAATCACACTGCACTGATTTGGAATGCCGTGTGTCCGTCTTCGTTCTATAGGACCTAATTCTGCGTCTTCCGCTCTGTTCCGTAGAAGGAAGGCACAGATGATTTTGGATGATTTTCCTCATTGCGAAACGGACCGAAGAATGTACAAGAACCTTCGGGATCACTAGAACCGCCTACTCAATGCTCTTGACACCGAATATTTGGTCAAGAGCATCGAGCGAGTTGGTCGCATCTACTGAAAATCTCCATCCCATCGTACACTTCTAGCACGAACCCCAGCTGCTTTCGATTGCCTTTGCTTATCTTTTCCCATTATCAGCGGTACCGTTTCGTGGTGTTCTCCCGCAGTCGCTGCCGGAGAATTCAAGGGTCTGCGATTTCGGGTTTCTGCAGCCTCACGTGTCTTGAGGAACGCGGTCAAGAGGAGGCAGGAAAGGGTGCCTTCGCCAGGGATCGGATGCCTTTGCTTCCCGAGACATCCCTTGCGCTCCACCCGTTCTGGTGTGTCCATGCTTCCTGTATGTGCCACGGCTACGGATTGTCCTGCAAAAGAAAAAAAGGAGGAAAAAAAGGAAAGCCTCAAAGCCCAGCTCCTCAGAATGCGTCGTTCTGATTGGCCGCGCCAGCACGATCGAGTAGACCCCGACAGAAAAATTTTCCGAAAATCGTCGGCTTATCACCTAACGTGATCTGTTTTCCAAGGAGGAATGGTTTTGAGTGTTCGTGTTCCGTCGAGATGGGTGCGTGGACGGCGCAAAGGCAGAGAGTTTGATTCTCACGCAGCTGAACTGCGCCTCCTTTCAACCTTCAGCGACGCCAAAGATGCACTCAGGGCCGAAACGCACGCCTCGCCAGGAACATCAATGAAAGACATCATCACCCCTTTCGAGCCTACTCGTGTTCCCAAGTGTCCACGCGCGTGCACGGCAGCCTTTGCTCCCGACACACGTGCAGGGAAGGCGTCGCCCAAGAGCTCCTCTCTGAACAAAATGCTCGGCTGGGTCCAAAGGTGGCTGCTTCTGAAAAGCAGCTGCAATTTCCGATTCCAGTTTCAGCGGGGATGGACACTGAAACTCAGATGAACACCTCAGATGCTCACTAATCGAATGGCTTTTTCCCTGATGCGTTTCGTTTGCAAACTGCTAAGCAGTCACATATGCTTCATCCGTTAATAATTCAATGGATTTGCTTTCGTTGGCGCTTCTGTTCCACGCTCTACATGTTCCGCTGTAGAAGGATGCCTCCAGCAGTCCTCAGTGTTATTGATGGGATGGTTTCCAGACGACTCAAAACTTAGTCCATCCACTTCTACTTGTTAATTTAAAGCGATTGGCATTTCTAAAATCATCCTCCACTTGCTCACCTCCATTTTCCACTTGATCTGTTGTCTGAAATCTACAATTTCTTGCCCCCCGTGTGCAACTTCGCAAGCTGTCTTCCTCCTCTTCGAATGTCTTTAATGATTCAAATCGAGCGAAGTCAGTATTCGTTGTTAATCTTGGTTTCTTGGATGCATCCAAGGATGCTGCTCGGTTCTAAGGTAATGTGCGTACACCGTCCGTTTCGAGCCGCTTCGGCTATTCGGGAACGCGAACGCGAGGAAACCGGGAACAACCGATTCAAAGCTATTCCGTCGTCGCTCCAGTCAAAGGGTCCTTCCATCCAGCTGTCTTCCAGAAGACAACACCGTCAAGTGGGGGAGGAATTATCCCCGTTCCACCTCTCGAAGACAGAGAAACCCCAGTTTCCGTTCAGTTCACCACTGAATGCTTATTTCTACAGATGCTGAATCATGAATAAAAAAGAATCGATTGATGACCATCCCTTTTTGTGGGTTACTGAAGGATTACTAATCTCAGTGTTCAAAGCAGAATTTCTTGAAGATGATACGACCGCAGTAGCTGCCCCATCATCTTCACATGCTGCATCCTCAATTATGGTATTCCTGGCTGTTTCCGAGGAAACCAAAATAAGAATTCTCGAATACCCTCTGGATATATGTTACTGTCATATTAAAAAAATCCCAGTATTAATTTCTTATCCTCGTGGAATATTAATTCTTCATCCCGGAAATCAATCAGTTGAGGAGATTTAAGGCATGAATATATATCTCTATCTCTACCTACCTCTATCTCAATGTCCGTCTATCTCTATCTGCCTATATCTATATCTAGGATTGCTGGAACAAGTGATTAGTGACAAGCCTTTGAGACCTGACGGGCGAATTTAGAATATTCTTCGACACTTATTTCTTCCATCATTGAATACATTAGTGTATTCTCTAAGAAAATGGGTATGCGAAGAAACGTAGTACAATAATCCTGGACGCATCCAGAATTCAAGGTAAGTTCCCCAGGACTTTACTGAGAATCCGTTGCCGTCAGATCGTGTTTCTGACTTCAAAAGCTCAAACCAGGAGCAATGCATCCTTTTTGATTTGATTTTCCTCCCGCTTGACCCAAACTGCCCACGAAGAAGTGAATATCGGCTTTCTTACAAGAGAGTACCAACATATCATCCATTAGGTTCACCGTTACTCAAGGGCCTTCGTACTCCATATCGTCATCTACGAGGGAGTTTATCACTGCTTATTCCATCTGGAGACATCTCTTTCAAGATGGCGCTGCACCTTTCGCCATTTTTGTTCCGTAGATGGTGGAATTGGTAGTAATTTCTCTCAGACGGAAGCATCCACTTTTTCGTCATCCACCTGATTCTGATGCTGGCATCTCCTCTTGAGGATAACACGAGTCCATGTGCCTACTGTTTTCACAAGGAGACCACTCTAAGGTCTCACAGGGCGCAATTGAGGCGCAAAGGTGAGAGATTCAGCTTTCTGCACCACCGTTCGTTCCTGCACTCTGAGACCCCCGTGTCCTGCATCCCCCCACCGCATGGCATCCTGCGTCATCCCATGTCCAGAGTCAACGTTGCCGTGCGATTCGCGAGGGGGGCAGGTAAATTCCAGCTCATGCGACGGGACTCGCATGACGGAAATCCGGAAAAGGGGCTCTCTGAGACACCTTGCGCTGGAGGGCGAAAATCCCGGGCACGGCCAACTCACCTTTCTCCTTCGCACGGGGCCTCTGCGAATGCGTGTCAAGACGGCTCCGAATCGACCGCCAATTGCAGTGCTCGCGGGAGGATGCGGAAAGTGAAAATGAGGTCATGCTCTTCCGCCGCCACGCCCGCCCTGCAAATGTCCCGCCGCCACTTTGCAGCAACCAGAGCCCAGTGGCGGACCGCGGGCGTCCACTTTTCTTCTCCACTCCACTCCACTGACGGGAGTTCGGGAGGTGCGGATACATGCAACGGACGCAGAAGGGTCCTGCAGCTGGCGACGCTCGTTCCCTCAGCTGCAGGACCGCAGCGTGCTCTCCCGTGTTCCCGAAGCAGTGGTTTTCTTACCGCGCTTGTTTCTCTTCCGCACAATCAGAAGGCTGTGGACTAAGAGAGCGGTGGTTCGCACACACGAATCGCATTAACCACGGGGGGAGGAGAGATTGGTGCGCGATCTGACGATGATGAATTTTTCGCCTTTCGCTTTATTGATTGCAAGCAACATATTAATTAAAAATTGATGTTTCTGTATTTCTTCCTGCTGGCACTGAAAGATAGATAAACGGGAAGATAACTTGTTTCAATTTCCTGCTCAAAGGAGGTCGTTTATCACTTGAGAAAGGGACGGTTGCTTAATTTTTAATCTTACCATACGGAGGAGGCATTTGGGTAAATTATATATAATTAAAAAAAGAGGATAAATCTCCTCATTGGGAAGCCATGGTAACGTGTGGATTATTCATCAGATGAATCCCGCATTATTGCGAACTTTAGCTAACCCGTTCCTCGTTCGGGGGTCCGCTTATATCTGGAAGCCATCCGCGGATTCGAAAGCGGTCTTCATCTTTCCGAACCCAGGGGCTGCTGCTGAGTGGGGAGAGGGGGATGAAGTTCCAAACGGAGAACCTGATTTCCTAAAAGTTCGCATCATTCGATATTTGCTGGAAGTTTCTTCCGCAGTCCCGGACGGAAGAGCCGGGGTCGCGGCAAAGATACGTGAGCTGACCCTTTCAAGGTGGACAACAACGGTAAATCGGCGGTGCGGCCTGGGCACTGGTGCGAAAGTGAAAGAAGCTGATACTCTCAAGGATCTCTGGTCTCTAAATAGATGTGCAGTGCTGAAAAGCTCTTTCAAGATTGTCCCGGCAGGAGCGGCTACAACAGGGCGCAGAGCGCGCTTATCCATGGAAGAGGAGGGGGTCAGCAGGCGACTTCCATTCGCGGACGCCCGGGAAGGTGAGACGCCCTGGAGGCTCCTGGTCGCAGGCACCTTCCCCCAGCAGAGCGAAGGTGGCTCCTCGTCCGGGAAAGGTGGATGCTGTGGATAGGGAGGGAGGAAGAGGAGGGATGACACCAAGAGATGCAAAACCATCGATGGTACGATGAATGCAGCAGAAAGTGAACACAGAAACTTCGGAGCTCCCTTTAGCGGCAGCGTGTCGCACCCGGGGAAGAATCGACGCTGAGAAATTGGAGGTGGGTCGCGGGTTGGAATTCTTCCCGCAAGATGACGCTGGCTGGCCTTATAGACTTCAGATGCGGCACTGCTGGAAACCAGGCGTTCCCCTTGCCTGGACGGGATTAAAAGTCGGCCCTCCGGGGTCCTCCCAGAGCATCCGGGTTCCATCCACAGGGGGAGACCTGCCACCGCGTACCATGGAGCTGGCCGCTACTTTTCCAGAGTATCAAGAAGCACGCCGCTTCCTTCAGGGAGCGACACTTGAGAAGATTCGGAGCAATCAGGCATGCCGAAGATGTGACCCATCACCGCCTGCGGTGGCACATGAATGGCGAACTCTGAAGCGAAGCACGAGAACCGCGGAGCTCGCAAAGACAACCTCTCGGAAGCTCAAGAACCACATCGGTGAAGGCGCTCCGGCGTTTTCTCCGTAAAGGCGCTTCTTGTGCGAGCGTGTCGTCCGGCATTTTTATTCCTTCATCTTTTCGACAGTCTGAGGTTTCGAGATTTTTCCGTCGGTTTCGCTTCGAAAAGGAAATCGCATCATAAACACAGAATAAGGAGATCTGGGAAGCTGTAACGGGATGTCTGATATTTCCGAATAAGTGAGCATCCTCCAGATGAACGGGCATATTTGTATTTCAGGCAACAGAGTGGAAAAGAAAAAAGAAATCGCCCCAGCGATGTGGCAAAAGAAGCCGTCAGCATGAATACTGAGAGAAGCAACTCCTCCAGGCTCCCCTGCATATAATTTGCAACTGTCCTCCCAGCACAGAAATGGCGTCTCCTCCGACGTGGCATCATCATGGCACCAGAAAAGTTTTTTTTTTTTGTTTTGTGTGTGTGTGCGTGTGTGTGTGTGTGTGTGTGTGTTTTGTTTTGCAAATTAAAGGGCTCAAATTAAAAGGCTAAGAATCCGATACAATTCGTTGCGGAACCAAAAGCTCGGGAGCGCGTGCTCCTCGGCGGAGTGATTTCTAAGATTCCGATTGCTCAGGAAGGCCAGCAGCGATGGGACAGACAGGATCGAAGTGGAAGGAAAGGCAATAAGCAACATTTTGCCCCGTAAACATTTTTCAGCTGGATAAGGGAGACGCAATTTCCTCCGCACATAATGAGACTTTCCTTTGTTTTTCAGATTTATAAATGGAGCCTTTCATTTTTCACCGGTAGATTAACCACATCCGTCTCTTTGTTTTGCCTTCACGGGCAAAAAACAAACAAACAAACAACAGCAACTATTGATGTGTTTGTTCTTGCTTTTCATTTTTTTATCTTTCGTTCTTTTCGAAATTCAGAGTCTTCCTGGAATATTCCGTCGCTCATGTACCTCAGAACATCCTCAATTTTTTTTTTTTTTTCTATCTAAAAAGCATTTGAAGTAATCTGAAGGCCCTCCGCGGAGACAAGGATAGAGGCTTTAGGGTGAGGATAGAAAACTCGATGCATCCGACGTCAGGAGGTCACCACGCCTATTCCAAACGAGCTCGGAAACACCGTGGGTGTTTTCCAGGCCATCAGTTTCCGGTTTCTTAGCAGGAGTTTAGGTACGTAGCAATGGTTACCAAAGTATGGGCGGTGGAAGTTTCCCAGGCACGGGAACGGCCGGCGGCAAAACTTTTTTGCCACATGCGCCACACCAAGGCAACTCGCATTTTTTCTCAAACCGACTGGAGGCTGAAACGCTCAAAGCCTCCGAACTGAGCGCACGCGAGCATTCCACTTGCGAAGCTCAGAAAACCATTTCAATAACCAAGCGTCTTGAGGAAAGGACTTTTGGAAACCTGGGTGTGGCTTCTACTGGCCAGGTGGATGATCTCGACCCGTGCCACTTGAGATATACAAACGAGGTTTGTAATGCCCTTGTCGAACCACAAGTGGCTTAAATACAGACCGCTCATGATGGAAGAAGCCATCGACATCGAATTTTAAAGTACTTATGGACGCTACAGAGTAACAGCGTGATGATGATGTCAGTAACGAATGCGCTTTATCAGTGGGGACCTATGAGCGAACGGAAGGAGCTCTCAGAGATCCGATCTTGTGGATCGCCCACAACTTATGTAATTATAATTAGCGGCAAGTACGCTCCCACGTAATTCAGACGAGCTTGCACCTCTCCTCATCATGATTTTAGCGCTTCCTTTGGAAACATGACCTCCTCGAAGCGGTTCCTGCGCAAAACAGGGAGGTGCATGAACTCGTTCGATGCGAAGAACATCAGGGCGCGCAAACCCTAAAGGAACGGGGGAAGAGGTGCAAGACTTGTCAGGATAAGGTGGTGGTGGACCACTATCCGAGACGATGCGAAGCAAGCCGGGGTCGTCGGCATGTACAGAAGTGAAGAGAACATTAAAGAAACACAGGAAACACTAGATGAACCTAGCAGCAGCCTACAGAGACCCCGGCTGTGCGGAAGAAGAAACTCGGGATACTGCGGATGATCCCCTTGTACACCCTCTCTTAATGTGTCGTGGACTCTTCAAAGCTCGCAGGTGGTTCAGATCCTTCAATGATGAGCTGTTGCGCCACCGTGACCCGGGGGACTTATGTGTGAGGTCACAATATAGGAGTCTTGAAGGTCGCGAATCACAGCCAGATCAAGTTATAAACCACAGTGGCCCCCAGCTGTGTTCCGCGAAAAATGAGGAAGATGAATGCACACGTTTGAAACTCAGGAGCTCCTCAATTTGCGTGTCGGCAGCTTTCTAACATTGCGTGCCTCATATCAAAAGAAGTTGTAATCCAAGAACATCCACGTCATCAAGAACGTAATTTCACTGCATACATGCTATTTTGTTTAACTACGTGTGTTTTTGTTTCACATAATTCAAATTTGAGAAAAAGTGTTTGTTCTCTGTTTTCTCAACTCTTATGTTTACTAACTTGATGTATTCATTACTAATGTCTGCCTCCCCTATAAAATAACCAAGGTGTTCCGTTCGAAATTCCGGGGTTCCTGGAGGGTTTGGGAAACTCTTGTTCAAACACAGAAGACGTCACGTCACAGCACCCGACCCTGTCACGAGGGGCAGAAGACTTGACGTGACCTTGAAAAACGTGAGGTCATCCCAGAGCGGAAAGTTCACACACACAACAGATATGGCAAAGAAAGCAAAGCAGCATCTGGGCACATTTAAAAAATGATAACAGGAATGTGCCGTCGATCACAGGAGGCGTGAATTAGAAAACATGAACGTCGTCCGAGGTGTCAGTCAGAAGACCAGGAAGTGACGCAACCTGGCGAGAAAGGGAGCAGCACTAGGACATGATTTTCAGAGTTCGCTGCAGGATTTCGGGAGAGATGGGATGAAACCTGTCCCGGAAACAACGGTTCACGAACGGAATCAAAAGGAAAAAGTTTGCGGACGCGTAGAGGAGAAGGAAACTCGAAGAAGATGCAGGGGTGCTTTCCCGTCGCCTCGGGAGCAAGGAGGGTGTCAACCCGACTTCCAGGGGGCTAAGTCGAATGACGGCGAGAGCAGATGCGATCCTGATGACGCTCCCGAATATCAAGGAAACACCTACACGGTTGCTCCAAGCGGTTGTCCGGAGATGAGCCACGTAGTGATCGTGACTTTCGGCAGTTAAACGGAGGAGTCCAGATTACCACGAGATTGGTCACAGATATCGGATTCCTCTTTGTGTTTGAGGAACAGGAAGAGCGGATTTTGCTCAGTGCACGGTGCTTCGGTCTGCGTGCTAAGAGTCGTTCTGTCGTCAATTGGGGCACCAATAGATCCGTGCATGTTAAACATATGCTGGGCGTGTCGGTTTCCCATCAATAATTCGACTGCCCTTTTCTGGTTCCTTCATCAGTCAAGGGAAAACTACATTTCACCTTGGGTCGAAGAGCAGTGCTGAACAAACACACGAGATGCAAAAAGATGCATGCAATCGAAAAATTGCATTTCAGAAAACAACCGAAATAAAAATGAAAGGAAAAGACGTAAATAAATGCATGCCGAAAAATCAATACCATGCTGCGTCCTGGGGTCACTTCAAGACATCTGGTAGGAAAAGAAAATGATGGAATCATGGAACTCTACTTGTGTTTTTAAACGCCGTTTAATGGAACTGCTGCTAAGATTCGATGTCAGCTGCGCTACTGGTTGGACAGAGGTTGTTGTGACATAAACTTTGGAAACATGAAGACGGATGAATAAGGAGAAACACGTTGACAACTGTGAAACAACTCCGGCTTGGATACTATGCTTCTTTGGGAAGGACAAATGGAGTCTTAAGCAGAAGATCTGAAGAACGTGTATCAAACCACACAGCAGGCGATGAGAGAGCGATCTTCTTCATCTGTAGATAAAGGAAGGCGCAGACGAGCTAAATTTCATTCTTTGATGGAAGAATTTCTCCATTTTTTTTTTTTCGTATGGCAGTAGATGACCACGGTGATGTACCCCTTTACGATGAGGAGTTTGTCTGTGACAGGTTATCTGGCTGGATGAAAATACAATGATACACTTCAAAGGATGAAAGATGAGACGGCTGTGATGAAGCTGCTTAAGTGCTGATCGTTTCGTTAAAATCGGATTTTCGTTTCCGTTACGAGACGACCAGTGCTTGCCATCAGAAAAGCTATTTTGCGATGGAAGCTTTGCGACCGGAGCTCAAGTCCGTGGATGCGTGATGCTATGGAATGTTCCACAGAACCCTCCATTCCAAAGAAAGTGTGCTTTTTCGTGCAAGAAGCACCTATACGTTAGCTCCCTGCAGCTGCTACCAAAGGCAGAACAGTAAAGCTGAAGAGAGCTTCGTCTTACTTGTTGCACGTGATATTCGATTCTGCACTCTGAATCTAGTTTATCGCATCACAAAGAAAGGAAAAAAAAAGCGAAGACAGAAGAAATAAGAAGAACCTAAGGATTTCCATCATCCTGGACCAATAGTAGCAACTCCTCGTGGGGTTGCTACTGGCAATTTATATTTTGCCCGCGTCGGAGGTCGTGTGGTTAAGGTGGTCTCCGCGCGTCGCACCATGCATAGTGGGTTCGAATACTCCGAAGGAATCGGCGCAGTGAGGCGTCGTGGGCCCCGCCGACTTCACCCCACAAGATGACGCTGGTCGACCTACATGCATCCGAGTGCGGCACTGGTAGCGGTTCAAACCAGATCCCCCCAATGAGGCCGGGACAAATGGGAATCGATCTCCGGGTCCTTCCAGGAATCAAGGAGTGGGGAGTTCCCCTTCCCATTGTGAAGGAGCGAACCCCCTATTCCGAGGGGACCCTCCGCGTCGGATTGATGGAGTAGGTGTGTCGCCACCACCTCTCCAGAGAGTGCAGAGAAGCGAGCCGACCCCTTCGGGGAAGCTGCGTCCTTATGAATTTCGAAAGCTTCCCTTGTGGGTTCTGTTTAGAGGAGTAAAAACAGGAGCGGATCCCTTTCGGGGGATCCCTCCGGAGAAGAAATTTTAGGGAGAGATCCTTTCCGGGTTCCCTTCAGAGAAGAAAGAATGGAGCGGACCCCTCCAAGAGTCTCTCCGGAGAAAATAAAGCAGGAGGATTCCCTTCTGGATTCACCTTCGGATACAACCAGGGTGGAGGTGATCTCCATTTCCGGGGATTCTTCCCCAGGCGTGAAAGGGACTCTGAGTTCTTCCTGGATTCATGGGGCGGACCCCTCCCGAGGTATCCTCTATCTTGAAGAACTACTTATCCTCGGGTGGCGTGGAACCGTGTCGAAGAACTGCAAAGACAGAAAAGAAGGATTTAAATCACAAAGAGCACACCCATCTTTGCCGCACCAGGAACAAGGAGTCCTTTCTTCCGATTTGATTTTCTGTGCTTTATCAAATGCATAATCAGAGATTATTTATTTATTATTTAAATCCTTGATTTAGTCCATCAGCCATCACAGGGGAAACGATGTGATGCGATGTGGAAACGAAGAGCTGAATGAGCAAATTTCCAGAAGAGTTTCTTCAGCAAGACAGTCAGTTTGCCTCCTGACCGACTTCCTTTACGGGGCAGAAACTCCACACCAATACAGTCGAAGATGGTGAAAAGTAAAAGACTCCAGCCGAAGAGTGCCTCTACATTTTTTTTCGCCACCTGCATCGGGACGCGCATTGGTGACATGCATTGGTGAGTCAGGAAGCTAGGAGTCCGTCATCATCATGATCAGGCAGAAAGTCTGAGGTGGAAGATGGCGTGTGCCAACGTACAACACAGTCGGGACACCTTCTTAGATGCAGTTCTGCACCACCTCTTACACTTTGAACAGTGCGCACGGCCGTGGTAGTTCTCTTTCGACTGGATGACCAGATGGACACTGACCCTCGAGCATTCATTCCGCTACGGTGATAATCGTGTGGAGAGCCTTTTGATGCATTTTTGAAGAAATGTTACCTCGCCATTCTGCATGAATTTACCTCATGCGTTGGTCATCTTGTATGAACTTCGGTCAACTAGAAACGGCCGATGACCTTTCTGCTTTGTTCTTTGGCTGCATGAAAAAAAAATTAGTCTTCAGGAAGTCTTCAGAACGCTTCATAGGTGCAGGTAAACTAAGAGTCCTGTTTCCGAGTCTTGTAGGTCACTGCTTTCGTAACCGTCCATCTTTGTAGTTCCACTTCTGCGTTTGTCTGAGTGTTTCTCTGGTCCAGGGGAGTTGTATTCAACATGGCGTTGCTTTTTAATGCATTTTGTATTCTAAAATTTGGAAGGGGAACTTCGAAAGTGGAATTTGGAAAGTTGATGCAGGGAGCAGGAACGTTTCGGGAAACCTCTCTTTGCCGCTGGTGGAAGAAGCGCCGCAAATCGGAAAACGGAAGCGGCTACTGCGTCCTAAAGAAACCCCGCGAGCCATCAGTTCGGGACCGGCAGTGCACAATTCAAAATACCAATAAGGAGACCCTCGGTTTGCAGGGCGGATTCCTCATAGTCCAAAGCACCAGCAAGCGAATGGGATCCGCGTGTACTCTGAAAGATCCGGAGGGAAAGAATGACTCCGAGAAGAGGAGGAGTTCGTTCCACTTTGAAAATTTCTCCATTTCATTGCACGCTGTCCATTATGCGTGTGATCCTCGGATCGGCTTGGTGTTCCGATTGGGTAGGACACCTTTTCTTCTTTCCCGGTTCCCATCTACAAAGGTTGCGCGCGTTCAGCGGAATGCGCAGTTTTCCAGCTGCTTCCCTTCTCCCCCTATGGCTCATGAAAACTTTGGCGGCCTTCGAGGTCTAAGAGAAATTCTGCAGTCCGAGTCATGGAACGGAGATGACACGCAGACTTCAGGACCGCAGCGCTGAGAAACAAATCATTGAGAAAGCCACTGTTGCCACTCTTCCTTTCCTTTTCCAAACACCGACGAATGTGGACCAGCTGGAATACGTAAATTGGTCAGCTAAGATGACCTGGTGAGGTCAATGAGATGTAGGAATGTTACCTATTATCGACTTAATCTGCAACCTCACTTCCTACGGATGTTCTTCAAGCTCTTTTTTTTATTTTCGTTCGCCAAGTACTGAAGAACAGCTCGCCTGGAGACTCACGAAGCTCTTTAACCCTGTCCGTGCTACCCGAGGGTGCGTGTGGCTCCTCAAGTCATAAGGGGTCACCCCAGAGGGACTATGCCATGAATCCAGGAAAGCTCCGTTCCTCTCACGCTTGGTGGGGAACCTCAAAGGGGAACCTAGCCCTGGTTGTCTCCGGAGGGACCCCTGGAAGAGGCTACACCGAAGGGACGCTTCCAGATTTCTCTAAAGGGTCGTTCCCGAAAGGAGCAGCGCTCACGCTCTGGAGTGGCATCAACCCACCAGTTCCGTGGCACTCGATGGCGGCTTCATCATCACGATTGGAAGGGGACCCCGAAGGGCTCCGCGATGTCCTGGAAGGACACCGGAAGGTCGACTTCCGATTTCGGGCAGTCAACGGGGGAGTCTGACTTCCAGTGCCGCACCCCGAATAGGCCAACCAGCGCCGTCCTGCGGAGGAACTGAAAACTCATGACTCATCCGTTTCTAGGCGTCGATCCTTTATTTTCACCCGGTCACTCCGGGACGTTTATTGGAAAAAAGAACATCTACAAAACAGCAGTCGTATACAAGATAAGAGATGTCTTTTTTTTTCACAGTGATTTCACAGCACCGCTACGAGGGGGGATGCCTCCTCGAAGGTGCTTCTTCACCTCGTGAGCAGTTCTTCTGACGAGGTCCCCACAGGAGAAGTAAACAAAAGAAAAAACACACACAAAAGTTCAGTTTAAAGAATGCTGGATGGGGAAGGGAAGGCATCAAAGATTTCTTCCTGGCGGCGTCCTCAGCATCCTCTGGAGAACGTTGGCAACTTCCTCCTTTTGTTGGCAGAGACGTGGCCATTCTGTCGCCTCCCTCACTAAGGAGCAGACGATTGCGATGACGTCGCCGTTCGACTGTTCTATTCCAGCTCGTCTTCTCGATCCCACGAAGGCCCCACGGAACTGCGAGGGAAGCTGCGGCCGACATGGCGTCGCGCGCGAATGGGCGCTGCAAGACTTCTCTGCCGTTGTCCACCGGGAGTGGGAGGGACGTCATGAAGCATTCCTGGGCACTCAGGAGGGGATTGCAATCTAGTAGCAGATGGGACAAGTTTTCCCGGTCCCCGCACCCGTCACAGCGCGGAGCCGCACTGCCCATCGTCTAACGGTGAACTCGCGCGCTCCATGGGATTGCCCAGCGCAACCACTGCAGTGCCGAGTCCTTCCACTGCAGGGAAAGCGTGAAGCTGTCCACAAACAGCGGGAGAACTTTCGCTTCGTCAGTAGGAACGTCCAGGAGCTCCACTCAGCGAATTTTTTACGGATATATTCGAATCTGCAATACTTGGAACCCCACGGGCCGTGTTCCCGTTCTTCCATTCGTCCACACCTGATCCGATCGAAAAGCACTAGAATGAAAGGTCCATTCCCAGACTCCAAGATCAAATGAATGAAAGTATCCCAAGGTCACTCCGGTCGGCTCGCTCCCGTGACACCGTTGGCGTGCCAACGCGCTCAGGAATATGGACGATCACTTCTGGACCCTGGCGCAGAGGCGAGGGTACCGGAGCGAGAGTTGGGTGAAGCGAACTGGAAGTAGACCCACTCCGCCTCGGGGTCCGGCTCTCCCATCGGGAAGCACTGGATAGACCATGGGGGGACGCCGAAGGCGCCCGCTCTCCAGCCCGCTAGGGTCCCTTCCAGGTGGCGTCCGCCGCGGACAAGCGCCGCCACCTGAACGCCGTCATCCCGGAAACGTGTCCGATGCTCTCGCAGGACCCGGATCGGCACACTCTCGACCGGGACAAGGATGCACCGCGCGCAGGGCCACGCGGCCGCTCTGGATCTCCCTGGGCTGGCGTGGCGTGGACTCGTGCAAGTGGATGCAGATGAAGAAGGTGGGAGTGAAAGATCAGCCGCTGCCGCTGGACAAGACCCCGGCTCCGCGGGCGCTGTGAACGAACCAAAAAGAAAAAAAAGTCAATGGTTTAATTGATTTATCTCAGCAAGAGAAAAAGTGAATTGCAAGAAAGTTTCATTGGTCCTCTACGAGCCGCTGAGGAGAGGCGAGAGTCGTTGCCCATTCCCTAAATGGTCCAATATATCCAGAGGTTATGAGCTTTCATTCGCGTTTTATATGCAAAGTGTTGTGAAATTGCAAGCTTTCTTCCTCCTCCCCCCCCCCTTTTTTGTTTTGTTCTGTTTCTTTGCACGGACATTCAATACAAAGTGATTGCAGCCTGTTTTCGCACCAATTTACGAGATTTTTAAAGAGACGCAAGGATTTCCAAGGAATGAGGCGAGACCTCGGAACGTTTCTACAGTAACGAAGACACTTTAATGACTTGAAAGTCTATTGAAAGACAAAGACGTGCAATCCCTCCTGGAGACAATGGGGCAGATGTCTTCTTCTTTTTGTTCCACATTGTCTCGAGATCATTACGCCTCCAGCTTCACACCGTGGAGTTCCGCGCAGAGGTACTCCTCATCCCGGAAGCAGAGTTGCCAACAGAAGTTGACGAAATCGAGCTAGATGGCCTTCGAAAACCCGCTATTCTTTATGAGAACAAAAATCTCAAGATTTCAATACCTGGGAATTCATTCTTATCCTTGTGATTAAATCATTTAACGTCACTTATTCTTCCGAATCCGTAGTACAAAAATAAAATGCAAACTGGCAATTAATCACGTGCAGTCTATGTTATGAAGCTGCTACTCCACGTGTTTCATACGTTTGTAAAGAGAGCGCCGCACTACCGGTCTTAATTACCTACAATTCGAAGGAAACGTAAGAACAGTCTGTAAATTGTAGGCAGCGTGAAATACCGCTGCCGTGGCAATTTTTGTGTGCCCTGATGGGGCAAGTGACAGTGGAAGGACAGACTGAGCAAGTGCATCCAGCGTGGGGCGTGGAGTAAAAAGACACCCACGGCTCAGACCCACGACACTAGGAGGGGATACGAAGGGGACGGAAGTGCAAGCCACGGCGGTGACGAAGACGGCAGCTGCGACAGCAGGCAGGGCACCCGCAGCGTTGTCATACCGACCGCGGACTCGTCCTTGCCAACGGGAGCATCCGTGACAACCACGGAGCGAGGCGCTGTTGCCAGCAGGAACCTTCAAGAAAGGGTCAGGTCCCCTGGGGTATTTTAGCCAGGAGGTGACCCGCAGCAAGGAGCAGCATGAACCATCACGCTCCCGATGGGATCAGTGGCCAGCAGTGCGGTGCGAGATATCTACCTCGCGATCCACCACTGACATATGGACTTCACGAAGAGCGAAGCAAACGTAGCCTTCGTCGAACTGCTCATCTGCTCCCGAACGGAAGAATCTGCGAACAAGCGGCAGCGGCAGTCCACATATCGGGCCTCGGGGCCAGTACCGCAGGGGGCAGCACATGGACCCATTTAGAACAATACGGCCAACTCGCCTGTCCTTCGCAGGACAGGCAGTGATGAAGATCCGCAAGTCCAAAGATGAGAAGATCCCTAACTTCTTCCGGATCGACGAACACTCGCAAATGGTACAGGCAACCTACCGCCAGCACCACCAGACTGTCGCCGGACATGCTTGGCGTTCGGTCAGCAATGTACCCCTGCACGAAAAGGCAGGTAGTGCGGCAAAACGGGACAAGCGGTGGCAGCCGGCTTGAAAGTTTATTGCCCTTGTCGGAGGCTTTGTGGTTAGGGCTTCCTCGCGTGGCACCGTGCGTCGCGGGTTCGAATCCTCCGGCAGAAACTGACGCCACTGCGTCGTTGGATTCCGAGTTTCTCCTGCAATGGCGCTGGTTGGCCGAGACATTCAGGTGTGGCAGCGGTGGTGGTTTAAGCCGGAGGCCCCCGATGAAGGGCGGAACAATGGGAGTCGACCTTCGGGTCCTCCCAGGAATCAAGGAGTGGGGAGTTCCCTCTCCGGTCGTACAACGGAGAACGGACCCTCCCCCCACCGGGGGACCCCTCCGGTTTCAAGATGGAGCAGGAGCTCTCACGGGCACCTCTCCAGTTGTTCAAAGGAGCGGACCCCTCTGTTGCGGAGGACCCTCCGAGTCACCGCCTCTTCACAGAGTGCAAGGAAGCAAGCGAAAGCGATTCCCTGCGGGAAGCTGCAGCGCCCCTTCTTAGTTTCGGAAGCGTCCCTTCGGGGTTCTCTTCAGAGGAGCGAACAGGAGCGGTTCCCTTGCGGATTCCCTCCGGAGAAGAAATTCCTACTTGCGAATCCTTTCCGGGTTCCCTTCGGAGAAGATGATTCGGAGAGGATCACCTCCTTTCCGGGGGAGTCCTTCCGGAGAGAAGGAGGAAGGAGATTCCCTTCGGGGTTCCCCTTCGGGGACAACCAGGGTGGGAGGTGCGTTTCCCCACCTTCCGGGGGATCCCTCCCCAAGCGTGAGAGGAACGGACTCCGAGTTCTTCCTGAATTGCAAGCAGCCGACTGCTCCGAGTGGTGCCGCTTTTGCAAAGCAGGGGGTCACGAAAAGTAAGGACTGCAAGGAAATTCCAGAGGTGGTGTGAATTCCGAAATCGACGGCGTTCGGGGGACGTCGAAGAAAATCGGAATGAGCGACCACGGTAGCAGACGCCGGCAGCGCAATGCAGCAGTGAGACCACCGTCGGGAAGGAAACGAAATTGCAGGAAGAGGCCGAGAAGCTCCCTCAATCAACAGGAGGAGGGGAAGCTGGTTCTTCGGAGGATTTCCCTGCTCGAGGGCACAGCTGCACAACCGGCGATCCAGTGCCTCCAGCCCGAGCAGGTGGACCGTCGTTGCACCCGCCAAGAACGGGAACAGGGGTGGATCCAGTATCCCGAATTCGATTCGAGGCTATTTGCAACATCCATAATTGAAAGCTTTCTTTTCCACCATGACACAAACGCCGGCCAGAGATTTAAAAAACGCTCCCTCCCAGTGGGATAAAATATTCCCACCCGCTAGGTGGGTTTCCCAAACTTGTTTGGCCTACCGCACCTTTTTCAGATAAAAATTCACTCAGTGCCCCCCTGAAAATGTGCCTTCTCATTTACCAATGAGCACAAATGATTCGCTGGAAACGAAATGTAAACAAACGTCAGTGGTCCGCAGCTTTTTTTTTTTTTTTTACGATTTCGTTCTCCTGTTTTCGTTAATATTGTAATAAAAAATTTGACGAACATATCAACTGCACAGTCGACGCAAGTCTGCTACAGTCTTATCATTAGTAGTAAACGCTAGAAGACACAGAAACGTGTGGGTGGATATGTAAGTAAATGTACATATACACTCACGTGCAACTTGCTGTTTTATCAAAACTGTTTTAAAAGTCAATGCGCGTACACTATTTCGAACTGCTTCCCGCGCAGTTCAGGAACACTCTAAATCTGATTTCATAATTTTCGCCTATTGATAGCATCGTATTGTACACAAGGGATTGCACGCACACATTCCTGAAGGTGCATGCTGGATTTTACGACACTGTGCGACACGCTCGTCTGTGAACACCTCGACGAAGACACGAATGTCTGCAGACCTGACCACGAATCGATTACAACTTGCATTTCGTGTTTACCTGGGAGGTGAAGTACCTAACCAGACAACGACTTTCCATGGTACACAACAGGTGAAACTTGTACGAAAGGCTTTTTTTTTTTTTTTTTTTTTTTTTTTTTTTTTTTTGTTTTTTTTGGTTTTTTTTTTTTTGCAAATTTTCGTATCTTGTCCTTTTTCTTCATCCTTTCACCTCCCTCCCCTATTTTCCATTCAGCGCACTTGAGGCTACTATCGCCCCCCTCCCCCCTCTCCCGAATCGTTCCAGCGACCACCAGGGGGCAGTATGGCCCACTTTGGGAAGCACTGATCTAGAGGGAAACCCTCCAAATTGGCAACCCTGCCTGGAAGCGCGGCCAAGCTCGGACGCAGCGCAGGAGGAAAGAGGATGACGGTAACCAGGGTTTTCAGACCCTTAACGTGAAGAGCAAACAGTGGCTTCATGAATGCAGGAAATGAATGCATCCGCAGCGCCATGGATCCATTCGGGAATTTTCTCAGGTGGGTGACGGAGAAGGGTTACACTCCTCAGTCTGGCAGGGAGCGAGCTCGGCGCGGAAAACGGCGCTCCAGGTTCTTCGGGATTCTTCGGGGGTCTCGAAGAGGGGCCAAGCAGCTTCCTGTGAGTTGCGCACACGCCAAACACGTGCCACGGGATCGAAAGCAAACACCGACTGCGCGAAATTGTTCTTCGGCGGCATCGGTGTAATTCCATTTATTTGGTTCGCATCAGCGTAAACGCGTTCGGTCCCATCTCGTGAGGAAGTCTCCTTCTGGATAAATTTTCCGAACGGTTGCGATCACGGTCGTCTCCCTCGTTATCGAGATGCACTCTTGGTGGCAGATTTTCATACTCCGGATTATTCCCAGCATTCATTTCGCTTTTGTGGACATGCTTCTCGATCTGAAGGAAGGAAAAGGCCATTTTTGAAACCTCGCTATCTCCTATGGAGATGGCAAGGTTCGTGTACCAAATAAATCTTGCCTCGTTCCGTTCAAGAATCGGCTTGCGGAAGTGCTCATCAGTTTGAGGGATTCCTTTTCCTTTCTTAAGAGACCTGAAAAAAGGTCTTAAGAGTATGCAGGCATGGGAACCAAGAGTAATGGAAACAAGCATTCCAGAAATGTATGCCACGAAATAGTAGCGAACGCTTTGCATAAGGAGAAGATGGATTTAGGAGGGTGTGGCATGAGCATAGTTTATCAACCAACCATCCAGAAAAATGCTAGAAGGAAAACCACGCAAGGATAATCCGAGGTGATTGCAATACTCTGTGGAGGACAGGTTTTGGATTTTTGGTGGTATATACGGGCATTGGACTCGAGATAGAATAGCGCGGGAATGCTTATGTATTCAGAAGGTAAGAAGAACTCGAAAAACGAAAACCGAAAATCTGCACACCTAATTGCTATTTCCCAAGAGCATCACGCCAGACTAATGAGAATCCTCGAGGAAATGACAAGAGCTCCCGAATAAAGGATTTACCGATCCCTGTTTCTTCGGGAAAGTGGAAACTCGGGAGAACGTAAACAAACCGGAATTGCAAACCTTTCGGTCTTCCATCTCCTCGAAAGCCAACATCCTTGACTTGCTCGCTGCTAACGCACCCAGGCCGGCGAAGGAAATGGGAGAGAGCATCGGTGAACAAGACGAAGATGCGAGAAGGATTCGTGTCTTTGCGTGCTCCTTGCTGCAGGGATCAGAACCGGCGCGAACGGCAGCTGAAGTTGATGCCAAATGGAAAACAGGAACTTGCAATTTATGATGGGAGGAGAGAGAGCGGGAAACGCAGAGTGCAATGGAGCAGTTTAGCTTTCGCAAGCCCAGCATTTTGAGGTGACGAAAGTTCTTCCGCGCTTCCTTGCAGCCTCTCCTTGGAGGTGCCAAAGGAGGAAAGTGGACCAGCTCCCTTTAGAACACGCTCCCAGCACTCGCCGGGGAGAAGGAACTTACCTTGAGCGAGAAGCTCGAAGGGTAACTTCTTGCGGAATGCAAAACAAAGATGAATGGGAATTTAAACGTGTCAGAAGCTCGAAGAATCCACCAAGAATGCCATCTCTGATACTCTTTCTCTCGGTGATTTTCACATTTTAAGTTGCCGCTGCTGACTGATTCCTCCCTGAGGCATTTTGCGACAGCAGTCTCCTTCAGTTAATGCTCCGTGGATCATCACGGCTTTCCACCGGTCTTTCCAAGTGCAACAACCACAGAACAAAGCTGAATCTGTGCTCGTCTGCAATGCACATGCCAATAGCTCCACTTAAGGAAAGATAGAGCCATGGAGGAGGAGCGGAAGGAAGTCAGGATGCTCAAAAAGGAAAACAGATGAATTCCTTTGATTCTAATCCCTCTTTGATTGTAATATTGTAATCCCGTTCTGCATACGCTTCAAATTACTGCTCCAAAAAGAGAACATTGCGCTTTTCAGAATACGGAAAGCAAAGCTCAGAGCAGAGTACGAGCATGCAATGGCGAAAGTTTGCATTCGTGGTCCCATTCCAGGTCCCTTGGAGAGGGATGAGAACGGCTGCAGCGCTTTACGATCCAAAACATACAAATGAAAAACAGGTGCCATATCGGAGGCTTCATTTCGACCCCGAGTTGGTGAAATCAAGAGCGGGTGCGCCACAAAATACAACGCTTGCTTGGAAGTAAATTCGGAATCCTCATACGTAGCCATGACAACGGAAACGATCCTTATCGGCTTACATCCTTCCACTCAGTTCACTGTTTTCAAATGAAGCAAAGTGCTTCCAGCTTGCTTGGCGTATAAGAAGCACAAAGTATGCAGGAAATGCCATTTTTCAAAATTATGGTGTTGATGGTTTACCTTCGTTGGAAGTTGCTGGTAGAGGTCTGAAAAGAGCTCACATTTGTGGAGAAGAGTGGGCCGCTATTCCCCCAAAACCCTTAATCACATTTAGAGCAGACGGATTCAATTACTGCTCATTTGTTTCACTATTTGTTCATTGTTCTGAATAATCGATCAATGCTTTGTTCCTGAGAGAAAATTCCGGTGACATCTCCCAGTTCCAATTTTTCACCCTCCAGAAAAAGCGAACGTTCCATCTTACTTGGGTAGCGTGGAATTCGGAAGAAGGACTTTCGTCGCGATGGAGATCTTAATCTTCATTGCGACGCTTTGGTTAAGGTGGTGAGCGACTCGGAAGTTTTCCTCCGAAGTCAAGGAAACGGAAAGCAGTCGAAACGCAGAATGGAATGACGCTCTTTGGCTCATACCACTGGTTGGCAATGGCCTTCCTATTCTACTTGAAATTCATCGCCACTGCGTTAAAGATATTTGCTACTGTCCAAGAGACAAATGAATGCACTATGTCACCATGGAAATATCCTCTGGAAGGCAGATAAAATGGGATGAAGCAAGCGGATCCCGGAAAAATTACCTGATGGTTCCGTAGTTTTTATTGCCTGTTACTTAAGGGTTTGTATTTGTATCGACCCTGATTAAAGATGGAGCACGTTCGCTGTTCTTCCTAGTTTGGAGCATTCCAACGCTTTGGTTTTCCATTGGAGATGGCTGCTGACCGCAAGAATTGAACTCTCTCATGAACCTGCTCTGTCCGCAAATGTCTTCTTCACCCCAAGTTAGTAGGAACGATGATTTATCTTCATGATCTCTGTGACACCCAAGTTGTCAGCTGTTTCAGAGATTGAGTTTTCAGGCTCTTTGCTTAAAAGCATCACCGTACGATTCAAAAACACACACACACACACATATTGCCTAGAGCACGAGCTAGTTGTTGTGTACAGTCATGAAGACTCCATTCTGTACTCCGGCTGTAGTCAGTTCCCGTGTGGGCTGCGAAAACCACAGCAGCTATCCATCGAAGGAGTTGCTCGCTGCTTCCCCACGAGGAATTCAAAGATTTCCATCACATCGTGGGGCACGTCGAAAGACCAATGGATGTCCCGCTGCAAAAAAAAATTCAAGCAGCGACCCGAAATTGGACACACCACTTAGTCAATATATCCACGATGGAATTTCCTGAAGGAACGCAAATTGTTCCTTCCGATGAGAATGCCGACACTCCCCGCAGCATGAAAAAGTGAAAAGGAGATTTTTGCAGTATGGAAAGTTTCAGCGTGCAAGGAATTCCAACCGAGTTTGAGGAGAAGCTCGATTTCAAGGGAGAGGAGGAATCAGAGGGCAAGTCGAGGCCCAAGCCGACGGAAGTGCCGAAAGCGATCGCCTCAGATGAGAACGCAGATGGGAGTGAAGGAACCGGAGAGTTTGCAGATATCGGAAAAGAGGAGGAGCATTACAGAAGGTTCCAAAAGACGAACAAGAACCGTCCAGAAATGCAAGAGCCCACGGCATCGAGTTGCGATCACGGTCTTTGGAACGCTCTTAGGGCTCAACGGAGTACGGAATCTGAGACTCCTCCATGAGTGCGTGGATCCGCGTCTACGGCTCGACCCCGCGATACATCACCTATGATTATTTGCCATCAGATCTCTATTTGGAGCAGGCAAAATCTAACAAGTAGCGAGCTCCGAGGAATTCATGATTCCTTCCGCTCATTTGGTTCGAACTTCATGAGTCCATTGGAGACAACCCCCTCATCCGAACAGAACACAAACTGAGGTAGAAAAATTAGTCGATGAATCCAAAATAATGGACCAGATCTCCAACGAGTAATGAGGAAATATTTCCTGAGGAATGCCGCCAGTCAAATGCATTATTTTAGCGCAGAATTGGCAGTGTTGAAAGCGTTAAGACTCAGCATCTTACGCGCAACTGATGAGCTCATAATAATTTGATGTTTGGGAGTGTGCATTCCAAAAATGGATTCTTCGATCACAGCCAGAACCAGCATCAATCTTGTGGCCGCTCGCAACCACGTGGGCAGATCCCTTCTCTTGAAATGATGTGATGAATGGGGCAATTCCGAAGCACCTCACCGGTAAGGTCTGGTAAGGTCCAATCTTTCGAAGAGGGTCGGTTGCCGCTCGCAGTGCAAGGAAGTAGAATTGCCCACAAAATGCAGTTCCACAAAACCAGCACAAGTGAGCTCACATTGGTATCAGCCTTCCTCGCTGCAGGATAATTCTCCTATCGTTCCTGTCAAGGCTGTTTCTCAAAAACAATTGGCAAAGTTGAGGGACACTTTCCCAAGAAAATTCCGTAGCAGAGTCTATCTTCAGCATGTATGCTTGCGTTCTAAATGTCCCGTGTTCAAGACGCCTACATCTAACGTGCTTGTTTCCGATTTGAGTCATGGTTATCAAAACCTGGTTTTGAGTGATGCTGCAAAGACAAACAACAAATAGAGCAATAAGGAAAGTTGACTGAAATCGTATTTCTCCTCTACTACAATCACGGGAGCTGGAGTTCTGGAAACTTTTTTCCGGCCCTGTCATCTCCGTCATCCCTCGATTAAATGGAAACCGAACGCCGCATGGGGAGAAAAATCACACAAAGATTAGAGATTAGATCAGTTTTTAAGATGAGTGAACCAGTAACTTGAGGGATGCAGGTGGAGTGTGCTTCTTGTGTGCTCTTGGAGGCTTTCGCTTCTCGGTTGCAAACGACTGCGACGGGATTCCGGTCAAGTCACCATCTCTCGTCGCCACCTTCTGTCGTTTGCCATTCACGCGATAGATGGCAGGCACCACGAACACGTTCGTTTTTTTTTTATTATTAGCATTATTTTTGGAAATTCGGACTGAAAATCCTCATCCCTGCAAACTTGTAGCTTGCCTTTTTCGGGATCACAAGAACAAGTGAAATGAGGAATAAATGGCGGATCGGAAAAGTGCCGCATGAGAAGTCTAGAAAATTGCCGTTGACAAATTCACTCCCAAGATGGCACCTTCCTCTCAAACATGGCTTCCTGACATACCCTTAGTGCTCTGTTATTCGCAGAGGGATCTTAGGCGGGTTTGGTTCCGTTCTTTTGTTTCCCTTGAAGGCTTTTTTCCTCCGAAAAGTTGAAGAACGCGCCAAAACTGAAGTATCGGAGGCGGAGAACTCAGTTCGAGGGAAGGTGCGTCCGGCTTCGTCTTCTCATTACCTTGGAAACACGTGCTTTAAAGGTTTCTTATGACCGTTGAAGCGTCGAACATCCACACGACGCTATAACCAATTCCCTGGACGGCGTTCTGAGAAACGATCCAACAGCTGACTAAAAGATCAATAGGAGCAGCGTAGCAAAGTGGAAGTGGCGGGCTCTTCTTTCCCATTTCTGCTTCGTCGGGGTGCTCCTCAGAAGTGTGGAAGAAGAGAGGAATGGGATGAGGATGAGTGTAGAAGACAAACGATCAGCACCCTCTAGCCAATTTTCAATTCACCTTCGGCTCCATGCAAGAAATGGGGTTAGAGGACTCTCCACTACGTCCGGCCACCCTCGGTTCTTCCCATCCTTCCAGTCGCTGGGAACAAGAGGGCCAGGCTGCAATCTTTTTCGTCTTGCTTATCGAGGCTGGAACCCCCAACCAGTGCATCCCATACATGTCTCGTGGATGCAGGATGCTGGAACCCCACTCGACTCACCCAGCATCCCGGTGTTTCGTGGACCCTGGGCGCCCAACTTGTCTCCCGACCATGCCCCGGAAGCAGGGATGTGGAGAACTGGAAAGCAGTCTATCCCTGGTACTGAGTCTCCTTTCTATCCGCAGAGCTGCCGGGGATGTCCTTCAGTGGAGAAGACGTCGGGCATGAGGACTCGACCCCTATCCTGATGCACCATCTTGCGCTCCACGAAGTCACAGCCCGATCCTCCATCCTCTAGGCAAATGTCATGCTCAGAGCGCTTCTTGATATCTGGAGAGAGACAACCCCTCGAGGGGAGCAACAACCAGTTTCGTGATGCGCGATGGAGGTGGGGAAACCTCGAAGGGAGCCGGTTCCTCGAATCCTGGAAGGACCCTGAAGGGTCCGCTTTCAGCGGGGGAGTCTCAATTCCGCCAGTGCCGCACCCCCCCGGAACCGACCGAGACCAGGGTCATCCTGCGGGAAAGGCTCGAAACCCACCATGCACCCCCCGTTTCCAGCGTCGCCCCTTCCCTGGGCGAGATTCGAACCCACGACGCTCGGTGCCACGCGCGGAGGGAGTAGCCACACGGTCACATTCCAATCCCTACACGCTCTGAGCAAATAGAGGCTGCAGACCAGAGGGTTTGCTACTCCATGGCCAAGGACCTCAGGCAATGCTTCGCGGCATCTACGCGAAGGAGGAACTGGATGTCGGAACGCACCATCTCTTCACTGGTGTGTTCCTCATTGTCGCCTTAAAAGCTTTAATTTCTACAGCATCGCGATGATGTTCCCTGAGATCTTAAGAATCCTGCAGAGAGTGCCCGTACTGACTATGGGACGAGCTATGGGGAGTCAGCTGCTCAGCATCTGCTTTCCCTTAGTTACCTCGCTTCCTCCAAGGTCATCCGGAGTAGAGACATCGAGGATGGTGACTCGTCCCTCGCACCAAGCCCAGTCGAAGCAAGGAGTGGACCTTTACACAGGGTGTGGCCGCAGGCCACTAGACATCGGCACTTCCGAGTTGATCCGTGCTGCCATCTCCTCGTGCTTAACCGAGATTGGGTTCTTCTATCGGAGCTGTTTCCCTTTCGTCTCTCTTTGGGGAGAGTTTCCCTCTCTTGTTTGTTTCTCGGAGTCTTGAGAACCTCTCAAGGGTGGTCACAGACACCGCCACACAGGAGTTTTCTTGGTTCTTGAAACACTGTTGCGCCTCACCCCAGCATCTGTGTAACTCATGCACCCAAGGGAAGATGTCCAGGAGCTCTTTCAGAGACTCGGATTCACGTGCTGGTGGAATGATTGAGGATGCATAAGAGAGATTCCTTCCATGCTACGACATCTACGGCACATTCCAATCGCCCCATCGGAATGGCAGTGGAGTATCAGGGCTGCCATGCTGCTGTTTGCAGGGGAAAAAAAAGAAGCAATTTTTCTACATCCCGAACAAGTGAATCGGTTCCCGTTGCCTGCGGACAGCTAAAATCAGGATTTTACATTTCCAAAACGGTGGTCAAAGAGTCACAAGCGTTCTGCCACGAAACCACGGAATCAGGATCTCCCTTTCCTGCTCGCGGTGAGGAAAGTCTAGTGGTGATGGTACGTGATGATGATGTTTCAGGATGGGAAAGTTTCCTCCTCCGTCCCTTTCACGCCTGAGTTGGCATGGCAACTGGTTTTCATTTTATCCATTTTTCACGTCTTGCACTGCAGCTCACAAATGCTATTTTTCACGAAATGCTTTCTTTCCCACGTGAAGACGTTCCTGTTCTTCGCTTCTCTGCTCAGATTCTTGTTTGCTAACTACGAAGCTATTGATTGATGTTTCTTTGAGGCAAGTGCGCGTTTCCAGAAGAAAGCAGGTGTTGAAAAACTAGGGAGTTGTGGAGCGGCTCCAGAATGGGACACGCGAAATTTAATGGGAATTGTTGCTGCTATTCTGAAGCACTTCTTTCCAAATAAGACTGCATGGCCACCCTTCATAGGAGAGTCTCAGAATCGCCATTCTCATGATGAACCTTGCGAACGGGAACCTTAATCGTGTGACAACACTCAGAGTGCCATTTTCTAGAAGACCTGCTCTTACTTTAGTCAAGGAAGCGGACCAAAGAAGATAATGTGAGCAGAAACTTCTTCACTACAGTAGCGTTCATCTTCGCTCTCTCTCTGGAACGCATGGGAACCCTTTCTACTTTCTACCTAGCCCCTGTAGGTTCTTCAACTCTTCCTTGAACTCTTGAAGATCACCTACTATAATTTCAACAAACTTCTGGGGAAAACTCATAGTCCCAATTGTGAGATGGATTGACTAATTGCACCTTGTGGATGCACTGAATGTTTCCAGGCCATTTACCCAGTAGGGTTTGGAATTCATTTCGTAGCGCCAGAAAAATGCCATAGGCTCTCTGAAGTGCTCGGAAGGAGCAGCATTTTCCCTGCAGGATGAGTTTCGTCCGCAGTCATGGGGAAACAGGTTTCCCTAAGTTCACCGAGTTTCCCCTTGTAAGCGTTCTGTATGTGCTTCCGTTCGGTTTCCAGCCCTCCTCTCACCATATCCCGTCCAGATTCCAAAATTTTACCCCTTTTGCTTCTTCTGTGGTCCGCGGACACGTCCTAAAAGACGAAGAGGTGTTTGCTACCACTATCACCTCGGTGACGGTGTTTGAACCCGGTTGCGCCAGGACGTTTATTTTGAAACAAGAACAAAAGAAACTACAAAGAGGAGGGGAAGAAGGGTATCCCCTCAGAAACACGAAACGCCAAAAAAAGAACTTCACCCGGAATAACCATCGGCGCGCAAGCTGGCTCTTAAAAACTAGGGAGGGGACAATGAATAAATAGAAAAACGACGAAAGGATGGGGATAAAGGACTTTGGTATGTAACATTCCATAATTTCCAGAAGCGACTGTGGATGGTGGACATCTTTCTGACGACTTCTGGCAGATGGGACCACCTTGCTACTGTCTTCGTGAGGGCTGCTGCCATGTTGGTGGCCTCTCTTCTCCGCAAACCTAAGTCCAGCACGTGACGAACTGTTATTTGGCGCGGATGCAGCATCTCATTGAGATCGCAGCACCCTTCTTCGGCCCGCCTCCGGTGAAGAAGCGTCTCATTAAGTCCAGAGCGGTGTCCTGAGGTTGTCGGAGCGCCGAAACGAGTCTCCGCTACAAGTCCGCGAGGGCACTGCAGTCGGTGCGGGAGCTATTCCATCGCCCCGCACCTCGAAAGTTCGGGCAGGCAGCTCCCCTGGAAAGCAGGTGTTTGCGCTGATTGCACTGCAATCCCCCCGACGCAGAAGTAGCAGAACATCTTGTTTCCATCGGAGCAGAAGGATGAAGGTGTTCGCGAAAGGGAAAAGACCACGGGTTCTTCGGGGGAACACCGAGAATGAGATTGCTCCACAGAAGGAATCGCGTTGCCCGGAAACGAGGAGTGGTGGCGTTCACCAAGAGTTTTTCGACTCCTGAAATGCTGCAGAACTCCCACCCCGCCGGTTGACTGCTGTCAGTTCTTGCCCTGAGAGCAGACGGGGCTGCAGCAAGGGGTGTGACGCCTATCCGGGACCATCGCGTCCAATCCTGCAGGAGACCTCCTAACGGTTTGCGTAAGAGACCCTGCAACCGTCGGAGTCCCTCTAGGCGCGTTTCCAAAGTGACAGTCCAGTGTTCCAGAGCATCCTGCAGCCAGGAATTCCAGTTGATGAAACGGCAGAAGATCCACGGATGGGCTAGCAGCAACGAGGACATATGCTTCAAAGGGTAGTCGAATCCAGTCCTCCAGAGTACGTTGTTCGACAGCAGCGAAAGAAGTCCTGCACTGCCAACGCATCGCTGGAGGATATAGCGTGCCGGTACACACCGATGTGAAGACCACAATTCCCCACACAGGGGGAGAATTCGGAATTGCACCTGCAGTCTGATCTTCTCGATGGTCAAGATGCCCAAACCAGCGTTCTGGTGCGGCGCCACCAATTCTTTCTGATCCGGAACCTTGCAGCGCTCCATAAGGCTTTGAGTCAGAGGCGCTGCTCCGAGATCTTCACCGAATGAAGGGTGAAGGGGCAGGCAAACAAACAGTAAGGGGCGAAGAAGGGGGGCAACAAAGGTGTTCCAGATGGAGTGTTCCGATCCGGCAAGACGAACTTGTTATCGAGGAACAGTCAGAGGGTCATATCTGCCTTTTAGATGCAGGCTGACCACGCTTCTGGCGAGCAGAAGTCGCCCAACGGAACGGAAGGCACTTGAAGTACCTGTCCATGGGTGAATCCTCAGGTGGATCCAGTGACGATGGGGCACCAGGTGGGGGCTTCGTGCATCCGGTACTCCAGCGACATCTATGCAACCCACGTCACACGAAGGATTAACAAACAGATGCAGCAGGAGATCCCAAGTGGTCAGCTCTCACGAGAAAGAGGACAGGAAGCCGAGGAAGCGACATGCTCAGGGGCAGCGAGAGCCCCAGACCAACACAGTAGGAATTGCGGGAGAATGTCAAGGGCCTCCCCTTGCAGCATGTCATCTAATTGAAAACCAAAACAATTAAAAAGTACTACCATCACTTCCGTATGGCATTTTGTGCGTTTCCTCTCGGTTACGGCATCTTGCTCGTCACGAATAGTTTGCTTGGGAACAGCCAGAAATCTGATTTTTCTCAGGGAATTCTTGAAAGATCGCTTTCACCATTCGAGAGGCCTCAGGTATTTCGTTAGTTTCGAACCTGCCTGTGGAAGGAAGCAGGACGCTGTAATTACGGCCATTTTCCACAAATAGCTTTGCGCAAGCATCATAGTCGGGGGCGGAAACGAAGACGTGACTGCTGCCAGCTGAACACTTTTCCGTGAAGAACACGCGATGGTTTTACACACTTTTCTAGCAAGGGGCTTTGGACTTCTTTCGCAGCTCCCCTTAGATGGAGCGCATGGAGTTATGGTCTGCACCCGAAGACATTCTGGATTAAGCAGGCTTTGGAAGGAAGAGAGATGTCCTCGAGATACTCAGATAATTGATCTTGAAGCTTATCACCCGATCACGCCGGGGCTTCTATTTCATAAAAATAAACCATCTGGGAGCACGCAGGTGGGGATCTCTAAAAGTCCGGAGTGGGAGGGAAGGGACAGCAATTCAACGTGGAAATATGGGAGGGATGCGGCAAGGGTCCTTGGCGTCTCTCTTTCTTGAGCAAAAGAAAACCAGGAAAGGTCCTGAGAGGTTGGGAGGGAGCAATCAAAAAATAAATAAAGGAAGGGCAAGGACAGGACTTGTGATGGGGGTCGGCGATCACCGTCTCCTCTTTCAGGTTAGGTCACCTTACAGCCGCCCTCATGTACAGCCTGCCGCCATCCCGGTGGCCTCCCTTCTCTGAGTCCGCGTCTCGAGCACATGGCGGGCCGTGACAATGGCACCGATGCAACCATCCGTAGTTGCGATCATCGCGTCGGTGGAGAGTCCGTCGTGCCAGAAGGGCAGGAAGGGACCATCAGGCAACGGGGTACGACAGCGCTTCCGAAGACGAGTTTCTCGGAATCTGCTTTAGAAGATTCGAAATCCCGGTCTTCCTGGTCAAGTCCTCTTTCCTTCTCCTATGCTGCCAGCAAACCACCATCCTGTCGATGCACCGAGTTCATCTCCGTGCCCTCCTTTTATGGACAGGATCTGAAAAATGCGGTTTGCATCGTGGGAGCGTGGGGAGGCCCTTCCGCACGTGCTCCTAACATAGTCCAGATGAAAGCGCGAAAGAAGCCTTCCCAGGAAGAAGAATTCAGCACTTACCACCCTCCTCCATGTACGGGTAGAGATTGTCTTCGGTGACCCGCATGCGAGGCGTTGTCCGTCTTTGAGGTTTCCCATTCAGTGGTGAAGACTTGTCTCACGGGGTACCTCTTCCATGACAATACATCAGGGTGCAGTCCTGATCTCTGGAAGCTGATCACTCCTCCATTCGACGGTCCCGATGGAAAGTAAGTTCGAGGTGGATCACCCGAACTGCGTATGCATCTTTCCTTTGCTGTAGTGTCGAGCCACAGACGTTCTTTCGGAGCTCAAGGGTTTACTTTGATCCACTGCGAACCTCGGGTTTGCCCGAGCTCGTGGGTCGTGAGTGCTGTCCACCCTTGCATCTGGAGCTTGTACTGAAGCACTCGTCCTTCATGGACGTTTCCGCTGGTAGAGGAGCGCTAGGGGCAGTCACCGATGGTCAGACGTCTATTCCTCTAAAGCTATTCTTCAGGTGCTCCATGAGACGCTTGCGAAGAGCGGAATCATTGTGGCCAGTTCGCTGCTCCTGAGCTCCCTGCTCTTTGGGACGATCTTCACGTGTGGGTTCTTCGATGAGCTGTTGCTTCCTAGACCATGTCCCATTGGTGCGGACAGGGAGGACATCCGGACGCCAGTTCCGTCGAGTCACCTTGAGTAGACCTCGGTGGAACACGCTCGTTCGGTCGTTCCAAGCGTTCACGTGTTAGATAGTGACTTCGCCACTCTAGCCAACTGCATGTGAGGTGCCACGAGATGACCCAGATGGGGGTGTGAAACACCAGGCAGCCTCGGGATGACTGTGGCTCTCCCCCGGTAGACCAGGGGGTTTATTTATGAGAAGGGAGCTTGCAGACCTCGGTGAGGAGGAAGGTGCCACCGAGATCAGCAAGTCTTCAGGGAGAGGTGCTGGCAAGGTCCACGACGGAAAAGAGGGGGCGTGGAGAAAGGAAAAAGTAAGGCAAAAATGGAACGAAAATGCTTTTTAAGAGGGGAGGAGGTGAGGGATTGCATCCCACGTCCTCGGGCTCTCCTCACCTCATGCCAGCGGGATGCCAGCGAGCTCCTCCTTCTGCCTCCGTCCACCCCAACAGGATGAGACCCTCGCCTGTCGCGTCTTCCTTCCTCGGCCTGGTATGTGGCAGCGACGGCAGCGCGCAGGCGGCAGAGACGTCACGGCACTCCGCATAAGGGGGGCTTCTGCACGTCACCAGGGTTGCCAGCCTACGCGGTGAAAAGGGCCGTGAATCCCATACGTTGGCTGTCGGCAGCTCCCCAGGTGGTCCTCTTCATCCGGACTGGTGCGCTGTCGTTGTCCAGCATCCAGCGAACCCAGGAAGCACACATTCGAAAACGTACGATCCACCCTTCGTACGGTTTCCACGGTGCAGGGGGAGAACAAGGGATGCACGCCTCGGCCTCACCTAGAGGTGTACGCGCTTCCGCGCACCTGGTACGGTTTCGCGCAGCACTTCCCCTCGTCTAGTGGTGGCTGCCCTCCGGGTGAAGCAGCAGCGGATCTCTTGCCGCCCTGGCAACCACGACGCTTGGCGTTCGGAAGCGGTGGGCACCTACCTGGGTGTGCATCGCGCGCGCGCACATGACCAGGACACGTCCCACCCGCAAGCTGGGAGCGGTCTTCCCAGAGGAGGTAGAAGAGAACCGGAAGAAATCGGCCCGAGCAACTGCCGCTCCCCACTGGCGGAAATCCTCTTTGATTTCTCCGTTCTCCCTGTCCCCTTCTCTTTTGTTTCGTCAAGTGCAGAAGAACCGTTTGCCTGCCTGTGGAAAGGGGGGGGGGGGGGGCTGGAGGAACTCTTTTGCACTACCCACGCCACCTGAGGTGCGCGCGTGACTCTTTATGGTAGGGGGCGACCCCTGATGGACCACTCTATGAATCCAGGAATGCTCCGGAGGCAGGAATCTGTTCCTCTGTAACCCTTGTGGGAACACCAAAGAGATTCCTCGCCCTAGTTGTCTCCAAAGTGGACCCCGAAGGGAGCCTCCTCCTTATTCTCTCTGGAGGAGTCTCCTGTAGGGAGCCGCACCACTGTTCCTTCTCCAGAGAGATCTCCCACAAGAGAACCTCTCCTGGTTTCCACCTCTGAAGGTAACCTCTAAAGCGACGCTTCCCAATTTTCTCTAGAGGGAGCCTTCCCGAAGAGGAAGCAACGCTCTTCTCGTCACTCTGGAGAGGTAGCAACCAGCCCTCTGGCTACACGGCTTCATTTTCTTAACCGGAGGGGAACAACATCAGAGGGAACCGGCGCTCCTTGATTCCTCGAAGGACCGCGGAAGGTCAACTTCCAATCCCTGCCAGTCAACGGGGGCATCCGGGGTTTCCGGCTTCCACCGGTGCCGCACTGGAAGCCTCCAAGACAACCAGCGTCATCCTGCGGAAAGCACTCGGAACCCACGACTCACCTTCATTGTCTCGGCTTCGAGTTTTCACCCCCGAGCGGGATTCGAACCCGTGACAACGGGTGCAGCTCTCGGATGACGCGACCACGTGACCGAGGACGAAGGCAGCTACGGGAGAGAAAACGGGAGGGAGGGTACAGATGGGAGTACCGGAGGAGGGGATGGGTGACCTCGTAGTAGGAGAGAGGCTCTCCGCACGACGAGGAACTTTCGGTACGTCACTGGGCTAGACCATTGGCAACGGAAGACTGTGGTCAGCAAAGCTCGAAATCCCATTCCGATGCATTCATCGTCCTTCCCACTGCCCAGCCCCACTCTCCCCATGGTTTGGTCCCCGATGAGGATGGAATTCTCTCGCCTCTGGCCCAAAGGTGCCCCACCCTTTTTTATCGTGAAAATTTTTTCTACTTATTTTAAAGGAATGGCCCAGGAATCATGGATGAGGCCTGCGAGGCTCCTACGTTCCCTCCAAAAACATTCTTTGTTCTCCTTAATTAAGTTTTACCGGGTTCCATTAGTAGCCTATTCTGCATACATTCTGCATAGTATCCAGGATCTTATGGGAAAAAATTCTGCTCCCAACTTCTTCCGAGGGGGAAGCTGCATGCAGCCGCGTTATTGAAACGAGTGCTCCAGAGAGAGCGGAAGTCCTTCCCTCAAAAGTTTGTCTCTCCGAAGACGGAACTCCATTAGCATTCCATAAAGCAATTATTTCGGGATCCTTCGCGGGCATTCGGATTCCTAGGTACGCCAATGATGAGGGACTCCTCCGGATCCAACGTGTTACGAAATCGATTTGCGCCATAAAACGTGTACTGCGTTAGCCCGTCGGGAGTTGACACCCCGATGTGCCGAGGCGTTTATTTAGATAGGGATAAACATTCACGAAAGATTGTGGTTGGAGCGGTGGTCCAGCCACGTTCTTCTTACCGAGAGCCTGCCGGGTTACTGGTTCGCAGACCGGTGAGGTCCGTCACGGCAGCAGAAGGGAGGGGGCAAACAAAAAAACAAAAAATAAATACATAAATTTGGGAGATGGGAGGGAGGGTACAAGAGGGGATCACTTCCTGCTGGGAGCGGTCCTCTGCATCCTTCAGAGGATACCGCAAGCTCCTGCTGCATGCTGTCCCTTCAGGTGGGGCCATCTCGTTGTCATCCTCATGAAGCGGACAACAAAGTGGATGTGACACCCCTGTCACTCGGTCCTCCTCTTGCGTCGCTCCAGCAGCTACAATCTCACGTAGGCAGCCGAGAGCTGCTAGCGAGGCTGCGGGCCGAAGGGCCTCGAGGACGAAAAGGGGTTTCAGAGAGTCCCTGGAGTTGCCGCCGGGGGTTCCCAGGACCACGACAAAGCGTTCCCTGGGAAGCCGGAAGGCAACACAATCCACTATCAGGCGGAAGAGGGATTCCCGCTCCCCACACCTGGCACAATTCGGACCCACACGCCTCCGTGTTCAGTAATGCTGGCAGGCGCTGAACAGGAGATCCCAGTGCAGCATCCACGCAGACTCCTACCACTTTGATGAAAGGATGTCTGTCCAAGAGCATTAGGGGCCGCTTCAGGTCTTCCTCCTGAATACTCAGTAGCCCTCCTTACCGCAAAAGTCCTCGTGGGGAGACAACTTGGGCCTTCGTGAGCTGAGCCATCGTCCATTCTCTCAAACCTTTGCTCCTTCCGGAAATGTTCACACGAACCTCCCATTTAGCCACATGGCTACTGCTAATATGTTCCCTCAGGGAGGGCAGAGCTGCAGCAAGGGAGGTTGTCAATCCTGCCCACGCACTCTTCAATGGGTGTCCAGTAGTTTCCAGGGCGAGCAGTTGTTATGGAAACAGTGCCTGTTTCAGGCAGGTTCGTTGCGCTTCGTCCACGTGCGGACGGTTTTCCGCAACCAGGAGCCACCGTTCTCCGATAGGCAGGAGATCCAGGTGTCGTGGATTCTCGTCAGGGTTGCCAATTGTCGGAGCTGCAGTCCACAGTGGGAGATGTTGCGGCGACGGTGCGCAAGGAAGGACACGAGTCCCGAGCTGCCGGTGGTCTGCTGGACGAGGAGGCACGCAGGTTGGAACCAGGTTGTGTTCCACATCTTTGCTACAAGGGACAGTGTCCTCAACTGGAGCTGAAGCTCCAGTCGCTCCAGCCGAGACCGTCGTTCCGACGCGGAGCGCACGGGTTCTTCAGTCGGACTTGGGACCTCCCCTTGCCCCGGAGGGAGATCCGAAGGAGGTCCTTTGTTCGCTCTCTGATGACGCATGGAGGGGGCAAACAAGAATCAAGGGGAGAAGGAGGGGGACCACGAAGGTGTTCCACACACTGCGGCCCGTTCTAGAAGTTCTAGCGCTTGCTCCGCTTTCTGTGCACTGGTCTAGTAGTGGTGTGCCGGCGGTTTGCTAGAAACTTCCGCCTTTTCTGGGAGCTCTTGCAGCTTCGCTGTCAGCTCTAAAAAATAAAAGAATTCACGGTGATCGAGCAACTGCTTGCCAGATTCCACGCAAAGAGACTGCAAGGAGTTTCAGATGGAACACAAACAGCTGGACCGTGGTCGGAAATCCGGCGTTTTGTAGCATCCTCCAGACTCGGAAAGCCCGTCGGTCTGCGGTCTACGTGATTTTGAAGCCTGGAAGCTAGAAAGCAGCGCGCCATCGCTTGCCTCGCGATCTGGACATCACTTTGATGTGGGAGTCTGCTGCTCCAGGAAAAGAGCACCAGTTTCCGAGATGGGTTTTGAATTTTCTTCCACATTTCTTTCCCCATGCAGTTCGTTTGCCGGCTCTCGACATGAACTTTTCCCTCCTCAAATGTGCACAGACACCGAACTGAAAATTTCAGCCCCATTGCCAAACTGGGAGAATTTACGAAGCGGCGTCGGGTCTTGCCGAAGATCCGGGGTCCTCCACACGCTGCCGGGTAACAGTCTACTGAGACACGAGGATAAGTTTCCCTCCCTACGTTTCCTTCTGAGAATTACCACGTGACACGCTGATTAGTAAGGAAGAAAACCTAAAGTAGTGGATCCATAGAACACACAAGGGGAATCTGGAGATGTGAAAGGAATGATGCTTTCGAAGAATTGTAATCATATGGGTTGGAAGAGTGAGCACCCAAGATGTTTCTTTGAGTTAAAAAGCTGCGCCAGAATGAGGTTGTCGTAATGGGGTGAGTGTCAAACCACTGTGCCTTCGAGAGCCAGAAAAAAAGGACGTTCCTCGCGCTGCACCAAGAATTTTGCTGTAGCTTAAGGTGAAGTGACGGGCACATAATGACCTTTAGATTTCCTGTGGCTCACAAGCTTTGAAAGCAGCACAGTAAGGAATTTACGGCATTTCCAAGATGAAAAGGATGCTACAGTGTGGAGATCACAGCACTCTGATGGTCGTGAGTTTATATTGATGGAGAACAAATCTGCGGGAATCACGGCCGTTCAGTACATTCCTTGCTGTTCCCTACAGCAAGCTCAAGAGGTTCCCAAGTAAATTCCTAACTAAGATTTTAAAAAGCTGCCGACCTTTTGAATTCCTTCTGCAGCATCTCTAGCAGTAGCTAGATGTCCAATCGAAGGAGTGACAGTTTCGCAGCTCGCGCTCAAATCTGAAGAGTGCACATGATGAGATGATTACAAAGGAACCGAAGATTTCAGTTTCCGAGCGGCGTAGGAAGGCATCCTCTTCATAGCTTGCTTTCCATTTTTTTTTTTTTTTTTTCCGTTCATGATGAGAGGACAGTTTCTGAAATGGATATGAAGTGCTACCGTTGCATTCTGGAGAAGAGTATTCCATGTTCACACAGTGAATGAGATTTTCTCATCCCCGCAGTCAGTGTGCAATCGAGAAAGAGCAAACGCTGCTCTAAAAGATTGCGTGTTTGACCACAGGGAGGACTCGGCTGAAATTTCGTGATTCCTGACAAACGAATGGAAACTGCAAGACCTCAAGTCACTAAACATTTGCTGCGCCTTCTAAATCCTCTAAAGCACTGAATAATCCTCGAGTATCATCCGTTTCACAAGTCTGCTGGATACGGGAAGTATCCAAAGGGGATATTCCTAAGGTATAAGAGCATCTCCACTGACGTAACTTATAAATTAGGCTCTTCGACATCTATGACAGAGTTTTCTTCATCACATATAGGTAACGGAGAGAGCATTTGTTGAAAGGTCTTCTGCAAATTCCAAGCCATTTGTAGCTCCTTGCAAGGTGGTATTCCTGAAGGCGCCGACGAAATGAGGCTGCATCTATCAAAGCATTTTCATCCAATCCACTTTCTTCCGGTTCTTCCATTTGTCAAGAGTAACGCAGCATCTTTTCGTATGAGGAACTTTACCTATATCCACGTTTCCAATTGACTCTGCATGACCGTTTGTCCGAATTAAAGGTGACCAATCAAATGCTGTAGTCTGATCTTGGAGTTTAGTTTGCAGCCTCCGATCACTGAGCTGCAGTTGAAGATGTGTTCTGCAATGAACAGAAAGCAAGAGCGGGGAGGACGAACAGCGGACATAGTTTTCAGAAGGATTGCTTTTGAAGCTAATCTGACTGGATCTTCTGGACCGCTTCTTGAGTAACATCCCAGGATGATTTTTCAAGGAAAAGATAAACACAGGGATAGACTCTTTTAGCAGGTATTTGCAGCAAGAAGTTCTAGAAGACATCATCTCTGTGTTTCGAATGCGTTCCATTGCTCTGAGGTTATCTGCTGTTGTTTTGCCATGGCCGCAACATCCCACTACCGTGAACACAATTGAACGCCGACTCGAGAGTTGGAGCCATCCCTGCCGGTTCGCATCAGCACTGGATCTTGTTTACTTGGACCACTTCAAGTTGTTCATCCCGAACTCTCATCGCTTGACTTGCAGCCCAAGGAATCGCCAGCTGGTGGTGCAGGACATCATTTCGAAGAGGCTCGGCAAAGCGTGTTTCTTGCACGTTCCTCTTTCGTGTTTCCAGTTGTCATGACGGACAGCAGCCACCGTCGGTGGAAAAACTGCGTGTTCATTCGGTTTCGATGCCTCCTCGTTTCTCGCCCGCTACAGGAAACACCCAGAAGCAGCGCTGAGGTGTGTGCATTCCTGGTGGTAGCTGCAAACCAACGACCCAAGGAAATGCACACAGGAATGAACCGGGTATCCAGGAGTAAGCAAGGGGCATTCTCCTAGATGAAGAGGTAAACGCTTTCATGAGGCGGCGATTCAGCTTCTGAAAGATCTTCAAAACAAGGTCGTAGCTATGGCATTAGCTGTTGCTGCGGACGATTTCACCCATGCAAATTTCACGTGGGAAAGTGTCGGTGGAGTGTTTTCTTTGTGCAAAACGTAAAGTGCACCAAAACTGAGGAAACCGAGTGCTTCTCTCGGTGGTTTCTTTCCCCTAATGTACTGAATTGCATTTTTTCCTCTTGCACGGGGTGCTCTCAGATCTCTGCAAGCAACACATTGGGCCCCGGTGCCAAAAACTTCATTTCGCACTTGTTTTTTTTTTCCCGTGCTTTTAAGAGAGATTTCAATAACAGGCCTTCGTTTGATAGGGAGAAATTTTCATTATCCTAGCGACTCACTGCTATAAGTCTTCCTGCGCACAAAGTTTTCACTCCGAAATGCGCGGCGAGAGATAAAATAAAAATCTGAGCAGAGCAACATCTGTGCTAAGTTTTCAGACCAAACGTGGTGAATACTCCCGAAGTTTAATTAGAATTCATGCAAAAGTGTCCGAAATCCATGAGATTCGCTTCGAACATTTATATTTCCTTCAGCTTTAGAATATGTGCAAAACTCGTAATAAATTATACAGAAGCAATTATTTGGGGGGGGGAGTGCTTCCAAAGATCTGAACGTTCATTCTGTGGCATTAGTGAAGAAAAAAAAAAAAAAAAGCAATCATTTCGAGGAGGCTTGGCAAAGAGTGTTTCGCACGTTCCTCTTCTTTCGTGTTCCCAGTTGCCATGACGAACAACAGCCACTGCTGATGAGAAACTGTCTGTACATTTCGCTTCGATGCCACCTCAATAGCTCAGTTTCTAGGAATACTCGGAAACTGTATCTCCTCATCATCGGCTCGCAAATGCGCCGCTGTCTGGTTGCCTTCCATCCTCCAGTCATCTCGTGTGTACTTGCTGTAGAGAAATCCTTTCTCTTGTTGTCACACCACTGGCGCTGTGAGGAATTCGTAGAAAGAAAGAAAAATGGCTGTCACTCTTGCTCGTTCGGCCTGATCGTAGCTGTACGCAAGCATGCTGTTAGTGTATACCACTGGAATCTGGAAACTTTTCAATTCCCTTCCGTCTTCCCGAAACAAGAAGGTTGAGTTTTCGGATGCAGAGCAAGAAGTTTCCCGTGTTGCTTCCGGCCACTCCTTCCCAGGCGTTGAGTGCTCTTCCTTATGTGCAGTCTCGTCGCATCGAGTGCTTCCTTTTCAGACTCAGATCTCATTAAATGCTGCGAATTTATTCGTACGGAATCATCTGAAATTTAAATGCCTCCCTCGGAACCCCACAAACCAAAGATGTGCGACATATCGATGCAAACACGTGAACGATCACAAGTGAGAAACACTCCAGCTACCAGGTGTCCTCTCCAGAGCATCTGAGGGACCAGGAAACGATTTTCAACCCCAGCAGCGAATTCAGATTTATCACCAGCGATTAGGCAATGAAGAATGGAAAGGAATTCTTGTTGACAGAGGTAATGCAATTTGAGAATCAGAGGCCAAGACGCTGACCGCTAGAGAATTCTTCCTTGGCCGTTCTTACCATCTCTCGGAGCAGCTGCGGAAGGGTTCCACCCATGCAAAAGAAAACGGAAACTCGACATCGGAGATACCATAGCAGATGTGGACTCGCGGGATGCAGTCGAAGCTCACATGCAGCCCTGTTTACTGGATGGACACGGGGATTTACAATCTTCGTCATCTTCACTCACTTGTCTGTACGTTCATCCTGTTCTTCCCGCACGAAGATATGGAAATCCCTTCCAACGAAACCCGTTGGCGTCCACACCGGTTGGCTTTGGCTCTTCTTGGTCGCTTCCTTCATCGGCAGGATCTGTCCCAATCGATGGGGTCCAGCATGGAGGCAAGCGTAAGGCGTCTCACTTCGTCCGGCTGCAGTGCGAGCAGTAGGGTCCAGACATCCACGGTAGATGAGATCCCCATTCCCGTCATTTTCTATTCCAACCACCAAAAACGAGTGAAGTTTCGGGAAAATTTGCGAATCTGACGGATTGGTCGGTTTGTCGGATTTCGAGGGGCTGCTGCCATAGCGATTTTGCCTAAAGCAGCCCCGCATCCTTCCATACACGTACAAGCAGATCCCAATTTCCAAAATTTGCAGGAATTTCCATGCCCCTCCGCGATGGGGAAGAATTCTCACAGATTAAAGGACGCTATTCTACGATCTTTAATAGATGTAGGGGGGAACACATTGCGGTTGCGAATATCAAGGATCCCGAAGGAGGATTGATTGAGGTCAGTTTGCCCTGATGCACCTTGCAGACTGACGCGGGAGCTGTCGTGTCATCTCATCCTCGACTCCAAGGCATCATCATTTGCATTCCTCCCTGCTTTTCTCCTGGTTATTGAATCCCAACTCACGCCGAGCACGGCCCACCTCACATTCCAGCGAAATTGGGAGCTCGAATCTTCCCATGTGATTGTGAAACAACAAATGATGCGTAGGCTGTTCGTACCGTAAGAATTCCCGCATTTCGTTCGTGCAGCGTGAAATCGGGAAACGAGGTGCAGCCAGAGACTCCAGGACAGAGGAAGTGTGGCTAATTGGGTGCCGTCGTTTCCGTCTGAACAACCACCAGAAACGTCACGGAGACAGCTTCCCTTGTACCACCGAAGAGTTCAAGGAGAGCAAGCTAGTGTTTTTTTTTTTTTTTTGTTGTTGTTGTTGTTGTTTTTCCTTGGTTCATTGCGGATTTTTGATCCATCTCCTATTAGTCGTATTGGCTTGAGAAGTTGTGCTTCACAATATCCCAGTGTTCCAGTGTTTTCCGAACGCGCTCTGAGCTGACCCGTTCTCAGTTACAGGGTCATTCACGTTTCCAGCATGGAAACAAACGAATTACCTAGCATGCGGGCCCATTTCACCCACTAGCAGGCGAGTGTGCAGCTTGCTGGAGATGTTTTCCCAACTGGTACAAGTGAAACGATGACTACCGGTGCAATTATCAGGCGACGCAGCGAATCCCGCCTGTTTGGATCGTCTCGCCCATGGAGTCACACTGCAGACGAGACTTTGCTCTTCCAGAGTGGAAGGAGCGGAAGCTCCACTCTTCCACTGGCGATAAATAAAAAAAAATAGGCGATCAGAGATGAAATCCCTCCGAACCTTCCGGTAAGCAAAAACGCGGAATTCTTTTGAGCAGGTGGCATTGCCGGCAGTCGAAAATTTTTGGTACAGCCCCGCAACACGATGGGATGGTCACATCTCCACTTCAAGTCCGATTCCTGGCAGCCTTTCCGAGAGTGCATGTGGGAAACGTGACGAGTGAGGAACGGAAGCTGATTAAATCCCGGAGTGTGTTCGCAAAGTTTCCTTTTCTTCGTGGAATTATTATGATGAACTGACGACCAGGGTGAGGTCCGCAGGGATTGGCATTCTCTTCAAACGCATCCTTTGTTCCCCGTGATTGAGCCTAAGAACTAAATTCCACGAGCAGACCCCTCCGCATGCATTCCAGAGTATCCCTGCAAAAATGTGTCAGGCAGTTCTTGAAAGAAATGACAGATCTATTAAAAGTAAGAGCCTGCAATTTGGTTTTTCGTCTGGTTTAATGAAGGGAATGTGGTGGAGATCACCGGGATTCTTCGAAACCCACTTAAAGTGCTCCACAAAGAGATGACATCAGCCTACTTCATTTAATGAGCGACGGCTACAGGCTAATGATAACTGAATCGGGAACAGGAGGTCGGAAGAGAGAGAAGCCGTACCAGCAAAAGCAGGTCCTCAAAGCTGACCGGCAATCCGAATAAAACTTTCAGCATTGGTTCAAAGTTAACGAACTTCCCGGAAAGATTTTCGGAAGGAAGCATTCTACAGCTCCAAAAGTTACCATCGGCGTACTCCAGAATTGATGGGGATAAAGGGTTTGCTGGTTGCTCCTCCTTGCTACACACGGAGTGAATGCCAAACTAAAGACACCCCGTGCACTGATGGATACGGAGATTCATCCTGCTCCTGGTGTCTCGTAATTTTTTTCCCTCGAGTGGTGGACGTCGAAAGCGTCTTACCAGAAACACATGCAAGAAGAATTTTAATGAAAAAGGCAGAAACTTTGCAGCAGAAGATCCACACAGCGTCATACTGTAGTTATAAGCGTTATCGCAGGAAGTTGGATCGGTGATCGGGAAAGCAGCAGCAAACGTTTTCCCGCCAGCGTACAACTACATGGGATGTACTCGTACACTGGAGGTTACATGTGATGTAATCCATGGAAACACAAGACCGAGAATCGTCCAAATAAAACGTCCGATGTAGCAGCTGCTCACCTCGAAGTAGGAGCACGTGTTCCGTTCCAGATTCTCGTTTTTATCCACAGCACTTCCTGATCCTTGGTGAACATCAAATGGTGGCCATAAACCTCACTATCTTTCATTGCATATCTCACCTTGTCTCCAGGATTTTGCAAGTCTGATTGCATCTTTTCAATTGAGTAATGAAAGTGGCAGTGCTGGTTAGAAATTTTAGCTCGGCTATTATTTGATCCTCGATTGACAGCCAGATTCAGCAATCAGTTTCCATGCTCGGTGGTCTTTCACCAGCCGCCAAAAGATGCGACGGCCTCGCCTCACTACGAAGATGGCGGGAACATTGACGCACAAGTACCGGGAAGTCTGGACATATCAGGAATCCAACTGCTGGCGCCTGATAGCCAGAGCAAACATCCTGGAAGTGGCGACGAAGAATCCGGAAGGGGACGGCGCTCTATCTGTGACTGCCAGCCGCTACGGATGCCGCCCCAGGTGAACCTGCTGGCGGTTGGAACCACCGTCTGGACGAGCACTTACCACCCGACAACCAGGGTGATCTGATGTTTTCCCACAGAGGCATCCTGAGCGGCACGAGGGCCGCAGCACCGGTCAGGAGACAGCCAGGACGAGATCTAGAAGGTCCGTGGAGACAGGGAAATCCAACTCCACGTAGTCACCTGCACGACTCTGAGCCGCGAGTGGTCCAAGCTGACAGAGATGATCGGACTGCAGACGGTGAGGAAGATGGAGATGCTGGCGAGGGGAACGTTCCCTGGTACAACTCAATGATCCGCACTACTATCGCCTCTTCATCACGAGCATCCTGATAAGAAGGGCAAAAATGCGGACCCGGACGAACAACGCGCCCGCAGTAGCATTACGAAAGGGTTATTGAAGAAGCAAAATTGGGATCCGGAGCTGTGGAAGCCTTCCCTCTTGGACTTACCGCTACATCCTGCAAAGGATTGAGGAACATAGTCAAGCGAGAATCCCCACAGGAACCTACTGACTCCATTCCCGAAGAGTACCCCAAAAAGCAAGTGGCACTCAGTGATATTTTCAAACCCCGAGAAAGTGAAATGCAATACATTAACATAAGGTCGCCAAAAGCAAATTCACCCCACCGGGAGTCGGACCGGGGAAAACTGCTCGGCAGTCTTTCGGATTTTTGAGTATGCTTCCGGCTGGTTGGCTTTTCTTTTCACATTCCTTTTTCAATCAGTGGCCTCCTTCAGCCTTCTTTGTATCGTCTCGTGATCTGGACCTACCCGTTCAGATTCAGCATCAGAAAATATCCACTGCCCTTTTAAGCTATGCCCACGGTAAACAGAATCGACCTCTTTGCCGGAGAACCCAACCCTTCAGATTTACTTACTGCCTTTACAGATTGCATAACACTCGCAGCATCACTTGCATGCGCATGACGAACGACAAGGCGGTTCCTACGTGAACACCTTGATGACTTTCCTGACGTTTCCGCTGTCTAGCGGCTATTGCACTTGATCGACATTTCGCATCTGCCTGACAAACGCTTGACCCTGCTGTCAACTCGAATCTCCGTGTAATCTTTTGAGACGATGAAGCTCTTCTGGAACGATTCACCAAGAGTTTGATCATGGAGACGCTTCTCACATTCGGCGTCTCCGGGTGGAAGAAACGGATGAGCGAGATGAGTAGTTTTGCTGACGTGAGAGCACGCTGTAGCACGTTCGAATGGCGACACTTCCAGGAGAGATTATTCATTATTTTTTTTGCCCAGTCCTTCCCGGATGGAAGTGACTACGGAATTTGCGCCTGCTGGTATCGGAACGTGCGTTCCCACGTTACCATCTCGCGAAGGCTCGGGAGTGCGACTCTGTCGAATCCTTTGTTTGCACCCACGCTCCACTTCTTCCTCCTTCGACTGCCATGCTCTCTCTGGGACTCAGGATTGTTTTTACAGTGACGGCGTAGTCAGTTTGATTCTTCACTCAGTCTGTGGGATGTGTAGCCTCTGGTGAGAGGGGGGGGGGGAAGGGAGAAAATCATCTTGGTTTCTAAGAGAGCTCTAAGAACTGAGCTTCTTTTTTGTTTCGCCTCCTCCTTGGGGCAATCAGGAAGATACGTGAACAATAACTGACTTTTGAATATGGATTCTCCCGACGAAGATACTTGGGACCGGGAGCAACAGCAATGCGCAGGATGAGAAAAGCTACGACGGCGAAACGTACCCAGCTGAAGAAGAACACGACCTGGAGCCTGGAGTGCGTACAAGACGGGATCTGGAGGCTGTGAGAGGGCCGAAAGACTTGCTGCAAGCAGCTCATGGTAATCTCACGGCCGTCTCACGAGATCCGGGGGCCGAAAGCCGATCATTCTCGGAAGATCGAGAGCAATCACTCCAGGATCAACAGTTGCCTTGTCTCGAGACGCGTTCCAGCGGATGGCGTGCCGCAGAGTGCGCATCATCATCCTTGCATGATCTCTCATTGAGCAGTTTTGATTCATCAACTCTACATTTCTAGGATGCGTGATCGCTTTTCTGCCCCGAGTATTTTAACGCTCCTTTTACCATCGACAGCTACAGCTAATGTGCCTCTCGCGTCGGTAAAAGACATCAGACGTCCCCGTGTTGGGCATTCGAAAGCAATATCGAGCAGTCCCGAGCAGGGAGCAAATGGGAAGGCTTTTTTTTCGTTCGGAGCATTCGATTTTGGAGATGATGGGGCCAGGCAAAAGGAAAGCTCGTCTAAATCTAGAGAGGTTCCTGGCCCTATTGAGCAAACAGGACGAGGGAGATCACGCGCCGGACCGGGAAGGTGGAGCAAACTCGAGTTACGTAGCAGGGCCTCTTAACCGAAGGAAATTCCCGGCAATAAGGATTTGGGGCGCTAGGTAAGCGGAAGGCACTTGAAATCCTAATGAACATGTCAGGAAGAATAATGAAGTTTTTTGTCCTTCATTCAAGGAAATCAGGTACCATGAACAGGAAGAAGGAAGGGTGCTGGGCAAATTCCGAAAGGGATTGCTTCCTCCAATCCACCGAGAGTTTAGAAGAAAAATAAATGCTCCGACGCTAGAAAATGATCCCATGCTTTGAGCGGATCGTGAGAGTTCAAGTGCTGCGCTTTGATCTGCAGAGCACGTGGATCGGGAACAACAGGCATTCGGGCACCTGAAGACGCGCGCGAGCCTTTCGCACCGATCCGAAACTTCCCTGAATCCTTCTCCTGTTCCGGCTTCACCTCCTTCAGCTCATTCACTCGCGCTGCTTTGCGATTCACCCCGGGGCGATTTCACGGCTGTGCGCTGCAGCTCGGTACGAGTGCCGAAGACACGAGGAGGCCACCATGATGGGCAGCCCGCTGCAGGAGCCAGCGGCATGCCTTTCTTTTTTTTTTTGAGGCCGAGCGATGCTTCAGGGTCCCTGGGGATCGGCTGCCTTCCTTCCCCCTTTCCCTTTTACCGGGGACAAGAACAGGATCGTCGTAGGTTTTGGACGCCACAAGTCAAAGGTCATGGAAAGCGTTCCGAGCCTCAAGACTTCACTTCACTGGCGACTCACCCCAATGGTCTCGGTCGCTTTCGCTTGGACATCCTTGGATTGGCAGCCCTCATCCTCCTGGGAACACGGGGGACGCCGCCGAAACTCTCAGAGGGTCACGGCAACCCGGATGCACAGGCGGTTCGCAAATCCTACGCGTCTTCTTTCCCTCGTCTTCCTTCTCTCTCAGCCTCGCCCGGGCTGGCGAAGGACGCATCTCAATTAAGATTTCGTGGGTCACCTACTTCCCGGCTTCAAACCCGACGCTCCTCAGAAGCAGCGGGAGTGGTAATGGGACGCAATTTACCTGTCATTAATATGAGCGCTCCTGAAGGCATCCATTCTTGCAGCCCGACATCTGCAACAAATCAGGGGCTTCTCATCGGGTCGTTAGCCTTAATAAGTTTTCATTTATTTCCCTGATCCTCATGCCCAAGGGTCGCCTACTGGGCACTGGTGCTCTCCTTCCTTTTTGTGTGCCCGTGGATCCCTTCCCGCTGTGCGCTCCTGCCGTTTTCATGCCTTCGTTCATTCCGCGCGCCCCCCTAAATTATTGGAACACGGAATTCCTCTCGGCCGATTTTTCATCTCCATTTTTCGTCGTCCCTTTCATCTTTTTTCATCTTTTTTTTTTCCGTTTTGCTTCTTGCCCGATGAGGGTTCCCCTTTTTATTTGGGGGGTTCATCCCGACACAAATACCTCCGTCCTCCCTCCCTGGTAACTAACGATCAATCCAGAAGTTGGGTTCCTTCGAGATAAATGGATCTGGAAGGGAAGACGTCAGCAGGCGCGACGCGAGTCCACGCTGCGCAGGCACGTGCGCAGCGTGTGCAGCCCGCCAGCCAGCCGACCCATTCACGTGCATCCCCTCCGCGTTTGTCCTTGAACATTTCCCGGTTGTGCCGCCCCATTTTCCTCCGTCTCACTTTTCCCGAGTTAAGTATGCCCGATTCCCCCCCTCCCGCAGCAATCCACTTCGGATGCTTTCAGGAATTTTTCCCGCCACGGGTGCCGCGAAACGCGCCGCTCCCCCCTTCCGCCGGCACAGCCTCCGGTTTCCGGGGAAACAGGCCAGTTTGGGCTGCTCATGCTTCTATTTAAAACACACCATCCATCCACCCACATAAATTACATTAGGTTGGATTAGATTAGATTAGATAGATAGGTAGATGGATACTGAATCTCAGCACATTCAAGTGTTGCCGGTCTCCATGGTGCCGCTCTGCGTCTTGCTTTCGCCGAAAGTGTGAATGCGCCATTTTTGCTCATGGACGCTGCACCTCTGTTGAGCACACGGTCCACGTCGGACGAGCCTCTATCCGCGGACGACTGCTGATGGATGCTTGCAGATTCCGTTCCTTCTAGAGTAGTTCTACCTTTCGTGAGAAACGAGCTGCTAGAAACTTTTGGATTCCGATTCTCGGCGGAGCTGAGGAAACTCCGTTCTTTTTCTATACGATTTCAGGTGTTCCAGATCTCTGAGCATTTGAAGTCGAGAACGGATCTTTTTTCACCTACCGTAACCACACCGAAGTGCTGGTCCTTCAGAACACATTTTCTGAGTACTTCCAGAAAATCAAAAAAGTCCGCCGCCTTCGGCGGTGTTCATTTAGGCAGAACTGAAGTTCCGCTACGGTTCTCTGACGAACAGCATAAGAAACGTTTCCTTGGCTCCTGGCCTTAGCATTCCCACGACACTTAGAACTGGAAGCATCATTTTATCATATGCTTTAGAATTTCCTCCCCACGAAACGGGGGAATAAGCATTTGGGCATTCCCTGTAGGGCTTGCCTTGAGTCTTCTTCTCGCTTCCATTTTCATCCGAGTGTAGGGAGGAGAAAAAAAAAAAACAGTTGAGTGTAGGATTGGGGGCGAGAAAGTTCCCTCATAAAGGCGGGATGACGTGCTGGCCAACGAGTGGCACTGAAGAAAATATGCTGGCGATGACTTTGGCGGCTCAGAAGGATACCTTCCGGGCGAGATTCAATCTGGAACTTAGATGATGATTGAAAGGGTTAGCTGGGTCTTCAGGCTGAAGAGCGAACGAATTAACTAAAACGTAATCCGCCCGAAAAATGCACAGTCGGGCTCTTAAAAGTGCAGGTAGGCACGGAAATTACGTGTCAGACAGATGCTCCTCCGCAGCAAAGATGGATAGGTTTAACACGAAATGTTTGGAGCTATCTATACAGTTTGATATTGTGAAAAAAATATTTTGCTCAAGAGGTCTGAAAGTTTTTTTAAAACGAAAATCTCAAAATTAAGTGCCAAATTTCAAAACGTCTCGAGACCTGCAAAGTTTCCTGGAGAGAACGCTTGCGAGTACGAAGAGCGGAAATGGTTGGCAGGCATTCCTTGGCTGAGAACGAATCTTCGATTCCTTTGGATAGCACGGCTCGAAACAGAAATTTTCTTCGCAGGCCGCACCACCAAACCAAGGAGCATTTCCTACCTATCACTGGACTGGTACATAGTGCTCAGAACAGCTCGCTCTTACCGTTGCATCCATGGCAACGTAGCCTCTCTGGTCTCCTTCGCGATGTGTCTTCCCATTTCCCAGCAACTGCACGATTTCACGATTTCACAAAGTAGTTCAGTACTTTCTTTGAAGGTCTTCATAACATCCCGGACAACGTCTCTGACATCTCCGCTTTCTGAATTCCCCATGCCCGTTCTTGAAAGCTGGCGTTCAAGGAAATGTTGCTGGGTGAGGAATGGTATTCACATCTTTCGGGTTCAGATCGGTTCAGCTGCCACCTCATCGGAAACCGTTCGCGTGGAATTGGGATAAGCGAACGGCCCTCCAAATTAGGCAGAAATAGCGAATCCACCTTTCTTCGCTGCACTGCCAAAGCAGCTTTCGACGGTCCACGAGGAGTTCCTGTTTCCTCTGGGAGAATGGAGAGTCTGAACCGACAGTTCCCATCTTCACGATGTTGCTACGACTACCCGGAAAGAGACCCTGGTGCAGGACGCTTGCGCTTCCGTCAGGGGCTCGTTCCACACTCTCGTTTCTTCAGTACCACATGCATCGTAAGTGAGAAATTTCGAGCGATCTCCAGTAAGCATACACTCCACAGACTCCATGGAGAGCGAAGGGCAGTTTTCGTCATACTAGTGATGCCAACGAATTTCTGGATCCTTTGTTTTTCATATTTCGACGAATCTCAGGAATTTGATTCAGGCGTTTTCTCTTCTACAAAGGTGGTCAGGCAAACCTTCTGCGGATGCTGCATATAATAATCTGGATGCAGCGCTGTCCTGTCCGTTGCATCCTTGGATTTCCAGCTGCCGTAAAGACCAGCATGAAAAGTGGAAGGCACTCTGTGAAGTGGAATCGACTGCGTGGAACGAAGTCGCGGTATTGATTCTACCATTATGGACCTGCAGTAATGCTTTTAATTTGTTGATTTCACGATCGCGAAATCGACAAATGAAATGCACGAAACGACTGGAGACCTTAAACATGGCGTATGGGAAATCATCTTGCGCACTCCTAAGCTCAGTTTATCGCTTGCTCGTCGGTAAACAAAGACGGTCGTCACTGGCAACAGAATTTTTATGTGCATGGTAGCCATTTTCATGCCATGTAGTTCATTTACATACTTGTCTGGAACAAGTTGCCACTTTCGTAGCTCAGCAACACAAAGCCGCAGTACCAAGTTGTCCATAGCGATTTCCTCAGATGAGTCTTCCAGTTCGAAGTGGCTTCTGGTAGTCACAAATCAGGTCATTTCCACAAGGAATAAGACAGATCCAGTGAATTCGCCGTTCCTTTCAGATCTTCAGCCACTTCGCCTTCGCCGTCCTTTTTGCATAAAATGAGACGCCCTTGTCGATTGAAGTCATCGGGCAAAGTACAACCTGTTTAAACTGCGTCTCGTGTTCGAACCCAAAATGCCAATAAAGTCACGGCTACGACAGTGGGTCAATCCGCTGAAAATGTCCTTATTTGCTTGCACGGCAACCCCTAAGTAGCAACCTTAACTAGAGTTGCAGTAGCGATGGATCGGTCGTGTCGTCGATAACCAATGGCAATTAATTTATTTATACACGAGAAACCTGATAGCATTTGAAGTTACATTAAGGTATTAATTCTCGCTTTTTGGTGTAACGAACACGGGAAAGGGAACGGCCTACTTTGACAGGTCATAAGCGTGCATCCTCAAAGAAGCATAGAATCGCCCGTGGACAGCAGAAAAGAGCTATCGTGAAGATCAGTCTCTCAAGTGGTCCGATTGCTAGAAGTGGTTTCCTGCAGTTCTTTCATTTACTCCCTGTCACCAAAAAAGATGAACTCCTACAGTATCAGATCTCCTATGTGGCAATTAAGGAAGCCATTGAAGCAAGTTAAAAAATGACTCCCTATGATCGAAGCTCAGCTGCATGATTGGTGACTTTTTTTTTTTCTTCCTGTTTACTGCAATTCGTGGTGGCAAATTCTCGGGACCTAGCTCTATGCAGGACTGCAAAACCCGACCTTGATTCTTCTTGGAGAATGAAATGTCATGGAAGCAAATGTAAATGGCACGTAAATTGATTTTTTTTTTTTCTTTTTCTTCATTTGCAGTTAAATTTCAAGTCTGGGACAAACTTTCAGCCCGAACTTTCTAGTATGAAGAGTCCCTGTTTTCTTGTATCGAGACTTCGCCTCGAAAGCACTCAGCAGCAGATCCTGCAATGAGCTCACCAGCAATAGCGATCCTCCTATGGGAAAAAAAAAGAAAACAAATTTTTTTGCCCTTTCCGGGAGCAATCCATTCGCAGCAAACGCTTTGCTCTTCCCCACCACCAAGCTGAAGAAAGAAGGTGGAAAGTTGCTCAGTGTTTTGCATCTCTCCGAAAGGAGACGCTCGTTCCCTTCGAGCTGCCCGGGGCCACAAGGTCAGAAGAGCAGGGTTGTGCCAAATCAATCTAGAAGAAAACCTCAGACTAGACCTCCTGAGTTTTTGAGGCATCCATCAATACCTAAAAGCGTCCGGGAAGCTCGAAGAGTTGTTCCCATCTCCTCCGTTCGTCAGGCAAAATCGGCAGTTGACCTCGACAAAGCATCGGCGGATCGTGATCCCATATGGAGCTCCAGTGAGTGTTCCACGGAGACTTTCCTCGTGGGGAACGCAAGCAAACGGAAAATCGATCTGCAACAACAACAACAACAAAAGAGTGATAAACGGAGAAAGCGCATCCTTCAAAACGCGAGCTTTGCCCGTTCAGCTAATTAGCTGTTTGCCTCTGCACTCCAACAGGAGCTCCGCTGTTCCCTTCAGCAGTCGTGATGAGGAAGCCTTGGTAAACTTGGAAACGAGAGCAGCACCAAGGCACCTTGGCGCTTTGGTGCCACGCTGCTGCTGCTGACGCCCGAACCTTCGATACGGAACCATAAATCTTTTCGAGATGCGTCTGCTCTACTCGATCCTTGCACGCCTTCCTTAGAATTTTCGGACCACTCCCTGTAAGTTTTTTTTTTTTTTGGTCTTCCTATCACTTCCATCTTTATTTTGAAAGCAAGGTTTCCCTTATGAAACAGCTATGCGTCATGATCATTGATTTTCTGGACTGTGGCCCAAATCGCATGAAAAATGATCTCATAACTCTTACTACCAGGAGACGTTTCCGTTTTCTTTTATTCGTGTGTGTGTATTTGTCCTCGTCCGGAGCAGCGATATTTGTACACAACGACAGTAATCAGCTTCATTTTGACTGTTCCTCCAGATTTCATCGACGATCAGTAAATAATCCTTCCACACGAAACTTCCAGAGTTTCCTTAGCAACTGCAGAGGTCATCCCTCGCGTATGGGTGCAGGCATGTACTCCTCAATGGCCAAATAACGTCCGAACCCGCGCAGGATTATGTTTACGAAACAATTAGAGATGGAAAATGATCGCATCATGCCGTGGCAGAAAAATACGCTTTCATGTCTGCCGTCTATTTCTACTCGCTGATCACAAAGTCACTCGCTGGTTTGTTTCCATGGCTCTCCTCAGTTGTGAACAGCGGATTAGAAAGGCTTCGCTGTCGGAACCTGTTTTCTTTGGTTTACTTGCAGCAAGCATTAGACAGGCGATCTGTTCGAGTCTGTACTTAATGGAGGAGTCCAAATGGCTCCAAGCGCCTCAGAAGCACAAACAGAATTATCTGTTCTCTGGAAGTATGGTGCTGTCATTACCAAAATAACCTAGCTGCATTTTCGCTCTAGTGGTTTTTAGACTTTTGTCTCCTCGACTCCGCCGCTCTCATTTACTAAAGAATTTCTTTAAGACACGGTCATCACAGTCTTCTAAGCAATTCGCAGCATTTCAGGCCTTTCCTGTCAAGCTGATAGATTATCTCTACAATGGAGACTTTACAGGTCTTCAGCTCGTTCTTGAGAGTTTCCTTTTTCCGCATGTTCCACCGGATCTGAGTGGAGGGTCGTGGTTTTGATTGGAGACTTCCTAGATTCCAGGGGAGTATTTCGGGACTTCGATTCGCGAGAAGGAATAATGAGTGATCTTGTTCTGTCAAAAGACGACCCGAGTGAGCTCAGCTGCTGGCACTGAGAAACCGAACAAGCTTAGGTTCCAACTAATTTGTATCAAGAGAAAGTGCTTTGTGTTTACCTGGTCTTCATTTTTGGACCACAAGCCTTTTAAGAGAGAGAAGCAGCCTTTACAAAGCTCATCAACACTTCTAAACCTGGGGTAGTTTGGATGTGCTTAGCATTTCGGTTTGTAAGTAGGTCTTGATACGATGTACGAAATCTTTGAATACTCTCTTGTTCCTTCTCTAGGAAAAGGTTTCTCATCCTTCAAAAGTGCTTTAGCATATTAATCACAGGATGACTCATATTTCAAGGTACTAAAAACAACAGGATGAAAATTTTGTCTCCTTTAATAGACTCAAGGGTTAATAGTCATTACTTTGTTTGCATATGGAGTACCCATTTGCAAGGACTCTGAACCAAACGAGGAAGGAATCAATCAAGGAGAGAACCAAACGAAAGGCAAATGGTTCCTTTCGTTTGATTCCTTCCTTCTAGGCTAAGCCGACTCTCCGAAAATCAGATACCATGAACTGATGGGAGGTCATTTCCTCTGATGTGAAAGGAACATAACATGGGCTTAGATTAAAAAAAATGGAAAGTTGCAGAACGTAAAGGTACTAGAAAAACGCAATGGCTGGCAATGAATCGAGAAGAAAAGTAAATTTAAGCCATCCATGACTTGACCTAGACACTTGTCCTTTAAAAATACCATGGAACCCACGGGTAAGATATCGAATATGATCCAGGACACAGCAGTGATCGCATCAGCCCTGCGTACGAAAATAATTTTACGAGTTTGGGGCCTTTAGAAAATCTGGAAAAGTTTCCACAGCAACGCGGCTCTTCAGCTTCAGCAATGAAGCTGCAAAAGCTTCATCCCGAGTTCTCCATTCAAACTCCTGCCACCTCATTACCGGAGTTGTTACCACGCAACTACTCCCAGGGAGAAGGAAGCACAACAATGGAGCTTTTTCTACCTTGAGATGAAGAACTTCATTGTTGAGAAAACTCCATGACAGCTCACTAGCTTCAACAATGAAGCTAGAAAAAGCTCCATTGTTGTGCTTCCTCCTCCCTCGAAGTAGTTACGTGGTAACAACGCCAGCAATGAGAGTTTCAACGAAGAACTCGAGAGTCTCGGCAACGGAAACAGAAATACATCGGAGAGTGGAGACTCCTGGCTGCTTCCGTAGCCAGTAGGAACAGGCGGATTCGGATTAAATTGAACGAAAGCCTTTCAGACCCCTTATTCTTTTGAGCAATCCGCTCTTGAAACTCTTGACCAGTTCCAACGCACCGGTGTTAAACAGAATGTACTGTAATGCAGCATCGATGTGAAGTGCTAAAATTTCAATCTCGCTTCGAACAGAATCTGTGAAAAGATCTCCAAAAAAAAAAAAACCATGCCATCCGCCTTTTCCTGCGTGTGGTCCTGTGTTTCTAGCGATTGCTGATACATCCATAGTATTCCAAAAGGAGTGTGTGACGTTGAAATCCGGTGTAGAATGCTGATGGAATATGCAAAAGGTAAATATGAAAGGCGACGCCAGATGTCTCGTCATCCTCGTGGAAAAACAAAACATAGCTCCTGAAGGAGTTTCAAGACGAGTGGTGCTTTGGATCAGATGTTGTCAAAGAATTCTAATGGCTTTACCGCTCTTGCACACGTAACTTTGATGTATTTTTCAGCGAGTTGCATAGCTGCTTGACTGGCATCGCGAACAGCACTAGGGTCAGCTTCGTCTGCTTAAAGATGTACAAATTTCTATGAGTTTTCACTTTTGCAGCATTCCTGGGAAGAGAATCTGCTTGCTCTTCATCCTTTTGGTGCGGATGTACGGCGAATCAGTGGTTTAGCACTTTTGATTTCAGAACAGTTTGCGCTTTATGCTCATGGGTTTTTCGTGGAGGAAATTGTCCTTTTTTGACACGCATCTGAAGGGTTCACTGAAAGCTCTGTGTGGGAAGTTGCCTGCAAGAGCATTTCGATTTTCTGTGGAAACCCTTTGGATGCACGGCAGAGTAGTAGGGATGCGCTTTCCCCCAAAGGTGCTTTGGCTTTGTGAAGTCGGCAGCCGGGAATCGCCAAGGAGATTCCCTCTTGAATGGCCAAGCCACCGCGTTTTGTTTTGTTTTGTTCCGTTGTTTTTTCCGAGGCAATTCCTTGAGGTGTTCAGATGATTCCGGGGGAAGCGCACTTAGCAGCCACCGTTCCTTCAGAGGCACGGCGCGCGCGAGAGCGCTCTTCGAATATCCTTTCCTCGCTTTCGGAAACAGGAAACAAGCAGAATCCAATATCGAAAGCCGATATCCATGTCGTTCAGCTTTCTCCCGCTGCCTGCTCCCCCCAAGATTTCAATCACATGTAACCCATTGCTTGCTCGCTGCAGCAAGCAGCTGCGTGAAAGCGATTCGACTACGCCCGAACGATATTCTAACCGTGTTAACGATCCTTAGCATCCTCATCAAGCTTCCATCACCCCCGGTTGCTGTCAGTGACCATGTGTTTGAAGTTTGGGCATGCCATGTGTGCCAGATGATCATGTTACGGTACTTGTATGTGCTTTCCGGGACTTTTTAAAAAAGACCTGTGATCTCGCTGCGAGGGTGAGAAATCTTCTCTTGTTTTTCGAAGGCCACGTATTGATTAGCAGCCATACTTCCGGCCTTTCGACTTACGGAGCTCCTTGCACGGACAGCCAGCGTTATGCGAGGCATCCTGCATGCTTGCGAAGCGTTCCTTCGCAGGCCCCTCCTTGACGAAACGATATGAGGATCCGTTTGATCGCCGATCTGCAGATCAAAACGAAATTCGATTCGAGAGATACGACTGGCACGCCTGAGTCCTCTCGCTGATTGCAGGGGGGTCGGTAACTAAGGAGAAAATTGCACGAAGATTCTGTGCCGGTGCCCTGCAGCACATCGTTCCCTGTCTGCTGCTGCTCGACTACGTTTAAGCTCCCGGTGGTGTTGGCCCTGTGGCATTCGTGCAGGGTCGCGTTTGTCTCTGCGTCAACCTCAGTCACACACTCGGCATGGGATGGGCGGCAGAAGCGTAAATTCGCCCCGTCCTTCAAATGGGGATGTCCCTGAGCAAGCGGGATGCATTTTGGAAGGGGGGGGAGTACCCTTTCACGAAATTTCGATAACGTCATTCCATCGGTGTCATTTTCATGCCTGTCATGCACGTGTCCGTATGCATATATCGGATATGCAACGTGCATTGTGTGTCTGACTATTAATTTTATACGATTCAATCTGGAGATTCCACAGAATATTATTATGTATACTAATAGAGTGTACGTGTTAAAGCCTCAGTTATTCATGGCTTATTCAAGGGAGGTGTGTGCTTTCGTGGGAGCAATAATCCTTAAGGTACGTTCTGAGCGTTGTCGTTTTCCAAACGCGTACCAGCGGACCGTTAAAAAGGCACCTTGTGTACATTGCTGTACATGTCGCAGATACCATGGAATGTATTTATTCATTTTTTCCCCTTCTGATCAAGTCACAGTTCCGAAATCGGTAACTTGAAACTTCTTCAAAGCATCCAGCGCGTGTACCATTAGCCTTGTACCGAGCAGGCCTTTCTCCCAAATTGCCCTGGCTGGTTTCGGTCCATTCCGGAAGCCTCCTCCAAGCAGAATAGCGTCTCGAGAGCACGCGATTACTCCAAGACATTGATTGCAACTTGAGACGGTGAACAAACAAAAACAAGTTAAAAGAATGCGGAGGGGAACACCACGTCCTGTGAAAGCTCGAGGAATTCCGGATGCACAGGCGAGAACTTTGACAAGACCTCTCTCCCTTGCCGATGAGGACCGAAAACCAAGTGGTACCAAGTAAAGAAATGAGAAACTGCTATTAACTATAAATTAAAAACAACTGTCTGTGTGGAGGACAAAGGAGGAAGGCCGTTGGTTTTGTGCATCCTATGAAGGCCCGAATGGACTCGGTGGGGCCATCTCCTTGCCTTCCTCAAGAAGGATGCCATCGAGGTGATCCCACCTCGTTGTATTCGCCCGGGAGCGTTCCGTGATGCCACCATGGCGCGGAGGCAGCAGAGTCGCGATCGCCGCCTCAGATGGCACTGCGCTGATCAGAGAAGAGACACTTCAACACGTTCAACCGTCTGTCAACGGCCTTGCCGCTCCCGGTGGCTGCGCCTCCGCTGCACACTCGGCGGAGGGCGGCACGTGCAGGAAGGATCCGCTTCTCAGCGTGTGAGGAGGCAGTTGGGGACCACCCTTTCCCTCGTGCTGAGGCGCAGGCGGGCGCTGCATGCATCACGGCAGCATCGCCGAGTGCTGCCACTTCAGGGCAAGTCGTGGAGCTGTTTGTGCGAACTGTGGGGGTGTCCGATTCTTGGGGGCAGCAAAGTTCAGCGGGGTAGTTTTCTGGGAGGGGCACTTTTGGAATGGTTGCGTCAGCAAGCTGTCGCGTGTTCGGTGGAAGGTCTGCGTGTCTTTATGATATCTGAAGAAGCTGCTCGCGTTGTCTGTGAGCGTTTTTCTGCAACTCCAAGATAAACAACAGCAAATTTCTCCAGAAACTTTAGTGGGCGTGCAGTTTTCTTTCAGATGTTAGTCATGTGTCCTGTAAGGAATTCCTAGTTTTGTTGTTTTTTTATTTTTATGTCTTTTCCTATCAAGTCTTTCATGCCGATACAATAAGTGATTCTCTCTCCCTTTTGGTGCGAACACATCCTTCTAACACAGGAAGACAGTATGTGCATTGCCCATCAGTATATCCCCCGACTTAAAAGAAAAAACACTCTCAGAGGTCAGGGTTCTGGGATTCACTGGCCGATCACCAGAAGGCCGAGGGAGTGAGTGAGAAAAGAACCATCTCGCAGTGCAATGTTTGAGCCAGGATCAGCGACGGAGATCAACGAATTAAGTAGACGCCGGACCCCAGATGCCAACCGTCGGGAAAGCAGCCATCCACTGTGTCTTCTAATTAGAGAGCGTTGAAGCCTGTTGCCATCAGCTCTAATTTCCCAGTGGCCGGTAATCCCACATAGCGGGATCTCACAGAGATGCAAGAATTTCTTTCCGTGGAACAAATGAGACGTGATGGGTAAGAATGCGGAAGCTGATGTCAACATGGCATGAATAAACTGGAAGGGAACACGAGATCTGAGTAGAGAGGATCCCTGATCTGTGTAGCGGGGTTCTGGTCACCAGAGACAGCACGTCGCCAATTCACCTCCAGCGCCTCCTTGATGAAAGAAGTGCGAGTGTCAGTCGGCGTCTTCTCCGGAACTGGCGGGCAGATGCCCTTTCTCTCTGGGATGTCTATCTGGCACACCACGCTTTGAGCGCTCTGCTCACGTCAACGAGGTCACGGAAATTTCCAAGTCATGTGAACAGTTCCCGACAAGTAGGAGAAACGTCCTCAGGCTTCGCACTTCCCTTCGAACCAACTTCCAGCACTGTAAATTATTTGCTCCTTCAAGCTGAAGTCCCTCAGTTCTTGATGCTATTCGTCTTGACATCTGAGAAGGCAGTGAGTCGCTGGTCGGCGAAGGAAGAAATGCCGGATCGGTGGATAAGCAAGTCCAGTTGTCTCCAGAAATTATGATCTGCATGACCGTCTGTCGTTCCATTTTCTTTCAGCTCTTACGTGGTCATGGCGGTCTGTGCGATTTCAGGAAAAGGGTCTGGAGTCGTTCTGGTCTTGGGAAAACGGCTCACGTGTATCCTGCACACTTGGGCTTCGGACCGAAATCTGGGCCGTTCGACTGCCACAGCTGCAATCCGCAGGGCGCAGGAAGAAAGCTGGGTTTCACTCTTGGAAATACTATTCTTGAGAGCCGCACGGCATACGAGTGCGACACAGGCAAATGAGTATACAAAGGATGGTGAGGATGCGCAGGAGAATTCGTTTCGGAAGACCCGTTGAGGGAGAATCCGCCCCTTCATCCTGAGGGTGCGGATTTGTCACTGCCCTTTGGAACCGAAACGAAAGAGAGGGAGCTTCAGCGGAAACTGCGACGCTTGCTTTTTTCAACTCGCAAGCCCATCGAGGCACTCTTACGAAAGCCTCATCACTTGGCTGCTGGATGATCTCCGTGCACTCAAGAATGCTGAAGATCAGGATAAATTTTCCTTTCCGAAACTTCATCTAGGAAGATGGACCAGTCTCAGCAACTCGCACGATTTATCGATCACAGATGCCGAATTTGGAGATTTTCTATGGCGTGCAAGATGCGACCGTTTCCTAAGTACTGAGCCTGAATAAGAAATCGAAATTCCCTTTTCACTTTTTCACTTTGCCTTTTGGATTCCATCAAGCTGGTTGAACGTTTCATGGTTGTGTTCTGATCTTCCTTAAGAGAATTGTGGACCAGGAATGGATCTTCACAGTCTTTTCGATACCCCGCTAAGCATCCCATCCGTTAAGGCATTACGAGGATTGGAATTATTTGCCGCATTTTGGTTTTTCTGCCACGAAATGAAAAAATCATTTCAATGAATTTTCAGCTTATTCAAACGCTTCTCGTGAAGAGATGTTTGATACTTTCTCAGCATCCCATCTGGCTCGTTTTCTCGCCGTTAACATAGAAACATGAGTTATTTTTCTCTCGAAAACGGAGATCATATTAGTGCGTTTTTGAATTAGATCCTCTCCATAGTACCTATCTGTGCAAATGTAGGTCTGCCTACTATGAGGAGTGACTCACTTATGGTCAGTGGCTCCTTGAAACGCAAGCATTTTGTTCCTCTCTAGACACAGGAAAGAATGCTCCACTTTACATGGAGCAGCTTATGGACCAATCTGCGATAAGGTTATAACAAGAAAATTTCCATTTTTTGGTATGATGAAGTAGTCAGCTTGGCGTGCCGGTTGCCATCCCTAGGAGTTTCTATGAGATGTTTCCCAGCATCTACAGTTCGTAAAATTTGATGAAGATGCTGGAGTCTGGCATCTTCACCAAAGTTTCCGGATCCCATCACCAAAGTAACTTACTGTCTTTCAGGAACTTTTCTCGGTGGATTCTGCACTCCCAAAATTTCAATTAAGAGGGCGACAGATGATTGCCTCCAGTCTCTAGAGGATTTCCTCGTGACCACACCGAAGTAAACGCCTCGATGTGGTCCAGCAGTAAGCGAACAGCTGGGTCTCCCGGCTTTCTCGAGGATGCGGAAAATTCCGTCTGCTGGATGCTCGAAGGGAAGGCTGGATCACTTCCGGTTCTGCTGCGCTCGTTTTATTTTTGTATCTTCCCTCAACGCATGGCTTCGAATTTGCTCCAATTTACCTGCATTAATTTGTCTCCGTAATCTCTTGCCTCTCCCTCCAGACGCACCAGTTGAAAGCGCTTCAAGTGGAAAGGAATGTGAAAGGTTGGGGACAGACGTGGAAGATCTGCGGTTACTCGGACCAGTTTACTGCTGTGGCTACATTCTATTTATGCTGTGTCATACTGTGCTAGCGGTTTACTATTTCGTGTGTGTGTGTGTGTGTGTGTGTGTCATCCATTCGGGATCAGTTCACTTCGGGAATTCTTAGTTCTCTTAAAGATTTGAGAAAACTTTCAAAACCTTCATTTGTGTATATACAGAACTGCATAAACATTTGACATCAGCATGCGTTGTAGAACAGAAATATGCATACATGTACATACATAAATTCATCAACTGTTCCTTAATGGAGTAGACACACCTTACTCCCGGCATCATATGCAGCCTTTGTAATCCTGGGAGGAGGAATGCAGACACTTCCATGATTTGTAAACATGAGTAAATCTAGAAGATTCCATGACCCTGCGAGGAATTAGAAGAACGTGTCCCACGGAACACTTACGTACGCGGGCAGCGCATCGAAAGGGAGTAAAAGCAGGAAAGTCGAGCGGAAGTTGCCGAATTGCCCTTCAGGTCATTCGGATCCTCCACGAATTGGTTTCATTGCTCACGTGCGTCACATGCTCGCAAGCACTGAATTTGTGAATTCTTGACCTAACGGTGGCACAGCATCGGCAGCTGTTTGCCGACCTGATCTCCGGAAGTGTGGGGAAGGATTCATCTGCAGTAATCGTCGGTGGGAGAGTTTCCAATTCCTCTTGAAGTTCCGCTTTCCTCGTGCAGGCGCCCATAGAGTCTTTACTCTTTCCCACCTCATTCCCTTTCCGGGATTCTTTTTCTACCCTTTGTTTTCTCGTAGAATCCATCCAACTGTGTGTTCTCGGTGCTCACCTTCTTGCCACCTGGACCTGGATTCTTCTTGCACTATGTACATATCCGTTTCTACGTCATGCACATATGATATCACTGCCTACCAACGGAAATTTTTTTTTTTTCTTTTTTGTGAGGATGAAGAATGCTCTCTTTCTCAGCGGAAGCTCCTCGCATATTTTTAGGTCTGCCAATGCATTTGCTCTAGTCGTTCTGGTCAAAGTTGCAATTCCATTTTTCCATCAGCGGCAGAGCAAACTGTCGCTTTTGGAAGATGCTCCAGGGGAGTATGTACAGGTTTCTTTTGGTTCCTAGAGGGTTCGAATAAAAGTCTTTATGGTGATTATTTTTATGGCTCGGAAGGATTTAAAGAGCAAGTTTCGGAAGCTGCGGGATGCTCGCCGATCGCTGAGATTTTTGCGTGCGGCAGCGAAATAACTCTGATCGCGAACTCTTTTTCAATTCCACTTAGGAAGTGGCCCTCTTTTTTTCAACAGTCGGCCCATGCGCTGTTCCATCGCTGGTCCAGAAGACAGAAAACAGGGGGTGCATTTGGTCACACCCTTTCGGGGGTCAGAAGAATCGACCGCTAAGGTTTGGTCTTTCCATCTACTGAATTCCTGAACCCTCATGCAAGCCATCAATGCCGATACCATAAGCAACTCTTCAAATTCCAGAGTTCCCGTATAATCTCTTTTATCCAGAGTGGTTGTGGTTTTGCCGACAAACAAACGTAAGCTCTTCCTGCCGCCCAAGATGCGTTCGTAGAGAGGAAAATGCGGCTGCCTGTCCTGAGCAAAGCAGCCCTCGTTCTAATTTGCTAATCCACAGGATCTCATTAGCATGTTTTATATCCGTTGCCCATTTTTTTGGAAAGCAAAGCAGCCTACTTTATACTTACCTCATCTTCTGAAAAAAAAAGGACCAACGTATGGTCGCGACCAACGAGCACGCAAACTGTGAGTTGAAACGAACTGCAAGCCTCCTGCGTAGACGTCCGCTCTTCCTCCATGGTGCAAGCAGTCCGTCGGAATTCTCGCTCAGAGGTCCCTCAAATGACAGACCAGGCCGAGCCGGAAATTATTATGAGCCAAGCTGGCTCGTCTTCTCGAATGGGTCCCAGCGGAAAATCCGCGCTCGGGTTGACATGTTGTTCGGTGCTGCTGAAGACCAGCACCTCACAGCACATTATATGAATTATGTATATGTATATATTAATGTATGAGATAGGCATTTATGTGGCCTGAGGCCTGACTGAACCCATAACCTATGACTGCATAGCGGATCTGTTTCGGGTTGAATAAGACCTACAGATCAAGGGTTTCGTACCCAGTTCTTCGTGAGGAGTCTGAGATCTCATTCATCACGGACTAAGGACAAGCAAACCAAGAAACCGAAGAGGGAACAAGCAGTGCCTGCTCTTGCATGGTTACCTGCTGCCTCGAGTTTGCCAAACGATGGAGCGATGCGCCTCCTCACGGGGTCAATACCCATTTGGGAAGTTCACATCACGATGGAAGATCCTCCGACAGAGATGCCAGAAGAACGGTCAGTTCCCTTCCAAAGCTCACGTGAACTGTGACTCCTAAAACCCGAGCCTCTGAATACCCATGTGGGGACCTCAGCCGGTGAGCCTTTCGCCAACTTCAATCCGCGTGCTTTCCATTTCGAAGTTCTTTCATTTACCCGGTCAAGCCGAAGCATTTATTGTAAAAAAAAAAAATTAAAATAGATATTTGCAAAAGAAAAACAGTCGCACACAACATGAAAAAGCGTCTTCCTTCGTAGAGGCTTTACATCATCACTGAGAAGGGAAATGGAGGCGTCAGAGGCGCTGCCTCTCGTGAGCAGCTCTTCCGACGAGGTCTGCACAGGAGTGGACGTTGATGGAAACTTGGTTTCCCCAGAAGGCCACAATGCTGCCGTTGTTGTGGAATTGCCCTTTAGCGGATGTGATGCGAGTGCTTCGTGGAGAAGAAACTGCTTCCAAGCGGATTACTCGCAGCTGAAAGTCTTTTCCGGCCTTCCCGTGTGAGCGCCAAGAAAGACGAAAAGAACAAAAATGCGCACTCGAATTCCGGAGGAGACCAGAAGGTCGCTCAGGAGCACGGAACTTGGAGACAGGGCGAACTTCGTGAAGCACGGAACTCGGGGATTCGCCATTTGAGAGGTCCATTGACGGAAGATCAACTTGGTTCCCGTGAAGGAAATCTGGATTCCCCAATGATTCAGCTCTGCCCATAGCAAGCGGTTGCTTGCAAACCCGGCACTTCGCTTCCAAGTCACCTCACGAGGAACAAATCGACGGGATAAGCGTCTGTGAATCGAGTGCCGCGTGCTTTTCCCCCAAGAAATCAATGAAGATCTGTTTCGAGCTTAACTTTTCTTGGACTTCGACGGAATAACGAAAGATTTGTGCATCTTCTCTTCGGTAAGGAAGCTCTGAATTTCTGCAGTGCAATCAAGGCTTCGAAGAATGAGGAACGGCGCCTAAACGGTTATTTCACTTATTGGAATTTTCTGGAAGTAATGATCACCGGATGACTCCAGGATGTCATTTCTTTGGGAACCAAGACCTCATTCATCAGTCCGCACGTCGACTTTATTTACGAACCTGAAGATTCATGCTTTCCTCTCCTCGCAAGGTTGCTCGTCTTGACTGAAGTCGTTCTGCACTTCCCATCATGTGCCACTCGTGGTAACGATGGGAGGGAGTATCGCCTAGCTGGGAATCTTCCACATGATTTCCAGGTCATCCACAACGGAGACCACTGTGGAAAGGCTCTTCCTGCGTTTCTCTCTCGCGTGCTGCGTGGTGGTTGTCATCGTGCACTACGTCTCTGGGCCACAGCGTACATTTCAATTCCAGTTCGAGAAATTCAAGCCTGCCAAATGCGCTTTTCTGACTGCCAGGAGCTCACGGATGCTACCGTAAGCTCGAAGCTGAAGAGATGACGTTGCAATCCGAGCATTTGTCATCGACGCAGAGGCCAACCGAAATGAGCGCTCCTCAGGATGTCATGCTGGGTTTCCTTTCCTGGCGTAGTCAGATGAAATGCTCCTCGTCTCAGCCAGGAGCGTTTCCATCACAAGTTTGTACCGTACTCATCACCGCATTCGCAACTGATCATGCGTCATCAACTCGCTCTCCTTCGCGTCTGCAGTCGAAATCGCCTTCCTCCCCGCAACCGCTTCATCCGAAAAACGCATTTCGCCATAAATCAGGCTCTGGAAAATTCGAAAAGAATCCGCATGGAACTTTTGCTTCCCCATTCTCGACGAGAGTTAATGAAAGCCAGTCCCATGGCAAACCAAGGAGTTTTGAGCCTTTGTCCCTGCTTGCTGGAATTCAGCAAGGACGAAGGGGTGGCACAATTTCGCAGGTTCCCGCATTTTCCGACTTGCAGTGGATGACGAAACACGTCAGCCTCGGGAGCCGAGAAAGAAAATCAAGGCAATGCCTCCGAGGAATTGAGGATGGATTAAGACAGCAAATAGTAAGCAAGTAATGGAAATGAATCCTAAAGGGCCGTGTGGTTTATGGCTGCGCGAAACTGCAATTAATCATTTCACTCACGAAATGCGCTGTTTTGTAGATAACTCTCAAAAGCAGCTCAATTTAAAACTCAATCAAATTCCGATTCTGAAAAGAGGAAAAAATGAAATGAGATCAAGTGATTCCAATTTGATCGCAACTACTGTTCATTTCCGTGAGGACGGCAGGGACGGAAGGTTAGCAACACACCTAGGAGATAGCCGATGATGATGCGGTGACGTCAGATATCTCGGAGGTTCCGTTCGTGCTGCTGACTCCATGAAAGGTCAGGAGAACCGAGCGCTTAGAAAGAAAAGTTGCCAGAGCGGAGGCACGTCAACTGGAGAATTTCGTTGCTAGGCGACCCCAGATGACGCTCGCTGCTGCAGCGATTCTCCATCGGCATGCACCGAGGAAAATATGATCTTCCTTCTCGAGGTCCAGTTTCCGGTAGTCATCTCACAAGCCAGCTCCGAGATCGAGCTCAAGAGATCAAAATCACCTGAAAAACGGCGACCGCTCTAACTTCTGCTTGCTCCACGAGCATTTCGGGACCCCATGGGGTCCCGAAATGGGCGGAATAACAGAAGGGCGGAAGGGACGGAAGAACCAATTCAGGTGCGAATCATCGACGCACGTTCGGAAAATCACCAATGGTATCTTTAACTGCCTCTCCCGTCGCATCTCCTGACCGTACGGTATCGAACTGTACAAGCGTCCCTAGCTGCCTAATCGGCGCCTCTACGGTCCCCGACTACACGCGTGACTCTACACTGCCCAACCTCCAAGTCATCTGACCCGTTCGAGCGAACACTGTGTCACGTTCCGAAACTGAACCAATAGGGTGGGTGACTCTGATAGGTCGTTGGGAAGCTTCCGCGGTCCCCGATCGCCTAGTGAACTGGAAACGGCAGAGTGACAGCCTGGGTTTCTCCTCTGCGTGCCATCAGCAGGAGCAAGCAGCAAGCGAAAACAAAACGCTGCTGGGCGTCTGTGAGCTTTCGGCCGGGGTTCGGGCTTTCCGCGTCACTTGCTTCTGGATGGCGAGGCTAGGCAACACGCATCCCTCTCGGAAGGTTCGAATTGTGTTCGGCGATTAATCACGGGCGGAAGTACCACACGTTGGTCTTCGCGATGCCAAAACTTCGAGGGCCGCCTTTCGCCCTGCGAGGGAGAAACGAAATTTCTGCAAAGCCCTCTCAGATGCCAGCAATTCGAGACGCTCTCAGAGGCGGAAGCGGCGTGCAGCTGCTGCGGGACTCGGCAGCCATGAGCCCCTTGATGACTCGAGAGGGCGAGGAAGTGTGCGTCCACGTGGGCACGCGCTTGGAGTGTGCGCGTGCTCGCGTGCCGTTTCGCTTTCGGATTTGCGGCGTGCTGTGGAATTCCACTCGTCAGGCTGAAGGAAATCGCTTTTTCGTACACTTGCGGAACCCTCAGGACGTGTCTCCTCAAGTACACTGCGTACAAGGCGCCAGGCTCATGAACTCCGAGCTTTCTCTCATCCATCATCGACCTTCATATGGGATTTCCCTGTATTTATTAATTGCTTGCAAATTCTGCTCGCGTGTTGGGCAGAGCGCCATTTGTCAAAATCCCGACGGAGCAGTGACAAGAAACGGAACAAATCAAATCTGATGCTGGAATAAGAAGACGCAGGGATGCTCCGCCGGGGTCATTAGCAAAGCAAACATTCGCCAAGGGACATGTTCACCTCTTGAGTCGGAGTAACTGACCGGTTTGGGAAGATGCGGGACACATAAAAGATGGTTTCTTTTGGGATGCCCCAGCTTCAAGACGGCTTTCGGCTGACTGCTAATTGATGAGATTCCTTGCCTTGGCCGCCCACTCACTTTCCCCTGTGCTATCTCCCAGGTGCTGATGCTGCAGCCCAAACTGCCAAGGTGTTTCTAAAATTCCACGAAAACACTCGATGTGAGGAGCATTTCAAAAGTCAGAGCCGATCAGATATAAAGGAAGAACAAGTGAGAGAAGCAGAAATGCATTGCCGGTTCTAAACCCACGCGCCCCCCGTATCTCTTTTTTCCACGTAGTCGCCATTTATTTCGAAGCACTTTTGATACCATGGAACGAGCTTCTTGAAACCCTCTGGAACAAACTCCGCCTCCTGGGAGTTCAGCCAGTTCATCAGCACTGCAGTTTACCACCCCTCACTTTCCCCCTAGGATAGTTGAGCCACTTCTTGAGGTCCAGGAAGACGTGGTAGTAACTGGGCGCGAGGTCAGGACTGTGAGGTGAGTCATCAAAAAGTTCCCGTTTGTCCGGAATGTGCGGACAGCAGTGTGCGGGACCAAAAGAGTGTGCTGTTGGTGAACAAACCATCGATTCGCAATTCTGTGGTGGAACACTTTGCCACGGAATTGTCCTCCACGGCAACGCGCCCGCCCAAGCACTGCTGTCCGCACATTCAATTCAGAAATTCAAATGGGAACTTTTGGATCACCCACCTTACGGTCCCGTCCAGTGACTGTCGATGTAACTGAAAATACGAGGATATGCATACACACACACACACACACACACACATATATATATATATATATATATATATATATATATAGTGTAATTGAAAAGAAAATCAGAGCCAGAATCACGTGTTCTTTTCGCATAGGCTCACGCTGCTTGAAGACAATAGGAAAACAGGGGAATGAAAGCATGCATAAAGGGATGTGAGGATGGATGGCACGTTTGGGACGTGACCGAGAAGATTTCTCGAGGCGAGCAACGTCCCTACGCCAGCAGAAACAGCCCACTCTGTCTGAGGCTCAGCTGCTGAGAAGTTAAGGAGAACAGGACTTTTCAAACCTGAGATCTCTCTTCAAACCTGGGATTTTCTGTACTTTCGTACTCGAGAGCTCTCGATTTTACTTCATTTTTTTTTTTTTGGAGGTATTCACTCAGATGCCAAATCTGCATCCATTCAGATGAAAGCAGATTTTGCAGTCGGAAGACCCTGCTCCTGCAGCAAAATAATATTGGTGAGGCAATGTATCAATCACAACGCTTCATAAAAGCACCCTTCGTCATCAAAAATATCCCAGAAAAACGGGGTATAAATCCTAAAAACAGATGTGGCAATTTATGGAGGCTGTGGAACATCGACATTGAATGCCTGCGTAGATCTTCAGGACGCCACGTTCTAGTTAGAAGGAAGATTAGTTTGCCTCATCATCAGTGCATGCATCAGCATGTCTATATGGCTCTATCGGTCGAGCTGCATGCCTGGAGTTCCTGTGTACAGTTATAGCACCGTGGGTCTTTGAAATTATTTACGTGATCATGGTGGAAGAACTCCTGGCAGCATCCGAATTTATGGCAGAAGAGGAACACATCCGTTCCAAACAGATGCCTAAGGAGGATGGCTGTAAGTCAAATTCCAAAGTCATATAGAAGCAGCTGAATGTTATGCTTTGGTTTACAAGACGTGTCGCTCTGCAGAAGCTATTCTTTAAGCTTGCACTAGCGTGGGAGATTCAGATCCTAATTAGAGCTTAGGTGACGTTTTCCTCTAATTAAGAGTGCTGGTTCTGAGAATCCGGTAGGAGCGATTCGTTCATAAAAGAACGCTGCCGCAGGCTTGCGTTCAAAAGAACGTCGAAAGTGAAGAGGGTTAGTCCAAGCGTCGAAGCTCTGGACCACCCACTGATGCGTTCCAGCCAGACTCGTGGCCAAGCGGGCAGCCAGGGCCGAGGGACTCGGTAGGTTCCTCGTGCATGGCCATTGAGAGTTGCCCCCGATGCGGGTCCCGACTCGGGTCAAATTGTTGGTTGCCTTGGTCCAGGAGATGGATTTTCCTGCCGCCCCCGCCAGCTGTAGTGCCCGGAAACAGGAAACGGTTCAGATGTCGGCGAAAAGAAACAGCACGAGCCCAGGGCAATCGCGATGCCCGCGATTCCCGAATGATGCTCGCTGCAGGAAATCATGGACTTCCCAAGGAAAGCCCCACTTGCAGCCACGCTCAACACAATCCAGCAGAGTGAAAATAGCAATGGCCTTGAAAGATGGGAAGGATCCTGTGAGATCGCAGGAAAGAGGAAGCAGCTGGGATGCTGGACGGCGCGTCAACTGGCTGACCCATATACCCCCTCCTCCCTCCCCAGAGGAATTCTTCAGTCTGCGGAGCTCCTGGACATCCCTCCTGAAGAGACAGAGATCTCCCCACAGCGAAGTGTCAGGACTTGGTACCGGAGTTGTTGCACTGGGAGATCCCATGGAGCGCACCAGTCCACCAATGGACGAGGGGAAATGCGATCGCGGACTTTGTCCGGTGCGGGAAACGGAAAACCTTCCCTCACCTGTTCCTGGACTGCGTCGCCCTCCTGAGTGTTCGGGAATGCTCCGCTGCGGCCTGCCCATTCCCGGTGGACAATGACAGAGAGGTCTTTCGACGCCTCTTCGCTCGCGACTCCATGTCGCCCTCAGCTTCCTTCGCAACTCCGTGGGGCCTTCGTGGGATCGGGGCGGCGAGAAGCCGCTCCGAAAGAGGTCAGTCGAACGGTGACGTCATCGCAATCGTCTGCTTCTTAGTGAGGAAGACTACAGGATGGCCACATCTCTGCGAACGAAAGGAAGAAGTTGCCAACATTCTCCAGAGAATGCTGAGGACGCTGCCAGGAAGAAATCTGTGATGTCTTCCCTTCCCCTCCAGCGTTTTTTAAACTGAACTTTTGCGTGTTTTTTGTTTTTGTTTACCCCTTTATATCAGATCGATGAGAAAATGCTTCGGTCTGGTCTGGGTTGTACAACTGAAAAGCAGACGAAATGGGCACCACCGGATGCTACCCTTAAGACCAAGAAAATGCCCCATCTTTGAAGAGACTTCCTCTCCTGGTGTGAGTTTGAACAACGGATAGCAGGAGGAGAGTGGAAGAGTTTCCACAGACAACTGTTATATAGTTCCACAAGAATTCACAAGCACCGTGAATGTTTAGTTTGCATGCAAGTCTGACGGCAACCTCAGAGCCAGTTCAAGCAATTTGCTACTGAAGACGAATCTGTTGACAATCTGGGCTTTGCTTCTTCTTCTCTCTCACCAGCAACTCAAGACGAAGAGATGTAGATGGGACGGCCTTAGAGAATGACGTCAGTTTATGAATCGAAACCCACTTGAAAACCTAATAATGAGTGCAACACATTTTCTCAACTTGTAGAAAAATGCAGCTCACCTGCTCGCTGAACCGTGCTTTCCATAATTCAGGCACCCTGCTTTTTCAAGCCCCTCCCCTCCCCCCCAACCCCCAAGGCTCGGCGAAGAGCAAACCAAAAACTCCGTCCCGAAATGCACCTGTGTGTTTCAGGAATGATAAGTGAAGGATGCGATAATTAAGGAAATGATCCCAGAGATAATTAAGGAAATCCCGGAGAGAAGTGCATCCGTTATGATTAGGAACACGAGGGAGATGCAACGGCGTCGTAGTCATCAATCTTTTCGACAAAGAAACGAATTCTGCAGAACACTAAAGTTCAGCATCCAGGAAGTGGAAAGCCTTCTTGCAGCTCCGGAAAAGCAGCTCCCTTATTATGAAAGTTTTGGAAAGAGGTGTGCTGCCACAGACAAGCACTTCTGGACCAACTAGGTACCCCAGCGTGCTTTCACACACGACCCTATTACGTGTTGCCACTGAGAGACGTTGACTCCGATATCAAAGGACTAAAGCGTATCGTTTTCCTTCCTGTTCCCGGTGGGGCATCCGGTTCGGCTCCCCCTACTTCAAAAGGGGAGCCGAGAAGCGCTCTCACGTCACGCACTTCCTTAGATGATTGCCCCACAGCGATGGCTGACCGTAGCGCACGCGCTTCCAATTTCCCTGAACAAATTGATTTGTGTCAAAGTGGATTCTAACTCTTCGGGTTTCGTCGCTGTCGCTTAATAGTCCTGGAGGCACATTGCGATCAAACCTCAAAGCTGCTGTTGATACTTTAGCACGAGGAGTCCCTCCCACATGATCAAGGTGTTCCTTGAAAGCTGAAGAACACGTCAGGGTTGGTGTGTTCTTTTGCTGCTCATACGCCCTCTCGTCGTCCTTCAGGTGGTCAAATCCATGAACTGATCTCTTTGGTTTACCAATCTTCTGAACATTCGTCATCTTGTTGGACCTTCCTGCTCATACTTTTGCATGCTGTACACCTTGTTTGTTGTTCATTTGTGCCGGCCGAAGCCACTCCATCTTGTTCTGAAACCAAGTGCGAGCGAAACGACGGGTGTACGAAGACACTGTACACAGCCCAGCAATTCTGCCTGTGCGTCCACTGTTTTGCTTCCTGCAGGATATGTGAATGTCCCACATGGAAAAATGCCCATCGTCATATGCATGATTAATACTTTCATCCCTCTGTAGGATCCGAAATTACGGTCACTTACTGTCATCATGCCGAAACTTTCACGAAGTATTGCTCAGAATGGGAAGCCATCAATGCAAGAAGGAAACCGATTCTCATAATTGCAACACGAAGGCGCATCGGCTCCGTAGGAAACGAAATAAGGGGACCAAATGCATGGATATGCAGCGATAGGGAATTCGGTCTTGTCCTTATTAAAAGGGGCATGATCCAGCATCTTCTGTCTTGAGCAGTGGCTGCATTTCACGTGTTAGGTGCAGTGACGCACATTTCCCCATCACAGGGAGGCGCATCTTAAACTGCGGTCCATTCGAATCGGAATCTGTTCGGCGATGGCCATCGAATCTGAATAGGAAATAAGCGGCTAGAGAGTAACAAAACAAAACCGGAAAGAAAAAGAGAAAAAAAAGAAAAGGGTCACCTTACCGGCGGAACGATTTTCTAGAACCTTCCGCAAAAGCTTCGCATGGCAATGCGCTAAAAAAGATGGTCGTCAGAAAGAAGGATGGGTTTCCTAACGGAAAGGATAAGAAGATAATATTCTCATCTCCCTTCTATTTCTGGAGAGGGGGTACGTAACGGATCACCAGTGCCACCTTCTTCCATGGAAAAACACGCATCTGCGCGTTGTAAAGCAGTGCGTGTGCGAGAAAAAAAAAAAAAAACGCGGCGTGTACAATTCTCACCCATACACGGAAAAATGCGCCGTCGATGGAGCGCAGGGAGAGCGAAATTTCTCTCCCTTTCCATCAATCCACCACGTGATCTGGATTTCGACCGGAAATGCGAAACCGGGAACCGTATGAAATGCGGAAACTTCCAGGAATCTTCGAGGAATCGGGGAACCGGCGAGCCCGGTTGCAGCGCTCCCCCGGTGCACGCTCCGGGTCCCGAAGACGAGCTGATCCCAAACTTTGAATTCGGGAAATGATTTCGTGTGACTCCTCAAACCGACCTTGGGCAGAGGGCAGAATTTCCGGCCGGTTTCGAGATTTTCATGCGCGCCACTGAATTCCTGCGTGCCCACGTAATTGGCTTACAGCGAGTCAGACGCGTGCCGCGTCGCATCTCCCTGGAGCAGCAACGGCAGATGTGGGTGATCCAACATCCGGAGTGGATAAGGTCTTACTTGTTGCCTGCTCCTGAACGGACATCCCGGCAAGGTGGAAAGTGACGTGCCGTGCAGCGGCAAAGGCGAAACCTCCGAGGACGTGAGCGGCTCGAAAGGTGACGGACGCTGCGACCCGGAGTGACCCGAGGGGGTGAAGTGGCCCCCAGCGTGCTGGAGCAGCGGAACCCTCCCCCTCGGGTGGCGGGAGTTGGCGTTGCTAGTGCTGCATGGGGGGAGAATCCTGTTCGAAGCGTGTCTCTGGACACCTCTGGATACGGGAAGGAACGTGGACGCTCGGAATGCCACAGGAGCGGTAAGGAGGCCATCCCGCACCTGCTGCTGGACCGTGCTGCTCTCCGACCCCTTTGGAATCGCCCCGCAGTGACTCCAGGATTCCTGGTGGGCGGCCTCAGGGGCATTTTCAAGCGTCTCCTCGTACGTGGTACCACACTGACGCCAGCCGCATTCCTCTGCAGTTCCCTGCTGTCTTCGAGAGATGGTGGCGGCTTGGAACACAGGAAGAAGACAATAGAATGGAAAAGACGCCATCCACTGCTCGAGAATGTTTTTGAGGACCGCCTCGAGATGGCCCCACCTAAGCAACATACGGAGCAATCTCGCCAGCGTCCTGGACAGGAAGCGGAAGACACCTGGCAGTGAACTGTGATTCCTTCTCTTCCCGTGAAAAACTTTCCCTTTTCTCACTTTCGTTTGCTTGTTTTCGTTCTTGGTTCTCTTCCCTTCTTCCCTTTCGCTGTCGAAGGAGACCTCGCCGGCCAGCGTACCGGTACTTGGCAGGCTCGAGGTGTCTTTTGTAGCGCGCGGTAGAACCAGCTGCTCTACCTCAAAAATGTAGGTTTATTATTTTATAGAATAAGCACCCTGGCAAAAACCTGGTGAAAAACCAGCTGCCTGCTGACGTGAGCTTTCAGGACGCTGAACTCTTCAGCGAGCGACTGGTGTGGCTTCCGCCTTCTAATTCGAAAGCCCTTCGGCGTCCCTGGAACTTTTCCTCCAAGGAACCCTTGGAAGAAGCTAGCAGATTGCTACTTTGTGAGTTCGGAGCAGCTTCACATGCATCCGGCTGAAGCACTGGCATTAGAGGTAAGCGATCCGCAGCTTGCTGCTCTCCAGAATGCCATGGTGACGGTGGGCAGACCTGTCTTCGCACGCACGCCAGGAGATCTTAAGAGGACATTCTTCCCTCTGAGCTCTTTCGTCTTTAGGGACGGAGGCTGGCTGCATTTGCATCGGCGGAACCCGCGCTCATCAATGGAAAGTCACGGAATTCTCTTTCGGACTCCCGGACTGAAGCGGTTCCGCGCGCGCGTCTTCCCGGAGTTGGGTGCTTCCATGCTTCTGATGCTCGGAAGTCGTCAGGGAGGAGAAAGATGAACCCATCATTAGGGAAGATCGCTTAATTAAGCTTTTGCATTATTCAGAAAAGAATGCGATGAGATGTTGCGATGTGCAGAGCAAGGGGCATGCAAAAAGGAGAACAATCCAAACTCTGGAAACATTCAATCTCTCTTGCTCCAGGCGAAAACCATTATTCTCTTCCAGGTTGAAGTTTCTAGAACCCTTCGTTTTAATTACCTGATTATCATAACGGTGGAGGACTGGTCTTTTGATCTCCGCAGTCTCCCGGGTGCATCTTCCTGAATGGATTCGCAGACCTGGGTCAGATGGCCTCAGCTCCCGCACTGCTACTCTTTCCATTCCGTAGTGCGTTTTTTCTTCTGCATTCAAGACGCCCTGCGAGCTCTGGTTCCAGATGGATTTCTTGGCCCGAAAAGAGAAACTTGACGGTCACAAACAGTTTAATCTTGCGAGATTTGCGACCCACCTGCCTGCCGCCCGCGTTGGATCAGTGGTCAGTTTAGCAACGCATACCCCGAGACAATGTGAGCTCATCCACGGCCGTAAGGGATGGATGACGATTCGATGGGATGTTCCGCCGCACTTTTTCTCCACTCGCAGCTCCTTCTCCAAATGTTTTGCATTTCCTCCACCCCCCTCCCCCAGGAGAAAAGCTGAAGCTTCCCTAACGAAAGAAACCCGAAGATGTGGCTTCAAGGAGACGACGTATGAAAGCTCTTCATGGCTGCCTTTCGTGTAGTAGGAGCGCATGCTCTGGTTCCACAGTATTCTTGATAAGAACCCAGCATCCCAGCAACATGAGGATCTAAGGGGATTCCAGTGGAAACCCACGCCTCGTTCGAGCCGGCGCTTTCAAGACAAAACACACCAAAAGCTGCTCGATGAACGGCGTTTCTTCACCAAGGGGATGAGTGGAAGTGGTGAGATGGGAAGAGTTCCGCTGTGGCTATGGATTGCTCCCAGGGTTGGTCGTTTCATCGAGACGTGCATCAGCACGAAGACGTGGGCATCCACGTGCCCTACTCTTCTCGTCGGTCCCCGAGCAAATTTTCAATTCCTGATCCATCCAAAGAGTAGTCATGCTCCCCCACACTGACTCATCAGTTTACACGCTTTGGGAAACTCAAACCAGACATACCTTTGTTCTCTATAAGAAGATCTCTCCCTTCAGGGAATGCTTTTCATCAACGTATCTTTCCTCTTCACTTAGCTGCTAATTGGATAATTTGGTCCAACTGGCATTGGCAAAAGAGAACCAGAAATTTGTTTCCTGCTGGGGATGTCCTGTTTATCACATCGGCGAGCTACCATAAGAGACCCACTCTGAAAGCCGAGCTCGGTTCTGTGCTCTGATGGAAACTGATGGTTCCGTTTGATGCCTCGTTCTGCAGGACCACTTGGTCAGATTGCAGGCTTTGGCTTCATTTGCACGCATGGCTCTCCAGGCGGCGTCTTTGCTTCCGGCACTAACTTTTACTTCAGGCAGAACCTTTCAGCTCCCCACACACGGAGCCGCAAGGACGGGATTTCTCGCTCGCCAGATGCAAAGCCCAGCCCGGAACGTCCAAGAGTTGCACTCGTGCCTGCAAGAGCATCCATTTCCACATTCCTCGTGCTCAGACGAGACTGCTCATTCGGTATTCTCTGCCTGCAAAGCCCTCTTGATGAGAGAATCTCATAATGAGAGATTTGCTCCTCCAGAACTGCAAGAAGATTTTCCACTTCCTGGATGCTGAACTTTAGTCTTCTGCAGAGTTCGTTCCTTTGTCGAAAAGATTGATGACCTCTGACTCCATCGTATCTCCCTCGTGTTTCTAATCATAACGGATGCACTTCTCTCCGGGATTTCCTTAATTATCTCTGGGATCATTTCCTTAATTATCACATCCTTCACTTACCATTTCTGGAACACGTAGGAGCGTTTTGGAACGGAGTCTTTGGTTTGCCCTCCATCGAGCCTTGGGGATTTGGGGGGGGGGGGGTCATGACCCTGAGAAAGGGAGAAAAATTTGCGTAGATGCGGTCAAAGAGGAATCAGTAGCCAAGAATATCTTGAAGGCATTCCAAGAAGTGGTGATTATAAAATCTATCGACAGCCTCACTTGTGCGTGGGTGGTAAACGGGTGAAGAATCCAGAAGAATAGAATAGATTCTTGGGTGGAGGGGGAGGGGGGATGAAGATGCAAAATTTCTAATGGACTTCACTTTCGTCCTCAGAAAGACATGGCACTTTGTGTTTTGCATTTTTCTGAAGGAGAATAAACAGAATGGACAAATCTGCAGAATTTGTTGCATTTCCAGAAACGCAATCATCGCCGGACATGCTTTCGGTTCGACTCTTGAGCGTTCTCCGCGGATGCGCACATGCTTTACCATGGTGGTCAGCCGCTTGCCACGGATAGCGAGCAGATCCGTCCGTGGCTTGCGAAGAGGCCAATCGAGTGCTCTTCTCCTCCAGGCATCGGGAAGACAGCTTGCTCCCTACTCTTCTGGTAGCGACGAATAATCCTCTAGAGCCACCCTTCCTGGTCGGTAGCGATGCAGCATCACGACACATCTGGTGTGGCATCTCAAGTGGCAGCACCCTCGCGTGCTCCACGTGGCTGCCACTTGCTTTTTCAACGTCTTGCAGCCCACGTGCTTGCGTCCAGTCAGCTTCGCACGCTCCGTGGTTGCCGCCTCGAAATCACTTGGATTAAGAAACCGCAGGAGACTCGTGAGGCAGAAATCAGTGGAGCCATTCTGAATTGTGGAGGAGATGTGAGAATCCAAAGACACGTGGTCAACAAAGTTCAACGCCCATCAGATTCAATCTTCTCTTTCGGATGCTACAGGCAAGATTGGAGGAGTAAAGGTAAAGTGAAAGAGAAATACTGAGGCGTCAGAGGTTTTCCTGCCAGCTTCGTATTTTTCTTCAGAGAGATGTAACGTGAGAGACACGCCAAGTCGTCTCTGCAGAAGATGAAGAACAGAGTACCAACGAAAACTTGAATTGAGTTGCCACCGTGAATGAAAGGCTCAGCAGCACGTTCGAAAAAAAGGACAAGAATAGAGTGGTACAGCACCACCGGTTGAGGATGGTGATAAAAAGTATTCCCGTTCAAGGAGGAAAAATTGTACGGACCGGCGATGAGGTATTAGCTTTGAATCCAGCTTTTTCTTAAATAACACAACAAATTCCAGCGTCACGCGCCGGGTAATGGCGGGAGGCAGTGCAAGAAGCTCACTGTGAAAGTCAACATGTCAAAATGTCATTTTAAATAACCTCATCATCACTGAACTCAAACGTTTGATACCTCACGATTTGGAATCTTTCATGCTGCATGAGGCGCGTGCTCTGGTGGAAGGCGATGAAATCCGAGTAACCAAAGGGAAGCCATGCAAGAACGATGGGGCTCAGTAGTAGAGAAGGCCAGCGTGGAACACGACCACCACCAATAACAGGAAGGGCAGTCCGCAAAGCCGAATCCCCTCAACGAGAGTTGGGTATTTCAAGAGACGTTGAGAACAAACCGGAGAGAATGTGAAGGCTGCTTGCGGACTGCATCCGGAGGAGCAATTTTTTCTGTTTCCTTTCGAATCCTAAGCCTCATGAGTACCACAAGATCTTGCACGCTGCTACACAAGCCGATCTCGGAAGGCGACCCGAAACCCCCTCACAGTTTATGTGCACCGAGTTGACCGCTCGCCTCCCTGGAAACCCAATGCGGAAAAGTGATTTGGGCAGCGGCAGCATTCCTCCCTCGATTCTCGTCTCCATAGAAATCAAGGCTTACTGTGTCCCAAGTTGGAGACTCTCATCCAGAGAATAAATGCACTCAGCTGAATGAGGCTTACGAGTGCTCTTACGAGTGCAAAGACTGCAACGGAAACCCAAGTTCGATCCATGTAGGTTACTGAAGCTGGGAACCAACTATGCTCGTGATCAGATTTTATGGATGGTACTCAGCATCGCTTCCCTATAAAAAGGAAATTCAGGGCAGCAACGAGCTCTGCAGTATGGCACCACTTGTTTTCCTGTTGAGCTACGGGCTGCACTTAGCAACAGGATACGACCCTTCAGGCAAAGTGCTCTGTTTTTATTCCGAAACCAACGATCTCTGCTAAGAATTTTATCCCGAGGTGCTCGCAGAAATTTTCTTGATTGGTGCTCTCTTTCTATCTGTCTGTTTCCTCTTTGATTTCTTACTTTCCTTGTGCCATTTTTCGAAGGGACTGAGTGGGTAGAAAGATCGATTCGTTCGTCCCCTCTTCGTTTTTCGCATCTTACGTCGAAGCAAAGGGTGCTGTTTTCCCATTTGATGAATCCCCGTGTGAGGATGAGATGCGTGGATGCAATTCTGTTTGAGGTCAATGGTTTCATCATTGAGGCGTTCCTTCTTCAACGTGTTTGCTCAACTGCCGGAAAACTCTAATGAGCAGCTACCTGCAAACTTGATGCTTCGGAGCGATTTTCTTACCAAGAGACGACTCTCACGATTCTCCGAACACCACGAGCTCCTTAAAAGTCTCTGCCTGGAAGACACTGATCGGACGCTCTCGGATGCAGCTGTCCTGTTTGAAGCTCATCCGATTTGAGATGGTAGCCATCCAGGATAGCCACGCTACCTGCTCTAGGTAGACGGGACTCCAAGACTTTGGAGCTCGCATGCACAAGTCCTTCAAGAACTGCTTTAAATCTTTTGGTGATTTCTTTGAAGAAGACTCTAACTGCATCTCCATCGCAATCACAAAGCGGATGGAAAGATTTGTGATCCTGGACCGCTCGAAATTCGAATTTCCTTTGTACGTTACGCCCTGTCTCCAAACCCAGCCATAGTTCATCAACTGGATTCTTACAATCCAGCTACCATCGATGGCCATCGTATTGAGGGAAGAGGATCTCGCTACTCTGAATGCATTTACGAAATTATTTTGTTCGTGCGGCGTTCTCTTCCGTGTCTCAGTTCTCATCTGTACATCCTTTTTGGAGGATCGACCTCCATTTCGCGACCCGAGCTCGTCATTCCAACTGGGATAGGTTTCCCAATTATCGAGTTTTTGCTTCATTGGCATTTACTAGGAAGTTTCCGCGCTCGAATGCAAAGAGAAGTCATGGTTTCCTCCATCAGAACGAGCTGGCGGCAGGAGATGGGCAGCAGGGTGTTTGTGTCCACCAGTGACGGTTCTTTTCTTCCCTTTAGGTTCGAATGTGAGGTTCCAGAGCGAGCCGAAACCAGGCAGAACGATCACATCGCAGGGGTGGAACAGAACCGATGACGCCTTTTGTCGGAGGCCCGCGTCGGAGGCCTTGTGGTTGAGGCTTCCGCGTGTGGCACCGTGCGTCGCGGGTTCGAATACTTCGGCAGAAACTCTGACGCCACTGCGTCGTCGAGTTCCGAGTTTCTCCTGCAATGCTGCTGGTTGGCAGAGACATTCGGGCGTGGCACCGGCGGTGGATTAAGCCGGAGGCCCCCGATGAAGGCCGGAACAATGGGAGTCGACCTTCGGGTCCTTCCAGGAATAAAGGAGTGGGGAGTTCTCCCTCCGGTCGTACAACGGAGAGCGGACCTCCCTCACCGGGGGATCCCGCCGGTTTCAAGATGGAGCAGGAGCCCTCACGGGCACCTCTCCAGTTGTTCAAAGGAGCGGACCCCCCTGTTGCGGGGGGGACCCTCCGAGTCGTCGCACTCTTCACAGAGTGCACAAGGAAGCAAGCGAGAGCGATTCCCTGCGGGAAGCTGCAGCGCCCCTTCTTAGTTTCGGAAGCGTCCCTTCGGGGTTCTCTTCAGAGGAGTGAACAGGAGCGGTTCCCTTGCGGGTTCCCTCCGGAGAAGAAATTCCTACAAGCGGATCCTTTCCGGGTTCCCTTCGGAGAAGATGAAATGACGCCTTGTGGAAGGCCCTCAGGAACCCCGCGAAATGCACTCTTTCTGCATTGCCTGCTTGGGGATTTGATGCTGTCAGCGTATCGTAGTGCCCACCCAGCGGTCAGCAACAGCTGTCTTGGACAAGCTTGGAAGGAATCTCCGAATGGAAAAATGGTCAACCACACCTTCTGCAAGAAATACGCGACACCTGGCTGTGCCGGAGTTGCCCGGTTACTCGGTTGCTTCCTCCCCCGAAATGAGGAATGTCGCCAGCGTCCCGGAGTCTCCAAAGGGCATTCCCACCCCATTGCTGCGCAGCAGAGAAGCTTCCGCACGTACCGCTTGGATGCTGTTGCGTCATGGATGGAAGCGCTTTGGTTCCGTGATGCCGCCCCGAGGGACTTGTTCGAAGACGTGCTCGCATCTCCAGGCTCAGCGGCTGCTCCTCCTGGCCGGTGATTCGTTTCCTGCCACGTGCGAGCGGCGACGACCGCCACAGTGGAACGGCCTAGCTTGGTATGCGGGACCAAGGGAAACGTCAATGACGATTGTGAACAGCCTGAATAAATGGCCCCGCAATGCAAGAAGAGGTCACGCCGGAACATTTACCTCAAGCCTCGCTGCGATAAACACATAAGAAGACAAAATGATGGAGAGTAAGGCACTGCCGCCTGGGAAAGGGCGGGAAGTTCTACACTTGAAAGTGAGGACTTCTTCGTGGAAGGAGATAAGAGCATGATGAAACTAGGATTCCCTCTGCAGCAAATGGGAGTACATGGAATCCAAGTTTGCCCCGGGGGGGTTTGGGGAAGACCGAGCGTTAGAAGCATGAAAACTCTCTCCTCTGGCGCTGGTGATTTATAAACAGGCGCCAGCATTCCCAACTTCCTTCTGGAGCAGTGAGTGCTCTCTAATCGAATCTCGGTCCGCGATACAACATCTCGCATCGGAAAGGCACAAAAATTAGACAAAGCAAAAATTCACGGCTGCTGATTTCGTGAAAAAGCAATCTGGAGAATAACGGGATGGCCGTAGCCACAGGGCTGCCAGCGCAGGCCGCGCGGCTGCGTTCTCTGCGCATGGCCCCGAACGTCGCGGGTTCGAATCCAGCCAGCTCGGTGAGCGGCCAAACGAACGTCGAAACACGCACGGGATGCTGACGCAACGCTGGAGGCGCGCCGGGCCGTGGTGCGACCAAACGATACGGAACGTCTGGCGCCGTCGCCGGAAATTCACTTCCGAAAGCGTTCCTGCGAGGGGAACGCGGCCGTTCTTTCTCTCCGCCGAGAATGAGAGAAACTTCGACAACAGTCTCCACACCCATTTGCAGTTTTGACGTTTTGGCGGGTGCCGTGGATGTTTCAGTCTTCAACATAAAGCGTGGACTCTTCAACGAGTCTCACTGAGTAACAGCTAGAAGCACAGGCTGGTGAGCGTGGTGGTAAGGTGACGGATGCAGGTTCGCAACCAAAAGGCAATGGAGCGGCGTCCTTCAATTAGATGACACATTACAGGAGGGACTCTTGACATTCTTCCAGGATTCTTTCTCTGTTCATCTGGGGCGCTCGTCGTCCCTCATCATGCTACCTGTCCTCCGTCTCGAGAAAGCTGACCACTGGTATTCTCCGGCTCCATCTGGCTGTCGGTTTTCCGCGTGAGACTTGGACTTCATAGATGTCTCTGGAGTGCCGGCTGCACGAAACCACCAATCTCCTTAGGAATCCTGCAGTACTTCCTCGTTACCTGGACCCCAGGCTGATGAAAGCACGATGGCACCCGCAGAAGTAGAGCTGACGTTGACCAGGGTCGCAAACACAAGATGATGAGCAAGTCTCAGTGAATACTGCCTGCAGCATGCAGGTTTCCGGGAATGCTCAAGGGGATACAGACAGGACTGCCAAAATGCATCCTCGCATGAAAAAAAGAGGAGGGAGAGAAACACGAAACTTGTTCGAAACTCGAAACTTGGTACCGCACGAAGAAACCGGCAGCACCTGCCTCATCCAGATACGGAGGTTCGACACCACCAAACACTGGGGGCGTGCTTCGCAGATGGGAAACCATACGGAACTACTCCTGAACCTACCATGGAAACAGACCTCTGTTTTACGTGGATGACAACGGTAAGCAGCAAGATGACACGGCACGTGACTCTCGAGGAACTCTCAGAAGAATCAGAACGCGTCTTCGGCGGGGCAGTCGATCTCTTTGCACATCGAAGAGTCAAACTGCTGCGGGGGCTTTCGGTTCCCAGCCGCAGTCGCCTCCGCCTGGTTCCTCCGATCCGGGGCGTGGAGGTAAGCGGGTGACTTGCCAAAGTACAAAAAAGACAACGGGGCCTCAGCTCTTGAGCAAAAACCAACAGCGTGCACCGACTTTTTGTCTGAGAGCTGAGCGGAGGCCTGCGTCGGCTCATTCCCTGCTTGACTCCATGGGATCTCCTGAACTTTGGGTGACGCAATGCGCTGGGTGAAGTTTTCTTTATGACGAAAAGGTGCATCCAGATGACGCAACTGCGCTGTCTCCCTCGCGCAACCCGGAACATGGAAAATCGCTTCGGGGAGTCAACCCTTTCGAGCGTGCGGCGACAGTATGCCGATTCTTCGCAAAAAGGGGAAGGAGGGGGCAAGGGAGACCCTTTTTTTTTCTTTTTTTTTTTCCACTTTCATTTTTCATGAAATTTTAATTAAATTAATTGCCATCTCTGAATTTCGAATTCCTAACCAGGAAATCTCTCAGAGACATCCAACTAACTTTCCTCTGTCCGGCTGATGTTTAGCGCACCTTCCTCATCTGCTTCCAGAAGACAAGCACTCTAAGAAGAGAAGGACCGTCACTGCGCACCTCCCTTTGGTCACATTCTCCGCATTCGTCTTTCCTCTCCCGAGCGTGGATTTTTGCCAGCCGCGATTCCGTCTGACTGCCTTCAGTAATTCCGGTGTCTCTCTGGAAACGGCACAAGCAGCAAGCTTTTCCCAGTGAAGTCGCGGGATCACCTTGGCAAAATCCAAGCTCTTCCCCCCAGATTCTGCTGATAAAACGGGCTTCCCTGTTTTAAAAATGGTGGTTCCGTGTGAACGACGCTTCACTTTCCTCCTTGTCTTTTTCCCAGCTTTTCCTCCGCCTCATTATCTCATTTGGACGGATGCTCGCCCGCGGCCTGCGCACTCCAAGTCTGGATCGTCAGGTTCCGACCCCATCCGGAATCTTCATGGGCTCCACATTGTGTATCTTTCTGAACGAGTCTTGAGCCGCATTGCATCATGCCGATCCATTTTGTAGTATCGGGTTAAAAATAGTTTCTTCCTCCTAATTAGTCCACGAAGAGATCACTACATCTCATTATCTCACCCGCTTGAGAAATCGAGTTCTTCGAAACAGACGAAGAGCAACTCTGATATTTAAGGAAGGTGGCGGTAGTTTCGCATTTTCGTGAGGTCTTCCTCAAAAGACGTGGTACCTTCTCTCGTTTTCTTTGTTTTTAAGGACTCTTTCTTTCTGAACTCATATTGGAAGCTTCAATAGGTGAGCCTTCCTCTTTTAGATCGCTGAAGTCGAGGGTGCGAGAGTTCCTGGGTTGGAAAGCTTCAAAGAACTTCACAGGCAAAAATCAAGTCCTCACTCCTCGTTCACTAGGACTCGATCTTGCGTCCTTCATTCCTTCGCAGAAGGAACAGGACTGGCCACTTAGATGGTGCTGCTTAAAGTTGTTAAGCTCGAAACGATGACGACCAATGTCGACCGGCTTGATTTCGTTCACGAAACAAGTTTGGTGAGTCTTTGCCACGAAGAGGCAGGATCTGATTCTGTGCCCAAAGAAGAATATAGAAACTCATCTCTACGAGTTTCTCTATGCTCGGGTGTGTCGACATGAAGAGCATCAAGCATTCAGTCTGTGAGCATTTCTTTCATGGCGCGCAATCCCTTCTTCGTTGCCTCCAACTTCAGTTGATGAGTTGCATCTGGATTCACCAGCCAAAGGGAAATTCCTCTGACAGTTTAGGGAACAATAGCATTGTACTTGTACATACATAGCTTTTATTGAAGTGATTCTGGGAATGCCAAGGAGCATTTGATGCTTCGGAAACCAAAATGATGTCATTGTTCGTTTACCCTCTCAAAACTGGCCGAAATTAAGGGCGTTGCTTGAAACAGGGGATACTCTGGGTTCGCAACTGCGATGCCTGTGAGTCTATTAGGTTTGCAAATGCCGGTTCGTACCTTGAGATGATCATCAGTTTGTCTGTGGTCATCATAGGATGGTGCAGGGATCCTCATTTTCGCGGTTTTTTCAGAACTCGATGAATTCTCGGATCCCTTCTCTCATCCACGTGCAGTCGCTCATTTGACATCTGAATGATGGATTCAGTCAGAAGGCGAATCTGGAGCTCATACGACGACGTCATCTTTTGCAACGTAGCAAAAGTGGTTCATATTGCACCGCGAGGACAGCACCGGACGGTTCGAGAGGAAGGCGCCCCTCCTCTAAAGTAGGGAACTCTGAATTTCCGATCTCGCCCCCGTGTGGGCCTTGGTGCGCACGCTGTGTCACTCTTTCAGAGTCCTGCTAACCGGCCTGAAGAAGGTTCGCAAAGAATAGAAAGTCACGCCGCTGTTGAGGTTCGCACTCGTATGTGAAGCTGGCTCGCCGAGGTCAGCTGTTGAATGCGGTCTCACATTCACTTGTACTTGTTCCAGAAAGAAAACCTGGAGGCAGTGAGGTCAGTGAGGAGCCTGAACGACCACTGAAGCCATCTACTTTACCATCATCACAACGGCGGTTCTGAAAGCAGAGAAATGCAGTGCTGAAGAGTCGGATCAGAGTCCATTTGCTGATGGAGCTCTGTGGCTTTGTAGCTCGCGCTGCTACGTCCTGGTCCAGATAACTCAAGCTGTACTCTTTGAGCACATTTCCGCTAAGCATCTGATGATGCTGTGGAGCCTAAGGCTTCTTTCCGGCCAAAACAAAAATTGCAAAGCTCTCTTTGGAGAGGAGAGTATTTTTCGAGCGTCAGATCGCTCCCAGCAATCGGGAAAGTTTCTGGAAGTCTCTTAGAGACGACAGGAAGAGAAGCACCAAAGTGCAAATCATGAATGCAAGTCACCGGAGCAGCTTCCGTTGGAAAGAAAAAAGAAAACACATGCATGTATCCCCGGGCACTTGAAATTCCGTGAAACTTCCCGGAGCCCAGTCGTCATCAGGAGAATGTTAGAATAGGCGTAGAGTTTTTTCCAGACACACCTCTTCGGACAATTACTGCGATCACCAGTGCTTCAACAAGTCGATGCAGTATCTGTGGGGGCGTTCACAAGGGATGGACGCACCTGGGCCACTTTCAGCGAGTGCACTGCTCGGATAGGAGCGAGCGAGAACGCGGCAGCAGTCACGATCTCGAGCAGGGATGCTGGAGTGAACCAGCTGAGCGATTCCCCCCGCCCGCCTTCAGCCGCGGTCCCTCGGTTCGGGGAGGAAGTCGACCCGGGTAGGTGGACGAGTGGTAGTCTCATGGTGACCCCGCGGAGGCTACACCGTCAGCACCGTGAAGCCATGTCGCCAAGCGAGTCTGCCTTCCCCGTTCTCGCAGGTGTTGCGCTGTACCAAAAGATCCCGACGGAGCGTGTGATTCCCGACGCTCACCTCCGTGTCCTTCGAGGACTGCCTCGTGGATCACGAATCATCTGTGGCCTCGTGTGTTGGCTACGTGGGGGTGGCGAAGGGAAGTGCGCTTCTTCCAGCGGGGAAGCCCCCGGCGCGAGACGCATCCGCTCGCTGGATCCGAATCACAATAAAAGGATAAGGAACGGTGGTATTTATCACCTCTGACTCACGGGACCAGAATTTCGGGACGTCTGCCAGGAGGTTTGTCCGCGCTTGTTGAGCGCATCTCCACTGCATCCGGGAGCTCAAAAATAGCTTCCGCCCAACGGATAAAGTCTCGAGGAAGCTGCGGAAAAGCTCTGATTTATTTGGACCGGGGACGCACGTGGACCCCCGCCGTGAGAGGTCGCTCTTTCGCCAGCGCTCGTTCAACGGCTGCGCTCCCATGGCGGGAGCCTGCAGAGCAGAGCGGATCACTGGGTGGGTCCAGATTGAAGGAACCCTTTCTTCTTCCCCCCAGTCTCCCTTCCTCCTACTCCTCCTCTTCCTTTCCTCCCCTTTTCCTCTTTCTACTCCCTTTCTTCCTCCTCCTCCTCTTCCTTTCCTCCTACTCCCTTGCTCCACCTCTCTTCTTCCTCCCTTCCTTCCTCCTTCTCCTGCTGCTTCCCTGGGGTTTTCCAGGAGCGATCCCGGCCATGCCGTCGCGCACGCGGCGCAGGAGGATGACAGACGGATGACTCACGGAGGACTTGGGCTTAGAGAAAAGTTGATTATCCCAATTCTTGCCACCTCATTAATATTCGTCCTGTAGAAAAACGATACGCGCGAGGCGGCGAAGAGAGCGTTTTTCTTTTCCTCTTCCTCCACTTCCCCCTCCCCTTCCCTCCTCCCTGGACTCGGGCCAGCATCACCTCCTCCCGCAGAGCACGTGATCCTGCCATCCTCCGGAGCAGCGCCGCCTCCTTCCGGTTCCAAATTTACTCACTGAATTCTCGCACAGGGGGAGGGCGCCCTCCATGCAGAGCGGGGGGCAGAAGAAACAAAAAAAAAGAGAGAAAGAGAGAGAAAAGGAAGGCACTTCTTCCCCCATCCCTCCCTTCGCCCCTCCACCGCCACCCGAACGCAACGACAGGAAGAGGCGTCACGTGTGCGCGTCGCTAGATGGCGCTCCTGCGCGCCACCTGCGCGCCGCTCACCTCGGTCCGGGGAACGGCGGCTTTTCCGGCTTTCTCCCCCCTTTTCCCTCCTTCACCCAGGGATCCCAGATCTCCTCCCCGCCCCGACCCACGAGCATCGCCGGTCCGCCCCAGTCCACGCCGGTGCCTTTCCGAGCGCGCACACACGCCCACGCACGCACTCACATGGACATCGTTTGCGGAGGGCTCCCGACGGCCATATTTCTTCACTTCCGGAATCCGGTTGCCATCCGTATCCCTTGACGTCACTCGTGATCCCGCCAGCGGAGTGAAGGCAAAGGGGGGGGGGGGGAAGAGGGAGGGAGGGAGAGAAACCCGAGCCGGCAAGGAGGATGCACGAGCTCATTCCCGCGCGGCCTCACTAGCGAAGATGCGTTCCTTGTGACGCCCGCCGTGCATCCCGGCATCCTCTCTCTCTCCCCTTTTTTTTTTTTTTTTTTCCGCTTCCTTTCCCTCCTTCCCCGGTCCCTGTGTGCCTCCGTCGTGCGCCCCCCCTCCGTGTGCCTACGCCTCTAGGGAAGAGCTTCTGCCACCACCGCAACCAGCCGAGCCGCCGCGGCAACCACCCTCCCTGGACTGCCGAGGATCCATGCGACTGAGAGGCAGGACCTTCTAAGGCCGCCTCTGGTCCATGACAGCTTCCGCGGCAAGAAGGCTCCGAGAGAAAGCAGCAGCTCGCCCGATCCGACCCACAGATGCAAGGCGGGGGCGCGGCGACCGCGAAGGTAGGAAGATTTTCGTGGGCCGAGGGCATGGGAAAAGAGGCGGTCGTACGAAGGGTCGGCCCCGCCGATGACCTCTGGGAACGCCTGGCGCCCCCCTGTGGGATTTCGGCAGCGCAGACCTCAGGCGACCCCGAGGCTGCGCTTCCCGGGCCGACGGGGTGGAAGTCACCGCCGCCCCTCAGGGAAGAGGGACGAAGGAGCGATCCTGCCGTAACCCCGAATAAGGGGAGGGAGAGGGGCACGGAGCGCCGGGGTCCGGAAGCCGCCTCGCGAAGTGACTCGACGGCGAGAGATCGGTCCGGGAAACGGCGGCTGGCCTGAACTGCCGGAAGCGCCGCCGCGGCGCTGACGTCGCGACCGAAGCGGTGACGGCGGCCTTCCCGGTCGCCTATCCCTCCCTGCTCTCGGTGCCGGGGTAGCCAGCGCGCGCCGACCGGCTCCGCGAAACGGCGGGCCGAACCTCCCTGTTTCGCGCTGCCGAACCGCCAGCGGCCCCGGGAGCTCCCGCTCGGAATTCTCTTCTTAACCCGATGTCCATCTTGACGGATGGAGCGACCTCCTGGAAACACAAAAGACTTCCCTCCCCAACTGCATCGCAGCCAGAGATAATCCCCGTTGAAATCTGCGTGGAAGCAAGTGGTCAGCAAGTTCCGTCCCGATGGATCAAGGAACAGAGCCGAGCGCGTCGCCGGACAACCGGAAGGCAAGGAGGTATCGTTGCCTCCTGCGGGAGCATGCAGCGGGGCTGTCATAGCTCCACGGCTGCTGGGAGGAGACCGCAGCCACGCGGCCGTCCACGCGCGAGGCACCAGGAGTCGCGGGAGCCCGAGGAAGCATCGACTACAGAGAAATGGGGGATACGCCGTGGGTTCCGAGTCGCCCCTGCGGGACGGCCTCCTGGTTGAGGTTGGCCTATTCGGGAGCAGCAGCACTGAGGGAAGCCGGACTCCCCCGCTGTTGATTAGCCAGGAGACAGGAAGTTACCCCCGAGGTTCTTCCAGGAACCCTTCGGAGCTGAAAGAAAATGGAGATTGAGAATTGGGAAAATGGAACCGTCCCTTTCCTCGGGAGATGACCCCCCATCGCATATCATGAAGCTGGCTGGCACCTCGCCGAAGTCTCAGGAGCGCTCTGCACCCCCTCGGGGAAGAGTTCTTCAGAGAAATTGGGAAGCGTCTCTTCGGGGTTGCCTTCAGAGGAAGATCAAGACAGGAGCGGTGTTCCCTCGAGGATTGCCTCCGCGGAAGAAATGAAAAGTGGTCCCCAGAAACCGGGAGGTCCCTCCAGGGAGAATGAGGAAGAGGTTGTTCCCTTCGGGGTTCCATCTCAAGCGCAAGAGGGACGGACTCCTTCGTCGGGAGCCTTCCTGGATCCATGAAGTGATGCATCAGGGGGACTCCTTATAACCTGAAGAGTCAGGCGCATCCAAAAGTTGCGTGCCCCCCCCCCCCCCCTCATCCGGAGGAGACGAGCAATTCTTGAGCACTTGGTGACTGCGAGGTAGCCCAATGCATCTTCTCCGACGCGGGAAGAGCGCCTGTCGCCGCCAGCTACTTCCGTCCCTATCCGGTGGATCCTGGGAAACGGCTCCCTACCCTTGAGGGATCCCGGACGCCACCCTTCGCGCGTCATCGTGAGGCCGTCGACCGCGCGCGCATCTCCGGACCTCTGGAATAAAGGAGGTGGCAGCTGCTCCATCGATTAGCAGCAGCAGCAACGGAGCGCCGAGCTTCGCTCTGCGCCCACGGGAGGAAGAGATCGCGCGGGGAAGGATCTTCGCGCCTCCAAAACCTGGCGTGCAAACAGCCGGGGAAGGGCACGTTGTTTATCTCGGAGCCAAAGACGCCGGAGGTTGTTTGTTGATTCTTTGCGAGAGCACCGGGTCCTCCGGTTTACGAAAAGACCACGGTGCTTGCGGGGAAGCAGCGCCCGTTGCCGCTGGAGCTGGCGCCGCCAAGAGGCGATCGCCTTCACCCGTCCGTGAAGACGGAACCGCGTCCGCTTCCAGTCAGGAGGAAGAAGCCTTACCGCGGGATGCGTGCACGTTCCGGAGGAACGTTCCGGTTTCCATGGCGACTCGCGAACGAAAAAGGAAAGGAGGCACAGCACATGCGCGCGCGCACACACGCAGAGGGGGAGAGAGACGCGCGCGCACGCACATAGAGCGCAAAGTCAGCAGATCAACTAGGCAGCATCCAAACGACGGTGCCATTTGGCTGCAATCATCCAGAGGCCCGTCGCAAGGCGACGGGAGATCCCGGGAGCCGTGCGGATTCCTCAGCGCGGTGGTCACCCCGGCTCCGTCGCTGCGGCCGCTCTGAAGTCATCGCCGTCTCCGGTTTTTCGTGCCCTGGGGAGAGCACCCGGTCGCCGCGAGCTCAAGAGGCGAGCGCGCGCCACAGGGATGGGGGGGGTGGAGGGGAGGTTGAGGACGGGTGCACGGGAATCTCGAAATCAATAAAAGCAAGGAGGAATGCGTGTTCCTCCTTTTTTTTTTTCCCTTTCGAAATAAATTTATCCTTTCCCATGAGAGTTGTTTTGTAGAGTTGGAGCAAAAGGGGCTTCCGTAGATCAACCCCACCTTCTTCCTTGCTGCTTCTCTTTTCCAATTAAAATGCCAGCGTCAAACGTAGAGTGATTTTTTTTTTTTTTTCCTTTTTTTCTTTTTTGTCCTTGGTTCTTTGTTTGTTTTTCGGGAGGAGGAGAGTTCCTTCCCTGCTGCAGGCCTTCCTCCTTGGATCCGGGCAGGCCAGTGAGCAATTTGCTCTCTTGGAACCTCTTCGTCCTTCCCGGAGTGCGCCCTTCGAGAGCGGTGCGCTGGAGAAGATGCGCCCTCCCGGAGAAAAGGCTGTCCGGTCTGCGCTCCGCTGTCGGACCGGACAGCGCCTGCCTTCGAGCTCTGCGTTCGTTCCCGCGAAATCCGCTCGGGATCGACAGCTCCGGCGGAGAAACTCCCCTCGAAGAAGGAGAAGCAGACGACGGGGATCCGCGAGACGCTAGCGGGAGGTGCCTGCCGCCCGCAAGGCGACAAGTCAGGGTTTTGCGGAAGAGTGCGCTCGAGCTGGCGAAGGCCAATCGCGGATGCGGAAGTGGCAGCGGTCTCTGAAAGAGCCAAAGGCGTCACTCGACGCCGTGGCACCTCGAAATCCTGGGCCGGAAATCAAAGGACTTCAGAAGGGGGGGGGGGAGGGGATACGATGCGAAGAGCACGGTCGACCGAGCCAGGTGCCAAGGAAACGACGAGAAAATGGCAACAAAAGATGAGACCTCAGTATTAAAAGGGCCTTCTGCATTTCTGATGAAAGACACACGACTTGTGCAAAGAAGAATTTTAAGAGTACGGAAGAAAGCATCAACGACTTTGGACGAAGGAAGAGTTTGAAAGTTCATTCTTGGGAAACGGATTTTCGGTCAGAAACAGAGGTTTCCTAAGATGAAAGAGTGTCCGTTGTGACCTTGAAAAGGCATGGGAACGAAATCGAAGCTCATCATGTAGGGATGCATCTGCTTGTGCTTTCGAGATGCTCAGGTCGCTTTGCATTAAAGGAGAGATCGAGACGATGACCATCCATGAGCCAACTGCTAAGCTCCTCTACTGTGTCTCACTACACGTCTTCGGGTGCTGCTACAGAAACACCTCTGTGGCAGCATTCGAAAGAGATGACTCCTTTGACTTCCATCAGTGTGCATTCCTAGGATATCGCGAATGGTACCACCCCACCATTCCCACAGGCACCTCGGACTATGAATCCTCACTAAGAATCGCGTGAGTTCTCTCCGGTATGATGGTCAAGGGTTGTCAAGTGAAAAAAAAAAAAAAAAAAACACACCTAAAAGCCTCAAGCTGAAAACTCTGGTTAAGGAATGCTTATGGGTAACCGAGAGCAACGTTTCTTGTAGCGAGGCAAGCGCTCCAGCGTGACAGCGCTCTTCTTCCTGTCAATGAATTTTCACGGAGTTACACAGAGGTCACAGAGTTGATGCCCACTGGTGCCAAGCACCCGAAGGCTAAACGGAAGGGCGGTCTTGTGATTTCAGCCGTTTCCCTTTCATATTTCAGATTTTCCGTTTCTTGCCGTCCACTCCCTCCCAGTCCACTGAACATTCGCCGCGTTGAAACTCACCCGGAGACGACGTGGACGCGGTCTCTTCCCTTCTGGCGTTGGGCGCCCATCTCAGATACTCGTGAGACCGATTACGCCCTCGCTTCTGCGTTCCTTGTGAAATGGGTGGGTGCCGCGATGGGCAGGCAGGAGAGGGGCAGGCTCGCACGTGCACGGCTTTCCATTACTTTGAGCGTCTGGAGCGAAGGGAGCTCGCAGGCTCGGCTTGTGACGCGCGGCCGATGTGTTCAGCATGTGACACTGCGTGAAGAGAATGAGCGAACCTGAAGTCGAGTTGGCAGGTGCTTTCTACCCGCAGGAGGAATCTTCAGGTCCGCGCCAATCAGGTGCTCCTCCTCGCAGAACGGGAAGCTTTTTCTTTTCCTTCTTGCTTGCTGCCGATGCCCTAGCTTGGGGAGACCACGCAGGGGACACGTAGTCATCATTTGGTCCATATTTGGCGATTTGTGAGGCGGGAGTCGTTGAAGGGTTTTTGTAGGTTTTTTCTGATGAAAGCTCTGCTGTGCGATCGGCACAGCAGAGCACGGAGCACACATTATCTTGGAGCGTTCGGATAAGCTCGGCAGACTAACGTTCTTTTCCTATCGCCTATCATCCTTCCCAAATAAGAACAATTCGTTTCCTGACTATCACGTGTCATTGAAAAACTCATCAAGGGCGTCTTTATTATAATACTCCCTCATCCTTTGCCTCATCTCATTTTTCTGATTCCGGTTGATGGCCACGGTGCACTGTGTCGGTCTCAAGAACGGTGAGCTCGGAGGAAGGAGAGCCTCCACGATAGCAAAGGAAAAGCATACGCCATCAACGAACTCTGCATGACGAGAGGCTGCGGTCCTCGCTCGCCGCTGGGCAGGAAGAATACACAGTTCCGCGTTTCCCTACACGGCGTCAGTAATCTCTCCAAGCTCCGCAGCGTTGAAATCAAAGAATTCGTTAACCCAATCGAAGGCACGCAGGGCTCTACATAATAGGGAAGCGGTCCTCAAAATTACAATTGCGATTTGTAACCTCAGCTCCATAGAGTTTAAAATTAAGAGGAGCGCCGCCTACAGCTGTTGGCGCCCTCAAAGTGAACCTGATCCCACAGCATCACAAAGTGATCGAATAACGCGCTGGCGTAGGCAAGAGCGGATGCGTACGAGGGCTCAACGCGTGTGTCCCTATTCGTTTCAGAACAGCTACGAGATGAACTAGCAGTTTCTCATCGCTCGAGCTGCGTCTGAGATGATGTCGCGAACGGCGTGGCGCGGAACCTGCGATCCGTCATCAACCCTTTGCTGCAGAAAACGCTTTCTGCAAGCGGTCCTGGACCTCTTCTTCGTGTCTTGGGCCGTGGGTGCGAAACGGAACGTCCAGGGAAATGGACCCTCTCGCTCATATCAGCATCCGTGCCCGCCGGCCGTGCTCACTGCCCGCTCAAAGTCCACTCATCAGCCAGGGAAGCTGTACCAGTCTTTTTTTTTCTTTTTGTTTTGGTTTTTTTTTCCCGGTAGAAATGGCAGCTTTTTCTCCTTGCCAAACGTTCATCCGCCACTTAAACTCAGCTCGGTTTTCCTCTTTGTACTTTGTGTCTTTCGAGTTGCGCAGAACAAGGGATGCAGATCAGCACTTTTTCACGCCAGCGTCGACTCTGCAGGATGTTTTTTTTTTTTTTCTGCCGTTCCAAAAGTCTATGCATCTGATTTTTTTTCTTGTGTGTCTTTTTGGGGAGGAGGCGTTTGGTTTCGTCTGCTCTGTCCTCACGTGCTTCCTCGTCTGTGTCCACATGTGCGGCTCATGCACTTTTTTTTTTCTTTTTTGCGTTCGAAAAAGGCAAAAAAAAAAAAAAAAAAAGAGAAAAGGAAAAGAAGGAAGGAAAGCACGGTTGACGTAGTTCCAGCGGATGCTGCTGCGGTGCAGCAGCAGCTCCGAAAGGTCCTCCTCACCGGCGCAACGTCTTTCGTGCCGAACGGCAAGGCACAGAGACGGCGGCCGCAGGGCGATTCGTCCGACACGCGTGCGTCCGCGCGGGGGGCACGGATTCGACGGTTGCGTTTCGACGCCAGAACGGCAGCACGGCTGCTTCTCCCTTTTCCGCACCTCCCGCGCCACGAACCCGAGAACAGGGACGCGCGCGGCAAAAAAAAAAAAAAAAAAAAAAAAACAGAAAACAGGTGAGCACGTGCTGGTCGAAAAGCAGCTGCAGCTGCGAGCAATCCGTTTTCATCTGCTTCCTCCTCCTCCCCGCCTCCTCCCCGCCTCCTCCTCGCCTCCTCCTCGCAAGCATCCGCACGCGTTTTTGCCCTCGGGCTGCTGCTGCAGCGCTGTGCAACTCGTTCCTGCGTGCTCCGCGTTGGGCATTTTTGATGGGTTTTCCCCTGCGAGGCCGGGAGGAACGGGGATGTTGAGACCTCGGCGGCGACGTGCTGGCACCCTCCTGACGACGATCCTCCGCGGGCGCCGAAAAATCGGTTCCTCCTCTGCCTGGACGAGACGAGCAGCCCGGGTCACGGGCCGCTCGTTCCATGCCAGAGACCCGTGCGGAGAGTCCCGGAGATACGCGCGGAGGAGGGCAGGACCACTCGAAGCGGGTCGGGCTCAAAGTCCTTCCCAGCTGCCGCAGCCACACACACGTCGGCCTCGGGCTTCAAGGAGCCGTCGCCGCTGCCAGCGAGCGCCAGGGACCTTCGCGATGGGCTACACACGGTGCAGATGCCCCTCGACTTTCCGGGGGAGGCGCGTGACCAGTGGGCTTCTGGTCATAGTCAAGGGGATGGCAGTTCCGATCGAGTCGGCTCTGAGGAAGAAGTAAGACGGCAGATTGGCTTGTCCCGGGAGAGCGCTCTAGCTGTGAGATTGCGGGATGAGAGCCACCGCTGCTGCAGGGCATCAACTCGCTCCCTCCTGGAGCGTGGCGCACGGAAAAGCGGAGCAGAACGAAGGTCTGCCGGTCGAAAGCTGCTGCGCATCCCGTCATCATCTTATCCAATCCCCCTCTTCTCTCTTCGTATCCATGCCAAGCATCCCCCTTTCTTTGTTTTGATTCTTCGACGCGTTCCTATAGCAACTGGTTTCAAAATTCGACGTGCAGCCTCCTCCTCTCCTCTTCCTCTCTCTCTCTCTGGTTCTTTCGTTTTCCGTCCGATGCGCCACTGGCGATGTTCCCCACGCTGTTTGCTTCGGCTTGGCTCGCTGCTTCGCTTTTTTTTTTTTTTTTCCTTTTCCTTTTTGCTGCTGAATCATCTCCTGCAGAACCCGAAAGAAAAGCGCGAGCTCCCTGAATTGTTTCAGCCTCCCCTTAACAGGGAGAGCGTCTCCTCTCCTGCCGGCATCCTTCTTCCCCGTTCCACGGCGACTGAGGACTGAAATCCGTTCGTGCGTCATTCGCCGACTTTCCCGCTTCCCCTTTTCCCTTCGAAGGCCCAGCAGCAACCTCATGGGGAGGTCTTCTCCATTGACCTAGGATGATGGACCCCCATCGTCCTAGGGCGATCAAGGTTGACAGCGCCATGCACATCCTTTAGGGCACATCCTTTCGTCTTTTCTTTTTGTTCTTTTTGGATCTCCAGGTGCTAAAGAACCGTTCGGCTCATTAGGGGGGAGAAAAAAGGGGATTCTGGCAAAATTATTTGACATTACCCACGCCACCCTAGGGAGCGTGTGGCTCTTTAAGTTAGGGGGTACCTACCCCAGAGGAAATCACCCTATAAATCTAGGAAGAATCCTGGTGGAAGGAGTCCGTTCCTCTCACGCTTGGGAAATAACCCAAAAAGAACCATCTCTTCCTCATTCTCTCCGGAGGGAACCCCAGGTGGGAGGCAACCGATTTTGGTTTCCTCCTCCTCTGAAGAGAATCTCGAAGGGATGCTTCCCAGTCTTCTCTGGAGGACACTTCCTCGAAGAGAGGGGAGTTCGCTTCTCGACACTCTGGAGAGGCAGCAACCAGCCCCCTGGTACTCTGTGGTAGATGGCCCCAGAGAGAGGGGAACAAACTCATAGGGCTTCTTGGTTCCTGAAAGGACCCCGGAGGGTCAGCTTCCAATAGCGGACGGTCAACGGAGGCATCCGGGCTTCCACCAGCGCCACAGTGCCGAAGCCTGCAGATCAACCAGTACCATGCTGCGGAGGGTAGGGAATGGGAACTCACGACGCACCCTCCATTTCTCTGAAGTCGGTCCTTCTTCCCCGGGCGGAATTCGAACTCGCGACGCTCAGTAGTACCGCGCGCGCGGAGGCCGCAGGCTCGCTGTCGCCAACGCTGGCGGGCGGCTCTTCTCTTCCACGGGCGGTAGCGATCGGTGGGCGATGGCGCCGTCACGCTGTCTCGGATCGTTGCAACCCAAGGCTCACCACTACCGGATTCAATGAAGATACCCGACCGGAGTTCGTCGTCGCCCGGTGTTTCCCTTCCCGAGGGCCGCGGGAGTCCACCGTGTGGTGGCTAGCGGTCGCGTGAAAGGAGAGAGCTCCGAGGCACGCGTGTACCCGGGCGTCGCATGCCTCCCGCTCTTGCGCCGAGCGGAGCGCAGAATCGCGGGCGCCACGCGAAACGTGGAGGGCACTGAGCGAACGGCAGGCCGTGGACTCCCGGCAGCAGCTGCGGGATCTACGCAACGGAAACGGTGCAACAAGGAAAAATGATGCAGATTATCGATAAACCCTTTGGCAGAGGGGACGGTGAGAGTAATGCGAGCAGCAGCTCGAAGCGGCAGCGTCTCTCCAGCCCACGAGGCTCCGAGACATCCCCATGGCAACCGCTTCGACGCCGTTTTTCCCCGCGTCGTCTTCGTTTCTGCGTGTTCTTTGCAATCCACCGCTTCGGGATCAGTTCATGTATCATTTCTCCAGGGGCGGAACGGACAGCGGCAGCATCTGCTTCCTAGGCAACCGATCTGGCCCCTGACGAGGGCGTAGTGCTTGAGGGGGACTTTATCCCCGCCGGGGCCCACACGTCCCAGGAGTGTTGCATGTCCGAGCACTCCGGTGTGCTCTGGACTGCTCCCGTCTCTCCCTCACGACTCAGTCGTCCTCCGTATCCACGAACCACGGGTTCTTTCGGTGGTCACTCGCACGGACTCTACTTGTGGTTTTCCTCTCTTCCTGGGAGCCATAGCTGAAGATCGCCGTCTCCGCGCTCTTCCGTCCCTCCATAGCCGCTCCCGAAATGGATTCATTCCGGGGCCTCTCCCTCCCAACTTTCGCGAGTGATGCCCTCGATCCAGGTTGCCGGCTCGTCGCTGCCTTCGGCAATTATCTTCGAGTTGTCGGTGAGGCAGATGGGGGGCGTCGTCCAAGGAGTTACTCCCACGCCATCACACGCACGCGATCGGCGCCCGCATCTTTGGGTGGGAGTAGCTCACCCAGGCAGTGAAGTTGAGTTCCCCCTCCCCCTCCGTACGGACAAACTGACTGGTTTTCAAACTCGCTGATGCCCTCCCTTCACGTGATGGAACGTCCCGGAAAAAAATTGCCCTCCTGCCCTCCTCTGAGGCGCCTTCCGTCTCAGAACGCTGCGGAGCAATCGCAGCTGCTTTCCCCTTGGCGCCTTTGATGGAGACTCGTCGTACGCAAACTTCTGGTACGCAAGGCGTTCGGAATTTTCCGCCCAGAGTAACCGCCATTCTGAAAGCGCCTCCTTCGCCGTCCACCCACTCGTCCCTCGCACTCAGCACAGATGTGTTCCCCCCCAACGAACGGATGTGCTCGCCCGTGCACCCTGCATCGATCTCCACTGGTCCCGTTGTTTCAGCAGACGGAGGGGGACGGGGAGGGGGGAAGAGGGCTGCGAAGCGCGCGATCCCGCAAAAGAACGGAAACTCCCCTGTCGAGAACCGGTGTCGTCTTACCCCCATCCGTTTGACCCTCTCGACGTTTTACTCGTTTTCGCTGCGAATCCTCTCGCGCTATTACTTCCGCAAAGATGGCTGAGCGCTCGTGGAGAGGGAGAGGCGAGAAGATGCTGCCGGCGCGTGCGGACATCGCATCAAAGCAGGAGCAATCGAAGGATTTGGTTCGAGCTAGCCTTCGTCTATCAAGAGCCACTGAGACTTGGTCACACAATCGTACAGGCCGCCCCCACAGCCGCAGCTTCTTTCCCGAAGCATCTTTGTCGTCTTTCACTGTTCGAGACAAGGAGCCAAGTCTTCCCACTTTGGAGAATTCTTCCACTCCCTTTTCTCATGGATTCCTTCGAAATCGGTGCGGTTTTCAGCCGCGGATCTATTGGACTTCTTGTCTTCTCTCCTGTCGGACTTCTTGTCATCATCTAGCAAACGCACCGCAAAGCTGTGACCTCATCTAACCCGAGAACGTGGTGGCACATCTTCGCGGAGCTGGCGAAAATCCAACGCAGTTTTCCTGACCATGAATCTTTCTGGTCGGGGACCGTGCGCCGGAACATCGTGGAACAGAGAACTCATTCAGAGAGTTGTAGCCGCTGATCTCCAGGCGGGTTGGCTTTGGGTAGGGTGGTACCGCGCGTACCGACGAAAGGAATCTCAAGGCGACGCTGGTGGCGAAGACTGGACGGGCCCCCCCGAGCGCCTTTGTCTTCTTGCTCTACCAATTCCGTGCAAGCCAAACCTTGGCGTTGAGCAATTCTCCCCAACTGCCGAGCGCAGAGGCGAGCCGTCACACGTCACAGCGTCGTGTCGTGTGGACCGCCGGAAACACCACTCGCTCTTCGGCATTTCGCCCCACGAACTCGCCGCTCTTCTGCTACCCGCTTTGCACCTGCATGCTGCTGCTTTGCGATTTTTCCTGGAAATCTCCGCTGCAGCAACCTTCTTCTCCCATCTTCGCTTGCTATTCCTTCCCCTCATCTCGAAGATCCCCCACCTTGCTTTCTTCTACTCCGTCTTGTACCCACGCCTTTCATGGTACACCTCCTGTATCGAGTGAAGCAATGATCCTTCCCCGTCGTAGGCAAGGAGAAAAACTTTCAGATTCCAACCCTCTTGCAAAAGCGGAGTTCCTCCAGGAGGAGGACTTTCAGTTGTCGTGATAGCCGAAGGGCTTTTTCCACATCGACAAATGCTGGCTGAAAGTCGGAGGAGCGATGTCGAGCTCTTATAAACAGGGTGCCATCCCGTACGAATAGGCTATCGACTGAGTGTAAATGGCAGATGCAGGAGAACGAGTGGCACTTAGAGTGGCTTTCGAGGACCGCGCGCGCCTCACCCGCATTAGGAAGGAATGGCAATGGCAACCTTTCCTGGTTTGCCGCTTTCAATGCAACTGGCACAGATCGAAAGCAGCCGTTGACGTCAGTCGCTGTCCCAGAAGAACCGTTCCCGCCAGATGGATCCCAGAGGTCCTCCGTGTGCCACACTGCAGCAGAAAGCTCTTGCGATCACAAAGCACCGTTGTCGAATAAGGAAAACGGGAAAATGAAAACAGTCTGTGAATGGAGATCTGTATACCGTGGAAGCATCCCAAGATGCAGCAGCGCGGCAAGAGTTATATGCAAGCGGACAAGCATTGGAGAAGATTATTAGGTCTATCGGCTGACATGACGACGTTGCTGATCGTTGCAATCAGATTCGAATGAAAGTAGAAGACATTCAAAACCCCTTACAAAGGGCTCCGGGTAACGGAGGGCACGAAGGTCGACAGCAAGTTTCCATTGACGAGTCGATTTCCATCCAACGCCGCCGCACGAAGCCGTCAAAACACGTCAACGCGGTTAGTCGAAAACCGGATGGTCCACTGTCGTAACCAACCATCCAGCTGTGGTCGTTCAGAGGAAATAATCAGCGGGGGAGGGGACCCATGATTAATGCCTACGAGTGAGTGGTCCTCTGCATGTTGAATGTCCTGCCTGTTCCATCACTGTTGAGTGCAGTACGAAATTCGATCCGGCGGCTAGAAAAGTTGCACCGTTGGTTCTCGAACTTTCTAGCCCACCTTGAAACCGTATTCAGCGACCCCAGCAAAGAAGAAGGAAGAATACTTGGATTGAACATCCGTTGGAAATCCCGTATTTGCTATCGATAGCCCCCATGGGGAACCCTCCGCAGAAGCTCACATAGCTGCTAAGGGGAGCTGCATGAAGCAATCGAAGAGCGAACTTTCACTTTCGCGAACAACCAGAGGCACGCGTTAGAAGCCACCTTTGGATTGGCTGCATGTACGCATCTATTCAATACTCAACGTGGCGTTGTTTATTATAATGACATTTAATGATGCCATCATAACGGCACTTGATGATGATGCCAGACGTGTGTAAAATCGGTGCACTTCTTTTAGGATGCCCGCAGTAATGGTCGTTCCCTGCCTTGTTCGCGATGCACTTGCATGCTCTACTTAATTTCAGGATTTGGGAGGGTGGGGATGTACATGTTAAGGATAAGTCCGAGTAGAAATGGACGGATAAATCCTGCCAAATAGGTGAATAAGCGAAATAATTTGGCAAGGATGTGTTTGAAAAATGTTTGATAAACGAAAAAGCTCAGCACTGGGGCTCCGGATTCTGTTCGTGGATAGCTGCAAGAAACGAAGGGGTCACGTTGACCCAGATGAGGATGCGTGACTCGACTTGGCAGGATGTTTTAAGATCCTCGAATACAGTGCACTGGGGTGTTCAAAAGACTGAATGGTGGAGGCAGGAGCAGAAGTCCAGCAGCGCAAGAAAAATGGACTACATCATCTGCTATGCAAAATAAATAGGCATAACAGATGTAGATGTATTTGTAGGTGCTTGGGCTATTGGAGTTCACTCCCATCGTGGAAGGCTGTTAGTTGCTGAGGGTAAGCAACAACCAAACTCTGTCTAATATTGAACTGGTCGAACCGCTCTGCATCGAAGTGCAAGTAGATTGCGGGTGTTTTAGAGAGGACTAGCTGGGGAGTGAAAGGATAGAAGAAGCTTTGAATTTATGTGAGTCTCGTGGGCTGGAAGTTCATCAAGTCGGCAGAAAACGGCTGCGCTAACTGTTTCCGTTGTGGTTGCTGAGCACAGCAATACCCTTCCCATTGGCACGTTATCTTGGTAGGCATTCCGCGCCCTCCAGCAAAGCTGAATCCTTCTCCGTCTTTGCGAGGGCATTTCTTAGGATGGAAGGTCAGTGCGGATTCCGTGCACAGGAAGAAGCACAAAAAAACACTCAGGTTGCGGAAGCCAGCAGAGGTGACAGTGACACTAAGCTCATCCAAGAGGTCACGCACGCACAGAATCTTCAGCAAGAGCTGCAAGAGTCGAGTAGGCTGTCGCGAAGAAACGAGGTGAAAGAACACTTTCACATGTGGGCACTTCGCAGCGGTCTAAGAGCAGGAAAAACAGTGTTTTAAAATCGAGTGAGCTCTTTGACACGTGACTACTCTGATGTGATGACGGAGGCAAAGCCAGCTCACGCTCGCCCCGTATTGGTCCAAAGTTTCGGGGGAGGGGGGGACGATGGGAACAGCTTCTTTCTTAGAAAACCAAGACCTTGATTTATTGGCTTCTTGATGCTCGCGTATTCTACCAGATCATCTGCTCCCAGAGTTCCTTCCTGATGGTTTATTTGCTCGTGCAGTCGACTAGAGAAATTGTGGAGGTCCGCAACCTGTGAAAACAGAACTTGCATTCCTCGTATTCGCGGGGGGAGGAGGAACCCTGTGTACCTTGTGTTATTGGGGCATAACCAGAATGTGGGGGGAAGACCTGCTCACCCGTGAGTCTGGGCTGATCCTCGTGAGAGAGGAAGCGGCAACCGATTCGCGGAGCCAGAAACATGCCGACGGAGCACGCTGCGATACGGGCTGAGATTCCTTGGGTTCCCACTTGGAGCGTTCTGTTCCACCAGAGCTGACCACAGCCCGCGCGTCCTCCGCCTTGGCAGTCCCGGAGACCGCAGCTCGGAGGAATAAGGGTGAAAGGCTTCCCGAGAAGAGGACATTGCTTGCTTCGAGTAAAGGGAAATCGCTAATAAGCTGCAATCATGGCCCCTGGGCGTAAGACATCAACGTGGAATGCCTGCTGGAAAACGGATTTCGGGAATGCTTCGGCTAATTATGTTGAGGTCCGCTGAGGTCCTCCCACTGTTGGGAGGAAAACCGACTTTCGGAGCAGTCGCGGAAACTGGAAATCGCTCCGAGAATATGCTGCTCCAGGAAGGCGACACCACTGTGGACCTTCATCGGGAAGCACACGTTGGTTGAAGAGTGCATAAGAGAGAGAGCGCCTACCGTTTCTCCCACCGTTTTCGCACGTACGCCGCAGAGGAATTTTCGACGCCGAGTGAGATTTTACTCGAGGAAGCAAAGCGTCGTTCCTCATCCTACCTTCGGTCCAGGACAGATACAGGGGGAAGCAGATATTTCCCACCGCACGGCTGTGATGACTGGCCGTGAAAAGTTTTGCTACTGGACTCTGGGCACGAATGTTTGAATCGGTCGAGCCTCTCTTCCCAGAAACAAACAGCCTGCTGCCAATTCTTGCTTCCCTTCCAGTAAAGGCAAGGTCAGCGCGAAAATGAAATCCTGGAACGAAAGAGCTGAGGGAAGAAGGCAGTTTTCAGTCACCCGCAGGAGCGTGCCTTTTGCACGTCTCTTATCTGCATGTAAGGCATGCGTGATATACCTGGAGGAACCCAAAAGGTTCACCTTGCTCCTCTCTGCTTCCTCCCCCTCGTGCGCGCTTAGCTCTTTCTTTATGGCCTTAAGTATTTCCCACAGGGAACTTTAGGTGAATCGTCTCCTTTGGCACCCTTTCCGGCCTACCGTTCGGACCACTGCCTATCGTCGAAAATGGTACTCTTAACTCGCCTTTATTGATGACTTGGAACCCGTTCCTGCAACCAATTTCGCGAAACCTTCGGCGCTTCCGGCAGAGCAGACGAGATGCACCCAAGTTGCTTCGCCAGTATGTCCGGCCCCCACAGCAGCCCTGGAGAAAAAAAAAAAAGGGAATAGGGGAAGCAGCGATGATAAATTACCGGTATTGGGGTTATTAAAATGAACGTCTGCTGAAGGCAAAATCTCTGAGACACCAGGAAGCAGCGAGAAAGTGTGAATAAACGAGCCTGCTGATACCATAAAGAAAAACCTGACTTCCTCTCGGATGCCAAAAAAAAAAAAAAAAAAAAAAGCCTTTCCATTAAGCAAATCACGACAGCACGATGTCGGGCGTATGTGGCTCGGGAAAGCACACTGCGGTTGTGCTCAAATAGAAGGCACGCGGGAGAAAACAAAATTCTTTCAAGATGGACCGCGGCAGTGCGGATGAAGGAATGAAGTGATACACAAACCTCATGTCCTAAAAACAATAAAGCAATTCAGAGCGAATCCCAAGTATCCAGCAGCAAAATCGATGTAGGGTTCCTTCGGACAAGGAAACCTCTGCAGCTCCCACGCACTTGAGTACAGTGTACATGTACAACGAGCAGTTTCGCTTGCGAAAGTGTGCTTCTCGAGACGAAGAGTGTTCTTCTATCTCCAATGCTGTAGGTAAATTTGAGCACTCGAAAAATAGATGAGAGGAGCGACGAGTCACATGTCGGGAAAATGGCTGCTATCGGTGACCGAATATCAATGCGAGTACACCAGAAATTATTAGCATGTAAATTAGCACGAGATTCGAAACCGTCGCTCCCGGAAAGGGGATTGATCCCTTCTCTCCGCGCCAGAATTATCCTATCACTGCTAGGGAAGCGCTCCCGTTGTTCCCCATGGTAACGGGGTTCCCACGGACGATAGGTGCCACCTTAAAGCGAATTAAAAATGAGAAAAATCTTCGCTCCTTTATGACTTCCTGCTCGGAAACTGCTTTGAGGGATGATATCAAGGTGCGTGGAATTTATGAGGATGCCGCATCTTGGATGCTTGGATCTGTGTACCTATTTTTAATTTGATTTGGTTCTACGGAGTGCCTCGCTGAGCTTTGACCGTGTCTCCCAATCATTAGCATCTTCCTAACTCAAAGCGATTTCCTCGTGCAGGATTCGGAAATGTCTTTCCCTCACATCCAGAAGGATATTTAAGGCCGTGCTCTCCTGAAATAGTGCATCTGGCATTCGTGCTTTTAGCGGAATGCATCCACGGGCAACCGCTCGCCTTGGCGATCCCTGGCATTTCAGTGCAGCGACCAGACATTGACTGTCACATAAATTATATCACATGCTTTACATGCAAACAGTCCTGCTGGCATGAAGATTGGTGTGAAAGTTTGATTAACTCTCGACTCGGCGTGGAAGGAGTGATGGTGGCGTGTCCTGCACGCGCTCGCTGCAGGTGGATTAGAAACGGCCTCTGGACAGACTCATTCACGGTTGCTGCGGAGGCTCCGTGCTTTTGCTTCCGTCGACGTGAACGCGAACGAGGCACAGACGCTGCCGTCATCTTCGGAGTTGTCATCCCAAGCGTTTGAGGGAACGACGGCCTGCGCGGAGGAACCGGTTGCGAAGGAGGAGGCCGAAAGAGGCGAAGTGGACCGCATCTGCGCAGGTGCGGGAGAGTGCCGCGTGCGTGTGAATCTCCCGTGCAGCTCCGTGCACGCCGACAACGCGCCGCTCCCGTGGACTCCCCGTGAAGCTGCAAGGAGCCTTTGTTTCTAAAATCTTCTTCCTCGTGCAGCGTGGATAATAATTCTTGGAGGTGCTATTTTCATCAAAGTTCTCCAGGCCTGCAAAGTTTCCCCGCGCTGCAAAGTTTAACGGCAGCACGTTTCCCATCCCCCAAAAAACACGATGACAACATCTGGCATCGTGCTTTTCACACTTTACTGAACCAAAGAGTTTCAGTGAGCGATGCCAAGTTTGAGGATGGGGGGGAAGGGAGGGGGAGCGTTTCCCGTGCCACCAAAGTTTGCCCTTCCGCGCCTGCCGGCCCGATGGTGATGCACGTCACTTGATTATTTTCATAAAGCTGCAGAACCGGAGATGAATTTCCAAGTGCATCACTGCCTGTCTCGCGGTGGAAAGACAGTCAGCTGACTTTCGTTCCACGTTCGTCGGGGCTCTAAAAATAGAACGCTTCGGATGCAAACCCAAAAGCTATTACGGATGCAAACACACGGCACCGTAAGGACAACATGAAGATGAACCACTTTCCTGCGTAGCAGGGAAGCGTGCAGTCGATCCTGCAAGCGAAGTCAGGAGAAGAGCGTCCAGGATGCGCATTCTGCTTTCGAAATCCTGCCGGATCCGAAAAGCCCTACGCAGATTCCTGCTCCGAATCCCTTATCCGAGGAACACTTCGTTGCTTCCGAAAAACACGATGCTCTCACTTTCCTCACCCAACCTGTGCGTGCAGTTTGAAGTGCGATTCGTTGCCCCGAGAGCCTCCGGCTAGGTCGGTTCGAGTTAGTAGTGCACGAAGCGTCCGTCAAATTCAGATGCTCCTTCCTCCTCAGTGGTCTCTCGTCCCGAGGTCCGATAACTTTCCTGACCGAAATCACAGCGAATGTCGGAAACACGCAAACTCCTGTACACGTATTCGCCCCACTGTGTACTTTCTACGCAGGCAGTGAAAAAAATTCAAAAATGTGCGCTTCCGTTCCATGTGCTCTGGACGCCTCTTCGCAGCCTCCCGCCATTCCGTGAGGCGGCGTCCATGCACCACGCTGCCACGGCAACCAGCGCCAGCCGTCCGAAGGGTGCTTCACGGATAGCTGAGCTTCCAAAACACAAAGAAACAGGCGCAGTGAGTCTGGAGGTGTCCGAAATCCGACCCCGACTCGAAAGCGCTCTCAGGATCCACTGGGCGAAGAGCAGCGTCACGCACTGCGGCTCCATAAAGAACTTTCCTCCTTGCACCATGTGTTCCTGCACACTGCCGTGCAGAACCACATCCCTAAGCTGGCTTGACATGTACAGATGCAACGTGTGGGGATTGGACAAGGATCAGCTAGCAAACTGCCTCCCTCGCCACCTTCCGTGCTGCGATGGAGCCGGAAGTTTCGCTCCGGTCTCCCGTCAGGAACGTTCTATCAGTCGAGCGGCTCGAAGAATTCTAGAAGAATGCGGTTCAGCATGGAGAGGCTTGCGGTTTACAGGGAGGCTCAGCATCCTCAATGTTAAACACTTGCACCCCGTCGCGAAGATTAAGGGTTTTCACAGAGACGAGAAGACCAGGCAGCCAAAATATTCAGCCGAGGAACCGAAATTCTACGGGAGACGGTTCCTGATTTACTGCTGGGGAAGGGACTTCGACGTCTTCATGATCTATTATTGGCACTGTTTTTTTTTTTTCCCCATGAGGTCGAAAGGTAAAAAATGAAAAACAACCATCTGAGAGCGGTAAACAGCCGAAAGAAGCACTCGAGCTGAGGAACGGATGGGGCGTGGGCACCGCACGCCGAGGGTCTCCTGGATCCCCAAACAGACCAAGGGCGGTACTAGTGGATCCGATCTCACGCCAGGGGAAATCGGTTTCGTCCGTCGATGCTCGTGTCTGGTATCGCGGAAGTGTCCAGAGGTTTACTAAAGAGTTTCTGGCAACATCAAAAGGCCTCTTTGACCGAAGGTCACCCGCTCTTAAGCTCAGTTTTCAGGGGACGGAGGAAAGATCGAAGAAGCAAAGATCGAGAGGCCGGGCGGTCAATTCGAGGTGAGGAAGCCGCGCATGGTTTCGGCCTCGCTTGAAAGTTGAGCTCCTCCGCACTCGCCTGTGGGCAAGATGTCACGTATGGGAAAGGTTGCAAAAGGCCGTCTTTTGAGCAAGAGGTGACCCGTAGAAAGTGTTGAAGGATCGAACTCGCGCGCCTTCGCGCTCTGGTAACCAGAAGCAAAGCATCTCCAGAATGTACGGCAGCCATCCGGTGGCCCTCGCTGGATCCACGAAGAGAACGGAGCGATCGAGTCGTGGTCATCTGCAACGAAGAGGGGGGGTGCGCCTGTGTTTTATTTCGCTTTTGGTCGGAGTCACCTGCACAAAATGTTGCAGATAGGGACGGAGCTTGGGGATGAACAGAGATGGCGCGGATGCGAGGGAAGGACTGCATGGAACGGGCCGAGTGGGGAGTCGCGTGGCGCGCAGCGGATGACGAGAAACGCCACCGCGATAAAACGCACACACACAAAAAAGTAGCTGCTGCTGCCTCTCCCCTGAGGCGATTCTGCGAGAGTGAGCAAGAGGTGTCGGAATCAGCCCTCCGAGTCACCGCGTAAGCGACGGAGTCACACAGGGCGGAAGATGAGGAGGGGAGAAGAGATCGCGTTCTTCGAGTGTCCGGCCCGCGCCCCGCTGCTGAACGCGGACCCGGCTCGGGCACGGCCCACTCTTCCGCGGCATCGATCCGCGCGCGTCCAGGGAAGGGAAGGGCGGCGGTCTTTCTCGCAAGGAAACGCGGCGTTGATAGGGGACGCGGGGAACTTTGGTGGGCAACCGCCGGGAGAAGGCGCAAGCACCGATCCCGGGATTCCTCCACGGGCCGAGCCGTTCCTCTCCCTTCCCCTTTTCCTACCGGGTGAACCAACGCTTACACCGGTGGAACTTTTTTGCGCTTTTCTATGACCCCTGCTGCTGCTAGTGACCCTTTCCATTTCCCTTCCAGGCGGTCATCGGCCAAATCTACGTCTTGCTGATGATGTGGCGTCCCGGTTCGCCAGTGTTCATCCAGGAGTTTTCCGAGGAACCCTTCGACCAGATGAAGCTCGTGGGGAGCGACGTCGTGCTGCCATGCAAGGTCAAGAGCCACCTCGGCGCCGTCCAGTGGACGAAGGACGGGTTCGCGTTGGGCACGTCCCGCGAGCTGAGCGACTACAAGCGGTACTCCATGAGAGGATCCGGGGACCACAGTTAGTATTTTCTCGTCCCCCGAGCCTTGTAGCTGACAGGTGGAAGGGGGGGAGGAATGGGGAGGTCCTTGCGAAGCGGAGGCTAGCGATCCCCGTCTCTAGATGGATCTTTCAGGAAAAGCAACCGCCCCCAAGATGGGTTGATGGGTCCAATTTCCGAGACAGGGTCGCGAGGGCGCGCCCGGAAGGGAAGGGTTGGTTGTCTAGCGCGCTCAACTCCCTTCGGTAGATGGGGAGGGGGATGCAAGCGCACGAGGTTTTGCAGGATACGGGCGCAAGATAATCGGTGCAGATCTTGGCGGTAGCAGCAAAGGCCCCGGCGGTAATCCGGAAGTCCGATCTGCAGGAAGGTTCGACGCAAACAGCCTCCGGGCACGGTTCAGACGTTTTTCCAAAGCTCCCGCTTAAAGACACATCCGATCGAGGCCTGCCGTGCCATCGGAGGAGCAGTTGACGTGCCTTCGGGGAGAAATTCGACTACATCGGTTTCTGGAGCTGCGCGTCCGTAACCTGGAAAGTTCCCTCCCGTCCTCTTTCACTCCCGCTTTCGCCTGCAAAGCTGGCCGAGGTCAGACGGGGAGTTCAGCCAGTAAGGAGCCCCAGCATCCGACTTTGCTTGTTCATCCGGAAACACTGCGGTGCCCAGATGGATCCAATAGTGATGGCGCCGCCTTCTGGGGCGTTCTTACTCATGGCGCATCTTGCACCAATACCTGCAGCGATCCAACCAGCATTCGTCGCTGCTCCCTCGCCATCTTGCTTGTACCGCTCTGACGACGACACGGGGCAAGCGGCTTGAAACCGCCTCAGGTCCCGTTTCCCGACTCGTAGCCAGCGCGGGCGATCCGTGTGGCTCTCAATGATACAGCCCAAAAATAGACACCGAGAGGCTTAAAGCTGGTCCTCAACCAGTCCGGCATAGTGGCGGGAGAGCAGCGTGATATCAGCAAAGCCGGCTTTCAAGCGCTCACCCTGCAGGAGGTTCATTCTGTGCTCCCGATGGTCGTCTTGCATGTGCAGTTCCCTTCGGTGAAAGGAAAAGGGGATGCAAGACTTAGGAGACTCAGCAGGACCCAGTTCAAGAGGATCTACTGTAGTTATAGGTTCCAGCAAGAAGAAGACCCACTGTGGATCAAGGACTCGAGCAAGAAGTCAGTCTATGCGCTCGCGGAATGCGAGCCCTGAGCCGGAACACCGGCGTGTCCACTGCTTGAATCCCCCCCAAGGGGACTGTCTCCAGCTGCCCGGACCTGTGGAGATCTGCTGAGCCCTGCAGATTTTTTCCCTCTCGTCCAGGAATTGGCCGCTCACGACGCGAAAGCATCCTTCCGGGATTCCTTCGTCTCGCGGGCTGTCGCACCGCGACGGTCTGCCGCCTTCGAGGGGCGCGCGCGTCGCTGCCATGGATTCACGAAGCTCCCCGAGTCCGGAGCATGGCGGCGGCGGCAGAGGAGCAGGAGGAAGGGTCCCTGCATCCCACAAATCACGTAGCGCGCCTGCGCGCGCCACGAGGGAACATCGGGAGGCCACGAAGAGAAGGAGGAGCAGGACGAATCTTCGTAGCTCTTTCTTCCTCCCTCTGTCTCCCCCTCTCCTCCGCCCACGTGCTGCCTGCATCCCACGGAGGAAGGAAGAGTCGCACCACCCGAAGGCAACTGGCGGGAACCACTCCCGAACACGGATCCGGCCAGCTCCAGACTTGGCGGGTCGCAGGCATCAGTCAGCGTCCGTTGCCTGCAGGAAAGTGCTCGAGGATGCGGAAGCTCTCGGGAGGAACGCAGGACATAGGCGAAGAGCACCGCTGCTGCTGCATCGACTGGCGGCGACCAGTCAGCTCACAGAGCACGCGGACGGCGAAAGCGTCTCGTTTGCGTCCTTTTCCGCCCCTCTCCCCCCCCCCCTTCCTCCTTCTATCCCCCTTCCTACCTCCCTCCCTTTTTGTCTGTCTGTTTGCTTGTAGATGATTACTCCCTGCGAATCGAACAGATCGTCCTGGAAGACGACGCGGAATTCCAGTGCCAGATCGGGCAGTTCGAAAACGCCCCAGGTGTCCGCTCGAGGAACGCGAAGCTGTCCGTCCTGATCCCGCCCA